>CM060903.1:602079437-604579437 GCA_030737815.1 Allium fistulosum
AGAAAGTATAATAATTCTACTCAATATCAATCTCCGTGTTCAACCTTTACTATCCATCGAATGACGGTGGAATCACCTTTTAAATTCACATGAATAGTACGGATTCCCTCCTCAGAATTTAATACCAGGTATAAGAAGATTATTTCTACGCAATCCAAGTTGTATTAAATTTATAAATTTGAAGCTTTTATACTTGCCTCGTTTCCAACATTACGACCTTATCTATTCCTCGTCTAGGAAAGAGGCCAGGTGAGCCAGGGCACTGGTTGCTCTTAAACATCTCCTTAGTTTAAGCACCCCAAATCCAAATCTTACGAATAGAAAAATCTGGTCTACTCATCGGCTTTTAGAGCCAAGATTAAATCACTTATTTCTAAACCATTTTTCTCTTAACCATCTATTTAAACTCTTTTAAAATAAAAAATTCGTAATCATCTTTATAACACTTAATTTTTCATTTGAAAAGGTTACTAAAAAGATTAGGGGGAATAATTAATTTAAAACCATATTTTATAAAAGTTACGGAAAGCCATCGTAGAAAAGTGCTACGAATGGTGATTTTAAGCTAATTTGATCAAAGCACAATTTTTATTTCATAAATGTTCATTTTTATAACTCAAATCCCTTTTAAAACATTTTAACATATCAATAAAATTTATTTCATATTTTTAAAGATTTAAAAATATCAATTTAAAACAATTACCACTTAAATTTATAAAACTGCGAAACCACGATATTATTGAAAACTTGATTTAGACTTAACTCAAAAATTATTCAAGGAAATCTTGACCTTTCTTTTCCATTTGAAAACCATAGTTATAAGAGTTCAAAAAGTCTTATTTTGAATAATTCCGAGCTATATTTCACTTTATATGATTGTTTGACTATCTTGGCGCGAAACCGCGAACTACCGTTACACGATGCGCCTATTTTTGACTCAATTTTCAAAACTTGTCAAAACTTCTCCAATTTGAGTTTAGTGTTTATAAAACATTTATAAATAATTTTAAACCATTTTAAAGAGGTTTAACCATCTTGTAACACTTTTGTAATTCATTTCAGAAAGTGATTTCTGTTCTGTAATTTCGACATATATTGAACGTGAATTGTTTACACATCCAAACAAACATATTATTTCATCCAAACTTAATAAACAATCATCAAAACCAAGCAAAGAAAAACATATATATCATCATATATAGCATATATAAAAAGCATTTTCTCACCTTCATTGGCTACTATACTTATGAACATGGAGTATAGCTTCGCTACGATCGAACTGGAGCTAACAGAATCAAGCATGGACCTTTGGAAGGGCTCGGCCTATGCTTGTAAGTGGATGTGGGCTCGGCCAAGGGTGATGGAGGTGGTGGCCATGGGTTTGCAAGGAGAAGAGAAGTGGATTTCACTTGATTTTAAAGTGGATTGCTAATGTATATATATTTATATAAATTTATTTTCTTTTTGCTAATTTTAATTCATAGATTTCCTAAGTAGAGGAGCCATTAAAATAGCTTGAGAAAGAGGAAGAAGAAGATGAAAAATGGTGTTAAAATTATGAAAGAAATGGATGGGTATTTATAGGAAAATTTTGGAACAAAATATCTTAAGATAGAATTATCTTTTTACCCTCGCCCACACCCCTCCTTTCCCATCAAGGCGCACGGCTCCCCCTCCTCCTTGTCATCCTCCATATGCAAGTGATGATGGTGTGTAAGTGTGAGGTGAGTGATGGTTAGTTTGCTTTTTAAGTGTGAAAATATCTTAGATATTTATAACTTTTACTATATGTAAATCTAAATGTAAATGGTAAATATGTATATATATTTATATATGTTATTTGTTATGTATATGTGTATTTACATGTAATTGTATGTATGTGCATGTCATATGTGTGTACAAGTCATATAAAAAACGTTGCACAACTTCTCTACGTTAAACCATTTCGAATTCCGATTCTGATTCCCGGTTATATTTTCACTTATAAATTAAATTACATATAAATGTAAATAAAATTTGAAAACTAATTTCTTATCAGTTTTAACTAATTAAAATGATCCCCTTTGAATTATAAAACCATATAAATCAATATTAAACAATTGTTTACAGAATGTGCTATTATATCGATAAAGCGATATCAATTTTCCTTATAATTTCAAGTCAAATATATATATATATATATATATATATTATAAAGCTATTATAAATGATTTATTATCACTTCATAATTAATTAAAATATATTATTATCACTTAAAAAATTATTTAAATAATTATAATAATTATTAAATCTTTAAAGCTCAACTTAAATTTATAAATCAATTATTAAATATAATGCCATTATTGATGATGCCATAATTCCAAAAATAAAATAAATAATTTTATTACATTTTCCCACTCATATATATAAATGAGTGTATGTATCCAGCTCCATGCACGACTTTGGATGGCCAAAGTGTTGTTTATCGATAAAACAATTTTCGACCATTTTATCGATATTCCTTAAAGTTTATATTTTTTGTAAATACTTATTCAAAATAAGATTACCATCAAAACATCATAATCTATGTTTTAAAAAGCTTATATTTGAATATTTAAAAATAAATATAATTTATCAAATTGATAAATTTAAGTGTTATTACAGACTTCCCTCCTTAAAAAAAATTTCATTCTCGAAATTACAACGCAATACCTAAAGGTGTTAGCCCAACATATTTATTTCTTTAAACTTACACTTGTATAATGTATATAGATTATATGTACATGATAGTTGTTTTGATATCCTTTTGAATATACAATTTTACGTCTGAACTAGTATTGATCCTTCGATTCTCTAGTGCAAAACTTTGATCAAGCTCAAAAGCTTTTATTTCCCTTGCATAGCTCTCGACTATGATAGAAAATGTAAGTATCTGACTACAAACCCTTATCAATGTTTGCTATCGAGCATTGAGTGATAAATTCTTTTTGGATATCAAAGTCTTATATCCAAATCTTAGGTTAAGTTATGTTGCGCAATAATTAATGGATAATGCATTTATACTTTATCTATTCCAAAAGATTTAGTAAAATTTTGTTTTAAGTTTTTAAACATTTCATAACATACCATTTTATCTAACAAAAAAATTCTCCATTTGAATTCTGTTTTCTTTATCAAGAATTCTTATTAATATACTTGAGGAATTTGTGTAATTGCAAATGAACGAAGTCAAAATGAAAGCTCATGTTATATTATACCACTATATATCTTACATCCATCATTCCTACCATACTTGGATCATCCTTAAGTCATCCCAATCTTACTTGGGTACATAATAGAAGTACATAAAACAAATACAAATACATGACTAACCACAACACCACCTTATCACAAGCCATACATATATGCTACTACTTAATACTTAATACTAGATAGATAGTCGCAAATCTTCAATCACAATCTCAATCATCACTCAGAATTCATTGTTGATGGTGCACTCCAATATTCAAATTCCAATGAAACTTCCTCAAAATCCTCATCCTAACTTTCTTGTTCATGCCAGCTTCATTTCCACCTTCATTTCTCTGTATTTCATCCTCCACATGTGGTATCCAGGGCCAATTCCATAGAACAAGTCCAAGTCCGACTGGTACTTCCTGTAACATTTCCCCTTCCTCTAATTCCTCCAATCCTTGCACTTCCATCTCCTTGGGATTCTTGAATTCCTCTGTAGCTTCTTCCTCTTCATTATCTTCCATATTATCCCAATGAATGTATGAACCTGATGACTCCTCACGCCAAATAATATGATCCACATCCATCTCCCATATGATATTGTTGTCCCCACTATTGTGGTTCGATTCATTTGATATTATATCATTGAGGTTCTCCTCTGGTTCAGACTCTTCTTCCATGGGTACTTCTTCAGGTTCGAATTCTAAACTAGCAGGATCAGTGATCCACCTTCCTATTGAGGCTGGAGCAGCCTCAGCATCTCTAGATATTATGACCAGATCTGGAGTTAGGGGAGGTATAAGCATTCCCTCTACCGGGTAACCATCTCCATCTCTACGAGTATACGGATCATATTCTTCTTCTATGGTTTCTTCCTCATCACTTAAAAGAATGATTAGATCATCTTTCTCACCCCAATTTTCTCTTGAGGTTTCTCCTTTTGAATACTTCCCTCCGTATAGATTCTACAAATATAAACACAAATACTTAGAAGCAGAGACTAAGTATTTAACCTAACTAAACAAGTATACTATTTTTCAAACCAAGGTTTGATCAATACTTAGGAAGCAAACACTACAAAAATCTGGGCTTTCCATAGCACCAATGCATAGCATTGCCGCCTTGTATGCTTTTTAAAGGAAATAAAATAAATAGATATAAAGTATCCAACGCTACGCAAAGGCTATGCAAATGGAGGGAAACATTTTATTTATCGCGGGAATGAAAAATACTTGTTTTGCAATTCCCACCTCTCCTTCCTTTCTTTTCGTCACTTTCAGTATGAAAAAAAATGCATAGCCATCAAAATCCTCAATCGAAACCCGCAACCTCTGTGTCGCTTATTTCTTCCGCTTCTAGTAGAGATCCCTAAATCGAAATCCGACCACCAAAAAAACATGCTCTAGTTCCATCGTTTATCTCAATCTTCAACTTAAATTGAAATCCGGCCACTAAACTCGCTATTTCCACCGTCGATCTCAATCTTCCTCCGCTTATTTCAATTGCCTGGGACCCTAATTCTGATGCCAGGAACCGTAAGCAAGTTTCAACCTAATTGAGTAGTCCTTAGGTAATATTTTTAACCCTATTATGTTTCAACATGATCTATTCATTGCTTTAGCTACCTCCATTGCAATTTTTCCGCTTATATTTAGTATCTTACTCTGCATATGATATAAAAACTTTGTAAAATATGTTTTTATGCTTATATTTCGTATGTTATACATTTGGAAGGTGTTCTTCAATGGCTGTGATGTTCTACAACCAGTTTTATCTCACTTTCCTTTGCTAGGAATTTGGACCACCTGTTGATATTTTTTGAGATGTTGCCCTGCACCATTAATGCTTCTCTAATATATTCTATTCCTTCCTTCATTCCTTGTACCAGCTACATGCTAGGAGCAATTCTAAGCCACCAATCTTTTTTATACCTTATTTCATTAGTTGCATAAGACCAAATCTTAAATACCTATATATTTCCTTTTTCATATGCACGTTTATACATGTCAACAAATTGGTGTAAATGCACAACTTTGATTCCAAAGTGGTATTATAAGATATATCACTGTACGTAAATATTCAACATGCATGCTCGTGCAATCTAATTGATATAGGTGCTTTCACTTGGCGTGATAATAAATTCAATCTGATTTTTAATGTAAAATCTTGCATCGTGAAATGGTTGGTTTTTTTAATGATGTTTTAGATGCACAATGTGTAAGATTATGCAATTATTTTTTGCCAGTAAAATTTGGGTTTGATGCACAAATAAAGAGCAGTTAGTATATTTTTATTTTGATACAGAATATACTGCTTAATTTAATTTCATTTTAAACTATTTTTTATCCAAAAACAAGAGCTTTTTAGCCAAATTATAGAACTACTTGTTTTAACGTGCTTAATTTTGTTCGGTAATAATGTGCATGTACAACGAACATTTTCTAAACAAAATATAATAAATATACTTTAAACTATTTATAGTGAAACTAAATTTAGGGGGATAAACAGTATTTTATTTTAGTTTAAATTAGTTTTATCAGTAAAGAAAATACCCGTTGTTTGCTTTTTCCACTTATGTTCTAACCCTAACATCTATAGAGTGTGATAAAGGCTTTGAAGTTTGTAATGAACTTTATGATCTACGAATTAAACCTCGTTATGAAAATTTTGATACCGAGTATTTTTGCTTACCAATTGATGAGGACGGTGAACATGAATCTTTAGTAAAATGACTGTAAAAAATGGTTTCCCTAAGAGAGGCCTGCCCACTTATTTTTTCACCTCTACATTTTCACTTGCTTTTGATTTTACCATGGTTTCCCTCTACCTCCTCAAATTTACCATGTTGCGGTCTAGTTATCTTGGTATCTCTTTTTGCAAATTTGAATCATTTTTAATGTCGAAGAATATTATAATAGATGTTGAAAACTTAACACAAAATTAGATGTCCTTTTTACCGGTGGATGAGTTAGCGCGTGGGCTCTGCTCTTTGAAAATATTTTTGAAATCACAAGGAGAATGATATGGTGATTTTTTCATCTGTTAAATAGTTACCATGTATAGAAAAGCATATATTAAAAGATATTTTTGTACACTAAGATTAAAACATCGAGAAAAATTTGCAATAAAATTTGAGTTACCATTAAAATTGGAAGGATTTTGCTCTTGAAAAGTCGGTTCATATTGTAGAGTTTCCAAGTGTGATCTATAACGAAGAGGAGTAGTTAAGACTTTTCAAAAATATTAACATCCAAAAGTTTGAGTTGGCTTTTCCCATACATTTTCCCTTAATTTAGTTGAGGCAAAAGTGAAGTTAAATTTACAGAAATAACAAGAGTTGTACAAATAGAAATGAACACTTTTGGTAAAAGCTTCAAGTAAGAAAATTATAAATTAGGACTTGAAATTACATAACAATCCTTTGGTTTGCTGAATCGATTGATATATATTTTGAGTTTAATGTGGCAATTAAACATCTATTCTTTCAAGTGCAGAATGGGGGCGCCACTCAATGAAAAAGTATAACAAGAGACAAGGAAAATTAACGAATAACTAATAATTCCATAGAACCATAGGCAAATTGTAGATGAAAAACTCGATTAAAACCTCAATAATTTGTTAATAATGATCACATCACTATTTCATAGTTTAATACGCTAAAAATATCTATCAATCACATGTTAAAATTTGAGTTTCTATCATATATTCAAAGATTAATTTGTTTAGTGAATAAAAGTTGTCAAATAATTTTACAGCAAAAAAAAGTAGAATTTTGTGTAAAATAGTATTGGGTACTGCCCCAATTTGACCAGTTAATTAATAATTCAGACATTACTACACACATTGACTTAAATTTTGTATCTAATCTTTTTGAAGCTATGTATTGTATAAAATCAATGAAAGCAGGTAATGAATATAAACTTTTGCTAAGGTTTTGATACAAAATCATGATGAAAAACGAAGTTTTGCTAGAAATGTGATTCAAATATCTGACTTCGGTGTACATAACAAAAGGGTTTATATATTAAATTTTAATTTGTGGCTGCTTATACATTGAAAATTTGTTTATATAGTGTCATTGTATGCGATTTCAAAAAAAAGACCAAAATTAAAATTATTGCACAAATTACCAACATTTCATATTTAGTCTACTTATATCATGTTTACTATTTTTCAATCCATTTTAATGATTCAGGCAATTCAACTCGATCGTTCATCTTGGCAGAAGAATAAGGATGTACAAATTTCGGAGTCTCGTGTTAACATTAGATATAATATTGTATTTTTAGAACAAAAAGATAAATTACTACTAATATTGCATGACCTACACGCTAAGTGATCTCATCAAGAGATAAACTCCCTACACTAGCTAGATTTGAAACCGAGCTGGCATAACCCTTGGTGGACAATGCACCTGCTCTTCCTTCCACTATGCGGCTGGATAGCCACGAGGAGCTCAAACGACCCAGCTTCTTTATTGATAACATCATGATAGTTTTAAAATCCCACCCTCGATTCAATTTTCGCTCCTTACTATAATTGCACGTTATAGAGTCATACTTGACGTCTAGAGCATCATAAATCTTTTGAAGTATCTTGCCTTTAGATCTCTCGCTTGACGACACAAATTTAGTGTATCCTTCGATTCCACCACCACCGTAAGCTTTGTTAATCACTTGAAGTGGGACCAAAATAACAAAAGGTGAAATATTTTGTTAATTGCTTGGTATTTGATCATGACAGCTTTGAGTTTTCAGTGAGACCCATAGCATTAATAAGCTGCTATTAGCCTTCTGAAGTCTGTGGGTGAATGGCTTGAAGAGGATAAGCATGCTCTTCAGGGAAAGCATATGAAATGCTAGCAGAGAGTAAACATGTGATAGGGCTGTAGAATAATGAGAAACTACACGCTGAGAAGATGCAGCAACTTTTGAAGGTGAAGCACCATGAGCAGACTGATATGCATGGGTAAAAGGCACAGGTAGAGCATGAGGAACTAGAGTAGGGTCCGGCTTCTCATAAGAACCTACAGAGACAGCAGATTGACCAACAAGCAGTGGGACATGAATTTCAGCAGAGGCGTGCAAAGGGGATTGAGAAGGACAAACACATACTTGTTCATTTGACAGAGCATATAGAATTGAAGTGAAAACTCAGGTTCCTGAAGCTATTGATTTTGCAAACTGTGCATGCGAATTCTGTGTAGGAGAAGTTCGAGCAGGCACAATGCTTGGTAGAGGAGCTTCGTTAAGCGCGACATGATGAACGTCAACTGAGCACGGCTGTGCAGCAGCACGTGGGGTAGATGCAACACTTTTCATCTTTTTCAATGTCCAATGATTTAAATAAATACTGTACACGAGTACTTAAACAAAATAATCAACTAAGAAAAAAGGTGCAACTATACTCCCTTAGATAAAAGTCCAATGCTTTTGGATTTTGCTAAAGCATTTGATTTTTGGTATAACAAATATTTTTTTTGAATAACATGAAGAACATTTGATGGTATATAAGAGTGAATTAAATATAACACAAGTTGACTATTGTTTATATGATTATATCGAAGATGAGATCAAAATTCATGCGAAGACTATAAAATAATACCTATAGAAAGCTTAACAAGTGAACATCTACTCCTGACCTATTAATTAAGTGTTTAAACACAAGAAATACAAAATATGAGTAAAGGACCTCAAAACATTAAATGGAAATAATTAATAGATAACAATGTAATAAATTGGATGAATATGCCCGAAAGAGAGAATGAAATTGATTTGAGTCTTAATCCTATAACAATATATATGATTGAAAGATATTTATTCAAAAGTATGGCCCATTATCTATGGTCATTAGCCTCTGAGTTGGCCTTTAAACATCTTGGATGACAGGCACATATGGAATCTCTTTTCACGAAAAAGAAAAAAATGACACTGAACAATATGCTTCACTGTCAAAATTGATATTTCCCTTACCTAGACTGTATACCAAACGTATACATACCATCAAATTTGATTTCAATGTCCATGCTATAATAAGTTTCCTTATAAAGATTTCAACTAATTTATATATTAAGGTAGTCTACATGCAATATAATATTTTGGGTTTCTGGATTGTTTTATGCCATAATTTTTTATCTGGACTGTTTTATATCACAATTTTTTGGGTTTTTGCCCACTTTTGCTTTTAACTAGATACTCCTCTATGATACTGGAATCATAAGTCAGTTTCATTATTTTTTTGAGACAATATGATTACAGCATATGGAATATTGCAGATTCTCCGACATAAAGTATTCTTTTCAACATTATTTTAGAAGTGCTGCTAGTATCTGTAATGTCTTTATGTTGATTTCTGTAAAGATGAGATCATATTTTTGAAAGCAAATTTGTGTTTCAAGAACGTAGTTAATCAAACTTAAAGTTAGTGAAAGTTCATATCTGCTAGTATATTTCTGTAAATAATGTCAGACTAATAATAATTCTCACTGTCAGACTAATGACACTATATATGTATATGTGTGTTTGTGTATATGATGTTATTAGAAGCCACTCCTTGTTAGTTACCGTCCGTTATCGATGGAAGATTTACCAAGAAAAGTAGTTCAAAGTATCATCCGATTTATCATATACCTTAAAAGAAATCTTGTACAACAAGCCCATATATAACCTAGAGTTAATTTCAAATATGTTATCAAGTTTAACTAGAACAGTACACTTGACTTAAAATAGCATCAAAATTCTACTATGTTACATCAGCATGAGCTATAAATAATCAAGTGTCGACATTTCTAAAAGGAACAAGAAATACAAGGCGACTAGAAGGTTTCATCTTATAAATTAAAATTCAATAATTATCAACTGTTTTAGCTTCTGAAACTCAATTTAATATTTTGTTTGATGTAAATTCAAATATTAGAAAATATATCATGGTTATGTATTAGCACCTTAAAATAAACTTCAGGACCTGTTCTGGATTATCAACATGTGTGACAGTATAAACTTTAGTCATGGGATAATATACTTCAACTTAATATTAGAAAATCTATCATGCTCTTGGGATTATAAACTAAATGCTCCTGAGGTTTTCTAGAGTAGATGCTTCCTCACATTCATTTTCTGGCACTTATGGCAATGCTTCCTTGCTTTTTCAGGATATTCAACTACTGGATTATATCAGCTACTGGATTATCAATGTGGTCAGAAGTGTAGCACTGTTTGTGAGTAATTTACTTTTAATCACATGCCAACCTTAGCTGCCCATGCAGTAATCTTAGTTTGATGTACATCATTTTATCATGTGTTATACGAGAATTCACATATTAATTAATCAATATAAACAAAATGGCACTACCACTTAAATAAGTACAATTACTTTAATTTCAGTATTAAGTCACAAATTGCACGTGTTTTCATACATACTTAATTTTCATATTTATAAATGTTTACATATTTTTGTTTATTAAAAAAAATATGAATTTAATGATATAAATATCTTTTCGAAAACTTATGGCATGAGTCATTATCTTTTACCTTCATAAAAAAACATGCACATTGGGCAACTATTTACCAAAATAGTTGTCTCATTGCTACATGAGCAGTAAATTTAGCTTGAACCAGATCCTTTTGCATTCTCTTTTGAGCTATTTGGGTTTGGCATCATATTGGACCAGTGGGTCGAGTTCAGACATGTTGTCTGTCCTCTTTGTCTGAGTTCATACCAGTTGGTCTGAGTTCATACCAGTTGGTGTTCTTACCAGTTGGTCCTCTGACCAGTTGGTGTTCTTACCAGTCTGAGTTCATACCAGTTGGTCCTCTGACCTGACCACCACGCATCTTGTCTGAGTTACACAGAGATAGTTTACACAGAGATCGGTCTGAGTTCATACCAGTTGGTGTTCTTGGTGATGTTCAGTCTGAGTTTAGGCATGTTGTGTGTCCTTTTTTTGAGTTCCTTTGTTAACTGCTGAGATCAAAGCTAGAGACACACGGTGTGGTTTGGAGAATGATGTACACAATGGTAGGTGTTTCCGGTGATGTTCAGTCTGAGATGATTCGTACATGTAGAAACACGTTTCTGTTTATGCACACTTGACAGTTAAATGGTTCTACCTCTGTTCTGTGAGATGTATACATGAAATTCTACAGTTTTTCTTTTTGTTGGGAAATTCGGAGTGTGCTTTTGTAATGACAGTATAAAATTATCTGCAAATTACCTCATATGTTCATTGAATTTGCACAGGTACGAGTAATACTGCAAGTTTGGCGAAACATCAAGCAAATCCTAAGGTATCTCCTGTGATTGCAAAAATGATGGGAAAGATGGATGCCTGGGCTAAGTAATATGCTTATGTTTTCTTCATACTTGTATTAGTACATTATGCTAGATAATGTTGTTATTATGTAATGTTGGAGGCAAACTGCTAATTATGACCAAGACTGTTATTATGTAATGTAATGTAATGTTGTTATTATGTAATGTTGTATATACATATATCTATTTGTGTGCATATATATATATATATAATATAATATAAAAAAAAGAAATTTGAAACAAATGCTGAAAATTAATATTATATAGGATAGCGTTTGAAAAACGCTATTGATTCATCAAACGCTATCGCAACTCTATATGAGATGTAAGATTTATGCATCAAAAACGCTATAATAGAATCAAAAACGCTATAGTAGAAAATAAAAAACGCTATACAAGAATGACAAAAAATGCTATCGAAAAACATTGTAACGCTATAACATGGTTTGATGAAACGCTATAAAATGTGCTCAAAAACGCTATAGAAGTTAAATGAAGGATTAAATTTCCTATAGCGTTTAAGTTTAATAACAGAGAAAAAACGCTATGGTAGGGTGCAAACGCTATGCACTTTTGTAAACGCTATTAGTTATTATAGCGTTTTCCGTCCTGCTATGTAATGTTGCCGGCCTACCATAGCTTGTGGTTCCACGGCGTTCTCTGAAACGCTATGGTAGCCTGTTATAGCGTTTTTAAAACGCTATGAAACCCATAAACAGTTGTAGTGAAATCGAGATCTTTATCAAAATGTTTTATCTCTTTCCAAAAATTCTTCTGAAATTTTTTTGTTAAAATGTTTTCCAAACATTATTATCATCGACTTTCAAAATCCTTTCTCAAAAAAAGACCTTTTAGATAAAAGTTCTCATTATCCAAATCTTAGGTTTTCCTCCTAATTCTTAATCCTCTCAATACCATTATTAAACAGCTTATAGTCAAACTGTGAAACTCTAATCACAAGATGTTTATTCTTGATTTAACTAACTTGTTTTCAAAATAGTTATCCAATTTATGACTTTAGTATCACAGCTAACTATATTTTCCAAAATATATTCTTTATATTTAAAATATAACCTTAGGTAAAATTATTTCATTTACCATATTTTCAAAACAAATCATTTTTATATATCATTAACAAATATGCGCTCTTATATAATACTCTCAACTCATTCTAGAGTGTTACTAACCCTATCACTGATGAGTTACTCATCCTAGGGTATTACTAACCCTATCTCTGATGGGACTATACCCATGTTAGGCTCAGGTGTTCGCTCAACATAAGTTCTGATACCAAATGTGATGACCAAGCCTTCGACCCTCCGACAGTAGGTACAACCACCGTGGCTCACATTACTACCTCGCCATTTGCTTTTACGGCCGCCTTTCTACTGCACCAACCTGAAGGACATGTAGGAGTAAGAGCCATCTGCTCACCGCCAAACAAAAAGCATGAACCCTCTATCGTGCTGCAATAGATGCCAAAGTAAATCTAATCCCAGTCTCTCCGAACCAATTATCGATAAAACATCTTTTCGAGATATATCATTTCTTTTCCAGTATATATGAGATTATTAAACCTCTCTTTAACTTTGGAAAACACCAAATCATTTCTCATAAATCATTTTGGAAAACATTATTAAGTAAAAAGGGTTGATAGAAATTATCCTAGTTCTACTCAATATCAATTTCCGTATTCAACCTTTACTATCCATCGAATAACGGTGGAATCACCTTTTAAATTCACATGGATAGTATGGCTTCCCTCCTCGAAATTTAATACCAAGTATAAGAAGATTATTTCTATATAATCCAAGTTGTATTAAATTTATAAATTGAATCTTTTATACTTGCCTTGTTTCCTATACTCGACCTTATCTATTCCTCACCCAAGAATGAGGCTAGGTGAGCTAGGGCACTGGTTGCTTCTAAACATCTCCTTAATTTAAGCATCCTACATTCGGATCTCACGAATAGAAAAATCAGGTCTACTCATCGGCTTTTAGAGCCAAGATTAAATAACTTATTTCTAAACCATTTTTCTCTTAACCATTTAAACTTCCTAATCATATTTAAAAAACTTAATTTTAAAATTGAAAAGGTTACTATAAAGATCGAGGGAGAATAATTAAGTTAAAACCATATTTTATGAAAGTTATGGAAAACCGTCGTAGAAAAGTATGTATGGTGATTTTAAGCTTATTTGATCAAAACATAATTATAATTTCATAAATGTTCATTTTTATAACTCAAATGCCTTTTAAAAAAAATTGACATATTTATAAATTTATTCCATACTTTGAAAAGATTTAAAAATATCAATTTAAAACAATTACCACATAAATTTATAAAACTGCCAAACCGTGATGTTATTGAAAACTTGATTTGGACCTAACTCACAAGTTATTCAATGAAATCTTGATCTATCTTATCCATTTGAAAATCATAGTTATAAGAGTTCAGAAAATTCTTATTTCGAATAATTCAAAGCTATATTTCACTTTATATGGTCGTTTGACTATCTTGGTGCGAAATCGCGAACTACCGTTACGCGACGAATCTGTTTTTGACTCAATTTTAAAAACTCATCAAAACATCTCCAATTTGAGTTTTAGTGTTTATAAATCATTTTAAACCATTTTAAGGAGGTTTTTACCATCTTGTAACACTTTTGTAATTCATTTCGGAAAGTGATTTATGTTGTGTAATTTCAACGTGTATTAAATGTGAATTGTTTACACATCCAAAGAAACATATAATTTCATCCAAACTTGATAAACAATCATCAAAAACAAGCATAGAAAAACATATATATCATCATATATAAGTAGCGTTTTCCCACCTTCATTGGCTACTAAACTTATGAAAACGGACTATAGCTATGATCGAACTGGAGCTAACGGAATCGAGCCTTGGCCCTTTGGGAAGGCTCAGCCTTTGCTTGTAAGTGGATGTTGGCTTAGCCAAGGGTGATGGAGCTGGTGGCTGTGTGTTTGCAAGGAGGAGAGGAGTGGATTTGACTTGATTTTGAAGTGGATTGCTAATGTATATATACTTATATAAATTTATTTTCTTTTTGCTAATTTTTCTTCATAAATTTCCTAAGTAGAGAAGATATTAAAATTGCTTGAGAAAGAGGAAGAAGAAGGTGAAGAATTTTGTTAAAATTATGAAAGAAATGGATGGGTATTTGCAGGAAAATTTAGGAACAAAATATCTTAAGGTAGAATTACCCTTTTACCCCTTTCCCACACCCCTCCTTTCCCATCAAGGCGCATGGCTCCCCCTCCTCCTTGTCATCCTCCATTTGCAAGTGATGATGGTGTGTAACGGTGAGGTGAGTGATGGTTAGTTTGCTTTTTAAGTATGAAAATATCTTAGATATTTATAACTTTTACTATATGTAAGTCTAAATGTAAACGATATATACGTATGTATATTTATATATGTTATTTTTTATGTATATGTAATTGTATGTATGTGCATGTCATATGTGTGTACAAGTTATATAAACAACGTTGCACAACTTCTCTACGTTAAACCGTTACGAATTCTAATTCCGATACCCGATCATATTTTCACTTATAAATTAAATTACATATAAATGTAAACAAAATTTGAAAACTAATTTCATATCATTTTTAACTAACTAAAATGATCCCATTTGAATTATAAAATCATATAAATCAATATTAAACAATTGTTAACAGAAAGTGCTATTATATTGATAAAGCGACATCAATTTTCCTTATAATTTCAAGTCAAATGTATATCTTTATAAAACTATTATAAATGATTTATCATCACTTCATAACTAACTAAAATGAACTATTATCATTTAAAAATAATTATTTGAATAATTATAATAATTATTAAATAGTCAACTCTCAATTTAAATTCATAAATCAATTATTAAATATGATGTAATTATTGATGATGTCATAAATACGTTTTATTTCCAAAAATAAAATAAATAATTTTATTATATATTCTCACTCATATATATAAATGAGTGTATGTATCCAGCTCCATGCATGACTTTTGATGGCCAAAGAGCTGTTAATCGATAATACGATTTTCGACCATGTTATCGATATTCCTTTAAAGTTTATATTTTTGTAAATACTTATTCAAAATAAGATTACCATCAAAACATTATATTCTATGTTTTAAAAAGCTTATATTTAAATATTTAAAAATAAACATAATTTATCAAATTGATAAATTTATGGGCCGTTGAAACTTAGGATATGCGCGGGTTGTTTATAAACTCTTATCTTGTATGATATAGTAAACCATGCTTTAGACGAAAATAATTTTAACCTTATGTACTTACTCTTAAGCTCTTGACAAAAAGAAGTTAATTCAACGTAACTCATCATTAATAGTATTTTGTCCAATAAAGTCTAATTACTCCTCATCATTATGTAACATCTGGAGGAGTGACTTTTGAGATAAAATCTTAGTCGTTTTAGGCACATTGGGAGCTCTTTCCAGTATACGCACTTATTCAATCGAAACGAATATTTTATTTTCTTTGCATATGTTTTCTACTTCTGTTTTATATTCAATGAACTTAACATAAATACCATTGCTTGTGTATCAGATATACATGTTTATTTCTATGATAATTCATTTGTGAATTAAATAAAATAGGTGAATCATTTTTGATATCATTTGACTTTTGACTGCATACATCTTTATGTATCAATCCGAAATTCACCAACTTATTCTTGCTCCCACCGAATGGATGATTTGCACTTAATCTTTTGAGATATAATTCATTAGTACCATATAATTCACAATCTTATAATTTAAAAAGGTATTCCTCTAAGATATAGCTTAGTCCATAATTTCAAAAAAATAATTGTTAAAATTTTAGACACTTCTATGTTATGAAGCAAATGCAACAAATATCGTTATGCTTATCAACTTATTTCATAATGAATATTCAAAATATTCATAATAAAGTAAAACTATATTTATCTTTAGTCAATACTCAAAATAGTTATTATTTCTTAAATAATATTTAGCATATTTATGAAAATATTTTTTCATATCTTAGTGCATCCACTGATAAGTATTACATGGCATGCTCCCACTAATCTGTCATAACTATAATAGCGTACGAAATTTGAAGCTTCATTCAAATACTTATCATAGACAATTTTATTTCTTTTAGTGTAATTAGTTTAAAGTCGAGAGTTTTGATCAAATATCTTAAACTCATAGAAATAACCTTTATAATAAATAAATTTCTATGTTATAACACAATTGGAATAGAAATCATGTTTGTCATTCCATATTAAGTATCTTTTTGTATTTTATACACTCATTTTCGATATCCCTTTATGAAGCAGAGGTTACCATTCACTCTCTTTATCCCAACTGGGTACATCCACCCTTGTACGTTCGCTTTCCTTTCCAAAATGGCTGACCAATTCAAAGGAGATCCTAATTGTAATCAAACGTATTGAATAAACGATTTTGCATTATGATTTATTTCCTTATTTCCAATGAACTAGTCTCGTTGAAGTTTCATACATTAAAACAACACCCGTTCACTATATAACATTTATATATTATTGAATACGGATCAAATATTAATATTCTTGTATTGTTTTAGAGTTCAAAACTCATAAAGACAGTACATAGTCTTGGGCAAATAAACACTTAAGCAACTAAGGTATGAGTATTTTAGTGGTTGTATAAACTGTCCTTGCACGGGTCTTAAAGTGACAACATGCCACGGTATTCAAAGTAAGTATGTTTTATATTTAATTTTTAATTTTAATTCAGTTTATTTGTATATCTTAACTGATAAACATTTTATCAATTTTATTAGTTGCATAAATTTAGCAATGTAGATTATCTTAACTTTATATAACAGATGTTGTCACAGTATTATAAGGATTAAAATGTTACTTTTTCGTTTTTCTAATATGCCTCCCACTAAATTTTTATGTTTCCCAAAACCCTAAGAAAAATATATAAATCTTTCAGTTTATCTAGAGAGTGTTAGGACCCGCTTACCCTGGGATTCCAACCTTGAGGAAAGCTTAACAAATCATAGACCCATAAATAATGGGTAACACATTACCAGTTGTATCATATACAACTCCTTACCTATAGTCCTTGTCTTAATCTCATCTCGAATTTGAGGAAAGCTCAACAAATCAATAGAGGTTATTCACTCATACCTACCATTTCTCGACGACCTAAGTATAATGTACATACCTTGAGGAAAGCTCAACAAATACGTACATGTATCTTACCTCGTCTAGTCAATATATTAATAGTACTACACATAACATCTCTAGCTCGAGGAAAGCTCAACAATGAAAGAGTATACAAGTAATCTATTAATATATAAATGGTAAAGGAAAACTTATATTAAAGATTCATAATCTTTAATACATATGTTTTGAGTAATATCGATTTAGGGAATAATGTATTTCTTATCAAAAACCCCCGTGATTCAAGTGTCAGACACATCTGAAATCACGGTATATATACTATACATATGTACTTATTCCTTAAATCTCATGCGGGTTTCTTTTCAGATCCACTTAATTTTATACGTATATAGTTATATAAGTATTAACTTATTTATAACTTTTATAATTTAATTCACTTATATAATATATACACGTATCCTATTAATTAAAGTCTTATTTAATTAATTTAATTCTTATTAATTAATCATATTTAATTTATTTATATAAAATTTCTAAAATTTTATACTATTCATCTTAAACTATTTAAGATAGCTAATCAACTAAAAAATTTAGTTTGTTTATGTATACTTATCAATATACATACTAATTAATCAACATTTACTTAATTTTAATCAATTAAACAAATTAATTAAACATATTAATTAATTTTTTAATATAGTTTATCATAAAACCCATTTTAAGTTAAATAAATAATTATAACAATTATAGTTACATACGTATGTTAACATATATGTTTTAATCAATTAACTTTCAATTGACTATTTTATTTTATTTAATTGATCATATAAATTAAATTTTAAATTGTAACTTTCAAAATTAATTATTAAATTTTCTAAAACAATTTTGAAAAATTTGAATGCATTTTATAACTATTATAAATTTCATTTCATATTTTAAATTTAACTTTTAAATTCAAAATATCTTTTAAATTTTCAAACAGATTTTGAAAATTAGCCCAAAGCCCAAAATTAATTCGGGCCTTTATATTGGGAATAACCATTTAGCATACTTCATCCTTCAGGCTAGGCTAGTACCAAGGTAGGGAAAAGTACCTGTTACCCAAATACAACCTTAGACACCACCTTTTTAGACATCCTATTAAATGGGTAGGCTTTAATCAATTAGCTATAACATTACAAATTTAGATATCATAGACCTCATTGAAGGAATCGGGCCAGTCAAAAGCCAGTGAAATAGATAGGTTAAAAAAAATCCTACCTTGGATTTATTGCGCCTATGAAGTCTAAATAGATTTTAGATCCAATCTAATAAGGTTTTAAACACAATCTCATTTTATTTAATTTGGTTGAAAGGAAGTTTAAATTTAATTTGAATTCAAATATATAATAATGAATGTATCAAATACATTCATATGTGTAAAGGGTAAGTGCAACATATAAGTTGTGTACATAGTTAATGTGTACATATATAGTTGTTAGGATTTACATTGCATTAGACACATTCTCCCTTTATATATGCCTTGGTTGTCCATACTATTATTTTGACAACATATAAATAATAAAAACATATGCATATACAAAGTTCACTTACACTTATACATGATATGTAAAATTATTTTACTAATAGACAATAGACAACTTATTTTTATAACAAGGTAATTAATGAATAAAGTATACATTTATAAAGAAAAAAAGGTGGAGGACTTTCCCACTTCCTTTACTCATTCATTTATTTCCATTTCAAAACAATAATTAAATTCTTAAGCATATATGCATATTAAAATTAATTTTGACCATATTTCATATTTTGAAATCTATAATTAACGATTATGAATTAAGTTTCAACTTAGGAAAGATTTTAAAGTTAAATTTATGAATTTACGCAAAAGTTCATTTTATAAACTTTGAATTAAAATAACACGCATACGTATACATGTATATAATTAATTGTAAACTATGTTTTAAAATTAAAATAACACATGCATGTGTAAAGTTTGTAATTTAATATATGTATTAAGATTTAAAGTGAACAAATTAAAAATCTAACATTATATTAGAAAGGATTCAAAAGTTTATGATATTTTATAAAAAAGTCCACCTTTTTTTTTCAAATAAAAGTATACAATAATCAAAAGAATTATACTCAAACAACAATCATATAAAACTTATATCTAATTTCCAAATGATTTCAAATAGGCAACACATAAAGTTTATTCTATATATATATAACAAGTAATAAAATCATATTAATTATTTTAGAATTATATTTTAGTCAATTTTTTTGCTAAATAATAATTTCAAAACCAAGAACAAGAGCAAAGATCAAGAAGTATTAGCCACCTTCATTATTGATTTTATTTTAATTTTGATTTATGATTTTTTCTAAACCATGGAGGCTATTAATTTCAACCCTGATATGGAAGAGAGAGGAGAGAAAGAAAAGTGAATGGTCTGTAGAGTAAAAGAAATGAATAAAAGAGAATTTGTTTTAAAGGAAAGATTAAAACCTTTTGATTCTCTCCATTAAAAACTCCCACATTTGATTGCTCGTCATATCTCATCAAATCCTCTCCTTTTTTATTATGTATGGCTGGCCATAAACGGTGCCACATGGCTCTCAAAAGTTTCCAAAATCACGGACCATTTAAATCTGTTTAAATATTCTATCGGTATCTTATATCGATACGCGTGATTAAAATTTAATATACATAGTTTATTACACACTAATGTATTCAAAAAATCAAATAAAATAAAATAATTAATATTTCATAAATATCAATTAATTTAATTAATTTACAACGATTACAAATTATTTAAATTATGTGGTTTCTAGAAGTATTCATCATTACAGTTGTGCGACTCAAAGGTGTAAATTCAATTAGGATTAATATCGAACAATCTGAATATTAATGTTCACACGTCACCTTAGCAGTGGTATGAAATTTTAGCTAAATTTATTGCTTAGACATCTTTTTGATAAACTTATTATAAGCGGTGCCTGGTAGTAATGATTATTTATAACAATTCTCTTTGTCAACACTATATCACATTGGGGTTTATGGAATTCGGTTTCAGTCAAAATTCCAACATCGTCCACATTCAAATTGATTAGTCTAAACATAAAATCCTTGATTCAATAATTACAACTATTATTAACCATAATGCTCTGTCCAGAGACTTTAACTTTGAGTTAAACTATAATTGACCATGATACTAACCCGTATAACTGACGAATATTCTATTGAATAGTGTTTCACTTCCAATGCTCCAACTTAGACCCAATTAT
This sequence comes from Allium fistulosum, assembly GCA_030737815.1. Classification (NCBI taxonomy): domain Eukaryota; kingdom Viridiplantae; phylum Streptophyta; class Magnoliopsida; order Asparagales; family Amaryllidaceae; genus Allium; species Allium fistulosum. The sequence continues at coordinate 602,100,443 of CM060903.1, forward strand.
AGTCGTTCGATGGACGCCATGCCATGATTTAACTATAATTAAAGCAGAATATCCACACTGAAGTTCAATGGTATTCTCAAGTCGAGAGAACCGTGTAATATCGTCACTTTGAGATTCCCTGTTTAATCCTAGTTTTATTAACCCACAAAAAACTCTCTAGTGCATCATTCCATAGTTATCCAACAACTATCAGTACAAACCCCTTGGGCCTCCAACAGCTGAGTGATACATTGCCCAACATTTGGAGAGCGTTATGCACTCTAGTCCCAACAGATGTATCAATATTCAGTCTTGAAACATCTTGACTAGGAATTTTTCTAATTAAAATAATATTTTAATATGATAAATTTCTCATGGTTACAACACATTGTAATTACTATCACATAACATATCAGTTAAGGAATTTTTTATTTAATATAATGAATTAACTACATAATTAATTATATCATAATAAAACAAGTATATAATAGAAAGAAAACATCTTTTTTTAAAAATAAAATTGGTTATCGAGTTAGATATGTGTAACAAATTACAAAATTACCCATTAGGGCATACCCCTAACTCTATCAAAAGGTACTGCTTAAATTGTAAAATTTGATTTTACCGACAAAGATGTATAAGTGATAAACTCGGCCAAACTGTTAGTCCACTAGCTAAGGTGATGAGTGAACATTAATATCTGAATAGTTCGATATTAATTGCTAACTGAATTTACACCTACGAGTCGAACAACCATTTTAATGATTTCTATGGAATAACACACAATTTAATTGATTTATAAATTAACTAATATTTTTAAAATACAAATTATTTATTTATTTGACATGTTTAATGCTATTTGTATTTTTGGGTGTCATTAGTAATTAATTTGGTGTGTATATAAAAATTATATATGCATGTATTGATATACATTTAAATATGATTTAAATGATATTTATTGCTTAACATGTTTGAAGTGATCTGATGGCCTATGTAACCCATTATATGGTTGGGCATGATATGATAAGATGTAACAACCCGGGATTTTGGTCATTAGATTTAAATATTTAATTAATTTTAAATATTGAAATAATTATTTTTTGAGTTAAATAAACTGAATTAAATTATATAGATTATTTAAAAACATTTGAATTGTGAAATGGATGTTTGAATAGTGATTTGAATATCAGGATTTTAAATTGAATATTAATTTAATGGGCTAATGGTCTTATTTAACTCATTTTAAATTAATAAATAATAACAGTGAATTCAATTTGTAAATTTATTTACAGTGACAAATGGTTTGAATAATTAATTAGAAAATTTATTTTTATTTTTATGACTTGATTTTTATTGATGTATTTTTAATTAAATTAATTTGATTTTGCCATAATTTTTAATTTAGAAAATATTTAAACTTTCATTTGACGATTTATCAACAAACGACGGTGTTTTGTGATTTTACAAAATCAAATAACCAGTGAATATTATTATTGTTTTGTGGTCGTGTCGCTATTTAGAGTGCAACTGTATTTTTTGGGGATTCGTATGCGAATAGAAAACTGTGCGGCGAAAAGCCGGAAATCTAATTATAAACTAAAAACTAAAACAAACCCACTTCAAAATATTCTGATATATTTCTTTTCCTTGTCTCCCCTGTACCATTTTATCCAGTTCGTTCTAAAGAAAGAAAAAAAAGTAAATCCTCTTTCGAAAATTAAAAAACAAATCAAATAAAATCTATAGCAAGTATCTTTGGTTTTCCCAAGGCGGATCTATGCTTTGGTCTGCGTTTTGGAGGGTGCGACCTCGTTCTTGGTGGTCGATGGTTTTGGTAGTGGTAAAATAATACTAGGATTAGCTTTCTTGTCAAATTGAAGGCGAAATGGAGAAATCAGAGTTTGGATTTAGGTTTAGAGGATCTGTTGGCACTGTGCGGCAAAGTTTGGGAGGTCGTGGCATCTTGGTGGTATTTCTGTCCATGTGTACGATCGGCTATAAGGGGATGTAACATTTTATAGAGGGCGTACAGGGGTGAAGAAATGAGGTTCTGCGTGAAGCTTTTTCGAAGAGACGTTGATCAGAGTTGACGGATTCTGGTTTCATCGCGGGATTGAAGAGAAATCGAAGGAGGAAGTTCTCAGTTTTGGGCTAGCTATGTTCTGGTTTTGGCGGGAGATAGTAGTAAGGAAGAAGGGTTTAATTATAATTAATTGGGTAACTAAGTTTTGAAATGTAAATAATAAATTTAAGAATCAATAATTTATAAATTGTATAACTCTCTCTTACAAGGTCCAAATTGAACGCAATCAGTCGTGTTGAACTCGTATGAACATTGTCTACATTTTGGAATTGGATTGGCTGAGATTGGAGCTTGCTGAATTTCAAGCTAAAATGGAATGGACGGAATCAGAACGCTTCGGCGATAACTGGAATTTCGGTGAGTTAAACTCACCTTTTTAGTAAATCAGTATGTTATATAGTGGATAAAAATTATTTATTAAATGCTTGGATGTTTTATTTGCTAGTTGTTTGGTTTGGATAAATTATCATTTTGAAAACCGATAATGTATAAAGTGATAAAATAATACCGATTTAATATTATTACACTGTTTAAATAATAATGTAGTTAATTTAAGCATACTTCTTTGGTGTTATCTATTCAGCCAAATAAGCACCGTCTAATAATAAATGGAAGAATTTTTTTTGAATGACATTCATTTAGCGGAATAAATCTCCATTCCACTATTATATTAATTTGGACATTCATTTATGTGCCAATTGATTAATACTCCATAAGTGATGTGCTAACAATTGATTGTTAATTATGGATTTGGTTTACATATATGCCTGCTTATGTAAATACTTGTAATTTAACTTGAGAAGTTAAGTTGAATTTAATGGTAGTCGTTTAAGTATCATTGTGGTCGCTAAGCCTCTTTTTTAAATGAGAAAGTTTTGGATTTAAATTAACTTCAATTTTATTTTTTGAAGTAAAGTGTTTTATTTATTTATTATTTTAACAAATTGTTTTGTAAAATTATTTCTTTAATAAAGTTAATTATTATATTTATGTTGTTTTAAAATTAATTATTCTTCTTTGCCAAAAAAAATTAATTATTCTATTAATGTTATTTAAAGATGATTAATTACTTATCAAGGTTGTCTAAAGATAATAAATATTTTATTATTGATTATTTAAAGCTAGTCGACTATTTTATTGGTAATATTGTTCGTAATTTAATTTATTATATTTTGAAAGTTGTTTAAAGTTATTTTATTTTATTATATTATTTAAAATGTTATAAAGGTTAATTATTATATTATTTAAGAAGTTTTTAAAGTTCTATTATAATATTATTATTACTAATGTTTTAAAATTCTACTTTATGATATTAAAGTTTGTATTCATTACAGTTAAATAATAATTTTTTTATAAAAGGATTTCTATTATAAAAAGGATTTATTTAGAGTAGTTAAAAAATTTGAAAGAGGTTTGGAATTTGAAAATAAGTTGGGTTTTGAATGATTTTAGAAAAGAGGTTATAAATGGTTTAATGATTTGAAAGAGGAGTTTTATAAATGGGATTTTGAAATTTATAAAAGGGTATTTTTATAAATAAAGATTAGAGATTTATAAAGAAATTTATAAATGGATTTTGGAGATTTATAAAGGAGTATTTATAAAATAAAAGAGAGTTATGGAAAGGAATGGTGTTTTGGGTTATTTGTATCTCTATTTTAATGACATTTGGGTTTGATCATTTTAATATGGTTTTGAAATAGAAAAGATCTCTAAGTGTTTGGTGAATATACTTATACCATTTTATATAAGTATGTGAAAAAGGTTTTCAAAGTTTTGTAAGGAATGGTTAGTGAATATACTTATCCCAGCGAAATAAGTATATGAATATTTTGATAAATATTTTGGAAAGATATTTAATTAATGAAAGATTAATTTTGAGAGGCTTGGTGGTTTCCATGAAAAATGTAATCTCTATTTTGAATATTTGTTTATTTGATAGTTAAATGACCAACTATCAAATCTTGGCCTAAATATGTAATCTTTTTTAATTTTGGCGGTATGGAAATATTCCCTACTTATCCTCGAAAGATTTTAACTCTGGAAATATCTAGGAGAAACAGGGGGATTATATGGTACAATTACTGTCAGTGGTGCTATACTGTAGGTGTAAACTCGTTTTGTTCTTCTAGGACAAATGATGAGGAGATCCGTTCACATAAACGGTTAGGGGGTAATCCTTGCACTTATGTATTGCTGATTCCAAAAGAACCGGTATTGAGCATTCCGAAAATCAATTGATTGGTTTTGGAGCGACCAGTAAGCGGGAAGTGTACTCGTAAGAGATGACTCAAAACTGTAACCACTCCAGAACCATATACAGGTTCTATGCTTGAAGGAGATTCAAGTGAGGTTCGAGATCTATTTTGGATTGTGGAATCCATGTGTGATCTTATGACCTATGGGGTATGGGAATCCATGTGTGATTTTGAGATCTATTTTGGATGTTGGAATCCATGTGTAATTCTGAAATCCATTGGGGTATGAGAATCCATGTGTGATTCTAAGATATGTTTTGGATGTTGGAACCCATGTGTAATTCCAAGACCCGTTGGGGTGTGAGAATCCATGTGTGGTTCCACGATCTATTTTGGATATTGGAATCCATGTGTGGTTCCGAGACCAGTTGGGGTATGGGATTCCATGTGTGATTCTGAAATCTTTGTTGAGATGTGGGAATCCATTTGTGATTTCGAAACTAGTTGGGATATGGGAATCCATGTGTGATTCCATGATCTGTTCGAGTAGTGACTCGTGTGCTAGAACGTCAGACGTAGCCTCACCAGTGGTAATGACTAAAACCAGAGATATGATGCATGGCCAGGGGTTTAGCTAACCTATAAGGGTGCAGTCGTCTCCTTCCTAGAGTTACCTACAGTTTTTATGCATGCATGAAGAGGTGCACTCGACTTGACAGTTTTTGGGGCCAGCTATGTATTTCCAATTGTACATCACTAGGGATGTATTGTTGCTTTGGAAGGACAACTCTGATCCTTGTGCAGGAGGACCGTTCTCGAAGTACTGAGGGCACCTCCGTGGAATCCTATACAATTAGCGAACACGCCTTAACGGTTTTTTATTATATACCTATTATTATTGTGATTACACTTATGAGCATCACAGCTACTTGATTATTGATATTTTTGCCCTTAGACATTATTATAATATCACTGGATTTTCTAATATAAATTGTTTGGTTATCGTAAGGTAAAAACTCATCCGTGTTTATGTGCGGCATAGTCTTATGAGATACCATTTATTTTGAAAGGTTGTATAACATTAAAATCCATTTGATGTGTGTTACTTACGCTGGTTTACCAGACCGATCCGGATGTTATTCTCTAATAATGCTCGGGTTAGACCGAGCATATTTACAGTTCTAATTTGCATGCTATGGAGCTTCAGGAGATGAGCTTGATGCCTCAAAGTCGTATTCACGTATATTTTATTTCCACTGCATTAGTTATTTTATTTAACAGCATTTATGAAGACAGGTTGTTATTACTGTCTAGACTGATCATCTATTTAGTATACTTTGATTGATGTATGTATACTATAGTTTTTCTTTGTGTAAAGATCTGTTGTATATTATATATTACTCATTATGATGTAAGATTTTGTTTTGTCTTTTTTTCTTTTTCCTCAACAATCTGTCTTTCTGGCACTTGAATGCTCAGCACATAAATACCATGGATGTAATAGTGTCGACTTCTGAGGATCGAAAAGGCGGATCGTTACACATGGTATCAGAGTTTAGGTTGAGCGAATATCTAGGCTTTGGTGGGGATTACTCATTTTGAGATAGGATAAGCGAGACCCTATAATGAGTAAATGTATTATAAATATAAGTGTGTATTTGTTAGTGCTATAAAATGTTTCATATTATGTTGATTTATCGGTTAAGTGGTTTACGAATTATGGTAAAGATGTGGGACGCCACGATATCGGTAGGGGTTTCTAAATACTTGAACAAGGCAAACCGACATAGTATTGTTTTAAAATTGGTACATGAAATAATTTTACCTAGGACTATATTATATATATATAATGTAACAATTTTATAAAATTTATATAGTTATTATTGATGTGTTGTTTGTTAGGGAACGATAATATTCAATTATTATAATTTATTGTTTGATTAGTCAAGCACATCCAATTAGGAGCATTGGCTATTGTTTATTGATTTAGTAGTTGTGCCCAACTATATGGGCATTGACTATTGTGGTTGATTAGGAGTAGTTTTATCATTTTTATTACATGGGTTGGGTAAATAGTAATAGTGGGAACATTGAAATGAACACCTTATGAATTCAGTCCAATTTAACTATAAGGTGTTCGGTGATAATATTAGGTTAAAATTTAACTTTAATAAAAGATGTTAATTATAATCTGAATGATATACACTTGTGAAATGGTTTTATATAAGGAAGTGAAAGTTATGCAAAATATGATTTGTAAATGTAGTTTATAAATAAAAAGAAGAAGATTTAAGCTGAGAATCTAAAAACTTAAATCTCGGTGTTTTTTTGGAAATGCTTTTTTCAAAGTTTAGAAGAAACAATAGTGGTATTATTTGGAAGTATTTTTGAATAGAAATATTCTTTTTAAAAGGATTTTGAAGGAAGTAGAAAGCACTGAATTCACTTCAGTTGCTGAAAAGTAATTCTGGTGATGACCGCAACATCATCGGCGTTCATTTTCGAGTTTCTAAGTGGAGAATTGCTACCCTAGCATTTTGCCATATGTTTGCACCAAAAATTGGCACAAATAACCAATAGAGATTTTGTAGAGGAATAAATAAAGAATATTAAATGTAAACAGAGAGAATGTAGTAGTAAAGCAATAAGAAACAAGCTAATAATAAAGGCATAGTAGTTTATAGTGGTTCGACATTGTTTGCCTACATCCACTTTGAAGAGATAACTTTATTAATCAATTTTTAAACTAAGTACAAGAGGGATTAGATGAAAATCCTTATTAATAAAAGAATACAAAGCAACAAGCAACCTAGGTCTAGAAAATGAACAACTAAGCCTGCATTTGTAGAGGAAGACGATGAAATATCTTTCTAAAAATTTGGCAGAGGGATCTCCAAAACCATATGGACCCATCTGAGCGGTTGCATGGCCCAAATACCAAGGAATAGGGATCGATATTGATCCCTATTTTGGAGGAATTTGGAGGTGCAATCCTTATGGAAGCTTTCCCATGTTGTAATATGCTTAGCCTCCAAGTTTCATGCCAATTGGATTAGTAGAACTTGAGTTATTGCTCGATCTTTGCTGCAATGTGAGTTGTTTCCTTATTCTAGCCGATCCCTATTGAGGAAAGAGGGTCGATCCCTCTTGCTTAATCCTTTCGAGGTGTGATCCCTAAGGTAGGCTCCCTAGGGTTCCCACATCTTTCTCACAAAATTTCATATGCATTAGACTTATGGATTTTGAGATATTAATTGCTTCTTATTGACTTGCACTTATTTTGTTGAAATATGTCGATCTCTATGATTGAGAGGGATTGTAGTCGATCCCTTTCCTATGTTAAACTATATTCCATACTTTGAACATTTTGCATTGCATATCTCTCAATTCCGTTCGATTACGGCTTCATATTATCAATTGTACTTGATCTTTGGACTCCACAATCATCGCTCTAGACTTACAGACTTTGACGACAGTCGAATCTAACTTTTCCAATCTGTTTGAATATAGCCGACTCGAAATGCTGGATAACACTAGCCCTTCAAAGTACGTCTTGTGCTAAACATGACGTGCTTTGAATCGAAGCAAGTTAGTGTCGTCTAAAATAAATCTATCTAGTTTTCTGAATAGCCGCTATCCTTCCGTCGAATTATTTTCCCAAAGTGTTGTATCTCCCTTTGATCATCATGACGCTTGGTCAATTTCCAATAATATAAAGTCAGGATTATATTCCATCAGTTGATATCTATGTCCAGTTCTACGTGACTAGTAAGCTTTGGCTAACTGATCCGGTCTCAACCTTGAAAGCTTCAGATTTGAATTCAATTTCTATCAATTTCAAAAATTGAACTTTTAGACTATTCACGTGCACGTTCAGGTACATGTTCTTGTCCTTGGTTCTCGGATGCGTTTGCATGCTCATGAGTCATTGCCAATTTTCATTGAACCAGATGCAATTTCATTGCATTTTATATATATACTTTATATAATTTTCATGTCCATGTTTGCATGCACATAGGGTTCGTAACCGATCCCTTCTTCTTTCTCTCCATTTTTTGTACATAGGGATGATCCTTTCCTTTTTCTTCTTTGCTTTAATAACGATTGATCTTTTTATAACCGAACCCGTTTTTCTCTTCCCTCTTTTTTTATGTTTATAGGGATCGTCGTTTTTCTAGCCGATCCCCCTTCCTTCTCTCTTTTTTTTATAATAGGGATCAGAATTTTGTTCCCTAGGGTAGGGATCGTACCCGATCCCTATTGCTTGAAGGACTTAATTGATTTTTTGACTTCGTAAATAAAGGAAGCAGGCCAAACCCTTGGGCTCCATATATAAACTAACATTTCCTTCTCTAAACTTCAATTCACTTCATTTTTCTTATTCGCCTTATTTTCCTTCAAACTCGCCTTCGAACCCTCCCTTTCCAACTTGAAAACCCGATCCCCTCTTTTCGAATCAAACATCGCCTTTATCTGTAAACTCGCTTTTCTGTCTTGCTTTAGATCACCACTCTGTCTTCAATTTGAATTGTAATCCAGCATCTCCTATCGAGCAACTCGTTCTTTATACACTTGGTAGGTTTTCTTGCATATGACTTTGATTTGTGATGAGATAATGGGTTTTGTTTACGTTAATCTTGGGTTAAATTTAGAGGAGATGAGTTGGATGACAACGATGCAGGGTTCAGCGAAGTAGTAGAGGAGAAGAAAGAAAAGAGTGTAGGATGAAGGAAATGGAGGGGTCGGTCGTGGTCGAGTATGGTGGAGAGGGATCGTTATTTTGCGTGCTGCTTGAGGGATCGGGGTAAAGATTTGTGGGAAGCGTGAAAATGACTAGGTATAGGTTTGGTTCATAGATGGGATGGAGGGATCGGTGATGTAGTTGCTTGAAGGATGTAAGAGGATGGATTGGTTTAGTATTCATGTGGTATAGGGATCGGTTGGAGGATCACTTGAAAGAGGGATCGTGGTTTTGTGTATGAGGAGGGATCAGTTATTGGTTTTGTGGAGAGCGATCGATTGTAGGTTTTTTGAAGATGGATCGATTGTTTTGTTAAGTGAAGGAATCGACTATGAGGACTTAGCCAATTATAAGCCTTTTGATTTGAACTTGAAAATCAGTCCATATTCACTTGCATGAATAATTAAAACCAGTCCCATCTCAATGAACTTGAACATATGATGATAATGTACAACAGGACTTTCATATCCAATATCGAACTCGAAATTGAATGACCAAACTCCTGGGGCTTATAATATAAACTAAAACTTAACATATGGACTTTAATAGTGGACTTCACACTTCGACATGCCAATGGTCGATCCCAAAGCTTACACAATCGATCAATCTAAACGCCAATTGAGACGGTCAGCGGTGATGGTCACTTTGGTGGGAATCCAAATTCTCGTCACTTACTTTTGCTTTTGATTTTGAACTGTTTATCTCTGCACTGCACAACACTGCACTCACTAGTTTACACTTAGCATGAGGGACAGGTCATTTTTTCTAATCTCGATTATATGTAGAGTTTAGTTAATATGGGATCCAAATGTTCAGAGCCTTTAAATGTAATGCCTTTTGGACAATCTTCATAACTTAGCAATCCCGGAGTCTAGTCGAGTTCTACAACTGTTTCTGGCAGAATTTCCCCTGATCGTCAAATTAAGCAACCGGAGGTTTCCATCCCGTTGAATGACCTTTTCTCTGATGTTCTCGTCCTTTCGGCCCGACACTGTAGAAGGTATTGTATTTCTAGATAACCTGACGGATTCCTAAGCCTCCAGAATTGGCGAGGCCGCTCTTCGCAGACTATGCTATAAACATGGGATTCCATTTGGAGATGTTCTAGTCCCTTCAATGAATGACAGGGCTCATTTGCCCCCGAAGGGATACATGGCATGCAATAAATTCATGTGTTGGGCTGGATGTGTGGTGCCTTTTAATTATTTTACCTGAGAGATGCTAAATTATCTGAGAATAGCTCCCACTCAGCTACACCCAAACAACTATGCTTTTCTTTATGGAACTTTCTTGCTATTTATAGATGTTCTGTTCCACCCGCCATCTCCTGAGGACCTTAGGTTCATTTACAATTTCAAATGACGGATAGGAATCCTTTCTTACACTTTCCTCGAGCCTTTGCCCAACTATCAAGTTCTAACTGGCGCTTGGAGCAAGTTCGGCATCTTTAACACGAATGGTTTTATGTTCGTTTTCCGTCTGGCTTCACCAGGCGATGGTTGGAAGGACGTAAGTGTTGTCTTCACTTTATTCTCAAATTCTTTAGCCCAAGTCGTATCCTGAACTAACTAATACTTTGAAAAGTTTTAGGTTTCCATCCATATACAGAAGGCGATAGTTTCTCAAGGGCGGTTTCTGCAATCCATGCCACCCCAGTGAGGACAGGGACATCAGATCCCTCATGACCGATGAATGGTTATCTCGTTTTGGGCTGTTAGAAGAAGGTCACAACATCGGGCTTCCAAGAAGCGCTGCACCACCAAGGAATGCTGCAGAACAAGAAGGCTGTACTAATAGCCCTATCGTGCCCCCGATTGAGTGGCTCAGGATGACGCCGAAGAGGGAAAAATTAGAGGTGTCGAAACCAACATGCCTGACAATGTTGATGCAGGTCCGGGAAATATGCCTATAGTCGAACCATCACAAGGTGCACAATCTCACATACCAACAAGGAGAGGAAAAAAACTCGCATATAAACTCCATAAGAGAAAAACCGCTAAAGAGCCTGAGTTCATTATCATCTCCGTTGAAGAAGAATCTTCCTCTCAATAATTAGAAAGCTCAATGGAAGGGTTATCGAATCTCCCCATCCCTAATGATATCATGACTTATGACTTCCCTAACATCAGTATTAGGGGGCTCAATTCTCCCACCTGGAGTGGTGACGACATTCCTCCCACCAGCAAGGGGGATAACACTCCTATGAGCAAGGCTACAGCAACTGGTCCGTCGAGGAGACACTAGGACACTCACAATGACGCGCACTTCACTGCACAATTTTCGTCTATCTTTTGTTTGATGGTCACTTATACACTCTTATTTGGTCTACAGGTGCGATGTCTCAATCCCATGCCTTTGATCGCTTAAGGAGCTCGTCAACACAATATGGATCCAACCGTGGTCCATACTTGGGTAGGCGTCGAGAGAGAGATGACAGTCGAGAAAGAAGTCGTTGTTCTAGGGTGTCTTCATCTTCTAAACATAAGTCTCAATCTCAATCATCTTATCGGGAAGTTCAGCCCAATCTTCCTGTACATAGCGGAAATCAGACTTCTTCCCATGCTCCTCAAATTGATGTGCCGCCTAAGTATTATTCAGGTTCATCTGGCTCCAGATAGTCTCACAATCATAGGTTGAGCAAATGCCCAATTGTTACTTCAGATCCAGCTTTGCCTACTGCAGCTCCTGAGGCTTCCACGATAGAAAAATTAGTCGAACTTAAGGCCAATTTCCTAAAAAAATTTTTCAATGGGCTTAAGTTCCTTTCATCCATACAATTCCAGGGAGTGCTAAAACGAGTCCCCTTGCATGCGTCAATGATGTTTTTGTGCGGCACGAAGCATTCTAGCATTTAGCCAAAAAATGTTTGAGGTTTCTATCGAGAGACAACGTGAAATTGATTGTTTCAAGCTAGAGGCGATCCATGATAAAAACATAATTAAACATCAAGACAATGAGATCTCAGAGTTGACAACGAAGCTAACCGCGATAGAAAAGAGTGCTAAAGAAACATCTGAGGCGGTTAGTCATCTGAAGTGGCTCAAAAAAAGGAGCTAGATGCTGCACTTAACCTCAGCAGTGTGATTGCTTTGGAAAAAGATACACTGCAAAAAAAGAAAACATTCTGGCCCGTCGCGTTGAAGAACTCGAAGAACACCCTAAAAAAGAGAAGTAAGAAAAACTCGAAGCTCGGGAGGAGTCACAAAGATATTGCGAAGAGGTTGTCGAAGCCCGAGGACTGAAAATTAAACTTAACGAGCAACTCGCCAAATTGAAGTCCTCAAGGAAGAGGCAAGAGAAGTGGGTCGCGATGAGGTTAGAGAGCAGATCGAGGCCCAGTTAGAATATACAAAAGAAGATGGTCGAAATGAGATTAAAGACATGTTCGATCCTTTAATTGTTGAATATAATGCTAAAGTCCTAATCCATCGCTATTTGAGTTTTCTTGGAGAAGGTTATCTCGAATCACACGCAAGGCTTGGGAATACATTATTGACATGACGATGAAACCCTCGGTGAAGCTGATTTAGATGAAGAGAAACTGGTACGGGAGATTCTTCGTGGGGATGAACCTTTAGACCTTGTTGTTAGGAGGCTCTGATACTTCGATATTTTAGCACCCTCCAGCAAAGGGAAAAACATTGTTGAGTCTTTGGAGTCTGATCCTAAAGGCCCTCTACACTTGAATTGGCCGGAGCGTCCGTTTCACTTGGCCCAGGACAAGATTTAAGCTATAATCTGGACAGACCTGATTATCAATCAAAGGTGTTGATTCCTATTCTAGAGGGGAGCACTCCAGGGACAACTGAAAGTCAACCAAAAACAGGTATCTCGCTTTACTATTCATTATTTGAAAGGTTTCATCCCTCATGCCCAATAGTTATAAGCTCATTTTCTTGTTTTCGCAAATTTCCAGGTCTTCCGGGTCCCAGCCAAACTCCAGGAAGCGGTGCCTCCATGGAGCAACAATCGTCATCTACTGAAATTCCAATGGCTATCGATATTCCAAGGCCTGATGCTCAAGTTATTAGAGCATTTGACGATGAAAAAACCGACGACCAACCGCTGCTAGATGAATCAGATGGCGTCGTGATCACTGGTGCCTTCGAACATACCGATGAGCTCAGCTTAAAGGAGTGCATTAAGAGAGAGGAGTTATTGAAAAAAAAGCTAAGGTTGAACCCACTGATTTGGACATCGACAATCTAAATCTCGTCCCACTACAAGTCATTCCACCCGGCGGGTCAATTCCCAAAAATCTCCCTCCAACCTTTGAAAGCTCTCCTTTCAAGTGCGGGAAAGGATCAAAAAGAAGAACAAGCGGAAGCTCGGGTGGCGCCACACCTAAAAAATCCAAAAGAGAAAAAGGGCAAGAGAAATAGCTGTCACTTCGGCTTAGTTTGTACGTAGCTTGTATAGCTGCTTTTCTCTTTTATTGGTCGTGACTTTGCGGGTACGGCCCCCGCTTTTGAATAAACTTGTACCACAATTTTCAAGTCTAATATGAAAATAAATGTTCTTTGTTTTCTATCGAAATCTTATGTGAATTTTGTCTAAGTAGTCGAGCTATTACTTTTCCATTCAGTGTACTTGTAATTTATTGCTCGTTAATTCTTACAATCGTCCATTAATTTTCACTCAAGACCTCCATGTGGTCATGGCCTCAAGTTGTATCAAACACTGAGCTCAAGCCCTAGTGTTATGCTGTTGGACTCAATGGTTTGAGTGACTATACTCCTGCCTCTAGTCTCGGGTTAGCGGAGTTAGATAATGGATGGTCAAACTCCATCCTCAGCGAGTTTATACTCCTCTTGTCGGTTTCAAGTCGGAGTTTATGGTGTAGCGAGTGGTCGAACCGCACTCATCTAGTTGTTTATACTCATATCCGCACTTTGGGGATATGAGTTAGTTCGCGGGCTATCGGATCGCACCCAATTCGTGTTTATACTCCAGTCCACACTCTGGGGACTTAGAGTTATTTCAGAAAATAATCAGATCAAACATTTCTTAATTGATTGATTTCTCACCAAGTCTGGGGTTTAAATTAGAGAGCGATCAATCGTATCACGATCGCCTTTGATTCATGTTTGTTCCATCACTCGGTAGGATTAACTTGGTTATCGGATGGTCAAGTCACATCTATCCCTCGTTAGGTATTCCGTCCATCGGGTTATGAGCGAGAATCATCAAATGAATGGTCGGACCATTCTTATTTTGTTTAATTCAATCGTGAACTTATGTAATCAGCTAGCTCCAAACCATGGGAACTTGCTCGGACATGTCAACAATAGTTAGTCGGGTATTGTAAGTAATATGTAATGCTATAGCAATCACATATATGAAGCAAATTTCAAACTTTATTTGCCAATTGGAAAGAAATGACATAATTTGTCTTATTACATATCAGGAAAATCAAATTCTAAAGAAAATTTGGAAATTGAATACAACTAAATGAAAAAGAATAAACTAAGTGAAATAGCTTCGTAAATGCTCGTTATTCCATGCTCTTGGGAGTGTGATGCCATCAACAGCCGCTAGCTTGAAAGTTCCCTCTCCAAGCCTCTATTTAATGACATATGATCCTTCCCAAGTAGGATTCATGTGTGATGGGGCAGGAAAAACCTGTTTCAAGATGAGATCTCCTATTGCAGAGGTTCTAGTTCGGACTTTGGTGTTGTAGTATCAGGCGACTCGGTGTCAATTTGTAGCTGCCCTCAAATCAACTTCCTCGTGCTTCTCATCTACAAAGTCTAGAGATTCCAAGAGGATATCTCTATTCCTTCTGGGATCATAGTAGATCACTTAATGAGAAGGAACTTTGAGTTCAATAGGAATGACAGCTTCAGAGCCGTAAGCAAGGGCGAATGGAGTATGGCAAGTCGCGGACTTGTGGGTGGTTCTGTAAGCCCATAATGATGTTAGGAGTTCATCCACCCACTTGCCTCTAGCCTTTTCCAAATGCTTCTTAAGAATGGACTTTATGATTTTGTTCATAGCCTTAACTTGCCCATTTGCTTGAGGGTGAGCAACTACCGCAAATCTCTTTTTAATATGATACCGATGGCTGAAGTCTTAGAATTTAGCGCTGTCGAATTGAGTCTCATTATCAGTTACAATGGTTCACGGAAGGCCAATACGTCATACGATGTTGCGAACAATGAAGTTGATTACTTTCTTTTTCGTGATCGTGGCTAAAGGTTCTGCTTCGGCCCATATGGTGAAGTAATCAACTGCGACGATGGCGTACTTCGCACCACCTTTAGAGATTGATAAGGAACCAATAATATCTATGCCCCATATGGATAACAACTATGAATTGACCATTTTTGTGATTTCCGTTGATAGAGCTCTCGGACTTTTGCATTAGGGCTGTTATGGTTGAATCGTTCAACCGCTCAACCGTACCAACCGTTCATGCGGTTACCATCTATAACGGTAACGGTTGAAGAATTTGAAAACCGCGGTTAACCATACCAACCGTACATGATTGTTTTGTGTAATATTTAACATTAAAGTATAAAAATCAGTAATTTAAGTTAAAGAAATAGCTTGTACATTAATAATATATGTCTTAATGAACTAATAGCATGTGCATGCTTATTGACCATTTTATAAACAAATAAATAAATTTACAAAAACAGTTAGAGCTATATCAATTTATCATCAATAATGCATATAATTGAAAATATATGTACGACATGCTTCAAAATTGAAAATATGACGGTTAACCATCATGGACGGTTGCGGTAACGGTTATAAAAATTTATAACCATCAACAACGGTTACATTTACGGTTGGTGGTAATAACGACGGTTACCGCAACCGTAACACCCCTATTTTGCATACATTTGGCACTTGTTGCATCGCTTAGCATAATCAGTAGCATCTCGGTTGACAGTCGGCCAATAATACCCATAAAGGAGTATTTTCTTTGCTAGGGTTTTACCCCCAATGTGATCACCACATTCCCCTTCATCAACTTCCTTTAAGACTTGTTTTACTTCATCTTAAGCGATAAACTGGAGCAGGGGAATGGAGAAACCCTTTCTATACATGACTCCTTCCTGAATGATATACCGTGAAGCTTTGTGAAGGACTTGTCGCCTTTCATTCCTCCGTCCGGGAAGGACTCCCTATAGCAAATAGTCTTTAATCGGAGACATCCACAACTCCTTCTCAGGCTCCGTCTCTAGTACCCAGTGGATTTCTATCTGGTTTATGCTATTGCTCGGGGCATCTAGTACTTCGACTATGACCAAGCCCATTTGTTGTGCATCCCTAGTGCTAGCACACTTTTCTAATGAGTCACCTCTTTGTTTTGATCCCGGGAAATGTGCATAATGTCATAATACTTAAAACCAATCAATAGCTCTTGGACTTGGGTAAGGTACAAGGCAGCTCGTTCCTCTTTAGCTTGGTAATCTCCCCTGACTTGGTATACTACCAACTGTGAATCGCAAAAGATTTCAAGAGATTTATTCCCAGTTCTCTGGCAAGTTTGAGTCCAGTAATCAGAACTTTATACTAAGCTTCGTTGTTCATTGCAAGGAAGTTAAGCTTCAAAGCGTAGCAAATTGATCGATCCTCTAGAGTTACTAGCACGATTCCATCTCCAGAACAACGATTGTTGGATGCTTCATCCGTATACATTTTCCACCGAATGGTAGGGGC
This sequence comes from Allium fistulosum, assembly GCA_030737815.1. Lineage (NCBI taxonomy): Eukaryota > Viridiplantae > Streptophyta > Magnoliopsida > Asparagales > Amaryllidaceae > Allium > Allium fistulosum. The sequence continues at coordinate 602,117,115 of CM060903.1, forward strand.
TCCACCAAGATCATCCTGTGTAATGAATTCTGCTATAAAGTCTTCCAGTGTCTATCCCTAGATGGCTCTCCGAGGGAGATAAGTGATGTCAAATTGGCTCGGTTCGATGTTCCACTTGAGTAACCTTTCAGACGTCTCAGGTTGCTGTAGGAACTGTCGTAATGGTTGATCGGTGTAAACGTTGATATGATGAGCCTGAAAATAGCGGCGGAGCTTTCGCGAAGCAATCAATAAGAAGTACACCAATTTTTCTATCTTTAGGTAGTTCCTTTTAGCTCCTGTTAATCGCTTGCTAACATAATAGACCGGTCTCTGGATCTGATTCTCCTCACGAAGCAGTGCGGCACTTATAGCATGTACCGACAGGGCCAAGTAGATATTCAAGTCTTTATGATCCACCAGCTTAGACAACATGGGAGGCCTCTCTAAATGGTTAGCCAAAGCTCGGAATGCGTCTTCACAATCCTGCATCCATTCAAAGGTCCTTTTCCCTCTTCTAATCAAGTCGAAGAAAGGAATGCATGTATCGGTAGCTCTGGAAATAAATCGACTTAGGGCGACAACCTTCCCATTTAGGCTCTGTACTTGTTTGATGGTCTTTAGCACTTGGATGTTGCGAATTGCTTGAATCTTCTCAAGATTAGCTTCGATTCCACGAGAATTGACAATGAAACCCAAGAACTTTCCTTATGCAACGCCAAAAGTTCACTTCAAAGGATTGACCTTCATTTTGTAATATCTGAAGATATCGAACATTTCTGCTAAGTCCCTAATGTGGTCGCTTGATTGTCGTGACTTCACGAGCATATCATCCACATATACCTCCATCGTTTTTCCAATCTGATCTTTAAACATTATGTTGACTGGACGTTAATAAGTCGCTCAAGCATTCTTCAATCCAAATGGCATTACCATATAGCAATACAATCCAACATTGATAATGAAGCTGGTATGCTCTTGATTAGAAATGTGCATCAGGATTTGGTTATATCCAAAGTACGCATCCATGAAAGATAGCAATTCGTGTCTTGGGTTGAGTCTACTAACTGGTCGATCCTTGGAAGGAGAAAACGGTCTTTCGGGCACGTCATGTCCAACTCCGAGTAATCAACGCATGTTACCATTTTCCACTCGGCTTTCTCATAAGTACAGGATTAGATATCCATTTAGAATAGAGGGAGCCATGAATAAATGCATTGCCTTTGAGTATATCCACCTCCTTTTTAAGGGTAGTAAATCTCTCAGGATTCATGCCATGCCTTTTTTGTTCCACTGGACATGCCTCGAGTCGATATTTAATGTGTGGCTTGCAATGGCAGGCAAGATCCCACACATGTCAGAGTGAGTCCAAGCAAACACGTCAAGGTTCGCTCGGAGAAAACCATCGAGTTCTTTCATCATTGGGGGGCTGAGCTATGATCCGATCTTTAGGACCTATGACGGTTCATCATGGCTGACCGTGATATCAATTGTCAGCTCAACCGGTGCAGGCTTGGTCTCTTTAGGCTCCTCCTCGTCGTCCCTCGAATCTATGTCTTTATAGAACTGACTGTGGTGCCCGAGCCAAGGTCCAGGCGCTGGTTGTTAATCTTCGGTGGTTTGGATGCAGAGAGACTTGTCCACACCCTTGCCTTTCTCCTTCCGTTATCGGTTGGGAACTTCAAAGTCAAACACCATGAGGCAAGGGCTACTCGCAATTCAGCTAATGCTGGTCGGCCCATAAAAGCATTGCATGGAGAATCAACACCCAAGACAACAAATGGCAAAATCCGTACTCTCCTGCGATTGCCTTCTCCCAACTCCACGGACAATTCGACATATCCGACAACTTTGATCGCAACACCGTTAAAGCTATGAATGCGTGATTTTGACGGTTTCAAGTCCTTGGCTTCCATCCTCATCTGATCGTAAGCCTTTTTGAAAATTATATTAACGGAACTTCCACAATCAACCATGATCCTTCTCACTAAGGCAGGGCCGACCATGGCCGAAATGACTATTGGGTCGATCGTTGGTGCCTCCACCTTGTCTACATCTCTGTTTCTGAATACAATGTCATCTGCCATTGTAAGCTGCTATTTTGCCAGAGCTCCATCTTCTGTACTCGAGCAACATTCAAAATTCATATGCTTGAACGTGTTAACATAGCGTTCCATTTCATGCTATCTCTTATCAACTGGATGCGGTCCTCCAACTATTGTATTGATCACTAATCTTCTACCAGTCCGCGCAGGCTCCTCGGTCTAGTGCGGTGCTTGTCCTTGGTTGGGGTCGGATGTCCCCTGCTCGCTATCCTACAGGGCTTTAACAAACTACTGTAACTTTCTTTTCCGAATCAGTTTCTCGATAATATCTCGGAGACACCTACACTCATTCATGTTATGACCATAACATTCATGGAACTGGCAATATTTTTCGGTTTGTTTTTGTTTCTCCATCGATTCTTTCGAAGGTGGCTTCCTATACGGCATGGTATTGCATGTAGACAGTAAACACTCTCTAGAGATGTATTTAATCGTGTGTAGGTATCATACATTGGAATCCTAGGCTGTCCTCTTCCTGAATCCCTCTTTCATTCACGGTTCCTATCATCGCCTTTCTTTTGCCGATTTAGTTTATTTTGGACATTTACTTGGACTTTTCCGAAACTCCCTACGGACCGTTTCACAGCAATGTTACTCTACACTCCTTCTCCACTTGGTCCCACAACATTCTTCTTCCTAGAGAATCTAACTTCCTCTTTCCTCAAATACTGAGCTATTTTGCATAAAAACATTCCAATGTTGTGGGTGCTTTGCCAGCTATCTCCAAAGTCTGATTCTAGGTTAATCCCTCTTGTTACCGCCATTAATATTGAGTGGTTATTCGGATTACCGACTTCCATGATGGTTGTATGAAATCTCTAAAAATAAACTTTCAGTGATTCTCCCGGAGCCTGGATTACGTTGGATAGAGACATTACATTTTTGGGGCGAGTTGTGTGCATACGGAACTGCTCCACAAACTTCGTTGCTAAATCGTCAAATCTAGAGATTGACCGTGGGGGTAATCTCATAAACCACGTCGTTACTATGCCAGAGAGTAATAGGAAAATATCTGCATTTTGTTGCATCATTAGCTCGTGCGAAATCCATCAGCCATTCATATCTCATGATGTACCACCTGGGGTCGGTTTTTCCCTCGTAGGCAGGCATCGATGGCATACTAAACCTCTATGGATACTCTGCATGTAAGATATTGTCAGTGGATGGGCTATGGCATCTCGAGATCCCCCTATCATCATTGGTCAAGCCTTGGCTCTCCCTCACTAGTTTTCTAATCATAGTCGAAAAGTCCGGCGTTTGGATAGTTGGAGGCAAGCGGTGGTTATGCCCCACCTCACGTGAATGGTCCAGTTGACATTTACGAGTCGTTCCACGCCTTCTTAGATCAACATCCACTCGATGCATATCACGTGCATTCACTTCATTGTTATTCCGGGAAGGTAATTGGTCTGCATCCACCTGAACTCCAACATCCAAATCAATTGCAGCAGCTCCAGCTTATGCTCTAACATGAGGAATGCTTCCTCCTCTGAAGGAGGGATCGGCTCCAAGCCCTACAGAGGGATCAGCTCCAATCCCTACAGAGGGATTGGTATAGATCAGCCTCGACAAGCCTGGTTGATCTGCCTGTGGATGACCAGAAGCTTCTGTGTGATACTTGTCAATTCTGTGACGTCTGCATCTTTGATAATCATATGATGAACTAGAACTCTCTATTGTAGAATAAGGGGTTAGCTCCCTCCTAGCTTTCCTATACTGTTGATCTCTGAATTGATTCATTAGATCGATATTGGTTGGAATATGCTAGTTCAACTATCGGTGGCTATCTATAAGCTCTCTCATCAGATTTTGAAAATCGGCTCTTGTGATGGAATCGGTCAGATTCTGGACATCAACTGGATTGACAGCATTCACATCTACTAGTAAATTGCTTGGGCCTTATTGTTGGATGCTAGCGTTCTCATTTCCTTCTGTGTTTTTGAGGTAGATCTGGTGTTCCTAACCATTATTGATATTTTCCTTAGACTTTTGCAAATCTGAATAGAACGAATAAGCTTCTTGAAGATAATTCCGGATCTCTTCGGAGATATATGCAATCCAGTAGCAACAAAAGGTTCCAAACAGGACCGAGAATCTCTTTCCCAGCGAAAGCACCAAAATGTTTGCACCAAAAATTGGCACAAACACCCAATAGAGATTTTATAGAGGAATAAATGAAGAATACTAAATGTAAATAGAGATAATATAGCAGTAAAGAAATAATAAAAAAAGCTAATAGCAAAGACACGGTAGTTTATAATGGCTCAACATTGTATGCCTACGTCCACTTTGAAGAGATAGCTTTATTAATCACTTTGTAAACCGAGTACAAGAGGGATCAGATAAAAATCCTTAATTACAAAGGAATACAAAGCAACAAGCAGCATAAAGGTCCCGAAAATGAACAACCAAGCCTGCATTTATAGAGGAAGACGGTGAAATATCTTCCTAAAAATTCGGCAAAAGGATATCCAAACCATATGGACCCATTAGAGGGGTCGCATGGCCTAAATCCTAAGGAATAGGGATCAGTGACGATCCCTATTTTGGAGGAATTTGGGGGTGCGACCCCTATGGGAGCTTTCTCATGTTGTAATATGCTTAGCCTCCAAGTTTCATGCCAATTGGATTAGTAGAACTTGAGTTATTGCTTAATCTTTGCTGTAACATGAGTTGTTTCCTGATTCTAGGTGATCCCTATTAAGGGAAGAGGGCCAATCCCACTTGCTTAATCCTTTTGAGGTGCAATCCATAGGATAGGCTCTCTAGGGTCCCCACATCTTGTTCATAAAATTTCATATGCATTGGACTTATGGATTTTAAGATATTGATTATTTCCCATTGACTTGCACTTATTTGGCTGAAATATGCCGATCCCTATGATTAAGAGAGATTCTAGCCGATACATTTCCTATGTTAAGCTATGTTCCATACTTTGAACATTCTACATTGCATATCTCTCAATTTCGTTTGATCACGGCTTCATATTGTCATTTGTACTTGATCTTTGGACCCCACAATCATGACTTATTGGCTTTGACGACAGTCGAATCTAACTTGTCTAATCTGTTCGAATATAGTCGGGTCGAAATGTCGAATAACATCATAAAGTTGTTTGGATAAACAAATGTTGTTTTTGAATTCCAAAAGTGTGATCTGATATAAAAATAAAGATATGTATATAGTATTTATTTAAAAAAAGAGTTAAAATAAAACCAGGTGTTTAAGTCTAAAGTTTTTAGTCAAGGTATTATATGCATGCATGTATCCTATACATTAGGGTAGTTTGGTTTTGCTTCTCGTTTTGATATGTGTTTCATAATCTTCATTCATTGAAATGAAATGGAATTTTCGATGATTTTGGACAGTCAGGACTTCCGAATGGATATAGATATTTGAAGCTAAGTGTTTTTGTGAAATATAAAGTTGAGATCTTATAACTCTTAAATAGAGAAGATAGTAAAAATTAAAACAAGTTTTAATTTTTTTGAACATTATGGTTAAGTAAAACAAATCTGATATTGTATACACTCTTAGGAAGTAGAAGAGTATTTTGCAAATATGAACTTGAGTTATAGAATGTTAATAGACTTAAGTAATGTTTCTTAAGTAAAATGATGATTACTTAAAAGGTAATTATAATCTTAGGAAATGTTTTATTAATGAGATAAGTTTTTATAATGTGTTTGTAGGCTTGTAGTAATATGCTATGAAATGACTCAGAAAATGAATTCAAATATTAATTGAGAATATAAACTTAAGTTTAAAGAGGATAATAAACATAAGTGTGCTTTATAAAATATTTACAATAAAATTTAGTACGAAAGGGCTTTAAAGATGAAGTTGCGGCTTTTTGAAATGTGTATAAACTTGAGTTTTAAAGTGATTGAATTACATAGGTTGTGTTTCATAAGATGTAATAAAATTGAGTGAAATTTTATGAAATTGTTCATAAATGATTTTAGTATTATATGAAATACTATTGGTGTAAATTAATTGTGATTAAAAATGAATGTGAATAAAAAAATAATTGGTATAGTAATAAACCAATTGAATAAATACTTAAGTTGTACATAGACCATTTTATTCGCATAACTATTTGATCCAGTGTCGAGTACATGATTTTGTGGTGATTTACACTGGTCTGAGTTAGGATATTTCACTCAATTCTTGATGGCGAACAGTGGATACAGATTTTTGATTTGATTCTAAATTTTTCTATCATAGTATATGGATATGTAAGGATAACGACGGTTTTTAATCAAGGAACCGGACTAGAGTTCGCACTAGAGTGGTCGAGTGAGCGATACTAGTTCAGAAATGAAATTTGTGTGATCGAGTAAGCGGTCAAATTTGATATTGCGTATGGATGGTAGATGTACATCTTACTGGCTTATCATAATTATATGTTTGACATGGGGAAATCCAAAATTGTATGGCTATGAGTTATGTGGTTGGATATTATATGTAAATGAGATGCAGGTATGGAAACAAAAGCTAGTTGACGCTTTTGGTTTCATAAGTAAAGTTTGGTTGCCTGACAAATAGGTACATGTTTATATTGTTGTTTGGTTGATGGTTTTATGCCCCAGATATGGGAGACCACTTGGTTTTTGTTTTCTTTTGTTGGTTTGGACCCGTAGTGGCGATTTGTCATTTTTCCAATCGAGCCGCACAAAGTAGACGCTGCCAAAATTTTCTGTAATTTTAAAGGACTTAGAAAATTTGATAATAAGTTTCAAATAATTGATTTTGAAAAGTTTAAGGGTTTTGGAGGCATTTTTTCTACCTTTGGAATTTCAGAGTCGAAATTCTTTTAAAGGGGGAGAATGCAACAACCCAGGATTTTGGTTATTAGATTTAAATATTTAATTAATTTTAAATATTGAAATAATTGGTTTTTGAGTTAAATAATCGGAATTAAATTATAGAGATTATTTAAAAATGTTTGAATTGTGGAATGGATATTTGAATAGTGATTTAAATATCGGGATTTTAAATTGAATATTAATTTAATGGGTTAATGGTCTTATTTAACTTATTTTAAATTAATAAATAATAACTATGAATACAATTTGTGAATTTATTTACCGTAATAAATAGTTCGAATAATTAACCAGAAAATTTATTTTTATTTTTACGACTAGATTCTAATTGACGTATTTTTAATTAAATTAATCTGATTTTTCCATAAATTTTAATTTGAAAAATATTTAAATTTTCATTTGACGATTTATCGGCTAACGACGGTATTTTTGTGATTTTACAAATACCAATAACCAGTGTATATTATTATTGTTTTGTGGTCGTGTCGCTATTTGGAGCGCGACGATATTTTTTTAAGGATTCATACGCAAATAGAAAACTGTGCGGAGACATGCCGGAAATCTAATTATGCAACACCCCTTAAAATGAACCATAAATAAATAAAGTAAATTAAATATGATAAGGGCTGGATATGAAAATTTTATAAAAGTTGGAATTTGAACATGAAAGTTATTCTGTTGCGTTCATGGCAAAATTCCAATTTGTTTCCATATATAATTTGCTAAAAAAGGAGCTCAAACAAAGAAGTTATGAGCATTTGAAGTTCTCAGATTTAAATTAATTTAGTTTGAACTCAAATTCTAATGAGAAATCAAATTTAGGGTTTTAAATTTCAAAAATTAGCTTGGTGGCTAAGTAAACGCTTAATTAGCACTTATAGTTAAAAAGTTAACTGGGGAATAAAATAATACGGCAACGAAAATAAATAAACGTCCCTGAATAAAAGGATAGGTCGACCTGAATAGGTCAACTGGTCGACCGTAGTGGTTGACTAGTCGTCCAAAGGTGGTCGACCGCTTGGCAATAGCAGTTACTAGTGGCGACTAGGGTTTTAAGTTATGTTTTATTCGATTGTGCGCTCCAGATTTACCCATTTCCTACCTACTTCCATTCTACGGTTCTGGTGCGTTTCAAATCATATAAATAAAACCCTATCCTCTCTACTTTTATTCATATTATTTTAAGGAATACGACGAAACTCTGTCATTGCCATCTCTCTAATAAGATTCAGAAACTCCGTAGAGAATTCAGATAAGGATTCAACTTATTTCCTATTTGTTTCTTCTTCCTTCAACCTATCCTTATCCTATTCTTCTCCAATTATTCAGAATCTAGTGAATATATATACCGCTTCCCAATTGTGTTTACATATATCAAAAGAGAGAGATTCTAGAAGAGATCAAAAGGCTACAAATCCATTTGAGTGAAGCTAAGGCTAATCTATGAGTGAAAAACCTTAGTATTTCTTTTCAGCAATTGTTTACTGTATTTCTTTTGGATTTGAATATGCCTTAGGAATATTGGAATTTCGAAAATGTGATAGATAAAATCTTCCGAAATTCCTTTTTATTTCAAAATGTCAATTTTATGTTGAGATTCTCAATTATTTACACAAATTTGATGGAATTTGTTTCGTTTATGCAATTTTTGATAATTTCATAGTCTATTTCACTTCTCCTTCTTCTTTGGGTCAAATTGTGTTTCTTCAATAAAATAAGGGGCTTAGATTATGAATTCTATTTATAGTTTACATCACTTATTCTTATCTATTTCTTTGTAAAAAGAGGAGTTGAATAGAATATGAGGTTTAGATTGCAATTCTTATTGTTTAAGATATTCAATTGAATTGGTGTAATAAATTGAGTTTCTATTTTATTTACAAGTCTGTTATTGCAGTTTTGGTTATGAATACTTATTCCCTGTTTTGGATACTAAAATTCCATGAAATCTTGGGAAATTGAAGAAAAAAGACTTGTAATAATAATTGGATAGCGAATTGACATTAACGCTAGTTTAGAGCGTAAAATCCGTGCATTTAGAACTTATTAGGTGCAAATATTTATTTATTTTTATTTACGTAATTAACATATAATTATTGCGTATGTGGCGTAGTTAATTAGGCATTTATTTACTTTTATTCCCCCCATTAGGAAGGTAATTGATTTTGAGGCGAAAATAAGAGGAAACTCTTATATAGCCTAATTATTATTTTAAGGCGTAATAAGGAAGATTCCTTATAAGGCCTTATTTATGAAACGGTGAGATGAATATATATGTATATGTATATGTATAGTAATTAATTTATGGCTAAGTCATAGTGATGTAAGGTCAATAGAGTTACATGACGGAAGTCTGCACATCACTTTGTGACTACCAGTAGTTGCGTACACTTTAATTGATGTGAGATATCCTTATGATAAATATTAGCAATGACGTGAGGTTTATTCCTAATTCTATATAGGAAATCTGCCCAGCTAATTTGGCTACCAGTTCCTACGAATTGCGGAATAATGTGAGATGGCATTATGGGTATGGGCTATAAGACGAAAGGCATGCTTCATGGTATGAGGTATTAAGTGGTTGGATCCGCCTTTTCCCCACATGAAGTATTAAATGGCCAAGGGGTTACGTTATGTGGTATCTCTATAGGGGTCTGCTTCTAGAAATAGGTCTTAAATGACGGGGTCTGTCTATTTTCCACTTGGAAGTATTAAGTAGCCAATTAGATTCCATATGATGTTATCTAGATAGTACCATTGAGGAGCACGCTTCTGGAAATATGTCTTAAATGATGGGGTCTGCCTATTTTCCACTGGAAAGTATTAAGTGGCTTGGGTACCGTCTCTTACATTATTAGTTGTTTATGATGTATGATTGGGATATGGGATCTACTTATGGAAAGGAAGGTATTAAGTGGTTGGACCTGCCTCCTTTCCTTATAAAGAAGTATTTAATGACTTTAACGGTTTTATGTTCGTAGACATATTCTTATTTTGAAATATACTGCTTAAATACTGAAAAGGTAAGACTCAAGGTTTTTATCACCAGACGCTTGTTGTTTTGACTCCATTCTTATTACAACACAGGTTAACGACGGAGTGATGGTGGTGACGATGCTTAAAGATGGAGAAGCTTGGCTAGTGGCAGTATTTATTACTATTTTCTTTCATGTGTACCCATGGATTTAAACAATTGTTGTAGCGGATATTATATTATGGTTTTTATAGGATTTTGTGTTATGACATTTTTATGGTTTCTAAATAAATGGGTACACTTTACTATTATATTGTGTTCCATCTGTTGTGAGTTCTGAAAGTTTCGTTATGGCTCTGCAATGTTAATTCTTTTTACTACCAACAGCTTGCCTTAGAATGGATCTAAGTTTTGATGGGCCTTTTCTGGGTCTAAATTTAGGCATGCTCCGGGATGGGTTGTCACATTTGGTATCAAAGCCCTAGGTTACCCGATCAATGGAGAAAAATTATATGGATGGGAGACATATTTCTTATTTTGAAAAAGAATTTTGAAAAAGAATTTTCAAAAGAATTCTTACTATATATATACATACATACCCCTATACCCCTCTCGTCTTGAACATACGCACATATACTAGGTAAACTTTTCTTTTCTTTCAGCATGTAAATACTATCTTAGTAAATCGTCACTAAAGGTTTAACCTGCAGATACTTGATATGGCTCATAATCAATCTTCTTCTGAACAGGGAACCCTACCCGCGGAAGATCACCCATTCGTGGAATGCTCGAATGGTTTAAATAATATCCTAGGGCTGTTGCGTAAATTCCTATACCTCCTGCTGCACCGATAGCACCCACTGCCCCGGTCATTGATGCAGCACCCAGTCTTACCGACTTTCCTAAGCTATGTAAGGACTTTCTCAATATGGGAGGGAAGACATACTCTGGAACCGAAGGATATTCGCACGCGAAAGCATGGATTAGTAACTGCGAGAAAATATTTAGAGAGCTTGGTTGGGATGATTAGCTAAGAAGAAGAATGGCAGCTTGGCATCTCAGGGAAGAAGCTTTGAATTGGTGAAACTTTGTGACCGATGAGCACCCGGGCGGGATATTCTCTTAGGATAAATTTAAGGATCGATCCGAGATGAGATTCATGTCTAGAGCAGAGGTTAGCTTGCAATTGGAAAAGTTCATTTAGCTGAGACAAGAAGATTTACCCTTAAGGAGTACGTAGCTAAGTTTACAGAATTGGCTAAATTCGAGATGAGCCTGATTGACACACCTATGAAAAAGGCCATGAAATTCGTAAAGGGCTTAAATTCCCTGCTAAGAGAAATGTTGTTAACCCAAGTACCTATGGGGACACGTATGAGACGTTGGTAGAAACGGCGATGTTGCACGTAGCCAATGAGGATGATAAGAGAGAGAAAGAGAAGTCTGCACAGACCCAAAAGCAAGGAGCGTCTAAGAAGAGGAGCTTTGGGCCAACAAGAAGCCGAAGGGGAAGTTGAAGAAGGAAGTAAAGGTGTGTAAGGGATGCCAAAGGAAAGGTCATGAAACTAAAGATTGTAGGGTGAGTCCGATGAAGGAAGCCATTAAAGGAAAGTGCTTTAACTACCACGAGGAAGGGCATCACAAGATCAATGTCCCAAGATGGCTAAGGAAGGACCAAGCAGACATGCCTATGCTATTGAAGTTGTCCCTATTTCTAGTAAGCTACCAAGAGACCAAGGAAAAGAAGCTATAGAAGTAATAACTCTTGTTTTTGGTGTTACTATTCGTACCCTATTTGATTCGGGGACATCACATTCCTTTATAGCTAGGAATGTAGTAAATTCCTTAAACCTTAAAACCCAGATGGTCAACAGCCCAATAGAGTTTTCCAATCTCATTGGAGGTTCGACCCATCTTTCTCTTATTTGCAAAGACCTAGTATTGACATATGTGACGTTGATTTCATATGTACTGCATACGTTCTAAATTTCAAGGGGTATGGGCTTATCTTGGGTATGGATTGGTTGTCATATGATGGAGCCATTCTTGACTGTGATAAAAGGGTAGTACAATTAAGGAGTTGTGGAGGTCGTGACCTAGAAGTCCTTTGTACACCCAAAGATTTAGTTGATTTAAGCCATTTATGCTCACTAAATCTATTTGTTCGAGAGTCATTATCTGTACCCGTAGTTTGTGAATTTCTTGGTGTCTTCGAGGAGGTCTCGGGTCTCCCACCCCATAGGGAGATTGAGTTCCGTATCGATTTGGAGAAAGACGCAAGACCCGTCGTTCTGCCTTTGAGACATATGGCCCCCAAAGAAAGAAGGTAATTGGATAAAAAAATCTCAGAGCTATTAAAGAAAGGATTCATCCGTAGGAGTACTTCTGAGTGGGGAGCCCTTGTTGTTTTTTCTACTAAGGCGAATGGTTCTTTAAGACTTTGCGTTAATTATATAGAGTTGACAAGTTGACAAGGAAAAATAGGTACCATCTATCTAGAATAGATGACTTGTTCGACCAACTTGTAGGAGCTAAAGTCTTTTCCCAATTAGAATTAGCAACGGGATTCCATCAACTGAGGATTCCAGAGGAAATCAAGCCGAACACCGCATTCTGTATGCCAGATAGACTCTACGAGTGGGAAGTAATGCCTTTTGGACTGATGAATGCCCCAACATACTATGTGGATTTGATGAGTAGAATATTTAGAGGGCAAATTAATAAATTTGTCATGTTGTTTGTTGATGTTATCTTGGTTTTCTCCAAAGACAAGAAGGAGCATGAGGACTGCCTTAGGGAGGTATTGGAGACCTTGAGGAAAAACCAACTCAAAGCTAAGTTTTTTAAATGCCACTTTTGGAAAACTGAAGTTAGGTTCCTTGGGCATATTGTTTCGGAGAAAGGATTGGCGGTGGACCCTAGTAAATTGGAAGCTGTCCAAGGATGGAGATTCCTAGTAATGCATCAGAGGTTAGAAGTTTTCTAGGGTTGGCAGGCTACTATTGGAAATTCATCAAGAGCTTTGCACAAATAGCAGCCCCTTTAACCTGATTGACTAAGGAGAATCTAGTTTTTGTTTGGGATGATAAACGCACCAAGTCATTTGAGAAGCTTAAGGAGTCATTGACTAGTGCACCCATGCTCACTATTCCAGACGAAACTAAGCCGTTTACGGTTTTCAAGGATGCATGAGGCACGGGATTAGGAGCAGTTCTTATGCAAGAGGGGAAGGTAGTTGCCTATGCTAGTAGACAACTAAAAGGCCGTGTGAAGAGGTATCCAGTGCATGATTTAGAATTGGCAACCATTGTTTTTTCCTTAAAGATGTGGATGCATTATCTCTTAGGGGAAAGGTTTGAGTTATTCATTGATCATAAATCACTCAAATACCTATTTTCCCAAAAAGATTTGAACCTTAGGCAGCAGAGGTGGATGGAGTATGTAGCATCCTTTGACTTTACCAATATACCCTTGGAAAAGGGAACATAGTCGCCAACGCTCTTAGTAGGAGACATGCTGCCCTAGGTGCTATATATGAATAGAGGAAGTTGGAGTTTCTCTCGAATTTTAACCTCTAACCGTCAACATAACCCATCCAAGGTTTTCTATCAGTTATGGAGATCAGACCGGCCTTAATGGATCGTATAGGGCACAAGCAAGTAAAAGAAAAGGAGTTAGTAGAGATTTTGGAAAAATTAAGAAAAGGAGAGCAATTTCCCCATGTTAGGAGGTACTCGATTGATGAGAAGGGATAATTGAGAAGAGATTGACGTCTTTGCGCCCCAATGATTGATGACTTGATGAGAGATGTGCTTATGTAGTGTCACCACTCAAGGATGACCATTCATCCCGGAGGAATAAGATGTATAAGGACATAAGAGAATTTTCTTTTGAAATGGAATGAAGTGGAGCATAATGGAGTTTGTCGCTAGGTGTTTGACATGTCAAAAGATAAAAGCCGAGCAAGGGAAGCCTGGTTGATTATTATTACCTTTGAAAATTCCAACTTGGAAGTGGGAGCATATTTTGATGGATTTTATGGAAGGATTGCCTAAATTCAAAAGGGCAATGAGGCTATTTGGGTTGTTGTAGATAGACTCACCAAGACTGCACATTTTGTTCCGATTAAGAGAAATAGGACTAGCGCCTATCTCACCCAGATTTACATTAAGGAGGTAGTTCGTCTACATGGAATTCCAGTAAGCATAGCCAGTGATAGGGACCTCTTGTTCACTGTGAGATTTGGAGGAGCCTACAAACAGCTTTGGGAATTTTGAATCTTAGCACGACATATCACCCACAAACTGACGGACAAATAGAGAGGGTGAATAGAGTTTTGGAAGACTTGTTGAGAGCTTTTGTCTTGGATTTCGAAGGACATTGGGAGCAGAATCTACCTTTGATTGAGTTTTCATATAATAATAGCTATCAAACTACGATTGGTATGGCCCCTTTTGAAGCACTTTATGGGCGGCCATGCAAATCGCCCAGTTGTTGGTGGGAAACCACCGAAAAAGTATTACTCGGACCCGATTTAATTCATGATACCATGGAAAAAGTAGGGTAGATTAGGCAAAGGATGAAGGAAGCGCAACACCGACAGAAATCATATGCAGATAAAAGAAGGAAAGAGCTTGAATTTGAGGTTGGAGATATGGTATTTGTTAAAATCTCCCTCTTAGAAAAGTTATTCGGTTTGGCAAGTCCGAAAAATTGGCGCCTAGATTTATTGGGCCATTCAGAATTCTAGAAAGAATAGGAAAATTGGCATATCATGTGGAGCTTCCTGACAAGTTGGCCGGAGTCCACAATGTTTTCCATGTTTCTCACCTTAGGAAATACCTTCGTGACACCGCTAGTTGAGTAGAGCCTGGCCAGTTGGAGGATTTTGAGATAGAACCGACAGTGCCTCGTGCCACCGCACGCATTGTGGAGCACGGTACTAGGAGACTCTATAATAAAATAATTAAGTTGGTTAGAGTAAGGGGACAATCCAGCGGAAAGCACATGGGAGACCGAGGAGAAGATGAAAAACACTCATCCAGAGCTTCACTGGTAATTTTTCTCTCCAAAATTTGGATTTTTGGGCATCGCGGTTGCTAGATTGGATGGTAGGAGATGGTTGCTGCACTTTTTCACAATCACTGTACACTCATATAGAAATTTTTATGCATGTTTAGGATATTTGCTTACATACTTACATGATACGATTACACACGTTAGGATTGAGCTCATTTTAGCATGTCTATAATACATAATCACATTGCACTATTAGTTGAGTTAATGGTTGTGTAGAGAACTTGGTTGTATAACATGGATGTATTGCGAGTTACCCTATTTGGCCCTTGGAAGATTTATGGACGAAATCCTTTTCAAAGAGGGAAGAATGTAACACACCATAAAATGAACCATAAATAAATAAAGTAAATTAAATTAAATATGAAAAGGGCTGGATATGGAAATTTAATAAAATTTGAATTTGACCATGAAAGTTATTATGTTGCGTTCTTGGCGAAATTCTGATCTATTTCTATATATAATATGCTAAAAACGGAGCTCAAACAAAGAAGTTATGAGCATTTGGAGTTCTCATATTTAAATTAATTTAGTCTGAATTCAAATTCAAATGAGAAATCAAATTTAGGGTTTAAATTTCAAAAATTAGCTTGATGGCTATGTAAACATTTAATTAGCGCTAAACGTTAAAAAGTTAATTTGGGAATAAAATAATACGGCAACGGAAATAAATAAATGTTCCTGAATAAAAGGAACGGTCGACCTGAATAGGTCAACGGATCGACCATAACAGTCGACCAATCGCTCAAGGGCGGCCGACCTCTTGGCAACAGCAGTTGCCAGTGGCAGCTAGGGTTTTAAGTTATGTTTTATTCGGTTGTGTGCTCCAGATTTACCTGTTTCCTATCTAATTCCATCCTACGGTTCTAGTGCGTTTCAACTCCTATAAATAAAACCCTATCTTCTCCACTTTTATTCATATTATTTTGGGGAATACGACGAAACTCTGCCATTACTATCTCTCTAATAGGATTTAGAAACTTTGTAGAGAATTCAAGTAAGGATTCAACTTATTTCCTATTTGTTTCTTCTTCCTTCAACCTATCATTATCCTATTCTTCTCCAATTATTCCGAATCTAATGAATATATATACCCCTTCCCTATTGTGTGTGTATATATCAAAAGAAAGAGATTCTGGAAGAGATCGAAAAGCTACAAATCCATTTGAGTGAAGCTAAGGCTAATCTGTAAGTGGAAATCTTAGTATTTCTTTTCAGCAATTATTTAGTGTATTTCTTTTGGATTTGAATATACCTTAGAGATTTTGAGACTTCAAAAATATGATAGATAAAATCCTTCGAAATTCCTTTTTATTTCGAAATGGCAATTCTATATTGAGATTCTTAATTATTTACATTAATTTGATGAAATTTGTTTTGTTTATGCAATTTTTGATAATTTCCTTCTTCTTTGCATCAAATTGTTATCCTTCAATAAAAAAAGGGTTTAGATTATGAATTCTATTCATAGTTTACACCACTTATTCTTATCTATTTTTCTGTAAAAATAGGAGTTGAATAGAATATGAGGTTTAGATTGTAATTCTTATTGTTTAAGATATTCCATTGAATTGGTGTGATAAACCGAGTTTCTATTTTATTTACAAGTCTGTTGTTGTAGTTTTGGTTATGAATACTTATTTTCTGTTTTGGACATTAGAATTCCATGAAATTTGGGAAATTGAAGAAAAAGGACTTGTAATAACAATTGGTTAGGGAATTGACATTTAACGCTAGTTTAGACATAAAATCCATGCGTTTAGAACTTATTAGGTGCGAATATTTATTTATTTCTATTATCATAATTAACGTATAATTATTGCGTATACTGCATAGTTAATTAGGCATTTATTTACATTATTTTCCCCCCATTAAGAAGCTAATTGATTTTAAGGCAAAAATAAAAGGAAACTCTTATATAGCCTATATTATTTTAAGGCATAATAAGGAAGATTCCTTATAAGGCCATATTTATGAAACGGTGAGATGGGTGTGTGCGTATAATAGTTAATTTATGGCTAAGTCATAGGGATACGAGGTCATTAGAGTTACATGATGGAAGTATACCCTTCACTTTTAGGCTACAGCAGTTGTGTACACTTTTATCGTTGTGAGATATCCTTATGATAAATATTTATAATGACGCGAGGCTAGTTTCAAATTCTGTAGGGGAAATTTGCCCAGCCAATCTGGCAACCGTTCCTACGAATAACGAACTAATATGAGACGTCATTATGGGTATGGGCCATAAGATGAAGGGCTTGCTGTTGGAACCTGCCGTCTTCGATTTTAATGCGACAACTATATATTTCAATCTATATACTATTATGTCAAATATTCTTGCAGGAATCGTCAAAAGAAGCTATTATCATATCATCAACAAGATTAAAGTTCTTAAAAAATAATCTATTTAGATATATGTACAATCTCTGATATGGTGATGAAACACACACACACAAATATACTTTTGAAAATCATGCTTTAAAATAAATATAAAAAGGTATTTTCAAAATTATATATTTTCTCAAGTTCAAAAATACTAAAATGGACAAAGGAACAAAACAGTACAGAAATAGACGTCTGTATATTAATTCAGACGTCTGACATCAATATCAGACGTCTAAATTAATATAACAGAAGTCTGAACTCTATGTTTTTAATGGCTCTATTTCTATATGAAATAGACGTCTGTCAATTTAATAACAGACGTCTGTCACCCCAGACAGACGTCTAAATTAACTGTTTTTGTTTTCCTTTTATTTTTTCGAAATTCAAAATTATTCAGACATCTGTCACTTTTATCTCAGACATCTGAACTTGACGAACTGAAGCATCTCTTCATAAAATATCAAAATCTGAAGAGTTGTCTTCTTCACCAAGAGTTGCACTTCTTCAAAGAGTTGCAACTATTAAATTAAGACTATTCATTACTATAAATAGAATGAAAATTCACTATTTTAATAACTAATTCTTTCTATCTTTTCTGATCTTATATTGTTATAATATCAAGTGATTTTCAATTCTCTACTTCCTATCTTTGCACATTCAAATCATCATATCAAGAAGATTATAGGAAGGGTGTACTACATTGACTATATTCGTGTTATTCAAAGAACACACAAGTCAAGAAACAATTTACCAAATTGTATTTGAAGTCCTATTCGGTTGCTTAGGCGAAAAAGTCCTATTCGGTTGCTTAGGCGGAAAGTCCTGTTCGGTTGCTCAGGCGGTGTAATACCTGTTCCTCCGGGTTAAGTGAGGGTTGTTAGAGAAATTCCAGAAGGAGTCTGAGACTGGACGTAGAACGAGAAGTTCGAACCAGTATAAAAATCCCTGGTGTCATTTTTATTACTGCCATTTACTATTATTTATAATTCCGCACTTGCTAGTCGTAGTTTAACTATATTATCGATCCATATAGACTTTCATTTGGTATCAGAGCAAGGTCATCACATAACTATAACATAGTTATCTGATATTTTTTTTAAAATATGGACAATAACACTAGTAACAGTTTTACTGAGGGACAAGCCACTACACGACCACCATTGTTTAACGGATTAAATTATAGTTATTGGTCAACTAGAATGAGAATTTTTATGCAAGCAAGTGGATTTGAAACTTGGAATATAATTAAAACTGAATATCATATTCCTACTACAGGATATGCTGCTTGGTCTAATACACAAAAACTAGATGCTACAGCAAACGCAAAAGCAATGAACATGTTATTTTGCGCATTAGGCAAAAATGAATTTAATCGAGTTAGTATTTGTAAAACTGGATATGAAATTTGGAATACTCTTAAGGTTACACACGAAGGAACAAATAAAGTAAAACAAAGCAAGATCTCTATGCTTAAAAACCAATTTCAAAACTTTAGGATGAAACAAGGAGAAAGTATTAGTGAAATGTACTCTAGATTCTAGGATATTTATCACTCACTTTTAGCTTTAGAAGTCACTTTTACTGAATCTGATGTTGTATCAAAAATCCTTAACTCTTTAACTGATGAATGGGAACGAAAAGTCTTAGCTATCGAGGAAGCTAATGATATTTCAACCATAAAAACAGAAGAGTTAATAGGAAATCTAATGTCCTATGAAGTAAATTTGCAGGCAAGACGAGCACAAGCACAGGACAAGAAAACTATCGCTTTTCAAGCAGAAAAAGAAGACTCTGAATCAGAAGATGATATGGCATTTATAGCTAAGAATTTCAAAAAGTTTTTAAAATTCAAAAAGGGTAATAAATTTGGAAATAACAAGGGTTTTAATAAGCCATCAAGCTCATCTCTTGAATGCTATGAATGTCACAAGAAGGGCCACATAAAGAAAGATTGTCCTGATCGGAAGAAAGAAAATAATCTCAAAAAGGACAAATATAAAAAGAAACAAGCCTTCTCAGTTACATGGGATGATACAGAATCTTCTTCATCAGACAGTGAAAATGACAGTGATTCAGAACAAGCCAACGTTTGTTTTATGGCAACAAATGATGATGTAAGTGATCTAAATTTTGACGATTTAATAGAAATAAACTCTGAATTGTTAGATAAACTTAGAATTCTAAAGAGTAAATATAAAGATGCTTTAGGAAAATTAAATAGAACTGAAATAGAATCTGACATGTTAAAAGATGAAAAGAAAATATTAGAGGAAGAGTTAGTAAAATCTCAAGAATCTTATGTTAACATAACATCTCAATTCACTGATTTAAGCAGTGAAATAGAAAGACAGAAATATGAGAATGTTAAATTAGCAAAAGAAAATTATGATTTAAACTCTAATATTAAAACACTTGATATAGAAGTATCAAATCTTAAAACAAAACTGGAAAATATTTCTAAAAATGTTTCTAAATTTAACAGTGGAAGAGAGAGTCTCTCTAAAATAATTGAGAATTCTCAAACTTGTTCAAATAAAAAGGGATTAGGATATAAAAAACCAATACAAAAGCATTCTAAAAATAATGGTTCTTTATATACTAATTTTAAGAAAAAGGAATCTATATCTGCTCAAAAATCTTCTTCAAAAATTATTCATCCAAAATCAATTATGATTTGGGTTCCAAAAACTAATAATAATTTGATTAGGAAAAACTACATTAAATCTTTTATTATGTCTGTACATAAGAATGAAAATTTTATTTTTATAGGGAACTCTAAACCCAACTGGGTTTGGCTTCCTAAGATTTAACCCTTAGGACCCTATAGAGGAAGTGGGTACCAATAGAATTTCAATATTTTTTGCAGGTATCGATTAAGAAAAGAGGAAAATGGATTCTAGACAGTGGTTGCTCAAAACATATGACAGACGACAAAAATATGTTAACTAACATTATCTACTCAGATGGAGGATCTGTCACTTTTGGAGATAATTTAAAAGGTTACATCATCGGCAAAGGCGATGTGAGCAATGACGGTACATCTAAATTACCTCTTATTACAAATGTCTTATTAGTTAAAAATTTAAAACATAACTTACTAAGTATTAGTCAATTATGTGATAAAGGTTTTAACATAGTATTTTCTGAAAATAAATGCAATATTTTTTATCATAACAAAAATATCATTTTCGAAGGAGTAAGAGATCATAATATTTATATTTTAAATATGAAAATAAATCATAATACAAATATGTGCTTATTAGTCAAAGAAAATGATCCTTGGCTATGGCATAAAAGATTTTGTCATATAAATTTCAAAGCTATTAATAAATTATCCAAAAATAATTTGGTAAAAGGATTACCTAAAATGAATTTTAAGGTAAATAGCATTTGTGATGCTTGTCAACTAGGAAAGCTAACTAAATCTACTTTTAAATCCAAGAAGATTATCTCAACTTTGCAACCTCTTGAATTGTTGCATCTAGACTTATTTGGACCAACTCAGACTCAATCTATTAATCACAATAGATATGTCTTTGTAATAGTTGATGACTTCTCTAGATATACTTGGACTTTATTTATGAAAAACAAAAGTGATACTTTTGAAAATTTCAAAATCTTTGCTAAACGTATTCAAAATATTAAAAATCTAAAAATTAAAAATATTAGAAGTGATCATGGAGGAGAATTTGAAAATGAAATGTTTGAGAAGTTTTGTAATAAAAAAGGAATATTTCATAACTTTTCATTTCCAAGAACGCCTCAACAAAATGGAGTTGTTGAACGTAAAAATAGAACACTTCAAGAATGTGCTAGGACTTTATTAAATGGAACCACTCTTCCAAAACAATTTTGGGCAGAAGCCGTTGCTACTGCTTGTTATGTCCTAAATCGTGTATCTATTCGACCTTTAACTAAACATACTCCCTATGAACTCTTCATCGGTAGAAAACCTAATATATCTTACTTTAAAATTTTTGGTTCTAAATGTTTTGCTTTAAATACAAAAGATCAATTAGGTAAGTTTGATCCAAAATCGGATGAATGTATATTCATCGGATATTCCGAACGAAGCAGAGCATATAGAATCTATAATATAAGAACTAAATCTATTGAAGAAACACTTCATGTATCATTTGATGAAAATTTCAAAATTAAAACAAATGATGATGAAGACATTGTAACAAATTCAAATTCTACTTTTGACAACAATACACCTGACAATATCACTTCTATAAATCAATTTGAAACTGAATTAAAATCTCCACCAAGAATTTTAAAAGATCATCCAATTCAAAATATAATAGGAGAAATTGATGAAAGAGTTAAAACAAGAAATCAGCTAAATCAAATGGGTCATATAGCATTTCTTTCTAATATAGAACCTAAAAATATTAAGGAAGCCTCAACTGATGATTATTGGATTATTGCGATGCAAGAAGAACTAAACCAATTCGAAAGAAATGACGTTTGGGATTTAGTTCCACGACCAAATGATCAAACAGTTATTGGCACTAAATGGGTTTTTAAAAATAAAGCTGATGAAAATGGTAATATCACTAGAAATAAAGCTAGATTAGTTGCTCAAGGATATAATCAGGAAGAAGGAATTGACTATGAAGAAACATTTGCTCCTGTCGCAAGATTAGAAGCAATACGAATTCTATTAGCCTATGCTTGCTTTCATGATTTCAAATTATATCAAATGGATGTTAAAAGTGCTTTTTTAAATGGATTTATTAAAGAAAATGTTTATGTTGAACAACCTCCCTTGTTTATACACGAACAATTTCCAGAACATGTTTATAAACTTAAAAAGGCTTTATATGGTTTGAAACAAGCACCTCGTGCTTGGTATGATCGTTTAAAAACTTATTTAATCAATTCTGGTTTTGAAATTGGAAAGGTTGATCAAACTCTTTTTATTAAGAAAAAGAAACATGATATTTTAATTGTTCAAATTTATGTAGATGATATTATTTTTGGATCAACTAATGATAAATTATGTCAAGAATTTTCTATAATAATGACAAATGAATTTGAAATGTCTCATATGGGAGAATTAACATATTTTCTTGGACTTCAAATTAAACAAATTAATAATGGTATTTTTATAAATCAAGAAAAATATTGTAATAATTTAATCAAACGCTTTGGTATGGAAAATACCTCTGCCAAACCAACTCCTATGAGTACAACCATACATCTTGAAAAAGATGAAAATGGAAAGAGTGTAGACCAAAAGTTATATCGAAGTATGATTGGATCGTTATTATATTTAACTGCTAGTAGACCCGATATAATGATGAGTGTCTGTTTGTGTGCACGATTTCAAGCCGATCCTAAAGAATCACATATTAGAGCAGTGAAACGTATTTTACGTTATCTCAACAAAACCAAAGATTTTGGACTATTTTATCCAAAAGAATGTCCTTTTGAATTAGTATCATATAGTGATGCTGATTTTGGAGGAAGTCGGACGGATAGAAAAAGTACAAGTGGGACTTGTCACTTCATTGGACGGTCTCTAGTATCTTGGTTCAGTAAGAAACAAAATTGCGTATCACTTTCTACTTGTGAAGCAGAATATATATCTGCAGCTTTGGCATGTGCTCAAGTAATTTATATGCAACAAACTCTTCAAGATTTTGGTTTTAACTTATCCAAATCTACAATCTTCTGTGATAACTCTAGTGCTATTAATTTATCTAAAAATCCAGTAAAT
The DNA here is from genome assembly GCA_030737815.1 of Allium fistulosum. Lineage (NCBI taxonomy): Eukaryota > Viridiplantae > Streptophyta > Magnoliopsida > Asparagales > Amaryllidaceae > Allium > Allium fistulosum. Next base: position 602,140,188 of record CM060903.1, read on the forward strand.
CATTCACGGACAAAACATATTGATATTCGTCATCATTTTCTTCGTGATAATATTGAAAAAGATATAATCAATCTAGAATTTATATCTTCGGAAAATCAATTAGCAGATATTTTTACCAAACCTTTAAATGAAAACATTTTTGTAAAATTGAGACGAGAACTTGGTATTATCTCTCTTAAAAATTTATGAAGTATACTTCAGCTATTCTGTCTTTATTTAAATTTTTCTTACCCACACATATTGTTTCTGGTTAACATTAAATTTTCTCTTCTTTTAATCTTAACCATTTATTTTTTTAGCCTTTAGTTGTCTATAAATTTCTTCTTACCAAAGAAAATTATCATTCAGCTTTTCTATTATTTTTACAAAGGTAAAAGCAAAAAAAATTATTCAAATATGTTTTTTAACTTTGCATTATTCTTATATACCATGGCTGGTTCATCCTCAGATGAGCCCTCCTATGCATCTGAATTTTCTTCAATTAATTTTGAAACTCCTAGTTCTGGGTCTTCCGAACTTCCGACTCCAACTCCAGCTTATATTCCGATATGTCCACCACAAAGTCATCATACGGGATATACGCCGGAAAATAAACGTACGCGAAGAAATTTATTTCCATCTCCATCTACTAAGGAAAAGATAGATGATTTACATCACTATCAGAGGGAAACACTTGATCTTCAGCGAGAAATGTATTTTGAACAAAAGAGTCATGGAAGACGACTCAGTTTTCTTGAACGATGTGCTGCAAAAATATGTGGTTCATCTTCGATCAACACGAATGCTCATATTCACTCACCTCAACGTCCTCATGTATCCCCAAATTCATGGGAACGTCAACCTCAATGGTCTCCTATTAATCAGTCTGCTGAACAAAATCAACACGAATCATCCAAAGGGAAGTCTCCGAAGTCTCCAAAAACTCCAAAGACTCCTAAATAGATAATATATATGTCTGTATGTTTGATTTGTTTATTTATACTTGTTTTCTATTCTTATCAATATAAATAAATAAACTATTAAAATTTTTTAAGCCTAAGCATAAAGAAATTTTTTTATCAAACAGACAGACGTTTATATTTTTCAACAGACGTCTGTAAAAACAACTATTCTTACTATTTCAGCCACACAGACGTCTGAATCTTTTTTCACAGACGTCTAAATCTGACTATATTTTTGCAGCCTACAATTAGCCGTCTGTATAAAAGTAACAGACGTCTGTTATTCATTATAGACGTCTAAACATAAACTTATCAGACGTCTGAATTTAGTGCAAAATGTTTTTTACTCTCTGTTTCATTTTAAACCTTCTGAGCCGTTTGTCAATTATTTTTAGACGTCTGTCATACGTCTTAGACGTCTGTCATAAATATTTAGACGTCTGTTCTTCTTGTCTTTGATTTTATTCTACAGAATCTTAGACGTCTGTTTATTTTTCAGACGTCCGAAACCCTGTTAAGAAGAAATCTATAAAAATCATTCCAACGGTTTATTTTCTTCTTCTCGTCTTTTTGTCTCTCAAACTCAAAACCCTGGTCTTTTTCCAATTAATCATATGGCGCCCAAATCTAAGAAACAAAAAGGAGATTCATCTCAACAACCTCCTCACATTCTTCCTTCGGAAGATCAAATTAAAGCTTGGTTATACCACGAACCTCGAAGCATGGCTCGTTACAAGCATTTATGTTCTCTTCAATCATTTCATGGTATTTTTCATAATCTTGATCATTTTCCTTTCTACAAACTTAGGCTCTATACTGATAGATCTCAGATTACAAGCCTTATTGATTTCAAAGATAATCAAGTCAACATTTGTAGACTTAGTGTTTTATTATTTCTAGCAAATGTTAACAATCCAAAAATTAGACTTCATCGAGAAAAAGGAACGCTTTGGACAAGCGTTTTTGGAAACATTCTGCAAATAACTCCTTCTGACATTGGACGAATTTTAAAATGTAGCTCGGAAGGAGTCGACATAGATGACTTTAAGTTAGAAGGAGAGGAACTTAAACAAATAGAATATTATCTTTTTGAACCTGAAAAATCCACAGATAGATCAAATCATCTTCATCCTCGACCTCGACTATTGCTTAGAATGCTAATAAAAACAATTTTTCCCCGGCAAGGAAGCCATGAGGTCATTTACGATGATGAAGATAAGGCACTTCAATCAATTCTATCCAATACTCAAATCAATTGGGCTCAATACTTTTATGATGCTTTTCGCACTTATCATGACTCCAAGAAACGCTCAATTATCTATGCTCCCTATATTACTCGAATTCTATATGCCTTCTCTATTCAAAGTCCGTCAATTGAATTTGAAAAAATCAAGGTATCCAACATTCGCTTCTTCAGTTTAATGGGATTACCAGAATCTCCTCCGACATTTCCAACATTTAATGATTATAAAGCGGAACAACTTGCTTTACAAAAAGAAAAAGGAAAAGCAAAAGTAAGTAGTTTTGGACATAATGGAGATGAAGGCGATACTGAACAAGAAAAGGATGATGAAGAAAGGGAAGATGAAGAAGAAGATGAAGATGAAGCTTTTGAGTAAGCTTTTATCCAAAGCCCAAATTCGGAAAATTTCGAGATAGAACTAATTTCTGGTACTTCTCGCTCGTATACTAAAAATGAAAAGCTCAAATCCGACATCACTATTTCTAAAAATCAAAAGAAAATTTCTCAACAAATAGCACAAGGCTTTTCTTCCATCAATTCTAGATTCGATTACTTAGATGCCAAAGTCGAAGAGAATGCACGAGAATTGAAAAATATCAAGACAATTCTTCGTCAATTATGGAAAAAGTCTCATGGATCCTCTCCTCCTTCTTCTCCAACTTGGGGAGAATGGTGAATGAAGATGGTTTTCTTTTGGTTTCTCTTTTGGTTCAAACAATGTCTTCTCTCAAAAAAAAATTTTGGTTAAAACAATGTCTTCTCTCATAAAATCTTTTGGTTCAAACAATGGTGAATGATAAGATTGTATAATTTTATCTGTCTTTCTTAATCAACTATGTTAGGTAAACAAATGATGTATCCTAAACATTGATTTGTTATTATCTTGCTTGGTTTGTTTACATCTCTTAATTAGTGTGTTATTCACAGATTTGTTACTTCTTTTTATCCAAAACACCCCCCAACAACTCTTTTTGTTAATGACAAAGGGGGAGAAATAATTATATTTCTGCTATATAATATGGTCATATTGACAGGGGGAGCAAAAGGTATGATTATACTAATCGATGAATTATATAGTTGTCATCATCAAAAAGGGGGAGAATGTTGGAACCTGCCTTCTTCGATTTTAATGCGACAACTATATATTTCAATCTATATACTATTATGTCAAATATTCTTGCAGGAATCGTCAAAAGAAGCTATTATCATATCATCAACAAGATTAAAGTTCTTAAAAAATAATCTATTTAGATATATATGTACAATCTCTGATATGGTGATGAAACACACACACACACAAATATACTTTTGAAAATCATGCTTTAAAATAAATATAAAAAGGTATTTTCAAAATTATATATTTTCTCAAGTTCAAAAATACTAAAATGGACAAAGGAACAAAACAATACAGAATAGACGTCTGTATATTAATTCAGACGTCTGACATCAATATCAGACGTCTAAATTAATATAACAGACGTCTGAACTCTATGTTTTTAATGGCTCTATTTCTATATGAAATAGACGTCTGTCAATTTAATAACAGACGTCTGTCACCCTAGACAGACGTCTGAATTAAAAGACAGACGTCTAAATTAACTGTTTTTGTTTTCCTTTTATTTTTTCGAAATTCAAAATTATTCAGACATCTGTCACTTTTATCTCAGACATCTGAACTTGACGAACTGAAGCATCTCTTCATAAAATATCAAAATCTGAAGAGTTGTCTTCTTCACCAAGAGTTGCACTTCTTCAAAGAGTTGCAACTATTAAATTAAGACTATTCATTACTATAAATAGAGATGAAAATTCACTATTTTAATAACTAATTCTTTCTATCTTTTCTGATCTTATATTGTTATAATATCAAGTGATTTTCAATTCTCTACTTCCTATCTTTGCACATTCAAATCATCATATCAAGAAGATTATAGGAAGGGTGTACTACATTGACTATATTCGTGTTATTCAAAGAACACACAAGTCAAGAAACAATTTACCAAATTGTATTTGAAGTCCTATTCGGTTGCTTAGGCGAAAAAGTCCTATTCGGTTGCTTAGGCGGAAAGTCCTGTTCGGTTGCTCAGGCGGTGTAATACCTGTTCCTCCGGGTTAAGTGAGGGTTGTTAGAGAAATTCCAGAAGGAGTCTGGGACTGGACGTAGAACGAGAAGTTCGAACCAGTATAAAAATCCCTGGTGTCATTTTTATTACTGCCATTTACTATTATTTATAATTCCGCACTTGCTAGTCGTAGTTTAACTATATTATCGATCCATATAGACTTTCACTTGCTTCAGGGTTTGATGTAGTAAGTAGTTGGATTCGCCTTTTTCCCTAGATGAAGTATTAAATGACCAAGGGTTACGTTAGGTGGTATCTCTATAGGGATCCGCTTTTGGAAATAGGTCTTAAATGACAGGCTACTTATTTTCCACTTGGAAGTATTAAGTGGCCTATAAGATTCCATATGATGTCAGCTAGATAGTACCATTAAGGATCACGCTTCTAGAAATAGGTCTTAAATGACGGGGTCTACCTATTTTCCACTAGGAAGTATTAAGTGGTTTGCGTATCGTATCTCAAATTATTAACTATTTATGACGTATGATTGGGATATGAGATCTACTTCCAGAATGGAAGGTATTAAGAGGTTGGAAATGCCTCCTTTCCTTATAAAGAAGTATTAAATGAGTTTAATGGTTTTGTGTTAAGACATATTCTTATTTTGAAATATACTGCCCAAGAACTGGAAAGGTAAGACTCGAGGTTTTTATTCACAAGACACTTATTGTTCTGACTCCCTCCTCATTACAACACAGGTTAAAGACGGAGTGGTGGCGGTGACGATGCTTAAAGATGGAGAAGTTTGGCCAGTGGCAGTATTTATCATTATTTGCTTTCATGTGTACCCATGGATTTAAACAATTGTTGTAACTGATATTATATTATGCTTTTTATGGGATTTTATACTATGACATTTTTATGGTTTTGAAATAACTGGGTACACTTTACTATTATATTTTGTTCCATCCGCTGTGCATTCTGAAAGTTTCGTTATGGCTCTGCAACGTTATTTCTTTTTACTACTAGCAGCTTGCCTTAGAATGGATCTAAGTTTCGATGGGTCTTTTCTAGATCAAAATTTAGGCCCGATCCATGGTGGGTTGTTACAAATTATAAACTAAAAACTAAAACAAACTAACTTCAACATATTATGAGATACTTCTTTTCCTTATCTCCCTCGTACCATTCTAGTTCGCTCTAAACAAAAAGAAAAAAAATGAAAATCCGCTTTTGAAAATTAAAAAAACAAATCAAGGAAAATCAAATAAAATCTATAACAAGTATCTTTTGTTTTGCCAAGGCAAATCTATGTTTTGGTCTTCGTTATGCAGGGTGCGGCCTCGCTCTTGGTGGTCGACGGTTTCGATAGTGGTAAAATAAGACTAGGGTTAGCTTTCTGGTCAAATTGAAGGCGAACAGGAGAAATCGAAGTTTGGATTTAGGTTTAGAGGATCGATTGGCATCATGGGACAAAGTTTGGGAGGTCATGGCAACTTGGCGGCGTTTGTGTCCATGTGTATGGTCGGTTGTAAGGGGGGATGACGCATTTACAAGGGGCGTACGGGGGGTAAGGAAACGGGGTCTAGTGTGAAGCTTTTTCGAAGAGATGTTGATCGGAGTTGACGGATTCTGGTTTCGTCGAAGGATTGAAGAGAAATCGACGAAGGAAGTTCTCAGGGTTTGCTGTGTTCAGGTTTCGGCAGGAGGTAGTAGTGAGGAAGAAGGGTTTAATTACAATTAATTGGACAATTAAGTTTTAAAATGTAGTTAATGTATTTATTATAAATTTAAGAATATATAAATCGTATAACTCTCTCATATAAGGTCCAAATTGAACACGGTCAGTCAGTTGCACGTGTATCGGCGTTGTCTACATTTCGGAATTGGATTGATCGAGATTGGAGCTTGTTGAATTTCAAGCTAAAATCGAACACTGTTCGATTTTAGATGGAGTCAAAACGTTTCGGCGACAACTAGAATTTCGTTGAGTTAAACTCACCTTTTTGGTTAATCGGTATGTTATATAGTAGATAAAATAATTTATTGAATGCTTGGATGTTTTATTTGCTTGTTGTTTTGTTTGGATAAATTATCATTTTCGAAAATGGATAATGTATAAAGTGATAAAACACTACTAATTTAGTATAATTACGTCGTTTAAATAATAACGTAGTTAATTTAAGCATACTTCTTTGGTATTATCTATTTTTCCAAATAAAAACTGTCTAATAATAAGTGGAAGAGTTTATTTTGAATGACATTCAATTAGCAGAATAAATCCCTATTTTGCTATTATATTAATTTGGACATTCATTTAAGTCCTAGTTGATTAATACCAGATAAGTGATGTGTTAATAGTTGATTGTTAATTATGGATTTGGTTTACATATATGCCTGCTTATATGAATACCTGTAATTTAACTTGAGTTAAATTGAATTTTCATGGTAGCTTGTTTAAGTACCATTGTGGTCACTAAGCCTCTTTCTGAAATGGGAAAGTTTTTGATTTAAATTAACTTCAATTTTATTATTTGAAGTAAAGTGATTTTTTAAAATATTATTTTAATAAAGTGTTTTGTAAAATTATTTCTTTAGCAAAGTTAATTATTATATTTATATTATTTTAAAATTAGTTATTTTATTAATGTTATTTAAAGATGATTAGTTACTTATTAAGGTTGTCTAAAGATAATAAATTATTTTATTATTGATTATTTAAAGCTAATCAATTATTTTATTGGTAATATTGTTTGAAAGTTAATTTATTATATTTTGAAAGTTGTTTAAAGTTATTTTATTTTATAATATTATTTAAAATGTTTTAAAGGTTAATTATTATATCATTTAATTTTTTTTAAAGTTCTATTATTATATTATTATTAATAATGTTTTAAAATCTATTTTTATGATGTTAAAGTTTGTATTCATTATAATTAAATAATAAATTATTTATAAAAGGATTTATCTAAAGGAGTTTAAAATTTTGGAAGAGGTTTGGAATTTGAAAAGAAGTTGGGTTTGAATGATTTTAGAAAAGATGTTATAAATGGTTTAACGATATGAAAGAGGAGTTTTATAAATGGGTTTCTGAGATTTATAAAAGGGCATTTTTATAAATAAAACTTAGAGATTTATAAAGAAAGTTATAAATGGATTTTGGAGATTTATAAAGGAGATATTTATAAAATAAAAGAGATTTATGGAAAGGAAAGGTGTTTTGGGATATTCAAATCTCTATTTTAATGACATTTGGGTTTGATCATTTTAATATGATTTTTAAATAGAAAAGATCTCTAAGTGTCTGGTGAATATACTTACACCATTTTATATATATATATATGTGAAAAAGGTTTTTTTGAGTTTTAAACGGAATGGTTTGTGAATATACATATCCCGATGAGATAAGCATATGATTATTTTGATAAATATTTTGGAAAGAGTTTAATAAATGAAAATTAATTTTGAGAGGCTTGGTGGTTTCCATGGGAAATGTAATCTCTATTTTGAATGGTTGTTTATTTGATAGTTAAATAACCGACTATCAAATCTTGGCCTAAATATGTAATCCTTCTTAATTTTGATGGTACAGAAATATTCCATACTTAACCACGAAGGATTTTAACTCTGGAAATATCTAGGAGAACATGAGGATTATATGGTATAGTTACCGTCAGTGGTGCTATACTGTACGTAAAAACTCGTTTTGTTCTTTTAGGATAGATGATCAGGAGATCCGTCCACATAAACGGTTAGGGGATGATCCCCACTCTTATGTATTGCCAGATTATTTCCAAACGAACCGGTTTGAGCATTCCGAAAATCGATCGATTAGTTTTGGAGCGACCGGTAAGCGGGAAGAGTTTACTTGTAAGGGATGATTCGAAACTGTAACCACTCGAGAACCATATAGGGGTTCTATGCTTGGAGAAGATTCGAGGTCTGTTTTGGATGTTGGAATCCATGTGTAACATCCTGAAATTTTCAACCATTCGCATCCATACATGTCGGATTTGAATTGCTCAAAATATCATATTGTTAATTTAAATTTGGAAAAACTTAGCATATACAGTAAATAAATAATCACAGACATGGAGTAATATAAAAATAATGCAGCGGAAACAAAGAATAGTAGTTCATGAAGCTACTATATATATAACAGAGTTAAAAAAGATACAACAGAAGTCTCGAATACATAGATGTCTCAATACAATAGTCAAATACAAGATTAGAATACATCATTGGAATCAACTGAATAACTGAAAGCTGGATAGATAGTTGGATCTCCAAGCGAAGCTCAAACTCCAAAGGTGAGTCTCGAACATTGAGCCACTTAGTCTGACCCGAGCGTAAAGCAAAAACACAAAACACTAGAGTCAGGATTAACATTCTTATATCAATAAATCCAACTCAAGTGAAATATCAACTGGAATACAAGTAACTCAAAGGATGTTTGGGATAACCATCCTCTAAGGATCCGTTAAACTATCTACTATGTAGTAATACGCTATTATAATATGTCTATAGTAAAGTAAACTATTAAAATAGCGTTAAGGCTTTACATTTTCCACCTTAACACATTTTATATATTCACATAGTCTATACAGTACCGTAATCTCCCCCGTAATGGGCGTCGTCAGAGGGCACTGCATAAGTATGGTACTAAACAAATTCGTAAGAGGCGCGCAAGGGTAGGTGACACGGCACAACTAGGCAATGCCAGGGTAGATATACCAATTACACTTTCGGGGCGGTGGTAACGCATAACAGTCACTACCACCCACCTCAAGCCACACTCCCGAAATCCGAAGGTGCGCACCAAATCAATCACAAAGTAATAGAATGGCATACGATGGAGTGTGTTCGATCAGAGGAGCTACCTCATTAGCCTGTCAATTGCTCCTGTTTTAGCCACCTTATGCCAACTCACGGGAGTCGGGTCCATGTATATACCTCATATAGGATCGTCGCCACCATCCTACTTCATTCTGGAATCTCCACCGCGTACACAGTTGTTAAAGTGGTTTTCGATATCGACAGAAAGTATGACCATATCCGATCCCGGTCTCTTTAACAACCAAACGTTATTATAACACCGTGGTCATTTCAAAATAGTTTATACTTCAAAACCAAAATATCATTTCCATTTCAAAAACCATATCAATACGATATCATTTCCATTTCAAATATATTAATACAATATCATTTTTCACTTCAAATATATCCATTTCCAAAATCGCAATACTTCCAAAGTTATAACACTTCCGAAACCAAAACACTTTGAAATCATAATAATTTGGAAACACCTTAGCTTTGAAATCATAACTTCCACCCTTAAACTGTTTAGATATTAATAATAGTATATAATAAATAGTTTATAAAATAAAATAGTTTATATACAAAAAATTTTTATAAGTTAAAATAGTTTATAATAAAATAATTTATTTTGAAAATGATTTATATTAAAATAGTTTATATTAAAACAATTTATAAAGTAAAAATATAAATAGTTTTAGATATAGTTTAAAAATACTTTATATAAAAATAGCCTCCTCAAATTCACAAATCGATTCAAAATCAACTCGAATTCCAAAATTTAAATTTTATTAAATCCCAAATCATCAATTTCAATTCGATTCAGTTTCTCAATAAACCATTTCAAATTATCGATTTCAAATACATATTTGGACCATAAAATAAGCCATTTCAATATCAATATATTTCAAAGCTTTAAATATTCAACATTTTCAAAACTAGTTTTGATAATTTCATATATATATATATCAAATTCACTTTATTATTATTTAGTTTTGAAATATTTACTTAATCATTTCAATAACATCTAAATACAACTTCAATTTACAAATTTAAATAAACAAAATATCCCATTTAAATTTATATAAGTTTGAAATATTCATTTAAGTCACTTTTAATCAAATTCAAGTTATAAAACATATCTTTCAAATTTCAAATTTAATAAATTTCAAATCAAACTTATTTAAACATAATTCTTAAATAAATAAAATTTCAAACCACTTTCCAACCTGATTCATTATAAACCCTATATTTGAAAATATATATATTAAATAAATACTTAAACAAATTATATATCAATTTTATTATATCAACTTTAATAAATCTTTAAAATCAATATTTATTAAAACCATATATTTCTTTTCAAAACCATAGAAATCATTTTCAAAATATTTATCTATAGACCAACGGTGTTTGTATATAATTTTCTATCCTATGGTCAAGTGATACAGATATTTATCATTTCAATCCGCAATTTAAATATATATGGGTATATATCTTTTCAACCCGTAATCCCAAATCCAATTCAATGAAAATCGCTTGGGTTTATCGTTTCAACCCATAACGATTTTCTCCTATTCTACAGATTGTTTAGGTACGTATCATTTCAACCCATAGTGAATTCTATACTAACAGGGAACTTGAAGAGTGAGAACATATATAATAATAATATAACAGGCATATATCATCAATATAAATAACAGATAATGATGTCATATGTCACAGGTGAACAGATACAGATAATGGCATATATATAGCAATGTAAATAACTAACAGCAGCATATTTCAATTGTCGTTTCAATTGAAATCAAATTTAATTAAAATAAGAACATTAATCGTGAGTGATCGCTCACCTTTCGAGGCTAGAGATATAGACAATGAAGTTGAGTTACAAATTCAAGCAAAGCAAAAATCGGCACGAATTCGACGAATATAGCTGATAAAGAGGAATTGATGAAAATGAATCAGAACCAACTTGATATAGATTTGAAACAAAATAAATGTTATAATTTTCTCTAAAACCACATTTTTAAACATATATTCAAATTCAAAATAAGATATATATATATATATATATATATATATATATCAAATCACTAGTTTAGCTTTTAACCCAAATAAACAAAAATCTATATACACATTTAAAAATCCAAACTCAGGTGAACTAGTGTATATGTAATTATACATAACTATTTATATAACCATATTCCAAATTTCAAACACATATTAAATTAAAATATATAATTACTTATATTTATAGGTTAATTTATACAAACCTATTAGTCATATCAGAATATGAACTTATATACATTTCATATGACAGATCTAATATAAACTATATATACACTTTATAATCAACAATACACATATATAAAATTAATAGGTAAGCTGATATATAACTTTTCTATATATATACTTTTACATCATTTAAACAAACATTGTCATGCATACCTATGTACTATATATATACACATATAACTCATGTACTTTATATTTTAAACTCGGTTTTAAACACACACACACACACACACACACATATATATATATATATATATATAATCCATACCCATAACTACTAACTTACAGATTATACAAAAAATCAGGTTGTAAACAAAGTTATGCTAAACAATATATATATATATATATTGTAGTCTAATATATATTTATATATATACAGTATAAAACAAAGTGTGTATATATATATGTATGTATAGAAAAAGATAGCCAAAATATATAAAACCGATCAACAGGAACTATTACTCATACTTTTATATGAAATCTTCTTATAGAACACATGCTATCACATGTATACTTCTGTAAACCCATATACTATTGCATATATCCTCACTATAAAGGTATATATATGCTGTAATAGAGATAAAAACAAAAGAACACCAAAGCTTACCAACTCACGCATGACTAAATACATACATACATATATATATATAGCAACAGCAAACCACCAAATTCACTTTATAAATCAAATATAACTTATGAAAACAGAGTATACATATATATAATACTATTAAGATTTTATATAAACAGATAATATATATATGAAATACTAACATAAGCCTTTGAAAATTCCTTTCAATAATACCTAGACAATACTGCAAAACATGTAACATACTGCTCTTATGTATATATTTTCAAAACCAAGCACAGAACATGTTTTATATAGATATATATCTATACAGCAGTATGCAAACTTGTGAAGACCCAAAAGTCGGCCTTCGAAAATCGGCATCCGTACTTCACCTGTACTCAAAATGCCGTAGATTCAAACGCCGAATCTGGTTCTCCGGAGCTTATAACACCAATAAGTATAACAACACAGCGGAAGAAAAAGAATATATCAATATATATAACATTGATACAATGACAGATACAAAATCTAATACAATATGATACAACAGAATGATACAATAGAATTCAATATACATCAGAGATATGATACAAGAAATAGCAGCGGAAAGAAAATAGATAACACCAGCAGTGGATAGAATATCTCCAATAGAATGCTCCAATCCATAGCTAGCGGAAAGCAAGGTCAGTCGTCCAAGGACTGACTAGCTCCAGATAATCTAATCAACCTGAATATCTGAAAACCCCAACTCTAGACTGCTCGTGTAGAAAATTATGAGCACCCAGAGTTTAGGAAAGGAACAATAAACTCCGATTCAGTCGTGGGACTGGTGTGAGTAACAAAAACATTTTATCTTTAAACAAACAACAAAGGAATTTTAAACATTGAAACCCGCAATGCTTTTGGAAAATGAAACTACCATAAGGCCTCCCGCACACACACACAATGCAAACGCAGAATCGGAGGAGATTTCTCCTTATGATAGTCAAAGATGCTTACTACGCAAAACAAATCATTGAATATTATTACTAGTGCATAGTGAAGGAAACATTTCGAAAGTATAATATTAATCTTAGCCAACATACGACCAGTATCGTATGCCTACTATAGCTACCATCTAAACAGTGGTGACCACCATAAGTAAATGGAAGGTTCTACAACTAAAACCGTACACGGTTCGTATTGAAAGATGGATTTCCAACAAATGGTCAGGCTAAGGAACTTCCTTTCCTACTGCCGAATGGGATCGCCTCTAGCTGGACGTCCCGAGAGACAAACTGCTCTCTGCCAACACAAGGTCGGGTTACCCCTGTAACTAGGTAACTCACGACTATGCCATTCCCCGGTCCTTTGGGACCTTTATCTGAGGCGCCTCGATAAACACACAATCACACAATAAATGAGATCGGAGTATCCACATAGGTTAAATACCAGGGCTCCATACCTGATACCACCCTTTTCCAGAAGGAAATGACATACCCTAAAGGGCGCGACCCTCATAACCTTGCCGCATATTCCTGTTTCGACCATTTTCGGGTTGTGAGGTCCGACGAAGTCTCGTCCACAAAGCTACGCTTTGTCACAAAGCCATGCTTTGGGTCAACGGATGATCAAAGTAATGATCACAAAGATAAATGATCAAACAAATGATCGTATCACAAAATGATTAAACAATTATCATCACACAGCAACACTCAGCATGTCACATTACCAAATTGGGAGTATATTGCTGATAACCTTCAACTACATAACCTCTGAGCTCGTACATCTCAGAGAAGGGTGTTAAGCTAAGAGAATAAATTCTCCGCCACCAACAGGAATGTATTTGAAAGAAATCTGCTTTATATCTCAAATTGTAATGTCAGACATGTAACCATACAAGTCTGTTTCGGGTTCGAACAGAACCGAAGGCACTTCCGAAGAAGCCCTTGCAAATCCGGGTATTCACAATCCCGATCGGACTTCCCATCACTTAGGGAATCTCTATACCGGGAGATACCCAGTGCAGAGACAATCGATAGGTTATCCTATCGTTCTCGCAAATACTCGGTCTTCAACACCGGTCTTCAAATGCCATCCATATACGACGTATCACTTATTCGGAATGGGTTATGTGACATAAAGGTCCTCTCCCGGCTGAACCGAATAGTGAGCGTAATATTCAAAAACATATGGATATTGGGATTTCAGTTAAGTCACAACTTATTACCCAAAACTTTGCTTTCAAATGGTTTAAACAAATTACCATTTACAATCTTTTAAAACAAAAAGATTCATTTTAACAACCTTCAACGGTTTAAAACAATTTCCACACTTTAATCTTTTAAACAAAAGATTCATTCACAGATTTTCCAAATCAATTTCCATTTCAATTTAACTCGTTAAATCTTTAAATCAAAGATTTAACTTATAGCTTTCAAAACAATTTCATTTCGAATGGTTTAAATAAATCATCATTTTAAATCTGTTAAAAATAAACAGATTTAATTCATAGCTTTCAAAAAGAATTCATTCACAATTTGGAAAACCAATTTTCAATTCAAACTTGAAATTCCTTTAATTAAACTGGAATTTCTTTTCTTATCTGAAAGCTTTTATTCTTTTAAAACAAACAATTTTCATTTTGGAAACCTGATCCATTTATACGAGTTAAGGTTCTTGGGTTAAATTCAAATTCTCAAATCAATATATTTAAAATGGTTTAAATTCATACAAAACACATTTATAACTGGTATGGTCTTTTAGACCATAGTTTCCAATTATTGAATTCAATTCCAAATATTGAATTTAAATTCAAATTGAATTATTTAAATTGGAAAACTTACCAAGTTATTCAAAATAGCTTTTATCTTTGAAAACACCTTTTCAAAAGCTTTTAATATTTAACCCAAATTCATTTCCAAAATCAATTGAAATTAAAATTTCAATTTCAAAAACATTAAATTTAAATTATCTACGACTTAACCGATTTCCACGTGAAATCCATATTTGTGTGTGTATGGTGTAGTCTAGGGGTTTCACACAGTAGTGCAACATCATTCAGTCATCACAGATCAGAATACAGAAATATAGTTGATAAGCGGTATAACTATAACGCTTATCTTTTATTCACAGATCACAGATATATAAATTACAGATAATATATTACATCACAGATAATTGATTACATTTATCCCAGATAAATAAATCATACTAAAGATCATAACACAAATCAAGATGTATCACTAAGCATCACATATCGGGGATATCAAACAATTCAAAAATTAATATAATCCAAACATCCATGGGTAGGATCAATTTAATTATCTGACAAATTTAAATCAGATTAAATTTCTATGAATAATTTACTAATCCTGGTTAATTAATATTAATTAATTACAAATCAATTTGACTAATTACTCTTTAATTATTTATTAATT
Source organism: Allium fistulosum (assembly GCA_030737815.1). Lineage (NCBI taxonomy): Eukaryota > Viridiplantae > Streptophyta > Magnoliopsida > Asparagales > Amaryllidaceae > Allium > Allium fistulosum. The sequence goes on from CM060903.1 coordinate 602,155,535, forward strand.
AACCTTTAATGATAAATTAATTAACCTTAATTAATAAATCAATCCACCTTAAATCATTAAATAATTAACCCCTAATTATTAAATTATTCTTTAATCAATTAATTACATTAATAAATTAACCCTTAATTAATTGCCATTTAATTAATTACAATAATTAATTAACCCTTAATTAATTACTATTTAATTAATTATTCTTAATTACTTTCATTAATTAATAAATCTTTGATTACTTAAGATTTTAGTCAATTAAAAGATAAACCATTTATCCTTATTATTTTAATTATCATTTAATCCTTATTTAATAACCTTGGAAATAAACATCATTTACATTGATTAATTTAAAAACATTTCCTTTTCTCAATTATTCACTTAATTCCAAAATCTAAGTTTATTTAAAATAAACTTTAAAATAAAGTTATATATATATTAAACACTTTAAACTTAATTTCTTTAATATAATTCATTTTAAAACCTTTAACTAATTTTCAACTTAAACAAATAATTATTTTTAAAGGGATTTGTTAAGAACTGTTTAACTTGATTTTTTTTAAAGTTTAAAACTGTACATCAAATACTCGAGACAACCCAAAGAATACCCGAGCGCAGCTTCGAGTAACTCGCGTTTCCACCTGCTTAGAGAAAAACTCTCGTTTTCACGTGCTCGAACTCGAGCCTTTCCTTCTTCCCCATTCCACCAACGACCCAGACCAAAGAAATATGCACGTGTACGTGTACGGCGTATCGCCGCTGCTCCGGCGAGCTCCACCAACGTCGGCAAGTCGCGAATCCTTCCAATGCTCGAATTCGAAACTCGATTCAACCCTAAAAACTCTGAATCGAAAATTTACATTTCGTTCGAAACTGAAACTCAAACCATTGAACGAAAACACCTCGTCGTCGCGTCACAGACCACCGGAGTTCATGCAACTCCGGTCACCACCTCGTCTACAACCCAGCTTCCATCACCCAGAAATTCGCCGCGCTCGATCAATCATAGGCGACTAACGAATTTGAAAACTTAAGCCTTGCCAAAATTAGGTTTACGAATTTAAGATGTTCACCACCTCCACCATGATCATCTGACCACCACCACTGTATTTTTCCTTGACCCTTCGTTCATCCCTCCATCACCAGAGGAAATCCCTACCACTACAAGTCAGTGGATTGCCAGCGATCACCAGTTTACCATTTTCTGGTTAAACTACAAATGCTCCTTCAAACTATTACTAAAAATTTTAGTTTTAGTTTTAAAAATCATGATTTTATATAAGAATCCAAGTTATAAACCTGAATTGATGTTTTAGGATGTTCGAGATTTTACTTACTTTAAGCAACTACTGTTCTTATGAGTTTACAGGGACATTCAGATTTTATTTTATCTTGATTAAAATTTTTAAACATAAATCCATACTAAACAACAACATATGTTTAAACCTTAATTCCTAACTAAGGTCAGGTGGTAAAGGATTTTTTTTCTTTCAAGATCTTAACTTTAAAACAAGAACAGGCAAAACAGATATCTAGCAGTGACCATATATTTATATGTATATATACAGAAGATTCATAACAATTCGAACATACAAAGCATATTCATTTCTAGTAATCCATATGCAACAGATAGTTAACACTTATTCTTTAAAATGTGGAGTTACTCACATTGGTTTGCAGAAGAAAACAGAGCCTTTTATGTCAACCCAGGCTTTGAAAAATACCAGCTGAAGCTTCTATCTTCAACCTTCTAGTTGTATTGATTGTATTGTTGTTAAAAGTTTGAAGTTTTTGAAAATAAGTTAGATGATATTTTCTTCAGTTTACTTAGCTTTGAATGAACGAAACTGAGTGAGGATTGATATATATGAAATGAGTACAGGGTGTTGTATTGGTTTGCTGGTACAAGATTTTTTTTGCAGTGTGATAAAATTTGTATGTATAATAGGTCAGGGATATTTCTTTTCGTATGGAGGCTAATAGAAAGCTTGCATTAATTACCTTTGTACAACTTACTTATTTTATTTCTTTCTTGTTTACACAGTTCATTTTTTTTAATCCTTATGTCTACATATTTTACATATGTTTGTACATAGCTATATATTTACTGTCTTGTTTATCTGAATACTTTAATAAAGTTTGATGTCTCATACTTATCTTCTTTTCTTTTCCAAGTGTTCATAGTTGAATATATACACCAGTATCTTCTTTTATAAGCTTTCATGTATATATTTTATTTGTTTGTACCATACTTAAATGTATTTTACTATTCTTCTTTGGCCAGAGGTTAGCAAACACTAAAATGATTTTTATAACATTCGAATTGACTTAAGTTTTGCTGAGATGAAGACATTTAATGCATATGTCCTTTATACTTGTATATGTGTTCATAGATAGTTCTTCTACTTGCCTTGCATATATATTTTACAGGCAACATACTTATTTTACTTGCCTAGCTTACTTTTATACTTTATGTATATAGCATAAAGTTGTTTCAGCCATTTGTATTGGTTTATTACTTAATTTATATCCATATACTTCTATACTTGAACAATTTACAAATTTTATCTTTCTTTTATTTTAAAAACTTAACTATCAAATACTTAGTTTACTTATTACTTATTTTACACTTATCTTTAATATCAACAAGGTTTATTTTATTTTAAACTTACAAATCATAGCTTTCCAAAATACATATATATATATATATTCATAAGTTTAAAATAACAATTACATTATAAATATTGTTTAAAAATAACTCGTTATAATTTCTCATATATATTAACCATCAATCCTAAATTTAAATCATTTATTTACAATTTAAATTTAAATCAAAAGTAGATATATATAAATTCAAATCTACTCATATTTACCCGTATACATATATATTCACATATATACATATATGAACAATATTATTAAATTTAAATGATTCATACAAAATTTATTGAGATTTGGGGAAACTCGCATCACTTTAATCGATTAATTTTACAAATTGTCTTTAAAAATTCAATTAATTATCAATTTAAATTTAATTAAAATTCGAGGTCGTTACAAAACTTCTATATGTAGACTGTATAAACTTTATAACTTTAAAGCTAACCCATATATATAATATAACTAACATAATAAAAATATTTATATAACAGAATATATAAAACTCATTGCTACTTGTAGACAACTATAGCCATACCTTAAAGACAGCTATACATATTAATATATATACTTAAAATCTAATGTTTAACTTTAAATAAACGAATATATAAAATGATACAAACAGTTATATAACATATACCTTATATATGTCACGAATGGAAAAACGTGCTAGGTGGAGGCTGGACACGGCTGCGCGCTTGGCCGTGGCGAGTTGCTGGGAAATAAAACATAGAGCTCGGCATGGAGGTTGAGCATGAGCTGCTGCCGAGGCGGAGCAGCTACGGCTGTGAGAAGAATATGCCGTGATGAGTCGGCGCCTGGGTGAGGTTGGTCGAACTGGGATGTGGGAGGAGTGTGATCTGGGCGAGACTAATGGCGTTGAGGAGCGCTTGTGACGACCGCCCATGACCCCTGCACTGAACCTAGAGAAAGTGCGCTGTAAAGTGTGCCAGGCGACCATGGACAATTGTCAGGGTAAATTAAAACAGCAGAATCTATCGTATTACTCACAGCGCATGGACAAAATACAATAGAATATATATATAGTGAAGCTTCACAGAAATAGAATGTCATCAATAAAACTTCATAATAGTTGAGTACAACATCTGAATAGTCAATACATCAAGCCTCACTACATAACACTCAGAGAATTATACAAAGCAGCGGAACATCCAGTACATATAGTAAGAAAATAATATGCAAGCCTCCAGCTCGTCTTCGTCATCAGCATCGTTGGAAGCAAGAACAGCACCTGTCACCTGCTACCTAGTCTGCCCGTCCCAAAATGGACGAACAGCCCAAGGCAATAAGAGTTAAAACATAAAGCCTTGAGTCAGACAATAGTCTTAGTGAGCGGTAAGTTAACTAACAATATACCAAAAGAGCATAAAGGAAAAGGAATAGGAATACAACCCTCCCACTCCACCTCTTTCTATAGTGATAGCCCCCAGACACACACTAAGCAGAAGCAAACATAGCAGAACATACAATTTAAAGTAAAGCAATTATCACTCGAGTCAAGGGCGATGTTTTCCAAGTACAAACCCCCAAGGCCTAAACCAAGATCAGATAAGCACCCAGAAAATACCGCTCTTGAGACCGAATGACGATATAACCAAACATCCATGACTCTGGCTATCACTGTTATCATTGCTTCGATATCACCGTTAATTGAATGACCGGCACATTCTTTCAGCCGTCCGTCAAGGGCTAATGAAAACCCCGGTTCCAGACATAACTCCGCACGTCATCGTGACCCGTGCCTAGGACTATCGATTCTGCCCAGAGTACTTGACTACCAATCATTAGCCTTCAGGGACTATCGAATCTGCCCAACGTACTCTTGCTTTGAGCATGCTAGAACCTTCAACAACGATGAGATCTCAGCCTTCTAGTCATCCTCCTCGACGACTATTTCCATACTAGCTCAAGCGCCTCTCGAGCAAACCATTATCCTCTAACTCGAACCATTTCACCGAGTTATCAACCTGCTTGGAATGATCCCGTCTGGATTAGACCAAGACTATCTCATCTCATGCTTCGCCTCATCATCATCATAGCAAAGCTTCATCTCATCATCATCATCAAATCTATCCATATGAGCTTCACCATCCGCTACATATGCCACGAGCAGCTTTTCCAATTCAAGAGCCTTTCCCTTAGCTTTTGAATCATCTTCGACCAACTTGTCTAAATCAAATCATCAATCATCTAATTCATAGCAATCAATCAAGCCAAACATTAATCCAAGTAATCAAGCATTCAAATATGATCTAAATAGACAATTATAACAATAATGGCAATTTCGTAAATAAAGAGTCTAGAGTCTAACAAGCATGAAAACATGAGAAATATCTCTGCAATCTTGATGAATGAACTTGCATAGGTTAACACTTAGTAAAATAGTTGTCAAATCATCATGAACAATGGATCTATATGGATCTATACTTAGGTTTACAAAAATGCATGGAAATTACTACTTTAACTCCAAATTAAGCCAACGATTCGATATACTCCTTTGGATCCGTGTGAGAGATAATCACCACTCACCAAATCACCAAATCAACTCAAAAGCAACACACTTCAGATCTGGACAGCGAAGGATCTAACACGATCTATCACGAATCCGCTTTAAACGATGAAATCACTCTTCGAAGAATGTAGATCTTCAATCTAAGCTCTTCGATCTTCGATATGGATGGAAGGAATCACTAGATTAGAGTGGAGAAAAGAAGTGAAGAAGTGTAGAAGTCGAGCTCTCAAAATGGCAGCACTTCGTCGCTTCAAAATCCAGATCCCAAAAATGAAGAAGAACCCTCCTATTTATAGGCTGAAATCCCCCTTAGGTCGCTCACTCGGAGTTAGGCCGTCCATGACTTACGACCTAAAACCCCACGACCTAAAAAGCCCACGACTTAACAATACCAGCCTACGACCTAACACTTAAGCGCTTAGCGACCTAACGACTTAACACATAAGCGCCTCCACGACCTAACAGATCCCCAACCTACGACCTAACGACTTAGCGCATCAGCGCACCCAAGCGATCTACGACTTAACGACTTAGCAGATAAGCGCATCCATACGACCTACGACCTAGCGCACATGCGCTTCCTTGCGACCTAACACACACGCGACCTAACTGTCTTAGGTCGCCTGCGACCTAACTCTACACAGAACTCACGACCTAACTCTTAGCTAGGATACGACTTAACATCTTAGGTCGTCTACGACCTAACTACGCTAACTAATAGGTCGCTAACTTCTATAGGTCGCTCACTGCTACCACCAGCTCCCTTAGGTCGTTGCCGACCTATCCCTTAGGTCGTTAATTCGCCCAATCACTTAAGTCGCTTACTAACTTAAGTCGCCAATCCTATAAGTCGTCTACTCCTATAAGTCGCCAACTCTCTTATAGGTCGCTCCACTTCCTTAGGTCGTCTACTACGACCTAACCACTATACGACCTAACTTCAATACGACCTAAGACTTAGACCCTGGACAGCTTATCAACAATGTGACCAAATGATAACTGTTTTACGATGTTTCGATCCGTAAAAATACGGGTCGTTACATTCTCTTCCCCTTAGGAATTTCGCCTCCGAAATTCCAAACAAACAGAGCAATCAAAGACTATTCTACATGCCTACCATCCATAGCAATCAACAAACCATGCATCCAATTCTAGCTTAGCATGCAGAATTCTAAAACTAGAACAAGTTACAATGTCGTTAGATGACACGACACCTTAGGGCCATACCTTGAAGAGTTCAGGATGAGCTGCTTTCATCCTCTCTTCCACATACCATGTACAGTCGTTATCATCATCACTCCATTGTATCTTGAGCAACTTAACTACCTTCCTCCTAAGCTGTTTCGTGTCGGTTTCTACAACATGAAGCGGCTTACGAGGTCTCTTATCGACTGGATCAACTTCGAAATCTTCACAGCTATCAGCAGAAACCACTGTATTCGAGTCGTGCACATACTTCCGTAGATACGATACATGAAAAACATTATGCACACCCGACATCTTCTCTGGTAACTCCAATCTGTAGGCGAGCTTTCCAATTCGCTCGATGATCGGGAATGGTCCAACAAATCTCGGAGTCAATTTTCCTTTCTTCCCGAATCGAATAACATTCTTCAGTGGAGAAATCTTCACAAAAACCATATCTCCTACGTCGAATTCCAAATCCTTACGACGTTTATCGGCATAACTTTTCTGACGGTCTTGGGCTGCCTTCATTCGTTGCCGAATGATCTCTATGCAATCCGAAGTCTGCCGAATCATCTCTGGCCCAAGCATCAGCTTTTCTCCGGTCTCTAACCAACATGTCGGAGAGTTACACGGTCTCCCATACAATGCCTCATACGGTGCCATACCAATGCTTGACTGGTAACTGTTGTTATATGAAAACTCCACCAAATGAAGGTGATCTTCCCATGATCCTCCGAAATCCAAGACACAAGCTCTAAGAAGAACTTCCAAAACTCGGTTGACTCTCTCGGTCTGACCATCTGTTTGAGGGTGATAAGCTGTACTCAAACACAACTCGGTTCCCAAAACTTCCTGGAAGCTCTTCCAAAATCCACTAGTGAACAATGGGTCTCGATCGCTCACTATACTCTTCGAAATACCATGGAATCGAACTATCCACTTAACATACAACTCAGCCAACTTTGATGCAGTCCTAGTCGATCGAACAGGAATGAATCTTGCACTCTTAGGCAGACGATCAACGATGACCCAAATCCCTTCATTTCCCGTTCTGGTTCTAGGTAATCCATCGATAAAATCCATCGATATTTGTTCCCACTTCCATGTAGGAACCTCTAATGGCTGAAGCAATCCACTAGGCTTCTTCTGCTCGGCTTTTACCAACTAGCAGTTCATGCACTTGGAAATAAAATTTCCAACATCTTTCTTCATGCCTTCCCAGTAATAGGTTCTCTTCATATCCCGATACATCTTATTTCCACCTGGATGAATTGTCAGCTTCGAGTGATGACTTTCCTTCAGAACTTCATCTCTCAATTCATCTATATCGGGAACAACTAGTCGTCCTTGCTTCCGAAGCCAACCCTCTCGATCGACCTTGAATCCTTTATCCTTCTCTGGGTCCAATCCAGATTCCAAATCACGGATAATCTTGACAAGCTTATCGTCTCGCTTTTGACTCTCGTCAATCCTTTCCACAAGATTGGTCTTATCGATAAGTTTGCCAACATCTCAGGTTCCAATTCACATCTGGGCCTGAAGTCAAATCCAGCTAAATACTCGAGATTCTTCCATTCTGAAAACATGGCTCCCAATCCTGCATGTCTCCGACTTAACGCATCTGCCACTGCGTTACCTTTTCCCGGAGTATAAGCTATACCAAAATCATATGATGCTAAAAACTCTAGCCACCGTTGCTGCCGAAGATTCAAATCCTTTTGGGAGAAAAGATACTTCAACGACTTATGATCTGTAAACAACTCAAATCGAACTCCCAATAGATAATGTCTCCACATCTTCAGAGCAAAAACAACCACCGCTAACTCCAAATCATGAGTCGGGTAATTCCTTTCATGCGGCTTCAGTTGTCGACTAGCATACGCAACAACTTTATCCCTCTGCATCAGCACTGCTCCAAGTCCAGTACCACATGTGTCGGTGTAAACCACCATCTCATCATTCCCACTTGGAATAGTCAAAACAGGAGCACTTGTCAATCGCTCTTTCAGGATTCTGAAAGCTTTCTCACACTTAGCATCCCATCTGAACACTTGGTTCTTCTTCGTCAATCCTGTTAACGGTGTAGCCACCTTGGAGAAGTCTTTGATAAACCGTCGATAATATCCTGCTAATCCAAGAAAACTTCTCACATCAGATGCATTCTTAGGTCTACCCAATCCTGGATTGCTGCCACCTTAGCGGGATCAACCGCTATTCCATTTCCAGAGATAACATGGCCTAAGAACCTCACTTCATTCTTCCAGAAGTGACACTTCGAAAACTTAGCCTTCAGCTGATGTTTCCGCAAGATTTCCAAAACAATACGCAAGTGCGTCTTGTGCTCTTCTTCAGTTCTGGAATAAATCAGAATATCATCCACGAACACTAGCACGAACTTGTTCAACTGATCTCTGAACACTCTATTCATAAGATCCACAAAATATGCTGGCGCATTAGTCAATCCAAACGGCATTACCAGCCACTCAAAGAAACCGGATGGTGTCCTGAAAGCAGTCTTCGGCACACTATCCTTAGCCACTCTCAACTGGTGAAATCCCGTTGCCAAATACATCTGAGAAAACACCTTAGCTTCGTGAAGCTGATCAAACAAGTCATCTATTCTCGGCAATGGATACTTGTTCTTCTTAGTCACCTTATTCAGCTCACGATAATCCACACACAACCTCAACGATCCATCTGCTTTGGTTGCAAACACAACTGGTGCACCCCATTCGGACACACTACGTCGAATGAATCCTTTCTGCAAAAGATCATCAACCTACACCCTCAACTCCTGCTGTTCTCTAGGCGCCATCCGCCTAAGAGGCATCACAACAGGTCTGGCTCCTTCAACTAGATCTATACGAAACTCGATCTCTCTATGCGGCGGTAACCCTTTGACCTCGTCAAAGACATCCTCAAATCCATTAGCGATTGGCAACGATGACAGTCCATCCCGTGGAACAACCAGCGAATACATGAAGCTCATGAAGACGCCTTCTTCATGCTTACATCGTATCACAATCTTTCGCCCCTCCACATTCTCGACTGTCACCTCCAACCTCTCACAATCAACCTTTGCCGCATACTTCCTAGGCCAGTCCATACCCAAAATAATTCCGAACCCCGCAAAGTTCAGAACAAAACAATCACAAACAAAAGAGCAATCATGACTCGATACAATCAGACCACGGCATAGCATACACAAACAAGACGAACCCCCAACTGGATTAGTCACAGCCAATGGCCTATCAACAATATCTGGTTCTAAACCCAACCGGCCTACAAGTTCGTTACAAACAAACGAATGCGACGCCCCAGTATCAAATAACACTCTAACTGGAACACCACATATGGAAAGAGTACCTTGAACCACTACACTCTTTCCTTTCTCTTCAGCAGTAGGAGCTTTCGAAGATGATGGAACAGCTCCCAAAGTATAAGCTTGCACAATCTGCTTGTCCTTTCGCGGTTCTGGACAATTCTTCCTGACATGCCCCGGCTTGTCACAGTTGTGACACTTCATCGGTACCTTCGGATTCTTACAATCCCTAGAGAAATGGCCCTTTTGCTGACAATTGTAGCAAGTCACTTCGCCCTTCGGCTTCTTCTGGCCATCCCTACCCTTTTGCTGCTACTGCTTCCTCTTCTTGTTTCCACCCTACTGGGGTTTAGACTCTTCCCTGGTCACAGCAACAACAGATCCTTCCTTAGGAAACAGATTCTCGTGCCTGAGAGCCTTCTCCACAAGCTTCTCAAATGGATCGTCCAAATGATCCACCAACTGCCTCCCAAGATAACCGTCCAAGCCTGTCACAAAGTTCTCGTTCTTTTGATACAAAGATTCAATATACGACCGGGCATACTTGGACAAAGCCTCAAACTCAGAAACATACTCAAGAACTGGTCTTCCACCTTGCTTGAGCTCCACAAACTTCTTGAACAGAACAGACTTCTGAGCTGTAGAAATGAACTTAGCTTCAAATCTGGCCTGGAATTGCACCCAAGTAATCTCTTCCTCCGGAGTATCAATGGTGATAGAGTTCCACCAATCAGAAGCCCTTCCTTGAAGCTATCTTGATGCTAACTTCCTCTTAGTCGCATCCTCAATTCCCAAATCACCAAAGATCCTTCTACAAGCATCTATCCACCTCTGGACTTCAATGGTTGATTCTGTTCCAAAGAAAACCTTTCCTCCAAGAGCAGTGTAATCCTTACACAGCTTAGCGAAATCCACCGGTCTTGGAGTTTGAACTTGAACTCCAACATCAACTGCTGTCCCCGGAACTGGTATCCTTCTCATGATCGAAGTCATCATAGCTTCGAACATAGCTGCATAATCAGCAATCCCCTCAGCAGCACGGCCTTCCCCAGCAGCTGGTCTCCCTCTTCGACTCATCCTTAATATCTATAAAAAGGAATGATTAGCACATCTAGAGAAACAACTGCTTAAAGGACTCAACTATACTGAGCTACTATATTATATATAGTAATCATCCATCAAAATACAATTACGTCACTCATACGTAGTTACGTCAGCGAGCGTTGGGTAAAATCGATTAACCAATGCTTTGATACCAAATGTGACGACCGCCCATGACCCCTGCACTGAACCTAGAGAAAGTGCGCTGTAAAGTGTGCCAGGCGACCATGGACGATTGTCAGGGTAAATTAAAACAGCAGAATCTATCGTATTACTCACAGCGCATGGACAAAATACAATAGAATATATATATAGTGAAGCTTCACAGAAATAGAATGTCATCAATAAAACTTCATAATAGTTGAGTACAACATCTGAATAGTCAATACATCAAGCCTCACTACATAACACTCAGAGAATTATACAAAGCAGCGGAACATCCAGTACATATAGTAAGAAAATAATATGCAAGCCTCTAGCTCGTCTTCGTCATCAGCATCGTTGGAAGCAAGAACAACACCTGTCACCTGCTACCTAGTCTGCCCGTCCCAAAATGGACGAATAGCCCAAGGCAATAAGAGTTAAAACATAAAGCCTTGAGTCAGACAACAGTCTTAGTGAGCGGTAAGTTAACTAACAATATACCAAAAGAGCATAAAGGAAAAGGAATAGGAATACAACCCTCCCACTCCACCTCTTTCTATAGTGATAGCCTCCAGACACACACTAAGCAGAAGCAAACATAGCAGAACATACAATTTAAAGTAAAGCAATTATCACTCGAGTCAAGGGCGATGTTTTCCAAGTACAAACCCCCAAGGCCTAAACCAAGATCAGATAAGCACCTAGAAAATACCGCTCTTGAGACCGAATAACGATACAACCAAACATCCATGACTCTGGCTATCACTGTTATCATTGCTTCGATATCACCGTTAATTGAATGACCGGCACATTCTTTCAGCCGTCCGTCAAGGGCTAATGGAAACCCCGGTTCCAGACATAACTCTGCACGTCATCGTGACCCGTGCCTAGGACTATCGAATCTGCCCAGAGTACTTGACTACCAATCATTAGCCTTCAGGGACTATCGAATCTGCCCAACGTACTCTTGCTTTGAGCATGCTAGAACCTTCAACAACGATGAGATCTCAGCCTTCTAGTCATCCTCCTCGACGACTATTTCCATACTAGCTCAAGCGCCTCTCGAGCAAACCATTATCCTCTAACTCAAACCATTTCACCGAGTTATCAACCTGCTTGGAATGATCCCGTCTGGATTAGACCAAGACTATCTCATCTCATGCTTCGCCTCATCATCATCATAGCAAAGCTTCATCTCATCATCATCATCAAATCTATCCATATGAGCTTCACCATCCGCTACATATGCCACGAGCAGCTTTTCCAATTCAAGAGCCTTTCCCTTAGCTTTTGAATCATCTTCGACCAACTTGTCTAAATCAAATCATCAATCATCTAATTCATAGCAATCAATTAAGCCAAACATTAATCCAAGTAATCAAGCATTCAAATATGATCTAAATAGACAATTATAACAATAATGGCAATTTCGTAAATAAAGAGTCTAGAGTCTAACAAGCATGAAAACATGAGAAATATCTCTGCAATCTTGATGAATGAACTTGCATAGGTTAACACTTAGTAAAATAGTTGTCAAATCATCATGAACAATGGATCTATATGGATCTATACTTAGGTTTACAAAAATGCATGGAAATCACTACTTTAACTCCAAATTAAGCCAACGATCCGATATACTCCTTTGGATCTGTGTGAGAGATAATCACTACTCACCAAATCAACTCAAAAGCAACACACTTCAGATCTGGACAGCGAAGGATCTAACACGATCTATCACGAATCCGCTTTAAACGATGAAATCACTCTTCAAAGAATGTAGATCTTCAATCTAAGCTCTTCGATCTTCGATATGGATGGAAGGAATCACTAGATTAGAGTGGAGAAAAGAAGTGAAGAAGTGTAGAAGTCGAGCTCTCAAAATGGCAGCACTTCGTCGCTTCGAAATCCGGATCCCAAAAATGAAGAAGAACCCTCCTATTTATAGGCTGAAATCCCCCTTAGGTCGCTCACTCGGAGTTAGGCTGTCCATGACTTACGACCTAAAACCCCACGACCTAAAAAGCCCACGACTTAACAATACCAGCCTACGACCTAACACTTAAGCGCTTAGCGACCTAACGACTTAACACATAAGCGCCTCCACGACCTAACAGATCCCCAACCTACGACCTAACGACTTAGCGCATCAGCGCACCCAAGCGACCTACGACTTAACGACTTAGCAGATAAGCGCATCCATACGACCTACGACCTAGCGCACATGCGCTTCCTTGTGACCTAACATACACGCGACCTAACTATCTTAGGTCGCCTACGACCTAACTCTACACAAAACTCACGACCTAACTCTTAGCTAGGATACGACTTAACATCTTAGGTCGTCTACGACCTAACTACACTAACTAATAGGTCGCTAAATTCTATAGGTCGCTCACTGCTACCACCAGCTCCCTTAGGTCGTTGCCGACCTATCCCTTAGGTCGTTAATTCGCCCAATCTCTTAAGTCGCTTACTAACTTAAGTCGCCAATCCTATAAGTCGTCTACTCCTATAAGTCGCCAACTCTCTTATATGTCGCTCCACTTCCTTAGGTCGTCTACTACGACCTAACCACTATACGACCTAACTTCAATACGACCTAAGACTTAGACCCTGGACAACTTATCAACAATGCGACCAAATGATAACTGTTTTACGATGTTTCGATCCGTAAAAATACGGGTCGTTACAGCGCTGGTGATGGTTTGGTCGATTGGAAGATGCGGGCTTGGAGGCGAGGTGAAGACTTGCTGGAGCTATGGGTTCGGCTTTGCTTGTTTTGGAGATGGAGATGAGATGATGGTGGCCGAGCATATGATGGTGGATGAGAACGGTTTCGAAACAAGGAAGGAAAGAGTGGGAGTTTGGCGAGAAGAGGCTTGAGAAGAATGGGTTTCACAAGTTCTCTAAAAATTCACTTTGTAAAATTTATATTTTATTTGGAAAAGAAAAGTAACAGAGGAAAGGCAGCAATTCACAAGAAAACACGTGATGAACAGGCAAATTAATAAATTTGGAATAGTAATAGTCTCGGAATCAAAAGTCAGAAGTTGGATATTGGAAATATTAACAACTGGTGGCTATACAGTTTCACAGTAGATAACCAATGGTCACAAGAACAGAAGGCAAGGAACCGGTACCGATAATTTTTTTTTCGCGGATTCCGCTGCATACCGGATTTCAAAACACAGAACTGAATATAGCGTAGAGATCAGCACGACAGGACGATCAAAACGGTATATAGATATCAGTGGTACGATCATCCTATCAAAAGTCGATAATCGATACCGAAAATGCTGCAAATTTGTCGAAAATAAGATAAACGGAGCAATAGAAGTCCGAGTTTGAAGGAACGAAATATGACGTCTCACTCAGAAGATGATTTACAAATTTTCTATAGAAAAATATTCAGGTCTGGAAAACATTCTATTATCATCAAATTTAACCGATTTAAATTTAAATAAAATTACACAATAAAATAAACTTCCATATTATCTGATGAAAATTTACCATTTACCATGTTTAATTAAACGTATTCCAAATATTAAATTTTTATTTCAATTTTTTTATATTTAAAAGTTCACAAAATTTCAATTAAAAGTATTAAATAAAACAAATAAAACTTAATAAAATTTACACCATGTGTGATTCCGAGACCGTTGGGTGTGGGAATCCATGTGTGATTCCGAAATCTGTTTTGGATGTTAGAATCCATGTGTGATTCCGAAATCTGTTTTGGATGTTAGAATCCATGTGTGATTCCAAGACCCGTTAGAGTGTGGGAATCCATATGTGATTCTGAGATTTTTTTTGGATGTTGGAATCCATGTGTGATTCTGAGACCCATTAGGGTATGTGAATCCATGTGTGATTTCAAGATCTTTGTTGAGATGTGGGAATCCATGTGTGATTCCGAGACCTGTTGGGTTATGGGAATCCATGTGTGGTTCTGTGATCTGTTCGAGTAGTGACTCATGTACTGGAACGCCGGACGTAGCCTCACCAGCGGTGATGACTAAAACCAAAGATAGGATTCATGGCCAGAGGTTTAGCTAACCCATAGTGGTCCAATCGTCTCCTTCCTAGAGTTACCTACAGTTGTTATGCATGCATGGAGAGATGCAATCGGTTCGATAGTTTTTGGAGCCAACTATGTATTTCCTATTATACATCACTTGGATGTATTGTTGCTTTTGAAGGATAACTTTGATCCTTGTGCCAAAGGACCATTCTTGAAGTACTAAGGGCACCTCCATGGAATCCTACACGATTAGCGAACGCGCCTTATAATGGTTTTTGATTATATACCTATTATTGTTGTGAGTACACTTATAAGCATCACAGTTACTTGATTATTGATATTTTCTCCCTTAGACATTATTATAATATAACTGGATTTTCTAATATAAATGATTTCTTTATCGTAAGGTAAAAACTCGTCCGTGTTTATGTGCGGCGTGGTCTTGCGAGATACCTTTTATTTTGAAAGATTTTATAACATTAAAATCCATTTGAGGTGTGTTTATCATGCTGGTTTACTAGACTTATCCGGGTGTTATTTTTCAAATAATGCTCAAGTCAGACCGAGCATATTTATAGATCCAGTTTGGATGCTTTGGAACTTTAGGAGACGAGCCAGATGCCTCCAAGGCGCATTCGCTTATTTTTTATTTTTGTTGCATTAGTTATTTTATTCAACGACATTTATGAGGACAGATTGTTATTACTGTCCATTTCGATCATTTGTTTAATGTACTCTAATTGATGTATGTATATTACAGTTTTTCTTTGTGTAAAGATCTGTTGTATATTATATATTACTCGTCACGATGTGAGATTATGTTATGCCTTTTCTTTCTTTTTCCTCAACAATCTGTCTTTTCGACACTTGGATGTTCGGCACTTGAATACCGTGGATATATCAATGTTGACTTCCCAGGATTGAAAAGGCAGGTCGTTACATAAGAGATGAGATACCTTGGTTGTAAATTCTTGATCTGGAATTGGTAAACAAAAATATAACAAAAGGAGGATACTTTGTATCCTCCCTTTCCTCTATTTAAATGAACATACCCTTCACTTTTATATAACTCTTATTCCTTGCTCCTATGTCACGACCGTAGGGATCACCACACCCCTCCCTGGGCTAGAAATAAATTTGATCCATGTACATCTAAATAAATATAAATAGTGGCATGCCCAGCCGTTGCAACACTGGGAAATCAATTCAAGGTGGATCTATAATAATGCATCAATTGACATGTATACAATGGTAGCATCCAAAAGGTATAAATTCAGATTTACACTATATGTTATATCAGTCATCCAGTAGCTTTACATATTTATATAAGTGGGAATTAGTCTAAAGGAAAACCTGAGACCAATTTTAGTATGAAGAACACAAGTTTCAAAGTTTAGTTCTAAGGATAATATAATGATATATTCATATAACATTACACATATATAATGTTATATTCGTATAGTATTCACATATATAGCATTATACAGTATGATTGATCCATTTTTAGACTAAAATATGATGCATCTCTATTGTCTTATAAATAATACTGTGACCCGTATAAGAAAATTAACACGAGCCTCAAAATATATGATATGAATGCCACCATATCATTTCTACTCTACTTATATCAAATTAGTGATTAGATCTAGGTTTTTTAATTACTGATTGGAACACCATTATCAAATTAGATAAGGGTCGACGAATGAATTGAACAAACTAATATTTGTGCTCCTTTCGATCGATAATTAACAAATCAAGATCGCATAAGTGAATTCAACATCTAATTCGTCCGGATTTGACCAAAGTAACTACTATGGTTAGTGTACAAAGCATGATATTAAAGTAGATGACTCTTTACTAATTTTTTATTAAAGACGGGAACCGACGTCAACACAAACTAAAATATTTACTTTTATTCTTGTGATAGTCAATCTCAACCAATCTTCTTTTATTCTTGTTTTCATAATGGCAATAAAGTACCGAGAAAATGGATAAATCTCAACCAATGTGTAATGTTATATATGTGTAATGCTACATGAATATAGCATTATATATGTGTAATGCAATATTGAATATATCATTCTGTTGCCCTTCAGACTAAACTTTAAAACTTTTGTCCTTCAAACAAAAATTGGTCTTAGGTTTTTCCTTTTGACTAATTCCCTCTTTATATATATATATATATATATATATATATATTAACAATTTCATATATGCATCTGTTGTCTCATGTTTAATATGTAGTTAATATCATCGATTGGGTTATCACCGTTAATATTGTTATTTATAAAAAGGAAATGTTATTAACTTTTATTTTCGACCATGCTAAATAAATATTATATTTGATAAACTAATTTATATAAAAGTAACATAGTTTAAATATTTTAAAATTATTTATATACTTAAAGTTGTTTTCTGTTTTTTTATTTATTTCGAATGTTTCGGTTTAATATAATGTATTTATATTTAATGTTTTAAAACTAATGTTTACATAAATTCAAATGTGTGTGTACACATACACACTCTTACACAAATATTATAAAATACATGGCTTCATATTTTTTGTAATAAATTATTTCGAACACTTATTTTATTATATATCCTTTAATGTTTTTATTTTTGGTGTATTTACATTTAATGTTTTAAAACTGGTGTTTATATTGATTTAAACATATATACATATATTATTAAATACACACACACATATTATAAAATAAAATGGTTTCAGTTTTTTAATGAAAAGTAAAACTTATATGATCAAAAAATTAATGTAACACACACACACATATAATATTTATTTTATTGTTACAAATACATATACTTTAGTTTATTATGGAACCATAAATGTTTTAAACAAAATAAAAATATATTTTGGCATAAAAACTATTGCATTTCTTAAAATACCCACTTATTCTTTTCATTCCTAATTGCTGTGCTCTATTGCATTTCTGATACATTTTCATTCTATAATCCAATGATTTCATGATCATCCTTAACCATGATCTGAACATCTAGTTCAGCGAGTTGCGATGTATTACTTGTTTCTTGATTCATGATATTTTCATTTTTGGCTTTTGCATCTGCTGGTGACGACATCTCCTTGATTGAACTGGCAGTTTACTTCAAATGAACAATTATTATTATCGCTTTCTTGACCTGACTGGGAATTGCTCTATCTTGTTCCAGTGCTTTTCTGGTTCCCCTAAATGTTTTCTTGGCTTTCTTGATTGTGATTTTAGGGAACCCATGTTTTTTTAGTGTTGCATTACTCTTTTGTGTGCCTAAAACATTTACAAACTTCACATTTTGGGGGCATCCATTCATATTATTTTCTGTACAATACTTTCACCATTATAAAGTGTTAGATAAATTTCATTTGGTAATTCTGCATCTCTAGTAACTTCTACAAGAATACGAAAATAATCAATCTCGTTTTCATGGGAGCTGCTGCATCTAGTTACATGAGTTTTTCTATAATGCTTGCCATAACACTAAGTGCCTCATTATCCCAAAGTTTCAGATTAACACTCGGCAACCTGATCCAAATCGATATAGCTGTCAACAATTCTCTGTCCAGTTTCAATGCATTTGGCCACCTCCTCATGATGACGAGCCTGCCATCATAAAGAAATGACCCAATTTTAAAAAAAAATCACAATCTTTTGAATCTTTGAATTTTAGTAAAAAGAACCTGTTTTCTCTAGAACATACATCGAATTCTCCAACTTGTTTCCAAACTCTCTGAATATACGATTTGAAAACAAAATATGGCTTTACCCCCACAACATAAGCCAGAACGGAGCTGTTCCAACACTCCTCCGTTCTCTTGCATACTGCCTCTTTAATAACGTCATACTTCCTATTATTTATCTTTATTGGTGGAATTAACCCAAGTTTGCATTCTTCTAAAGATAGTTCTTCAACAACGGTATTTGTCCATGATTTTGACCCTTGCGTCAACGGTAGTCGATTTCTTGTTAACAGAGCAATCATACTTTTTATTGTCATCACTTGTTGGATCCAAGAGTCTTTGATCTCCCCTTCTTGATACATTTTCTCTATTAGTGTGAACAGTGGCAACTCTTGAATAGTGATTTTTCTCCTTATACTAACCCTATTTTGGATCAGTGGAAACTATTTCATCAATAATGAAGTCTCTTTGTGGCCTTTTGATGTGAGGAGGTTGAACATGATCAAGTGACCGACCTAAATTTGAATCATCGGGAATTTGTGCGGTTGTTTTTTGTGTGTTTTGATTTTTCCCATTGGCTGAAGAAAGACCTAAAATTGTTCGCTACTACGTTGCCTGCGTCCCAAAGTAATATTCACGGAATTAGTTGTTTGCTATCGGTGTTCCTATCAAAGGGTTAATTGTCATAACATTGTCACATTCTTCCTATCAGAGGTATAACTATCAAAAGTTTCCTGCTTTTTATGCATATTATTGTCTGCAAACCCTGAATTCACAAAATAATGAAATTTTGTGAGTGACTTCAGATCAGTCAAAGCAAGCTATGCTCCTCTCTTTCTCCGCTCCAGTCCACCCTTCTTTTATCACTAATTCCAAATTAAGCCCTAAATTCAACCCAAATTGCACCATCTCTACCCAATCAAAACGGTCGCTCTTTTTGTTTACTCACAAGCTCCACAGCTCCAACCGATCTGATCATAATGTCGATAAATTATTCGAGGAAGAAGCGGAGGAGAAATCGATTGATGATGGAGATGCTCGTTTGAATGTTGCGATTGGAAACTCTAGCTTCGGCGCGGGGATTGGAAGCTTTAGGATGAGCTTCGGTGATCAGGCCTTCTTTTTATTGGCTTTCATTGCTTGCACGGTAAGGTTTCAGGACATGATTTATTTTTATTTATTTTATTTTTTGTTTTTTGTTAGTTTGTTGAATAATTTCGTTTGTGGCAAAATCTGAAACCAGTTAATAGCTTTCCGAATGGTACTATTTTTGTGTACCTTGTTACAAAATTAAACTTATAGCTATTACATTAAGCTTAGGGTGCATATGTTTGTAATAAGTGGTTGTTTATAAGAACAAAATAAGTCGCAGAAATTTTGAAAGTTTGTTAGCAATGAGTGTTCATAACTTCACCAATCAGTGTTCAGAAATTCTAGTTCAATTTCAGTAAATGATATAATAGTGCTTATTACAACTTGTGAATTTTCAATGACTAGTTTTTCCAATTATACTCTTATATGAATTTCATGATTGAGTTTAGTAATTTTTTCCGGACTACTTTTTTCTTTCTAATCACATTTTTTTTTCGTTTTTTTTCTTTTCAATTTCCAAAGAAAATATTAAGATTTTGTTTGTTAAGAAAATTAATCACCCCCGATTCGATCAAAATTCATAATAGTTTTCCTATATTTTATGAAAATATAGTTTTATTTTTTGATTATTCGATTTTATACTTGATTGAATCATACAATAAGTTGTCATTTATTTATAGATATGAAGGGGGAAATATTTTCATAATTATTTTATAATTGAATGAGAAAAAGTATTTCAGAACTTTAAAAAGGAGGTAAACCTACTTTAGTATTCAATATTAACATCCAACAATCAACATTCCAGTGTTAAGCGATCAACGTTGTAAACAAGCACAGCTTTTGTTCCTATTGCTTATTCATTGCAGCTTGAATGCTTCATTTTGTGTTGTGAATATGATAGCAACCTTGATCGACGGAAGTCATGTCAATAGTTCATGTGAGTAGATAAAATTATTGCTGGGCATAGAGCATGAACAGCATTGTGTTTTAATTGTATAACCACATGAGTTTATAATTGTATGACTATATCAAATCAAATTCCTAGTCATAGAACATGGAAAACATAGTGTTATGGATGTGTGTGTCCATGCATGCAGTGTTATTTTCTTGTCATAGAAGATAGGTGTTTTATGTCAATTGCTATTTGTTACAACTTACATTAGTTTAGAGGGTCGCTATTCACACAATCATTATATGGACAAAACCAGATATGAGCATCATAAAGTTATAATTTTTATTTTTTAAGAACAAAACTGCCGTTTTTTGTTGTCTTATAAAGTTTACACATGTTGAGAAAAATATCGGAAAAGTTTGTCAAAGATTTCCAGAATGTTGATGTTGCTCATATCTTATTTTCTCCAATTCCAAAATAATATGTCAATAGCAACACATTTAATTTAAGTGCTCTTGCGGTATTAAGCTCATGTTACCTTGCTCTACTTTGACAACACCATATTGGTACATATGTCCTTAAACCAAATGGGAAAAAGAATCAAGAATCCCATAAGCCAATTGACTTACAAAAACAAGTATGAATAAGGTGTTATTTATCAATGAAGCGATTTTCATTGGTATGACTTGTATATAATTCACATCATGGGCACATAATTTGAGGTTGTTTTTGATGTCTAGGACTTCCCCTACCTACATGATAAATGTAACAGTATTAATATGAGTGACAATGTGACATTGCTTATGAGCATTGTCATACAACTTGATATTTTATGTGTATATGTGCATACATATATGCACATACGTGCATGTGCACATACATGCATGTGCACATACGTGCATGTGCACATACACACATGCATATACATGAGTACGTAGACATACATATTTACATATGTAGTAAGGTTCCATGACATCCCACTTTTGTGTCATGCCTTTAGTTTTCCCATCATATTTCCTGCTACACAATCTCAAATGCTATGGAAATTTGGTGAATATGTTCTTTTCATACTTGAGATCACTTCCAAAAATCAATATAACAAATTAAACTTATCCAAAATTTTGCAGCATTTTGAGTAGTACAACTAAAGATATGATATGGGTGCTATATAAGATATGATACACGTGTGTGTATACTTACATATACCATAAAGCTTAACCCCTAAACGGTAGCTTAGTGGTAAAGTAGAAAGTTGATAATCGAGAAGGTCAAATAGTTCTAATCAAGATAACGACATAAATTCTTTTGATTTATTAAGATGCGTGGGAAGGGCTAACTCACACCCCTTAAAGTTTATGAGAAAAACTCAGGGGAATGATCTATAAAATAACAATTAAAGAAGTTGAGGGATTAATTAGAAAGGGAAAAAAATTAAAGCATTAAGACTAGATATAGCTGTAGAAGCATGGAAATCCTAGTAAAAAAAATTAATTGATTTTATATTATTTAATAAAATACCAACAGAGGAAAAATGCCGAACAAGTGCAAAAGAAGCATGATAATAGTATTTTTTTTAAAAGGAAATGATATGTTAAACTATGATAATTATAGAGGAAATAGGTTAGCGATTCATGCAATGAACTAATGGGAGAGAGTGACTGAATTAAGATTAGGAAATGAATTCTTAGTGTTGGTTGTTGGTTTTATTCATGCATGTCGGATGTCGACAATGGAAGATATACACCTACAAGACGATTCATAAACTAGATTAGAGGTAAACAATCAAATCTACTTATGATATTCATAAATTTAGAAAAAACTACCATAGTGTATGAAAAGACATAATTTTACAATAAAAAAAGGTGAAACCCAGTGCACGAGGCTTCCGCATGATGGCGGATTCTGGGGAGATCGATAATGTATGCAGTCTTTCCCTCGCATTGCGAAGAAGCTGTTTCCGGACTCGAACCTGTACGCCCAGATCACCATGTGGATGACCTAACCGTTGCGCCAATGCTCCACCTCAAAAGACATAATTTTACAATCTTTTAAATAATTTGATTTTAATATAATAGAATTTATTCAAGATGTGTGTGAAAACTCTGAAACGGAAGTATGAGTTATATGTGGAGATAACAGTCGGTTTTCGATAAAGGTAAGGTGGTACGATATGGTTCTAAAAAGTTTAAGATTTTGGTTTAAGTACCGATTTCACTCGTTTATTTTTTGAAAATTCCGATTGATTCCGTTAGGTTCAGTTATTGAATTTGATGATTAATTTATATAAGAGTAGATAAAATAAATTTGTACTTAATAGTTATTGCATCGTTTTGTGATAATCATTTCAAATTGATAATATAGTACAATATTGGTGCTAAATAGCATACTACTATCACAAATACATGCAATATAAAACCTAATTAGGCCTACCACAACAGATCGAGAGTGACTAAGTAGTAGGGCAACGTGCAGAAGGGGGGCAACAAAAAGGAAAGAAAAGCGTTTCTCAAAAACGCGATTTGCCTCCCAGACTTCCAGTTTCCATCATCGTCTGCTGCAAAGGCCGCACTCGCAACCAGAAGAAAGTTTCTACACCTCCATCGTCTCTTGTCTCTCTCAAACAGACCTCGGTTGAGTCGGCTCCATCGATTGATTTGCCGCATTTGTATACTGCAATCCCTTAAATTGCAAACTCTAATTTCAGTTTCAAATTACAGCCCCAAATCAGAACTTGGATCAGTCCCCAACTCAGCCAATGTGAGTAATAGTAAATGAGAGAATTATTGGTTAGTTTGTTATTTTTTTCATGATTAACAATTTAGTCAGTTCATGACATCATTCTATATTTGTGAATTGTGATTCATGATTGATTGTTCAACTTACTTCAATTAGTGGCTTAGTTTTTTGTAACTTGCAATTTAGCATCAATACAGTACTTTAATTAAGTATATAACAACTTATGTTTTAGACTGCTGTTAATTAAAAAAAGTTATGTTTTCCCTTGATGTGTAAAATATTGTAGTATCTATCAATAAATGTTAATCTTACGTTGTATTTTAAATTGAGTTAGGAACCGAATACTAAATTCGGGATATCAAAATAGAAAAAAAGCAATGTAGATGGGATGAAGCAAAATCATTAGTTAGTTCAATTTTAAATTTATTTCAAGCGAGAAATAAAAATCTCAAACTTTAAATTCAAGTCAAATTGATGAAACGAATTGGGTGCATAAAAATAATGGTTCTAATATCGATATCCATGAGGAGTCTATTAATGAATGATGAAGTAGACTTTGATGAAGATACTAATGATAATCTCAATGATGAAGATGTTGACGATGTAACTACAATTGATTTTGAAAAGGATGTTGATGCAAATTATGATTCGGGATTGTGAGGAAGAAATACTAATACCAAAATAATAATGTTAGTGCAACGTGGTTCAATAAAAATCTCGAAAGACAATGATGCATTTCCAAAAAAATAAGATTGACAGTACACTTTTCTTCTAGATATTACATTGGTGGTTATCCACGTGGAGAAAAACATGAAGAAATTGAACGGGAATTCAAATGAATGTGATAAAGTTTTTTGTTTTTGTTCTAAGTTCTTTGACCATACCAAAGAGCATCCCAATTGCTCGAAGAAAGAATCGATGATTGACATAATTTACCTAGGAAGCAAAAAGAGCACGAAAGTAATCCATTGCACAATGCCAATGTTATAAAATTGGTTGATTTGTACATAGGACTTCGACAACATGCAACAATTGATTTAACAATGAAAGCTTAAATTGATCAAGAGAAACAACGTTGGAAAAAAAATACTTCCATGCATAATTGGTGCAGTCAAGATACTTGCGCGAAATAATTTACCATTTCGTGGATTAATTAAAAATCTGAAAAAAATAATGGAATTTTTTTTTTCAAATTATCGAATTTGTTGCCGAGTTTGATCCAATTATGGAAGATCATTTAAGATGTATGGTAAATAATGAAATCAATAATCATTATCTTAGCCACAAAATCCAAAATGAGTTGATATGTTTGTTGGCTAACATGATCAAAATTACAATGCTTACAAAAATAAAGAAAACAAAGTACTTCTCAATTATTCTTAATTGTACTCCGGATTTGAGTCATAAGGAGGAAATGCCCATGATTATAAGATGTTTGAACGTTCATGATGCAAATGGTATAAATGCATAATAGTATTTTCTTAGATTTATAACGGTTGATTATACATCCGGCTTGGTCTTTTTAGACAGCTTGAAAATGTTTTGATTGATCTTAAACTTGATATTAGTGATGTGAGAGGATAAGAGTATGATAATTGTTCAAATATGAATGATAAACGTCAAAGTGTACAAATATGACTACTGATGTAAATCCTAGTGCTTTCTACATTTCATGTGGATATCAAAGTTTGAATCTTACTTTCTGTGATATGGCGAAATCATTTATAAAAGCTAGAATTTTTTTTGTATTCATGCAAAAGATTTATACTTTATTTTCCGGTTCAACTCATCGATGGTAAATTCTTCGAAATCTGTGAAAGGTTTGACTCCAAAATCGTCATCGGCAACTCGCTGGGAAAGTCACATTGAAAGTGTTAAAGCAATAAGAACTCAAACATCAGAGCTAAGAGATGCTTTAATTGATATTGCAAATAATTCTAAAGATGATGCCATGATGATGGAGGCTAAAGGATTATGCCAAAATGCTTTGAAAAATTTTGAGTTCTTAATTAGTTTGTGTATTTGGTACACAATATTGGATACTATTAATCGAGTAAGTAAAATACTTCAATGGAAGAATATGGACATCAAAGATGCAATTACAAAAATTAAAGATCTTGTTGCATTTTTTGATAAATTTTGAGAAAATGGATTTGAAAACATGATGGAGGAGGCTAAAAAGCTTGCAAATGATGTTGATATTGATCCAAAATTTGTTGATAAGAGAGTTGTACGAAGAAAAAACAATTTGATGAAGATATTGTGGATGATAATGATAGACAATCTCCCAAGAATAATTTAAAGTTACTTTTTTTCTTCTAATGGTTGATTAAGTTTTGACTTCACTTAAAGATCGATTTGATCAACTTAAACTTCATGAAGGGACTTTTGGATTTTTGTTGAACTTAAGATTTAAAAATACTGATAATGATGAATTGACTGATCATTGCATGAATCTAAATGGAATTCTACATTTCAAAGGAATTCTATATTGACTGAAGCATAATGAAGAATAAGATATTTGTGATAAAGAGTTATTTTTTAAGCTTTGACAACTAAAAGGAATTCTACATTCCAAAGTAGCTACATCAATTGATGTACCTAATTTATTGATATCTTATCGGGATGTAAGTGGATTTTTATATGTTTGAGTTGCTTATCGAATTCTATTGACTATTCCGGTTACGGTTGCTTCGGTGGAAAAAAGTTTTTCAAAATTGAAATTGATAAAGACGTATCTTCAGATTACTATGTCGTAAGAGATATTAAGTGGGTTAGCCGTGATTTCAACTAAAAATGAGTATTTAGATAAACTTAATTATGAAGATGTAATAGACGGGTTTGCTTCAAAAAATGCAAGAAGAAGTTGTTTTTTAATATGTTAGGATATGTTTACATTTTGATTTTTTTGCATGTAATCAAAATGACTTAGTTGATCAACATTTTGTAATGGATGTTAAATTTTATAGAATTTACATTTTGTCTTGTACACACATAGATACACACATACATATACACATACACACATACATATACATATACGGTTGAGTTAAGGGGCAATAAAAACAAACATAAATACTTGCTCGACCGGGGCATTGAATATCCTTGGGCCGGCCTTGAACCTAATACATTGAAATTTGTCCCACTGGGTCTATTATAATATAACATATTAAAACCTTAATAGTAGCTTCCTTTTTTTCTCTTTAGAGTCTGCAAACTCCTACTCGTCCGGTTTCAAACTATTTCTCTTAGTTTTTTCATCAAATTACTCTCTTTTTTGTTTTTCAAAAATTTACTTGTAAAGAATGATAAAGCTAGCTATGGTCATGCTGCTGGATATCTGTAGAGAGATTGATTGTTCGAGTTTCATCACTGGTTCCATTTTTGTCAATTTTTTTTCCTTTTGATTCTGGTGGTTTGTTGTCTTTTGCAAAGCTTCCACCATCCAAAATCAAATCTTTTAGCCTTTTCTTTTTAAGTTTCATGTTTTTATGGAAAAATGAAATCTAATGTTTTGATGGAGTCTTTCTTTAATTGTCATCGTTCTGATGGCATCATGATTTTTCTCTCCCTACAATCTATTTTTTGTTCCATGATTGGATTTAGATTTTCGGTTGGATTTCATCTTGGTTTTTGCTAGAACTGGTATAGGATTGTCAGAATCTAGGGATTTTGGTCAAAACACAAAAGATGTGGTTGTGAGTCCATTCCTATTCACGTAAGTTAAACTAACAAAAGAAATTCAAAACTGTATAGGATAAATACTGAGCATGTCATACAACTTCAGTAAAGAAGTTATAGTACAATCTAATATTTCGAATGATAACAAAAAAAAAGGTTTAAGTATCCAGATCAATAATACAAGAAAATGACAAGATGTAAAAATAACATGATGAACAAAGTTTACACAGGTTTATAAAATGGAGTTAACTACTGTTATTCTATGTGACAAGGATATACAAAAAAAATATGTTTTTATTGACCAATAAATTGTTCCAACAATATTGTACGGAGCGAAATATTGGTCTCTAAAACAAGAAAGTAAGATAAATGTAGGAGTAATGAAAATGTTAAAGAGATTGATTAGAATTACGAGAAAAGAGAGTAACAAGTACCAAAGAGAGGAAAACTGAAGTGACATACATTAATGAGAGAATTAAAAAAATAGATTTAGATTGCATGATTGCATATAAAGAAAACAAAGCAACGAGATAATATTTATAAACAAGTAAAAGTCTAAGAACTAAGATCTAAATTAACATGAAGAAAAAGTATTAAAATAATTTTGAAAAACAAAATTTAACTAAAAAGTATTACACAAGATAAAAATATATGGAAAATGAAAATTTATGTGGCCAACCCCACTCATTTGGGGTTGACAAGAAAAGTTATATGTACATACATGGGGAAGGTTGCACATTTCCATCTTATTTATCTCTCTAACATTTCTACTGTCTTTTGTGTGCAAAATTATTAAAATGGAACAGTTTTTGTTGGTTTGATTCATAAACTATCAAGATGATCTCCACGGTTCTTTAATTATTTTGAAACTTATTATGCAAAATAACATTTGAAAGACGGCTAAAATAAATATTTACGATATTTCACATTATATTGGACTTTTGAATGAGATGAAAATTTCAAAACATCGTAATATTTTGTATGTTTTTGATAGTAACAAGATCACATCTACAAAATATATTTTTATTTCAAAACTTCTGGATACATCAAAATGTAGGAAGGCATAAAGAAAATGAGATGTGGTTTCTTCTCATATATATCATATCCATGCATAAATATATATAGGGTTCCAAATCTCTTTTGTTATATATCCCCTAGAACTAGAATGCCTCATTCATTGGACGCATCTAAAAAATTTAAAATGAGCCAAAAGTTTATAGATATAATCCTAATATGATTAAGATCATCCATGCAAAATTCAAAATAATTTGAACTTTTAACTTTTGCAAAATCATAACGTAATATGAGCCATCAAGAATGTTTATTTTAATCATCAATTTGAAGCATAGTTTTGATTCAATTAGAAGTTTTGGAAAGATACAAAATTTTGTAAAGATGATCTTGCTAGTAATGAGAGTATATCAAAATTATATTTCAATTCGTAACTTCTTAGCACAAAAAAATGAGGGGTTTCGGGGATAGATTAGAGATGTGATGTAACATCCTGAAATTTTCAACCATTCGCATCCATACATGTCGGATTTGAATTGCTCAAAATATCAGATTGTTAATTTGAATTTGGCAAAACTCAGTATATACAGTAAATAAAGATCACAGAATCACATACACAGAGTAATATAACAATAATGCAGCGGAAACAAAAGAATAGTAGTTCATGAAGCTACTATATATATATAACAGAGTTAAACAAGGTACAACAGAAGTCTCGAATACATAGATGTCTTAATACAATAGTCGAATACAAAATCTGAATACATCACTGGAATCAATCGAATAACTGCAAGCTGAATAGATATAGCTGGATCTCTAAGCGAAGCTTCAACTCCAAAGGTGAGTCTCGAACACTGAGCCACTCAGTCTGACCCGAGCGTAAAGCAAAACACAAAACATTCGAGTCAGGATTAACATTCTTATATCAATAAATCCAACTCAAGTGAAATATCAATTGAAATACAAGCAACTCAAAGGATGTTTGGGATAACCATCCTCTAAGGATCCGTTAAACTATCTACTATGTAGTAATATACGCTATTATAATATGTCTAAAGTAAAGTAAACTATGAAAATAGCGTTAATGCTTTACATTTTCCACCTTAACACATTTTATATATTCCTATAGTCTATACAGTACCGTAATCTCCCCCGTAATGGGCGTCGTCAGAGGGCACTCCATAGGCATGGTACAAAACAAACTCGTAGAAGGCGCGCTAGGGTAGGTGACATGACACAACTAGGCAATGCCAGGGTAGATATACCAATTACACTTCCGGGCCGGTGGTAACGCAGAGCCGCAGCAATCGCCCATCTCGAGCCACACTCCCGAAAATCCGAAGGTGCGTACCAAATCAATCACAAAGTAATAGAATAGCATAAGATGGAGTGTGTCCGATAAGAGGAGCTACCTCATTAGCCCGTCGATTGCTCCTGTTTTAGCCACCTTATGCTAACTCACGGGAGTTAGGTCCATGTATATACCTCATATAGAATCGTCGTCACCATCCTACTTCATTCTGGAATCTTCACCGCGTACACAGTTGTTAAAGTAGTTTTCGGTATCGACAGAGAGTATGCCCATATCCGATCCCGGTCTCTTTAACAAGCAACCGTTATTATAACACCGCGGTCATTTCAAAATAGTTTATACTTTAAAACCAAAATATCATTCCCATTTTAAAAACCATATCAAAACGATATCATTTTCACTTCAAATATATTCATTTTCAAAAATCATAATACTTCCAAAGTTATAACACTTCTAAAACCAAAACACTTTGAAATCATAATATTTTGGAAAACCTTAACTTTGAAATCATAACTTCCACCCTTAAACAGTTTAGATATTAATAATAGTATATAATAAAATAGTTTATAAAATAAAAATAGTTTATAAAATAAAAATAGTTATATAAAATAGTTATAGGTTAAATAGTTTATATTAAATAATTAACATATTAAAATAGTTTATATTAAAATAGTTTATATAAAAAAAGAAATGATCTATATTAAAATAATTTATAAAGTAAAATATAAAAATAGTTTTAAATATAGTTTAAAAATACTTTACATAATAAAATAGTTTCCACAAATTTCACAAATCGATTCAAATCAACTCGAATTCAAAAATTCAAATTTAATTCAATCTCAAATCATTAAATTTCAATTTCAATTCAATTAAACATTTCAAATTATATCGATTTCAAATACCGATTTGAACCACAAATAAACCATTTCAATTTCAATATATTTCAAAGTTTTAAATATTCAACATTTCAAACTAAATTTGATAATTTCATATATATATATATATAAATCAAATTCACTTTACTATTATTTAGTTTTGAAATATTCACTTAATAAACCCAATATCATTTAAATAAAACCCCAAATTTCAAACCACTAAATATTTCCTTCAATTTATTTAAACTTGAAATATTCATTTAATCATCTTAAACCAAAATCAAGTTATAAAATCATATCTTTAAAAATCTCAAATTTAATAATTTCAAATCAAACTTATTTAAGTATAATTCTTAAATAATTAAAATTCCAAATCAATTTCAAATTTATCTTTTCAACCTGAATCAATACAAACTCTATATTTGAAATATATATATATATATATTAAATAAATACTTAAACATATTATATATCACTTTATTAAATCAACTTTAATAAATCTTTAAAATCAATATTTATTAAAACCATATATTTCTTTTCAAAACCATAGAAATCATTTTCAAAATATTTATATATAGACCAATGATGTCTGTATATAATTCTCTACCCTATGGTCAAGTGATACGAATATTTATCATTTCAATCTGCAATTTAAATATACACGGGTATTTATCTTTTCAACCCGCAATCCCAAATTCAATTCAAATGAAGATCGCTTAGGTTTATCATTTCAACCCATAACGATTTTCTCCTATTCTACAGATCGTTCGGGTATGTATCATTTCAACCCATAGTGAATTCTATACTAACAGGGAACTTGCAGAGTGATAACAGTAATGATAATAATATAACAATCAGTGACATGCATATATCATCAATATAAATAACAGATAATGGTGTCAGATGTCACAGGTGAACAGATACAGATAATGACATATATATAACAATGTAAATAACTAGCAGCAGCATATTTCAATTGTCGTTTCAATTGAAATCAAATTTAATAAATATAAGAACATTAATCGTGAGTGATTGCTCACCTTTCAAGGCTAGAGGATAGACAATGAAATTGAGTTATGAAATGCAAGCACGACTTCCAAAGCAAAGTTAGATGGACACAATTCAACGAACAAAGCTGATAATTTGAATTGATGAGAACGAATCAGAATCAGTTTGATATAACAGAAACGAAATGAATATTATATTATTATTATCAAATATCAAAAATAATATATATATATATATATGATTTGATTCAAACCCATTATATTTAAAACCAATTAAGACCCATAGTTAACAAAACATATTATAGATGCATGTACACACTCCAAAATACGACAGAAACAATATATATATATATATTAAATCAGTTTTAAAAACATATATCCATATATATATGTGTGGAAACCAAAGTCAAATATACCTATCTACATAAACCAATGTATAAACATGCTTATAAATTCACGTACAAATAAACATATTATATATGTATATTTTATATCAGATAAGAACTTTATAATCATATAGTATCATATATATATATAGTAAACATATGAAATATTCTTCCCAGATAAGATATTGTAACCTATATATATAGACTATAACCATACAACTTGCTTTATATTTATAGCCCATATTTAAGTCTGACATACATACTTATCTACCTTACAAAGAAGCAGTTCTATAGTTTATATATATGTACCCTTTTCAATTTATAAACGTAGATTCAAAATATAATTTAAACATATCTTACTTCAAAACATTTTATACTGCTATATATTTTAAAACAAAAGCTGCTGTGTGAAACATACCACATCAAACACTCAACTAATATCCCAATATATAATACTTTTACATCTTTTAAACAAACGCAGTCATACACATATACAAAACAACATATTGTAAGTACTATATACAGCCACACACACACACATATATTATATTAAGAACCTTTATATAAACAACTAACGAGATATATATATAACCAGTGAAATCTTTATGTACAGCTAACTTATTATATATATATAACTTTTTAAAATCCAACACATCAAAGTATGCTACTGTTTTTCTGTTACTGTTTAAAACCATATATATATTTATTTATATACGGCAGATTACAACTTGCATAACAACATAATATATATATAAACTATAAATATATAAATATAATATACCTATACATTATATAAACAACACAAATCATATATATAATTATCATACAAACACAAATTATATAATCATACCTATACGTTATATAAACTGCCATATCCAGTGAACAGCCGAAAACAAAAGGAAGGAAGGCATTTGTTGTGAGGAGGAGAGGCTCAGGTGGCAGGGCAGGAGATCGGGTCATCGTGGTCGATGGAGGAAGACGAGACTTGGGTGGAGACTTGGCAAGTTGGAGGGTGGGGCTGCATCGATTCATGGGGATGTTTGCGTGAGAGGACGTGGAGATGGAGTGGGAACGTGAGTCACAGGCCAAGGGATGAAGGCAAATCCTACTTAATTTTTTTTCTTCCAGAGATGCATTAGGATGAAAAGAAGAAATATATTGGAATGCGAAAAATAGAATTGGAACAGGACAAATAGAATTTGAACGAACGAGAAAACATTGAATGTATAGGAATAATAAAAGTCACGGTTATATTTTTCAAAAATATAAATGCTAGTGACTGTTGGGTTTGTACGGTTGAAAATAAAAGGCACAAAGAAACCAAAAAGTTAGAATCGGTACCGGTACGATTAATCGTTTTATCGATTTCGTCGAGTACCGAACTTTGAAACACACAAACAAATACACTGGAGATCAGCACGACAAGACGATCAAAACGGTATACATATATCGGTGGTACGATCATCCTATCAAAAGTCGATAATCGATACCGAAAATGCTGCTAATTTGTCGAAAATAAGATAAACGGAACAATAACAGTCCAAATTTAGAGAAACGAAAGATGACGTCTCACTCAGAAGATGATTTACAAATTTTCTGTATAAAAATATTCAGGTTTGAAAAACATTTTATTATCATCTAATATTAACAGATTTGAATTTAAATAAAATTTACACAAAAAATAAAGTTTCATATTATAAATTGAAAATTTACCATTTGCTATGTTTAATTAGACGTATTCCAAATATTAAACTTATATTTTCAAATTCAATTATTTAAAATTCCACAAAAATTAAATTAATTAAATAAATAAAACCACTGAAATTTACGGGTCGTTACACTCTCTCCCACTCAAAACTTTTCGTCCCCGAAAAGGAACGAGGTAGAAGAATAGAAACAACCAGAAAGAAAATAGATTTGAAATACAAAATAAAACAATTAATTTAAACCATATAAATTTAAATTTAAATTAATTAATATTCAATATTAAATTTTAAATTAAAGATATTTCATTCAATTGATTTAATTTCAAATTTATTTAATTTATCTCATTTATTCATTATCTTATTATCCAATTATCCTTAATTAACAATTTTCCAAAATCATAAATTTGAATAGTCATTTATTATAATCATATTTTATTCAACAAATTTAATTCTTCTTTATTCCAAATTATTATTACATTTATTCCACTTAATATCTCTTATCGCATATATTAAGTATATTTTCACTTATTATAACTACACAAATTTATTTATAAATTCCTTTAACATCATTTTACATTGTATATTATCCAATTACATAGTTAACTTCTGAATAATTTAGGTAAGTTATATTGAAATGTAATCGAGTATTATACAAGAAATTTTTTCTCATTCAACTTATTTCAAGTTTAAATATTTATTTAAAATTTTGGCTTTATTTTATAATTGAAATCACCTTATCAAAATTTAAGAATAAAATTTCCGGTTTCAATTCAAACCATTTTGAGATAAATATATATACTATATATATATCAAATCAAATCTATGATCATATACTAATATATATATATATATATATATATTATAAATCAAGTCACTTCGGAAATTCAAATCAATTTAATTTTCCAAAACAAAAATGTAGCAAAGCTACAGAATGGTCTCTCCACTTTGAAACTCGAAAATGAATGTCGATGATGCTGCAGTCATCACCGAAATTATTTTCCAGCGACAAAAGATGAGAGTACTGATTTTAAACTTTTAAAATTTTTTGAAAACGGTTTCTATTCGAAAATACTTTCAATAATATGCATTTTAAAACTTTAAAACCAAAGTTTGAAATCACTGGAAATTAAATTCTCAAATACTTGATTTAGATTCATTTCAATTCCCAAATAAATTTATAAAACATGATTTATAATTTTATTTATAGAACAATAAAATGATAATAAAATATTATCATTTTAAACAACCAATTTAATTAACTTATTAAATTCCAGGAAATTTTCTTATATATATAATGTAATCATACAAATTTATTTCATTTACCAAATTTGAAAATAATATTGTGTCAGTTTGCTCTGTTCAAGTGTTTTGGAATTCCTATCGATAGCGTTGATCAGATAATCGATCGGAAACCGAAATCAACATCAACAACTCAAACAACACAATATAAAACATTTTTAATATAAATTTACAAATACACTCCCTCACTCGATAATTCCAGAATTGGATTCCAAAACAAGGATAGAGATCCAAATATAGAGGGATCCTAACCAAAAGAATTCAACTAGAAGATATGCTCGATAGGGAGATAAATAGATTTCAAAGAGAGAAACGAATGGATAGACTTATATAAATCGCGGGCAACCTTAACCGGGTCAACCATGACTTCAAGAATACAATCGATGTAGAATTCTGGAACAAATCGACATTCGATCGCCAGAGATAAAATTCAGGTATAGCAAGAGATAGCAGCATCTAAATCGACGATACAGAAATCTTCCGTGAATCAATGCTGGTTGTAAAGGAGTTTCACCCCTTTACAAATCATTTAGTGGAGCTATGGGATGCTCCGGAATCAAGAAAACACGAATAGGTCGAGACAAGAATGGATTTCAGAATGAATGGGAGAGACAAACATGGATTTTGAAACCGAGGAGAACGTTCCAAAATTCAAAGGAACCCGAGTCAAAGAGGAAGGGATTTAAGCTCGAACGATAGTGATTCCGTAATTAAATTTACTATATACGCTAAGTTTGCCTAAAACCAGAGCTCTGATACCACATGTAACATCCTGAAATTTTCAACCATTCGCATCAATACATGTCGGATTTGAATTGCTCAAAATATCAGATTGTTAATTTGAATTTGGTAAAACTCAGTATATACAGTAAATAAATATCACAGAATCACAGACACAGAGTAATATAACAATAATGCAGCGGAAACAAAAGAATAGTAGTTCATGAAGCTACTATATATATAACAGAGTTAAACAAGGTACAACCGAAGTCTCGAATACATAGATGTCTCAATACAATAGTCGAATACAAGATCTGAATACATCACTGGAATCACCTGAATAACTGCAAGCTGAATAGATATAGCTGGATCTCCAAGCGAAACTCCAACTCCAAAGGTGAGTCTCGAACACTGAGCCACTCAGTCTGACCCGAGCGTAAAGGAAAACACAAAACACTCGAGTCAGGATTAACATTCTTATATCAATAAATCCAACTCAAGTGAAATATCAACTGAAATACAAGCAACTCAAAGGATGTTTGGGATAACCATCCTCTAAGGATCCGTTAAACTATATACTATGTAGTAATATACGCTATTATAATGTCTAAAGTAAAGTAAACTATGAAAATAGCGTTAATGCTTTACATTTTCCACCTTAACACATTTTATATATTCCTATAGTCTATACAGTACCGTAATCTCCCCCGTAATGGGCGTCGTCAGAGGGCACTCCATAGGCATGGTACAAAACAAACTCGTAGAAGGCGCGTTAGGGTAGGTGACATGACACAACTAGGCAATGCCAGAGTAGATATACCAATTACACTTCCGGGCCGGTGGTAACGCATAGCCGCAGCAATCGCCCATCTCGAGCCACACTCCCGAAAATTCGAAGGTGCGCACCAAATCAATCACAAAGTAATAGAATAACATACGATGGAGTGTGTCCGATAAGAGGAGCTACCTCATTAGCCCGTCGATTGCTTCTGTTTTAGCCATCTTATGCTAACTCACGGAAGTTAGGTCCATGTATATACCTCATATAGAATCGTCACCACCATCCTACTTCATTCTGGAATCTCCACCGCGTACACAGTTGTTAAAGTAGTTTTCGGTATCGACAGAGAGTATGCCCATATCCGATCCCGGTATCTTTAACAAGCAACCGTTATTATAACACCGCGGTCATTTCAAAATAGTTTATACTTTAAAACAAAGATATCATTCCCATTTTAAAAACCATATCAAAATGATATCATTTTCACTTCAAATATATCCATTTCCAAAAATCATAATACTTCCAAAGTTATGACACTTCCGAAACCAAAACACTTTGAAATCATAATATTTTGGAAAACCTTAACTTTGAAATCATAACTTCCACCCTTGAACAGTTTAGATATTAATAATAGTATATAATAAAATAGTTTATAAAATAAAAATAGTTTATAAAATAAAAATAGTTATATAAAATAGTTATAGGTTAAATAGTTTATATTAAATAATTAACATATTAAAATAGTTTATATTAAAATAGTTTATATAAAAAAAGAAATGATCTATATTAAAATAATTTATAAAGTAAAATATAAAGATAGTTTTAAATATGGTTTAAAAACACTTTACATAATAAAATAGTTTCCACAAATTTCACAAATCGATTCAAATCAACTCGAATTCAAAAATTCAAATTTAATTCAATCTCAAATCATCAAATTTCAATTTCAATTCAATTAAACATTTCAAATTATATCGATTTCAAATACCGATTTGAACCACAAATAAACCATTTCAATTTCAATATATTTCAAAATTTTAAATATTCAACATTTCAAACTAAATTCGATAATTTCATATATATATATATATATATATCAAATTCACTTTACTATTATTTAGTTTTGAAATATTCACTTAATAAACCCAATATCATTTAAATAAAACCCCAAATTTCAAACCACTACATATTTCCTTCAATTTATTTAAACTTGAAATATTCATTTAATCATCTTAAACCAAAATCAAGTTATAAAATCATATCTTTAAAAATCTCAAATTTAATAATTTCAAATCAAACTTATTTAAGTATAATTCTTAAATAATTAAAATTCCAAATCAATTTCAAATTTATCTTTTCAACCTGAATCAATACAAACTCTATATTTGAAATATTATATATATATTAAATAAATACTTAAACATATTATATATCACTTTATTAAATCAACTTTAATAAATCTTTAAAATCAATATTTATTAAATCCATATATTTCTTTCAAAACCATAGAAATCATTTTCAAAAAATTTATATATAGACCAACGGTGTCTGTATATAATTCTCTATCCTATGGTCAAGTGATACAGATATTTATCATTTCAATCCGCAATTTAAATATATACGGGTATTTATCTTTTCAACCTGCAATCCCAAATTCAATTCAAATGAAGATCGCTTAGGTTTATCATTTTAACCCATAACGATTTTCTCCTATTCTACAGATCGTTCGGGTATGTATCATTTCAACCCATAGTGAATTCTATACTAACAGGGAACTTGCAGAGTGATAACAGTAATGATAATAATATAACAATCAGTAACATGCATATATCATCAATATAAATAACAGATAATGGTGTCAGATGTCACAGGTGAACAGATACAGATAATGACATGTATATAACAATGTAAATAACTAGCAGCAGCATATTTCAATTGTCGTTTCAATTGAAATCAAATTTAATAAATATAAGAACATTAATCGTGAGTGATTGCTCACCTTTTGAGGCTAGAGGATAGACAATGAAATTGAGTTACGAAATGCAAGCACGACTTCCAAAGCAAAGTTAGATGGACACAATTCAACGAACAAAGCTGATAATTTGAATTGATGAGAACGAATCAGAATCAGTTTGATATAACAGAAACGAAACGAATATTATATTATTATTATCAAATATCAAAAATAATATATATATATATATGATTTGATTCAAACCCATTATTTTTAAAACCAATTAAGACCCATAGTTAACAAAACATATTATAGATGCATGTACACACTCCAAAATACGACAGAAACAATATATATATATATAAATCAGTTTTAAAAACATATATCTATATATATGTATGTGTGTGGAAACCAAAGTCAAATATACCTATCTACATAAACCAATGTATAAACATGGTTATAAATTCACGTACAAATAAACATATTATATATGTATATTTTATATTAGATAAGAACTTTATAATCATACAGTATCATATATATATAGTAAACATATGAAATCTTCTTCCCAGATCAGATATTGTAACCTATATATATAGACTATAACCATACAACTTGCTTTATATTTATAACCCATATTTAAGTCTGACATACATACTTATCTACCTTACAAAGAAGCAGTTCTATAGTTTATATATATGTACCCTTTTCAATTTATAAACGTAGATTCAAAATATAATTTAAACATATCTTACTTCAAAACATATTATACTGCTATATATTTAAAAAAAAAGCTGCTGTGTGAAACATACCACAGCAAACACTCAACTAATATCCCCATATATAATACTTTTACATCTTTTAAACAAACGCAGTCATACACATATACAAAACAACATATTGTAAGTACTATATACAACCACATATATATATTATTATATTAAGAACTTTTATATAAACAACTAACGAGATATATATATATATATGTATATATATATATATGTATATATATATATATATAACCAGTGAAATCTTTATGTACAGCTAACTTATTATATATATAACTTTTTAAAATCTAACACATCAAAGTATGCTACTGTT
This sequence comes from Allium fistulosum, assembly GCA_030737815.1. Classification (NCBI taxonomy): domain Eukaryota; kingdom Viridiplantae; phylum Streptophyta; class Magnoliopsida; order Asparagales; family Amaryllidaceae; genus Allium; species Allium fistulosum. Next base: position 602,194,731 of record CM060903.1, read on the forward strand.
TTATTGTTACTGTTTAAAACCATATATATATTTATTTATTTATATACGGCAGATTACAACTTGCATAACAACATAATATATATATATATATATAAACTATAAATATATAAATATAATATACCTATACATTATATAAACAACACAAATCATATATATAATTATCATACAAACGCAAATTATATAATCATACCTATACGTTATATAAACTGCCATACCCAGTGAACAGCCGAAAACAAAAGGAAGGAAGGCATTTGTTGTGAGTAGGAGAGGCTCAGGCGGCAGGGCAGGAGATCGGGTCACCGTGGCCGATGGAGGAAGGCGAGACTTGGGTGGAGACTTGGCAAGTTGGAGGGTGGGGCTGCATTGATTCATGGGGATGTTTGCGTGAGAGGACGTGGAGATGGAGTGGGAACGTGAGTCACATGCCAAGGGATGAAGGCAAATCCTACTTTAATTTTTTTTCCAGAGATGCATCAGGATGAAAAGAAGAAATATATTGGAATGCGAAAAATAGAATTGGAACAGGACGAATAGAATTTGAACGAACGAGAAAACATTGAATGTATAGGAATAATAAAAGTCACGATTATATTTTCAGAAATATAAATGCTAGTGACTGTTGGGTTTGTACGGTTGAAAATAAAAGGCAGAAAGAAACCAAAAAGTTAGAATTGGGTACCGGTACGATTAATCGTTTTATCGATTTCGTCAAGTACCGAACTTTGAAACACACAAACGAATACACTGTGGAGATCAGCACGACGAGACGATCAAAACGGTATACATATATCAGTGGTACGATCATCCTATCAAAAGTCGATAATCGGTACCGAAAATGCTGCTAATTTGTCGAAAACAAGATAAACAGAGCAATAACAGTCCAAATTTGGAGAAACGAAAGATGACGTCTCACTCAGAAGATGATTTACAAATTTTTTGTATAAAAATATTCAGGTTTGGAAAACATTTTATTATCATCTAATATTAACAGATTTGAATTTAAATAAAATTTGCACAAAAAATAAAGTTTCATATTATAAATTGAAAATTTACCATTTGCTATGTTTAATTAGACGTATTTCAAATATTAAACTTATATTTTCAAATTCAATTATTTAAAATTCCACAAAAATTAATTAATTAAATAAATAAAACCACTGAAATTTACAGTTTACGGGTTGTTACATGTGATTCTATATTAATTAGTTGAACCTCTCATTTTGTGGATATATGGTAAAATTTATGTAATATGCTTCAGAGTTTGTTTTTTATGTATATGTCTATTGTGAGGTTTATTCATGCATCATTGGATTTGATTTCGATGGGCATTTGGTTTAATGATCAAATTTGTAAAACAGACTCCAGTAATAGAGGTTAGTGTACGTACAACTTGCACACATCGGACCCTGTTTTATTGGGGGCTTTTTGCACTGGGTAGAGAATGATGAATGATTGCACACATAGTGTTGTGTGTGCGTGCGCGCAATATTAACGACTTGTTTTTCAAGCACATGTTTCATGAAAGATATACATCTTTTCCATCAGGATATCAACTCGCTTTGCTGATGGTGTTAGAACCATTTATGAACCGAGAGGGGAATACTTGTAGCTATATCTATGTACTTCTTAAAAATGGGTAGGTAGCATAACAATATAGTATGCTAAGTTTGAAAGTTTAAAATGCTACAAGTAGCACTTTACAAATTTATACATTGTCGGTTAGTTGTTTTCGTCCTATATAAGCCATGACTTTTATTTTTGTTGAGTGTTGTTATCTTTTGTTTCGAGTTGTTGCTTGTTCTTCCACTAGTACTAAACTGCATTATTAATGCAGACCTCAATAGCATTTACCAGCCTGGTGGTTGCAGCCATTCCAACTTTATTGGTAGGTTTCTTCGTGTAAAGAGTTGTTGTGTTTCCAGTTCAAAATGAGAAAGAACAAGAATAATATGCCTGAAAACAATTTTTTTGTTTTGTTTTTTTGGCCATGTTTTATAGGCAATGAAAAGGGCTGCAACATCTCTAGCAAAGCTTGCTGATACTGCACGAGAGGAAATTCCTAGTACCATGGCAGCAGTTAGACTTTCTGGGATGGAAATCAGCGACCTGACACTCCAATTGAGTGATTTGAGGTATATCTTCTATAACAAACATAAATTGTTTGATCTGAACAAATTACAGTCTATATCTGATATTACTGAGGGTACTTGAAGTTCGTGGGTAGTTTCAGAATAAACTGCTGGCTAATTCAAAATCCAAATGTTATACCCTTTTTAGTTCTATAATCTTTTCGAACAAATTAACCAGGGAATGTACGCGCACAAGCATTAATAATGATATCCTTGATGTCATCCGAATGAGACATGAACTTCTCTCCTTTTCTATATGGATTTTTTACTATATTAGCCCAGTTTTATAAAGATATAACGTGAATAGGCCAATTTTAAAAGTAATTACAAATATAGACCAGTTTTTGTTTAACTGGTCTATACCGTTGGCGATTTTTCAAAAATCGCCCAGAGGGTATAGCCACAAACAGCCTACCTTTCTCTCTCCTTTTCACCCTTTCCTCAAAACCTATGCAAAATTCTGTAATGGCAGATGTGATCTGAAATCAAATTTCATGCTCTTTAAAACATTTGTTCGGTGATAAATCTATAGATCGAGTTCACGTTGCTTAGCAAATTTCAGCTAGTTGAAGGAATTCACCAAACCCTAGTTTTTTTGTCTAATTTCTGTATTTTGATGAACTTAGTAAATGGTTATGTTAAGGTAAAAAGTTGGTTTAATGTGTACGTACTGAACGAATTGTATATTGATATGTAGAATGGCGAGAAATATGATGCTTACGCTTTGCTACTACGACGGCGAACTACTTGTCGATGATCAAAGAAACGGTAAATATGTTGGTGGAATTTGTAAACCAGGAAGAGTGCGAAAAGGTTGTAATTTGATGGAATTAAAAGAAGCTGTGTACAAAACGATGAAGATTAATAAAGAAGATTTTGAACTTGAGCTGGTGGTTAACTGGCCTACGGACTCGGGTTCTAAAGCAATAGCATTAGCGGACGATGACGATGTAGAAGTAATGTTTTCTGCTGTTGCAAAATCTATTGAGTTATATGTAGGGCAAGTAGCAAAGCAACAACAAGAACATCAGGTGTCATCTCCCGTTGTGAGTAGTGGAATTGGATATTATACTTAAAACAATTGGATATTTCGGACTTGGATCCGTCCGTCAGGTAGATATGTCCATGATCAAATCTATAGGGAAAAAACAATTTATCTACTTAAAACATATTTCGAATATGGTCGAAGTAGGAAGATAAATTATACTTGTACCTGAACAAGCGTCAAACACCCGCCTATAAGCTTAGTCACCATAAGAGCGAGATTGGAGAGCTCCATATAGGTGTACGCCAAAACAACACTACCCCATGAGTACTGGGCACACTGATCGAGATCAGCTAAATATGGTAGCCATTTCAAGTCCACCCGATTTTTGGAATGATCGCACATTAAACGGGATGTAATGGTGTGTAGAATAATGGCTCGAGCCCGCTGCTGTATTTGAACCTCTGTAGCATCGGCAGGTATATCATCAGCTACAACGTGTCGAAACCATTTCACTTCTATCATGTCGCTACCCCTTACCTGCTGCGGAGGAGGAGTAATACCGAGCAAATCAGTGCACAACTGAATATAATCGTGATGGTCCTCACCCATAACCGGATTGCCTTCTATAGGCAAACCTAAAAGCACGGCCACATCCCCTAATGTGATCGTCATCTCTCCAACGGGAAGATGGAATGTAGATGTCTCCGGTCTCCATCTATCGACAAGAGCAGTGACCAGATGATGACCTAACTGGAAGTAGCCTAACCGCAGTACTGTCGAAAAGCCCGCCCGATCAATCTCCTCTAATACTCTAGGATGATGTGAAGTGACTTTCTTCAGAGAAATAGAGTGATCGATGGTGAAATCTGCTTCTTCGCTCTGTTTAACATTACATGTACATATATTAACATTCACACAATTTGCGAAACAAAATTCATAGGAAATTACCATCATATACGCTTCACTAGACGTGTGGTGTCTAGGCTGTAAGTACAACACGCTCGGGTCTACTGGACCAGGCTCCATCTCGATGTAATCTACAACACAAAGATTAAAGCATTCAACCTTTAACTATCTTAAAATTTAATTTTCTTCAATCTACACTAAAGTACACGCAATTGAATGATCATTCACTTGCAAACACCTCGTACTGCAATCTACAACATATAACTTTCACTACATCTTGCAAAAATTGAAATCTAAAAACCCTAAAAAAGCCCTAAATCTACAAATTGAAGATGAGTGCATTACCAATATCCTCCACTATTCCGGATGTTGAAGCCATCGTCCGAATGAGCTTAGAATTTGGTTAAAAAGCAAAGAAAATATTAATTTTTGGGAGGGAGAAAGTTGAAACCCGAAATGGGTTATTGGGAGCTAGGGTGAATGTTAAAAGAGTGAGTGGAAGATGCTTGGCTGGCTGTCTGTTTTGTAACAGGCGAAACAGTTGGCGATTTTCGAAAAATCGCCAATAAACACACATTGGGCTGCCTTTTATGGAAGCTATTTGTTTACACTTAAAAGATGACATTTTCAGACAAATTCACCCGACGAGAGATACTTGGATATAACCATCAATTTCAGAGAAAATCAAACATATATTCTACGAATGGGTGAAATTATGTCTCAATTACAGAGTGCTAACAACATATAGAACTAATAACACAAAACTAATAGCGTACGGTCTACGAAAGTTGAAAATATCAATCGATTACATAAACATAAATAAGGCACCCAACATAGGGTTCATGCTATGAAATCGTTTGTCATATGGTTCCATTGCGAACATAAGCTAAAGATGACATTTTCTTCTCTACCAACATTTTCTATTCATTTCTTCAACTAATTTTTTCAGACGCCTAACTTCAGCTTGCATTTCGAGGGCGTATTGCACTCCTCGAGCACACAATGGAGGATCGATCCACTTCATAAAATTACAGCACTCCACTATGCCAGGATTCATCATATGATCTTCGTACGAAGCACAACCGTAAAATCTTCGTCCAGCATTGGTTTCAGTTCTGGCTACGACAACCACACATTCATCGCCACATCGGCAAGTTGGATAAGCACCTGATGGCAACGTAGGACCAACAGGATTACCAGGACTTAGTACTTTACCTTCAATAGAAATTTGCTTGCCCGGTCTTTGGTTCGCTACAACTTCACGTAAGCGAGTGTTGAGAGATGATGTTCCCGAATGGAACTTCTGACGTATCGGCTCAAATTGCGTTTCCGGAACAATTTCAACATCACTTAGATCCGTAATGTCCCTTCGAGCTTCAAAATCATCGTAACATTTCAACATCGTCTCGTCGTCTATCTCCCAATCATGCATAATTAGTCCAACTGCGAGTACGTGAACATTCGTTAGAATACACATCAGCTCCGAATTAGGATTTTAGATAGCGTAAACATATTATAAATCGATTTACATTACCTAGTACCGAAGATTAAACTTACTTGTTGAGAAACTTTGATTGTATCTTGTGAGAATCGGAATTTTTTGGGTTTTTTATGAAGAGGTAGGTAGGGTTTGCGGAGTTTCAGAAAATTTATGTGGAGTTTGGTAAAGTTGATAGTGAAGAAGAAGGAGGGTTGCTGGTTGGATTTATAGCTAGAATTCATTTAGGCGATTTTTCAAAAATCGCCCAGATTTATCTCTGGGCGATTTTTCAAAAATCGCACGTTGGCGATTTTTGAAAAATCGCCAACGCTATAGACCAGTAAAACGAAAACTGGTCTATATTTGTAAATACTTTTAAAAGTGGTCTATTCCTGCTATATCATTTCAAAACTAGTCTACTATGGTAAATTATCCTTTCTATATTTGATATGTGATTAGATTCTACTTCTGTTGACTAAGAGTTAGAAAAAGTATGTAAGATTTGCTGCCTTAGGTAACCAGAATCTTTGCGAAAAGTGGTCATAATTGCGGTAAATTGTCGTTAACATGCATATCAATCTTACATTTAGAAGGGACTGAAGGAGAGAAGAATTATATGATGTATCAATATCTTATAAGTTATATATGCAAATGAATTTATATTATCGAATGACATTGAAATAAACTCTTTTACACAAATGTTGTTTCATTTTCTGAAATTCAGCCATGAAATAGCTGACGGTGTGAACAAATCAGCGAAAGTTGTGCAAGATGCAAAAGCTGGAGTTAGGCAGATTGGTGCTTTAGCTCATAGCAAAACTATGTGTATGTTCACTTACTCTTTCAATTTATATAGGAAAAAAAGAAAACAAATATTGTTTTACCCTGTTAAAGAAAAATACATAATTGGTTAACATTGTTTTTAAAAGTATAATTTTTTTTCTTCTTTTTCTGCAGAAATAAATGTATTACTTTGTATTTTGTCAATATTTATTTGTAAAGCAAATGAGTTACAATTTGTATGTTCATGGCTAATTCAAACAAATTTATTTGCTTGTAATAACAGCAATGATAGAGGAGAGAGCAAACTTGCCTGACATATCTATTCAGCCGGTTGTAGTAGGAGCTGCAAAGAAAACATCGAATGCAGTTGACCGTGCAAAGAAAACTATAATGAATTTAATATCTGGAGATGGTGCCTATGATTCTGATAGTGAAGAGGTGAAATATTGATGAACTTTCACCATACTTTCTAATTTATTCTAACCATATTCTAATATCTTATTTTGTAGTAATGGCAGTAAAAGCACACGGTTGGGTTCTCTTGTTTTGATGGCAAGCTGTTGAACAACTCCTATCCTTTTCTGATCTTTGTTTCTTTGGGGTCTACAGTGGCTTATTGTCATCACATGCCGTTTTCTATGCTATTTATCATGGAAATTCACAGCCGTGTCTCACTTTTTTTCCTATTGTATTCCGACGTTGGGGAGTGATATGATTCTCGTGTATTACAAGATTTATCCCGTTAGTCTTTTAAAAAAATGTAATCATCTGCTGCAAAATCCTTCCAAAAATATATATCAATATTGCATGAATAATACTCCCTTGTACAGATGATAATTAGTTGCCAGTAGGGCCATGATTTATGGGCAAGCAAAAGTTATATATTAGTTGTATGGTCGGTAGTATGGTTGTTGCGTGACTTAATAGCACAGGCAACATCTTATTCTTTTATTGCATAGAAATAAAGTAGTGAGTAACGTAGCATCATTAAAATGTTTTCTGACATTTGCAGTTCATAATGTTTGCTACACGCATTGTATACTCTACTAGATTTATTCTGTGATCGGGAAACATTGATCTTGAAGTTGGACCATTTCCAACAGCCGTTTTATTTACTTCCATCATTTTTGTACTGAAAAAACTATTTCATCTTTTTTGCACTGAAAAAAACAGGACAAAACAACTAACATCTAGAAACTTCAGTATTAACCACAAAATCAGTTTTCTAAATAAATGATTATTCATTAAAATATAAAACAAATAAGTTAATATGCATTAAAACGACAAAGTGGTTATCGTTTTAATGCATTCTACATTGAAACGGCAATTTTTTTTAGCGTTTTAATAATTCGAACCAGTTCATCAACTATGGAGGCTTGTTGTAGCTAGTTTTTTGAAGCGAACAAGTTACACATAGCTGCACGTGGCTTGTTCAGTTGTTTTTTTGAAGTGAACAAGCCACACGTAGTTGCACGGTTTGTTCAATTGCTTTTTTGAAGTGAACAAGCCATCATTGGCTATGCCTAGGCCTGTAAACAGATACTTGAAGATGTAAATAGTGTCATGTCTGCATTTGCATTCGAAATCATTTTTGGATATCGGATATCCACATTCACAAATACGGATGGATATCAGATAATTATTCTATCCGCTAACGGTCGATAAATCAAGAAATATATATGAAAATTTTTGGTTTAATATTTTTTTTCAATGACATTAATTATTAAAGTATGCAAAATCAACAAATATAGTGATAATAAATAGTTTTGAGGAGTTAATATGCATTAAATGCATTTAATATAAACTATTAGTTTAATAAAACAATAAATACACATCTTTCATTGTACTAAAATACGAATAAAATATATAATCTTGACAAAAACGGACGAATAATTTTCGGATGTAGATGCCTTCTATCCACATTCGTATCCGCTTTTTCGCATATCAGATATTTATCTGCTTTTCGGATAAGAATGCAGACGGATTTCGGATTCTTCGGCTATCTGTTGATAGCCTTAACTATGCCCTTATGAACGAGTTAGAGTAATATTACTATCTAGAGCATGCCAAAGATGGGGTAGGAATCTTTAGAAAAGTATTCTATGAGCCAAAATGAATATTATAACTCTCGGAGAGTGGGAAACTTTTTACTTATCTGAAGTTCATTTCACTGGGCAAGCTCTTGTTTTCCAAAGGTTCTAGATTTAGGCATTGGAACAAAGTTATTGTCACACATATATTTTCCAACATTTCCCCATCATATGTAGTTCATTTTTTAATCCTCACACTAAAAATTTCATCACAACTTTCAAATTTTACAGAATTGTCAAATGGAGAACAATTTCTATAATAGTGTGATGAAGCTTTTATGGATTACGTGTGTGATAGCAAATACAATAGATATTATATAGAGACAATATTATCGTTTTAGAAAATTTACAGAAGAAGACAACCATGATTGGATGAAAATCACGATAAAAGAAAAACTGGATCGTGGGCGGTTAGTTGAAGATTATGTATATGATAATTTGAGATACGACAACACCGTGTTGTTACTTTAGAATGCCATGCAAGATTTTTTTTTTTTTGAAAATACATGATGAAGTTACAACTTCAAACATCATATTTACACGTCAAAGAAATATAATAAAAAAGACCATCAATTTCAACTCTTCAGAAGATAAATGGCCTTTTCAAAGTTCATGTTATGGAATTGCACGATATCCAGGAGGGATGCATTTGAAGAGGGAGGTTTAGGGGTTTGGGGGGGGGGGGGTGTGGGGGTGTCTATTGCAATTGAAACACTAAAAGAAAATTGCAAAATAGTGGTTAGTATTTGGTGAACAGTATCTTAGAAGACCAAATGATTATGATACTAAAAGATTACAAGCTAATGAAAGAAAATGAGCATTAGAAGTGGAAAATTGTTTATACGCTTGTCATGCATAAATATAAAAGAGAATTGACTTCAATTTTAGAGGTTGTTACGTCTTAGATATTTTTTCTAGCATTTTTTTCAATGTACCATGTTTTTTAATGATATTAACATACCAATAGATCACTATATTGATGATGATATATGTCCCAAAGCATATTAATGTATCAGTCAACCATCTTTGTTCTTCAAACTAGCAAACGTGGTTGCAATACCTTGTAAGCACTACATTGATGGACATAAAGATAATATGGGTAACTATCTTGCTGCTGATGATGTATATCCCAAATGAAAGATAATTGTTCAAGCAATTAAAACTTCATCACTTCTCTTCTCTCTCTTCACTCATCACTTCACACAAAGTGCTTGATTTTTTTAATCGTTTTTCTCCCTTTAACTTTTCTCCTCCCATCACTTCTCTTCTCTCTCTTTGCAGCTCTTCATCCCCTACTGTTGTCATCTCTTCCATACTTCCTCTTCCTTCGATAGTTCCTCCCCCGCTCCTCCTCCTCCTCCTACCTTGATTCCATCACTACATCTCCAGACCATATCCCTTTAATATCTCCCCCTTCCATAGTTGTACTTCCCTCTATCACAAGCCCCGTTGGTCTAACCTTTTCAAATCTAAACCTAATAATAGTGGAAGATATTCTATTGTACAGTTCGACCTGAACTGCAAGGGATTATCCCACCCTCCTCCACAACTTATGGTTAAAGAAATTAAAACTTGATCGGAATTTCTAGTTGGCTTCATTATAGGGGATAGTGTGAAGTACATGGAAATTACTAGTCACTTGACAAAAAGTGTGGAAACTAAAGGGAAATTATGAAACATTCTCCGACAACAAGAACTTTTTCTTTAAATTTACTTGTGAAGAAGACAAAACTAAAATCATTCATTCAAATCCCTTATTTATAAGTGGTCAAATGTTTATTATTACTCCTTGGAACCTAAGCTTCTGATCGGCTCGCTCTCTAATCAAAAGTGTGCCAGTTGGGGTTCATTTGTATAATATTTCATTGTTGACATGGATCCTACTTAAATCGACTAGCATGCTTGAAATATTGGATCACTTGTTTATTATGATGAGAATACAGAAAAAATAAAATGTTTTGAGTGTGTTAAATGTCTAACTGAAATTACACCGGATAAGGAGCTCCCATATTTCATTAATGTAGGAGGTATCAAATGTCTGAATGTTCAAATGGAGTATTCTTGGCGTTTATTGCTATATTCTATATGCAAATCTTTTGGACATGCAACCACTCAATGCGAACTTTAGAAGAGCAACAAAGAGATGAAAGTGATTAGCAAGAGGAGACAAATATTCCTTAAAACTATAAATCCATACATAGCAAAAAAAAAGTTGAAACAATAAGCCGGCGAGCAAGTAACAAATCAATACATAGATAGCAATGAGTACATTGGATACGCAAAAAAGGAAAAGCAAGCTACTCAAAATGGGTAGCAAATATACCTAAGTAAGTTGAACAAGCCTACCAATATAAAAGCGGTACATCCAATTAACTCCCTCCACCTCAAAATCATCCTTTCATGGTCCAACAAGCAATGATTATTCCACTAAACGTATCCAAAAGACAAACCTAGTTTATATGGTCAAAATAAATTTACTACCTTAAGTGTGCTTGAAGAGGGTGAATATGTATGTAACACCCCGGAAATTTAACGAAAATTTAATAGAGATTTAACAGGAAATTTAATAAGGAAATTTAATAAGGAAATTAAATTAAACGAAAACAAGGAATTAAAAGTAAATTTTCATTGACGTCCGAATCCGGCTATGAAATTTACACCATTATGCTCGTAATGATTTTCTAGATGATTTTCGTATATAACACTTTATAATCCGAGTTAGTATGGAGGAGTTATGGGTGTTAGAATGAATTAAGAATTTTAAAAAAAAAATTTGAAAATTTACAAAGCCATCGGTTGACCCAAAGGGGTTCAAGGTCGACCATCGTAGGGGGGCGGTCGACCCGAATGGGAGTAAAATTGTGGATTATCGATTTTCTGAGGCGATGATAAATGGACGAGATGATTTGCTTGAGGACGAAGTGTATGATGTGCGAACCTGATGCCATGAAATATTCACCTAAGCTTATCCAATGGCCTAAAATCTAACCCCCCACCCCTATAAATTTATAGCTAATGAAACCATAATTCTCCATTAAAAACTTACAGTAGCCAAACTCTGCCAAAATTTTCTTTCAACCCTAATTTCTAAAATTCCAAAAATCAAATCTATTCGACCTAAGAGATTGAAGCAAGGAAATAAAGATGGATCAAGGTAATCTAAGCAGAAGCTATCGATTTGGGGGCCAAATTCTCGGGTGCAAGTATTAATAAGAGCTTAGGCTAGAGGTGAGTGGGCACAATTTTGATAAGTTGATTATTTGTAGTTAATTTAAACTTAGGATGTTAGAAAACCCCAAACTGAATATGCTAATATGTTAAAATCTATGTTTTAATCTAAACCCTAGTTTTAAATTGTCGGTTAACTGTTAATTGGAATTATGCATATACCCTTTTTCTCTTGAAATTGGAAACCCTAAAATCAACAAACCCTAAACCCAATTGCAAACTATTGATTAGACTATAATTAGGGTTCACAAATCACTGTTAACGACCTGATTTAAATGAATAAACAATTGACAATCAAAACTAGAAGAAACCCCAAAAATTGGTCGTCAACGGTTGACTTAGGAACCTTAACGGTCGACCGGTAGCGGTCGACCCAAGGGTATAAGCGGTCGATCGTTTATATCAAAAACTGACAACCTGAACCTCGGCCTAAGGCCTAAAATTTATAAATAATAATTATATAAAACATGAATTGTTGTGGGCCTATGTAATGGCAATTAGATGCATGTTAGGACTTGTAGGGAAGTTAGTTTCCTATGATCAGACACTAGGTTGTGGTGGTGTTCGGTAATGGTTGTTTATCCAATTTAGGATAGTAATCGATTCGAGGTGATGTACTTACGCAATTGGCACTCACAGGAAGTTCCAACAGTGGGCGTGCAGCTGGTATGGATGCGTGTTGGAGTATGTTTGGCACAACGGGAGGTCCTAGTATTCACAAATTCCCAGGGCACGTGATACAATTAGGGAGGAGGACCCATAGCATGCAATAAAAGGCCAACGTTATGATCAAGAGGTGGAAGCGAATGCAGACAATAAGACCTTACATAAGTTGACATTTTAGGTTCTTACTCTTTAGGCATAGTAAGTGGTAACGTTCCCAATAGCCCATTGGCGATGATACTAGTGGAAGTCTATGTCCATAGTAGCCTATTGGCGGTCTCTTTCATAGTTAGTAGCCAAGAGGGCGGTGCCTTGTACATTGAGTAGCTCTAAGAGCGATGGTCGATCGTTAGATATGAAATTCGATACTTGGTTCGATCTATTGAATTAGCCCACACAATTTGAAGTGTAGAAATGTACTAGACAAGAACCCCTAGGTAACAGACCTTATGAATTTACAGACACTTGTATCACACCCTATATCATTTAGAGTAGTATTAAAGTAACTGCATATGATCACCATGTTAAATTTGTGCTCATTCACCAGACTTTATGTCTGACCCATTCTTTTTCCTTCTTATTCCCCACCATAAGTGGATATGGCAGTAGGTGACTGGTCCATTCTAGATACTTGGAGAGCTGAGCTTATATTCAGACTCTACTTTTATCCTATTTTACTCTCCATGTATTATTCTAGCTTATCAGTACATTTTTCTTCTTGCATTAGACTTTGGGAGATATTTTATTATGTACTATGTATTGAATAATGTACCGATATTTTTCTGAGACTATGACTTGATATTTTCTGGGATTTATGTTTTTCTGTGATATATACATACATGTTTATTTCCTTCCACTATGAATCTGAAAGTGTAGTATATCTTAGATTATATCTGCTTGTATTAGTCTTTGAGATGTGAAATTTTAAACCCCGACGATTCGCATTTCTCGACATGGCGCAAGTCCAAATGTCACATTAGGCTTTGGATCGACGTGTCGGGAGGTGCAGGTTTTCACGGTGTACTTCTAGTTGATCAAGCTGAAGTAATTGTTACTCCTATTATAATGATATCAGAATCTATTATGCACACTTCACCTATGATGACCTATATTGATTTCAACAGTTCTGATATTCCTTCCTTTAAACCGTCTTTAGTTCATTACCATTCACTTGTCATATCCGAAAACTCAATTATGCCTAATTCATTGATGCATGATAATCATGATCCAAAAACTTTATTGTTACCTACTCCAAATTCATGCATTCTTATTCAAAACATGCACATTGACCCTCTACATGTTACAAACCATGCAACGATCATGTCCTACTTGATCTTTCCAAATCATTACCATTAAGTGACTTATCTTCTTCCATATCTCTGGTTTCTTTTTGCATGTCATTCTCTTCTTTATATTCCAGTTAGTTCACAACTTTAATTCCTTAAGTTATGCACCCTACCACTCCACCTTTACATCAAAACCAAAACAAGCAAAGCCTGATAGAGTTAGGGGTAAGGTCTAGGGGAAATTATGTATTTTGTTACATAAATCTAACTCAATAATCAATATTGTTCGAAATAAAACATGTTTCCTTTCTATTATATACTTGTTATAAAATGTTATAAATAATTAATTAGTTAATTTAAGTATATATGTTTGATAGTCCATAAATGATGTATTTGTGGTAGCAGTTCAAATAGTTGTAACCATGAGTGTTATATCACGGTATGATAAGCACATCATTTTAAATATTCCTAGTCAATATGTAATGAGATTAGACATCAATGCATCTGTTAAGACTAGAGTACGTAATGTTCTCCAAATGTTGGACAGTGTATTACTCATGGCTGTTGGGACCACCAAGGGGTTACGTACTAATAGTTATTGAATAACCATGGAATGACTCACTCAATAGTTTTCTGTTAGTTAATATAACCAAGGTAAAACAGAAAATTTCAAAGTGACTAATTTACATAGTTCTCTTGAATTGAGAATATTGTTAATCTTCAATATGAAAGCTCTGCTTTAATTATAGTTAAATCATGGCACAATGTCCATCGAACGACTATAATTGGGCGAGTGGAAGTATTGGAAGTGAATTACTATTCAAGAGAGGATTCGTCTTGTCAGTTACATGAGGTTAGTATCATGGTCAACCGAAGTCAACTCAAAGTCAAAATCTCCGGTCAAAGTGGTTCGGTTGATAATAATTGTTAGTATTAAACCAAGGACTTTTTGTTTGGACTATAAAATTGAATATAGACGATATTGGAATTTTGACCATTATCAAATTCCATGAGTCCAAAGTGATATAGTTTTAACGAAGAGAATTTGTGTAAATAATTGTCACTAGTGGGTAACGCTTATAATAAATAAAATTGGATTTTACCAAAAGAAGTGCAAGCAATCAATTTAGCCAAAATGTTACACCACTAGCTAAGGTGATGTGTGAACATTAATATTTGAATTATTCAACATTAATCGCTGACTGAATTTACATCTATGAGTCACACAATCGAAATGATGAAGATTTCGAAAGAACACACCATTTAATTGATTTTTAATAGTTGAAAATTAATTAAATTATTTAATATTTATAAAATATTAATTATTAAATTTGTTTGAATGCCATTAGTATTTAGTAAAGTGCGTAAACAAAAGTTATAAACGGGCGTATCGATATACGATATCGGTAGAATGTTCAAATTTTATTTAAACATAATAAATACTAAAAAGGGATATAAATAAATTAAATTAATCAATATTTGTGAAATATTAATTGTTAAAAATTTCTTATTTGATTTGGTTGATTTTATTAGTATTTAATAAATTACGTATATAACAGTTATAGGCGCGGGTATTGGTATACGATATCGATATAAATTCAAAATGGATTTAAATGGGAATAATACTTATTGGTTCTTAGAATGTTTTAGAGTCCAAATAGCCTTGTAATGTCCAGCTTGCTTTGAGGAACAAGATGGGTCAATAAAATTTTCTCTCTGCCATTTTTGGACTTTCTTATTCTTATATTCTCCTCTCAAGGTCGAAATTTCCATCGGGACAAGGTTCTAAAAATTTCAAAAAAAAAATCAATGGGTGTCTCTAGAAAATTGCAGATCTGGAGATCGATTTGTAGAATCTAGGAATTTTTTTTGTTTTGTTTCATTTGTATGTAAATTATCATGTTCACGTGCCTGTAATTCTCTACATCTTCTATTTCTTCTCCTTGTATGGTTTTTAGGTTATGTATGATTATCAAAGTTCTACTTTAAAATTATTTATTTTGTCATTATGTTGAATTTGATTTCCCTTTTATATATTACCCTTGTGATATTAATAATATCAATTATAGATTCTCTTCAGTCCTCTTTTGTTGGATCATTATGTGTATTTGTAATTTAGATCTAGGCCTGATTATCACGAATTCATATATGCCTAACTCGTCTAGTCCTTTTAATTCAGAAAACAAATGGATCATATTACATATTACATATTACAAAGTTATGGATTGAAGGATGTTATATAAATCTTTTGAAATATTTTAAGTATTGTTTACATATAAATTAATTGAATTTAAATTTCATATGTTGTTCCCAAAATCAAAAAAAGAAAAAGAAAAAAGGGAAACCTTTAAATTTCCCTTGATTTGTTTCTTAATTTAATGTTTGGAATTGTAGCAAGCTATTTTGTTTTTAAAGTATAGTTTGAATTGCAAATTAGTTAAGTATGATTTTGTTTCAAAATATTAAATTAATCTATATACATATAAATATATGTATGTATGTTTGTATGCATGCATATATATATATATATATATATATATTAAAGTTTACAAAATTAGCTTTAAAAGCAATGTAATAATGTTTGAATTACCTTTTCAAGTAAAGCCAATTTTAGATCACCTTCTATATTTTTAATGTAATGGCCCATATTTTTGATAATTAAAACTATTAAATTAAATAAGATTTTGAAATTTAATATTGTGAAAAATTAAAATTTATGATTTATTAATGAGAAAAATAATTAGAATATGATTTAATAACGTTGTTTGAATATTATTGACAACTATTTTAATGTAATTTCAATTAATTAAAATAATTGTAAAGTTAATTTGGTTATAATTGTAAATAAGGAATAAATTAAATGTTGGATTCAATGTATGAAATTATCTGTTCTTAATTGAAATAGGTTTATTATAGAATATGAAATAAATAAATTAATACATAAATTTATTAGCTTTTGTTTGTAAACAATAGACTTGTAAATGTGTTTGAATTACTAATGTGTAATAATTGTCTTAATAATTATTTTATTATTTAATCCGTTTGAAATTAATTTGGAAATCAACAAAATTAAGATAATTGAAATATTGCAATTAATACGGTAAAAGACGTTAACTGTTGAGTGATGAGAATAGTAAGATGGAAACTTATGTTAAATTAATTCATCGGGTAATAGTGATTTAATGTAAGAATTTAAATCTAAGTAAAAGATTTTTTTGAAATTTAAATTTTAATGAATGGATTTATTACAGTTGTAATCGAACGCTGAAATTAATGTAATATTTAAATCTTGGATTTAATATGGAAAATTTTATTTTCAAAAGATTATAAATTTCAGTTTAATCAAGAATGATGAAAATTGTTAACTTTTAATTTAGAATTTAAAAGTGATTAAATCAATTTAATAATAATAATTTATTTAATTAACGTGTAAAATTGAGATTTTGGGTACTGTCTCGGATTTCAACGAAACCGGTTTCATCGGATCCGTAATAGTGAATTATTATAGGATTTCAAGTTTCGTAGCGATCAGACTTATCATTTGATCGTGCGAGCTCGAAACGCGTAGAAATCAATTAATGGAATTTAAATGAATATAATTTGATTTTGAAAGCTAACTTCTATATACAATGGAATCGGGGTTTGAAACCAGTTCCATTGAGTTTAAAAGAATTTTAAAAGAAATGTTTTAAAAGAATTTTAAAAGGAAATAAGTTCTGTACTCCCCTCTTCTATCGCCGGAAAATAATTTCGGTGATGATCGCGACATCATCGACGTTCATTTTCGAGTTTCAAAGTGGGAAGACCACTATAGTAGCTTTGCTACACATTTGTCTTGATAAAAAAATTTTAATTTTATTTTCTTAAGTATGATTTGATATATATAAAATATATGAGTATATATATATTATTTCAAGATGATTTGAAATGGAATCCGATATTTAGTTCTTAAATTTCTTTTAATCAATAATTTTTAATTATTTAATGAAATGGAATCTTGACTATTTTAATAGTTGGAAACTTCTAAAATGAGAAATAAGAAATTAGAAGCTAAGTGTTTAATGAAACTGTAAAGAAATTGGAGATTTGTCACGTGTAAATCAAAAGATAATGGAAATTAAGAAGATGTAAACTATTGAACATTTATGTTAACTAAAATGAATAAGATAAATTTGTATAACATTCAATTATATTCTAAAAATATATATAAAAACTTACCAGAAGTGTTTAAAAAGTTAAAATGTTAATATGAATATGTAATAGAATTTTATACTAGTAAAACTTAAGTAATGGAGTTATGTCCACAAATAAGAATTATAATGTACCATAAATATTTTAAACATAAGTTAATATTTTGAAATGCTAGTAATTAAATTAAATAGAAAAAAAAATGAATACTGTTTAATTAAATGATTATAAACTCAAGCTCGATTCTTGACGGCGTACAATTGATACGAATTTTTGATATGAATTTGAAGTTTTCTATCATGGTTTATGGCTATGCAAGGAAAACGAAAATTTTGAATCAAGAAATCGGATCAGAGTCCGCACTAGAGTGGTCGGGTTAACAATACTAGTTCGAAAGTGGAATGTGTGTATTCAAGCAAGTGATTTGAATTGATATTGTGTATAAAAGATTTATGTACATCGTGAAAATTTAAATAATAGTTAAATTCTTTGTTGTTTTGGCTGATGGGAAGTTTGGGAAAATGATACTTTAAATTGGTTAAGGATGTATGAATAATCTATTAAGTAATTATCCAAGGCTGCTGAGCGTAAGGTACACTTGGTAGTTTATTTATCAACTTTGTACGATGAAAAGTTTCTGAACCTGAACTAACCATTAGTTTTGGTTGCTATAAATGGTTAATGGATTCTTTTGTGGCATATAATGGTTGTATTGCTTTTGTTCGCATATCACTTTTATATATTGTATGTTGTTTGTGCTATTGATTTGAAACAACTAAAATATTACTCATTTACATAATTTTAAATTCTTTTTGGATTATGTAAGTGAGATACAGGTTTATGGAAGCAATAGCTACTACTTTTGGTTTCATAAATAAGTTTGTTTGCCCGACAAATAGATACGTTTTCGGATTTCGGTTTTGCAACGATATTTTTATTGTTTTTCCCATGGTTTGGGACGTTTATTATTGAAATATGATATATATTGTAATTATTGATATTATTATTTTTCCAGACCTAGCCGCGCAAAGGAGACTCTGCCGAAATTTTTCGTGAATTTAGGACATAGAAAATTTTGTGAAAGTTGAGTTATTTTCAAATCCTTATTAAACTAAATTATGTGAATTAATTGTTTATAAATTGATAATTTGAATAAAATTATATCAAGTTTCTTAATTCCTTCTTGTTCCTTTTCGAGGATGAAAAGTTTTGAATGGGGGAGAGTGTAACGACCCGTATATTTGATAATTAAAACTATTAAATTAAATAAGATTTTAAAATTTAATATCGTGAGAAATTAAAATTTATGATTTATTAATGAGAAAAATAATTAGAAATCATTTAATAATGTTGCTTGAATGTTATGGACAACTATTTTAATGTAATTTCAATCAATTGAAATAATTGTAAAGTTAATTTAGTTATAATTGTAAATAAGTATAAATTAAATGTTGGATTTAATGTTGAAATTATCTGTTATTAATTGAAATAGGTTTATTATAGAATATGAAATAAATTAATTAGTACATAGATTTATTAGCTTTTGTTTGTAAACAATAAACTTAGAAATGTGTTTGAATTACTAATGTGTAATAATTGTTTTAATTATTATTTTATTATTTAATCCGTTTGAAATTAATTTGGAAATCAACAAAATTAATATAACTGAAATATTGCAATTAATACGGTAAAAGACGTTAACTGTTGAGTGATGAGAATAGTAAGATGGAAACTTATGTTAAATTTATTCATCGGGTAATAGTGATTTAATATAAGAATTTAAATCTAAATAAAAGATTTTGTTTGAAATTTAAAATTTAATGAATGGATTTATTACAGCTGTAATCGAATGCTGAAATTAATGTAATATTTAAATCTTGGATTTAATATGGAAAATTTTATTTTCAAAAGATTATAAATTCATGTTTAATCAATAATGATGAAAATTGTTAACTTTTAATTTAGAATTTAAAAGTGATTAAATCAATTTAATAATAATAATTTATTTAATTAACGTGTAAAATTGAGTTTTTGGGCACTGTCTCGGACGAAACCATTTTCATCGGATCCGTAATAGTGAATTATTGTAGGATTTCAAGTTTCGTAGCGATCAGACTTATCGTTTGATCGTGAGAGCTCGAAATGCGTAGAAATCGATTAATGGAATTTAAATGAATATAATTTAATTTTGAAAGCTAACTTCTGTATACAATGGAATCGGGATTTGAAACTAGTTCCATTGAGTTTAAAAATATCGAAAACCTATGTTTCGATATATTGGATGACCTACTTTCGTTTCGAGGATGAAACGGGCTTTTCAGGTCGTTGTTATCGTTTCGACCCAATTTGATCTGTCCATTCGTTCTTATCCATCTTTGTCTATATAAATAGATTGTTTCCTCTAACCCTAGCAGTCTATTCCAATTTCTGTACGTACTTTTATCCTCATCGGTTCCTTCTCAAATGGCTGCCAATTAAAAACCCTAATTCTCAATTCCAAATCAAATCGAAAATTTAAACTCCTCAAAACCTATCGAATTATATATCATCGTGAATCTCTCAACAAACGTAATCTACTTATGCAATTCATTTTTCGATTGGAGGCTTCGTTTGGCCAGAAATTTGCGAAGTACTCTCGGCCGTCCATTCTAGGTTTTCGATTTCAACGGTGGATCGTCGACTATACGATG
Source organism: Allium fistulosum (assembly GCA_030737815.1). NCBI lineage: Eukaryota > Viridiplantae > Streptophyta > Magnoliopsida > Asparagales > Amaryllidaceae > Allium > Allium fistulosum. The sequence continues at coordinate 602,215,162 of CM060903.1, forward strand.
ATCGGAGGTGACCAATGGGTAGAGGAGGACGCGCTTGGTCGATCTAGTGTCTCAGTTCATCTCAAAAGTGCACGGATTCACCAGAAATGGCGAACTAATGGAGGGCGGCAGCTGGTGGATTGGTGGCGCCAGTGGAGGCCGCAGCCTGGGCGCGGGTAGAGGGGATGACGGCTGTCTCGGCAGCGCTGTCTGATGAGGTCGATGGCATGCGTAGTGGCATCAACAATTGGATGAATGTGATGGCGGTCGTGCGTGGTTGGGTTCACGAGAACGGCTTGGGTTTGTGAAAGTTATGTTTTACGAATTTGCCCCTTGTATATTTTAATTTTAATTAAAAAAATTTGATGTTCTAACTCATATAACTTTTTCATACGAGCTCGGATTTGGATGCGGTTTCTTCCATTAGGATCGTATCGAAATTTTGGACGATATAAAACTGGTTTGGCTGCATTTGAAGACTGTTGGAATTTGGGCGTTCTTTTGGATTTTAATTCGACTAAAAATCAAAGGTGAGTGATTTAACCCACTCACGAAATACTAAACCTTCTTATGTTAGTTGAATTAGGTTTATGATGTGATAAGAAATATATTGATTGTTGTTTGGTAATTTAAATTGTCATTTAAATTTAATTTGAATTTATATTAAATTAATTTACCATTTAGATTAATATTGGAATTGAATTGCTAGTTAAATACCTGATAATGATAACCTGTTAATTGTTGTGATTTATTGGCTGATTTGATGTTGATTGTGATGGATGTTTATTTGTTGACATTTTGGATGATTGGATGTTTATATCCCTGTTATCACTATGGGTTGAAATGATACATACCCGAATGATCTTATAGATCAGGGAAAATCGTTATGGGTTGAAATGATACATACCCGAGCGATTTTATTGATTTGAAAATTATTGATTCGGGATACGATTTGAAATGATATATACCCGGAAAATTTAACTATTTTGGGTTGAAATGATACATACCCAATCACTTGACCATAGGGTTGAAAATTTATACGGACACCGTTGGTCGATTTTAAATTATTTTCTAAAATTGTAAAGTATGTTAGATTTATAAATTTAATTTAATGGTTATATTTCAAAATTTTATATTTGGAAAATAATTTATTTTATATTTTTAAAGTTTCAAATTATAAGTTAATATATGGTTTTAAATGTAAATTTAAGATTTTAACTTATAATTTTATTTAGTTTTAAAATATATGATTTAAATAATGTAATATAATAAAAACACTTAAATTTTTTTAATTTAATAAAATATTCAATATAGTTTTAAAATATTTATTTAAAAATTTAATTTAAATAATAACTTTAATAGATAAAAGATTATTTTTGTAAAAGATTTTAGAATTTTTGAAAGGTTTTGTAAGGAATTTATAAAAGGAATTTATAAAAGTTTTGTAAGAGATTTTATAATGGATTTTATAAAAGGATTTTTATAAAAGATTTTTTATAAAGGATTTTATAATGGTTTTATAAAGGAGTTATAAAGGTTTTAATGGATTTTATAAAGGATTTTATAAAAGAACTTGTATAAAGAGATTTGGAAGCGTTTTAAAAGAATTTGCGTAGAAGTTTATGAAAATGGGAAGAGTTGTAAATTGTTTTGGAATTTATAAATAACTTTATAAATTGTTCTAAAGCATATAAATAGTTTGTAAATGGTTTAAGAGAGACTTATAAATTAATTTCGAAATTGATTGAAAGAAATCTTCCTCGGCATTTATGAATATATTTATACTTTTGGAATAAGTATATGGATATCTTGATATGAAGGTATAAACTGTTTTCTGGATTTATTATAAAAAAATGTTTTATAATGTGACCACGGTGTGAAATAAGCTTTTGGTTGTTAAAGAGACCGGGGTTGGATTTTGTCATACTCTCTGCGAATTCTGAAACCACTTTAACAACTGTGCACGTGGTGGAGAATCCAGAATGAAGTAGGATGGTTTGGCGAACACTACTGGTATGAGGTAAGAACGCAGCCTTGACCTTCGAGTCAGCTTTATATGACTAAAACAGGAGCTATCCCGGGCCAAGTGAGGTCGCTCCTCCTATTGGAAACGCTTCTTCGATACCATATCTGTTACTTTGTGATTGATTGGTGGCCACCCTCGATTTGATTATGGGAGTGTGTCTCGAGGTGCATGGTAGTAGCTGCTATGCGTTACCACCATTCCGAGAATGCAAAACGGTAGAATCCTACCCTGGGCATTGCCTCGCGTGCCTTATCATATGCCTTTTCGAGCCCACTATGATTTTTGTTTGTGTCGTACCTATGGAGTGCTCCCTGATAGCCCACCAGTTTACGATGGAGTTTAAAGTACTGTATGGACTACGATGCCTATAAAAATATGTTAAGGGGGATATGGGTAACGCCTTATCGCTATTTTAATACTTTACTTTACTGATAGAAACTACACACACACACACATATATATATATATATATATATCATATATTACTACATATAAATAGTTTAACGAATCCTTAGGAGATGGAAAATCCCGAAACATCTCTTAAGTTATTGCACACACGTTATACACTGGATATGAGATGTGAAATGCCGTAAACATCTCTGAAGCCGTTACACTCATATTTATTTGCTGTTGATTTAACTTACATAAGATCTTTTAGTTTTGACTCCAATATTTTGTCTTTTCATTACACTCGGGTCAGCCTGAGCATTTCAGTGTTGAAGACTTTATTTTTGGAGGACGAAGACGGAGTTTGGTATATTATATTATTAGTAATTTTCCACTGCATCATTATTAGTATGTCATTGTTTGCACTCTGATTTTTTTAAATAAATTGTGTAATTATATGTATATTATAAAACAGCTTCATGAACTATTTATTTGATTATTATATTTTGTCATTCCGCTGTGAGATTCTGTGTTTTGTTTTTCCTTCTTTTCTCTTATTTTCTTATTTACCCCATTGACAATCCTCCCTTTTGAATGGTTTGAGTTTGACATGTGTGGTTTATTGTCGATTTAAACCGTCCAAAAAGGTGGGTCGTCACATTTAATACACGTTTATTTACATCTATATACATATGCATACATTTTGAAAAAAAACTCTTTGGACAACAAAGGCATATATGGAGGGGATATGTGATCGTTGTGGTGTAAATCCAACACCTAAAACGTTCACATTTACTATGCACACATTCTATATGAATAAATAAAAAATAATACCACAAGCAACTTAAATTAAACCTATATACTTATAAATTCTATATACTTACACATTCACACATGAGCACATTTAATGCACCCATCAAATAAATTAAAAATAATACCACAAGCAATTTAAAATTAAACCAAACTAATTTTAAATACTTATAATAAGACTAATATTTTATTTAAAAGAAAATTTAGAAAAGTTCTATATTAATTTAGACTACATAGGCCTAATAAATATCCAAAAGGGATTTTTTGAAATTTACCATTTTACTCCACTGCGGGCTGGCCCAGTTCCAACAATGGTATCATAGCCCAATGGTCTATGCGGTCTAAATTAGTCATGTTAGATGCTAACTAATTAAGCTTGGTCACTTTTTATAGTGTCTAGAAAGGTAATGTCTAGAATTGGAATTGGATAATCAAGTACCCCATCTTACTTAGTTACTGGCCCAGCTTGAAAGGTGATGTGAGCCTAAAGATTGCCCCTAATAGAAAAGGCTTAAATTTGAATTGGGTCTTGGCTAATTTTCAAAATTATTTTGAAAATTAAAGTAAATATTTTTAATTTAAAATGAAATATGTTTATTATAAAAGTTATAATATAACATAATTTTTCAAAATGTTTGAAAAGATAATAAAATTTTCAAAGTGTTAGAAAATTTAAAATTTAAACATTAATTTCAAAACTAATTTATTAAAAAGATTAATAAAATAAATTAATTAAATAAGTTAATTATTATATATGCATGTATTATATCTATTGATATATGTTATATTATCTTTAAATGTTTAAGATAGTATAAATGTACATGTATGCATATATAAAAGGACTTTCAAAATTAATGTAATTTAATTAAAAGCACTTAACTAAATTTATTAATTAAAGGTTAATTAATTAAATTAAAGACACACACACACATATACGATACATATGTATTACTAATATATACTATAAAGGTTATAACATACATGTCTAACATAAAAGTTATATTGGAATAATAATATAAAATTAATTAAATAGCTAAGTAATCAAATATGATTTAATTAATATAATGTTACACATAAGATTATCATATAAGATAATTAAAATATAAAATCTATATGATAATGAAACTTATATAATATGAATGTATAAACTAAAGGCGGAATATTATAGAATCCCTAAATAGACTTAAGGATAAATACGTACGTAAATGTATGTATACCATGATTCTTGATGTGTCCGACACTTAAGTCATGGGGGTATTTCATTAGAAATACATTATTACATTAGTCAATATCACTCTATAAATATATTAAAGATTATGAATCTTTACAATAAAGTCTTCCTCTACCATTTATACATTAATACATTACTTGCATACTCTCTAGTTGTTGAGCTTTCGTCAACCTAGAGATGTTCTATGGAGTATTACTAATGTATAGACTAGACGAGGTAAGATATTATACATATTTGTTGAGATTTCCTCAAGGTATGTATAGTATACTTAGGCTGCCGCGAAATGGTGGGTACGAGTGAACAATCTCTTTTACTTGTTGATCTTTCCGCAAGGTATGTATAGTTATACTTAGGCTACCGCGAAACGGTGGGTACGAGTGAACAATCTCTTTTACTTGTTGAGCTTTCCTCGTGGTAAAAATGAAACTAGGACAAGGTACCATAGTTAGGAGTTGTATACGATACAACTGATAAGGAGTTATCCATTGTACGTGGGAGTATGATTTGTTGAGCTTTCCTCAAGATCAGAATCCCAAGATTTGTACAAAACATGTTTAAAATTTAGCATCTTTCCGTACTTTAATCATCTAAAAAACATATGCATGTTGTGTCAATAAAACCACTTAAAATATTCATGTTTAAATATTTTATGCTAAAACCAAACTTAAACAAAATCAAGTGAAGCATTGAAAAGAAAAGTAATCATGTTAGACCACTTACAGTACACTTTTACATGTTTAAAATTTAGCATCTTTCCATACTTTAATCATCTAAAAAACATATGCATGTTGTGTCAATAAAACCACTTAAAATATTCATGTTTAAATATTTTATGCTAAAAACAAACTTAAACAAAATCAAGTGAAGCATTGAAAAGAAAATTATTTGGCTTGGGAATTTCGTCGAATAGTTTGAATGCGAGCAAAGAAGAGGTGAGTACTGTACTTTATTGTTCAGTCTGGATCCTCTCCTCTTCAACGCGAATATCATCCAGAGCAAAACAACTCAATTCCTTGTATCAATCATCCATGAAATTTCTTCAAACGCAAAACGATTGCAAAACAAAATTGGAGCAGAAAAAGTCAAAGACTGTTCAACATTAAATCGGAGATAACTCCTATCGTACTTGTTCAAATAACATAAAAAATTGAAAAACATCAAACAATCCACTGACTAATTTACACCTAATTAGTTCGATTTAGCAGCAGATATTACGTCATTACAAGAGTTCAATTGGCAAATCAATCTCAAACCGATTCAAATAGAATATTGATGTTTAAATACTTCAGCAGTGACTGGAATTTCACCAAAATGCTGATTTCATTTTATAATAACTTTAATAAATAATAAATGAAGTGTTACCAAAAGTTAGAGGCAGAGATTAGCATAAAGTTGCAACTCGCTGGTGCGCTTAATACTTGGGGGTAGAGGGGAGGAGGTCGGCGGTGACTAGCAGAAGTCGACATGTTGGAGGCAAGGAGGCGGCCATGAACTTATGTTCGAGGATTTAGGAAATAATATGAGGAAAAGGGAAGAGGAAATTAAGAGGAGTGAGAGGGAAAATGAAAATAATTTGGGGAAGAGGCGGGCACAAATTTATAGCGTTATGTAGCCACTTCATACTGCAAATAAATAAAACTTATAACAAGCAATAACACAATGAAGTATTATAGTGTATTAACTAATTATTAGTTTTTGCTACTTAACTATTTAATAGTATTAATTAAAATTATTAATTAATTATTATTAATTAATGGTAGTTGTTTAATAGTAACTTTTAATTATTAAATATTATTTAATATATTAAAAATTAATTATTCAATATCAAATATTAATTATCAAATGTTAGTTGTTTAACAGTATTTATTATTAATTACTAGTATTTAATAATGAATTATATATAAACTATTAATTTAATATTTAATATTTATTTATTGATTATTAATTATTAATTAATTTAATTACTAAATAACTATTAATTACTAATTACTAATAGGAATTATTTGATATTTCAAATTAATTATTAATTTTTAGTATTTAATAGTAGTTATTAATTATTATACATTAATATTTAATTATTGTTATTTAAGTATTATGAATTTAATACTCATTTGCTATTTGTTATTTATTATTATTATTATAGTTAATTATTAATTACTATTTTTATTATTTAACATTGATTTTTAATTTTATTATTATTTAATATTGATTTTTAATTAAATTTTAATTTTTATTTAATATAAAAATATTATTATATTAATTATTAGTTACTTAACAAAAATTATTTAATAGTAATTATTAATTAGTAAATATTTGAAAATTTATATTAACTATAATATGAATTTCTTAAATTACTTTTTAAATATTATATATTACTTCTAAATCATTAAACATTAATTATTTAAAATTAATTATTAATTATTTAAATTACTTATTAATTACTAATTGTTACTACTTAATTTTAATTAAATATTAATTATTTAAAGTTAATGATTATGTATATATTACCGATTATTAATTATTAAATATTTAATATTAGTTATTAATTATTAAATTTTAATATTAATTATTAAAAACTAATACTATTTACCGATTATTAAGTATTGATAATTAATTCTTAATTATTTAATAGCAATTATTTAATATTAATTATTGGTGATTTAATAGAAATTATTTAATAGTAATTATTAACTATGAAATATTTAATATTAAATACTAAATATTGAATAATAAATAATAAATATTGGCGGGCGTTAGAAATTTTCCAAAAAATGGTTTCATCATATGTGAGTGGATGATTAACATAAAATTGGCATCGGTTAAAATGGAAATTTTATGATCGTTGTAAAATTGGCACATATTACAATGGGCATTTTTAGCCCGTTGTAAAATTGGCACCTATTACAACGGGCGTTTTGAGCGTTGTAAAATTGGCACCTCTTACAACGGGCATTTTGTGACCATTGTAAAATTGGCATCTATTACAATGGGCATTTTGTGAACGTTGTAAAATTGGCATTTATTACAACGGGCATGAAAGGACCATTGTAATAGCATTCTATTACAACAGGCAGTTATTGCCCGTTGTAAAAAGGTCGTTGTATAGGGCGTCTATTACAACGGTCCTTAGTGGACCGTTGTAACAGCCTTCTATTACAACGGGCAGCCAGTGACCGTTGTAAAACGGGCGTTGTAATAGGGTATTTTTGTTGTAGTGTGTGAGTCTTAACACCTACTAGTAAAGTCGAAAGAATTCTTTGTTTCAATTTAGGGTTTGGCAAAGCATAAAAGACTAGTAGGAGCCTTATTAGAAAATGAAATGATAACATTTAACCTTTCTAATATTGTAAGAACATATGCTATATAATGTTATAATAATCTACATCGATAAATTTGTGCATTTAATACGATTGATAAAAGTTTATCAATTAAAATATGCAAATGAACCGAATTAAAGATTGACAAATAGAAATATAATACATACTAATAAACACTTCTTGCATTGTAATGTTTCAATATCCATGCAAGCGCCTAATTTTAAAACTACTAAACACGTTCGTGATTTGGTCACTTACATGTTTATTTGGTCAAGACAGTGTATTGCATGCTATGAGTTTCGAACTCCAAAGCAATACAAGGCTATGGATATTTGATCCATATACCATTATATATAAGTGTTATACGGTGAACGGTCACAGTTTGTAATGTACGATACTTCGATGAAATTAGTTCATTCGAAAAAGTGAATAAACCATACTATAAGATAGAGTAATCAATTTGATTGATTACAGTGAAGATCATATTGTGTTAAATGTAACACTAGACCAAAACTACAAAAATGATCTAAGAATTTGATCGCTAAAATGTCAGTTTTGATCAGTTTACATAAAGTGCAACATAATTAATGTCCTTAAATGTTAAGGATGATCGGATGTACTTTTGTAAAGAATTCGTTATGTTATTATAGTAAGGTTTTTCTTTTCAATGGTCTACCATTTAAAAAGGAAAACAAATGTACAAGAGTAGACGTAATTTAAGGTATAGTTGGGATGAAGAGAGTGAATGGTCATTTCTGCTTCATAAAGAAACATCGAAAACGAAAATTGTAAAATAATAATGGATACTTAACTTTAGGATAAGAAATATGATTTTTATTTCTAAATGTATTTTCCTATGGAAAATTGTTTTCTATGAGATTTATTTCTCCGAGTTCAAGTTAATTGTTCAAAGCACTACCCAATGTAAACTAGTTACAGTATATGAAATAAATAGTCTATATTAAGTGGATGATGGACCTCCGTATTCAGTACGTTATTATAGTAATGGCAGAAATATTGGCGCATGCCATATAGCACAAATTGATTGCTTTTCAAATTACGAAAATTGTTTTCGTAAAACTTACCACACATTATTTATGAAATAATATCCATTCTTCGGTGATGATGGAAGAATAGGCATATTTTTATTTCAATAAGAATATTATGAATATTCTTTATGAAATAAACTATAATATGATATTTATTTTCATAACAAAAGTGATACATTGAAAAAGGCCAAAGTATTTGAAATTAGTTACCATTATTTTGGAATTACAGACTAAGTCATGGTTCCGAGAAGTAATTCTTCAATTATATGATTGTGAATCATATGGCACTAGTGAATTATACCTTAGATTATTAAAGACAAAGCACCCATCCAGTGGAGCGTCATAAGAGTTAATGAACCCTTCGGGTTGATACATATAGATATATGCAATCATAGGTTTGATAATATCAAGCGGTTCCATATACTTCATTATATTCATCGATGAATTATCGCAAGCATGAATATATGTATTCGATACATGTGGGGCATGTCTACGATAAGTTCATAGAATATAAAATTGAAGTAAAGTAAAATAACATGCAAAAGAAATGATTTGATTTGATCGAATGAGTAAGTATATTGGAAATAATTCCAAACTTACCTAAAATGAATTAAGATTCAGCCTCAAGAGTTACTCCTCCTTATAATACATAATGATGTGTTGATAAGCAGTAATCGAACTTTGTTGGATAAAGGATAATTAAATGATGAGTGAAGTTGAGTTAAAGTCTTTCTATAAGGTGTGTACTTAAGAGTAGTACACATGGTTAAGATTAGTATTGTAACATCCTAGAATTTTATCGTTTTAATTGTAAATATTTAAATAATTAATTTTTAAAAATATAAATAACTTATATTCAAATATATGAATTATTTAGATATTTGAATTGTGAATTAAATATTAATTAGATGGATTTAATAGCCTTATTTAACTCCTTTTAATTAATAAATAATGGTGGTGAATTCATTTTATAAATTTATTAACAATAATAAATGGTTCAAATAAATAACAAGGAAATCAATTGTTAATAAAACGATTTGATTTTTATTGACGTATTTTTAAATGAATTTATAGGATTTTTCCATAATTTTTAGTTTGGAAAATTTTTATATTGTCATTTAACGTATTTTACGGCAAACTATGGTATTTTTATAATTTTATAGAATAAGATAACTAGTGTATATTATTAACGTTTTCAGATCATATCACATTTCTATGCACGATTGTATTTTTGTTTTGTCGTTCGCGGTTCGTACGCGAACGGAATCCTATGTAGCGAGATACCGAAAATTTGTAAATAAACTAAACATCAACACTAAGATTTATCCAAACACTTGAATCAAACTTCCTGTGAAAGAATATAAGACCCATCATCTTTAAAAATTAAAATCAACCAATCCACTCAATGAAAAAATACAAAAACAAGTTTTATTGAGTTCGTATCAATGAGATCTACAAATCCATATAAACTTTGTCATGTGTGGTCATGTTTTGGTGTGACCAATAGTCTTGGCTGATCCTAAGGTTTAGCTTGATAGGAGATTGGGGCCATGGTTGGTCGAGCGGAGTGTATGAGCGTGTTTCTTTTGGCAAGGCGAGATGGTGGATGAAGTTTGACATAGTGCGACGGCTTGTAGAGGATCATGGCTGTCTTTCCTGTAGCAAGCCTAGGGTTTGGACGCGATTTACTGGGATGGATCGAGTGTTTAAAGTTTGGGTTCAATGAATCAAGATTGAGGAGAGGAGTTCAACGGCGAAGTCGGATTGAAGAATCGTGGAGCGTAGCTCCGTGTCGGGTTGGTTCGTGCACAGCCTTGGTTGTATCAGGCGTGCGTGTATATGTGAAGGAGAAGTTGATTTGGCGGAAGAAGGTGATTTTGAATGTAATTAAATAATGGGGTTTTTAGACTCCAGGAAAAAGTTGAAAAAAAATTTAGTCTCAGGGACAACCAGTTTGCTTTTTAGACTGAAGGACACTTTCTAGCGCAAATCACAGAATGATAATTGTAACTATCATTTTCTATTTACACTAAAAAAATATCCTTCAGACTAAAAAACAAACTTATTGTCCCTGAAACTAAATTTTTTAGCAACTTCTTCTCTGTGCCCATTTTCCTGTTAAATAATTAAGCTAACTAATTATTTTAATTAATCCTGAAATCTTTTAAAATCGATATCTTCTCCTTACAAGGTCGGATTTGAACGCGGTCTTTTGCGTTGGAATCAAATCGATGTGATCTACGCATTGGAATTGGATTCGTTGAATTTGAAGCTAGTAGAATTTTGAGCTAAGTTCGGTTTTAGATCATACCGGAACGCGAAAGCATGAACTGGAATTTTAGCGAGTTTACTAATCTCTAAATAAACTATATGATACCCATGTTGCTATAGATTATTGTGGAATGCTTGGATGATAATTGATAGTTTTAATGAAGTATAAATTAATGATAAAATTATAGTGATTTAATTCAATTGCGTTTAGCATATATAAATTAGTTATACTTCGTTTGTGATATCTATTTAGCAGAATAAAACATTGTTCTGCTATAAGTAAATTGAATGGAGTATTTTTGACATCTATCTAGCAGAATAAATCACCATTCTGTGCTAGCAAAGTAAAATGATTATTTTTGAATTTAATTAATAAATGATATGTTAGCTATTGATTTGTAATTGTTGATAATTATATGTTTTCTTATTGTTGTTTGATTGTTTGTTTGGATTTAAATTCTTGCTTGAAAAGCGGATTACAAAATAATCATTGTTTTGTAGGGGACTTTTATGGAGAGACCCCAAGGGGTTTCTCGTCATTATTAATTTACTGTTATATGCATTTTACTTATATTCTTATGTTGCCTATATTGATGTTTGGTTGAAATATTTGTGACATACCGTTTGATTGTATAAACGTCGTTATAGCGATTATCGCTATACCGTCACTAATGAAATATCATCCCTTAAACCTATGTTGTGTTGAACTTGTGCTTGTATTTTTACAAAATAAACGTTTGATCATGTTTTTGCACTTTGAAAGTTGTTTAAACCATATTTTCAAGTATTTTTGAGTATTTTGAAATAAAGGACAAGTGTTATTTAAAATTCCTAAAAGGAGTTATAAATTTGATTAATTATCTTTCGGACTAGTTAATATAGTTTTAAATTTATAAAAAGTCTATAAATTTGATTAATTATCTTTCAAGATAATTAATGTTGTTTCAAATTTATAAAAAAATTAAAATTTTGATTAATTTTCTTTCGGGATAATTAATGTTGTTTTAAATTTACAATAGATTATAAATTTGATTAACTTTCTTTCGTGATAATTAATATGGTTTTAAATTTATAAAAGCATTATATCAATTATATTTTGGGATGATTAACATTGTTTTATATTTATAAAAGTATTTTAAATTGATTTATTTTCTTCCAAGATAATAAAATGTTGTTTGAACTGATGTTTGAAGCAATTTTGATTTACAAAACAAGTTTAGAAGTTATGGTCCATATAGCAATAGTTGCTATGGATGAAGTTTGGAGATATTTTGTTTCATAAAGCATAAAAGGATATTTACTTTAGATATTTTGTAAATTATTTTCAAATGAGTTCGTAAATTTTTTATAAGTATTTGAAAGGAATTTGGGGTTTTAAATATATTCTAAATTATTATTTTAACTTAAAGTAAAAGGTTACTTTGAGATATTAATAATAAATTGTATTAATTAATCATTTTACTAATGATGTCTAAAGTTAATTACTACTTTAATAAAGTTGTTTAAAAATAATATTTGTGATGTGTAAACCAAGCACAAGTTTGGTTTTTTTAAAGTTTGATTCAGTTATGGAAAGTATAAGGAATTAAATTTTCATAAACGATATCGCTTATATGGAAATGATTTAGTCATATTCTTACCACTAAACGTCTAGGTATAGAAACTCATTTCTATCCCGTAGGTTAAAAATGTCGTTAAGGCAAGAGTTAAAGGTAACACTACCTTAACTTGCCCAACTTCATTTTCAAACGAGGAATGGTATAAGTTTTTGAAATCGACGAGTAATGGTAAGGGCAAGAGATTTAATTTTCATATATGATCATTTTAATTATTCCTGATAGTTGACTTATTCACTATCGATTCCACTGTCTTCTTTATGCGTCGTCAATATAAGATGATTTGTTGCTCATTTGGAGCGTTGATATCCTTTGTCGAAAATGACTAAAACCAAAGTGCAAGTGGATATCAAGTTATGTGGGGTAGCTCCCATTAAGGTATATTCACATCCCCTCTAGATTGAATTTGGTTGTATACACATAGAGATGTGAAATACTCAGATTCTCGGTAAGGTTGGCGGGGTTCAGCTTGTACATTTTTTGAGAGCCATCGTAGTTCTCAAGTATATTGTTTAGAGGTATACTTTTGGTAAGGGGGGTGCACCCTCCTAGTCATTGTTGGAAAATTTCCGTTTTCTTGTTTTTGATTCAAAACTTTAAATTGTTTTCTTAATTGCATCGAGAAGTGACTGGAGCTCTTCTCGATGTTTAATTATTTGCGTCCATTCATTTAAGTTTGGATTTCGATCTTATTTATGCCCATTCTTTCAAGTTTGGGTTTTGTTCTAATTTGTTTCCATTCATTCTTGTATGGATGTTATTCTTGTGAGGTAAAAACATGTTCCGTGTTTAGCGACGTGGTCTCACAGAATTATTACATGATTCCTCATATTTCTTGAGTTTTCTCGCGCTGGTTTTTCAGACTGATCTTGGTGTATTTTATTATAATGCTCGGGTCAGACCAAGTATTTTTCCAGGTTGACATTGGTGGGACATGAAGCTCATGGAGTAGAGCTGGATGTTCACCTACTGTAGTATTTTTATTTTCCATTGTATTATTATATACCCAATTGTAAGGTCATGAAGTTATAACTGTCCAGGCTGATGAGGTTTGATTTTAACTTTGATATACCATATATTTTAGAGTGACAGTTTTTACTGTCTTTTTTATATTATATGTTGTCATTCCGCTATGTGATTTTGTTTCCCTATTCCTTTTATTTATTTTTACTCTAACAATCTTCCTTTCCGGCACTTGGATGCTTGGCATTTAAATACTGTGGACGTATTGAGTGCCGACTTTCGAGGGTCGAAAAGGTGGGTCATTACAAATATTATCTGAAGAATAGTTTATAAAGACATACAAGATATGGGTTTATAAGAAATCCCATCATGTCCTAGGCCAAGGAATTAGTGGATTGTGTGAGTCGAATGATTGCATGTAATATTTGTACATAAGAAATCTTGTATGAATCGTCCCCAAGGAGTTTGGGGATGATAATCATTGGATGACTAATTTATATTATGAACATAAATATTATGAACTAATACCAAATTAGTTTTATGTACGGCAATTCATAAAATGTTTATAAATGCCTACTCCGTTGCAATAGAAAACAATTGTTGTTTCAAGAAACTCCAACTTCACAACAAAGGATTCTTTAAGAAATTATTGGTAGTAAAAAGGATTTGGATATGGTCTAAGGATAAAACTGATTACAATGGATGAAATGAAATTAACCAAATATAAATGAATGCATAGCATTAAAGTGTCTAATGATTATTCTTGCACATTGAAGAAGAAACTATAAGTTTCTTATCAATGTCAAGAATAAATAATCCTCGGTTGTTTAGTTTAACCATTAAGAATATTGACTCTATGATATGGTACGATATGTAAATCCAAAATAGAATCCAAGTACTTTATCAAAATATGATTTTAATAGTTAGACCCAAGGGATATGATCAATCGGCCACAAATCTGTCTTTAAGAGAAAGAAAAATGCAGTTGGAATATGGTGAGCCACATCGATAAGAATAAAATCAGGAATTTCAATTGTTGAAATTAGCATAACAGATTCTCCATTCAATGTGCTCAAGTTGATACGGATTCTACCTACAAAATGATTGTCTTGTATGACTTTGTATTTTGGTACGTATGTGTTGAAACTAAAAATTTAGACTAGACTGTTTGCGCATAATAACCAAAGTGTCTCAAAGTCATTGGGAGAAATATTGAATTTGTGGGTTTCGGATATGATCCAAGAACCAATACAAAAGTATCGTTCAACAAGCATCAAAACAAGTATTTGATAGAAATATCAAATAGTTTGATTTCAATCAAAATGTAGAGGAATCATGTGTCCATAAGAAAGAATGTTGAAGGCACAATGATATTCCTAAACATATGAAAACAACATGCTGCTGAATGTTAATGATGTACGTGTGTTAAAACCAGCTTTTAGGTGTTTTTGTACTCGACGTTAGATTTCAAATGATGTCTTTTATAATGAGTATAAAGGACATTGGGAATGTCCCAAACAATAAGCAAAAACACCTTATTAAAATGTTTAATAAGAAGCAAGTAAGATGGATTTCCTTATGCGTTGGCAATAGAAATTATCATACATGTTATGTTGACTACGATATCGTGATTTGTTTATGTATTTGATACATGAAGCAAATGTCAAATTTAAATTATGGTCAAATAATAGTAGTTTAGAGTGTTCTCATGTATTTAGGAGAATTATTTATTGAAACAATGAACTCCTTATGAAGGAGTATTCAGGCTCAGATTTCAAATGTGATATTGAGTATGGTATGTCAATATAAAATTCTTGTTCAAAGCTTGGTTAAGAAGCTTTAAGTTGGAAATGTTCCAAATGAGAGATTGTGGATGACTCAATAAAAGGCAAACTACATCGCCTTGAATAGTGCTAAAATAAAAGCAATATATATACATAATAAATGCATAAATTTATAACTGATCTAAGGTGATTCCAAGTTGGGAATCTATAACGTTATTATATGATAACAATGTCATGATATAGTTCGTAATAGAACTTAGAGCTCGCTGGAGGTCGAGAGACATATTCTGAATTGTTCCACATGATAAAGGCGGTTTATCAACGTCAAAGAGAGTTGATTGACAAGTGGATAATTGAAAAATAATAGCATACCCATTCACTGAGGGACCCGATTGGTTTTGAAGAAACTGATTGGAGAAGTTGGAATAAGATTTCATAATTGATCCCAAGTGCAAGGGGGAAATTGATAGAGTTAAAGGTATGTCCTAGGTGTAATTATATAATTTGTTACATAAATCTAACTCAATAACCAATCTTGTTCGAAATAAAAGTTGTTTCCTTTCTGTTATATACTTGTTATAAAATGTTATAAATAATTAATTAGTTAATTTAAGTCTATATGTTAGAAAGTCCATAAAAGATGTGTTTGTGATAGTAGTTACAAATAATTGTAACCATAAGTAATATATCACAATATGATAAGCACATTATTTTGAATATTCGTATTCAAGATGTATCGAGACTGGACATTGATGCATTCGTTAAGACTAGAGTACGTAATGCTGTCCAACTATTGGACAGTGTATTACTCATGGCCGTTGGGGACACTAAGGAGTTACGTACTGACAATTATTGGATAACTATGGAATGACCCACTTGATAGTTTTCTATTGGTTAATATAACTAAGGTAAAATGGAAAATATCGAAGTGACTAATTTACACAGTTCTCCTAACTTGAGAATATTATCGATCTTTAATATGAAAGCTCCACTTTGATTATAGTTAAATCATGGCACGACATCTATCGAACGACTATAGTTGGGTCGAGTGGAAGTAATGGATGTGAAACACTACTCAAGAGAAGATTTGTCTCCTCAATTATATAGGGTTAGTATCACGATCAACTGAAGTCAACTCAAAGTCAAAATCTTTGGCCAGAGTAGTTTGGTTAATAATAATTGTTACTATTGAACTAAAGAATTTACGTTTGGACTATTAAATTGAATATGGATGATATTGGAATTTTGACCATTATCAAATTCCATAAGTCTAAAGTGATATAGTTTTGACAAAGAGGATTGGTGTAAATAATTTTCATTAGTGGGTAGTTTTATAATAAATAATATTGAATTTTACAAAAAGATGTGTAAGCGATAAATTCAGCCATAATGTCACATCACTAGCTAAGGTGACGTGTGAACGTTAATATCTGAATTACTTAATATTAGTCACTGACTAAATTTACCTCTATGAGTCACACAATTGAAATGATGAAGATTCCGAATGAACTACATGATTTAATTAATTTTTAATAGTTGAGAATTAATTAAATTATTTAATATTTATGAAATATTAATTATTTCATAAATTAATGATAAGGACAAATATTCTTCCAAAATTAGTCATAAGGACAAACCGTCAAAATTATCAACCAACACTCATTGCACCACCATCCACCGCTATCACCTGCACTACCAGCCTCCTCGCCGCCCCCAAAACCACCCGCCGCCATCACATGCTACCGATAGCTCTTAACTTAAAAACTGATACCTAAAGCTACTACCGGTAACCAAAAACTGATATCTAAAAAATGATATCTAAAAACTGCTATCGACAACTAAAATTGATACCTAACAGCTGATACTCAAAAACCACCCATAATCTCCTAAGTTCTCGAATTTATCAAATTCTATAACCATTATCTAAGTTTACAGTTCATTCTTGAACAAGCATTTCAATCATAACAATCATCCTTATAGAAAATCAGTTCATCATCATATTTAAAGCACAAATAGACCATCCATAATCAACATCTATCAAGCTCATGAAATTGCATCGTTATCTCATATAACGATGCTTTGACTCAAGCATCTCCATTTTCCGATGCAAGCCAGATCGAGTGGCTCCACTATAGCATAAGCATGGATTCCATTCAACTAAGGTATTGTGCACAATGACGAGCACGACAGCGGTTCATCTCTTGGTAAAAAATAAAACAATTTAATGATACATACTATCACTAAAACTGATACCTAAAAACTGATCCTCAAAATAATAGTAAAACTGATACTCAAACAAAATTTATTAAATATTTGATACTAACGAAACACTAATTCAACTCAATGATCATCATATTTACTATGTAAAAACTTCATTTTTTTATATAATCAAATAAACAAAACAGTAAAAAAAACTTACACACTGCATTATTTGAAAAAATGATACTCAGAAAAAACAAAAATGATACCTAAAAACTGATCCTCACTAAACTCAACACAACAATACATTATCAATTAAACCAATATGAATGCAAAAAAACAAAATAACAATTAAAAAAATGCTCGCTTCAAATTGTGAATTTATTACAGTATAATAATTTTGTTACAAAAAAAAATCACAAACTCAAAAATAACAAATATTTTCAAAAATGATACCTACAAACTGGAAAGTTGGTACCTAACAGCTAATACCACTTCTTCTCCCCTAATTCTTCCATGGCTTGCTCTTCTTCTTTCTTGACTTGCTCTTCTTCTTCCTCGAAATGTTGTTTCTTCTAAAACACCACTTCACAACGGCATCCCTACCACCAGAGCCATCAATTTTCCATCATCAGATGACTTCAAATCGAGCTACTTCATAACCCTAGCCATTGCCATCTACCGTCGAACCAACCATCCTCTCAGCCAACGTCACCGCAGCAACCGCCTTCGCCAACAATGTCGCCGAAGCTTGACGTCGCTCCAGATTTATTTGCGTGTTTGTCATGGTTGCTAATTTATTGTCCTGCGTTCAAATTGTAATTCAAAAGTTCCCCTTCACGCTAAAATACTGAAGGCCGGTCCTTGAGGCTAAAATGCTGAGAAATTTTATCCTTGACACTAGTTTCCTGATATTAATTATTAAATTTTATTGAATTTATTTGAATTCCATTAGTATTTAGTAAAGTGCGTAAATAAATGTTATAAATGCACGTATCGATATACAATATTGGTAGAATGTTCAAATTTGATTTAAACGGAATAAATACTAAATATGGCTTTATATAAATTAAGTAAAATTAATATTTGTGAAATATTAATTGTTAAAAATTTCTTATTTGATTTGTTTTATTTCCCTTAGTATTTAATAAGTATGTATATAACAATTATAGGCGCTGGTATCGATATACGATATCGATAGGAATTTAAACTAGATTTAAATGGGAATAATACTAAATGGTTTTTGGAATGTTTTGGAGTCCAAATAGCCCATTTAATTGCTGGCCTTACTTTGAGGAATAAAAAGGATCTTTTGTTTTGAAATAAAAAGAAAATCTTATTAAAAGTAGAGGAATCAACATATATTAAATGTCACATTTATTTCCTCCTTTAATTTTTTTTTCTCTTTGTCATTTTGGGACTCTCTAATTCTTATATTTTCCATTCAACGTAGAAATTTCCATGGGGACACCATTCTAAAAATTTCAAAACAAAATTCAAATAAAACAAAAGAGAAAAAGGTGGTTGTCTCTAGAAAACTGCAGATCTAAAGATCGATCAGTAGAATCTTGGAATTCTTCTTCATTCAAAGTGTATTCTCTAGGCTTCATTTAAAAGGTAATTTTGTTTTATTTATATGTAAATTATCATGTTCACATGCCTGTAGTTCTCCATGTCTTCTATTTTTTCTCCTTGTATGGTTTTTGGGTTATTTATGATCATCAAAGTTCTACTTTTGAATTATTTATTTTGTCATCATGTTGAATTTGATTTCTCTTTTATATGTTACCCATGCGATATTAATAATATCAATAATATATTCTCTTCTATCCTTTTTTTAACATTGGATATACGTGTAATTTAGATCTGGATCTGATTGTCATGAATTCATATATGCTTAATTTGTCTAATTCTTTTAATTTAGAAAACATTGTTTGACTAATATTTTGGAATCATTATATCAATGGATCATATTACATATTACAATATTATGGATTAAAGGATGTTTTATAAAATTTTTGAAATAATTCGAGAATTATTTACACATAAATTAATTGAATTTAAATTTCATATGTTGTTTCCAAAAGAAAAAAAGAAAAAGAATAAACAATAACCTTTAAATTTCCCTTGATTTATTTCTTAATTTAATGTCTGGAATTGTGGAAAGCTATTTTTCTATGAAAGTTTGGTTTTGAACTACAAATTAGTTAAGTATAATTTTGATTTTTTTGTTTCAAAATATTAATTTAATTTGTATACATATAAATATATGTATGTATGTGAATACGAATGTATATGTGTGTGTGTATGTATGTATATATATATATATTAATGTTTACAAAATTGGCTTGAAATGTAATGTAATGATGTTTGAGCTACCTGTTTAATTAAAGCTAATTTTAGATTGCCTTCTAGATCTTTCATATGCATATATTTACATCTATATGCATATGCACATCTAAAAAAAGTTTTTTCTTTGGATGACAAAGGCATATATGGAGGGAATATGTGACCGTTGTGGTGTAAATCCCAACACCTAAAGCATTCACATTTTCTATGCACACATTCTATATGTAAGACTTACACATTCACCCATGAGCGCATTTGATGCGCCCATCAAATAAATAAAAAATAATAACGTAGACAATTTAAAATTAAATCAAACTAATTTTAAATAATTATAATAAGATGAACATTTGATCTAAAAGAAAATTTAGAAAAGTTCTAAATGGATTTAGACTACACAGGTCAAATAAAGACCCAAAAGGAAATGTTTTGAATTTATCCTTTAACTCAGGGCTGGCCCGGTTCAAACAAAGCCCTTATCATCATTTGAAACCCCCATTCAAATCCCCCTCCCTCCTCTTGATCGTATAGAGCTGTCTACTATTGTAACGACCCGCAAATTTGTCACTTGGATAAATTATTTTTATTTTAAAAATATTTAGATATAGGTTTAATAGTTAGAAACAATCATGTTTTAAGTGGTAAATTATAATAGTTATTTTGTTTGGGAAAAATATTTGCGAACAAATTACCTTAATAAAATATTGATAATTTGTAAATATCGTCCTAGGTAAAATATCGATAAAACAGCCGGAAATTGTTTTGTCAATAAAACTGCTTTTAAACAATAAGGATCATGCACGGCTTTGGATTCATACACTAATATATGTATTCAAACAAGATTATAAAATAAAATAATTTATTTTATTTTTTGAAAGTAAAATGTATTTATGACATCGGTCGTTGATATCATCAGTTTTATATATTTCTTCGGAAATTCAAGTTAAGTTTAAATATTAAATAAATTGTTTTTTATTCATGAATTAACCTATTTTAATCATTTAATAATGATGGTAAAATCATTTTTAAAATTTGTTTACTAAAATAGATAGTTCGTAGAAAAATAGAAAATGTGATCGAAGAACGTTTTCCGAATTTCGACTTTTCGACACCGAAAAGTTGTCGGGAAAATTGTTCGTCTTTGTGCACTATACGCACACATATATAAGAATTAATTAACCAAATAATAATAAAACACTAATAGTATATTTTTATATGTTAATTATGTTTAGCAAGTGATGTGACAAGTCATGGTTTTAAAAATAATAACTTATATATATGTAAGTATATATCATTATCTTTTGTCATATCTTAGCATTATCATTCATCATGACCTAGAGGATGTGAAAAGAGAGGGGGGATTTGACATATGAGAGGGAGGAAGGTGGTGATGTGACTTGCCAAAATAGTGACATGTTAGGATATTTTAAAACTAAGGTTAAAATGATAATTTTCGTACTTTCTTTCATCTATAAATACACATCCCCTTCACCATATTTTCATTTACTTCTCCATTTCCATTTTCCTAAAGCTTTCTTCATGTTTCAAGGCTTCTTATGTTAGTTTAAGTTTTTTTTAAATCAAAAGATTTAAATTGTTTTAAAGATGCGAACTTGTTTTAAAACTCTTTCTTCTCCATTTTTCCCCACTTTATTCGGCCATGACTTCCTATATTTTACACCAAATCAAGATTTTATTTTTATCAAATCGTATAAAATTTTAGTAGCTACAACTTTCTTTTTTATCACCTTTTCTAATTTCAAGCTTAAGTATGTCAAAATCTCATTTCTTTACAGTGTACTTTTAAACTCAGAAATTCAGGTCCGAAAATAGCTCTCCTTCTTTTAACCATATCTGCCTCAAACAGACTCTGATTTGAGTGATTTTTTTTATTAAATTGTAGAGAAAATAATTTTCTAAAACTTTTCTTTTGATCATGTTTCCAAAATCCTAGAGTAATATGTCCAAAAATCAAGTGGAAGATGACATATTTTTGGGGTGATTTTTGGTGCATCTAAGGCATTTCAGGTTTCAAAGATTTTCGGTGAGTAAAACAACTTTATTTTGGAAAAGTTTTTGACTTTGTTATGATGTGTTATTCTGACGATAATATGATGAGAAAATTGAATGGTTATTATGTTGGTCGATGGTGATTTGATGGACGT
This sequence comes from Allium fistulosum, assembly GCA_030737815.1. Classification (NCBI taxonomy): domain Eukaryota; kingdom Viridiplantae; phylum Streptophyta; class Magnoliopsida; order Asparagales; family Amaryllidaceae; genus Allium; species Allium fistulosum. The sequence continues at coordinate 602,237,305 of CM060903.1, forward strand.
TATGTTTGGTATTGAATTTAAGATTTGAATGTGATGTTGTCGACTTAGTAATCATATAACCTTATGTTTATATGTATGTTTCATTGTGATGTTAAGAGTATTTTAATATGGATGTATGGCTGTGTTTTAAGAATCAAAGTACGTTGAGTTGAAACAAATTTAACAACTTTGTGTGTTACGATGGACGTGAGATCCGATTTGAAATCAAAGCTATGATTTCTAGTTTCAAAGTTTGGAAATGGTTTTAAGTGTTATATTGGTTTACGGTTTCAAAAAATTTCTAAATATCATTTCAAAACATGTAGAAGTAAGAATTTAAGTGAAGTATATCACTTAAAATAAGATAGAGCGAACTGTGCTCATAACAATAGCGCTATGGATGCAGTTGGACAAAAATTCACGATATCCATATTTAAGTGATTCATTTTAGGATTGTAAAGCTTTCCAAACTTAATTAGTAACATAAAAAGAGATTAAGTTTAGATTATTTAATAAAATAATTAAAGGCAATTAGCACTTAATTAGTAATTAAGTAAGTGATTAGAGGTTAAGTAACACTTAAGGAAGGTTAATGACTAATTATTGATTAATAAGGTTTTAATTAGTGATTATGAAGATAAGAAGTAATTAAATGGTTAATTATTATTTAATTAAGTTAATTAGTTGATTAATTATTATTTAATTAAGTGATTATTTAATTAATTAGGGTTCAACTAATAATGAATTGTTTAAACCTTAATTAAGATGCATTAAGAAGTTAATTAGGGCTTAACTAAGTTCATTAAGTTAATTAAAGTTCAATTATGATTAATCTTGATTTTTTTGAGAGAAATGTGTGATCCTCTGAAGAAGAGGAGAGCACACATGAACATATATATTTCTCCAATGGTAAAGGAGCTGCCAACAAGCCTGGCAGGTAGCAAAAACCACCATACAAAAAGAAAATTTTTAAAAACCCTCCCAAAAGCCTATGCAACTAAAGACTCTCCCTTAACAATCTACTTTAGGGTTAAGCCAACTAAATATAGTTTAATCTTTTCAAAGGTTGTTTTAAACCCAATCAGTTATATTTTAAATCAATTTTCTTTTTAAGATTAATTGATTTTAAATCAAAGGATCTTTCATCTGGACTATTAAGTAGCCAAATGAATTAAAGTAGTGATTATAAAATGTTGACACGTTTCATGGGATGTAAGCTTACTTGTGTTCAGCACAAATGTTGAATATCGGTAACGTGATAAACACAAGGAAGTTAATTTCAATAAGCTGGTCATGATAACTTAAGCATAAGGAATATACTTCTATATGTAAAAAATTTACACCTGATAATGGATTTACCTATATTTATATCTTGGGCATCTACCTATGATTGATTGTGTGTTATGTGTGAATCCCTTATATATCCGATGTTTGGCAATATCCATGATATAACTTGGATAAGTTAAACCCAAAATAAATGATCCAGTGTAGTCATTGAGCCTCCGTTTGGTTTTGTAAAGTAAATATTTCATTTCTTTTTGAAATTGGTTTCAAAGTTATTCTATTTTGAACAAGATATTTGAAGAATGATTTAACAATTGTTTTGAATATTATATATAGAAGTTTTATAAATAATTTTGGTGTGTTCATAAAAGGAGGTTTAGAAATAGTTTTGAATGTTTATAAAAAGATTTTATAAATAGGTCTGAATGTCTATATAGGAAGTTTTATCCAAGGTTTGAAAGTTTATAAAGAAGTTTATATAACCGGGTTTGAATATTTATAAAGAGTGTCATAAATGAGTATGGAGGTTTGATAAATGTTTTGTAAGCGGGTTTGGGTTAAAGCAAAAAGGATTTCATGGGTAAGAGAAATTTATTAAAGGATTTATTGAAGATAATTACAACAGAAATTCGAGGTTTGGGTTTCTCGAGGCTGACCTTTTAAAAAAAATGTGGAATGGAACATTCGTTCCACACTTAACACCGAAGTAATAGTGCTTAGAGTTATCCTTTTTTTCCAATTTAAATAATGTAGTTAAATCCTTTTAGAGATTTGGTAATGGGAAATCTTACAAATGTTTTGTGAATATACTTATGTCAATAAGATAAGTATATGAATGTTTTTGAAAGAGATTTATTAAACTAGAGATGAATGATACTCCGATTACCTCGGGCCATCGACATCATACGCTCTACTGAAATAGATTTCGCGGAAAACCAGCTATATCCGATCTTAGTTGGCCTTTCACCCCTAGCCACAAGTCATCCCCGTATTTTGCCACATAGATATGTTTTGAGGCTTAGTGGTTTCTATGGATAAATAAATCTCAAATGGATTAGTTGTTGTTTGTTTATTTGATAGTCAATTTTTGCCCTAATTTGACTTAGGAAGTATGATTGTAAATTCGAGTTCCTCGATGATGCCCGAAAACTTACTTCCAAAAGAACCGGGAATGAGTCAACCAGAAATTATCGGTTGTTAGTACGGAGAGACCGGGATCAGATTTATATATCTGAAAACCACTTCGAACCAACATGTACGTTCGAGTGGAAGACATCTTAATGATGATTGAAGATGGTGCTCTTTGAAGTGCAAGGGATACTGCTACTAATCCTGAGGGTGATTCCAAAATGGATGTAGTAGAGTTAGTGCCTTCGGTTTCATTCAGACCCAGAACGAACTTGTATGGATGAGTGGTGGCATTGCATTGACGCTTGGAGGGCAGTGTTAGCATTCCAAGATGGATTGCTATTCAGAAAGGTAAAACGTAGCCTCAAGCCTCATCAACCGGGATTGACTAAAACATGGGATATGCAGTAGGGCTATATGGGTTGCACCCATTAGGGTATATCATCACCCTTCTAGATATATACACAATCATCAATGAATTCATGTACGTGGGAGCGCTCGGTTAAAGGTTGCAAAGCAACCGTGATGATGATATATTCGATACTATCCAGCAAGGTGTAGGTCGGTCCTGTGTTGGCAGGGGTCATTAGGTACGACCTCGGTACATTTTTCTTGAAGTGTACTATGGTGGACGGTACCCCAGTAGCCCAGTCATTAGTTGAAATCCATTCTCCAATATGTGCCTTACGTTTTCGATTATAGAGCATAGTATGTTGGAATGTGAGATGCAAGCATTTCAGATATTTTGTCTATTTACTTTAAACTTAGACACTATGATAATATCACTGGATTTTGATATAAAATGTTTTGGTTATCGTAAGGTAAAAACCCATCCATTTTTATGTGTGGTGTGGTCTTACAAGATACCCTTTGTTTGAAAAGTTTCAAATGTAGAAATCAGTTTGGTTGTCACTTGTTATCAAGTTTTACTCACGCTGGTTTACCAGACTGACCTGGGCTTTATTCCATGTAATGCTCGGGTCAGACCGAGCATGTTTTCCCAAGTTTAGCTGGATACTTTGGAGTTGGAGAGGAGATGGATGGTCAAGACGTATTCACGTATATTTTTCTTCCGTTGTATTATAGAGTCTATATGTTTGTCAATGAAAGTACAGGTTTCTATAACTGTTTAAATTTAGGATAAGTCTAGTGTACTTTAATGTTGTATATATGAATAGAGATGTTTCCTTTTTGTAAAGATCATTGTTGTATTATATATTATTCGCTGCATTATGAGATTCTATGTTGTTTAGTTTTATTCTATCTTCTACCTTCTTCTTTCACCCTAACAAATCGGTATTTCCGGCACTTGAATGCTCGATATGTGATACTGTGGACGTATTAGTATGGATTTTCGAGGGTCGAAAATTTGGTTCCTTACAACTATACCTATAATTGAACGTGAAAACTCTTCAAATGTGTCTTATACCAGAAAAGGTAAACATGAGAAAATTCAAAGTGCTAAATCTATGCATAATGAAGGAGACATTGATCATGGTATTGACTTCCCTATGGATTAGATTAGCATAAGGCAAGCAAATAAAATTCAACTAGAGATCTCTAGTGTCACCACAAGGAAATCTGCCAGCAAATCCAACAAACCCCAATGATGGATAAAATTTGTATATGGAATGTCAGAAGGACTCAAAAATTTTCAAAGCAACTTAATATTAAAAATCTTATCGATTCTTATAATCTACAAATGATCTCAATTTGCTAAACTAAATTAAATCATTAATTATCAATGAAAGCTTCAAAGTTAATAGCTCCTACTTTGTCTTCTCCCCATAGTCTTGTTCAAGCTCTTTATGACATAATTTTTACTCTCTCGAATCGTAACCTTTTTACTACCTCCCCTCTTTTAATTCATAAGCAATATATTTAATCGAGAGTGCTTTATATCCCTACTTCCTCTCTTTTTTCGATTACTTTTGTGTATGCAGACTCTAATTCTAGGCAAATCATGGCTAATATCCTCCCCTCTCTTCAATCATCTTTTCTTCCTTGGATTTGTCGTAATGAAAAGCAGGGTGGCAAGCCTTTGTGTTTGAGATCGACTTCTCCTCTTAATAATGCAATTAATTCTTCTAATTTGTTCTCCATCCCTGCTACTGGTGCTTTCCTCACATGGAGTAATATAGTAGAACTAGAATAAGAACTTTTGCAAGCTTGATAGATCACATTACATCTTTCCCGTATTATCAAAATGGCCAAACCTATACACTACAATCACTTCTCCTTTTTTATCAGACCATTCCTTTCTTATTGTCAACTGGGGCCAAAAACTATTACTGGTCCTCTTATTCATTATTTAATGACTGGACTAAAGGCCCAGATTATTTGGATATAGTGCAAAATTCTTGGAACGCTAATATATATAGTAACCCAATGTTTATTTTACAGGGTAAATTAAAATTTCTCAAAAGAATCTGAAGTTATAGGTTCACCTAACATTTGGCAATAGTTAAAAGTAGTCCTCTCTATTAAGAAATCAACTTCATGCTACCCAACTAACTGATGAATTAGGCTAGCAACACTCATCTCTCTAAAGAAGCTCATATATTATCTGAAAATTGGTGGTGGCTCTTAATTTTGAAAATGGTATGACGAAACTGACATTGAAACTGATAAAGTCAGGGGTATACCTTAGGGGCTGTTATGTAATTTGTTATATATATCTAACTCGGTAATCAATCTTCTTCAAAATAAAAGGTGTTTTTCCTTCTATTGTATATTGTTATATTATGATATAATTAATTAAGTAATTAATTTAAAGTATATTAAGTAGAAAATATTAAAATAATATGTTATGTGATAGTAATTGCAATATCTTGTAACCATGAGAAAATTTTCACATTTAAAATAACATACTATTTTAAATATTCTTAGTCAAGTTGTTTGGAGATGGGATATCAATACATCCGTTGAGATTAGAGTGTGTAACGCTCTTCAAATGTATGGCAGTGTATTACTCATGGCTATTTGGGGCATCAAGGGGTTCTGTATTGATGCTTATTGGATAACTATGGAATGATTCACTTGAGAGTTCTCTATTGCTTAATTTAATGAAGGTCAAACAGAGAATCTCGAATGATGTTACACATTTTCCTCGACTTGAGAATAACGTGGAACTTCAATGTAGCACTCCACTTTGATTATAGTTAAATCAGTGCATGACGTCCATCGAACGACTATAGTTGGGTCTGAGTTGAAGTATTGGAAGTGAAACACTATTCAATAGAGAATTCCTCTCCTAAGTTTTATGAGATTAGTGTCGGTCTACTATAGTCAACTCAAAGCCAAAGTGTAACGACTCATAATTTCATCACTTTAAATATAGATATTTAAATATATTTTTAATAATTAATTAATGAAATTTATAAATCAAAATAAAACCCTTTTAAATAATAACTAATGATGTTAAAATAGTATTCAAAATTTGTTTACAAAAATAACGAGTTCAAAGAAAAATAGAAAATGTGACCGAAAATCATTTTCTGAATTTTCGGCTTTTCGGTATCTAAAAGTTATCGAAAAACGTTATGCACATTTGAGTAATAGATACACACATTTATATAGAAGTTAGAGTACATTTTAATTTACATATATGTTTATTTAAGTTATTTAAATTTGATAATGACATCTTATGAAAGTTAAATAAAGTAAAGAATATATATATTTAGAAATAAATGACATAAAATGTCATTTCCATAAAAATATTAAGTACACTAGTATTAGTTTCATGTTGGTTCAAAAAAGAGAGAGGGGGGACAAGGGAAAACGTGAGAAAAAGGGAGGGGAAGCATGGATGGTGAGGTGGCAAGCTAAGAGAGGAGGGTTTGTATCCAAAGATCATTTTGGTAATTCAATTTATCCATGTGTATATATACCCATTTCCTAATTGTTTTATCATTTTTCTCATTTCATTTCCACTTTATAAAACTTCCTCAAAGCACTTAAAAAATTTCCATGGCCTCCTCTTAAGTCTAAATTCAAAATTCTAACTCTTTTCCACTTTAAATTGTAGAAAACTTGTTTAAACACCTTCTCCTCAATTTCTACCCCATTTCTCCTTTCCCAAACAAGTTCCACCACCCTCCACCATCTAGACCGAGCATTATAAACCCCTAGGCCGAACTCTTAGGCTTGCGCCTATAAAAATATCATTTTCCAAAAGGTAAGGCGAAGTCTTAGATCATTTTCAAATTCTAGTGGAAGTTGCCTTGATTTAGTCAACTTTTGGTGAGTAAAGTTCTCACCTTTTTACTAAGATTTTAAAACATATATCATTACTTAACTTGTTGTAAATATAATGTGTGTTTGGGTGAAATAATTGTTGGTTTATATGAATGTATAAGTGCTTGGATTATTGTGATGTTTGAGTGTGATTTATATGTGCTTATGTGCCATGATTTGAAATTAGACTTGAAATGAAGTCTAATGTTTTTATTAGTTAGAAAGTTGAGATCTTGGCTTATGTTAGTGGTTGTGATGTGGATATGAATATTATGGTCTTGAATACATGATGTATGCTAAGTAAGTTAGCACGTTTGCTCGTTTAAGCGACATGTAATCCCTTGTGTAAAAGCTTTGAACTTGGGTTTTAAATTTAATAATATTTTAAGTTAAACTTGTTTAGTTCCAAAACATGCCTTTATGTTTTACAAGTGGTAAAGATTTCAAGAGTTAAAGTTTTAAAGATTTAGAGAACAAAATTTCAAGTTTTTGAAAATTACGGGTCGTATAGCGATAGGCGCTATAAGTGCAGTTCGTGAAAACGAATTGTTTTCGAAATCTAAAAGTATTTTAACTTAGGAATCTTTTTGGCAAAATGTTTCAAACATAGTTTAAGTTTTAAAAAAGTAATTAATTAATTTTTTAATTATTTATTTAATTAATGATTATTAATAAATGATGGTAATTGGTGCTTAATCATTAATTAACAAAGGTAATTAGTACTTAGCGTTAATTAAGTAAGTTAATTATAATTAGTTAACTAATTAAAATTTAATTATTAATTGGGATTAATTATTATATAATTATTTATTTAAAATTTGTTGGTCGCCATAGGATCTTTATATAATGTAACTTGTATATAAGAGTGTGGTGGACCATATATAATATGGCTTATGTGTATAATAAGTGCATATATACTAATCTAAGTAGAACTATGCAACTATGTATGATAATATAAAGTAAATAAGAGTAATCACACTAGATATTTTATACTAGTTTGGACCTCCCATCCTATGTCTAGTCCCGAAGCTCCCCTTCGGTATTTCCTTTAACCAAATAACCCTCACTTCGCCCGAAGGAATAGGCTAATACAACTGAGTTTCTTTGACAAACTTTGTGTTCCAAATAACACTGATATTGACTGCTGGTACAATTCTTCCTATAATCTCCTTGGTAATGTGGAAGTGTATATCTTGTGATTATGGAAGTAGTTTGAGTAAATATTGAGAATTGCAATGAGTACTAAGAGATCTGAGAATATGGAAATAGCAAGTAAGTAAGTTAGCAAGTTAGGTTTTGAATTCTGATCTTGTAGTGTATTTATATAAATGTAAGAGATATAGCAAATAGTTACAATCATTCGTAGATGATTATTAATGTTAGAAAGGTTGCAACTTTTCAAAGTGACTCTTCAGAAAGTAGCCGTTATACAGTGTTCAGTCAACTGAGTATAAAGTTCAGTCCACTGAATAAGAGAAGAAGAGTTTACACCAAATTTCAAAAAACTTGAATGTTGGTAAAAATATTAAGGTTCAGTCGATTGAGGTATTTTTTCAGTCGACTACCCATAGTCGACTGCGAAAATACCTCAGTCGACTTAATTGAGTAAACTTAGAAAAAATGAAAGTTTATTTTTGCCTTTTTGAAATATAGAAATAAACACACTCTTTGTAAATATTTATGTATGCAGGCGTGGTATGTGTATATGAGATACCATGGAGTTTTTACATATAATTCTATGACCATATACATACTCTAGTTTGATGAAGATGACCTTTGAATTTATAAATGCGATCAATCTTTGTTGTAGCTCTTTCACCCGCAATATATTTATAAACTAGAAATATATGATGATAGAGTTGTCATCATTAAAACATTAGAAATGGAGATTCAACAATCTCCCCCCTTTTGATGATGATAGCTATATATATAAATAAGTAAAGTGAATCATTCTCCCCCTATATGTATGCTCCCCCTATCTCAAATCTCTCCCCTTTTGTCACCAACAAAATTAAACATTTTGACATTGAAAAAATACATACCTAAATATAACTTATACTAGTGCATAACAGAAGAGAGATTACATATACAAATATTGAAACAGAAATATAAGTCCATAAATACATAGGTTTTAGACAAGTTCAACTAAACAAATACATACCAAAATAACAGGAAAACAAGTTCTAAAAATCACATAGAAAACAAACACTTAAATACGCACGAAACATAGTAGTAGATGATCTTTTACTCAAGTATCTAAGATTTTAACTATGTACTTGATGATGAAGAGGAGCGAGAACACAAAGCAAGGTTGTTCAAAATCTTCTTCAAGAACTCTAGAGTAGTCTTTTCAAAAGTTCTTTAGCGTTTGATCAACTTCTTTTGTTGATTGAAGATTATTTTATGCATTTTGAGAATTGAGTCTGAAGCGGTTATATTCCTAGAAGGTTTGAACAAAGTAACTCCTTGATCGTTATTTGTGATCTATTGAGTTTCCTCCAGATTTTCTTATTGAATCTCCTCTTGTTCTACTTGTCGAGTTGAAGATTGTGCTATATTTTCATGAATAAGGCGAGAAAATATTCTTGATATGGAGGAAGAGTCTCTATTGTAGATGGAAGCTTCATTAGAGAAATAGATTTTTGGTCCATAATCTTTCGATGAAGTAAGTCTTGTAGCGAGTCAACATTGATTCCAAAATAAGTGAAGATCTTCATTAGATAAGCATCATAAAATATCGTATGATGAGTACGGGCGTGAAAGCTTTTGATTTCATCGACAATGGTTCGAGCCCAATTCAACTTTTGGTTTGAGTAAATCACATACAAAACTTTATAGTTGTTGTCATTCATCTTTTCATAACTTCCTGTTCGGGGTAGAATAACATGGAGGATCATTTTGTTAATTATGCATGCTTGAGGTCGTAAATGGACCGAAATGTTTTTTGTCTTTTCGATACGAAAAAGGAAACTTACTTCATCATAAACCATATTATGGTGATTGATATCCTCTAGTTTTGCACCAAAGTTATTACAATCAAGAATAACTCCTAAGTCATGGACATTTAAGACAATATCAACCCCTAAAACCCTACTCCATAATTGCCCATCATCATTACCATATAGAGGTTCGTAAAAATCACCCTAAAAGTTTGCATAGAACATTCTTACTAAAAAGAGATAAATTTTCACCTTATTTTCCTTAGCATCGATTAGTGATAAAAATTCATGTTCCCGGGCCAAAGCTTTAATGTTGAATTGGGAGAAATCAGACATCTTGTAGAAGGTTTCTTGAAATATATGTTTATCATTCAATTCATTGAAGTATTGAAGATATTTTCTACTTCCATTCAACCATTATTGTAATTGTTCATCTGGAGCAAATTCAGGATGAGATGGACCAGTCGGTTCTTTGCCTTTGTGCGCTCTCTTCTTCGAAGTGGGAAGCTTTTGACGTGAAGCCATTGAATTTTTGGTAGAAGATCTTAGGGATTTTTTTGATTTAGGAAATAATTTTTAACAATGGGAGGAAGAGATGATAGTTATTGGTTTGTAAAAAACGTACTGGTTCAATTCAGTCGACTGAGATCAGATTTCAGTCGACTAAAATGTGTCATTTTAGAGGCAGAGAATACTGGAACTATTTCAGTCGACTGACCCTTGATTTCAGTCGACTAAAAAGGGTCAATTTTGATACAGAGAATAGGGATAGAAGTCAGTAGGCTAAAATTAAATTTAAAAAGGCTGAGTTGTTAAGTTTAGTCGACTAAACTTTATTTTCAGTCGACTGACCTACTGTCAGTTAGTTTTCTAATTTTTGACTGATATCTAGAATATAATACGTTTGTCTATTTTTAGAATTGGCTGGTTTTTGAATATTTGAATGTGGAAAAATCAAGTGATTATTACATACAAAAAATATATAAAAGGAATAAAACATTATTTCATCAAACAAATATTTAGACGTATCGACATCATAATTTTAGTTTTTGTTAGAGGAGTCGGACTTTTTAATTTCTTGTAAGTCCTATGAATTCAGCTCAACCTATGTCTCTTCAATAGACGACCTCTGTGGAGACCAACTTGGGCGAGCCGGTTTGATGGTCCTGGCTTGCATAAATTTCTTGGAGTAATGTTATAAGCTTTTATAGGAGTTTCGGTTAAACAAGGAGATTTTTGATGAATACAATTTTTTGTTGATGAATGACCATAAATAGCTAGAATACATTTTTCAAGAAAGTTAAGATGAGATCCTTGATGTCGTTGTTCGTAATACATTTCTCGTTGAACTCCCATTGTTTCTTGTTGATAGTGGTATATTTCATCAACTTCGGTGTTGATAGATGTCGATTCTAGACCAATTGCTCGTTTGTCTTTCTTTTCCTTAGGAGAAACACTGGTATGATAGGTAAGTGATGCAATAATGTTTAGAGAGGCTAATCGAATTGATGAAGGTGTGTTTTTAGTTGGTGATATGTAGGTGTTATTCGATGAAGGTGAGCTAAAGTCAGTAGTTGAATAAGTGGAGTCGTGATCAGACGACATTTTGAATAGAAGTGGTGATAAGTTTTAAAGTTGGTAAAAAGAACATATGTATTTAGTTTACAGAAGAATTCCTTAATATAAGCGGTGTTTACTATTTTAGTAGTTTATTTTTAAGAATGGTAGAATTCTAACCATAGAATTCTAACAGAAGTCAGCTAGTTTTTGTATGGATAAAAACACTTGTAAATACTGTTACAAAATTATTTTGTGCATTTTATTTGAGTTATATATAAGTTGTATATTTTAGTTTACTAATTCATTATAAGAACAAATTCCTTGGTCTCGTCTTAGTTTTATAAAAGTTGGTACGTTCAGTGGTTTGGTAAAAATATCCGCAATTTGATTTTCGGTATTTACAAATTCAAGTGATATAATTCTTTTTCAACATTATCACTTAAGAAATGATGACGAATATCAATATGTTTTGTTCGACAATGATTAATATGATTTTTTGATAAATTTATACCACTAGTATTATCACAATATATAGGAGAATTTGTTATGATTTTATCGAAATCTTGAAGAGCTTGTTGCATATAAATTACTTGTGCACATGCTAAAGCTGCTGAGATGTATTTGGCTTCACATGTCAAGAGAGAAACACATTTTTGTTTTTTATAAAACCATGAAACTAAAGATTGACCGATAAAATGGCACGTGCCACTGTGATTTTTCTATCCGTTTCGCAACCACCGAAATCTGCATCACTATATGACACGAGTTCGAACGAGTTGCCTCTCAGGTAAAAAAGGCCGTAATTTTGGTGTTGGTTAAGTATCTAAAAATTCATTTAACCGCTCGATGATGTGATTCCTTTGTTTGTGCTTGAAATCGTGCATATAAACATACGCTCATCATAATATCTGGTCTACTAGCCCTTAAGTATAACAAAGATCCTATCATAATTCTGTATAATTTTTGATCGAAACCTTTTCCATTTTCATCTTTATCTAAATGTAGAGTAGTACTCGTCGAAGTTGGTTTACTTGAGATATTTTCCATTCCAAAGCGTTTTAATAAATCTCGACAGTAATTTTCTTGATTTATAAAAATTCCATTTTCTAGTTGTCTTATTTGCAAACCTAAAAAATAGTTTAGTTCACCCATATGTGACATTTCAAATTCATCTTTGATAATTCTAGAAAATTCATAACATAATTTTTCATCAGTCGATCCAAATATAATGTCATCAATATATATTTGTACCACTAATATATCAGTATTTTCTCGTTTTATAAACAAAGTTGAATCAATTTTACCAATTTGAAAACCTAAATTTTGTAGATGAGTTTTTAATCTTCCATACCAAGCATGAGATGCTTGTTTTAATCCATATAAAGCCATTTTAAGTTTAAATACATGATCAGAATATTTCTCATGAACAAATACCGAAGGTTGTTCGACATAAACTCTTTCTTTTATAAATCCGTTTAAAAATGCACTTTTAAATCCATTTGAAAAGTTTAAAATTATGATGACATGCGAAAGCAAGTAATGTTCATATTGCTTCGAGACGTGCTACTAGAGCAAATGTCTCTTCATAATCAATTCCTTCATATTGATTATATCCTTAAGCTACTAATTTTGCTTTATTTCGAACAAATTTTCCATTTTCATCTGCTTTATTTTTAAAAATCCATTTTGTTCCAATTACCGATTGATCGTTTGGTCTTGGTACAAGTTCCCATACGTCTATTTCTTTCAAATTGATTTAGTTGTTCTTGCATTGCAAAAATCCAAAAATCATCTTTTGATTATTCTTTATAATTTTTAGGTTCAAAATTTGATATAAATGCAACATGACTCATTTGATTTAACCGTTTTTCTGGTTGATACTTGATTTAACTGTTTTTTTGGTTGATACTTTTGTATTTAAATCACCGATAATATTATCAATTGGATGGTCTTTTAATCTCCTAGGTGATGTCGTCATCATATTATCATTATTGTTATTGATATTATTATCATTATTTTCATGCATAGGTACATTATTTTTATTATTATTTATTACTTCTTCATCATCATCATTATTTTTAAAATTTTCATCAAATGAAACATGAAGACTTTCTTCTATAATGTTTGTTCGTTTATTAAAAATTCTATATGCTTTACTTCGATCTGAATAACTAACAAAAATTCCTTTGTCAGCTTTAGAATCAAATTTTCCTAGATAGCCTTTTGTGTTTAAAATAAAACATTTTGATCCAAATACTCGAAAATACAATACTTTAGGTTTCTTTTTGAAAAACATTTCATAGCATGTGTTTTTAGTCATTGGTCCGAGTGTTACATGATTTAATACATAACATGCAGTAGCAACAGCTTTGGCCCAAAAAAATTTTGGTAGGTTACTACTATTTAGTAAAGTTCATGCACATTCTTGTAAAGTTCGATTTTTCCTTTCTACAACACCATTTTGTCGTGGTGTACGTGAAAATGAAAAATTATGACTATTCCCTTCTTGTTGCAAAAATTTGTAAGTAGTCCATTTTCAAATTCACCTCCATGATGTGACGCCCCACCTCTATGCTCACAGTAACAAAGAGTATTAAAAAGAATACTGTCTGTTATTACGAAGAATAAGGCTGGATAGGAGTGGCCATCCGTAGTTGGGCCTTACACTAGTATTGGTTACCTCGATAGGAGTGGTATATATTTTTATTTTTCATCTCTTATTTATTTACTCCCATCGACATGCCCAATTCCAGTATTAAACGAACTACGATGGTTCATAATAGTTTAGGACAATATATATAATAATAACACAGATACTAAAGATGCGGAACACAGATAACAAAAGTCTCATATATATATATATACAACTGATGTCAGTTACAATACATTTGATACAATACATATGATACAATTACAACTGTCGACTCTGGAAGTTATATATACAAGTACATTATCGACTAATATACATGAATACATATCAACCTAAATCAGATACACTGACTACTACAAAATGACGAAGACTACTTCAAAAGATATGAAAAGACTTCATAGCTCAAGCAACAACCCAAAGCAAGATATCTACAACCTGTAAAAACTCGGTCTGACCCGAGTATTAAATTCAAAAGAAAATAATACACGGGTCAGTCTAATTCAAACTCAGTTATTAATGCACAGAAGCAATAATAATCAAATATCAAATAGACGACAGTCACAGAAATCTTGTATATCCAACTCCTCGATAAGAGAATTGGACAACGACAGATATAACACTAAACAGTGTTAAACAACAAATCAGCAAATCCAAATCATCAACAAGGATAAGTAAAAAGATTATCAATGAAGATAATATGAAAACCACAGAATTGCCTAAACACCAATTAACAACAAAATCTAATTATTAAATAAATAATTAGAAACTCATAATCTAATTATCAAATGGATAATTAGACAAATCTCAAAATGATCAATCAAATCAAATTTCTGTGTGGCTGCAGTACACGCACGCGTGCACTGCCTCGCCACTACAGTACGTCGAAACTGCAAAGGTCAAGTCACGCTAGCATGACTCAACACAACTGCAAACAAAAGCAAACAAGTATGCACTTGGCAAATTCCAGAATGGACAAGCCCAAATAAATGCACATAGGATAATCGAAATCAACAAGGGTGCATGTATGCATATGTATGAATACACATACATATCTACACCAAATGAAATAGCACTTAGCATAAGCAAATGCCAACAATAGTTCGAACAAAGCCATCAAAACAGAGTCGAACCCAAAAGTCCTCAAATCAAACAAAAGCAAAACTGCAATTGCACTTGCAACTAAAACTGTCTCAAAGTAAATGAAGACTGTATGCCAAAAAGGTCAGAGGCAATGCAAGTGCAGGCTACATATATGCGAAGACCACACAAACTACTGAACTTCAAGCAAAGAACAGGTGAACAATGCAAACAAGTCACATTTACAAGTTGATGTGCAGACAACACAAAAAGGTGAATCAAGCCCAGACCACACAACTCAAAGTCAAGCTACAAAGAAATCAGACTTCAAGTCAACATGGCTGCATAAAGAAATCAAATCCAGACTGAAACAGCATGCGCAAGAGTGGAAACAACAACCATGAAATACAAGTGCAAGTACAAAATGAATGCCACGACTACAGAGGGTCAAGGGCAGTCACACTGTACATATTCAAGTGCACTTAAACAAAGGACTCGAAGACATTATCAAGTCAATGTCGAAGTTCAACCAAAACATCAACTCGATACAGCAAGTATACCTATATGCAACTCGACTACACAGATACATGAACAAGTTCAACTACACAGTGAAGATATGCACATGAATACAGCAACTACACATAGGTTTCAAAGTGAAGTCAAAATGAGATTCAAGGCAGATACAACATGAATATACAGACTCAGTTGAATAAAAAACAAGCTAATCCAAATAGCAAGCATGTGCACATGAAATATATATGTGCATATGCATATAAACTCAGACTTGAGTGCTACCAGAACAACAAAACCCAACAGCGACACAGGGAACACAGTGAACAAAATCAAGTCTACAAACAAATGTGCCTGACTCGATTGAAATTCTAGCCAATCCAATAATTTATGCATACACACATACATATGTATATATATATATATGCACAAATAACCAAAGTAAACAGAGATGATATCATAAAAAAACAAGTGCAATGCAAGACCAAGTCTTAACCAAAAACGGTGACAGGCCGAAGCAATTCAAAGCAACAGTTAAAGTGTTGAAGACACAAACCTTGAACAAATTAAACTAAGTTAATTTTCTTCTCAAAGTCAAGTTCAAGTCAAGGCCGTGAGACTGAAGTCAAAGCCACAAAGAACGAATCAAAAATGACTAAAGCCAGGAGAAGTCAAAAATCAAGTCGAAGTCATAGCAGCAGTAACAGTGCCGAAGACACAACAGTGAAATTTAATAACCAATTCAAATCACGACCGAAGTCGACAAAAAATCAGGTTAAATACCAGAAGAACAACATCGTAGTGACCAATGTAGCAAGGAACACGATCGAACAGCTCAATATCAAAGCCGTGACAACCACGAAAATCAAACAGATCAAAATCAATACAAAACAACATGAATCAAACTGCAAGCAAAATGAATCGACAACCCAAACAATTGAATACGAACGAAATCATAGAATTTAAACCCTAATTCAACTCGAGATGAGAATTAGATGTGAGTAATCTAAAGTCACTCACCTTTTCAATCGATCGAGAGTTTGAAGCCGATGCCTAAGAAAATCAAAAGCCCTAATCTCAATTTGGGACGAAGAAGAATAAACGAGGCCGCCATATTTTTTCTTTCGTTTTGTTTTTGATTAGGGTTCGACGAAAAAAGAATAAGGGGAATGGGTCTAATTTTATCACGGCATCAAAAATAAAACAAGGGATAGGATCCCTTTCAAAAGCCCATCAACATTAACACAATTTAAACCCGATTACAAACTCCAATAATATTTAACAACCAATATAATCGTCATTTGATGATAATTGATTGTTGTAAAACTCCGGGTTGTTACACATAATCACTTCGTATACTTCTAATTTTTAAATCCATCAAATTGTTAATTCGTTTAGCAAAAATTTTGAACATTTCAAAAGTATCACTTTTATGTTTTAAAAATAATGTCCAAGTATATCTAGAAAAATCATCAATAATTACAAAAACGTATTTGTTATGATTTATTGAACGTACTTGAGTTGGTCCACAAAAATCTTGATGGAGTAGTTCGAGAGGTTGCTTTGTGGAAATTTCCTATTTAGATTTAAAAGTACTTTTCTTTAATTTACCAAATTGACAAGCGTCACACAAATTTTTAACTTTGCAGTTGATTTTTGGTAATCCTCTAACAAATTCATTTTTAGCTAGTTTATTGATATTCTTGAAATTTATGTGATAGAAACGTTTATTCCATAACCATGAATCATTATGATTTGTGGCTAAGCATAAATTAGTGTCGTTTTTGACATTCATGTTTAAAACGTATATGTTTAGATTTCTAAATCCTTCAAAAATTAGATGTTTATTTTGGTCAAGGATATTGCATTTATTTTTATTGAAATTAACTTTAAATCCTTTATCACATAATTGACTTATACTTAATAAGTTATGTTTCAAATTTTCTACCAATAAAACATTAGTAATTATAGGAGAACTAGAAATACCGATATTGATGACTTTCCAATGCCGATGACAAATCCTTTTCAATTATCTCCAAATGTAATAATGCCACCATCAATATATGTTATATTTGATAACATACGAGCATTTCCAGTCATGTGCTTGGAGCAACCATTATCGAGTATCCACCTATCTTTTCTTTTTATTTTAGTTTTCGGTACCTGCAAAATAAGAAAATTTTAATTGGTACCCACATTCTTTGTTTATGGTCCTACGTGTTAGTGTAAGAAGGTAGCCATATCTACAAGGATTTGGTTCCTTTAAAAATGTAATTATTGTTATATACAACTTTCTTTAAATAGTCATCAATATACTTTTGTCTAATTAGTTTATTATTGATTTTAGGAATCCATATTTTGACTATATATGTGTATGAATTCTTAATCTAAGTTTCTAACTTTGGCCTTTTGAATTTGATGTATAATCTGCTATACTTCTTTGACTTTTGTTGCCTTTTTTTAAAACCCAATCCATTTCGATTTCCAGATGGTTTAGATATTTTAATCAAATTTTCTAAATTTTGTTTTTCTTTGTTGAATTTTGTCACATTATTTGTTATTTTATCTAATTTTCCTATAAGATCACAAATTTCAATATTGCTAGAATCTAAACTTGCTTGTAATTCTAATTTTTCTTTTTCAAGATTAACTTTTTCTAACTTTGTAACGACCCGGAATTTTGGATATTTGAAATTGGAATATTTAATCGGTTTTAAATATTTAAAAGTTAAATTTCAACTTGAATTTCAAATATCACCATTTATTGGATAATTAAATTATTGAATTTAATAATTGGGAATTGGGTAAAATATTGAATCTGGAGTTTTAAGCTTGTTAAAAATAATTTAGAGGCTTATAAAATTTATATTGATAATACTGAAGATAATAAAAGTGTTAAAATTGAATTTAATAGTGATTTGCTCAGTTTTAAAAATATTGTTTAAATTGACCTCTAAAAATAGCCTTCTGAGGCACAGTCTCGGAACTCGACGAAACTAGTTCCATTGGATCTGTAATAGTGTATTATTGTCAGATTTCAAATTTCGTGACGTTAGGAATTATCGTGTGGCCGTACGTGATATAAACGCGTTGAAATTTATATCGAAAATTTAATATAATAATTGGATCCAAAAAGCTATCTTCTCCATACGATCGAATTAGGACTCGAAACCTTTTCCACTGCATTCGAAATAGGGGTATAACATTATGAACGCCTAGCGGCATGCCTCGATAGGAGGTCGAGATTTTAATCTCGATTTCGAGACGTTTAAATTTAAATTATATAGTTGTATATTGTGACCAGTCAAAGACAAATCATATCAACACTTTTCAAGCCACTGTAGCAAGCTAGTTCAACACGCCACCTTCCAAAATCATGTCTCCATTATTTTAAATCACCATCGTATGTTCCCTCCGATTAGTGCAATCAAAAAAAAGAAATGTCGAACTTCACTCGTTTAAAATCACATACATCTCCCTCTTCTTCTCTTTATTTACTCGAACGCAGAGAAAAAAAAATATAATGGCCGCTCTCTTTCAAATTCAAATCGGAAAAAAAAATTCAAAATCGCGTTTTCTCCTCTTCAGTCGATTCGCGAAATCGATTAAGAAAATAATAATAAGGAAATAGCGACATCGTCGCGAAGTTCGGCTCGAACTCGAGCACAATGATGTCGAAGGGGAGGGGCGACACGAGCGATGGTGAAGGCTGCAGGTGGTCGAGCTAGGGTTTTTGGGAGGTCGCGCTCGTTCGGCCTGCCACGGCGCAGCGGGGTCGCGAGGGCAAAGGTTCGCGTGAGATGCTAGGAAGGCAAGGTCGTGAAGGATTGGGTAGGCTGCTAAATTTGGGTTCGTGGTAATCGGTCATCGTTGACTATCAGAAAGGCAGGTCGCGTATTGTGGCAGTGGTTTCGCACACGTTTAGGGTGGCATGAGGAAGCTGTGGTGATGTAAGTCGAGTTCGTTGGTGGAGGCAGCAAGGTATAGGATTTTTGTTTTCTTTATTTAAATTTAATATGTATATATGTATGTGTATATATAGGTTAAAAAAATAGAATTATAGTAAGGTGAAAACAATTCTGTTTTAATTTAATATAGATACATGTATAATATAGGAAACAGTAAATATATGTTTATATATAAGATTTTGGAAAATATAGGAATTTATAAATAATTAGATTTTTAAATCTATATAGGTTATTTTTAGTATATGTAGTTTCAAAGAAAAAATAAAATAAATATGCATATACAAATTTTAAATTTACTAGTTTATTTTAAAATAAATGTATTATGGTGATTAATTCGTTTATTTAGCTTATTTAATTTTTTTGGTTACTAAAAAATTATTTAACATAGGAAAATTAGTTTAAAATTAAATTATTAGTTTAAATTAAATTAATAAATGGTAATTGGTTATTCGATTATTTCAAATGTTAATAAACCGTATAATGTTTATACAAGATCTAAAATCGGGGAGAGACAAGCCGGTTTGGATCAGATTGCAAATTAAAAGTCAAAGGTGAGTTAATCTCACTCAAATTGGATTACTGTCTAATTTAAATAGTTAAAATTAAATTATTGGATGTTGATTGGATTGATAAATTTATAATTTATCTGTTGGATGTTATATATATAGTAGTATATATATTAGTATGAGAGTGATTGATATTCCCGCATTATATAGCGGATGAGACCCTATACGCCCCGCATAATAGCGGATGATCCTATATACCGCGATATCCCCCTCGAAGTGGGATTGGTATTTTTATATTGTGCTAACATCTGTGGATGCAGGGAAACAGGTTGGAGGGATTCAGATGGATTCCTCAAAAATATTGGAATTTATTCTCATATTCAGTGATATGATTTATTTGATAATCTATGATAGATTATAGTGTAAATTGAAATTATTGAATGCTATGGTTTGGCTGAATATATTTTGGTATTTTAAGATATCAAAAATATAAAGATTGGGTTTTTGAAGGAAAATAAAGAGAAAATTTTATGTAAAATATTTATAGTGAAGTTGGATAAATTAAAAGAGTGAATTTGGGAAAAGGGGTAAGAGTTTGATTTTTAAGTCCTATTAAATAAATTCCGAGTATGGAAAAATAGAGATTTTTAATAAATGGGAATACAAAGGGTTTTGAGGACTTAAGCGATATTATCTAAGAATAAAAGGATTTATTTTTAAATTCAAGATTTAAATGAGCTGGGAAAAATAAAAGGAGAATTTTGAAATAAAGTATGAAATTGATGCTCCAGATTTAAATAAGATTTTCAAATCAGAAAGGGAAGTAAATCTGAAATTCAGGGTTTGGGGTAATTTGGATGAATCAAGAAATAAATTTCAAAATGGAATTAATTCAGAGAATCGATTAAGTGTTTTTGAAATAGTGATTAAAAGGAGAATGAGGCTATGGATTTATAAACTGGGTCTATAAATAAAGTGAGGTAATTATCAGTGGATAATTTGAAATTATAAATTCACGGTGGAAATTTATAAGGGGATGGTAATTCGGTTTAAAAATAAAAAGTGTTTTATTTTTTTAAAGACGTGGAAAAAGGAAATTTATAGAGTTGGAACGTAAATTTAAAATGGAGATAAATCGAGAAGGATTTATAAATGACAAGACCGGTTTTATTGGAGTGGAAAGTGTATTTTCCTGAAAAGCTAAATATATTTTCAAAGAAATATTTTTAAGTATAATTTAGAAGATTTAAAAGTGTTTAAAAGAATGTGATAGAAAAATTTAATAGTTAGTTGTTTTAAATTTGTCAAAGTAAGTATTAATTAAGTTAATTATAGTAGTTAATTATTTTAAAGGTTAAATTGGTATTATGGTTTAAAAGATAATTATTAAATATTTATACTTTATATAATAGTTTTGTTTTAAAAGTAATTTTTGGTTAAAGTTTTACTTAGAAGATTATTATAGAATTACATAACTATTATTTTGAACAAAGTAATTTAAGTAGCTTTATTTTAAGTATTTTAAGCGTATATCTTTGGATAAAGTGATTTAATTTATTTAAAATCTAAATTAAATAAGTCTTGATGTTTTTCAGTGAAAATAAAATATTTGGTTGAATGATTGTTTATTTGATATATAAATAACCGACTATCAAATTTGGACCCAAATATAATTTTGAAAATATCTAGGAGAAGTACGGAAATTATATGGTAAAGTTACCGTTCGAGGTGATATACTGTACGTATAAACTCGTTTCGTTCTTCTAGGACGTTTATAAGGAAATCCGTCCATTAACGGTTAGGAGGTGATCTCCGAACTTATTTCCATCTGTTTATTTCCTAGAGAACCGGGGTTGAGTTTACCGGAAATAGCGAACGTTGTTTCGATGAGACCGGGATCGGATTTGTGATCCGAAAACCACTTCGATCCAACGAGTACGTTTTCGTAAGGAAGGCAAGAGCTTGGAGTCGAAGATGGAGCAGTGAAGTGCAAGGGCTAATAGCTACTAATCCTGAGGGTGATTCCAACATGGATGTAGTAGGAATAGTGCCTTCGGTTCCGTTCGGACCGAGAACAGACTTGTATGGATGAATGCTATCAGTACATCGTCAATGGAGGACGGTGAGCATTCTAAGTGAATGTGTGCTAAAAAGGTAATCATAACCTCAAGCCTCATCAACCGGGAATGGCTAAAACATGGGAGGTGCAGCAAGGCTAAGTGGGTAGCACCCAAGTAGGGTAAGGTCATCCCTGTCTAGAGTCCCTTTATTTCGGTTGTGTTGCGGTTGCTGATCCCAACCACAGGGTAACCTTATTCGGACTATCCAATAAGGGGTAGCTCCGGTCTTGTGTTGCAGGGGATCGGGAGTGGTCCTCGGTACGCTGATCTAGGCCAGGTACTGTGACGGGCGGTACCCCAGTAGTCATGCCATCGTATGGAAACCCAATCTCCAATAAGCGCCATACGGACTTGATTGTTCCCAACTATGCTGGAACGTGAGATGCAAGCATTCCAGCTATTTGAATAAGTATTTGTACTTAGACACTATTATAGTATCAGAGGATTTTGATATAAAATGTTTCTGTTATCATAAGGCAAAAACCTGGCACGTTTATTTGTGACGTGTTCTTACGAGATACCTTTGGATTTCAAAGGATTCTGAAAACTTTAATAATTCAATTGAGAGTGTTTTCTCACGCTGGTTTTCCAAACTGACTCGGGTGTTATTTTGTTATAATGCTTGGGTCAGAACGAGTATTACAGATACATGATAGGATGCTATGGAGCTCAGAAGACGAGCTGGATAATGGAGACGTATATCACATATCTGACTTATATTCCGCTGTATATGGTATGCTGTATATTCAGCTTTGTGAGGACAAGTTACTATAACTGTCCAGTATTGTGTTATTGATTGTGTTGCACTCTGATGATGTAATGTATAAAAACAGTTATAGTTTCTTTTGTATAAAGATATGTTGTTATCTATTATATATTGTTCTGCTGCGATTGTGAGATTCTGATGTTGTTTTCTATTTTCTTCTTCTACCTCTTTCTTCATTTCCCTGATGATCGGGTATTTTTGGCATTCGATTGTTCGGCATGTAATACAGTGAACGTATTGATGTCGATTTTCGGGCGTCGAAAATCCCGGGTTGTTACAGTGATATCAGAGCTGAAGGTTAAGCGAGAACCTTGGCTCTGGTGGGAATTACTCATTAGAGATAGGGTCAGTAGCACCTTAGAATGAATTTGAGTGTATTAATAGATATGAGCATGTATTTGTTAATGAATATAATTTTTTTTAATATTGTGTTTATTGGTTTGTTGAGTGGTTTATGGATTCTGGTCAATACGAGTAATTAACGTTATTGATCGGGATCTCTAAACACTTGAATAGAACAATTCGACATAGTATTGTATTAAAATGGGGTAAATGAAATAATTTTGCCAAAAATTATTTTCGTATATAAAAAGGGATAATTTTCATAAATTATTATAGTATATGGGTGCTCGGTTGTTAGGAAGTGATAATATTAAATTATTATCATTGTTGCTATGGAAATTGAATAAGAAATTAATGTTATAACCAAAAAGTTAAGAGAAATCAAATTCACATAACAGAATGGAGTATGTAGATATGATTTTATAAATGTGATTTATAGTTTGAAATAAAATTCCAGAGGAATATTTAAATATAGATTCAAAAGGGTTTGAAATTGGAAATTTTGGGAATTTAATCCCCTTTGATTTTGTAATGTTTTCCCAAGGGTTTGGAAAATAATAATAAGATTAGTTGGAAATATTTTGAATTGGAGATGAATATATTGAGATTTGGAATAAAAATATTTAAAAATGGTTTTTAAAGGAAGTGAAACCACTACTTCGGTCGTTGAAAAATAATTTCGGTGATGACTGCAACATCATCAATGTTCATTTTCGAGTTTCCAAGGGAGGAATTGCTACTTGAAGGTTGTGAATGTTGAAGTTTTGGTTTGGAGAAACTGTTTTGATTTTGAAATGCAAGGAATAATTGGATATACCAAAGGATTTTGGATACAATTGATTTCAAAAATGATTTTGAAATACTTAAGTGATTGTTTAAAGACTCTGGAGTGGCTTAAAATGTTTATGGAATATAAATGAGTCTGGAAACTTAAAAAAAATTGAAATTTGTTAGAATAAAATTTAACTTGAAGAAGAGTTAAATTAAAGAAAGTGTGAAAACGAAATAAGTTAGAAAGGTTAGCCAATTAAATGAAAAAAAAAATTAAGAGACTAGTGAATGGAATGTAAATAAGTTGGAAAACTTATAGAAGTTTAAAATTTAAATTGAAGTGGAATTTAACTGAATTAAGTTAAATAAAAGTGAACTTTGAGGAAATAAGCCTAAGTAGGCCAACTGGAAATAAGTATTGGGATAAAAATTGTTAGGCTGGAAATAAATAAGTGGACGGACAAATTAATTTAATTTGTAAGTAAATGGAAGTGAAATTGAAAATTTGAATGATGATTAAATTTGAATCATATTAAATAAAGTGAAGTTGAAAAATTAGTTCGAGTGGACTAAAAAGAATAAAAGTTGGAAATAAGATTTGGTTGAGATTTGAAATAAAATTAGTGAATGGAGCTAATTAAAGTAATTAGTTAATTAAATATGGTTGAGATATAGTCGATAAAATTCAATATTGAAGATTTAGAAGACAAATTGAATTCAAATGGAAGTGAAATTTAATTTTGAGTAAAAATAGATATAAACCAAGTGATGAAGTTGAAACCAATACAAGGAGTTGTATAAAATAATTATATTAAACTTAAGAAGTTGATGGTAAAATTCTTAAGTAGAATAGTTATTGGGAAAAATAGACTAAGTTAATATTTGAAGGAAGATCAAGTAAAATTGTGGAAAGGATAAGTGTGGATTAGTGAATGGAAATTTGAATAAATGTGAATAAAGAGAAATTGATATAGATAATAATAATTTGGAATTAATACGTAAGTGTACGTATTATTTTATTCGCATAACGATTCGATCCAGATTCGAGCATAGAATTTCGAGATAGTTGTATCGATCCGGGTTGAGATTTTTCACTCGATTTTCAACGGCGAACCCTGGATATGGATTTTTGATTGATCCTGAAATTCTCTATCATAGTATATGGCTATGCAAGGAGAATGAAGGTTTCTAATCAAGGAACCAGATCTGAGTCCGCACTAGGAAGTCGGGTGGACGATACTAGTTCGGAAGTGAAATTGTGAGATCGAGTGAGCGATCGAATTTGATATTGCGTACGGATGATATATGTGCATCGTACGGGCTTAAGTAAAGCGAATAATGAAAATTTTGAAAAGAGATAAGTAAAATAATTTTGAACTGTACGATTGGATATTATTGGTAGATAGGGTGCAGGTAATTAAAAGCAAAGGATAAATTGATGTTTTTGATTTCAGAGGATAAATTTGAATTGCCCAACAAAAAGGTATGTATTTAAATTGTCGTATGAAATTTGATGGATTTCTGATCTAGCCACTTGGCTTTTGTTTTCTTTTGAAAATTTGGGGCCCGTAGAGGCGTTTTGTAGTTGTTTTGATCTTGCCGCGCAAAGGAGACGCTGGCGAAATTTTTTGAAAATTTAAGGAGTTAGAAAATTTTGATAGTTTAAAATTTGGTTTTAAACTATAACTTGAATTATTGAGGGGATAATATTATTTGGAACCTATGGATGAGTTTGGAAAGTTAGTAAGAGTAATAGGGTGTCTTTAATAAAAGATTGTTTTGGGAAGTTGTTTGAAACTGTGTGACTTTGGGAAAATAGTAAACGGGTATTGGACCATTCCTCTTACTTGGCAATTTCGGGGACGAAATTCTTTTAAGGTGGGAGGAATGTAACGACCCGGAATTTTGGATATTTGAAATTAGAATATTTAATCGGTTTTAAATATTTAAAAGTTAAATTTCAACTTGAATTTCAAATATCACCATTTATTGGATAATTAAATTATTGAATTTAATAATTGAGAATTGGGTAAAATATTGAATCTAGAGTTTTAAGCTTGTTAAAAATAATTTAGAGGCTTATAAAATTTATATTGATAATACTGAAGATAATAAAAGTGTTAAAATTGAATTTAATAGTGATATGTTCAGTTTTAAAAATATATCGTTTAAATTGACATCTAAAAATAGCCTTCTGAGGCACAGTCTTAGAATTTGACGAAACTAGTTCCATTAGATCCGTAATAATGTATTATTATAGGATTTCTAATTTCGTGACGTTTGGAATTATCGTGTGGTCGTACGTGATATAAACGCGTTGAAATTTATATCGAAAATTCAATATAATAATTGGGTCCAAAAAGCTATCTTCTCCATACGATCGAATTAGGACTCAAAACCTTTTCCATTGCGTTCGAAAAAGGGTATAACATTATGAACGCCTAGCGGCATGCCTCGATAGGAGGTCGAGATTTTAAGCTCGATTTCGAAACGTTTAAATTTAAATTATATAGTTGTATATTGTGACCAGTCAAAGACAAATCATATCAACAGTTTTCGAGCCACTATAGCAAGCTGGTTCAACACGCCACCTTTCAAAATCACGTCTCCTTTATTTTAAATCACTCTCGTCTGTTCCCTCCCATCAGTGCAATAAAAAAAGGAATGCCGAACTTCATTCGTTTAAAATCACGCACATCTCCCCTTCTTCCCTTTATTTACTCGAACGCAAAGAGAGAGAAAAAATATAATGGCCGCTCTCTTTCAAATTCAAATCAGAAAAAAAAATCAAAATCGCGTTTTCTCCTCTTCAGTCGATTCGCGAAATCGACTAAGAAAAAAATAATAAGGGGATCGCGACATCATCGCGAAGTTCGGCTCGAACTCGAGCACGATGATGTCAAAGGGGAGGGGCGACGCGAGCGATGGTAAAGGCTGCAGGTGGTCGAGCTAGGGTTTTTGGGGAGGTCGCGCTCGTTCGGCCTGCCACGACGCAGCGGGGTCGCGAGGGAAAAGGTTCGCGTGTGATGCTGGGAAGGCGAGGTCATGAAGGATTGGGTAGGCTGCTAAATTTGGGTTCGTGGTAGTTGGTCATCGTTGACTATCAGAAAGGCAGGTCGCGTATTGCGGCAGTGGTTTCGCGCGCGTTTAGGGTGGCATGAGGAAGCTGCGATGATGTCAGTCGAGTTCATTGGTGGAGACAGTAAGGTATAGGATTTTTGTTTTCTTTATTTAAATTTAATATGTATATATGTATGTATGTATATAGGCTAAAAAAAATAGAATTACAGTAAGGTGAAAACAATTCTGTTTTAATTTAATAAAAATACATGTATATATATAGAAAACAGTAAATATATGTATATATATGAGATTTTGGAAAATATAGGAATTTATATAAAAATTTGATTTTTAAATCTATGTAGGTTATTTTAGTATATGTAGTTTCAAAGAAAAAATAAAATAAATATACATATACAAATTTTAAATTTACTAGTTTATTTTAAAATAAATGTATTATGGTGATTAATTCGTTTAATTAGCTTATTTAATTATTTTGGTTAATAACAAATTATTTATCATAGGAAAATTAGTTTAAAATTAAATTATTAGTTTAAATTAAATTAATAAATGGTAATTGGCTGTTCGATTATTTCAAATGTTAATAAACCATATAATGTTTATAAAAGGTCTAAAATTGGGGAGAGACAAGCCGGTTTGGATCGGATTGCAAATTAAAAGTCAAAGGTGAGTTAATCTCACTCAAATTGGATTACTGGTTTATTTAAATAGTTAAAATTAAATTATTGGATGTTGATTGGATTGATAAATTTAAAATTTATCTGTTGGATGTTATATATATAGTAGTATATATATTAGTATTGGAATGATTGATATTCCCGCATTATATAGCGGATGAGACCCTATACGCCCCGCATAATAGCGGATGACCCTATATACCACGATATCCCCCTCGAAGTGGGATTGGTATTTTTATATTGTGCTAACATCTGTGGATGTAGGGAAACAGGTTGGAGGTATCCAACTAGATTCCTCAAAAATATTGGAATTTATTCTCATATTCAGTGATATGATTTATTTGATAATCTGTGATAGATTATAGTGTAAATTAAATTATTGAATGCTATGGTTTGGCTGAATATATTTTGGTATTTTAAGATATCAAAAATATAAAGATTGGATTTTTGAAGGAAAATAAAGAGAAAATTTTAAGTAAAATATTTATAGTGAAGTTGGATAAATTAAAAGAGTGAATTTGGGAAAATGGGTAAGATTTTGATTTTTAAGTCCTATTAAATAAATTACGAGTATGAAAAAATAGAGATTTTTAATAAATGGGAATAAAAAGGGTTTTGAGGACTTAAGCGATATTATTTAAGAATAAAAGGATTTATTTTTAAATTCAAGATTTAAATGAGCTGGGAAAAATAAAAGGAGAATTTTGAAATAAAGTATGAAATTGATGCTCCAGATTTAAATAAGATTTAAATCAGAAAGGGAAGTAAATCAGAAATTCGGGGTTTGGGGTAATTTGGATAAATCAAGAAATAAATTTCAAAATGGAATTAATTCAGAGAATCGATTAAGTGTTTTTGAAATATAATTAAAAGGAGAATGAGGCTATGGATTTATAAACTAGGTTTATAAATAAAGCGAGGTAATTATCAATGGATAATTTGAAATTATAAATTCACAGTGGAAATTTATAAGGGGATGGTAATTCGGTTTAAAAATAAAAAGTGTTTTATTTTTTTAAAGATGTGGAAAAAGGAAATTTACGGAGTTGGAACGTAAATTTAAAATGGAGATAAATCGAGAAGGATTTATAAATGACAAGACCGGTTTTATTGGAGTGGAAAGTGTATTTTCCTGAAAAGCTAACAATATTTTCAAAGAAAGATTTTTAAGTATAGATTAGAAGTTTTAAAAGTGTTTAAAAAGAATGTGCTAGAAAAATTTATTATTTAGTTTTTTTAAAATTGTCAAAGTAAGTATTAATTAAGTTAATTATAGTACTTAATTATTTTAAAGGTTAAATTGGTATTATGGTTTAAAGGATAATTATTAAATATTTATACTTTATATAATAGTTTTGTTTTAAAAGTAGTTTTTGGTTAAAGCTTTACTTGGAAAATTATTATAGAATTCCATAACTATTATTTTGAACAAAGTAATTTAAGTAGCTTTATTTTAAGTATTTTAAGCGTATATCTTTGGATAAAGTGATTTAATTTATTTAAAATCTAAATTAAATAAGTCTTGATGTTTTTCAGTGAAAATAAAATATTTGGTTGAATGATTGTTTATTTGATAGTTAAATAACCGACTATCAAATCGGGACCCAAATATAACTTTGGAAATATCTAGGAGAAGTACGGGAATTATATGGTAAAGTTACCGTTCGAGGTGCTATACTGTACGTATAAACTCGTTTCGTTCTTCTAGGACGTTTATAAGAATATCCTTCCACTAACGGTTAGGAGGTGATCTCCGATCTTATTTTCGTCTGTTTATTTCCTAGAGAACCGGGGTTGAGTTTACCGGAAATAGTGAACGTTGTTTCGAAGAGACCGGGATCGGATTTGTGATCCGAAAACCACTTCGATCCAACGAGTACGTTTTCGTAAGGAAGACAAGAGCTTGGAGTCGAAGATGGAGCAGTGAAGTGCAAGGGCTAATCGCTACTAATCCTGAGGGTGATTCCAAAATGGATGTAGTAGGAATAGTGCCATTGGTTCCGTTCCTACCGGGAATGGACTTATATGGATGAATGCTATCAGTACATCGTCATTGGAGTACGGTGAGCATTCTTAGTGAATGTGTGCTAAAAAGGTAATTGTAGCCTCAAGCCTCATCAACCGGGAATGGCCAAACCAAGGGAGGTGCAACAAGGCTAAGTGGGTAGCACCCAAGTAGGGTAAGGTCATCCCTGTCTAGAGTCCCTTTATTTCGGCTGTGTGGCGGTTGCTGATCCCAACCGCGGGGTGATCTTATTCGGACTATCCAGTAAGGGGTAGCTCTAGTCTTTGTGTTGTAGGGGATCAGGAGTGGTCCTCGGTACGCTGATCTAGGCCAGGTACTGTGGCGGGCGGTACCCCAGTAGCCCTGCCATTGTATGGAAACCCAATCTCCAATAAGCGCCATACGGACTTGATTGTGCCCAACTATGCTGGAACGTGAGATGCAAGCATTCCAGCTATTTGAATAAGTATTTGTACTTAGACACTATTATTATATCAGAGGATTTTGATATAAAATGTTTTGGTTATCGTAAGGTAAAAACCCGGCATGTTTATTTTTGACGTGGTCTTACGAGATACCTTTGATTTTCAAAGGATTCTAAAAACTTTAATAATTCAATTGAGAGTGTTTTCTCACACTAGTTTTCCAGACTGACTCGGGTGTTATTTTATTATAATGCTCGGGTCAGACCGAGTACTATAGATATAGGACAGGACGCTATGGAGCTCAGAAGACGAGCTGGATGACGGAGACGTATATCACGTATCTGACTTATATTCCACTGTATATGGTATGCTTTATATTCAGCTTTGTGAGGACAAGTTATTATAACTGTCTGGTATTGTGTTACACTTTGATGATGTAATGTATAAAAACAGTTATAGTTTCTTTTGTATAAAGATATGTTGTTATCTATTATATATTGTTCCACAGCGATTGTGAGATTCTGATGTTGTTTTCTATTTTCTTCTTCTACCTCTTTCTTCTTTTCCCCGACGATCTGGTATTTCCGGCATTCGATTGTTCGGCATGTAATACAGTGAACATATTGATGTTGATTTTCGGGCGTCGAAAATCCCGGGTTGTTACAAACATATAATTTTCTAAATCATGTAATAAGATGTCATTTTGAGATAATAACGTTGCACATTTTTTTGTGTAATTTCTAGTTCTTCTTCTAAGATTGTTTTTTCATCTTTTAATAATTCAATTTCTAACTCTGCTCTAGTTAACTTTCCTATATATTCCTTATTTAACTTTGTTGATTTTCTATACTTATCATCTAATTCAATGCTAATTTCAATTATTTCATCATAAGTAAATTCAGGGCATACCTCATCAGTGTTAGCTATAAAACACATATTTGCTTGTTCCGAGTCGCTTTTACTATCACCGTCAGATGAAGAAGATGAATACAAATCGTCCCATGTTACTTGAAATGCCCTTTTATTTTTCTTTAATTTCTCAACCTTGCTTTTCTTTTTATCACTATTGAGCTATGGACAATCCTTCTTCATGTGGCCAAATTTGTAACATTCATAGCATTTAATCAATGTTTGATTGAGGAGTTTGGTTTGCCACCATTTTGAAATCTGGTTATCCTTTTGAACTTATTGAATTTGTTGTAGTTCTTGGCAATAAAAACAATCTTATTTTCTTGTAAGTCTGAATCTTCGTCACTTGCTTGGAATTCTATGTTTTTCTTTTCATGATTTTCATCCTTTCTAGCCTACAAGTTAGCTTCATACGACATTAGATTTCCTATTAGCTCTTCGGCTTTGAGTTGAGAAAGATCATTAGCTTCATCGATGGCTAAAACATTTCTTTCCCATTCATTTGTCAAAGAGTTTAAAATTCATGTGACTATATCAAAATATGTAAATTTGACTCCAAGTGTTGTGAGATCATGTTGAATGGTTTGAAATCTAGCAATATCAATAATTGATACATTTACTTTCATTTTGAAAGATGAAAATTCATTTTGTAAAATTGAGATTTTAGTTTGCTTGATTTTGGTTGTCCCTTCATGTGTGAATAGTAAAGTGCGCCATATATCATATGCAATGGTTCAAAGCATGACACGTAAAAACTCATTTTTGTCGAGTGAGCAAAATAATAAATTCATAGCTTTGGCATTGTTAGATGCCGCTGCTTTTTATGCATCAGTCCAAGTGCTAATGTCGGTGTTAGGTGCTTCATATTTGTTTTGAGTTGTTGGCCATATTTCTAACCCATTTGCCGAGTTGACCAATAAGCATAGTTAGAACCAGTAAATAGTGAGGACGAGCAGGTGATTGACCTTCTTGAAAAGTGCTTGCCATATTAATGATTTTTCAGTTACGTGTTACTGTAGATTGAAATGACCAGCTCTGATACCAATTGTTGGTCGCTATAGGATCTTTATATAATGTAACTTGTATATAAGAGTGTGGTGGATTGTATATAATATGGCTTATGTATATAATAAGTGTATATATACTAATCTAAGCAGAACTATGCAACCGTGTATGATAGTATAAAGTAAATAAGAGTAATCACACCAGATATTTTTTACTGGTTTGGACCTCTCTTCACCTGAAGGAATAGGCAATACAACTAAGTTTCTTTGACAAACTTTGTGTTCCAAATAACACCTATACTGACTACTGATACAATTCTTCCTATAATCTCCTTGGTAATGTGGAAGTGTATTGTTTGTGATTATGGAAGTAGTTTGAGTAAATATTGAGAATTGCAATGAGTACTAAGAGATCAGGGAATATAGAAATAGCAAGTAAGTAAGTTAGCAAGTTAAGTTTTGAATTCCGATCTTGTAGTGTATTTATAGACATGAAAGAGATATAGAAAACGGTTGCAATCATTCATAGATGATTATTACCGTTAGAAAGGTTGCAACCTTTCCGAGCGGCTCTTCAGAAAGTAGCCGTTATATAGCGTTCAGTCAACTGAGTATAAAATTTAGTCTACTGAATAAGAGTAGAAGAGTACGCCCAAATTTCAAAAAACTTGAATGTTGGTAAAATATTAAGGTTCAGTCGACTGAGGTATTTTTTCACCCGAATACCCTCGGTCGACTGAGAAAATACCTCAGTCGACTGAACTAAGTAAACTTAGAAAAAAAATATAAGTTTATTTTTGCCTTTTCGAATATAGAAACAAAGATTTTACATATAATTCTATAACCATATATATACTCTAGTTTGATGAAGATGACCTTTGAATTTCTTAAATGCAATCAATCTTTGTTGTAGCTCTTTCACCTGTAGTATAGTTATAAACTAGAAATATATGATGATATAGTTGTCATCATTAAAATATTAAAAACAGAGATTCAACAAGATTAATTAATAATTTATTTAAAATAGGGTTTAATTATTAATTGATTACCGATTAAGTTAAATTTAATTAAGATTTTAATTTGGACTTAATTAAGATTTAATTATTATTTAATAAAGGTTTAATTTATTATTTAATTAATAAATAAGGGTTTAAAATCGCTTTGTTTCTAAAATATCGGTTTTGTTTAAGACTGTTTTTCTTTTTCGAAAATGTTTTAAATCAAGGGATTTCTTTATCGATTACCCTTAATTAACCTCAAATAAATATGAAACAATTTCTAATGTGGTGATACATGTATGGAAAGTAAGTCGTCCCATAGTTAGCACTAAAAGCCGATGAGTAGGCTGATCCTTTATCTATGAGATATAGAATTTATTTCTAGGCGAGGGATAGAGTAAGGTCGAAATATCGGAAAAGTGATAAATTGGGAGGATTAATTTCTATCAATGGGTCATGTTTAAAGTAAGTATATGGTTATCCATACACAAACTCTGTATAATTACCCTAAGTAGCGAATTGTCCGCTATTTATAACTTGACCTGTTTTAACTCAGGGAGTATGTTGTGTATATTCGGGTTCCCCAGTAAGGAATTAAATACTTGTTGCATACTTCCAAAGAACTAGAATTGAGTTAATAGGGAATTACCGCTTAGTTTGGAGACACCGGTTTCGGATAAGTATGATTTATCTGAACCACTCCAAACTAATAACATTCACGATGGATCATTATAAAGTATGCTATGGGGCTGCACTATTCTTCCTTAGGGTGATTCCAAAGTGGAAGATAGTAATTGTTGAATGTTTGTTCGATCTCAGAACAACTTGTATGGACGAATGCTATCATTGCATTGATTGCTCGGAGGGTAATATTAGCATTCCAAGTTGGTCTGCTAGGAGGAAAGGTAAAGCGTAACCTCAAGCTTCACAATCGAAAATGAATAAAATAAAGGGATATGCAGTAGGGCTAAGTGGGTCGCACCCATTAGGGTATGTTCATCCCTTTCTAGACTTGATATCATTCCTTTATATTATGCTTCGGATCCATTATGGTTGTTGATCACAAACTAGGTATGATCGTGTTCGGTGCTATCCATTAAGGGGTAGGCCGGTCTTGTGTTGGTCGGGAGTCCATATGTGGCTCTCGGTGCATTTTATCTAGAGATGCACTATGACAGGTGGTACCCCGATGCCTTGTCATTGATCGAATCCATTTTCCAATACGTGCCTTTACGGACTTAGTTGAATACCCATCATGCGGATTTTAATTAATGCAACAGTTTCGGCTATGATTCCATATTTATTTAAACTATACATTATGATAATATCAGAGGATTTTATATAGAAATGTTTTGGTTATCGTAAGGTAAAAACCCGTCCGTGTTTATGTGTGGCGTGGTCTTACGAGATACCTTTGGTTTGAAAGGTTTTTTTTTATAAGTTAAATTTAAACTTTACTCACACTAGACCCATGTCTGACCCAGAGTTTTATTTCTTTCCCTTAAACTCTTGGGTACTAAAAATTTTATGAGTCGCCAAGTAGTCAGGTTTCTTTGAAGCATTTTGGAAAGCAGTATGGAGTGGGAGCTTTCATCATCATCTAGTAGTTGTCCATATTTCCACTGTGTCATGTACATTATGTATTAGCAGTTTGGGCGGGCTGAAATAGCTGTTCTTGTCGGGAATAGTACTTGTTATAACTTTGATGTAATATTTTGGAGTAACCATATGTACTATTCTACGATGATGTATATGTAACTCTATCGTTGTGAGAAAAATTTGTGTTTGTTTCCTTGTCTATTTATTTTCTTTACCCCACGACTTATCTTTCAGACACTTAGATGACCGGCACATGAATACAAATGATGTATTAAGTGTCGTCTTTACGTGTAAGAAAGGCAGATCGTAATACAAAGTCTCTGGCCAGAGCAATACGATTAAGAATAATTTTTATTGTTAAGTAAAGGGTTTTGTGTTTGGAGTTTGGACTTACAAAGTTGAATGTGCATGATGTTGGAATTATGACCATAACCAAATTCCATAAGTCCTAATGTGATATAGTTTTAACGAAGAGGTCTAGTGTAAATAATCATTACTAGCAGGTACTGCTTATAATAAGTAAAACTAGATTTTACGAAAAGATGTTTAAGTGATGAATTCGAACAAGATGTCATTCCACTAGCTAAGGTGACTTGTGAATGTTAATATTTGAATTATTCCTATTAAATCTCTGACTAAATTTATACCTTTGAGTTACACAATCAAAATGATAAATACTCTGAATGAACCACATGATTTAATTAATTTATAACTATTATAAATTAATTAATTAGTATTTATGAAGTATCAATTATTAGATTTCATTTGATTTGTTTGAATGCCACTAGTATTTAATAATGTATGTACATAAAAGTTATAAATGTGCGTATCAATGTACGATGCTGGTAGAATATTCAAATTGGATTTAACAGAATAATCACTAAGAGGGTTTTAAATAAATTAAATTAATTAATATTTTTGAGATATTAATTACTAAAAGTTTATTTGATTTGTTTGAATACCAATAGTATTTAATAAAGTGCATAAATAAAAGCTATAAACACGCGTATCAATATATGATATTGGTGGAATATTTAAATTAGATTTAAATGGATTAAATACTAAACTTGTTTGAAAATTTTCTGTGCCCCATTTCCTCTTTGATATAGCTGGCAATTAAAGGAAAAGGAGGAGTCTATTTGAATTTGAAATGAATGGGCTAAGACATAATTAAAGGAAGGTGAATCACCCTATCTTTAATTATCTTTTATTGCCTCCTTTAAGAGAATTCATTTAGTCATTCAGTCTATTGCTCTTTACCACCTTTTCTTATGTCATGGCCAAATTTTAATGGCCTCCTACAATCTATTGCTCTCTACCACCTTTTCCTATGTCATGGTCAAATTTTAATGGCCTCCTATGCCTAAAAAATTTAAAAAACAAAATCAAATAAAAATCAAAATAAAGGGATTCATGTCCCTTTATTGTTGTGAATTCTGGAGATTGACTCTATTGAGTTTAGGAGCTTTTGATTCTTTATCCCAAGGTGTGATTTATAGGAAACATCCAAGGTCGATTTATTTATTCATATATATGTTATATTAGTTATATGCTTGGATTTTGTAAGATTTGTCTTCTGTTCAATTAGTCCTTTTGAAATCCACTCTCATCTCAATTGATTATGTGACATTTGTTATATTTCAGATCCACATATGCATTCCACCCCTCTATTATATATGTTTATCTCAACTTGATTTGATTGGATTCATCATAACCCTTGCTTTTTTTTATTCTATGTATTGTTTAGTTCTGTTTGTTCTTATAACGAATTTACATATGCCTAACTCGCCCAATTCGTTTTCTTTTGTTTTGGTGCTTTTGTTTTAAAAAAGGTAAATTTGAAAGTAAATTTTAATTTAGATCTATTTTATAGTTTTATAAAATTTATATACATAATTGAAAATTAATTTTTTTATGCAAACTATTTATTATTCCCTAAAGCTCAATTCCTATAATTATATGGTTAATTTTTGGATAAAAATGTTTGAATTTCATTCATTAACAATAAAAAAATTTAGGTCTAAAATTTACAGAAGGACTTTTGTACGAATTTTAAATATTTTTCTCTTCTCTATTTTTTTAACCTTTCCTAAGCTCTAGCTTAATTTCCAAATTAAAAATTATCCTAGACTATTTACTTTTTGTAACGACCTAAAATTTTACTACTTTGATTTGCGAATATTTAATTAATTTTAAATATTCAATATATTGGTTTTATAATGAAGATAAAACTCTTTTAAATAATAATTAATGATGATGAAATAGTTTTCCAAATTTGTTTACAAAAATATTTAGTTCGAAGAAAAATAAAAAATATGACCGGAATTCGTTTTTCGAATTTTCGTCAGCTAAAAGTTATCAGAAACGTTGTAAACTCTAGTATAAGTTTATACACATTCAAAATGTAAATAAATTAGTATATAATGGTATATACAAAGGTATATATACTTAAGTACATACATGTAAATATTACAAATGCTTTAAGAAACATACTTAGATATGATTTGACACTTTGGCGACTCGAGTACAAAACATGTTTAAACATGTTTTCTTTGACATGATGAGGAAGG
Organism: Allium fistulosum; assembly: GCA_030737815.1. Lineage (NCBI taxonomy): Eukaryota > Viridiplantae > Streptophyta > Magnoliopsida > Asparagales > Amaryllidaceae > Allium > Allium fistulosum. The sequence goes on from CM060903.1 coordinate 602,274,409, forward strand.
GACAAAGTGGTGGGTGGAAATGGCATATGTGGTGGAGGGTATTAAGGTGGCAAAACAATGTGGAGGGTACAAGTACAAGGTAGATAGGTAAATCTCTTTTTCCTCTTATTTATAAACAGCCTTCCATTTAAAATTCCAATGGCTACAACTTCCATTTGTACCATTTCTTCAAATTTTGATCTTAGCTATGTCAAAAATGCATTCCTTTCAGACCTATTTTTGGACTCAGATTTTCTAGTCCGAAAATACCTCTTTTCTTTTGACCATATCTCCTTTAAAACTGATCCAAATTGAGTGATTATTTTTTTTTAAATTGTAGAGAAAAGAATTTTCAACAACTGTTCTTTTTACCAATTTTCAAAATTCTGAGAGTAATATGGCCAAAAATCCAATAGAATATTACTAATTTTTTGGTCCGGTTTTGTGAATTCAACCTTATCCGAAGTACCTCCACCTCTCCTCGTTAAGCCCACGGATCCTTGTTCTTATCACGGCCGAGCCATGCATGCCCTAAGCCAATCCTATTTCAAGATGCAAGGGTCCTAAGTCAAGTTTGCAAAGTTATTTCAAGTTTCAAAAGAGTTTTGCAGAATTTTGGTGAGTAAACTTTGTTTTAAAGTTAAAGGTTTTAACTTTTATATGTTTTGATAAATTTTTGTATGGAACGTGTATGAATTGTTGGATTTTAGTGTGTTGTTGTATGTGTTTGGAAGTTAGACTTGAAAATGAAGTTTAGCTTAGAAATTGGTTGTTAATCGTGAGCTTTGATCTTGTATATTAGGTTATGTGTCTGGATCTTGTATATGAGGTTGTATGTGAAAACTTGGATATAATGAGGTAGGTTTTGTATGTTATGTAGTGGTGATTTCCATTGTGAAGTTATGCTAAGAAAAATAGCACATTTGTGTGGTAGTGGAGACTTGAATTCTTTGTGGAAGTTATGTAAATTGTTTTTAAAACTCAAACCAATTTCAAGTTTTTAAACATTGTTTTATTTTTATAAATACTTACTTTATGTTTGGAAAAGTAAGTGAGTTTCATAAGGGGATAAGTTTTAAAGTTAACTTAGAAAAAATTTCTAGTTACAACATCCATAGCGATAGTCGCTATGGATGCAGTTTCACTTAAAAATCCGATTTTTGCAAAAAATTGGTTTTTACAATTAAAAGTGTTTTAAAAATGTCTTAGAAACTTAACAATGATGTTTAAGGAAAGTTAATTAAGAATTTAATAATTAGTCATTGATTGATTAGTTTTGATAATCAACAATTAATTAAGTATTAAACAAGCTTTATTAATTTTAATTAACTGAAGATTATTTATCAATTAATTATCTTTCAAAAGGTAAGATTATTTTTAATTAATTATGTGTTAAGCATATAATTTATTTTTAATTAATTATTAATTAAATATAGGGTTAATTATTAATTAGTTATTAAGATAATGTTTAATTGTTTTTAATTATAAATTAATTAAGGTTTTACCTTATAACAAATTATTTATTAAAGGTTTAATTTATTATTTAATTTTTAATTAAAGATTATGTCATTAAATATTTGGGATTAATTAATATTTAATTATTAATGAGGGTTTAAATTATTATTTAATAATTAATAAAGAATTAATTAGGGTTTAATTATTTATGTAATGGTTAATTATTGTTTAATTATTTATTTAAGGTTAATTATTTCTTAATTTATAATTAGATTAAGTTAAGAATTAATAAAGATTAATTATGGTTTAATAAAGGGTTTAACTTTTAATTGATTATTTTAAAAAAAAGAGTTTTAAGTTTTAATCCTTGTTTTCCAAGAATCAAATTGTTTTAAAGTACTTTTTTTCTCAAAGATGGTTTTGAACATAAGGGATTCAAATGTCGATACCATTAAGTAGACAAACAATTGTGAATGAGTTATGTAAGTTGTTTGATTATTTGTACATCTGATAGCAGAATAAATCACCGTTCTGCTATAATGTAATTGTTGTTTGTGTGGACATGTATTTTAGCAGAATAAATTCTCATTCTGCTATAAATTGATCGCATTATTTTGGACATCTATTTAGCAGGACAAATCACCATCCTGCTATTATGTTGTTTAGACATTTATATGCTAATTGATTGTATTGATATGTTATTTCCTGGTTTGATAATGGATTTATTTACATGTATGTTGGCCTATGTAAATAATTGATAAGTGACTTGGAATCAAATTGAAACTAAATGGTAACTTAAATTACAACCATTGGGATTGCTAAGCCTCATTTTGAAATTATAAAGTATGGTTTTGAATTAATTTCAATTCTTTAATCAATTTGGGTTAAGGTTTATAAATGATTTTTCAAGTTATATTATTATTTTATAAAGGTATTTATAAATAATAATTTGTTTATAAAAATGGGTTTTACTAAGTAAAAAGGTTTATTTAAAGTGATTTCAAAGGATGAGTTGCAAAAGATATTTTGTAAAGGATTTTTCTTAAAGAAGATTTATCAATGGAGTTTTAAATGAGGAGACGTTTTATAAATGATTTTAGAGGTTTGTAAAGAGGTTTTGTAAATTAACCTGTAGACTGATAAAAGTGTTTTATAAATTGATTTTGGAAATTTATAAAGGTATTTAAATGTGAAGGGGCTTTAATAGGGAACTTTTATAAATGATAAGTGGATTGGTTTATAGCAAGTAATGTTTTCAAAATTAAATTTTAAAGGAGGAATTTTCCAAATGTATTGATAATATACTTATACCCCTAAGATAAGTATAAATATTTTACAAGTAAAATGGGGAAGTAAGGGTTTTGGAAATAGTGTTGTGTAAAGACCTTTTGATCAAGTTTTATTAAGTGATTTTATTAACTAAAGATTAAATTAATAAAGGCTTAGTGGATCCCATATGGAGTTAAATCAATGTTTGAATGATTGTTTATTTGATAGTTAAATAACCAACTATCAAACTCTGGACCAAAATGTAACTTTGGAAATATCTAGGAGAAATACGTGAGTTATATGGCACAGTCATCCCCAATGATGCTGTATTGTGCATATGAATCTCGTTTCGTTCCTTTAGGCTAAATGTTAAGGCAATCCGTCCACTAACGGCTAGAAGGTGATCTCCGTTCTTATCTTGTCTGTTTATTTCCTAAAGAATCGGGGTCGAGTTTACCAGAAATTATCGAAAGTTGTTTCGAAGAGACCGGGATCGAATATGTTATCCGAAAACCACTTCGATCCAACACAAGCGTTTCGAACTAAAGACATCTTAAAGAGTATGGAATCGAAGACGGAGGTTTGAAGTGCAAGGGCTATATGCTACTAACCCTGAGGGTGATTCCAAAATGGGTGTAGTGGAGGTAGTGCCTTCGGTTTCGTTCAGTCCTAGAATGAACTTGGATGAATGAATGTTGGCGTTGCATTGTTGCCTGGAGGGCAGTGTTAGCTTTCCAAGTGGGAAGTGCTATATATAGGTAAAACGTAGCCTCAAGCCTTATCAACCAGGAAATGGCAACAATCGGGCATGCAGCAGGGCCGTTTAGGTCGCTCCCATCAGGGTATGGTCATCCCAAATCTAGATAGATTACTATAAACTCATGTATGCTTCGGGGACAAATGTGGGGTGATCATATCTGGTACTACTGGTCAAGTGGTAGGCCAGTCCTGTGTGGTAAGGGTACAAGATGTTCTTGTCAGACCCCGGTGCATTTTATCTAGAGATGTACCATCGGAAGGTAGTTCCTTACCTTGTCATAGTATAGAATCCATTCTCCAATACGTGCCATTATGGTTTTAGATGTACCCAACTATATTGAAATGTGAGATGCAAGCATTTCAGCAATATTCATATTTTGCTTGAACCGTTAGACATTATTATAATATCACTGGCTTTTCTATAAAAGTGTTTTGGTTATCGTAAGGTAAAAACCTGTCCGTGTTTATGTGAGCCGTGGTCTTACGAGATAACCTTGATTTTAAAAGTGTTCTAAAAGAAATAATTCAGTTGTTTTGAGTTTACTCACACCAGCCCTTGTCTGACCCGGAATTTTTTTTCTTTCCCTAAAACTCTTGGGTGCTCAAATTTTTACGGGCAGCCAAGTAGTTCAGATTTTCTACGGATGCATTTTGGAGGAGTTTAGAGCAAGAGGCTTCATCAATAGTGTAACGACTCGTTATTTTACTACTTTGAAAATGAAATATTTAATTTATTTAAATATTGAAATATAGAATTTTCAAGCTTAAATAATCATGTTTTATGTGATAAATAAGAATGGTGAACTTATTTTTAGAATTTGTTTAAAAAATGAAGATTTGGATTTTCATCGTAAAATTTGAAGAAAGACGGTTTCCAATAAAGTTAAGTATATGTTCAAATAATCATTTTTAAAATCTTTTTAATGAATAATCCATCTCAAATTCATTTGATAATAATAGTAATTAAATTTATAATGATTTTATAAATTATAAACTTGTTTTATAAAGATATACAAACTTCGTCGCATTTTGACAGATCGATGTCGTATTTTTGTAATTGGATTTTAATATTTTTAAGTATAGTTTTATAACTAAAATAAACTTGTTTTAATTTTTTTAAGATGATAAGAAATTTATTTTCAAGTTTTGTTATATAAATAAATAGTTTAATTAAAAACTGAAAATGTAACCGATGATAGTTTTGCGGATTTTCAACCGTTCATCAACGGAAATTGTCGCAACTTTATTGCACCTTTATTAACATGTATATGTACACATTTTATAACATGGCATGTAAAACAAAGTAACTAAACAAAGTTTACTTTTACTAAGCATGGTTAGAAAGTTCTAGATTTTAATTAGTAAAAGTAAGTAAGATATTTTCTTTTCAAAAAAAACAAACATCAAATCAAATCTCACCAAAACCAAGGCAATGTCCACCTTAGTCCACAAATGCATCTAGATTCAACCCTTAAGAAGTAAGTAAGGATGACATAAAGTGATGGAAAAGATGTGGTAAAAGAGACATTTTCAAGGAAGGGTATTTTGGTCTTTGCACATAAAGATATTTTACAAATTTTCTAACCCTATAAATACTCACCTCCATCTCCATTTCCATTCACACCTCCTCTTCTTTCTTTTTCAAGCTTCTACATCTTCTTCCTCTCCTCTCTAATGGCTTCCAAGTCATAGAAAAAAATTCAAGAGAAAAGAAATAATGTCGAAATATATACAAAATATACAAAATGAAATCAATATCCATTCGCCTCAAAACCAAACTCACTAATTTTCATATTTACCTCTTTTCCTCACGGCCATAACTTTCTCAAAACAGAACCAAATAGGGAAATTATTTTTTTTAAACCATGTGAAATTCTAGTGGCTACAACTTTGTAGCTGACCACTTCTTCCCATTCCAAGCTTAGCTACGCTAAAAACTCCATTCTTTCCAGAGCATTCTCAAGCACAGTTTTTAGGCCGAGAATACCTCTTTTTCATTCGATCATAACTTCCTCAAAACCGATCCAAATGAAAAAAAATTCTTTTTTTCCAACCATGTGTAATTCCAGCGGTTACAACTTTCATGTTGAGCACTTCTTCCAGTTTTTTGAGATTAGCTATGTCAAAATTTCATTCCTTTCAAGTGTATTTTCGGGTTTGATTTTTGTCAATCCGAGAATACCTCTTCTTCATTCAATCATATCTCCCTCAAAACAACTCAAAATTAAGTGATTCATTTATCCAAATTCAAGAAAAAATAAATTGCAACAACTTTCCAGTTAACAACGTTTTCAAATTTTGAGAGTAAGAGGGTCAAAAAATCAGAGAGAATATGACCTATTTTCGGGTCTAGATTTCGAGAACTCAAGGTCTTAGCTTCACCACTTATCTTCCTCCTTTCCAAAGCTTGGCAGTGAGCACTTGAAGGTCTTGGAAGTAAGCAAGTATGGTGAAAAGAAGCTAAGGACAAGAGCAAAAGCATAGAGGAGGAGGTGGTTGAGCACTTGGATAAGGAGATGAAGTTGTTTAGGTGATGGTAGAAGTGTATAAGTGAAGTGTTGTGGCGATATGAATGATGGTAGGAAGATTGGTATTAATTATGGTGATAACTCTAACTTTAAACCATTATAAGTAGTTATAAATGTTTAACATAACTATTTGGATACTAATGATATTTGGATGTTTGGTTGATGAATATTTGAAAAGGTAATTAGCAACGTATAACTAAAAGTGAGAAAAATCCTAAACTATAGTTATATATATTATTGGATGGTATATATATTTGGATATGATTGTTAATGATGGTTGTTTATCATGTTTGAACATGATAATATGGATGTTTAATATGGTTGTTGAATATATATACAAGTCACGTTAATACACGTCGATAAGTACAAAGGAAATCACTTTCCTTTATTGAATGAAATGGTGTATATGGAATGTTTAAACCTCTTAAAAATGGTTTATATGGTTTAGCAATGTTTTATAAACTTTTCTGGAAAAGTTTAAATGAATATTAAAAATTGAGTCAAAATTAGGCACGTTGTGTAACGGTAGTTCGCGATTTCGCACCGTAAAAGTCAAACGTATATATAGACTCGAATATAGCTTGAAGTTCTTCGAGATAAGAATTTTCCGAACTATTATATCCATAGTTTTCAAATAAATAAAGAAAATCAAGATTTCATCATGTAAATTTTTAAATAAGTCCAAAACAAGTTTTTAGAAATATCGCGATTTTGTAGTTTAAAACCCGAATTTGAAATTGATTTAAAATGAATATCTTTAAATATTTAAAAATATGAAATAAATTTTATAAATCTTTTAAAATGTTTTAAAAGTAATTTGAGTTATAAAAAATGATTTTTCCAAATGATAGAAAAGTCGTTTTGATCAATATACCTTTTTAAACACTTTTTGCAGCACTTTTCTCAGCAGTTTTAAATAACTTGTGATATATAGATTTTAAACTTAACCATTCTTTTTCATATCTTTTATAAATGATTTTAGAAAAAAGAATAATTAAGTGTTTTAAATAATGAGTTGGAAGTTTTATAAATCATTTCTAAAAATGAAAGGAGTATGCGGAAACAATTAGTACATTTGTCTCACCTATGAGATCTAAACGGTAAAGCAATCTGTGTAACTAAGGTTAGGAATGGAGCAACCGGTGCCCTAAACTTACCTGGCCTCTATTTTCTCTTTTAGACGAGGGGTAGAATAGATCGAAAGAAAAACCCAGCTGCTCTAAAAAAAATCTCATTTAAGTTTTTCCAAAAGCAAGGAATTTTCGAAAGAGTAAATTAAACTAGATTTTTAATAGTATAAAGGATATTCTGGTCAAACTTTGTATTAAGGTCCAAGGAGGGAACTTGTACTATCCGCGTGACTTTAAAAGGTGATTCCACCGTTATTCCACGAATAGTACGAGTTGAACATGAAAATTTATCTTGGTATGATTATTTTAGTCTTTTACTCAATACAAATTGGTTTGGGGTTTACCGTAAACGATGTCTTAAATAACATTGTTTTTGACCCATTTAAAAGTTATGAAATCTTTGATTAAGATTAAAGAAATGATTTGGAAATGCTTTCCTAAGTAAAAGGTGAAATGATTTGGGATTATTATAATATTTAAAAAGGGTTTTAATTAACCAAAGCATTTGATAAATGAGGCTTAATGATTCCATATATTGTTAAAAAGATAAATGGAAGAAATTAAAATAATATGTTTCTCTGAGGTATTTTTGAATGAATAAAATGATGAATTAAATTGAATGATAATCACCTATGAACTTCACATGTTTTTATCGATAATTGGATTTCGAAGGGACCGAGATCAGATCCGGCACCTACCCCCATGTTGGGGTATGCTCCATCAATTGCAATTAATGTGCAACATGATAAGGGGTTCTCGCTTTCTGTTTGGTGGTGAGCAAGAGATTCTTACCCCTACATGTCCCTAGTGATAAAGGGTTGGTTGTTAGTCGCGAGGCTAGCTGTAAAATCAGATTCGAGGTACCAGTGTATGCCACGGTGGTTTTTACCCACTCTTGATAGTTGAAAAGCCTAGACCATTACATTTGGTATCAAAGATGAAGGTTAAGCGAGAACCTTGGCTTTGGTAGGGTTAAGACTCATTAGAGATAGGGTTAGGAATACCCCGTGGTGAGCAACTCACTCGATATAGGGTAAGTGACACCCTAGAATGAGTTGAGAGTATTATATAAATGAGAGCGCGTATTTGTTAATATTATAAAAAAAAGTTTTTGTTTTGAAAAAATTGGTAAATGGAATAATTTTACCTAGTATTATATTTTGGATATAAAAGATATTTTCAAAATAGTATATAGTTAGATATGTTATAACTTGAAGGATTGTTTGAAAACTAGAAAACTTAAATATATGAACATCTTGTGATTAGAATTACACAGGTTGACTATAAGATGTTTCATAAAGATAATCGATAAGTAAGAAACCAGTTGAAATTTGATATTTAATCAAGATAAGATAATTAAAATTCTTAATACCTATTCCAAAATATTTAGGAATGATAATGTTTAGTTATTATCATTAATTGATCAAGTTGTTTGATGTAAAAGTTTAAGTATAAATACCTTACGAATTAAGTTTCACGATTTGACTATAAGGTGTTTGATAATAAGGTTGGTTTAAGGTTAAGAAATTTATTTAAGATAAACAAAATTATGAGCATGTTTTACAAATAAATGGTTTTGTAAAAGATAAAGGTGGAAGCTATTTTAAGAATTTAAATCCTGGTATTTTGGAAAAGAATTTTGGAAGTTTAACACGATTAAAAGAAGTTATGTGATCTTTAGAAATGGATTTATAAATGGAATTTTTATAAACAAAAGTAATAGTAAGTAACTTGTTAACATTTTAAAAAGATACGTATAGTATTATTCAAATAAAGGAATTGAAAAGAAGTCTCTAAAGATAACTAATTTGAGTGGCTCGAAAGTAACTAAAAATGGACAAGAGATGTGTTCAGATGGTAAACACTTCTCTTAAGTATTACCCTTCTGCTTAAGGGGATATATTATACTATTGGTAATACCCAGTTTTCCTTGGTATCATTTTGGAGTTACTCGATCTATATAATTTTATTAAGTTAAGAAATAATGTGAATCATGAATTAATAATTGATTAGTAATGAAAAAGCATCTTTATACAAATGTTTAAACCAAAGATAATTATGGATCACCAATTGATAGGATAAAATGTATTTTCGGCGATTTTGGACAGTTGGGATTTCCAAAAATTTGATACGGTAATGAAAGCTATGTGTTTTACAAAAATATAAGAGATAAAGTTTTTAACTTGGGGGTTTGAGATAATAGTAAATTACAACAAGTTTAAAATTTGTTAAACACCCTGATTTAAGTAAAACCAATTTGAAATTTGGGATTAGTATATATACTCTTAGGATGTAAAGGTGTATTATACAAATATAGATTTAAGTCATGAACTATTTATACACTTAAGTAATGTTGTAAATGGATTTAGTATAAAGTGAATGGTAATGAAACGCAAGTTTTAAAAGGTTGATTAAACCAAAGTTGTGTTGGTAGGTGTTTATAAACTTAAGTGAAATTTTAGGAAAGGATTCCTAAGTGTTATTAGTACCAAAAGAAACATACTAAGGAAAAAACGAATGTAAATAATAAAGGATGCGAATAAAAAGAATTTTTTATAGTTAAGAAAATAACCAATAGAAATAAATACGTAAGTTGTATGTAGATCATTTTGTCACACGAATTTGGTCTAAGATTCAAGTATGGAACTTTGAGGTGTTTATACCGGTCCAAAAAAGAATTTATCACTCGATTCTTGACAGCGAATATTGACGAGGGTTTGTGGTTGGGTACTTGAGTTTTCTATCATAGTTGAGAGCTATGCAAGGAAAATAAAAGTTTCTGAGCCTGTTCAGAGTCCGCACTAGAGGATTGGGGGATCAATACTAGTTCAGAAGAAAAGTTGTGAATTCGAATAGGAGATCGAATCAAATATTTTATATGGATGATTTGGGTATATCTTATGGGTTTAAGTTTGTGAAATAATGTTTTAGGCAAACTCTTTTGGGCATTAGGTTTGGTTTAATTTCGGGGACGAAATTCTTTTAAGGAGGGGAGAATGTAACGACCCGTAATTTTACCACTTTGAAAATAAAATATTTAATTTATTTAAATATTCAAATATAGAATTTTCAAACTTAAATAATCATGTTTTATGTGATAATTAAGAATGGTGAACTTATTTTTAGAATTTTTTTACAAAAATAGAGATATTGGATTGTCATCGTAAAATTTGACAAAAGACGATTTCCGATAAAATTAACTATATGTTCAAATAATCATTTTTAAAATATTTTTGATGAATAATCCATCTCAAATTCATTTGATAATAATAGTAATTAAATTTATAATGATTTCATAAATTATAAACTTTTTTTATAAAGATATACGAACTTCGTCGCATTTTGGCAGATAGACGTCGTATTTTTATAATTGGATTTTAATACTTTTAAATATAGTTTTGTAACTAAAATAAACATGTTTTAATTTTTTTTAAGATGATAAGAAATGCATTTCAAGTTTTGTTTGCAAATAAATAGTTTAATTAAAAACTGAAAATGTGATCGATGATAGTTTTGCGGATTTTTGACCGTTCGTCAAACTAAAATTGTCGCAATGTTATTGCTCCTTTGTTAACATGTATATGTACACATTTTAAAACATGGCATGTAAAACAAAATAAGCAAACCAAGTTTACTTTTACTAAGCATGGTTAGAAAGTTCGAGATTTTAATTAGTAAAAGTAAGATATTTTCTTTTCAAAAAGAAAAAAACAAACATCAAATCAAATCTCACCAAAACCAAGGCAATCTCCACCTTAGTCCACAAATGCATCTAGATTTATCCCTTAAGAAGTAAGTAAGGATGACATAAATTGATGGAAAAGATGTGGTGTAAGAGATATTTTGAAGGAAGGGTATTTTGATCTTTGCACATAAAGATATTTAACAAATTTTCTAACCCTATCTCCCTCAAAAAAAACATGAAATCAAGTTATTCTTTTTTCAAATTCAATAAAAAATAAATCGCAACAACTTTCCAGTTAACAACTTTTTCAAATTTTGAGAGTAAGAGGGTCAAAAAATCAGAGAGAAGATGAACTATTTTTGGGTCTAGATTTGGAGAATTCAAGGTCGTAGCTTCACCACTTATCTTCATCCTTCCCAAAGCTTGGTCGTAAGCACTTGAAGGTCTTGGAAGTAAGCAAGCATGGTGAAAAGAAGCCAAGGCCAAGAGTAAAAGCATAGAGGAGGGGGTGGCCGAGCACTTGGATAAGGAGATGAAGTTGTTTAGGTGATGGTAGAAGTGTATAAGTGAAGTGTTGTGGCGATATGAATAATGGTTGAAAGATTGGCATTAATTATGGTGAGAGCTATAACTTTAAACCATTATAAGTACTTATAAATGTTTAACATAACTATTTGGATAATAATGATGTTTGGATGTTTGGTTGATGAATGTTTGGAAAAGTAATTAGCAACATATAACTAAAAGTGAGAAAAATCCTAAACTATAGTTATATATATTATTGGATGATATATAAATTTGGATATGATTGTTAAAGATGGTTGTTTATCATGTTTGAATATGATCATATGGATGTTTAATATGGTTGTTGAATATATATACAAGTCACGTTAATACACGTCGATAAGCACCAATGAAATCACTTTCCTTTATTGAATGAAATGGTGTATATGGAATGCTTAAATCTCTTTAAAATGGTTTAATATGGTTTAGAAATGTTTTATAAACATTTAAAAGTTTTTTGGAAAAGTTTAAATGAATATTAAAAATTGAGCCAAAAATAGGCGCGTCGTGTAACGGTCGTTCACGATTTCACGCCGTAAAAGTCAAACGAATATATGGAATATAGCTCAGAATTCTTCGAGATAAGAATTTTCCAAACTATTATATCCATAGTTTTCAAACAAAGAAAGAAAATCAAGATTTCATCTTGTAAATTGTTAAATAAGTCCAAAACAAGTTTTTAGAAAAATCGTTGTTTTGCAGTTTTAAACCCGAATTTGAAATTGATTTAAAATGAATATTTTTTAATATCTAAAAATATGAAATAAATTTTATAAATATTTTAAAATGTTTTAAAAGTAATTTGAGTTATAAAAAATGATTTTTCCAAATTATAGAAAAGTCATTTTGATCAATATAGCTTTTTAAACACTTTTCGCAGCAATTTTAAATAACTTGTGAAATATAAATTTTAAACTTAACCATTCTTTTTCATGTCTTTTATAAATGATTTAAAAAAAAGAATAACTAAGTGTTTTAAATAATGATTTGGAAGTTTTATAAATAAAATCTAAAATGAAAGGAGTATGCGGAAACTACTAGTACATTTGCCCCACCTATGAGATCTAAACGGTAAAACAAGGTGTGTAACTAAGGTTAGGAATGGAGCAACCAGTGCCCTAAACTTACCTCGCCTCTGTTTTCTCTGTTAGACGAGGGGTGGAATAGATTGAAGTGAAAGCCCGGATGCTCTAAAAAAGATCTCATTTATATTTTTCCAGAAGTAAAGAATTTTCGAAAGAGTAAGTTAAACCAGATTTTTAATAGTATAAAGGATATTCTGGTCAACTTAGTATTATGGTCTGAGGAGGGAACTTGTACTATCTGCATGACTTTAAAAGGTGATTCCATCGTTATTCCACGAATAGTACGAGTTGAATATGAAAATTTATCTTGGTATGATTAGTTTAGTCTTTTACTCAATACAAATTGGTTTGGGGTTTACAGTAAACAATGCCTTAAATATCATTGTTTTTTACCCATTTAAAAGTTATGAAATCTTTGATTAAGATTAAATAAATGATTTGGAAATGTTTTTCTAAGAAAAAGGTGAAATGGTTTGGGATTATTCTAAGATTTAAAAAGGGTTTTAATTTACTAAAGAATTTGATAAATGAGGCTTAATGATTCCATATACTGTTAAAAAGAAAAATGGAATAATTTAAAATAATATGTCTCTTTGAGATATTTTTAAATGAATAAAAAGATGAATTAAATTGAATGATAATCACCTATGAACTTCACATCTTTTTATCGATGGTTGGATATCGAATGGACCGAAGTCGGATTTGGATGATTCCTATCCGAAAACCACTTTGAACCAATTTATGTATTCGAAGTGATACATGTTAACGACAAAGATCACTGAAGATGAAGATCTTCATGATGAAGGGCTACTTGCCACTAGACCCTCCGTGAAATTTACCATATCATATATTATGGTGGCAGTAGTGCTCTGTTATGAAAATCTTCGATTGGCAAGGACTAATCGTTACTGATTCTAGGGGTGTGGTCGGTCCTTCGGACACCTTAGATGTTTCAATGATGATTCACTCTTAAAGAGATGTGTTTGGAAGCTCGGGGCTCTTATAGGATGTCTCTCCGAATTCATCCTCCTCCGCACTAGCCAGATAGTCACTATTGCTATCACTTGAGCCCTCCTCATTTTATTCAATCATTGGCCCTTCTCCTTCCCATCTCTCATCATTCTCACTCTTCTCCGGATCGGCTACATCTCGACTCCTTCGTCCCTTTCTCTCGGGACATCGCCAATTGCAGGTTCTTCATCCCTTTTTTAGCAGGTTCTTCTACATGTACCACGTTCGAAGGACCTTCAACCTCACCCTGTGGATACTCGCCAGAGCTGCAAGTGTGATGGATGGTTCAAGCGGCCGCTCTGGAGTTACCTGAAGGAGTTGAATCAGGGATTGCAAACCTATCGGGTGGTAGTAGATCACACCGCCTGAGATTCTCATTGGTTATGAGATAGGAATTGGTGCGGTGTTGGAATGTAACCTCCCATAAACTGGTCAAACTATATGCATGCTCATCACGAATGCCCTAAGCAGGAATGCCTAAGAAGACACAAACTGCAAGTTAAGCGCTTGGACATAGTAAACCCAAGCGTGAGAACCCACTTCTAGACAACCAAACCCTGTTGAATTCATATGGTCAACGAACGTAGAAGTACTCATTTTTAAAATATGAGCGCTTATTGTGGAGAGACTCAATGACTTTTCATCTGAACCAAGCCTCAATGATCATATAGCAAGGAGCCTCATGTCGTTGTTTGAAGTGCAAGAGGTAGGTAAGCTCTTGGAAACTTGGGGCCCTGTTGAAGCGATTTATGAAGAGAATGTATAAAGAGCTCAGGGGAGCATAATCGTTTGGATGGACTTGAGCTGGAGCCAACCCAAGCTCTTGTAAAATCATGTAAAGAAATGGATTGAAAGGCGGCACAACATCGTCGAGACATATATATTTGTTGCAAGCTGTGTATCCTGAAGGAAGAAAATGTGCTCAATTATCCTAGTTGGAAAGCCATACGTCATCCTTAAGAATTATATGATGGCGGCATATTTTTTGAAGTGTTTTAACGGAGAGAATGGATGGCATTTGATCGAGCAGATCATTCAAAACCATAGACCAATGTATTCATTCAAGGGGGTTGATTTTGCTGTGGAATCGCTAGTACAACGGCGCCTTGTAACTTAGCAGCAATCGAACGTCCGGGCCTAACAGGTATAGAAGGTGAAGCCTAAGCCGTACCCTCATCGGACTTGAGGCATGAAAATTGACGAGTCATTCTAAATAATAAAAATTAGCATTCAACACGGTCAGGTATGTTTTATTATAGATAACAAACCTATATGACCGACGATCAGAATCCAAAGGACGTCGATGTGTGTTGACCAATCGGATTTCGTTCTTTGGCTGAGGAAAGTGATTGTGTAAATCTATACAACGTGAGCTCCATGCCCTGTGCACAATGATCGGGCCATCATATGTAGATAGCTCACTCGTGCTCGAAAAACGAGCCATGTCGTATGCTGAAACTGTATATCGGAACTTACCCATTATCGATGAATAATCGATAACAGAACCACCATTCGGAGCAACGCGGGAGCTTTTCTTTTCCAGCATACAGGAAGTGCAGCAATAGGGAAATCATAGCAGCGGAATCATCATCCAGAACGACAATGGGATATTATGTGTATGAATATTTGGTTATGTTTAATATAATGTGTTATATCTTTATGTTTAATATTTTATGTGATTTTTCATTATTTAAATGGTTTTTATGTTTTAGAAATATTCTTAATGTAGCATTTTGATATGTATTGACTATCGTGATTTACTGGGATGCAGCAGATTTTAAAAATGCAAAAAATGTAAACCATAACACTTAGAAAATGCTATAGAAAGCTTACAAAAATGCGTTATAAAAGTAAAAAAATTATAGCGCTTTTTGTATTTGTTAATAGTTCACTATCTATTATAACATGTCAATATACAACATAGCTATTAAAAATTACAATAGCGGAAACGCTATAAAAGATGATTTTTTTTATAGCGGTTTATTTTATGCTATAAATAAGCCATTATTTTTTATAACATATCGATATACAGCATTTTATGAACCGCTATAGTCGGCTTTTGTAGCGTTTTTCCTACGCTATCTCGGATCTTTTTGTTATAGCAGAAGGTAAAGGAACCCGCCCGTTCCGTAGTGGGTGAAATAGGTAAATTTCAAAAGAAAAAAAATCCCTGATTCGATCTTAATGGTCCTATAAAGTCTATCAACTAGCATTTGGTCCAATCTAATTATTAAGTAACATCATATTTAATTTAATTCATATTTATTAATTAATCGTACTTATTAATTTAATTAAATTTTTATCCAAATATATCATGTATACATTTAATAACATAACAAGGTAAGATAATGAAGTATAAACATGTGTATAACTTCATACCTATACATATGGATATTGGAATTTATATCTATTGTGTGTGTGTCCGTATAACACTCAAATATGCATACGATAATTTTATATGAATATTGGGAGTATAAATGCCTAAGTATATACATACGTTTCAATATGCTATAATATATGTTTACGATTTGTATAGACATAATGATAACACTATATATATATATATATATATATAGTTTAAACATTGATATATATATATATCATGTATTGCCGATTATTTGTTTATAAATATAGTTTGAAATTAAAACTATATGTTTTAAATTAGATATCTTATGCATATTTGATGATTTGGCGATTGAATAAAAAGAGAAAGCAAATTATTAAATTAGATGTCTTAGGCACACTTGAAGATTAAATAAAAAAGGAAAGAAAAATCACCTTTCTTACATAAAGTTTTATTAATTAAACAAGATCTAACCTACAGGTAAAAAAGGAAATATAATTTCAAATATCTACAAACAAAATTTGTTTCATATTGAATTTTAGATTTAAAACATTATACAAAGATTTGGAAATCAAACCAATATTCAAATAATAATACAATTGAAAACATCAAAAACACAATACCAATATTTATATTCAACTTCAACTCTTATTTTATACACACACACACACACACACACACACACACATATATATATATATATATCAGGCAGTAAGTGAATTTCAAATCTAATAGAAAAATTAAATAAACATGAGGTGTTTTAGATTAAACATGTGAAATAATATATATTTCTAATTATCTAAGTATATCATATTATAATAAGTATATATAAAGCATTGTGCGTATTAAATATACATACATACATACATATAATTTATATAAAGATATAAATTTGTTTTTAGTTTATATTTGAATAAATTTGAATCTAATTTACAAAATCATAAGCAAAATCAATCATTGATACAAGTCTATAAACATTGTTCATTCATAATTTATAGGAGTTTACAATTTAGAAGGTATCAATTGTTGCAAACATTCTCAAAATAATATTCTCACAAATATACATTTTGATAATACAGATATATGGATTATGGTAGATGACACACTAAAATTTAGAGAAGAGAATTTACCTTCGTTAGATCAATCCCTTTGTGACACCATGATCTGCGAATTCCTCCGTAGATTCTTTGTATTAACACTCAAATTTTGCTAGAATCGAACAAAGCACCTTGTATTATTTTATTTGATTTAGTTTTTGGATGAAAGAAGAAAATTTAGACTATGAAATTTAGACTGGAGGGTGGCGACCATGGATGCAGAAAAGAAAGAGAAAGAAATGTTAAAGTGAGAAATGAAATCAAGGGATTTCGTGTTAATGGATAGAATGAAACCATTCCAGTTCTCTTTATTAAAACCTTCCGTTTTGGTTCCAGTTTAATTTCCAATCAAGCCACCCTTTCCTCTCCCTAGCATGGGCCAATGTAACGATCAGCATTTCCAACCCTCAAAAGTCAACACCAACACATTCACGGTATTCACGTGCCGAACATCTAAGTACCGAAAAGACGTATTGTTGGGCTGAAAGAAAGAAAAGACAGAACAGAATCTCACATCATAACGAGTAATATATAATATACAATAGATCTTTCTAAAAGAAAATTGTAATATACAAACATCAATCGGAGTAATTATCTATCACCAGCCTAGACAATTATAATAGCCTGGCTTCACAAATGCTGGTAAATACATAACAACAAATGCGGCGAAAATAAAGATACGTGAATACGTCTTGGAGGCATCCAACTCGTCTCCTGAAGCTCCAAAGCATCCATAACTAAATTTGGAAGTATGCTTGGGCTGACTTGAGCATTATAAGAAAATAAAGCCCAGAACAGTTAGGTAAACCAGCGTGAGAAACACAAAACATATGGATTTTTAATGATATGAAACCTTTCAAAAATAAAGGTATCCCATAAGACCACACCGCACATAAACATGAATGGGTTTTTACCTTACGATAAACATACCATTTCTATAAGAAATCCAGTGATATTATAATAATGTCTAGGGTTTAAAATAAATATATAACATAGCTGAAATGCTTGCATCTCACATTCCAACATATTTGGTATACAACTAAGTCTGTAAGGCACATATTGGAAAATGAATTTCATACAATGACAAGGCTACTGGGGTACCGCCTGCCATAGTACACATCTATAAAATGTACCAAGGGCCTTACATGGACCCCCTACAAATCAGGACCGGCCTACCCCTTCCTGGATAGTACCGAATATGTCATCACCGTGGTTGTTTTTTGACAACTATTTCTGTGGCCATAAGCATACATAATCCATCAATAAATATTGATCTAGATACAAGTGATGACCATATCTTAATGGTAGCGAACCATATAGCCCTGAAGCATATCCCATGTCTTAGTCATTATCGGATGTGAGGCTTGAGGCTACGTTTTAGCTTTTAGCAAATCCCACTTGGAATGCTAACACTTCCCTCCAGGCAACAAAGAAATGGCAGCATTCATCCATACAAGTTGTTCTGGGACTGAACAAACCGAAGGCACTACTTCTACTACATCCATTTTGGAATCATCCTCGGGATTAGTAGCAAGTAGCCCTTGCACTTCAAAGAACTTCGTCTTCGATATCCATCATCTTCAAGATGTCTTCAATTCGAACGCTTATGCAAGTTCAAAGTGGTTTTTGGATAATTCATACTTATCTGATCCTGGTCTATCCGAACCAACAAACAATAGTTTCAAAACTGATCAAGATTTGATAGTCGGTTATTTAACTATCAAATAAACAAACAATCAAATCAGAGATTTAATTTCACAAGGAAACCAAACAAGGTTAAGCACATAAGTCCACTAAGCCTCTTTAATTAATCCTTTCATTAATTAAAAGCACATGGTAAACACTTGTATCAAAACACTTTTACAAAATATACATATGTATACCATTTATTCACTATTCAATTCTACTATTTCAATGCTTGGAAAAATATCCACAGACTTATCTCAATGGTATAAGTATATTCATAACACACTACATTTTCAATATAGAAAATGTAACCATATACTTATCTCAACAAATAAGTATGTTTACAAAACTTAAGGAAGATTTCACTTTCAAAACCTTACTTATTTGGGTTAAAACAAATGTCACTTAAAACAATGATAACAATAAACCCAAAACACTTTTCCTTTGGTGTAAGTAAATGGATCGTATGGAAATTAATCCGAATATACTTGCCCCCACTTTCCAATTTTAATTTGTATTGTCCCTCGATCAACAATGTAGTCGAACAAGTTAGCGTACTATCTTTGTCTCGACATACATCCTTAATTCTCAGGATAGGAACGAATTTCCCTACCTCAAAATTTGGTGTTAAGTATGAAAAAAATACATTCCATACCACCATAATTTAAACTGATCATTTATGAAAATCAAATCTCATTCCTTTTATAAAACTTCTTTTTATAAATCTCTTTTAAAAATATTTACAATTTTTTTTATAAATCTCCAAATTTATTTATAAAACTTCTTTTATAAATCATCAAATTTATTTACAAAACTTCTTTTATTAATTTCCTTTTTTAATTATAAAACTCCTTTTTATAATCTCCAAATATATTTATAAAACTTCTTTTATAAATTTCCAAATTTATTTATAAAACTCCTTTTATAAATCTCCAAATTTATTTATAAAACCCTTTTTTATAAATTCATTTCTATCTATGAACTTCTCTTATAAAACCATATACTTTACAGATCTTCAGTTCCAAAATCGGACTAAATACTTTCCATAAAACGATCGTCTCATATATCACTATAAATTTACAAATGGGATTATTTCCTAACTTATCAAAATGATATAAATTTCCCTTTTTTATAAAATATTACTTATAAATCCATTCTTTTATTTCTAAAATACCATTTATAAATATATCTTTCTATACAACATTTTATATAAAATGTTTCATAAATATTCATTCCAAAATATTTCTATCTTCTTTTAAAACAGAATCACTTTATTATAGAAGATAAATTTCCCTTTTTCTTTAAAATAAACATTCATTGTTATATTAAATTTTCCGTAAAATAAATACTACCCAAAATACTTTTGAAACATTTCAAAAAGGTTGGACTAAAATAGAAAGCTCATAAACTATTTCTAAATAAAATATCGTATAAAATCCAAAAGTCAGATTTAAAATCATTCTACGAATTAAAATCATTTTCAAATCAAATAACAAATAATAGTATTTCCAAAATACTATAATGAGGTTAATAACTACCATAGCACTTAACCAATGCTACTACTACCTTTATCACCAAAAAGGTTCATCTTTTAACATATATCAAAGTCATACCCAATATGGCCAACTGCCAAACTTTTTGGCATTCAATAATTTATACAACAAGTATATAACTGAAATTTAAAATCACAACGGCGAGGAATCCAGATTCCTCTACAAAATTCGCTATATTTCAACTGATAGGTCATTCGCTTTTCAAAGCGGAAATTCAACCAAACCAAACCATTAAATTGTTCAAGTACAAATACAATAATTTATATCTACCATATATCATATAGTGTTCAATCATATGAGAGTTAACTCACCGAAATTCCGGTTGACGTTTACATTTCCAGTTCGATCTAAAATCGAACGGTGTTCGATTTTAGATTGAAATCTCATGTGCTCAGAACTTAATGAAATGATCTCATATGCATAAATAATGCTCCTACGTGCACAATGCAAAAGACCACGTCTCGACTGGACCTCGTATGAAGAAGTTATCGTTTTTATAAGTTTTGAGATAAATCAAATTAATTAATTGCTTGATTAAATACTAATCACTCACTAATCATTCTTCCCCCTCTCTCTAACTACTCCACCGTGCATGCACAAGAGTGCATGAACCCAGGCCGTGCATGCATCCCCCTCCTCATCGCCTCACTCGATGAAATCATGCACCGCCTTCACCAACGTTCTCCTCTCCGCACGAGCTTCTCGATGAACCTGACGCAATCACACTTGACCGATCCTACTTGATCGTGATTTGAGCCTCCCCCGGACCCGAGATGTCATGATCACCAATCCATAGCTGGATTCCACCAAAACAATGCTACCAATGCTCCCTCTCATGAGAAACCCAAATCCAACCTCGCCTTGGCCTAACTCCTCCCCAATCGATGGCAAAAGATAACCCTAGTTCATGCCGAGCTCCACCAACGTCGACCACACCCATCATCCACGACACAAAATTGAAGCTCTCACTCTCCTGATTTCAACAGATATAGTTTCATAATCTATCATGGCTAAATCTTTGGATTTTGATTTTAATTTTGGTGGCTAGGCTTAAACATTTACTATAAATGAAAAGGGGGAAAAGAAAAGAAGTGATGAAATATGTTAAGTGTTGGGTTATTTAAGGTTATAATATCTGGCATTTTGCTACACAGAATTTCGTTCGCGTACGAATCGCGAATGACAAAAATAAAAATACGATCACGCACAATAATAAAATAACTATTTATCTTATTCTATGAAATTTCAAAAATAACGTCTGTTGAAAAATATGTCAAACGTTAATATAAATATTTTTCAACTTAAAAATTATGGAAAATCCTATAAATTCAATTAAAATACGTCATTAAAAATCAAGTTGTTTTATTAACAATGATTTTCTTACTATTTATTAAATTTGGATCAAATTTGAATATTTAAATAGATTAAACATTCTCATTTGAAACGTTAAAAATTCCGGGCCGTTACATTCTCCCCTTAAAATATTTTCATCCCCGAAATTCCCAAAAGAAGAAAATGTCTTCTAACCCTTAGACTTTTAAAATCGATTACTTTTTAAATCCTTTATGCTACGGAAAATTTCAACATCACCTCCTTTGCGCGGCTAGGTCCGAAAAAATCACAGTATCAATATAAGCCTATATCTGGAACCTTCCATATCTGGGGATAACAAAATAATAATATATACTTATGATATACCGTATAGAGTGTGTATGTCACATAGTAAACACATCTGTTAAGCATAAACATGCACCAATTTGCGAGCAATCAAACTCTACTCATGAAACCAAAAGCAGCAAGCTAGCCTTTGCTCCCATATACCTGAATTTCGTTTACATAACCCAAAAGAGAGTTAAATATGAAAAATGAAACAATGTAACAACTTATCCATCATATATCATGAGTCTAAGCTTGTTAAATACTATATAGCAATCATCTTGCATATGTTATCCATACGCAAGACCAAATTCAATCACTTGCTCGATTACACAAATTTCACTTCCAGACTAGTATCGCTCACTTGACTTCCCTAGTGAAAACTCTGATCAGGTTCCTTGATTAGAACCTTTGTTCTCCATTCATAGTCATATACTATGATAGAAAACTTTAGGATCTTATCAAAAATCCGTATCAAGTGTTCACCGCCAAGAGTTGAGTCAAAAATCCTTGTTCAGATTAGTGTAAATCACCTCAAAATCATGTACTCGAATCTGGATCTAGAACAGTTATGCAAACAAAATTATCTATGTATCACTTACGTACTTATTCCATTAGTTTCTTAATTATACCATTCTTTTTACTTTGCAAAGTTATTTATAAAAACATTTCATAAAACACTATCTTTATTTTTAGAAATATTCAACAAAGACTTATCATCACATATAAAACATTTCATTAAAACAAAATTTTGTTTAAAACATTTCAGGACTTAAGTTCATATTCATATAATACTCCATTCCATCCTAAGTGTATATATACAATACCGGATTTGTTTTACTTAACATAAATGTTCAACAAATTCAAAACTTATTTTTAACTTACTATCTTTCCATTCTAGAGTTACAAAATTCTACTTTTATATTTACAAATACACTTAGCTTCAAGTTCTCAACTAATTCGGAAGTTTTTGACTGTCCAAAATCGCCAAAAATTCCATTTCATTTCAACAAATGAAAACTACCAAACTACATATCATAATGAGATACACAAACCGAACTACCCTAATGCATAGAATCATGCATCTATAAAATAACTTAGCAGAAAACTTAAGAACTAAACACTGGGTTTTATTTAAATCATTTTGAAATAATAATATACATATCTCTTTTTGAATATCAAATCATACTTTTGGGATTAAATCAAAATCTATTTTACCAAAACAACTATGAAGCAAAACTACTATGGCAGCATTCCCCACTTAGAAACTTGAAAATGAACGCCGATGATGCTGCGGTTATCACCAAAATTATTTTTCAACTATAGAAGTGAGTTCAGTGCTTTCTATTTCCTCTAAAATTCTTTTAAAATATTTCTATTCATGAATAATTTCAACTAATACTATTATTATTTTCCCAAAACTTTGAAAAACAATTTCCAAAAACATCAGGATTTAAGTTCTCAAATTCTCAGCTTTAAATCCATCTTTATTTATAACCCATATTTATATAATTTCACTTTCTTACATAAAATCATTTCTCAAATGCATATCTTTGTTTGGATTATGCTAAACAACTTTTATTAAAACTAAATTTTAACCCAACATTATCACCGAATGCCTTATATCAAACCGTGAAACTTAATTCACAAGGTATTCGTTTCAATGTTCCCGCAATTACTATCTACCCGACCCATGCAGTGAAAAGGTAAAAACAGCTCATAAACTAGTTGAGCACAAAGAAATAATCAACAAACCATGGTCAACACTTATAAACTGGTCGACCATGACTAATCAAACAATAAATGATAATAGTTGAATATTATCATTTCCTAACAAACAAACATCACATAAATAGCTATATCAATTTTTTAAAATCATTCTTTTATATATAAAATATAATCCCATGTAAAATTATTTCATTTACCAAATTTCAAAAACAATACTGTGTCGGTTTGCCTTGTTCAAGTGTTTAGAAACCCCTATCGATATAGTTGTTCCTTCTGTATCGAATAGAATTCATAAACCTCTCAACAGATGAACCAACACAATATAAAACATTTTTATGGCACTAACAAATATGCTCTCGTATATATAATACACTCAACTCATTCTAGGGTTTTACTAAAGCTATCTCCAATGAGTCTACCCCCACCAAAGCCTAGGTGTTCACCAACCTAAGCCCTGATACCATGCTATAATGACCGGCCTTTTCGACCATCAAAAGTTGACAATAATACATCCACGGTATCCACATAGCGAGCATCCAAGTGCTAGAAAGACAGATTGTTGGGGTGAAAGAAAGAAAAGACAGAACATAATCTCACATCGTGACAGGTAATATATAATATACAAAGGATCTTTGCAAAAGAAAACTGTAATATACATACATCAATCACAGTAACTATCTATCATCAGCCTGGATAGTTGTAAAAGTATGTCCTCAAAAATGCTGATAAATGCAACAAAAAATGCAGCAGAAATAAAGATACGTGAATACATCTTGGAGGCATCAAGCTCGTCTCCTAAAGCTCCACAGCATCCATAACTAAATCTGGAAGTATGCTCGAGCTGACCCAAACATTATAAGAAAATAATGCCAAGATCAGTATGGTAAACCAGCATGAGAAACACAAACCATATAGATTTTTAATGATATGAAACCTTTCAAAAATAAAGGTATCTCGTAAGACCACGCCGTACATAAACACGGATGGGTTTTTACCTTACGATAACCAAACCATTTCTATAAGAAATCCAGTGATATTATAATAATTTCTAGGATTTAAAATAAATATATAACATAGTTGGAATGCTTGTATCTCACATTCCAACATATTTGGTATACAACTAAGTCCGTAAGAAACGTATTGAAAAATAGATTCCATAGAATGAAACCGCTATTAGAGTACCGCCTGATACCGTACACCTCTAGAAAAATGTACCGAGGGCCTCACATAGACACCCTGCAAATCAGGATCGGCCTACCCCTTCCTGGATAGTACTGAATATGTCATCACCCCGGTTGTCTCTAACAAACCGTTTTCGTGACCACAAGCATACATAATCCATCAATAAATATTGATCTAGATACAGGTGATGACCACACCCTAATGGTAGCGAATCACGTAGCCCTAAATCATATCTCCAGTTTTAGTGATTACCGGGTGTGAGGCTTGAGGCTACGTTTTACCTTTTTAGCAAATCCCACTCGGAATGCTAACACTGTCCTCCAGGCAACAATGCAATACCAGCATTCATCCATACAAGTTATTCTAGGACTGAGCAAACCGAAGGCACTACTTCTACAACATCCATTTTGGAATCATCCTCAGGATTAGTAGCAAGTAGCCCTTGCACTTCAAAGAACTTTGTCTTCAATTTCCATCATCTTCAAGATGTCTTTAATTCAAAAGCTTACGTCAGTTCGAAGTGGTTTTCAGATAACTCATACTTATCCGATCCCGGTCTCTCCAAACCAACAAACGATAGTTTCAAAACTGGCTAAGATTCGATAATCGGTTATTTAACTATCAAATAAACAAACAGTCAAATCAAATATTTAATTTCAAAATTACAAGCATTGTTAAGCACATAAGTCCACTAGGCCTCTTTAATTAATCCTTTCATTAATTAAAATCACTTTGTAAATATTTGTATCAAAATACTTTTACAAAAAAAATATACGTATACTACTCATTTAATATTCATTTATACTCTTTCGATGCTTGGAAAAATATCCATATACTTATCTCAATAGTATAAGTATATTCACAAAACACTACACTTTCAATACTTAGAAAATATAACCATATTCTTATATCAATGGTAAAAGTATATTCATAAAACTTAAGGAAGATATCACTTTCAAAACTATACTTATTTGGATTAAAACAAATGTCACTTAAAACATTGATAACAATAAACCCAAAACACTTTCCTTTTTAGTGTAAGTAAATGGGTCGTATGGAAATTAAACCAAATATACTTATCCCCACTTTTCATTTCAGACTTGTACAATCCCTCGATTAACAATGTAGTCGGACAAGTTAGCATACTATCCTTGCCTCGACATTAATTCTTAATTCTGAGGATAGGGACGAGTTTCCTTAACTCAGAATTTGGTGTTAAGTATGAAAAGAATACTTTCTATACCATCATAATTTAAATTGATCATTTATGGAAATCAAATCTCATTCCTTTTTTCCCTATCCTATATAAATTTACCTGAGGGTATGGGGGCTTGGATCAGCGGACGGCTTTACTATACCCTCCTCAGGAGTTTACCGGCCCGCCGGGTTCTCCTGGGTTTTCAAAAAAAAATCTCATTCCTTTTATAAAAATTCTTTTTATAAACCTCTTTTAAATATATTTACAAAATTCTCTTATAAATCTCCAAATTTATTTATAAAACTTCTTTTATATATCTTCAAATTTATTTACAAAACTGCTTTTATAAATCTCCTTTTATAATAATAAAACTCCTTTTTATAAATCTCCAAATTTATCTTTAAAACTCCTTTAATAAATCTCCAAATTTATTTATAATACTCCTTCTCATAAATTCATTTCTATTTATAAACTTCTCTTATAAAATCATATACTGTATAGATCTTTGGTTCTAAAATCGGACTAGATACTTTTCATAAGACGATCGTCCCATGTATCATTATAAATTTACAAATGGGATTTATTTCCCAATTTTATCAAAATGATATAAATTTCCCTATTTATAAAATATCATTTATAAATCCATTCTTTTATTTCTATAATACCATTTATAAATCTATCTTTCTATACAACATTTTATATAAATGTTTCACAAATAATTATTCCAAAATGTTTCTATCAATTTTAAAATAGAATCACTTTATTATAAAAGATAAATTTCCCTTTTTCTTTAAATTGAACATTTATTATTATATTAACTTTTCTGGAAAATAAATACTTCCTAAAATACTTTTAAAACGTTTCAATAAAAGTTGGAGTAAAATAGAAAAGTTCAAAAACTATCGCTAAATAAAATATCATAGAAAAACCAAAAGTCATATTCAAAATCATTGTATGAATCAAAACCATTTTCAAATCAAACAACAAATAATAGTATTTTCAAAATACTATAATGAGGCCAAAAGCTACCATAGCACTTAACCAATGCCACTACTACCTTTATCACTAAAAAGGTTCATCTTTCAACATATATCAATGTCATATCTAATATGGCCAACTACCAAACTTTTAGCATTCAATAATTTATACAAAAAGTATATAACTGAAATTTAAAATCACAACTACGAGGAATCTAGATTCCTCTACAAAACTCCATGCATTTCATTTTATATGTCATTTGCTTTTCAAAGCAAAAATTCAACCAAACCAAACCAATAAACCATTCATGCATAAAAACGATAATTTATATCTACCATATATCATATATTATTCAATCAAAGGTGAGTTAACTCACCAAAATTCCAGTTAATGCTTACGCATTCCGGTTTGATCTAAAATCGAATGGTATTTGATCTTAGTTTGAAATTTCACTTGCTCCAAACTCGACGAAATCAATTCCAGTGTGTAGATATCGTTCTTACGAGCACAATGCAAAGACCATGTCTCGATTGAACCTCGTATGAAGAAGTTATCGATTTATAAGTTTTGAGATAAATCAAATTAATTAATTGCTTAATTAAATACTAATCACTCACTAACCCTTCTTCCCCCTCTCTTTAACTACTACATTGTGCATGCACAAGAGAGTACGAACCCAGGCTGTGCACACATCCCCCTCCATGCCGCCTCTCTCGATGAAATCACACGCCGCCATCACCACCGTTCTCCTCTCCACATGAGCTTCTCGATGGACCCGATGCCATCACACTCGACCCATCCTACGTGATCGCGACCCGAGCCCCCCTCGACCCGAGATGTCACAGTCACCAATCCATGGTCGGAACCCTCCAAAATGCAGCCGCCAATGCTCCCTCTCATAAGAAACCCAAATCCAACCTTGTCTTGGCCTAACTCCTCCCACTCGATGGCAAAAGCTGACCCTAATTCACGTCGGACTCCACCAACTTCGACCGCACCCATCATCGACTATATCGAAATGAAGCTCTCACTTCCTCGAGTTCAACGGATCCAGTTTCATAATTTATTATGCCCTAAATCTCTGGATTTTAATTTTAATTTTGGTAGCTAGGTTTAAACATTTACTGTAAATGAAAAGGGGAAAAAGAAAAGAAGTGATGAAATACGTGAAGTGTTGGTTAATTATGGTTATAATTTATGGTACTTCACTACACAGAATTTCATTCGCATATGAACCAGGAATGACCAAAATAAAAATACGATCGCGCACAACAATGCAACATGATCGCGAAACAACATAAAATACACTGGTTATCTTATTTGTAAAATTTCAAAAAGATCAATGTTTGCCGAAAAATACATCAAACGATAATTTAAATATTTCCAAATTAAAAATTATGGAAAAATCCTATAAATTCATTTAAGAACATGTCATTAAAAATCAAGTCGTTTTATTAGCAATTGATTTTTTTATTTACTAAATTCAAATCAAATTCGAATATTTATATAGATTAAATATTCCCATTTAAAATGCTAAAAATTCTAGGTCATTACCCTCGACTATATCTTGGCCCATATGGAGCAAATTATCTAAAAGTCCATTAAAGTAATTATCTATATTTAAAGCTCATTTAGATGTGTAGCGATATCGTATTTCGATACGTACATAAGACATATATAACTTGTATATATACTTCCAAATTATTACTAACAACACCTAAAACATCAAATAAATTAATAATTAAGATTTCTTAAATATTAAAAATTTGACTAAGTTAAAATATTTTATAAATTACTTAAATCGTTTGGTGTTTCGAAGAATTCACAAATACAGTTGTGATACTTAGAGCTGTGGATTCAATCAGCTATTAATATTGAACAATTCAAATATTAATGTTCAGACGTCACCTTGGCTAGTAGTATGACATTTTTACCGAATTCATCAGTTATAGAACTTTTTAGTAAAATCTTATTTATATTACCTTAAGTGGTAGCAATAGTGATAATAGTTTACACACATTCTCTACGCCAACACTGTATCATATTAGGACATGTAAAGTCAGGTTCTAGTCGAAACATTAGTGTTATTCACATTATACTTGATTAGTCCATAAATAAAGTTCTTGGTTCAATAATAATATTTATTATTAACCGTTATACTCTAGCATGAGACTTTAACTTTGAGTTGACTAAAATTGGCCATGATACTAACCTCATATAACCGAGGAGACAAATTCTATATTAAGTAGTGCTTCACTTCCAATGCTTCAACTCAGACTCAACTACAGTCGTTCGATGGACGTTATGTCATGATTTAACTATAATTAAAGTGGAGTATCTACATTGAAGTTCCATAGTATTCTCAAGTCGAGAAAACCATGTAACATTGTCACACTAAGGTTTCATGTTTGACCTAGTTGTTTTCAATCAACATGGACTCTTAGATGAGTCATTCCATGGTTAGCCAATAGTTACGAGTACGTAAACCCATGGTGCCTGCAGGATCCATGAGTAATACACTGCCCAACATTTGAAGAGCATTACATACTCTTGTCTCAACGGATGTATCATATTCTTTTCTCGAAACATCTTGACCGGGAGTATTTATAACCTTATTTTATTTTATTTCATGATTAATTACACAAGATTGCAACTATTTTCAATTACAATCATATAACATTTTATATTATGATTTTCTTATTAATATAATACCTAATTAATTATTACAATATAACAAAGAATATAACAGAAATCAAACACCTTTATCATGAATAAGATTAACTATAGAGTTATATATATGTAACAAATTACGTAATTGTCCAAGGGCATACCACTAACTCTTTCAATCTCCCACTTGCACTTGAGGCTAATTATGTAATCTAAATCCCATTCGACTTATTAGTTCAGAACCGATTGAGCTAATGTTTTAGTGAACGGTTTTGCTATATTGCATTACTATCTACTCTGTCAGTAAACATCTCTCCCTCGTTGATAAACTGCCTTTATCAAGTGGAACTTTTTGAGTATGTGTTTAGATATCTTGTGAGCCTTAGCTTTTTAATACTCAATATCGTGACCTTTTTTTCATAAAACAATGTCATGAAATTCTCAACATTAGGAACCATCCCAAGTTCAGTTATAAATTTGTGCATTTATGTATACAACTTGTATTGCGATGCTATTCAAGGCGATATACTTAGCCTTTCGGTTGAATCAACAACCACCTTTTATTTGGAACATATCCAACTTAAAGCTCCTTAACTAAGGTTGAACCTGAAGTTAGGATTGAAATACTATATTCGATAACTTATGAAGTTCGAATCTGAAAACTCTCTGATAAGGAGTTCATTATTTATATAAGTTATTATCTAGTATTTCATAAATACTCGAGAACACTCATAACTACCATTTAGCGAATCAGCTCCAATACACGCTCAATATACCAATTACATAAGCGAATTGCGATATAGTACGCAATATAACACATATGATAATTCCTATTGTCGATCCATAAGAAATCCATCTCACATACACTATATTAAACATTTTAATATGGTGTTAGTGTGTAATATTTGGGACAATCATAACATTCTTTTATACATATTATAAAAATGTCATTCTCAAATCCTGATTGAGAATAAAACAACTAAACTAAAATGATTTTAACATGGGTACATCATTAACAATCAGTAGTATGTTGTTTACTTATAGTTTAGAAATATTTTAGTACCTTTTGTATATTCTTCCTTACAAACACACACTTCCTCCGCAATTTGACTGGTAATCAAATAATTAGATTTCTCTATCATATTATTTTCTCAATTCTGATGCTTGTTGAATGATACTATCATATAGGTTCTTGGATCCTATCAATACTTAAAAATTTAGTTATCGCTCCCACTGACTTTGTTACATTTTGATTATGATGTGCAAATTGCCTATTCTAAACATCATTTTGAATTTCATTTCAACATTGACGTGCTAAAAACTCAAAGTCATATTGTAACAACCCGCATATTTTACGATTGTATATTTAAATATTTATTTAAATATAAAGTCGTTATTCGGATTAAAGTCCGAAAAGCTACTTTTTGTAAACAGTCGAATTGGGACTCAAGACCACCTCCATTTAGTCCAAAATGGCGTTTACAACTTTTTTAAGTATAAGCATCGATATGTTTGGAGTTGAGTAGAATTTTGCTATTTTCTATTTTGGGCTTTGGGTTTGGGTTTCAACCCATTAACCCAACTGAATTCCCTAACTCCACTCAACTCCTCTTCATTCATTCATTCCTTTTCCTAACACTCTAGCTCAAGAGAAATGGGGGAAAAAGATTGGAAATAGAAATTCCAAACCCTAGATTCATTTGAAAACTCAAGTTCTAGCTCCAAAATCTAAGAGAAGCTTAGGTAAGCATCCTCTTCATCTTCTCCATCTCATTTCCTCTTCAATTTCAGAAATTTCCTAAACCCTAACTTAGGAAATGTTTTTCTTTTGAGCTTAGATTGAAGGTTCTTGGGTTAAAATTGAAGAGTGATTGTTCTTGCCTTGCTCTATAGCTTCTCTCTTGTGTTTTTGGGTTTAAAGGTGAGTTCTTTAACTCACATCTTTGTCTATAGCTATCATTGTTGTTAGGTATGAATTCCTATCACTTGTGCATATTCATTTGCTTTTGATTTGAATTGATTTGGTGAATTTTCCAAATTTTGGTGTTTTGGTCCAATTTTATGAAAATCCTTCTATGGATGTTTGGACATTGATATTCGGGGTGTATCAAGGAGTCTTTAAGGCCGGGTTGTCGCTTGGCATAAATCCTTAGTCGTCGTTGCTCGTCCGATCGCTTTCGATACGTTTTGGCCACTTTGGCCTAGGCAAATTGTTGGCCAGACCAGGTGACCAGACGTCTGGTGACCAAGTCCAGACATCTGGTTTGCACCTGGAGCAAAATTGTATGCATGCAAAATATAAAAAAAAAGAAAGAGACCATTTCCAGACGTCTGAAATTCAAGATCAAACGTCTGGATGAGTCTCAGACGTATGACTTGAAGTTTCAGATGTCTGGGGGTTCTCTGCATGATTTCCAAAGAACGAAACCAGACGTTTGGATTCAAAACCAGACATCTGGACATGGCTCAGACGTCTGTTTTGATAATTCCAGACGTCTGGGTGGCTTTCTGAACTATTTTTTAGAAAACAAATCCAGACGTCTGGATTCTAAATCAGACGTCTGGAAATGTTTATTTTTGCCTAATAAGGCTGTTTTGTGTGGATTTCCTATTCTAATCGATTTTTGTTGATCCAGATAGTTGTTATCACTTATTATCGACTTTGATGACTTCTTCCTTTGGATTTTTGGGAATATCCATTTGATGGATTTGATATCGATTTCTATGGTTTTGATTCGCGACTTCGAATGTGAATCTTTGGTGATTGATTGTTTCTACAATCATTTTTGTGATTTGTCACTTCTAAATACAAAGGTTTCTATAGTAGTAGTAAATACTCAAACTATTTCATCAAAACAATTTCGACACTATTTTAAATATAAGCTCTCTTTTAAAACCGTTTTCCAATCTATTAGTATATACAAACCTTTACCTCATTCGTATGAGAAATCTAATTAAACGGCTTAGTAAAACAAGTGGTATGAAACGCTTGCGTTCACTTCGTCGGTTAATTCTTGGACTTGTTCGATTGAACTCTTGTGATAATTTTCGAGTGGAAATCTACAATTTGTTCGTAAATATTTAAGTTAAGCTAGTGGTTATGGGACATGAAGCTAAACTCATATATTTACTGGCTTAGTGTAATTCACACTTTTTATTGATCGATGATGATCATTTTGTGATTTAGACTAGCGATGTGCGATGTCTATTTGTTTATGTGGGGACTAAAAAACCCGTTTGTGGAGCTTCGGCTCAAATTTGGCGGGGTAGCGACCCGTGGTCTTCAGGCCGTTTGTGGAGCTTCGGCTCAAAATTTATGGTTAGCGACCATGGAATAGCGTTCCGTTTGTGATACACATGTAGGTGAGTTTTCATGCTCCCGTTTGTGATAGGCCTCCCCCCTTTGTGATTTCTGGATTTCTAGTGATGATTTCTAGAATTTTTGTTTCACCTCTTTTTGTGATTGGCAATGATATGTTTGTCAATATTTGGGTTTGGTGAATAAAATAAAGAATATGACATTCTTTTTTGTGCTTTGAGATTCTTGAGATATTGTATGATTTTGTTGTTGTTTAAAGTAAACTCGTCACAGTTTGACATTGTTGTTATCATACATTTTTTGTTATATCTCTACTCATATCTCATTTTATATATGATAATTATAGCTAGACTGATCCGTTTATTATTTTCTTCTTAAATAATACTCGGGTCAGACCGAGATGTTACAGGTGCTTCTGCTTGACTCCTCTTTTGGGACTATTACCTGACTTTTGGCTAACTACTTTAGTATAGTAGTTTTTGTTAGTATACATTTGTGATAGAGACTCCTTGTTGTATACTTATTCTTTTGTCAAGTACTTGTATCTATTCTTTTGTGATGTAGTGGATCTAGTTTGACCACTACTATGATGTACACTTTTATGTGTTATATTCATATCTGATTCCGCCTATGTGATATGAACATCTGTGACTGATTTATGTTATGTTTATTTCTATATCTGTTTTCGAAGTCCACTTAGCCACTGTGTGGTAGCTTTGAGTTTGTATTTGATATGTCGGATTCCCTCTTGAAATGAACTGTAAGTTATATTTTTCGACATATCGGTACTCGCACAGAGCAATTACACAGATGGTCGCTCCTCAACAGCCTTATTCTTCGTGCTAGTCGACGGCATTACCTAGTAGTGTCCTTGGCTAGCGTGAGTATAGAGGTGGGGCGTCACAGCTTGGTATCGGAGCCAAACTTCGGAACAATGTAGAATAATCTAGCAAAGATCATTGTCCTAAGTCTTTCTTAGGAATCGTGCCATATGATTTAATTCGAGTCTTCGTACCATTCTATCATATTTCTTTGCATGATGCCTTGTTTTATCAATCAAGTTTGTTGATATTCATTCTGTGAATAACCTTTTTCCTCTTCTTTCTTTCTTAAAGAAGAGAAATGGTTAGACCAGGCTGTCCTAGCGCCGGTCAATCAAGTGCTACTCCTCAGGATGGAGTATTTATGTCTGCTCAAGAACTTCAAGATCTTGTGAAAAATGCTAAGGCTACCAGACCCATTCCAGAGCCTACTCATCCTAAATTTGGGTTTGCACGCTTGTGTAGTGATTACACCAGCTTGGGTGGAAAGCCTTTCAAGGGTTCCGAGAGCGTTATTGAAGTCCAGGCTTGGCTTCGAACATGCGATCGCATCTTTTCTCGCATGAATCTTATTGATCTTCATCGAGTCCAAGTGGCTTCTAGCATGCTCCAAGAAAGAGCATTAGACTGGTACGAGCTTTTGATCTCTAAAATTAGTGAAGCGGATCTTACTTGGGAGCAATTCCGGGAAAAGTCCGAATTAAAATTTGTGCCAGAAGCTGAAAAAGTATCTTTAGCCCGACGCTTCATTGACCTTGTTCAAGGTGAATCTTCTGTGACGGATTACGTCGCATCTTTCGAATCTCTATCTAAATATGGGGTCGAGTATATTAATACCCCATTGAAGAAAAATCAGAGATTTGTTTATGGGTTGAACAAGAACCTCAAAAAGCCATTACTTCTGAAATTGGAAGTTTCTTTTGATCAGCTTGTTGATATCGCTCTTCGACTCGAAGAGGCCGATAAAGAAAGTGATGTTGAGGTCAATCAAAACATCCACAAGAAGAGGCCTTTTAAATTCAAGCCTAATCCCAACAAGAAAGGGAAGCAAGCAACTTCGGTAGCAAATACTCCTAACTCTCATCGGGGAGAATGTTACAATTGTGATTCTAAGGACCATTATGCAAATAAGTGCCCGAAGTCTCTTTCTTGCCGCTATTGCAAGAGTTCGGGTCATACTATATCTTTGTGTCCCAAACTTCAAAGCAAGAAGGATGGCAAGCTAAATGTTGTACAAGCCCCTTCTAACACTTCTCATGGTCAAGGTATTTCTCATTCTTTCCTTGATGGCATTATTATATTTCGTGAATTTCCTATTCGAGTTCTTTTTGATACGGGTGCATCTCACTCCTTTATATCAAAAGAACTTGTTGATGCTTTGTCTTTGAATATTATTGGCTTGATGACTTCATTGAGAATTGCGAATCTAGTTGGTGGATCCGCAACACTCAGTTTACTTTGTAAAGATGTCGAAATTATTTTATGTGATTATGCCTTCCGAGCCGATTTGCATGTTATGCGTTACCTAGGTTTCGGAATGATTTTGGGGATGGATTGGCTTAACCGTTATGAAGCCCATATCCTATGTCCTGAGAGGACTATATATTTTCGACATCCTCAATCTGTTAGGCAGATTTCTCTTGTTCTGAAAGATTCAGATTCCAATTCGAAAGCATCCTTGTATTCTCTAAATCCTTATGATGACGATAATGATGATGAGGAAGATATCATTTCCCTCATTCACATTGTTCGTGAATTTTCCGACATATTTGAGCCCGTTTTAGGATTACCACCTAAGCGAGACATTGAGTTCAGAATTAATCTGATCCCTGGAGCTCTACCTATTACTCGTCCTCCTTATCGTATGTCCAATAAGGAAAATGAAGAGATGCGTAAACAATTATCCGAATTGGAAGCGAAGCAATTTATTCAATCTAGTTCCTCTCCATGGGGAGCTTCGGCTATTTTTGTGAAGAAATCCGATGGTACACTTGGGCTTTGCGTTGACTACTGCAAGCTAAATGATCTCACCATTAAAAATAAATATCCCTTACCTCGGATTGATGATCTATTCGATCAACTTAGTGGTGCTAAAGTCTTCTCAAAGTTAGACTTAGCTACCGGTTTTCATCAGCTCCGTATTGCAGAGGATAGCATTCCTTTGACATCATTCCGTACTCGTTATGGATCTTATGAATGGCTTATTATGCCATTTGGTTTGACGAATGCTCCAGCTTATTTCGTTGACCTTATGAATCGAGTTTTCAAAGACTTCCTAGATCGATTTGTTCTCATCTTTATCGATGATATTCTTGTTTATTCTAAAACCGAGGAAGAGCATGAAAATCATCTTCGGATTGTGTTGGAAACTCTTAGGAGCAATCAACTGAAAGCAAAATTTTCTACATGCCACTTTTGGCAATCTCGTGTGAAATTTTTAGGGCATATTATTTCTGAATCCGGAATTTCCGTGGATCCTTCAAAGATTGAAGCGATTCAAAATTGGAAGAGACCGGAGAGTGTGACGGAAATTCGTAGCTTTCTCGGATTGGCGAGCTATTACCGTCGATTCATAAAAGACTTTTATAAAATTTCCGTACCTCTTACTAATTTGACTAAGAAGGGAGTTAAATACATTTGGTCAGGCAAATGTGAAGCTGCGTTTCAAAAATTAAAAGAACTCCTTTTCGATGTTCCTATTCTTGTGATTCCCGATGGGAACCAAGACTTTGTTGTTTACACCGATGCTAGTCGTGTTGGCTTGGGAGCCGTTCTCATGCAAAGGGAATGTGTTATCGCTTATGCTTCTAGGCAATTAAAGCCTGCCGAGACTAGATATGCCACTCATGATTTAGAGCTCACAACTATTGTTTTCACCCTAAGAATTTGGCGCCATTATCTTTTGGGAGAGAAATTTGTCCTCTACACCGATCATAAATCTTTGAAGTATTTATTTTCTCAAAAGGAACTTAACTTGCGTCAACAACGTTGGCTCGAGTTCTTTGCATCTTATGATCTTGATATTCTCTATACTCTCGGAAAAGGAAATCTTGTTGCCGATGCCCTTAGTCGTAAGCAACAAGCGGTTGTTTCCATGATGATATCTGAATGGAATGATCTCGAGACTTTATCTACTTATGAGATTCGAGATCGTGAATCCAATTCATGTTCATCTCTTGTTTTATGTAGCCTTGAGGCTCATCCTTCTCTTTTAGACCGCATTCTTGAAGCTCAAAAGCATGATCCTGAATTGGTTCTTCTTAGCCAAAGTTGTAGGGATAAAATTGATATTGAAGGTTTAAAAGACTTTGAAATTGATGCTCGTGGCGGTATTCGAAAATTTGGTAGACTTTTCGTGCCAAATATTTGTGATCTTCGTAAAGATATTTTAGAAGATTCTCATCGTTCTAAATTTACCATTCATCCCGGTAGTAGTAAAATGTACGCGGATATGAAGCGACTTTATTATTGGGACGGAATGAAATCTGACATTGCTAACTTTATTAAGCATTGCATGACTTGCCAACTCGTTAAAGCCGAGCATCAAAGGCCCGGTGGGTTATTGCAACCATTGGAAATTCCAATATGGAAGTGGGGTCAAATTTCCATGGACTTTATTGACGGTCTTCCCCGTTCTCGTTCGGGCAATGATAGCCTATGGGTGATAGTAGATAGACTTACAAAATCCGCCCATTTTCTTCTCGTTCGGTCTAACCGGACCGTACCTATTTTGGCTAAACTCTTTGTTAAGGAAATTATTAGATTGCATGGAGTCCCTACTTCTATTGTTAGTGATCGTGATCCATTGTTTACTAGTGGATTTTGGAAAGGTCTTCAAAAAGCTTTGGGAACGAAGCTTAATTTTAGCACCGCTTATCATCCTCAGTCCGATGGACAAACCGAGCGTGTGAATCAAACTCTTGAAGATCTTCTCTATGCATGTGTTCTTGATTTTGGTGGAAGTTGGGAAGATCATATTTCTCTTGTTGAGTTTTCCTATAATAAAACTTCCAATCTAGTATTAGTATGGCACCTTTCGAGGCACTATACGGAAGGCCGTGCCGATCTCCTTCGTGTTGGCTTGAAGCCGGTGAGAAGCTGGTTTTAGGTCCAGATTTTATTAATGATGCCACAGAAAAGATTGACCTTATTCGTCATAGGATGAAAGAAGCTCAAAGTAGACAAAAATCCTATGCCGATAACCGAAGAAGTAGAATAGAATTTTCTATGGGAGATTTTGTGTTTATTCGTGTTTCACCTATGAAGGGTGTTGTGCGTTTCAGTCGATCGGGAAAATTAGCACCTCGTTATATTGGTCCATTTCCCATCACCGAACGCATTGGTTCCGTGGCTTATCGCCTTTTATTACCGGCTCAGTTTTCTGCTATTCATGACGTATTCCACGTCTCTCAACTACGGAAATGCCTTCGAGATTCTGATTCTATTCTTGAGCCCGGTGTTATTGAAGAAATTGAAGTTTCGCCTAATTTGACTTATGAGCAACATCCTATTCGTATCATTTCTTCGAAGGTTAAACGCCTTCGAAATAAAGATGTTCCTCTTGTGATAGTTCAATGGTCCTCAAATCCTAAGGATTTCTCTTGGGAATCCAGAGAATTCATCGAGCGAACACATCCGGACTTACTCTCTCTCGTGCTCTTTAAAGGTGAACTTCTCATTTCAAATTTCTTCTTTTTGTGTTGTTATGGCTTTGTATGGTTGTTACCTTTGTTTCCTTTTTCTTAAGTATTGCGAGGACGCAATTTCTTTAAGGAGGGGAGTCTGTAACAACCCGCATATTTTACGATTATATATTTAAATATTTATTTAAATATAGCATCGTTATTCGGATTAAAGTCCGAAAAGCTACTTTTTGTAAACAGTCGAACTGGGACTCGAGACCACCTCCATTTAGTCCAAAATGGCGTTTACAACTTTTTTAAGTATAAGCATCGATATGTTTGGAGTTGAGTAGAATTTTGCTATTTTCTATTTTGGGCTTTGGGTTTGGGTTTCAGCCCATTAACCCAACTGAATGCCCTAAATCCACTCAACTCCTCTTCATTCATTCATTGCTTTTCCTAACACTCTAGCTCAATAGAAATGGGGGAAAAAGATTGGAAATAGAAATTCCAAACCCTAGATTCATTTGCAAACTCAAGTTCTAGCTCCAAAATCTAAGAGAAGCTCAGGTAAGCATCCTCTTCATCTTCTCCATCTCATTTCCTCTTCAATTTCAGAAATTTCCTAAACCCTAACTTAGGAAATGTTTTTCTTTTGAGCTTAGATTGAAGCTTCTTGGGTTAAAATTGAAGAGTGATTGTTCTTGCCTTGCTCTATAGCTTCTCTCTTGTGTTTTTGGGTTTAAAGGTGAGTTCTTTAACTCACATCTTTGTCTATAGCTATCATTGTTGTTAGGTATGAATTCCTAACACTTGTGCATATTCATTTGCTTTTGATTTGAATTGATTTGGTGAATTTTCCAAATTTTGGTGTTTTGGTCCAATTTTATGAAAATCCTTCTATGGATGTTTGGACATTGATATTCGGGGTGTATCGAGGAGTCTTTAAGGCCGGGTTGTCGCTTGGCGTAAATCCTTAGTCGTCGTTGCTCGTCTGATCGCTTCCGATACGTTTTGGCCACTTTGGCCTAGGCAAATTGTTGCCCAGACCAGGTGACCAGACGTCTGGTGACCAAGTCCAGACGTTTGGTTTGGACCAGGAGCAAAATCGTATGAACGCAAAATATATAAAAAAAGAAAGAGACCATTTCCAGACGTCTAAAATTCAAGATCAGACGTCTGGATGAGTCTCAGACGTCTGACTTGAAGTTTCAGACGTTTGGGGGTTCTCTGGATAATTTCCAGAGAAAACGTCTGGATTCAAAACCAGACGTCTGGACATGGCTCAGACGTCTGTTTTGATGATTCCAGACGTCTGGGTGGCTTTCTGAACTATTTTTCAGAAAACAAATCCAGACGTCTGGATTCCATATCAGACGTCTGGAAATGTTTATTTTTGCCTAATAAGGCTGTTTTGTGTGGATTTCCTATTCTAATCGATTTTTGTTGATCCAGATAGTTGTTATCACTTATTATCGACTTTGATGACTTCTTTCTTTGGATTTTTGGGAATATCCATTTGATGGATTTGATATCGATTTCTATGGTTTTGATTCATGACTTCGAATGTGAATCTTTGGTGATTGATTGTTTCTACAATCATTTTTGTGATTTGTCACTTCTAAATACAAAGGTTTCTATACTAGTAGTAAATACTCAAACTCTTTCATCAAAACAATTTCGACACTATTTTAAATATAAAGCTCTCTTTTAAAACCGTTTTCCAATTTATTAGTATATACAAACCTTTACCTCATTCGTATGAGAAATCTAATTAAACGGCTTAGTAAAACAAGTGGTATGAAACGCTTGCGTTCACTTCGTCGGTTAATTCTTGGACTTGTTCGATTGAACTCTTGTGATAATTTTCGAGTGGAAATCAACAATTTGTTAGTAAATATTTAAGTTAAGCTAGTGGTTTTGGGACATGAAGCTAAACTCATATATTTACCGGCTTAGTGTAATTCACACTTTTTATTGATCGATGATGATCATTTTGTGATTTAGACTAGCGATGTGCGATGTCTATTTGTTTGTGTGGGGACTAAAAACCCCGTTTATGGAGCTTCGGCTCAAATTTGGCGGGGTAGCGACCCGTGGTCTTCGGGCCGTTTGTGGAGCTTCGGCTCAAAATTTATGGTTAGCGACCATGGAATAGCGTTCCATTTGTGATACACGTGTTGGTGAGTTTTCATGCTCCCGTTTGTGATAGGCCTCCCCCCTTTGTGATTTCTGGATTTCTAGTGATGATTTCTAGAATTTGTGTTTCACCTCTTTTTGTGATTGGCAATGATATGTTTGTCAATATTTGGGGTTTGGTGAATAAAATAAAGAATATGACATTCTTTTTGGTGCTTTGAGATTCTTGAGATATTGTATGATTTTGTTGTTGTTTAAAGTAAACTCGTCACAGTTTGACATTGTTGTTATCATACGTTTTTTGTTATATCTCTACTCATATCTCATTTTATATATGATAATTATAGCTAGACTGATCCGTTTATTATTTTCTTCTTAAATAATACTCGGGTCAGACCGAGATGTTACAGGTGTTTCTGCTTGACTCCTCTTTGGGACTATTACCTGACTTTTGGCAAACTACTTTAGTACAGTAGTTTTTGTTAGTATACATTTGTGATAGAGACTCCTTGTTGTATACTTATTCTTTTGTCAAGTACTTGTATCTATTCTTTTGTGATGTAGTGGATCTAGTTTGACCACTACTATGATGTACACTTTTATGTGTTATATTCATATCTGATTCCGCCTATGTGATATGAACATCTGTGACCGATTTATGTTATGTTTATTTCTATATCTGTTTCCGAAGTCCACTTAGCCACTGTGTGGTAGCTTTGAGTTTGTATTTGATATGTCGGATTCCCTCTTGAAATGACCCGTAAGTTATATTTTTCGACATATCGGTACTCGCACGGAGCAATTACACAGATGGTCGCTCCTCAACAGCCTTATTCTTCGTGCTAGTCGACGGCATTACCCAGTAGTGTCCTTGGCTAGCGTGAGTATAGAGGTGGGGCGTCACACATATTAAGTGATGATTTTTGCTAGTAGAATCCGAATTAACTCAAGAACGTTGACAAATAAATCTGTTACGCTAATTTCAATAGTTGAAATTTGTGAGGTTATTATAACAACCCGCACTGCAGTGGGCCCGACTTTTCGCTAAATTGAAAACCCAAGTCCACCAAGATACAGACATTGGTTTGGCATCCTGCAAATAAACAAATAAATGCATATCAGAGCAATATCGATATAACTTGTAGCGGAATAGTAATGTATAATAAACCCTATAGTTACTGACCAAGATTAACACTTCCAATATCTGGTGTCCTTGTCAGTGCCGAGCATCCTTAAGAAAACCTATCCTTCTACTATTCCCACCTTGCACCAATACCTACACCTCTAAAGCTATCATGTGGGTTGTAATGAGGAGAGGGTTAGAACAAGGTTCTGGTGCCTGGTGAAATGTACATTTCACACATAACACCAGTTTATGTCGATTGTCTTCTGTTACATGTTATGTCTTTTAATTTTTACATAGTCATCTCAACTCTACGTACACGTACGATACACCCCATCTACTCAAAGTAGACCATAATTACATATAGAGTATATAAATATATAAGTACCACAGTCTCCCTTTTGACCAAGATATTATCCCTGCTTGTATCCGCAATCTGGCACCATGTCAGAACCGATCATCAATGCAATATCATATATGTGTGGAACTACATCTCATCTTACGATTACCCATAAAACTACGCATTGGGGAGGGGAACCCGTAATGTCGACTCGTTGGTGTTTCTCATCGTCTTTATTCTTGTCCACCTCTCAACGGTAGTTCATGCCTCGTCGCGCGTCTCGTAGTGCCTAATACGGCGTCACAATAGCTTAGCAGTATTCTATTTTGGCTTAAGGATTTACTACTTGTCTACTCTATGCAATGGACTTAGCTCCACTGGTTATAAAGGACTCAGCTCATCGGATAACCCCATTTGTTTTGAAAGAACTATTTTATGGGTTAACTAGCCTTACCATAACAAATAAACTAGCAAACAACTGTGGCAACACATTACCCAACCGACCTACCCTAGTAGGAGGCATAGTCCGTAAGGTGTAACTTTGTCTTTCCCGTTGATCACGCAAGATCGATGACGCATTGAACCTATGCATATCTCCTACTCCTGATTTGGTACCAA
The DNA here is from genome assembly GCA_030737815.1 of Allium fistulosum. NCBI lineage: Eukaryota > Viridiplantae > Streptophyta > Magnoliopsida > Asparagales > Amaryllidaceae > Allium > Allium fistulosum. The sequence goes on from CM060903.1 coordinate 602,316,945, forward strand.
TACATACTAACATAGTGTCGAGCCGCACACCATCATATTTAGATTGCCTAACGCAATCTAGCCAATACCCTCCCATTTCATTGAAGTAGACTCTACTGAGGGTATTCTTTCACCTATATGCATGCGTATATACTCCATTGATCGGACAGTTAGATATGTCCCACATCAGTATAATGTATACACAACTCGTATTTTATTTTACTACTACTTCTATTGCACAATAAAACCTATACTAGCTAAGTTGTCAGCTATTTCCCCATGTCAAGTATGGGGCATTTCGAAAGAATTTCTTCTTTCTCTGCCCAAAATTTATATTACTTTTTAAAATATCGGTAAAAAGATTCATCACAAAAATTTTCAAAAACTTTTTGCAAAGATGTTTTCTTCAATATATTATTTTCCAAAGGTATACATACGTACATACACACACACACACACACACACACACATATATATATATATATATATATATATATATATGTCAAAATAAATTAAACCATACCTCATGAAATCAGGGTTTAGTCAACAACCTAATGTCCATAATGGACTTCATCCATTTACGTGGTAAAATTTTAAATTTCAAACATTTTCTTTTACTTATAATAGCAACCAGCATACAAGTTTATTTGTAAATTTCAACTTTTAAGATACAGGGACATTGACTCGTAGCTTTGCAATAACTTTTCCTCTGTCCTTTGTTTGCCAAAATTTACTTTTCAAAAGTTTCTACGTTTTTGGACTTAAATCTTATTTCTTATACTTTAGTAGCTAATTAAATAAATTCACTTAATTTATTTTATAATTCCAGCCTTTTATTACTTTCTTTTCTTTTGCATCGGTTAAGTGTCTTTCCTGAAATTTCACTTACTGTTTTCCCAATAATATCGTGGTTCACACAGAAAATACATAAGAAGGAACATTTCCTAAAACATCGTACTCATTTTTACATAACAAAAACAACTAATGCTTATAACCGAACTAAAAGAAAAACAACTGCTGGAAGGAAACACAAGTACTACTATTATCTACTAACTACTACTATCTACAGACTGGGAGATGGTCCTCCTTAAGAGCTAGAGCCAAGACCGCACTAAAGTGATCAGATCATGGTGGCTATGCATCCTAACTCATGCCTTTAGCATTGCTGCTCCACCTACATCTCCCGCTGCTCTTTAGCATCTCCTACTGTTGCTGTTGCATCGCGTGAATCTCGGCCTCGAGCCGGAGCTGAGACTCTAGGATCTCTACATAGTCTGGAGCCTGTTGATACCCTACGGCTTGTTGGTCGAGCCAAAGGTCCCTTTCCATATTTACCGGCCTAGCCTCTTCTTGGTGCGCTCCAAAAACTACAGGCAGCTCCTCTATCCTCATCCTTCTAAGAGAGGTCTTATCTAAAGGTGGCGGTACTTCACTCTATGTCGGCTCACCTCGAAGGTTCACCTTAAACTGTCTGAAGACGGTAGTGAAAAGATGATAATATGGGAGGGAGCTCCTCTGGGTCCCTGCTACCAAACTCGCAAAATGGGCGATAATCGCCTTGGCCTAGTTACCTGAATACCACTTATAATGGCAATGGTGGCCTTCTGGACAATAGGAAAAATCTAGTTGTAACTCCCATCTTAGAGACGATGTTATGCTGATAATAAAAACAACTAGACGGGCTTGGGCCCATAAATTATCTGTGTAACAAACTGCATATTTTACGATTTTATATTTAAATATAGCATCGTTAATCAGATTAAAGTTCGAAAAGCTACTTTTTGCAAACGGTCGAATTAGGATTCGGGACCACTTCCATTGAGTCCAAAATGGCGTTTGCGAATTTTTTGAGTATAAGCATCGATATGTTTGGAGTAAGTTGAATTTTGCTATTTTCTGTTGGGCTTTTGGGTTTGGGTTTCACCCAACTCATCATATACTCCAACTCAGCCCCTCTCTTCATCCATTCATTCTCATTTTCATTTCTTTTTCTCAAGCTCAACTGAAAATGGGGGAAAAGAAAAAGAATTAGAAATTGCCAAGCCCTAGTTCCTCTTGCAAACTCCATTTCTTGCTCCAAATTCATAGAAAAGCTTAGGTAAGCTCCATCTTCTTCTTCTCCATCTCTTCTCCTCTTTAATTTCAGAAAATTCCTAAACCCTAATTTAGGAAATACTTTTTTTGATCTAAGATTGAAGCTTGTAGAGTTGAAGCGAAGAGTGATTGATCTTTTCCTTGTGTTTGAGCTTCTTATTTTTGTTTTGAGTTAAAAAGGTAAGTTTTGAACTCACGTCTACTTCTCTTAATACCATTGATGTTAGGTATGAATTCCTAACACTTATTCATGATCATTTGCTTTTGGTTTGAATTGATTTGGTGAACATTCCAATGTTTGGTGTTTTAAAGTCAAAAACTCTAAAAATCATAGCTTTGATGTTTGATCATGATTTTGGTGGTGTATTGGAGAGCCAATAGGGCTGGGTTGTCGATTGGCATAAACCCCTAACGCCCATTGCTCGTCCAATCGCAAATTGGAAGAGTTTGCTCTTCATTTGATAGGCTGAAAAACAGCCCAAGTGCCAGCCAGTCGACTGACCCCCTGCAATCAGTCGACTGGCTGTAGCAAATAAATGATTCTGGGGCTGTCTGCAGAAACAGGGAGTCTCTATTTCCTGCAGTCAGTCGACTGGCCCTCTGCAGTTAGTCGACTGACTGCAGGAAATGGAATTTTCGAGTTTCTGGTTCAGTCGACTGACTGCAGAGTGCCAGTCGACTGACCTGCTTGTTTTTGCCTATTTTGCCTATTTTGCTTGGGTTTCCAATTTTTAACCGATTCGGGTTGTTCCAATTTGTTGTTATTGCATTCTTGACTTTGATGGTTCCTTTTTGATTTCGTACACGGGTTTTTATAAAATGATCTTCATAATTATATTAAAAGCTCGTTTCTCCAATTTATAATTTCTATTTAAAATACACACACAATTTTGCACTTCGAGCGGAAAGGGAGGAGAATCAAATGATTAAATAAAACGCATGCTATGAACACGTGCGTTTATCTTTTCAGTTAATTCCTAATCTATTTGTTTGACCATTTTGACCTTTGGGCCAGGTTTACCGATGAGATGAGGTGAACTTTGTATTGCTTTGAGTGTGAAATTGGCTAACAGTTAGTAAACCGTTTAGTGCGAACGTGGGGTATGGGACTCACGTTAACATTTTCTGGGTTCCTTTCTGAGAGTTGTGACACATTCCGCCGGACAGTGGTGTCCAGTACCGCCACTACGGTTTGTTGCCTTCGGGCGTTGCCTTTTTGGTGTTGCCTTCGGGCGTTGCCTTCGGGCGTATGGATCCTTGTACTGAGCTCGAGCATCTTTTGTTTCTTTGACAATTATATTTCCCTAGTGTATCGCCTTTCGGGGTAGGTTCTTTGAACCACACGATATATAGCGATTACCTTGTGGAAACTTGTATACCTTTGTTGGTATTGTTAATTGCCTTTTGGCTTGATTTGGGATATGATATCCTTGGTTTATTTGAGTTGCCTATAAGATGTGGCTTGTTTTGATTCATCTTATGTTAGATGATTTGGTTATCTCTTTTGGAGATATTTGTGGTACTTTATGATTTTGTATGTTCATTATCATTAGTATATCTAACTGATTTGTTTAGCTAGACTGACCCGTGTATTTTATACTCGGGTCAGACCGAGATGTTTCAGGTTAGGTACATTGGACTTAGCCTCTTTTGCTTCTGCATGGACTATTTTGCTAGCTTCTTTTTGTTATAGTTTTTTTGTGTAGTCCTTTTTGACTGTAACTCTGATATGTATTCTTTGACTCGTCTGTATATTGTGGTTTGCTTACCACTTGACATGTATCATTTTGTAAACTCTGTAATGTATCTGTATATGTGTAAATGTATGTGATGATCTACTGTTCTGTGATGTGTATTACATTTGAGTTGTCATATTTATTCTGATAGATCCTTCAGCCACCTATGGCTTTGTATTAATTATTTATTGGAGATGTCGATCCATTTAAGTAATAAGTGGCATTGTCGGCGTATTCAATAGATAATTAAGACAAGGTTATAGATGGTCGCTCCTATCCAGCTCTATTCTCCGTATTAGCAGACGGTGTTACTTACTAATACTCTTTGCTAATGTAGGTCTCGGAGTGGGGCGTCACAGCTTGGTATCAGAGCTGAGTTCGGAACAAAACATGATAAACATAGAACAGAGACACATATTACGGTACATCAAAGAGTAGTACGAATGTTACGAATCGTTGAATCATCGTGCCTTTATTCTTTCCGTTCCTATGGGGTAGATAGAATTTTGGGGAATACGTCTAGAAATGTATTTTATTTTGTAGTATTACATATTTGAATATATGATATCTACCTTGTGAATAATCTTTATCTTATCTTATCTTTCAGCTAATGGCCGGAAGAGGCAGAGGACGACGCTCGGATGCTGGGCAATCCAGCGGCTCGCATCCAGACGGCGTTTATATGTCTGCCGATCAGTTCTTGGAGTTGTTTAGGAGCACTCAGCCTCCAGCTCCTATTCGTGCATCTCCTCCATGCAAGTCTGCCTTTGCACGCCTGTGCAGTGATTTTTCTCATCTTGGTGGAAAGCCATTCAAAGGCTCCGAATCCGTTCTTGAGGTCCAAGCTTGGATTCACACATGCGAGCGTATCTTTTCTCGCATGGATCTTTCTGACCATGATCGAGTTCTTGTAACTTCTAGCTTATTGCAAGAGCATGCCCTTGATTGGTACGAGCTTCTTATAGCCGAACTTGATGAGTCTGTTCTTTCTTGGACTCAGTTCCGGGAGCGATTCGAACTCAAATTCGTTCCTGAATCTGAGAAAGTTTTATTAGCCGTCGCTTCCTTGAGTTGAAGCAAGGGAAGTCCTCCGTTTCTGAATATGTTGCATCATTCGAGGCCTTATCTAAGTAGAATTCATTAGCACTTCTTATAAGAAGAATATGAAGTTTATCTCTGGTCTTAAGAAATATCTTAAGAAGTCTTTAATGCTCCAGCTTAAGCTTTCTTTTGAGGAGTTGGTTGATTCGGCACTTCATCTCGAGGCCATCGAGAAGGAGTGTGATAGTGGTGATGATGTTGAGGTTCGCAAGAACCCCAATAAGAAGAAGTTTCCATTTCATAAGCATGGATTTCTCCCTTCCAAGAAGAAGAAGCCTATTGAATCGGGTTCTAACTCTCAATCTGCTGGAACACCTTCCATTTGGAAGTGTTTCAATTGTGGTTCTCCTGATCATATGATTCGAGCTTGTCCTAAGCCTCTCTTCTGCCATTACTGCAAGAAGGAAGGTCACCGTGTTTCCACCTGCCCTACTGCTCCTGCTAGTGCCAAGTCTGGCAAGCTTTTTATTGCTAAAGCTTCTGGAGGTTCTTCTCAGCCCAGAGGTATATCTCCATCTATTTTGGAAGGTTCTATTTTATTTCATGACCGTAGTATTCGAGTTCTTTTCGATACGGGAGCTTCGCATTCTTTCGTACAGTAAAAGCTCGTCGGTGATTTGTCTTTGGATGTTTCTTGTATGGTTACTTCGTTGAGGATTGCGAATCCTATTGGGGGGTCCGCAACCCTTAGAATGCTTTGTGATGATGTTGAGATTGTTATATGTGGCTTTTCTTTTCGTGCGAATCTACACGTTATTTCTTATTTAGATTTTGATATGATTTTGGGTATGGACTGGCTAGTGAGATACGATGCCAGGATTATTTGTTCTGAAAGAATTTTATATCTTCGATACCCAGATTCGTCTTCTCAGCTATCACTTGTTCTTTGGAATGTGGATAATTCCGAAATGGCCTTATATTCTCTTGACTCACGAGATGATGATGATATATCTCGTATTCCTATTGTTCGTGATTTCTCTGATGTTTTTGAGCCGGTTTCGGGTTTGCCACCCAAGCGGGCGATCGAGTTCCGCATTGATCTCATTCCAGGCGCGCAGCCAGTTGGTTGTCCTCCCACGAGGATGTCTACAAAAGAAAATGAGGAACTCAAGAAGCAGCTTTTAGAGCTTGAGTCCAGACAGTTGATTCGGTCCAGTTTTTTACCACGGGGTACCACGGTCGTCTTCGTGAAGAAGTCCGATGGAACTCTTAGGCTTTGCATCGACTATTGCAAGCTTAAAGAGTTGACCATCAGGAATAGGTATCCTTTGCCGAGGATCGATGGTATGTTTGATTTATTGAGTGGCGCTAAGGTCTTCTCTTAGCTCGACCTTGCCACTGGTTTTCATCAGCTTCGAGTCGCGGAAGATATCATACCTCTTACAGCTTTCCGCACTCGATATGGTTCTTTCGAGTGGCTCGTTATGCCGTTTGGTTTGACGAACGCCCCTGCTTTCTTTGTTGATCTTATGAATCGAGTATTCCGGGAGTATCTCGTTAAGTTCGTCCTTGTGTTCATTGATGACATTCTTGTTTATTCTAAGTCTGAAGCCGAGCATGCTAATCATTTGAGAATTGTCTTGAGTACTCTTCGTCACCACCAGCTTAAAGCCAAATTCTCCAAGTGCCATTTTTGGGAGAATAAGGTTAAGTTCTTAGGCCATGTTGTATCTTCCGACGGCATCACTATCGATCCCTCAAAGATAAAAGCTATCTAGAATTGGAAGAAGCCTGAGAATGTTCATGAGATTCGTAGTTTCCTTGGATTGGCGGGTTATTACCGTCGGTTCATTAAGGATTTTTCCCGTGTTGTGCTTCCTCTCACCAGCCTTACTCGGAAAGGCATTCGTTATATTTGGTTCGATAAGTGTGAAGCTTCCTTTCAGACATTAAAGGAACTTCTCACTAATGCTCCTATTCTTGTGGTTCCCAAGGGGAATCATGATCTTGTTGTCTACACCGATGCTTGTGGCAGTGGTCTCGGTGCCGTGCTTATGCAGAAGGATCGAGTAGTTGTTTATGCTTCTAGGCAACTGCGTTCGAATGAAGTTCGCTATGCCACTCATGATCTTGAGTAAGCCGCAATTGTCTTCGCCTTGAAGGTTTGGCGACACTATTTATTAGGCGAGCGCTTTATTCTCTATACCGATCATAAATCCTTGAAGTATTTGTTCACTCAGAAGGAACTCAATATGAGGCAACAACGTTGGCTTGAGTTTCTTGCCTCCTATGACTTTGATATCCTGTTTACCCCTGGTAAGGGTAATCGTGTTGTTGATGCGCTTAGTCGCAGACATTCGGCTGTCGTTTCTATGATGCTTGCCGAATGGGATATTCTTGAGACTCTATCTTTTTGTGATATTCGTGATCGAGCTCCATCTTCTGATTCTTCGATATTATTATTCAGCTTGGAAGCTCGACCTTCTCTATTGGATCGTATTGCCGAAGCTCAGCGGCGTGATCCTGATCTTGTGCATCTTATTCAGCTTTGTGAGGCTGAGTCCCGTGATGAGGCGTTGCGGGATTTCTGCATTGATCTTCATAGGTGTCTTCGCAAGAAGAACCGTCTTGTTGTGCCTTCTGATTCTGCACTTAGGCATGACATTCTAGACGACTGTCATCGGTCTAAGTATACCATTCATCCTGGCAGTAGTAAGATGTATGCCGACATGCATCGCCTTTATTATTGGGAAGGCATGAAGCGCGATGTAGCGAGTTATGTGAGTAATTGCATGACTTGTCAACGTATTAAAGCCGAACATCAACGCCCTTCTGGTCTCCTTCAGCCTCTAGATATTCCATAGTGGAAATGAGATCAGATTTCGATGGATTTAATTGATGGCCTACCTCGTACGAGATCGGGCTATTCTAGCATCTGGGTTATTGTTGATCGCCTCACCAAATCAGCTCATTTTGTTCCTATTAAATCTAATATGACTGCTTCTCTTTTGGCTAAGTTATTTATCAAGGAAATCGTGAGACTTCACGGTGTTCCTAGTTCGATTGTGAGTGACTGTGATCCTTTATTCACCAGTCATTTCTGGCAGAGTCTTCAGCAAGCTTTGGGAACAAAGCATAATTTCAGCACAGCTTATCATCCACTGTCTGATGGACAGACTGAACGGGTGAATCGTATCTTGGAAGATCTCCTCCGTATTTGTATTCTCGATTTCGGAGGTAGTTGGGAGGATCATCTACCCCTTGTAGAGTTCTCCTACAACAATAGTTTTCAGTCCAGTATCGGTATGGCTCCTTTCGAAGCCTTATACGGAAGGCCATGTCGATCACCTTCATGTTGGTTGGAATCTGGGGAGAAGCTTATTCTTGGCCCGGAGTTTGTTCATGGTTGTTCTGAGAAGATTAATCTTATTCGTCAGAGAATGAAAAAGGCATAAAGCCGCCAGAAATCCTACGCGGATAACCGTAGGAAGCCTCTCGAGTTCTCAATTGGTGATCTCGTCTTTATTCGTGTTTCTCCCTTGAAAGGGGTTATGCGCTTCAGTGTGATAGGGAAATTGGCTCCTCGCTATGTAGGACCATTTCCTATTACCGAACGTATTGGCCCTGTGGCTTATAGAGTTTCACTTCCAGCTCATCTATCCGGAGTTCACAACGTGTTTCATGTCTCTCAGCTTCGGAAGTGTCTTCGAGAATCGGATTCTGTTATCGACTCTCCTGATTCGCAAGGGCTTGAGTTCTCACCAGACTTATCTATTATACAGCAACCTATTCGCGTACTTGCCACGGAGGTGAGACACCTTCGAAACAAGGACGTGCCGCTCATTAAAGTTCAATGGTCCGCTAATCCCAATGACTGTACTTGGGAAACCAGAGAGTTTATCGAGCGTGTTAGGAAATCAAATTCATGGTTTTAATGACAACAACTATACAATGAAAAGCAAATGTGCATATATGTATATATACAAGAACTTGCTTGAGCAACATCACTAGAGAGACAAGAACACGACTCAAAGAACGTATCAAGAGGCTACAAGTCGATAGAATTGGAAAAGGAATTGCACAGACACAGATACAACAACATGCACACATTCAGACGTCTGAATGCACTAGCCAGACGTCTGAATGATTCCTCTAGTTAACAACTCAGAAGAAAACAGACGTCTGATCCTGAACTCAGATGTCTGAAAGACATCCAGACATAAAACAGAAATGAAGACCAGACGTCTGGTTAATAAACACAGACGTCTGAAATGCTACCAGACATAAAAAATATATGAAGGCCAGACGTCTGAAGTCACTTTCCAGATGTATGATTATTGGCTCGACTATGTATTTTCAAACTCCAACTGTCACATCTGAAAAGACACATCCACTCCTCTTCACTGCAACTCTTCATCACCAACAGGAGCAACTATACAACGATTGTTAATGAAGGCAACTACACATAGAAACTCTTCACCACTATAAATAGCATCAGGAATTCAAGAGAAAAAAAAACCTTACTCACTTACGCTCTTATCTCATATACTCTGATTTATACCTGATCTCTAAGCAATCAACTACCTGTATTTAACTCTTCCATATAAATAGAACTCCTCATTCAAATATTCTCTACATAGATATATATATTGGAAGCATTTGTACTCAATAGTCAACATCCGTGTTATAGAACACATTCTTGACAAAGAAACTCTGCTATTGTGAACCTGTTCCTCTGGGTCAAGTGAGGGTTAGTTGAAAGGAAATTCCGAAGAGGAGCTTCGGGACTGGACATAGGACGGGAGGTCCGAACCAGTATAAAATCCTGGTGTGATCATTTTCATTTACTTTGCTACTATCATTTATCAAGTTATATTATATAGTTAGCTGTTTATACTTGCATATATATATCCTATACGATCCATTCATATAGACTTTCAATTGGTATTAGAGCCTGGGATTCTAGAGATCGTAACAACATCCTAGAATAAATGGCTATAAAGAGATCTACTCAAGGCAATAGGAAGAGGAAGAGCAATAAAGAAGAATCAAAGGAGAAAACAAACAATTGCTTCATGGATAAACTCAGATCACAATCGGTATGCTTGGATTCTTTATATAAAGATCTTCTGTTAGCACATGATGAATTATTAAAAGATTGTAAAACCTTGAATAAAGTTAATAGAATTGCTTTAGATAAGTTAAAAGATTGTGAGCAAGAAATTTCCAGTTTAAAAGAGGAAAATAATTTTTTGATAAAACAAACTAAATGTTTTGAAAATACCGTAGAAGAACTTATTTCACAAAAAGATTTCCTACAAAAAGAAAATGAGCAGTTAGAAGATAAAAACAATGATCTTTTAGAGGAAATCAATGTTTTGCAAAATAAAAATACTATGTTTGATAAAGAAAAGGAAATTTTTTCCAAAGAAATTACGGATTTGAAAAGACAAAATGATTCATTACAATCATCTTTAGATAATTCAGAATCTCGAATTTTTCTTCTCGAAAATAAGAACTGTACAATAAAAAGGGAGAATTCTGAATTAAACAAGCAAATTGATATTTTGAAAAACAGTAATATTTCTTTTGAGAATAATAATTTTGACTTCAAAGCTAAATTTGATAAACTTAACACTGAAGTCACAAAATTTAATAAAGGGTCAAAACGATTTAAACATGATTTTATCTAGTTCTAGACCTTTACATGACAAAAGTGGTTTAGGATATAATAAAACTGATCGTAGAAATAGCACTAGATACGCTTTCATGTATAGAAAAAATGATAGTGCTAGTACTAAATTTCGAGTATAGTCTAGACCAAATTCTTATAGAAATTCAAATACTGCTATGGTCAATAATATTTATAATTTCTCTAGAAGTACAAAATCATTGAATGAAAATATGAATAAAATTTATCTAAGTATTTGGGTTCCTGTTAATTGGCAAAATAGAGAAAAATACATTGATGATTATTTTGATATGGTAGTTAATAATGAAAATTATATTTATAAAGGTTCAACCACACTCAAATGGGTATGGTTTCCAAAGATCTAACCCCCCGGACCCTAACATAGTAAGTGGGTACCAAAAATGATTTTTTATTTATTACAGGTACTCGAAGAAACAAAAGGAAATTTTTTGGAATTTGCAAATATGATTCCCTCATTCTTTTTTGATAATGACAAAGGGGGAGAGATAATGGAAAGCACATATTCAGGGGGAGATTTATAGAAATTACATATAAGTACATTGGATAGTTGTCATCATAAAAAAGGGGGAGATTGTTAGGAAATCAAATTCATGGTTTTAATGACAGCAACTATACAATGAAAATAAAATGTGCATATATGTATATATACAAGAACATGCTTGAGCAACATCACTAGAGAGACAAGAACAAGGCTCAAAGAACATATCAAGAGGCTACAAGTCGATAGAATTGGAAAAGGAATTGCACAGACACAGATACAGCAACATGCACACATTCAGACGTCTGAATGCACTAGCTAGACATCTGAATGATTCCTCTGGTTCACAACTCAGAAGAAAACAGACGTCTGATCCTGAACTCAGACGTTTGAAAGACATCCAGACATAAAACAGAAATGAAGACCAGACGTCTGGTTAATAAACACAGACGTCTGAAATGCTACCAGACACAAAAAATATATGAAGGCCAGACGTCTGAAGTCACTTTCCAGACGTCTGATTATTGGCTCGACTGTGTATTTTCAAACTCCAACTGTCACATCTGAAAAGACACATCCACTCCTATTCACTGCAACTCTTCATCACCAACAGGAGCAACTATACAACGATTGTTAATGAAGGAAACTACACATAGAAACTCTTCACCACTATAAATAGCATCAGGAATTCAAGAGAGAAAAAAAACCTTACTCACTTACGCTCTTATCTCTTATACTCTGATTTATACCTGATCTCTAAGCAATCAACTACCTGTATTTAACTCTTCCATATATACAGAACTCCTCATTCAAATATTCTCTAGATAGATATATATATTGGAAGCATTTGTACTCAATAGTCAACATCCGTGTTATAGAACACATTCTTGACAAAGAAACTATGCTATTGTGAACATGTTGCTCCGGGTCAAGTGAGGGTTAGTTGAAAGGAAATTCTGAAGAGGAGCTTCGGGACTGGACGTAGGACGGGAGGTCCGAACCAGTATAAAATCCTGGTGTGATCATTTTCATTTACTTTGCTACTATCATTTATCAAGTTATATTATATAGTTAGTTGTTTATACTTGCATATATATATCCTATACGATCCACTCATATAAACTTTCAGAGCGATCCTATCCGGGTTTTCTATCTTTGCTTTGCAATGGTGAGAATATCTTTTTATCTCAAGCTTATTTTTCTTGTCTTCTTGGTTGTAAGTATGTAGTTGTTGCAAATTCTTCTCTAGGAATTGGGTGGATGCAATTTTGTTAAGGAGGGGAGATCTGTAACAACCTGCATATTTTACAATTTTATATTTAAATATAGCGTCGTTAATCGGATTAAAGTCCGAAAAGCTACTTTTTGCAAACGGTCGAATTAGGACTCGGGACCACTTCCATTGAGTCCAAAATGGTGTCTGCGACTTTTTTGAGTATAAACATCGATATGTTTGGAGTAAGTTGAATTTTGCTATTTTCTGTTGGGCTTTTGGGTTTGGGTTTCACCCAACTCACCATATACTCTAACTCAGCCCCTCTCTTCATCCATTCATTCTCATTTTCATTTCTTTTTCTCAAGCTCAACTGAAAATGGGGGAAAAGAAAAGGAATGAGAAATTGCCAAGCCCTAGTTCCTCTTGCAAACTCCATTTCTTGCTCCAAATTCAAAGAAAAGCTTAGGTAAGCTCCATCTTCATCTTCTCCATCTCTTCTCCTCTTTAATTTCAGAAAAATTCCTAAACCCTAATTTAGGAAATACTTGTTTTGATCTTAGATTGAAGCTTGTAGAGTTGAAGCGAAGAGTGATTGATCTTTTCCTTGTGTTTGAGCCTCTTATCTTTGTTTTGAGTTAAAAAGGTGAGTTTTGAACTCACATCTACTTCTCTTGATATCATTGGTGTTAGGTATGAATTCCTAACACTTATTCATGATCATTTGCGTTTGGCTTGAATTGATTTGGTAAACATTCCAATGTTTGGTGTTTTGAAGTCAAAAACTCTAAAAATCATAGCTTTGATGTTTGATCATGATTTTGGTGGTGTATTGGAGAGCCAATAGGGCTGGGTTGTCGATTGGCATAAACCCCTAGCGCCCATTGCTCGTCCGATCGCAAATTGGAAGAGTTTGCTCTTCATTTGATAGGCTGAAAAACAGCCCCAATGTCAGTCAGTCGACTGACCCCCTACAGTCAGTCGACTGGCTGTAGCAAATAAATGATTCTGGGGCTGTCTATAGAAACATGGAGTCTCTGTTTCCTGTAGTCAGTCGAGTGGCCCTCTACAGTCAGTCGACTGACTGCAGGAAATGGAATTTTCGAGTTTCTGGTTAAGTCGACTGACTGCAGAGTGCCAGTCGACTGACCTGCTTGTTTTTACCTATTTTGCCTATTTTGCTTGGGTTTCCAATTTTTAACCGGTTCGGGTTGTTCCAATTTGTTGTTATTGCATTCTTGACTTTGATGGTTCCTTTTTGATTTCGTACACGGGTTTTTATAAAATGATCTTCATAATTATATTAAAAGCTCGTTTCTCCAATTTATAATTTCTATTTAAAATACACACACAATTTTGCACTTCGAGCGGAAAGGGAGGAGAATCAAATGATTAAATAAAACGCGTGCTATGAACACGTGCTTTTGTCTTTTTAGTTAATTCCTAATCTATTCGTTTTGACCTTTGGGTCTGGTTTACCGATGAGATGAGGTGAACTTTGTATTGCTTTGAGTGTAAAATTGGCTAACGGTTAGTAAACCGTTTAGTGCAAACGTGGGGTATGGGACTCACATTAACATTTTCCGGGTTCCTTTCTGAGAGTTGTGACACATTCCGCCGGACAGTGGTGTCCAGTACCACCACTACGGTTTGTTGCCTTGGGGCGTTGCCTTCGGGCGTTGCCTTTTTGGCGTTGCCTTCGGGCGTATGGATCCTTGTACTGAGCTCGAGCATCTTTTGTTTCTTTGACAATTATATTTCCCTAGTGTATCGCCTTTCGGGGTAGGTTCTTTGAACCACACGATATATAGCGATTACCTTGTGGAAACTTGTATACCTTTGTTGGTATTTTTTAATTGCCTTTTGGCTTGATTTGGGATATGATATCCTTGGTTTATTTGAGTTGCCTATGAGATGTGGCTTGTTTTGATTCATCTTATGTTAGATGATTTGGTTATCTCTTTTGGAGATATTTGTGGTACTTTATGATTTTGTATGTTCATTCATTAGTATATCTAACTGATTTGTTTAGCTAGACTGACCCGTGTATTTTATACTCGGGTCAGACCGAGATGTTTCAGCAGGTTAGGTACATTGGACTTAGCCTCTTTTGCTTCTGCATGGACTATTCCACTAGCTTCTTTTTGTTATAGTTTTTTTGTGTAGTCCTTTTTGACTGTAACTCTGATATGTATTCTTTGACTCGTCTGTATATTGTGGTTTGCTTACCATTTGACATGTATCATTTTGTAAACTCTGTAATGTATATGTATATGTGTAAATGTATGTGATGATCTACTGTTTTGTGATGTGTATTACATTTGAGTTGTCATATTTATTCCGATAGATCCTTCAGCCACCTATGGCTTTGTATTAAGTATTTATTGGAGATGTCGATCCATTTAAGTAATAAGTGGCATTGTCGGCGTATTCAATAGATAATTAAGACAAGGTTATAGATGGTCGCTCCTATCCAGCTCTATTCTCCGTATAACAGACGGTGTTACTTAGTAATACTCTTTGCTAATGTGGGTCTTGGAGTGGGGCGTCACAATCTGGATGCCAATTGCCCGTCATCTATAGAAAATTTCAACCTAGTATGCTGAAATCCATATTCTCAATGTCCTCTAAATCCTTTCCTGCTACAGAGATGTATAAGATCCCTTCAAACTACACATTCGTTATCCCGATCTCCGTCCCCTTCGCTTCAGATGTAAAGAGAGCCCATTCTCGTCGAATGTGGATACTACGTTAGCATCAAATAGATGCACGCATCTCACATAGCACACTTGCTCAAACATGTCATTGCGTAGAATTTGCAACAACTCAGTGGTGGTGAATAGGTCCCTCAAACCGAAAGCCACAAAGTCCTCAAAAACCATTGGTTATCCTTGAAGAAACTGGAAATGGGCTGATTCCTCATAACTCTTGATAATATTCTCGTGGTTCTAGCACCACATTATCTCTATTGGGGTCGACCTTGGGTGTCGGGACGTGAGGGTGTAGCGAGGAGGAGCTATAGATTTTGGATCTGAGGTAGATTTGGGCTTTAGGGTTCCAAGAGAGGGAAAAACTTGTGCTGCTCAAGAGCTAGAAGATTGACGTTGCTTGCTTGGTGGCTTGTTTGGTAGGACTAATAGTGGTTGAGGTGGTCGGCAGCGGCTGAGAGAGAGAAAGGGAGGAATTTCAGAAATCGCTTCGGTTAAAATGGAATAGGGACGTAAATGAATCGGCTCGGCCCTAGAGTAAATATATCGATTTTACACAATAACGGTCGACCCCTAGGGTTCGACGGTCGACCGCTACCGATTGACCATTGGGAACCAGGTTGATCATTCCCTGTGTATTTTGCCAGGTTGAAATTGAATCCATTTCGGGCCAAACCAAATATGTATTTGCTATTAACTATCGTTACTCCGTTCTGCCTCCGCCTTCTCCATCTTCTCTCTGGCTACTCTAAGGAACTCTGACCTACCTATCACGGTGCATTCGCCTACCACTATGTACTAATTTTCTACCATCAGGTTTTGAATCTCCTATTCCATCGTTATTTACCCCATTTAATACTAGTACCACTTCCTATTGTCCATCCAAAAATAATTTTCATCTTTAACGTTTTCATTCTTCACAGGGAAACTAGCGAGCTATATATGCTTTACAAATCCTTTTTAAATAAATAACTTTTGTAAAACCATTTATAGAAAATTTTCAATTTAACTATATATATATATTTATATTTCAACGAAACTTTTATTATATAAATATTTTTCTCAAGCCAATATTTACTTATTTATTATTATCATTTTCTTTCCAAATATATTACTTATATATTTTCTCAACTTTAAAAATTATTTTCTATTGGGTCGGATTCAGAGTGGATTTCTATTTATCCCTTCTTTTGGACTTTTCTTCTTCCAACTTATTACTGACTTATCTCCTTTCAAAAACTAAAAATCCGGCCATTATCGTGGGGTGGCTACTTCACATCTTCCTTCAGGAACTCAATTGCTTTTGGATATTTACAACATATGGATTCTTATTTTTCTTTTATTTGGACCTACTGTACATCATCAATCAGCATGTACGGGGTTCTATAATCATTGAGCTATCGAGGCCCAACTAGGGAGTCACGTACATCCAACTTCAGGGACCTTCGATAAGCTGCACTCATGTTCTTCTTAAGTCAATGCCTTTCCATATGACCTATTTCTCCATGGGTAAGCGGGGTAAATGTACCTCTTCAAAATTTTCCTTTATTCCGACTCATAATCAATTTATCCATATTTCATTGTATGGCTGCAACTACTCTACAGTTGGAATTTATAGGATTTGGCATATAATATATTGATATTATAGGAAAAATACAAATAAGTTCACCCAATGTTTCCTAATTTTTAAGATCGACTAACCTTGCTTTGATACAAAATGTAACAACACGCACCCCATCGGGCTCGAATTTTTGCTGAATTGAAAACCTAAGCCCACCATGGTACGAATTGTTGGTTTGGTATCGTGCAAATAAACAAATAAATTCATATCAGAGCAGTATCGATATAACTCACAGTGGAATAGTAAAGTATAATAAAGCATATAGTTATTGACCAAGATTGACACTTCCAATATTGGTGTCTTTGTCAGTGCCGAGCATGCTTAAGGAAACATGTCCTTCTACTGTTCCCGCCTTGCACCAGTACCTACACCTCTAAAGCTATTATGTGGGTTGTAATGAGGAGGGTGTCGGAACAACATTTTGATGACTGGTGAATAATACATTTTACACATAACAGTAGTTTATGTCGATTGTCTTCCATTACGTGTTATGTCTTTAAATTTTTACTTAATCATCTCAACTCCACATACGCGTTTGGTATGCCCCATCTACTCAAAGTAGACCATAACTACATACGCATGTATATAAATATGTAAGTGTCACAGTTCCATTTTTGACTAAGATACTATCCCCGCTGATATCCGTAATCTAGCACCACGTCAGGATCCATCATCAACACAATATCACGTCCGTATGGAACTACATCTCGTATTACGACTATCCGTACAACTATGCATTGGGGAGGAAAACCCGAAATGTTGACTCGCCAATGTGTCTCATCATCTTCATACATGTCCACCTCTCAATCGTAGTCTATGGCAGTTGTGCATCTCGTAGTGCCTAATACGCGTCACAATAGCTTAGCTATATTTTATCTTACCTTGGGGATTTATTTCTTGTCTACTTTCTATTGTGGACTTAGATCCACTGATCACAGAGGACTCAGCTCCTCGGACTACCCCATTTGTTTTTTAAAGAACTCTTTTATGATTTAACTAGCCTTGCCCTAACAAACAAACAAGTCAACAACGGTGGCGATGCATTACCTAACATGACCTACCCTAGTAGGAGGCGTATTCCATTAGGTGTAACCCTATCTTTCTCGTTGACCACACTGGACCGATAACGCACTCAACCTATGTACAGCTCTTACTCCTAATTTGGTACCAACACATACTGACATAGCGTCGAGCCGCTCACCTTCCTATTTAGATTGCCTAATGCAATCAAGGAAGTACCCTACCTAATTCATTGAAGCAGCCTCTACTGAGGGTGTTCCTTCACATATACGCAAACATATATACTCCACAAGTCCTATGGTTGAATATGTCCCACATTAGTATAATGTATACACAACTACCAGTGGCCCCTTGCGGTGGGCAGACTTCTATTGTGTAACACTATTGAGTCATTGACCTCGCATTCTAACCCATCCTAATGACTATGCCATTCTCATCCATTTAAGTTATTTACATATATAAAGAAGTGTGCGTGTGTGTGTGTGTATCTTTATTCATTCTTGTTTAATTACCATGCCTCTACTGTTTACTCTTGACAATATTTCTTTACTATTCTATACATTTACATCTTATTTAATTTAAGGTAATTTATCGCTTTCTTTTAAATATCTTTTCTCATTTACTTTCCCTTACTCTTATTAGTTAACTTCCTATTTCTATTCCTTTTTAACCTTTAATTTCCTACCTTGTTTTAGAGGACTATCTATACCCTTTTTATTTTAAATTATGACTTTACTATCTTTTCATTTCTTTTTATTTTACCATCGTTTTACTTTTATTGCGCATATTCTTTTCTTAGACTGTTTTTATCACATTTATGATTCTTTTAATTTATTCTTAGGGATTTTTTGTATTTTAATGCATTGGAATTACATTTCTCCTAAATGGGATGGTTAACACTGTAAATTTCTATATCATATCCAAAAAGGGAATTTGTGTTACGCTTGGAATTACAAGGAATTATTTTTCATAGTTATTGAAATAAACAGTACAAAATACGGTAAATATCCCTATTTTATACATCTCTTTCTTTTTGGCTGTATTCCTTATTATTTCAACTGTTACACCTTTATTTATACATCTGAAACTTGATAATGTCTAGAAATTCAAATTGCAACACGCTATATAATCTAATAAATTAAAATACTACTTAAATCCCCACGTTTACTGTGATAACTCAATTTACCATTTTATTTGCATAAATCATATTAAATTCAAAAATCCAGAACTATCATATATTCTATAAATTTCAAAGACTAATTTCAGGGACTATTAATACCCAATATTTTCTAGATATATGCAATATACAATTCTAGGTTATCAATGACAAAATATGTAGGTAGGGTTTATAAATTTTATTTCACATATACAATTTTTAGCCTACAACTCCAATTTACATCTCATGCATACAGAAATAGATCTACAATGATATAAATATAATATTACATAGAAATGTATAATTTCCCACTCACCTTTTTAACTTTCCAAATCTCCAGATCTAATCTCTGTTATTCCAGTTTGACTCCTTTTTCTCTCTATTTGGATTCATACACCGTAAATATATACAAATTTATCAAAGATTTAGATTAGAAAAGAGATTTGGAATTTGATTTATATTTTAGATTGGGATTTACAATTTAACTTGGCTTTGTCGATTTGATTTTACCATATTCCTTTCCTCAATCATCTTCTATAATTCTCCAATTGTATATACATATAATCTATAATTATTTCTAAGAATTTAGAATTTGGAGGAAAGGAGAAAATGACAGAGCTTCGGCGTCGCTCTAAAAATATGAGTTTAGAAGTGAGGGTCTAGGTCCGTATTTATAGGGGTTCAAATAAATGTCAACCGTTAGATTAAACTGTATTAATCCGGGCCATTTGGCCAATTGTTACTGTCGATTTTACTTAGACAACGGTCGACCGCCGCTCTCCTTTGGTCAAACGCAACCGATGGACCTAGGTGCATCAAGGGTTGACTGCTCCTTTGTTTTAACTGTGATTAATTAGTGCTGTTTGATTTTAGTATTTTATTCTCTTTTTACACAACCGATATAATTTCTTCCCACTATCATTGTATTAACATTTAAGCAACGTTAATTATCCGTTAAGTATAACTGATGGTAATTAACGTTAATTAATTATTTTTATTTCCTTATTTACATGTATAATAATTTCTGATTCGAAAACTTCAAATGTTGATAACTATTTTGTTTGAACTTCGATTAGAAAACTTTATATATGAAAGTTGATTAGAAAATCTCCACGAACCCAATGGTGCAAGTTTCATGGCCAAATTCCGACGTTTGTGAAAATTCTATTTTTTGCGTTCATTATTTTTTAATATATTTTATTTTTAATTAATTATCATAAAATTATGGGGTATTACCGTCATCCTTCGTCAATGTTGCTTAGTATGTTCCAACTATATATGTATTCCTTGTTGAAGACATACCTATGGCTGTTAGATCATATCCCTTTAGGTATAATTATTAAAACCAAATTTCGATAGTTGTACTTTAAATCTCTTCCAGGTTTAAGTATCATGCCATATCGTAGAGTTTATTTATTTATTACCGAACCAATTTTTTTTCCTATTTATATTTTAATATAATATTATGTATGTATATAATTATATGTATATCTGTAATTATTAATCCATTAATATAAAAAAATTAAAATTATAATCAAAATCTTACTGGATAAATCCAGTTGAGAATTATCATGATGTGCTTTGGGAGATGACCACAACAAAGACCTTCTTTCTTTAAAGAGATAGAATAGATATTGATTAATGGAGGAAGCTACATATATGTATATGAGAATTTTTATGTTCCCTTGAATGGTAACCGAAGCTCTCTATATATAGAGACTTGTGTGAATCTTCTCATCCAATGGGAAATTACGCAATTAACTTACTCACTCACATCAAATTCTTTTACATAAATAAGCATGTGCTTATATACATACATATATATATATATGTTGCTACTCTTCCTATCCAATGGGAAGAGTTATACTTACTTCAAGAAATACTCTTATTTGATTACATAAGAAGTTACACATATATTGGTATATATTTATATACAAGCAATTGTCAGATAATTTAACAAATATATGCTATTCTCTGACACTTCACAATTATTAATTATTGTGCAATTTTACAGTCGAAAGTTAAACACCCTTAAGCAATGATATAGTGTGCAGGTTTATCTCTTTATCAACAACATGTCACTCAAATGTCTAGAGCTTATTCAACGGTTATACTCTAATAACATAGGTAGTTAATTGCGAAAGTATCGGATTGAACCAAGTGACTTTGAAGTAAATTGGTTTAGTTTGATACCAATTATCGATTGACCATATTGCTTTATCCCTAGACTTATGACTTCGTGTTCACTTTCGATTACGATGACACTAACCTTCTGTATTAAAGGAGAAAAAACCTCTCTTGAGTAGTGTTTCACTTCATGTGTTTTAAACATACCAATAATTAGATATAACACAAAGTAGTATTATGTGATTGCCTAAAATAAAAGTATGATCATTCATAGTACATTCAAGTCAAGGGACTACTGCACATCGTCAAGTGAGATCATCGACTTGACTAAATAAAATAATACATAGAAGACCCTCGGTGGGTCATTGTATAATTGCTCCAAACAACTATAAGTACATAGCCTATTGGTGTCCCCAACAGTCATGAGTAAATCACTTCCCATCATATGAATAATGTTACATATACTGGTCTTTCAGGTGTATTGATATCCCATTCTTGAACACCAAACAACTAAAATTATTTGAGGTTAAGTGTTTTTATTATCGATTTAAAACTCGTATTCTCAAACTACTTTGTAAATTCTCAATTAAACACTTCACTAAGGATTTCCAAATGCATGAGGCTAATGTACTTAAAACATTAAGTATAGTAAACATAAGGATTTAAAACAAAAACCAAAAGCTTATTTTATTTTGAATAGGATTGTTTATGTGAGAAATGCGGATTACAGATCTTAAGGCTAGTGTAAACACTAGAGGGGGGTGGGGGTGAATAGTGTTTTAAGGAATTACTAATTCGTTTTGAGTTTATATTAATTTGAACACAAATGTATGCAATATTCAGACACAGATATGATCACAGATTCAAACACAGATGCAAATATAAAGTAAAAGCAGTAAAGGAAAGAACACACAGGATTTTATACTGGTTCGGAGTTACCCTACATCTAGTCCCGCACACAAGTACGTATTTCCTTTCAAAAGCAATCTTTACAATTACAACCCTCGATTTCAAGGCCACGAGGTACACCACTCCAGATTCACAATCCTCTAGGTAGAGATACTTGATTTCCCAGGCAACAAGTTCACCCAATTGATTTCCTAGGCTACAATCACACCTTTTCTCACTTGATTGATTTCCAAGGCTACAATCACACCTTTTCTCACTTGATTGATTACAAAGAAGCCTATAACTCTGAATAGCACTGGGATCTTGTTGAGATAGTGATAGAGAATCAAACCAGAAATGATCTAGTTAAATTCAATGATGATTTCGGTAGAGTAATGGTAAGAATATATATAAAGAAATGTGGAAGAAGAAGAGGAGTGAAAACTAGAAAAATATTGTTAAAAATTCGTTGAAAACATCCCCTATTTATAGAAGAACAACAGCCATGTCTATTCGTGAAAGGTTATGGCGAATAGACACTTCTTTTGAAATTCAAATTTTTGAAACCAACTACCACTATGTCGACATGGGTATCTTGGGTATGTCGACATCCCAAAGGAAATTTTGGTGATTTGTTTTTCTTTGAAAATTACTTCTATCTTATATTAAAACTATTTTAAACTTTATAAATATACTTAACTATAGTTAAAATACATAAGTAAATATATAGAATAATATATATATATATATAATTTTACTATAATTTTATATTTAAATCTAAGTATAAATATATTATAATTAAAAGATAGTTTAAAACAAACGAAGTTTAAAACAAACGAAGTTTAAAACAAGAGTTTATTTAAAAACAAAATCAAAGAATATTTTAAGGCTAAAACATCTTTATGAAAATCATTTGAAAAGATAATTTTTAAGGCTAAAACATTTTGAAAAGCAGTTTTGAAAATCATTTTGAAGTAGTTTTGCAAGCTTCTTCCTACAGAATATCTCATCACATCAGGACTCGAGAACTTGTACAAAACCAGGATGTTCGTGGGTTTGTAAGCCACTTGTCGTAGGTTTGTAAGCTACTTGTCGTGGGTTTGTAAGCCACTAAAAAGGTAGAAATGGGTTCCATCCCAAATGAAATATGGAGTGAAGATTTCAGTGCTATTATGAAGTTTTAACATAATTCTAGACTCAATACTTATCTTGTACTATTTGATAATCTTGCTATTCTTGATATTCTTGATACTCATGAGTCTTCAATCTTGATATCTTGAATCTCTATACTGTACGGTCTTCATTCTTGATACCTGCATGGTGAAATCCTACATATACATATATATCTAAACTATAATGTTAGTATTTATATTTTATAATCTTATTCTAAGGTTGTTGTCATCAAAACCATCATCTCAAGGACTAACAATCTCCCCCTTTTTGATGATGACAACCTTTGTTTATAAAATATTACTTCTATCCTAATAACTCCCCCTAAAACTGATAACTCCCCCTTAATCTATGCCTAACTATCCTATATTTTATACTTCTCCCCCTTTGTCATCAACAAAAAACTAACTTCTGACCATATAATTCCCCTTTAGTCTAATACTATGTGATCATAATGATAGTGTTATCATAAATAATCAACGCTTAATTATAAAACTAAAACTTTAGTCCTAAATTACGAACTCTCCTAACTAAGAATCTATATAATAATACTTTTAATAGAACATATATAAGAACGCACATTAATTATTATAATTTGTTTATATTTGCATTTTCGTAGAGAAAGTAAAAAAACAAATAGGAAAGAAAGAGAAGAAACTAATGTGTGTCTTTGAACATAGGAGATCTATGAACCGAACAATTTGGGTAGTGGAAACAGAAATTTCCACGTTGTTCGACAAGATTTCCATCTTTGTCAAAGCACACTTCGTCAACGCAAACGACTTTGTCGTTATCTTCAGCGTGCTCTTCTTCCATGAAGACTTCTTCTTCGCTGTCCTCTTGCACTTGATCTCCTGAAGAATCTTCGTCAATCAAGATTGGATTAACATGATTGTCCATTAGAAATTTTTGCAAATTTCTAAGGATTTTGCCTTGCCTTTCTTGTTCCTTGGCCATTCTAAGTTGTCCCACTTGAATTTCAGTCATTAATTACAGTGCATCCTTCAGAGAATCCTCCATTTTCATCACTCGTGCGAGCGTTGTTCGTTGAAACGGTCCAGAAGTAGGAGAAGGGAATGAAAAGGTTGAATTTTTGATTGGTTTGTAAGAGGAGGCCATTGTTTAAATGTTTTCAGAAGATAGAACAAAGAAAGAACAGAAAGAATGATCCAAATTTCAAAATAAGAAGAACATATAACCACTTATTTGAATTTTGGCGGGAAAAATTCAGAAATAAAAAAATGTTATATGTCGACATTGTTAGGAGGGGGATGTCGACATGGTGCTTGATATTTTTACTATTTGATTTATTTTTAATTTAATTTTTAATTATACTTTGTTATTTATATTTTATATTTCAGTTATTGAGCAAATACCTAGCTCTCTTCTTAATTTAGTAAATATAGATTCATTTAAGGGTTTTGTTAATATATCAGCAATTTGATTCTCAGAATTGATATAATCGAGAGTAATTACTTCCTTACTTATATTATCTCTGAGAAAATGATGTCTGATATCAATATGTTTTGTTCGAGCATGATGAGTAGTATTTTTTGATAAAGTTATTGCACTAGTATTATCACAATAAATTGGTGATCTTGAGATATTTAATCCAAAATCTTTTAAAGTTTGTTGCATATATATTACTTGAGAACAAGCTAAAGCAGCAGAAATATACTCTGCTTCAGTTGTTGATAAAGAAACTGTGTTTTGCTTTTTACTAAACCAGGAAATCAGAGAATGCCCTAAAAAGTGACAAGTTCCACTTGTACTTTTTCGGTCTGACTTACAACCAGCATAGTCAGCATCACAGTAAGATATTAATTCAAAAGAATCATTTTTAGGATAAAAAAAGCCATAGTCAATGGTGTGTTTAATATATCTTATGATATGTTTTACAGCTTTTAAGTGGGTTTCTTTAGGTTGGGATTGATATCTTGCACAGAGGAAAACGCTATGCATGATATCAGGTCTACTAGCAGTGATATAGAGTAGTGATCCAATCATTCCTCTATATAAATTTTGATCTACATCTTTCGAGAGATCTTCTTTACTGAGGTACTCATTGGTTGCCATGGGAGTGGGTTTTCCACTTGCAGTAGTCAAACCAAATTTACTAACTAGGTCTTTAGCATATTTTTCTTGACTAATAAAGATACCATTATCTAATTGTTTTATTTGTAATCCTAGAAAGAAGTTTAATTCACCCATATGACTCATCTCAAACTCTTTTGTCATTATTTCAGAAAATTCTTTATTCATTTCACAATTAGTTGATCCGAAAATGATATCATCTACGTAAACTTGTAAATAGTTGAATATCATTTTTATTTCTTTTAATAAAAAGAGTATTATCTACTTTACCAATTTCAAAGTTTGATTGTAATAAGTAAGATCTTAGTCTATCATACCAGGCTCTAGGAGCTTGTTTTAGACCATATAGAGCTTTCTTAAGTCTGTAAACATGATTTGGAAATTTTTCATTTTCAAAAAGTGGTGGTTGTTCAACATATACTTCTTCTTTTACAAATCCATTTAAAAAGGCACTTTTAACATCCATTTGAAATAATTTGAAATTATTATAATTTGCAAAAGCAAGTAGAATCCTAATGGCTTCTAATCTTGCTATGGAAGCAAAGGTTTCATCAAAATCTATTCCTTCTTCTTGACGATAACCTTGAGCGACTAACCAGGCTTTATTTCTAACGACCTCACTTTGTTCATTCATTTTATTTTTATAAACCCATTTTGTTCCAATTATAGTTTTATTTTCAGGTCTAGGAACAAGTTCCCAAACATCATTTCTAGTGAATTGATTTAGTTCTTCTTGCATAGCCAAAATCCATGAATCATCAGTTGATGCTTCTTTTGGATTTTTGGGTTCAATAGTTGATATAAAAGCTACACTGCTCATTTGACTTAGTTGATTTCTAGTTTTAACAACAGATTGCATATCTCCAAGTACATTTTCTATAGGATGATCTTTTAAAAGTTTAATCCTTTTATTAGGATGATTTATTTCATTATTAGTTTCAGTTGACTCTTGATTTTGAGTGATTAAATCCTCTTCATCATTTATATCTTCAAAATTTTTGGGATTTTCATCGAATGAAACATGCATTGTTTCTTCAATGGTGTTAGTTCTTAAATTAAACACTCTGTATGCTTTGCTTCTATTAGAATATCCGATAAAGACACCTTTGTCGGATTTAGGATCAAATTTATCTAAGTTATCTTTTGTATTTAAAATAAAACATTTACTTCCAAAAATTCTAAAATAAGATACCTTAGGTTTCTTTCCGTGAAGAAGTTCATAAGATGTCTTATTAGTTAAAGGTCTTATTAAGATTATATTTAAAATATAACAGGCGGTAGCAACTACTTCTGCCCAAAAATGTTTTGGTAAATTACTATCTGGAAGCATAGTTCTTGCACACTCTTGAATCGTCTTATTTTTACGTTCTACTACTCCGTTTTGTTGTGGAGTTCTTGGAAATGAAAAATTGTGAGTTATCCCCTTTTTATTGCAGAATTCCTCAAACTTTTCATTTTCAAATTCACCACCGTGATCACTACGGATGGTTATAATTTTTACAGAAAGTTGATTTTGAATCCTTTTTGTAAGGTTCTTAAAACATTCAAAAGTATCACTTTTATGTTTCAAAAATATTGTTCATGTAAATCTAGAATAATCATCTACAATTACAAAAACATATTTACTATGATTTATTGACTGAATTTGAGATGGACCAAATAAATCATGATGAAGTAATTCAAGAGGTTTTGAAGTTGAAATCATATCTTTTAATATAAAGAAACTTTTTCTAAGTTTTCCTAATTGACATGAATCACATAAACTATCTACTTTAAAATTCATTTTAGAGAGACCTCTTACTAGATCATGTTTTGACAGTCTAGATAAGAGTTTGAAATTCAAATGCCCAAATCTCTTATGCCAAATCCAAGGGTCACTTGTATTTGCCAAAAGACATAAGTTATCATTTGAAACTTTCATACTAAGAATAAAAATATTCTTTTTCCTAAATCCCTCAAATATTATGGTTAAATTATTATCTTCAATGTGACACTTATCTTTTTCAAATTTAATTTTATATCCTTTATCGCAAAGATGACTTATACTTAGCAGATTATGTTTCAGATTCGTAACTAGCAAAACACTAGTAATAATAGGAGTTTCAGAGTTACCGACTTTGCCGATGCCAATCACATATCCTTTTGAATTGTCTCCAAAGTTAACCAGTCCTCCGTCTTTGTATATTATATCATTCAACATATCTGGATTCCCAGTCATGTGTCTAGAACATCCACTATCGAGTATCCATTTATTCTTTTTGATCTGCACAATTTTTCCGTTGTGGATTGCCTCAAAACCCATAAAACATGTTTCTTGCACATCATAAAAACCTTGTGAACGATTTGACTTTGAATATAGATTATATGCAGACTTATGATACAATGATGATTTGAATATTTTTAAACAAGTATTAACAAAATTTTCAAATATAGCCATTAAATTTTTTTCAAAATTCAGATTATGAAACTTTGAAAACCTTGCTCTGATACCAAATGTGAGAAATGCGGATTATGGATCTTAAGGGTAGTATAAACACTAGAGGGGAGGGTGAATAGTGTTTTAAGGAATTACTAATTCTTTTTGAGTTTATATTAATTTGAACACAAATGTATGCAATATTCAGACATAGATATGATCACATATTCAAACACAGATGCAAACATAAAGTAAAAGCAGTAAAGGAAAGAACACACCGGATTTTATACTGGTTCGGAGTTACCCTACATCCAGTCCCGCACACAAGTACGGATTTCCTTTCAAAAGCAATCTTTACAATTACAACCCTCAATTTCAAGGCCACGAGGTACACCACTCCAGATTCACAATCCTCTGGGTAGAGATACTTGATTTCCCGGGCAACAAGTTCACCCAATTGATTTCCTAGGCTACAATCACACCTTTTCTCACTTGATTGATTTCCAAGGCTACAATCACACCTTTTCTCACTTGATTGATTACAAAGAAGACTATAACTCTGAATAGCACTAGGATCTTGTTGAGATAGTGAAAGAGAATCAAACCAGAAATGATCTAGTTAAATTCAATGATGATTTCGACAGAGTAATGGTAAGAATATATATAAAGAAATGTGGAAGAAGAAGAGGAGTGAAAACCAGAAAAATATTGTTAAAAATTCGTTGAAAACATCCCTATTTATAGAAGAACAACATCCATGTCTATTCGTGAAAGGTTATGGTGAATAGACACTTCTTTTGAAATTCAAATTTTTGAAACCAACTGCCACTATGTCGACATGGGTATCTTGGGTATGTCGACATCCCAAAGGAAATTTTAGTGATTTGTTTTTCTTTGAAAATTACTTCTATCTTATATTAAAACTATTTTAAACTTTATAAATATACTTAACTATAGTTAAAATACATAAGTAAATATATAGAATAATATATATATATATTTTTACTATAATTTTATATTTAAATCTAAGTATAAATATATTATAATTAAAAGATAATTTAAAACAAACGAAGTTTAAAACAAGAGTTTATTTAAAAACAAAATCAAAGAATATTTTAAGTTGAAAATCATTTGAAAAGATAATTTTTAAGGCTAAAATATTTTGAAAAGCAGTTTTGAAAATCATTTTAAAGTAGTTTTGCAAGCTTCTTCCTGTAGAATATCTCATCACATCAAGACTCGAGAACTTGTACAAAACCAGGATGTTCGTGGGTTTGTAAGCTACTTGTCGTGGGTTTGTAAGCCACTAAAAAGGTAGAAATGGGTTCCATCCCAAATGAAATATGGAGTGAAGATTTCAGTGCTATTATGAAGTTTTAACATAATTCTAGACTCAATACTTATCTTGTACTATTTGATAATCTTGCTATTCTTGTTATTCTTGATACTCATGAGTCTTCAATCTTGATATCTTGAATCTCTATACTGTACAGTCTTCATTCTTGATACCTGCATGGTTAAATCCTGCACATACATATATATATAAACTATAATGTTAGTATTTATATTTTATAATCTTATTCTAAGGTTGTTGTCGTCAAAACCATCATCTCAAGGACTAACAGTTTACAAGGGTTTAATTACATAACCTAATTACATAATTTTCCCTAAGGCACATGCTAAACTCCATTAATCTCCCACTTGCATTTTTGGTCACCTATGGATCTTCTAACCATGCCTTCGACCAATATTACTATAACATATTTAAAGTGGCCTCTAGTGAATAGATTTGACATTTTGTCTTTTGTATCTACTCTTTCGATGACCACTTATCCATCACTGATAAACTATATTATCATGTGCAATTTATGGAGAATGTATCTCGTCCTCTTATGAGACGTTGGTTCCTTTGAAATATGGATTGCATCATTGCTGTCTACTAGAATTGGAAAATAAATGGAAGGGACCACTCTTAGCTCTCTTATAAATTTGTGCATCCACAAGGCTTCTTAGAAGCATTTTTTAGGTTGATGTATTCAACCTCCATCACAAAGTCTGCTACTACCTCTTGTTTGTAACTTTTCCAACTTACTGCCCCTCCACTGAGGGTGAATATGAAACTAGAAATCAACTTTTTATCATCAATGTTACTTTGGAAGTTAGAGTCAAAACACCCCTTTAGAAGGAGTACATTGTTTACGTAAATTAGAAACAAATCCTTGGTACATCATAAATACTTAAGGATGCTCTTATGTATCATTTAATGTACCAAGACTGGATTGAGATCAACTAACCATGCCAAAGGCATAAGCTATATATGGTCTTGTATGTAACATGACTTACATGATGGATCCCTTTGTTGAAATATAAGGAATCCTACTTATATGTCATTTTCCTCATCCATGGATAAGAATCCTTTTAGAAAGGATAATTTCATGCTGATAAGGAACATTTCCTCTTTGGGAATTTTCCATACCAAATCATTATAGTATTGTGTCTACATACAAATTTTGGAACAACCCCAACATCCTCTTCGACCTATCTCTATAGATTTTTATTTATACGTGGTATATATGATGCCTCACCTAAATCCTTCATCTAAAATTTTATGGAAAACCATGTTTTATCAATTGGGGTACATCATTGCTAGTCAATAAATGGTTATATGCATATAAAGTAAGAATGTAACAATACCTTTTTCTTTCTTTTTATAAACACGTGTTTCCTCTATGTATTTGACTAAAACCAAACCTTTGATTACTTTGTCAAAGCACCTTTTCCAACTTCTCAATGCTTGTTTAAGACCATAAATTGATCTCAATAATCTACACGCCTTTTTTTCCCTCCCACCAACTATTAATCCCTCGGGTTGTAACACATAAACTATCTCTTCTAAATCCCCATTTAGAAAAGTTGTTTTAATGTCCCTCTATCACACTTCATAACCATAATGCGAAAAGATAACAAGTAGAACCCGGATGGATTCAAGCATGGCCATTGGCAAAAAGGCTTCATCGTAATCAACATATTTAATTTGATGGAAACCTTTCGCTACGACCCTTTCTTTCTAGGTCTTTGCCTCTCCATCTCAAACAATCTTCACGTCGGGATCATTGGGCTAGGCACAATGGTTTAAAGGGGAGTTTCAATATTTTATTAATTTAAGATTGTAATTTAAATATTCTTTTTTATTTAAGTTTAATAAATTCGTTTAGCTTAATTTAAAGTTGTGTTTTGATTAGGATTTAAATTCAAAATTCAAAATTTTAATTTTTAACTATTCATTATTCAGTATATTGTTTGAACTGATTAGTGAAATTGCAAATAGTTTTTCACATGCAAGATATTCAACAACATTAATATAAACACTCATATACACAATGCATACATATATATATATATATATATATATTATAGTATTCTGATTTATACCCAAAATATATACACATATGTATATGAAATAACATATGAAATATACGGTCCTATATAACGAACATTAAAAGACTATGTACATATATAGTTTTCATATATACTTTATATGTATTTATATGATATTAATATACATACGTGAAAAAATTCATCTTTCTTGAATGGTAAGAGAGGTTCTCTATTTATAGAGGCTTGCATGACTTTTCCTATCGCATGGGAAGTTACACATTAACATACGTTCATGTATTGTTTAAAGATATCAGAAATGTCATACATCAATATGTCCATTACCTGCATCCAACAAGCTAGAACGTTAAACAATACGGTGCTATTATAACAAAACACTACATAATCAAATAAACCATACTACTAGATCTCAAGTATAGGGATACTACTACATTCAAAGGCTAGTGATGTTCTAGTACCCATATGATCCACCAAATGCAAACAAGTAGCATTCACAACCAGTAGCTCAAGCATCTTGCCATAACCTAACATATAATATTGTACATAGACAACAAGTATTGGGCCGTATTCCCAACCATTCCCCACTCTGCCCACATGGAATTATGATAAGCATCCCATCTTCTCCAATAGTGGAATTAGGATCCGTATATTATCGCTAAACCATATCTTGTCCCACACTCAACTATAGACTATAAAGTGAATTCATATCCATGTACTCAATAGCTTGAATCAATGAACCGAGCCTCGTATGCCACCGTGTGAAATCATATACATACAAACGTATCAAAACACGAAACATGACTCAATATATTAGGCATTTTGCCACATGAGTCACCTAAGGGTCACTTATGTTCGTCATGTCGATAACGTGAATAATTACTTGTATCGATAAATCTGAATTCCCATCTTGATATTTAGAACAAAATTTGCTCGTCGTGTCATCGAAAATCACATCTTGGCCTCACCACGTGTCGACCTGCATCAGGTGTTCTTGAGTTCCTTTTGACCCTCCATGGACACCTTAGACCCTTTATATTGTCCTTGACAAAAAATGCAGGACGTATGGAGAGCATTCTTTAAGCTACTGCTTGAAGCAGAT
The DNA here is from genome assembly GCA_030737815.1 of Allium fistulosum. Taxonomy (NCBI): domain Eukaryota; kingdom Viridiplantae; phylum Streptophyta; class Magnoliopsida; order Asparagales; family Amaryllidaceae; genus Allium; species Allium fistulosum. The sequence continues at coordinate 602,348,894 of CM060903.1, forward strand.
GCTCCAAGCATCAAATGATCGACCGATTATTGGTCCTAGAGCAAAAAATGCTCTAGGACAATAACATGAGGTCGTCCGTTCCTTCCTCGTTTCCGTTGCCACTTCACTGCGCTTTCTTCGCCAAGAGCTAACTCCTCGCTCCCCTTCTCTAACACTACTAAACCATCGTTTAAAGAAATTTGTTATCCGTTTGAACATCGTTTTAGTGGATCTTTCAATGACACCAGGCCCAATTGATGTTTTGAGTTTCAAGAAGTGATTGTTCGTTTTTCTTAACTCTTATACATCCAAACACATTCAATGCAACTTTTAACTACGTGAGATACACACACATATGCCTACACGATGGTGTGTGCATATATGCATGCACACATGCACTCACATACACGTAAACGTAAACACCCTTATTCGCATATCAACAATCACAATTAATCTACCAATCCAATTTGCATAACATCAATTTCAATCCACAAGTATTCACTACTTAACTATATATCTATGTATATGGCCATATCAATCAATTTATGTATATTCATATTTATACACCTACACAACGCAAATGCACACCCACATACACACACATACATATACTAACATATATGCAAATATACATATCTCAAATAAAAAACATGACATTGTTTGATTCTCATCCTTTTACTTACAACATTTTACTTGCAGCCCCTTATCCAAAATGTGATATCACACTCATGTGTACGCAATCAGCACTAATCCAATCCTCTTATAAATCATTTCTTGAATCATTATTTAAATAAATATTGATTTGATATCTTAAATTCAATGGATGGTTTGCTAACTTTCCATAAAACCATTGTTAAGGATCTGAAGTTGTTAAATCATGTGAAAAAATATATCTAATTATATTAATATTAACACAACCATATTTAATGTTAAAAAAAAATAATGTCTTTTGTTTAACTAACCAAAGCCTCTTCTTTACTTTTTTCTAAATCATTTGCTTTCTTTAGAAAAATTCATATACTATCTAATCATTCACCTACACCTTAATAGATCAATGTTAAGGTTAATTTAACGTCAACACTATTTTAAAATAAAATCTAGCTCTCTAGAAATAATTTTAGCTTACTACCTCATTTTTAAATACAGATGCTTTGCAATGGAGGTCCTGCTGCTATTGTTGGTTGTCGTGCTAGGCGTTTTGCTTGCTTCTCCCTGTTTGTTGAAGCTGGTGCTGGTTTCATTTCTCTACAAGTTGTTTTATTGGAATATATGATCCCATGTTTCATCTCTTAGAATTCTTTTTCTTGCCTCTCTGCTTTGGTCGGTAGGCATTGGTTTGGCAATTGTTGTCATTTTCTTGGTCATTTTCATTTAGACACAAAGTTTGTGTTAACCCTTCTGTTGTATATGGCATGCTCTTGTAGTGTGTTCATACTTGTCATTGTGGTTGCTGGTGCAATCAGTGTAATTTTTGGATCTTTGTAGTGTTTGTAATGTGTGTTTGGTCAGAGAGTTTTGATGGTCATAGAGTTGTTTTGATCAGAGTGTTATACAGCTGTATGGGTGTGTAATTTGTAAGTTTGGTTGCCTTGTGCAACGTGTTGTTTGTAGGCGCATATGCCGAAGCTGTCGAGGTTTTTTTGCCTCACACCTGTAATAACTTTATTTACAAAAATTCAACGGACCACTATAAAACCCGGCTTGCCTCGTTAAAAAAAATGCATACCCTTAGTTTCTAATAAACAATATAATGATATAACTATGTTTACATCGCTAACAAAACTTTAGAAATGAATTCAAATTTACTATTTTTCCAAATACCATTTTTAAAACCTCATTTCAAACAATACAATCATGACAATGTTTACAGCACCAAAAAGTCTCAAAATCATACTTTTACCAAGCTCGATGCTTTCAAACAAGTTAATTTGCTTACTAACTATTTCATATATTATTATTCGGTTTCAAATTGACAATGTGCTCATAAAATCGTATTTATATCATCTACATAACTTCAACAAAAATCCAAACAAAATTCAATTCACTCTTAATCAACCTAAGCCAACTCATAAGCTTATCAACAAATTAGAAAGTTCACCTTTAATGTTCAAGTCAACAACAAAATGATATTTTCATTTTTAGATCATGGATATAAACCCAAACCAACTTTGTTCCATCTTCTAACCATTGTCACTTTGCTTCATGACCAAATATCTGTATAAATGAATACCTATGACAAATATACTTAAGGAAAATCATCCCACTAACCTAAAGCAAGCAAGAACTCTCCCCACACCCCAGGTAAGAGAACCCATTCCCAAAATCTTTATTTTCTTCATGATTGAAATTCAAAGCTTTTTATATGTTTTAAAACAAAATGAGGTTTGTAGAGCTATGCTAAAAGGAATTAAGGTGATATTTCCATGAGTTTAGGGAATATATTTCATGGGTCTCGAGTGAATTAAAGAAGTGTTAGCGCTAGAAAGCTTAGGCCCCGTTTGGTTTGCTGTTTTTAGTTTCGTGTTTTTGTCTAAACAAAAATGCGCATTTCTTATACATTGTTGAAAAACACGCAATTTTGAAAAATGAAATTAACATTGAAAATAAAAAACAAGTTTATTTAATTTTTCGTGTTTTGAGGCATAACAAAAGGATGGAAAACAATTCATCCCCTCCATTTCCCATCGATCGTCGTAATGACTAAGAATTGTAAAAAGATTTACCTCATTTTCTTGTATTTTGTATTGTATGTTGAAAACACAAAACGCAAAACTAAAAACGAAACCAAACAGGCCCTTAGAGTTTTGAATGGAAATGTATCCTGAAATGAAACGAGGGAGAGCACATACATAAATAAGCATATTTGACCTTGGTCTAAAAACAAAATATGCGCTCAAATTTATGAAACTTTGCTATTTGTTTTCTTCTTTGAATGATATTATAGATGGAATGGAAAATGTCTTAAGTCTTAATTCATCATATGAAAAAATTATCTTTTTGATCGTCTATAAATCGACTTCACATATCTAATCCAAAATCCGTAATGTCAAACATATTGATGCATATATCCAAAATTCATCTGAACGGCATTGCAGACTCAACAGAAGAGGACTTAAGTCCCTAATTTGTTCATTCTCATTTTTCTTTGTTATAGTTAATTTGAAATCGAATTAAACCGAATTTTTAATCAAGTCAAATTGCCGTTTAAGCTACTGAACGTTCAAGATTATGGATGGTTACAGTTTTGATGAGGTGGTGCGACAACCAAGTTTGGGGCATATGGGGGATTATCATTATTTTGACTAGTATAAACTGTACGTTCGTGCATCTAGTAGTTAGAGCAGATATGTGTTGTAAGTGCAAAAGTTTTGATAATCACAACGCTTTTATTTGAAGTTGTTTTGTTGGTGGCGTCGGTGGCAGATTGATAGTAAAATTCCGTTGATGGGTCGTTGAGAAGAGATGATGGTGAATGTAGGAAACTAATGATGGGTTTCCGTTAATAGATAATAGTATTGTTGGAATTTCAAAAAGACACGTGTAAATGGTAGTAATTGAATTCTCTTAATTAGTAGTAAAGATAAAGATGTGTGGGTCGGAGGTGCTGGTGGTTGAACGCGACAGTGGTGAGGAGCAAGCTGGACGGTGGTGTGGCTCGGTGGACGCCGGATCTAATGACGGGATTTGAAGTCGAGTCCTTCACAGCATTTTGCTGGAAAACAAGCACAGTACACTTCGTGTATTTAATGGTATTTACTGCTGTATACCACCAAATATTAGAATGACCGAACAGCAGAAAAGAAACTCAAAGAGAAAAAAAAGACCGAAACTCACTGCATTTTGATTCCATTAGCGATTGTGTGAAACGTGGGATGCTATAAACAACTGGGCCCCACTCATTCAATTCTCTTCTCTGTTTGTTCTCCTATCTCTGTCTTTCTTCACTCTTCAACTCAAATGCCAACTCATAACAACAAGTTAATTTTAACCAGAAAGTTATTCTCCACCTCCTCAAATTCATTACTTTGATAACCCTGCTAAATCTTAAAGCAATTACCTTCTCGTATATAGAATAAAGGCAATATCTTTGATTTGTTTCCAGTTAACCTAGTCATTTGCTTTGTTGGCCTTCAACGCTATCGATTTCTCGTGGTTCTGCTTTATTTGCAGATTTTGCTGGGTTTTTTTATGTATGATGAAGATATCGGTATCATATTTTGTAAGTTACTTTTTTGGTCCGCGCCATTTATTTGGAGGATTATACCAAAAAGAATTGAATTTATGTGAATTTTGTGTTGTGAAAGGTGCCAGAGTTTTTTTAATTGTTATTTTTGGTAAGTATATTTTAAATGTAATTAATGTTTGCTCACATCCATCATTATCATTACCCCCTCTTCTTCTAAGAAACTATGCAGATTAGAAGGTGCCATAATTTCATACATATCTTATGCATGTTGGCCCATGGCCATCTTCAGCAGTGGCACCTACATGAATCATGTAGATTATCATTATATTTTTCTCAAGTCAAGCAAAATCAGCAAATAGAATCTTCCAAATTTTGGACCAATTCATATTTTCAACTGAAATCACTGAGTATAAGACTACACAATCTATATCAAAGTTGAAAACTTTACCAACTGTATTAGGCTTCCATCATGAACAATGATTTGCTGCTGCTGCTGTTGCTGCTGCTGCTGCTATCCTTGTCGAAATCCAGAGGTCTTAGGCAAGGCTAATATGTTCTCTAAAACAATCGAATCATGTGTATATACACGAGTTTGAGACTTTGAGTGATGTCCTAAATATGTACTTACATGGACTGTACATTTTATGTGTTACACAAATGATAAACGTTGTAATAAGAATTAAATTAACAACTGTACTGTAAATAACTTTTTGGGATGTTGAATTTTTTAACATTAATTGCATTTGGCATTATGGAGATGATGATGCAATGGAAGGTCAAAAGGATTTTTCCTTTCTTTTTTTCTTTTTTTCTTTTTGTTCAGTTTCATAGTAAAACGGTTAAAACATATGAATCATATTGTCTTTATCAATAGTAGTACTACTGTATGATCACATGCGCACAATCATGGATTTGATATAGAGATATGTATCTTTAACAACGGGTGAAACAATGAAAACTGGTGAAACCCATACAATCAATCCTTTTTATCAGTAGTAGATAAAGTATTATGTGGGTGAATGTTTATCACTTGTGTAACAGAAAACAACTGTTAACTGTAATTAAAATTGTTTAAAACTGTACAATAGTAAGTAGTTTTTATTTTCAAGAAAAGAGTCACTGGTCCCTGTTTTTTATGTTGTTATAGGAAAAGTCCCTGCAGAAATGAATATGTAAATTTGGTTCCTATTTTTTGAAAAATAAAAAACGCAAGGTGTCTTGCACTTATCTGTTGCACTTTTCTGCTTCTAAAATCTTTTTCGAAATTTTAAAAATTTTGAAATTTTTCTAAAACTTTCGAAATTTTTAAAAAGCGCAAGCTAATTTGCACTTTTCCAATTTAGAAAAACAGGGACCTAATTTACATACTTATTTTTACAGAGACTTTTCTTGTAACAACATCAGAAATAGGGACCTTTCGTGCAAAGCCTTTTTTTTTTTCCTTCTTCCCTTCCATTCATATCTTTTAATTTCTTTTAATTTGTGTATCATCAGCATCTAGTACATATGATTTCTAGGTAAATTAATATGTAACTTAAGATATGTATGTGGCAATGAAGTAATGAACTATACAATGCTTATAAGAATATTAGTTTGATGGCTAAAATGGTTAGCAGAACTAGTTAAACTTTTTAAAACCAGATATTTCGTCAGAGGTTCAATCCACAAGGAGTTATCCTATCCTTACTGAATTAATTAAAGATAATTTTGGATGAATCAAGCTACCACCAAATACGACACAAGTCAGATTCCCGAAATTGATTTGACCAAGTGGTACTAGCAAACCAAATCTGCATGCCAGTGCAAATAACATTAAAAATTAGCATAGAGATGAGATACAAGTTTGGATCTTCCCGTTGAAAAGAAAATGTAAATACCAATAACCTACTTCAAAAAACGAGATATTATTGGTACGACGTTGGCTTTTATGTTAAAATAGGACTTATAACAATCTTATGTCTCGCGCTTTGGGTGAGTATGTATCTATCATTTCATTTTTGTATTTTGGTTATTACTGATATATACATTAGCATGCATCTGTTAAGTTTACTAATATTCTTATTCTGGCAGACCAACCTGAAAGATGTATCACGAAAAAGATTATGCCCTTACAAATCTTTTCCAGTTATTATGTTCATTAGTCTCACTCTCTTTTTCGGAAGCCCCTACATTGTCGACTTTAAACGGGTATGTTTTTTATGTAGCAATATACATGGGTAATAATGTATTATATGTTCAATTATGTTTAGGAAAATTTATGCATGTAGGTCGCATTTGAGAACAAATTACAGAAATATGTATGTTTTGAAACATATTTCTATCACATTGGATTTTTTGTTTTGTTTTGTTTGTTTGTTTTTTGTTTTTGTTTTTGTGTGTGTGTGTGTGATGTCACGATTTAGTACAGCGCAAACTGATACTATCCTAAATCGCGCTTTTTATTAATTTTTTTGTGCAATTTGGGATAGCTTCGGTCAGCGCTATCCTACATCATGCTTCCACAAAAAAAAAGTTATGGCACGATCTGTATTGCACCATAACATTTCTTTAAACCAACATGACAGAAACATGCCTGTTTTGAAATTAGTTTTGAAACATGTCTGCTTCTGTAATATGTTTGCAAATGTGGTCTAAATGGACAAATTTTCCTTATGTTTATGAAGATGAAGATGAAGAAGAAATGCAGTTTGCTTAAAAATTTGAATGTGGCTGATATCAGATTAAAATATTTTTGATCGACTAATGTGATATATATTTTGCAGAAAATGTTACTGGCACGGAGAAATTCTGACTTGATACATATGGCTCAGTCTAGTTTATGCAAGGTTTTATTATTAGTTTGATCGTCTTTCAAACAACTTATACGTGAAAGCATTCTTACTGTATCTTTGAAGAGTTTAACATTTCTTACACTGACCAGGGTCAATACAAACCTATAGGATGTGAAAATTTACCGAGAGGAATCATCAGTAGTACCTCTAATTTTGAAATGCGGTCAATTTGGGATGTTTCAAGGTTGATTAAAAAAGAGGTATGCTAAATGTATATGTGTTGGTAAAAAAAACTATATTTTGCAGGAATTTCATTTTTACTTCTTTTGTGGATTAACTTGATTTTTTTTTAGTTTACTTGTAAACAGTTTTCTAGATTGTACCATTCTTTCTATAAATTTGAATTGACAAAATCTCTTGTTTGGATTTTTTTTTTTTTTGGTCCACTTTTTAGCCATTGCGTAATGATGGCTTATTATCACTCTTCTGATTGTTAAGCCGTAATGTGCTGTAATGATATTATAACAGGCTGAAGAGAAAGAATCAAAATATTTATTAGCTATTGCAGTTGGAATAAAGCAAAAGAAAATTGTTGATGAAATCGTGCAGAAGGTATTTTAGTTCATTTATTATACATGTTTTGATTTTAATTACTTTAGAATGAATCGTCTAAACCTATTGTCTACTACATTCAGTTCTTTTCGAATAATTTCACGGTAATGTTATTCCATTATGATGGTAATGTTGATAATTGGCAAGATTTGAAATGGAACAATGCTGCACTACATGTTTCTGCCTTTAATCAGTCAAAATGGTAACTTTAATGGTGTGATATTTATATTTTGTCTTTGATAACCTATATCACGCACATAGTAATGTTTGAAACTGTAGGTGGTTTGCTAAGCGATTCTTGCATCCGGATATAGTCGCAGAATATGACTATGTATTTCTTTGGGATGAGGACCTTGGTGTGGAGCATTTTCATCCTAAACGGTAATCATATTCGTGCAATAATTTATTATTATTTCTGTTAAACTTGAGCCTTTTTGTGAAAATGGGAAATGAATTTTGGCTACAAAATGAATCTCCGTAAATGGTTTGATAAGGTTTATCAACCCATTATCAACCTATTGTCAACCTTTTTTTAATAATTCAATTTTTTTACTTTCACACGAACCCCTTAAAATTTCATGCATATATTTAGGTGTAACAGCTTATCAAAATTTGCTGTTGGGAGCATTAAGTTATCGGGGTGTTTCAAGTGTGGGCTGTTGTGATTATATTTAATTGTCGATAAACCGCTTATATAACTTATATTTCTAAAAATACACTTTTAATTCCTCACAACTTGCACTAGTCGCTATGAAAGTGTCATGAAAGAAATCATCTCAGAGCTAGTCTGGATATAAAGTGCCCACTGCTTGAACCAATGATCAGTCAAAATTACTAGCCTCCACTTACCCCACAGCTCATGCTACTTGCAAATAGGAAGTACAATGTATCTGAATAGATAAATTGAATGATTTTAGCCTATCATGTATAGTTGATTTAATGAATAATTTCTCGTGCCTATCATTAAAGTTTTTCTAAAGGCAGCTATCGAAAAATTATCAAGGATTTTCTCCCCAAAGAATAGCCAATCTGGTGAAAGCATTGAGATGTTAACAAGGATGTGCAAGGCCAAATCCCAATAAAGACAATCAAGACATTTTATCAAAAGTTCACCGATAAAATGTTTTGGTTTAAGTAATTTACAGAGTCAAGTCAGTTAAAAATGAACATACTAAATTCCTTTCCCACTTCACTTACGAGCTTTGAGTCATTAAAAAATGTTACTTCTTATGTGCACCAGATACATATCCATCGTTAAAAAGGAAAAGCTGGAAATATCACAACCTGCATTAGACTCATCTAAGTCTCTAATTCATTATCCTATAACTGCACGCAAAAGAAAAGGAGATCTTCACAGGTTCTTCAATTTATACCTTATATTCTTGACATGTTTTTGTTGCTGTTGCAATCTGAAACTTACTAACATCCATCCAATATCTTGATGACTAACAGAAGGATATATATGTTATTGAAACGTTACAGAAGTGTTACAAATCTGATATTAGTAACAGTACAAAAGCGTTTCAAAAATAGTGCTATAAAAGCGTTGCAAATCTGTGTTGCAAAAGCGTTGCTAATCTGTAGCAAATACGTTGCTAATCTGTTGCAACTGAATTAAATATTAGAATATAATCAGTAAATAGATTACCAATATGTTTGTCCGAGTGCAGCGGTGGCTGTTTCCTTGAAACAATATTGCTCCCTATATGCACCAAAGGATATGAGCAATTTGATTTCCCAGGATGAAACGGACGAACTCCGCGGTGCGGTGCTTGCAGGCGGAGCGACGGCGAACCAAAGAGAATACAGTAAAAGAACAGAGATGTTGGGGAAGAAGTTTGACAGAAAAGTAACTCCATACTTCGTTTTCTGTCTGCCTATTTATAGGCTCGGGAAGATGCTTGAAACGGATGTGACTGTTGGAAAGGTTGCGACCCTTTACCAACAGACGCGACCGTTTTATAGCCGTTATAATTTGAACGGACAAAAATAAAACTGCTCTGATCGGAACAACCAACCAACCAAGCCAACCGCCAATTGCAAAGTGCCTCTAATACGCCTCAAACGCCCATTCGCCCACGCCGCGGATGCGGATGCGGGTGCGGGCTCGGGCTCGGGCACGGGCACGGGCACGGGCGCGCGCGTGCGGGGTGGTGCGTTGCACCACCCGCTAAGATGGCTAAGCTTTCAAGTCTTTCTTGTCTCATTGTAACTATAATAGTGTCCACATCTTAGTATATAAACACCAAATGTTTATTATATTTTAAGATGTGGGACTATTCATAATCACACTTCCCAATGCATAATAATTGCATTTCTCTTTCTTCAATAAATGCCTCTTTCTCATTCATTATTTCCAACAATATAAGTATACAGGCGGTTCGAGGTGTTACAAGAATAGTTCCGCTCCTCCATGTACAGGGTAACTATTTTCCCTATGTATGCTGTAGGGGAATAAAACAATTTAATCCCAAATGAAACTGCATGTTCAGACATTTTTTAGATTTCTTTTTGTAAACAAAAAATAAATAAATTGATATATTTGTAGATGGGTGGAAATGATGGCTCCCGTGTTCTCTAAAGCAGCATGGCGTTGTGTATGGCATATGATTCAGGTTTATTTGGTTGCATATTTACTACCTAAGTAATTTCTCTATTCATTTATATTATTGTTTTGTTCTCCAGAATGACTTAATACATGCATGGGGTCTAGATAAGATGCTTGGTTATTGTGCTCAGGTAAGCAAATAATGATTGTGAAAAGAACATTTCCCTCTATAAAATATTGATAATAAGGATAAGGTATAGTATTCTTTGTAATTAGGGCGATCGAACAAAATCTGTTGGAGTTGTGGATGGTGAATACATTGTTCATTTGGGTATACCTACACTTGGTAGTGTTGCTAATCAGAAGGTACGTAATAATTTTTTTCTTCTTTAAATCTGAAAGTTGATCATATATATTTTTCATTTATATTATTGGATATTACAATCAGTACAGTTTTGAAATATACAGAATATTCTATTTATTTCGTTTGATAGATTCTCTTTGGCAGATAGGTTTGAAAACACCAAAGCACAGTTCTGAGCCACAAAATTCTACCTCTGCAACCACAGTAGGTTCCATCAATTATGTATTTTTATTTTTTTGGATGCATATGTTTGTATTCTAATCATGTTCATCGTATACCTTTTCACTTTGTTTTTTACAATAACTGATGGCATATGATTGACATTGCAGGTACCGCCTACAGCACCTAAATTCGATGAGAGGTCTGCTGTAAGTAAACTATAGCTCATTGATTGGTTAGTTTAGTGGTTGGTGGTAATTTATCATCTTAGATCATTATGAAAAATCAACGACGATGCAAACGTTTATTACTGCATTTTAAGCATTTGTGCGAATGTTTTCATCTTATCTTGATGCAGTTTGGGTCTGACCAAACATGGTCTAGATTTAAACTTTTAATATATATAGGTCCAGATCTCTATGTATCCGATGAATCTACACATAATAGACTTAGACTGAGGCACATATCCATTTGCTAACTGCTAAACCTGTCAATCATACACACGTTGGAACCATATATGCAAGTACCATGTGGTTGTGAAACGACTTCGAATCATAATAACGACACAAATTTCTTTGCCAATTACACACTGTATCTATTGTGAGGTTGATGTTTATTCCCTTCATAGTTTATAGTCAGTGTACTTGAGTATTAAAAAATACATAAAAGCTCGTAGCTCCTTAGTTCTTTAGCATCCATTTGACTCGTGTCTTACTCTTCAAGGTACACAATTTCAGATGTTATAAATTTGTGAAGATATTCGATTCTTGCTAACAGTATCATCTAAAAAAAATGAGTTCATTTCAAAATCTGTAATCCTTCAAAAGCACAAGTCAATGTTAATTGTTATAAGTGCTATTTAACTCCTATAACCAATTTTATAAAATACCAGATATTTTACTGATAACACTTTTAACTAACTGGGCTACCAAATCTTACTGTTATGTACGAAGTACTATTCGGTTTAGTATTGTGGAATGAAGTTGGTATATAGAAGAGCAAAATTTAATGGATTTGATATTTTTTTTAAAAAAAATTTGGGTATGAAGAAAGAAGCATGGTGCCTTTAGCAGTTTATAGTCCATTTGAGGTGGGATTAATTGGAATACAATATGATGTAGGTATCAATTTTGTGTTGGCATAACGATATGGATACCTGGTTTGAATTTTTCACATATATTCTGAAGTTTTTGAACTAACACTTCTAACACAACAAATTCGAAAGGAAAGTATAATACTAGTTTTGATCATGCAAATAAAAGAAGTTTTCTAACAAACATTTTACATACATTAGGCAAGTCCTATTCATACACAAATAATCGCCAAACATACACCATTATTTTGCTAAGAAAGTACATGACTAAGTTACCTTTCTTCTTAAGTGCACTTTTAAATTTTTATTTTTTATTTTTTTATAATCCATCAAATTAAAACATTGAAATTAATGATATTTTATCAAAATCTATATATCTTTGATGAAGTTAATGAAACATGAAATATCAATTATGATAACTATCACAACTATCTGCTTTAGTATAAAAGTATTTTTTTTTCTTGAACGAAATTTGATTTTGATAAAATTGAGAATTTCTAAAAAAAATTAAATCAGTTACCATATTAGTGCCAAAAATTAAAGTTCATTTCATTGAATTTTAAGTTAATTTAGCACTACAGATTTCTAATTTCGTTTAAAATTATTTTAAGTTTTAAAGAAGGAAGATACAGCATATGAAAACAATAGTAGTTTTGTAAAATGTATGATGTATGTAAAGTAATTTTTGATGTATACCAGTTTATTGCATTTTCTGGTGCATGTTGAAAGATTATTGATGTATGAATAGAATTAGCCTAAAAATTAATTAATGCATATAAATTGAACCCGGTCCGGGTGAAATTGGATTTGAAAGATCCATCCACGATCCATTTATATGCAAGTTTAAACGGATTTGGATTTGGTTTAAATAACTGAGTTTTATAGCGTCTAAATTGGGTCTACCTAATCTGCCTACCTATTAGCCATCATGTTCCCCTGTGTCTGTTGTTAGTTCAATATCTTTGTTGTACTCGCAAGTATTTTTTCAACTTTGTTCTGTGGTTTTTTATTCTAGTTCTAGAACAATGTCTATATTTATACTACTAACAGCGACCTTTTTGGGACATCGATACAGATAAGAATGAGATCTTTTGTGGAAGCTGAAATTTTCACAAAAAGATGGCGAAAAGCGGCTGAAGATGATACATGTTGGATAGATCCGTATCCTGTACCCGAAACAATAACCTGAAGAGCACGTGAAAATGCCGTTAGCACTGCTTCCTGAATGTCATGAAGGTTGTAGTTTGTGAATACCTGAAGCAATAAGAGTTGATATGATTCATAGCAATACATACAAAGTAGTAAATGGAGAATAAGATGGTATAGACTATATACGTATATTTGTTTTATTGGTTCTTTAATATAATAGCCTGCGTTATTATTGTAAGTTTTTAGCAGTCAATTTATGGTGTGATATGAGTAGAATTTGCTCAGCTCTCTCCTTCCAATGTGGTCGGTTAAGTGTAAATATGTGTTTCTAATACGGCAATACCACTGAAGACCCATTGACCAGCATACTAGACCGAAGAGGCAGCGTAGACTACCAGCTAGACTTTTAGATTAGCGGATATGATTGGTTGAGAGTTAACGTAAATAATTTTATGGCGATATGGAATTAAATGCAAAATGCAGTTCTCTCTGAAACAAATCAAGCATAAGGCGTTTGTCCAGTTTGCAGCTATGCCACAGTATTAGTTTATACAACATTGTGTTGTTTGGGCTTCACGCGCATGCGTGCTACTCTTTTTTAGTTAATTTTTTTTTCATATACTAGTGTGTAACTCGTGCATTGCATACGGTATGCTGTAAACATATTCATACTTCAAAGAGAGGATCCGTTGCTCTTTTTATATAGCATCATCACTTAACCCTTGGATATTCATCAGATGTTTACATTTAAATATTTAGCCTATGTGATAGTAGAGAGAAAGACTAAATATTTATTTATAAACATGCAGGTGGATATAGAGAGCTGGAAATTGGAAATGGTGTTAAATAATAGGGATTGGAGATCCTAGCTCTACTTTAAATATTGTTGTAAATAAAATTTTGTTATGCAATGTGTGGTATCAATCAAAATTTAACCTTTTTTATTGTGTATGCATATAATTTTTGTTAAGTGATTTATATATTTTCATATTTGAATGAAAATTTTGTTTTACCATTTTGTTATGATGAATGTGATAAACAAATTGAAAATTCAAATTTTTTTAAGAACTTATTAAACAAATAATATGAATATTAGTTACTTGAATTTATTTAAATGGTTTGAATTTACAATGTCTGATTAATTTAAATATTTGGATTTGAATGTGAAATACTAAAAGAAAATTGATGAGAATTATGTAAATAGTTGTAAAATCTAAGTATATTAATGTAAAATCATGAGAAGAAAAAATTAACACAACCTTTTGGATCAATGTAAAACGATAGTTTATAGGGATTTAAAAAACAAAGAATTAAGGGGTGGGGTGTAGATTTCTAAAACTGTCGAGATGATTTGTAATTAACCTTCCTATTATTTAACAGCTATATATTATGATAAATTAATTGCACATTAAATTTTTATTGTTATTTATGTATATAATTACTTTATGTGTTTTTATATATTTTTATATTTCAATGAAAAAATAATTTTTACCAATTTTGTTATTATGAGTGTGGTATACACATTGACACTGTCATTCTTGGTATCTATTAGACGAATCAATGGATGTTAGTTAATTAAATTTATTTAAATAGATTATACATAAGATTGTTTAATTAATTTAAATATATGGACTTAAACGTGAATTATGTGCGGAAATTAAGAATTTTTTTTGAAAATAATAGGAGAAATCAAAATATGTAGGTCATTGAATGTCAAAGGATAGCTGAGAACTAAAAAAATATTGTAAACAATTATAAAAGCTATAAATTATATTGGGACTTTAAAATAAAATATCAATAAAATATCTATAGAGACTTAAGAAGATGTGAGAAAAATCATAAAATTAATGTGAGAGCTAGAAATATTTCTAATTTACTACTATTTAATAAATTTGAATTTTTATCTGTCCGCCTTGCTATTTTGCTATGAGATAACATTTTTTATAACAACAGTATATATGAAATAAAGGTAAGAAGTAACCGCATTGCTTTATTTTTAGCAGTAGGTTGGTGCATATATTTTAGTGGAAATTTGTCAGGACTCACTAATGTAACGTAATTGAAATTTAGAGGGAATTAGCGAAAATGACAAACATAACAAATTTATTTAGATCTACGTCGCTAGTTTTAAAATTTGAAAAGAAAGACAAACTTCATCCTCTAATCCATATTCCCATCCAACTCATTGGCGTCACCTCAGAGAAACATCGCAGCCGCACCACCTCTTCGTCCGCATCTCAACTCACCTCGTCACCTAAAACTTGACAGACCCCATCATCACCTAAGCACATCGATATACAAAAACCAAACCCTAAATCATGAACTCTAAATGTTGCCATCCCACCACCATGACATAACGCACATCACCAGAACTCGACGCATCATTGTCGATTTGAAGTATAAAAAAAAAACGACAAACTAAAAATGCCAATTAAATCAGCACTAAATCAACATAATGTTATATTCATTTTTATAGTTCAAAAATGTTAAATTAAACTAGCAACAAACAAACATAATGCTATGTTCATTTTTTATAAATAAAAAATGCTAAATCAAACTAGCACCATCATTCATTTTTACGGTTTAAAAAGATGCTAAATTAAATTAGCATCATACACGTATAACACTATATTTATTTTCTATACTTCAAAAAATGCTAAATTAAACTAATATAAATCAGCATAATGCTATATTCATTTTTTATAGTTCATAAAAATCCTAAATCAAACCAGTACTGTCATTCATTTTTACAATTTAAAATAATGTTAAATTAAATTAGCATCACACATATAATGCTATATTTATTTTTATTTATAGATAATGCTAATTATATTTTGCAATTTCGATCGTTAATGTGGGAAATGGTGTAGTACTAATGTGAATGGATTTTAAAGCTACTCTAACACTAGGGGTGAATAGTGTTTCACAATTGATATGTAATCTTTTTGAATTATTTCAAGATTTAAACTAAACCCAGATAATCAACACAGATAAGCAGTCTCGGATATATATAAAACAGTAAAAATAAAGTAAAAGTAAGAGAAATGACACTAGGAGTTTTATACTGGTTTGGATTAACCAATCCTACGTCCAGTCCTGTATACAAATTTCCTTTTCAATGCCTACTTTAAACGGATAGCAAACATACCAGAATACAGTCTCGATTTCAAGACAATGATATACAACCTCTTGATTTTGGAGTTCAGGGTAGGCTCTCTTGATTGAATCGTGCAACAAGATCACCCATTTGATTTGTACGGGCAACAAACAAACCCACTTGATTTGAACGGGCAACATGCACACCCACTTGATTTGAATGTGCAACAAGCACGTCCACTTGATTTGAATAGGCAATAAGCACACCCAAACAAATAATAATAAAGAGTTGTTAATTCCAAATATAAGCAGTTGTATTTTGGATACATATTATCCTGTAGCCTTTTGATAGCACTTTGGTCTTTGAGTTGATGAGAGAATACTTTCAAATTAGTGAATAGATTGTAGAGAATGAATGTAGTAAAATATAGATTGAATTTGAGTGGATTTGAAGAGTATAGAAAGTGAATTTTGTGAAATATATAATAAGAATTTGGAGTAAGAAGAAGGTAAAGAAATTAGTTTATAAAATTTGTTTTCCAGCCCCATTTTATATAGTGTATGAAGAGATGTGTCTATTCGCGAAGAGATGTAACCAAAAGTTATAACTATTCAAAATTCAAAAGACACCTCTTCAACGGTACATATGTAGACATACTTATGTAGCATATGTCGACATACCCTTATTAATTTTGAAAAACAGCAATCCATTTAAAGTGTTTATAAAATTCTAATAATTTATAAAACTTTTAAGCATAGCTTTAAATACTTTTAATATATAAAATCTTATAAAATATTTGTAGAAATATATTTTGAAAATAAATAAATATTTAGATAATAAAAGAATAATTTGTTAAGTGAGTATCCAAAGAAGAGAAATTTGCTATTCAATGACTTTAACAAATTAATCTAATGACTACCGACTATAAACTATAGCCTTGAACTCTTCGTGTCTTCATCTTTAAACTCTTCAAATATCTTGATCATCTCTGTATCTTGATCTCTAGTCTTTTTACCGTTCAGTCTTCAAACTTGATTACCATGTACTTGTATAAACCCGTATAATATCTTGCAAAATATTCTATACAACTTGGAAAATCATGAGTACCTATATTTATATTGTTGTTGTCATGAAAATCAATCAATATCTATAGTATCAATAATCTCCAACTTTTTTATGATGACAACCATGTAAATACATTTATTATAAAATATAATGTAACCTCCCTAAATTGGTTAACTTCCGTTATTTTGAATAACTCCCACTTAGTATATGCATATATTATATTTTTCTTCTCTTTTGTCATCAACAAAATGGATGCAAATAAACTCCCTCTAAACATGACATATTTATACGATAATGTTGTATATGGAATCAAAATCAATAATAACCATAATAATAATATTTCTGAGAAATGACTATACATACAATTATAATTATATTTATTTCAACCATACATCACTAATTTTACATCTATTCATTAATTACATGAAAAGTCCAAATATAACTAGGGTTAATTATACAAATATGGCCAAAATGTAAAACAAAAACGTATCATAAGTACAAATTATAAATGCAAATTAAAACTAAAACCTAGATTTTCTTGGGAACTTCGACTCATCTTTCGGATCCAAAGATAGGATTGGTATTGATAACTTCCCAATCTTCATTATCCACT
Organism: Allium fistulosum; assembly: GCA_030737815.1. NCBI lineage: Eukaryota > Viridiplantae > Streptophyta > Magnoliopsida > Asparagales > Amaryllidaceae > Allium > Allium fistulosum. The sequence goes on from CM060903.1 coordinate 602,366,530, forward strand.
TTCGCTTTAGAGTTCGAGCATTTAGGAGCGTTGCTTTGAAGTTGTTTGGCGAAACTAGAGATACAACGTCGAAGAGAATTAAATTATTTTTCCTATTCTTTGACCATTTGCATTTGACTAACTCCAAATGTCGTTGATTGCAAAGAATGAAGCAAAGAGCATTTTTGAAGGATTGAAAAGTTTCTTCTAAATTTTCACTTAAATTTTGTTTTGAAAAGTTGTCTTTTGAATTCATTTTTATGAAAGAAAATTTGCAGACATGAATAAGATAAGAAGATGAATTGTTTTTGGAGTTTTTCTAGAAGAAAAATCATTTTATAGAAGTGAAATGTCGGATTAGTAACTAATCCCTCCAAAAATTAAATAACCTTTGAAATTCAAAAAATTCTGGAAAACTACCAATGCATGTCGACATACCTATGTACCCTTTTTCGACATATATAGTAATTTGTATTTTTTTATTCATGTTCTACTTTTTGTTTATATTTTATACCGTCTTAGTTTATGATATCTAGAGAATAAAACAACCTTATAAAACAACAAAGTTAAGTCTCTAATTAATTTTCATTAATAAAAAGAAGGATACATGAGCATAAAAATATACAAGAAAATGACATGAATAAAACTAAAAAGACATAAAAACTAGAGAATACAAAGATAGCTAAGTGATCTAAAAAGATGTTGATGAAGATAAAGAATTCTAGTAATCTTTCCAAAGTATTTGTCTACTTTCTTCAAGAGGCTAGTGAACATTTTACTGAATGAACATTTAAGCTTCTTTTGATTATTGAGAAGCTTCTTTTGGTTTTTAAGAATTTCTTTGTTAGAATAATGGGATGGTTTGTCAAATCTTTTTTAAAGAAATGTCCATTTCCTCCTCCTCTTCTTCCTCCTCTTCAATTTCTATACCATCACTTTCTTCTTCTTCTTGAATCTCTCGCACTTCTTCCCTTGCCAATCTATCTTCCTTTTTAGTAAGAGATTCATAAAGTTCGAACTCAAGAGGGATATGCATAAGAGAGAAGTTTTTTTTATCAAAAACTTTATGAGGAAAAATGTTTTATCTCTTAGGTCAATACCAAAATAATTGAAAATTCTAGTAAGGTACACACTTGGTAAAGTGTGTTTTCATGCCTAGAGATTTTCTTTTGAACAAAGTCATCCAAAATCACTTGAGCCTAAGTTATATCATATTTTCCAAAAATAGTAAAAACAGCTTTGAAAACTTTTTGAATGGGGTTGTTGTAATTCCCCCTTCTCGACGTAATGTTTGTTGTAAAATAAGACTCATTAGTCCTACTTTAGGCCTAAGGTTTTTGGCCTTTAATACTATACTCTTCATCATTAGAAAGTAAATCGTGCATAACTTCTCTATAACTATAATCAATTTCAAAAGTGGAGGGGTCACTTCCACTACTTTTACAACCAAAAATTTAACCAAGAATTTCATAATCTAAAAGTGTCTTTTACACTACTCCAAATTTGATCTTCTTGTCCTTGAAAAAACTTTCTACCCAAATTAGCATAAAATATTTTAACCAAATCAGGATAGCAATCAAAATCATTTTGAGATTGTTATCCACATATTTTCTAAACTTGAGAAATTAAGATATAGAAGCAGGAAGTATCGAACTTCTAACATGAAGGTAGTGGTTGAACTCCTATTCAGAAGCTAAGAAGCGTAAAGAGGGTAGTAAAGTACTAGAGTTGTCGAACTAGTAAGATTGTTGAACCAATAAAATGGAGAAGGATAGTAAATCCTAAATGGTTATAAGGAGATTTTATAAGGTGTCGAATTCTAAGTACTTATCGAGCCAAAATGGGGTATCAAATCTCTAAAGGTGCAATGAGCTTCTACAAACAAGAAAGGGAATCGAATATATAATAAATAAATGAAGGTTTCAATCATCAAAAAGTGCATATGATATCCATTCACAACAAACCTAGAAAAAATAGTATATATCAAGCCTCGATAACCACTAAGGTTGTCGAGCATCTAAGGTCAAGACTGAATGACCAATCTTCGTGACAATTGAGACAACAAGGAGATACCAACCCTTTAAAGGATATCAAACCACTACAAAGCGCTATAGAACATAGAATAAATAGGGATGCCGTATCACTAAAAGATATCGAATACCTAGTTAGAAGGAAGGTATATCGAGCCTTTATATCATTAGCTGTTGAAAATGATAAATGTTGTCGAGCTTTAGAAGAGCAACAAGTGTTATCAGATATTTACGAATAAAAGAGGATACTGGATCTTTAGTGGCGAAAAAGGTATATCAAATGCCTTATGCTGAGAATATATCGAGTTTCTAGAATACCATGAAGTATAAGATGATGTCTCACTGGTAAGGGATACCGAGCATCTAATTTTAAAAGGGGATGTCGAGTTCCTACTGAAAGCATGTCTTAAATAATACTCCAAGCAATCGTAAAACATCTTAATCAAAGGATGTGAACTTCAAAGGACATAAAGAATATCGAATGTCTATAGTTATGAAGGATGCCGAATGTCTTTAGTACAACGAAGGATGTCGAATATTAGCAATACAATGGGATATCAAATTTCTATAATGATGACTGTTGTAAAGCACCTATGAGCGGTAATGATGTCGAATCTCAATAGACAACGAAGATATCTAAATGCCTACAGAACACATGTGAAACCCCAAGAAATATTGGAGATATCAAATGTCAGCAATACAAGCGGGTGACGCACATCAAACCAGGTGGACACGTGTTAACCACGCCGCCTGCCATTACCACTATAAATAGACCCCTATGGGCTATTCAGATAGCAGTGAATCATTTTCTCTTCCCCCATTCTCAAATTAGAAATTTGTAAACCCTAATTTGATTTGGGACAAATCAAGAATCGATTATACCCTTTGAAACTTATGCAAACAAGGACTTGAACAATTAATTTTGCATAGCTCATTTCCCATGATTTGTGTATATTTAATTATTATCAAACTATGGGCATTCATATGACTAATTTTGGACTTGGACTTGAATTCAGACTTACATATTGAATAAGGCCACTTAAGCCCTTGTCCAAATTAAAGCGTATTTTGCATAATGACTATCATGCCTATCAACATATGAACAAAGGAAACATAACTTATGTGAATTGCATACCCATTAGTGAATAATTAATGGACTATTGCATATTTACATGACTCGCCTATTTTACCTTTGGACATAGGACTTGAACTTTTGAATAACCCCATGAAGTTCATGGGCATTATAGGACCAGTTTGAATAATATTATCTTGTACAACGTCTTAGGCATTAAGCCAATTTTTGGTTTTACATTTTGGCGCTAGAAAGAGGGCTCGAACCTCCATCTTATTATTTTCTTACTTATAAAGTTGTGTAAAGTTTTGCTCTAGGAAATTGGTAAGAGATAAGAAGGTTAATGTACCAAACGAAGTGATTATGCAACAAACAAACATGGAGGAAAACATCACTCCAAATTTCAATATAGAAAATGTGGAACCTGGACAACCTTCGACAACAGCGAAGCCAACAAATAGTGAGCTAAGATTCAGGATCTAACCCAACAATTTGCAATGGTGCAGGAACTCCTTAAAAAAGTTCTTTCTAAGAAGTCTTCTAAAACAAAAAAGCTTACTGAAGGAGTAGAGAAGGTAGAATCTCCAAGGAGGAATCTAGACCCTCATTAATCAATAGTAAAGATTAGGGTAAAAGCATTATGGGTCCGCATGGAAAGAAAGAAACTCAAAATGAAGGACCGACAGCATATTTCCCGAACTCCCAAGACCACGAAATTAAGATGAATCATCAAAGAGAAGGACAAGAAACAAGAATAAGATGTCTTTCTAGCAGTCAGGCAGCTCAACTTTAGGCAAAAAAATACAAGCCCTCCAGAATGGATTATCATGATGATGAAGCATACTTGAAAGACGCGTCCAATAAAATAGTAAAAGATATGCTTGATCTTAAAAGGAAAAGGACCTTTGACCCTAGGGTAAACAGTAATCCTCATGAAACTCTATTCACAGAAGATACAATGTCTGTTAGAGTTTCATCGCATATCAAAATCCCATCATTGAAGTATAATTGAACCATTGACCCTAATGACCATCTTTTAGCTTTTGAGAGCCAAATGGATTTTCACAATGCCTCTAGAGCGGTACGTTGCAGACTTTTTCCTACGACCTTTTAGGGAGAAGCCGCCAAATGGCATAAACACTATTGAGAGAAAACCATTTACTCTTGAAACAGTTTTCTTATGAGTTTTCAGCATAATTCTACATATGCAAAAATCCCACTATTGACTCTAGTGTGCTAGCACATGTTAAACAAAGACCAGGTGAATTTCTCGGCAAGTATTTGAAAAGGTTCAATATGAAGCACTAAAGGCGGAAAACATGATTGACAAAGAAAAACTAATAGCAGTGCATTGAGGGTTAATTGAATAAACCCCCTTCTAGAAGGAACTGTACATCCATCGATGTAGGGATCTTCAATATTTTCATTTTTAGACTGATAAGTTTATCCGTATGGATGAAATGTACTATGCTAAGAAGAAATCCCAGTAAAAGAAGGAAGGAGGAAAATCTAGCTATGATCACCCCAACGAAAAGCCAAGATAGGATGAAAATAAAAGAGGGAGATGGGAGGAGATCCCTAAATCTAACTATGTGGCTTTGAATAAACTCATTTCCTATATTTTAACTATGGCTAAAGATGGATGAAACTTTTCTACTTCCTAAAAGGCAAGGAACAGTCCAGAACTAAAGAACTGGGGAGATTACTGCACTTACCATTAGGAGAACGGGCATAAAACTGACGAGTGCCGTGTTCTAGCTGGAATAATCCAAAACATGATTAGATTTGGATTTTTGAAGGAGTTTGTCAAAGAGAATAAAAATTCCTCCAATCCTGAAGGGTATAATAAGAGGCCCCCAAGCAACACTGCAGATTTCATAGAAAATGACTCTTAACCGGACTTTATTCCTCCGATCAACTGCATAGATGTCATCCATAGCGGTCCCCATCTCACTGGAAGCAGCAAAGGTGGCAAGTGCATATACATAAGGGAGGCAATAGACAGAGTCTTTTCTATTCAGGAGGATCCACCGCTCAAAAATCGCAAATATCAACTTCAGATGCCCAACTTAACAATAACCCCACAAGAGTTGAGTGGGGTCCATCACCTGCATAATGATCAAGTGATGATAACTTCACAAATTGGGCTCTCTATAGTAATAGAGATCTTAATGGATACTGGAAGTGCAGTGAACGTCATCTTCAAGCATGCGTTCGATCAAATGGGTATTCTAGAAGAGAAGTTGGAGCCAAGCTTTAAATCGATCTTTGGGTTCAACAATAAAAGGTCTATCCTAATAGGATAGATCAAGCTCTTGGTGCAAATGGGGATCCCACCATATTCCAAAAGCTTCGAAACTCTATTTGTGATAATGGACCAACCCTTATATTATAATGCTTTCTTTGGTAGACCAGCACTGGATGAAATGGATGTGTTTGTTTCACCAAAATATCTCATGGTGAAGTTTCTAACCAAGAATGGTTGGGAAACAATTAGAAACGACCAAGAAAGAATAAATCCAACCGAAAGACCTAGAAGGGTAAGCCTGGATTCACTTGATCCGACAAAAACAGTGAAGATCGGAAAAGGGTTAGGCGACAAGCTCGAGGGGAACTTATTCGATTTCTTTAATCTAGCATGGATGTATTTTCCTGGACCCGATTGACATGGTTGGAATAAATCCAACAATCCAACAATCATGAGCCATTCCCCAAACATAGATTTGAATATTACTTCTATTCGACAAAAGAAAAGGCAGTTCGATAAGGTTCGAGCCAATGCGTTGAAAGAGGTAGTCAAAAGACTATTTGAAAATGAATTCATTAGAGAAATTTTCTACCCAAAATGGTTTGCCAATCCCGTGCTAGTCAAAAAGTCTAATAAAAAATGGAGAATATGCGTCGGCTATATTGATTTGAATAAGGCATGCCCTAAAGATTGTTACCTTTTGCCTTGAATAGATCAACTGGTTGATGCCACAAGTGGACATGACCAATCTTACACTAAGTAAGAATAAGACAACCTTCAAAGAAAGGGACAAGAAGCATCTATTACTCAGAATTAAGGATTTTAGCGTCAAGTATGAACATTTGAGAAGTTGGGAACTCTTGGTTAAAAATATTCTAGTAAATAATGGGAATCTCCGTTATTGCTCAAATTTCCAGTCTCCTATTTTAGTTGAGAATTAAAATTACTAGATGGATTTCTAATCTTATATTAAGATAAAATTATGGTATTATTACCAGATGGATTTCTGGTCTTCTATTCAAATAAAATTATGGTATTATTACTAGATGAATTTCTGGTCTTCTATTCAGATGAAATTATAAAACATTACCGTCGAATGGATTTCTGGTCTTCTATTCAAATAAAATTATGGTATTATTACCAGATGGATTTCTGGTTTATTCAGACAAAATTATGGTATTATTACCAGATGGATTTTTGGTCTTCTATTCAGATAAAATTATGATATTATTACTAAACGAATTTTTGGTTTTCTATTCAGATGAAAATACAAACATTATGCCAGATGGATTTTTGGTCTTCTATTCAAATAAAATTATGGTATTTATTACCAGATGGATTTTTGGTCTCCTATTCAAACAAAGTTATGGTATTATTACCAAATGGATTTCCGGCCTTCCATTCAAATGAAAATTATGGTCTTCATGACAGATGGATTTCTAGTTTTCTTACCAGTTTAATTTATGGTTTTTTGGTCTTCTTAATTTAACTTGGCTCTACATAAAAGTATAGAAAGTTTCTTTTACACAAAGGAAAAAGGAAAAGTGATTCATGTCTTTATCAAATTTGAAAGGACTCATCTAAAAGCTTATTGATTCCAAAAAGAAAATGAATTTCAAAACCATGTTTTCAAAGTTTTTAAATATCAACAAGAAATCTTTTCACAAATTTTAATGGCATTTGCAAAGCAAAACAATCAATTTAAGAAAAATAATAATGGAAGTTACCATCATTTACTTTATGTTTTATAAGAGGACATGGTTTAAAGGAGAAATCTTATTGAAATAGAGAGCAATAAAAGTGAGAAGATACTTGGTTTTACACTAAATTGTAAAAAGCTTCTTTTATACAAGGAGGAGGCAAATGTTATCCACATATTTTCTAAATTTGAGTAATTAAGATATGGAAGCAGGAAGTATCGAACTTTTGACATGAAGGTAGTGGTTGAACTCCTATTCAGGAGTGAAGAAGCTTAAAGAGGGTAGCAAAGTACTAGAGGTGTCAAACAAGTAAGGTCGTCGAATCATAAAATGGAGAATGATAGTAAATCCCAAAAGGTTATAAGAAGATTTAAAAAGGTGTCGAATTCCAAGTACTTATCGAGCTAAGAGAGGGTATCGAATCTCTAAACATGTAACAAGCTTCTAAAAATAAGAAAAGGAACCGAATATACGATAAACAAATGATGGTTCCAAACATCAACAAGTGCATATGGTTATTGAGTCACAACAAACTTTGAAAAACAGTAAATATCAAGCGTAGGTAACCATTAAGGTTGTCGAGCATCTAAGGTCAAGACTGAATGACAAATCTTCATGAAAATTGAGCAAGGAGATACCAACCATTTAAAGGATATCGAACCACTACAAAGTACTATAGAACATAAAATAAAGAGGGATGCCACATCACTAAAAGATATCGAATACCAAGTTAGAAGGAAGTTATATCGAGCCTTTACAGCATTAGCTGTTGAAAAGCTATAAATGGTGTCAAGCCTTAGAAGAGCAACAAGTGTTATCAGATATTTACGAATAAAAGAGGATAGCGGAGCTTTAGCAGCAAAGAAGGTATATCGAACGCCTAATGTTGAGAAGATATCGAGTACTAGAATACTACAAAGTATAAGAAGATGCCACGCTGCTAAGGGATATCGAACACGTAATTGTAAGAGGGGATGTCGAGTTACTACTAAAAGCATGTCTTAAATAATGGTCCAGGCAATCGTAAAACATCTTAAGATAAGAATGTCGAACTTCAAATCACATAAAGAATATCGAATGTCTATAATTATGAAGGATGCCGAACGCCATCGGTACAACTAAGGATGTCGAATATTAGCTATACAAAGGGATATCAAATTTCTATAATGACGGCTGTTGTAAAGCACCTACTAGCAGCAAGGATGCCGAATCCCAATAGACAGTGAAGATATCTAATGCCTGTAGAACACATGCCAAACCCAAGAAATATTGGAGATTTGGAATGTCAGCAATACAAGTGGATGGCGCACATCAAACTAAGTGGACACGTGTCAACCATGCCGCCTGCCATTACCAATATAAATAGACCCTCATGGCCATTCAAATAGGAGCGAATCATTTTCTCTTCCCTCATTCACAAATTATAAAATTGTAAACCCTAAATTGATTTAGGGCAAATTAAGTACCGATTGTAACCTTTGAAACTTATGCAAACAAGGATTTGAATGATTAATTTTGCATAGCCCATTTCCCTTGTTTTGTGCATACTTGACTATTATCGAACTATGGATATGCATATGACTAATTTTGGACTTGGACTTGAATTCAGACTCACATACTGAACAAGGCCACTTAAACCCTTGTCCAATTAAAGCTTATTTTGCATAATGACTATCATGCCTATCAACATACGAACAAAGGAACCATAACTTTTGTGAATTGCCTACTTTGCCCATTAACGAATAATTAATGGACTATTACACATTTACTTGACTCGCTATTTTTCCCTTGGACATATGACTTGAACTTTTGAATAACCTCATGAAGTCCATGGGCATTATAGGGACATTTTGATAATATTATCTTGTACAACGTCTCTTTGGTTTTAAGCCAATTTTTGGTTTAACGGAGATAAATCGGTTAAACCAAAAATATCATTTTCTAAAGCAAGATCTTGTAAACCATAGGAATAAAATTCATTAAAATTCGCAAATCTTCCCGAAAAGACTTTTCCACAAGTAGCATACTCAATATAGTTTTCAATGGACTCTTGATCATTAAAAAGTTGACTTTTGATTCTTTTGGTAAGCCTAATGGCTTTGGATGAGGAGGGTTGGTTTGGGGAAGACATTTTTAATTTGTTCTAAAGGAAAGAGAGTGAAGAATAAGTTTGAATTTTTGAATAAAATGTAGAAGATGAGATAAAGAGAGTGGATAAATAGAGATTGAATTGTTATATAACAGATGAAAAAGTGACTTTTCAAATTTTGAAATTAATGCAAAAGAGAGGGAATTTTAAAAGTTTGAATTTTGAAAAGATTCTTTAACTTCCGTCTGATCTATCGACATACCCATGTGACCAATGTCAACATATAGCTCGAAATTTCAAATTTTAAAAATGAGGGAAATATATTTATATTATATATACATATATATATATATATATATCATATTATATATTTACTATATATTTATTCCTATATTAAGTAATTTCCAAAAAAAAAACTAAATGTAAAAGGTACCAATTTTGTTGTTTCTCTTGTTCGATTTGATTAATCTTTCATCACCATTAAAAACATATTGATATTTTCAGTGTCTGGTTCGTTGTCGCTGGATGTATTAGAATTGTCAAAAGTTGCATCGTAAGCCCTTTTTTCTCTTTTTGAATGAATCGGTGTTTGGTGTTTTCTCTTGCTACGGCCAACCTCTTCGTAGATGGCCAAATTTACCACAATCATAATACTTAAAAATATTTCCATTTCCATAATTTTTGTTTTCAGTTTTATGAAGTTGTCCATCATCTGTATTTCAGAAATTTTCTAAAATTTTGAGCCATAAGAGCAATCTCTTCATCATTATCATTGTCATCTGAATCTTGATTGTCAGTTGTAGCTTTGAAAGCTATTATTTCCTTTTCGGTCATCTTATTTTCCCTTGCACCCTGCAATTGTGCTTCGTAGGACATTAGATTACTAATTAATTCTTCACTTTTCAATAAACTAATATCATTGGTTTCCTCTATTGCTAATGTCTTTGATCTCGTTTAGAAGAAAGTGAATTAAGGATTTTTCTAACTTAATCCTCTTCGGAGAAATTTTTCCCTTATGATACTAATGAATGAATATATATCCTAAAATCTAGAATACATGTCAGAAATAGACTCACTTGGTTTCATTTTTAAAAGTTGAAACCAATTGGTTGGCATAGAAATCCTAGTTTGTTTTACTTTACTAGTACCCTTATGTGTAACTTGCAATGTTCTCCAAATTGCATAAGCAGTCTTACATATAGAAACTCGATTAAATTCATTTTTATCTAAAAAACAAAATACAAATATTCATGGCCTTAGAATTATTGAGTGCTTTTGTCTTTTTCAGGTTGAGTATTAAGTTTGGAGTTTTGTGTACTCGCTCTGTGTAATATTCCAAATATCTAAACCATCGGATTGTAAATAAATTTTCATCCTACATAACCGGTAAGTATAATCACTACCATTAAATAGTGGGGGTCTAGAAGTTGATTATCCTTCTACAGAAGTGTTAAAAAGTGTACCACCAGTGCTACTAACCATTTATACTTTCCAAAAATCAAATAACGAGTTTTTATAAACCTAATGCATCGATACTAAATGTGGGAAATGGTGTAGTACTAATTTGAATGGATCTTAAGGCTACTCTAACACTAGAGAGGGGGTGAATAGCATTTTATAATTTATATGGAACTTTTCTGAATTATTTCAAGATTTAAATTAGACACAAATAATAAACACAGACAGACAATGGCATATATATATGCAGTAAAAATAAAGTAAAAGTAAGAGAGATGCCACCGGAAGTTTTATACTGGTTTGGAGTAATTGATCCTACGTCAAGTCTTGTATATTGTATGTACAGATTTCCTTTCTAATGCCTACTTTAAACAGGTAGCAAGCAAGCCGAAATACAGTCTCGATTTCAAGACAATGAGATACACCCTCATGATTTTCGAGTTTAGGGTAGTCTCTCTTGATTTAATTGGGCAACACGATCACCCACTTGATTTGCATGGGCAACAAGCACACCCACTTGATTTGAACGAGAAACAAGCACACCCAAGCAAATAATAGTAGAGAGTTGTTGATTCCAAATACAAATAGTTGTATTTTGGATATAAATTATCCTATAGCCCTTTGATAGCACTTTGATATTTGAATTGATGAGAGAATACTTTCAAAGCGGTGAGTATATTGTAGAGAATGAATGTAGTAAAGTGGAGATTGAATTTAAGTGGATTTAAAGTGATACAAAGTGGATTTTCTGAAATATATAATGAGAATTTGGAGTAAGAAGAAAGTAGAGAAACTAGTTTATAAAATTCATTTTTCAGTCCCCTATATATAGTGTATGAAGAGATGTGTCTATTTGTGAAGAGATGTAACAAAAATCACAACTATTCGAAATTAAAAAAACACCTCTTTAACGGTACATTTGTCGACATACTTTTGTAGCCTATGTCAGCATACCCTTGTTCATTTTGAAAGCAATAATCCATTTAAAGTGTTTATAAAATTCTAATAATTTGTAAAACTTTTAAATATAGTTTTTAAATACTTTTATTATATAGAACTCTTATAAAATATTTGTAGAAGTATATTTTGAAAATAAATAAATATTTAGATAATAAAATAAATAGTTTGATAAGAGAGTATTCAAAGAAGATAAAGTTGCTATTCAAGGACTTCAACAAATTAATCTAATGACCATTGACTATAAACTATAGTCTTGAACTCTTTGTGTCTTCGTCTTTATAGTTTAAACACATGAGTCTTCAAATATCTTGATCATCTCTGAACCTTAATCTCTAGCCTTTTTATTTATCAGTCTTCAAACTCGATTATCCTGTACATGTATAAACCTATATAATATTCTGCATACAACTTAGAAAATCAACAGTCCTATATTTATATGGTTATTGTCATTAAAATCAATATCTATGATATCAACAGTTAAATGTTCAAAAAAAATTGACCGCCACCGGCAACCGCTGTCTTCGCAGCCACCATATCAACGTCATGGCTCCATCATGTTTCAATGCTACACCTCTAACACCCATCTCCTCCATCACCTCCTGAACCACCTCAACACAAAAACATTTCATTCAGCAAAACGAACCCTAAACACCCCTACCAACCGCCACCACAAGCCATTGCCACCTTGTCACTTCCTAAGCCTCAATGCCACCTCATTGCCTCCTAAGCCATTTTCATTTTAGCTACATCAAGATAAGTTTGGTGTTGTGACGCATATTCGCAAGATTTTGGCCTTCAGACTGAAAATGAAACATTGTATCCTTGTAGTATTAGTTTATACAATAGTGTGTTATTCGTGCTTCACGATCGCACGTGTATACGTGCTAGACTCTTTTTTAGTTAAATTTTCTCTTTTCTTATTATATTTGAATTTTTGTGTGTTCGCCTTGTTGTTTTGCTATGAGACAACATTTTCTATAATAGTAGTATATTTGAAATAAAGGTAAGAAGTAACTACATTGCTTTATTTTTAGCAGTAGGTTGGTGCATATATTTTGGTGGAGTTTTGTGAGGACTTAATAATGTAAAGTAATTAAAATTTAGGTTTTGCTTTTGTTTTATTTAAAATAGGAAAATTGGTTAAAGGAAATAATTTAAGGTTTTTTTTCTAGTTAAGGGTGCAAACAAAAAATTTAAGGGTGAAGGAAAATATAATGCTATATACACATAACATGTGCTATAGTATTTTGCTGTAAATATAGTTTTAATTTAATTTGGTGTTTACACAAATAATGACATATTGATATAGAAATTTGTTAATGTTTTTCCTTCGGATTAAAATTTCAATGCAGTGTCCTCGTTTCAAAAGATTTCCCCAACTTTGTCTTTTTAGTTAATTCACCCTTATTTTATCATTTCGAATTCAATTTGAATCAAACCAACACCATTAACTGTGAAGTTTCTTTGAACTTTTTAAAATATTTTCATTGAAAATCGACTAACATAATATTATTTTATCATGTATAAATTGATCAATTTTTCTTTCTTATCCTTAAAATTATATGATTTTTCATTGTATTTTCTTGCTTCATTATAAGATTATGCTAAATTTATAATAAAATTTATCTTAGTATCTATTTTGAATATAAGATCGTGCTTTGCTTTAGAATGTGCGATACACTATTAAAATTTCATTTATAATACTAATATTTATCAATTTTAACACACACACATACATGCATACATACATATATATATATATATATATATATATATATATATATATATATATATTTCAGTGCTGTCATATGTATAAAATGTTTGATTTGAATATGACACCATGATCAACTTTACAATGACTTATGATATACTAAACTAAAACATCATGCATGGTAATGATTTTTATCAACTTTATTTTATATGTAATTGGTACTTTTTAGCTACAAGTTTATATACTTCAATAATATGTGTCATCAAAACCTTACAACCCCCTAACTTGAATGGGTACCTTTTAAGGAAAAAGAGCACATAGTATATCCATATATTAACATACAAGATACAAAGTCATTGCTACCAACCAAAACAAATATTATACGGGGCCTAAAATGCGCTCGTAAGGGAGTAAAGTATCAAATGACTAGAAATTCAATACAAACACAAAGAATAATCTCTCGAAAGCATTAGCCACGTTTCCTTCTTTACTTTATGAGTCATCATCTTCAGATGCATTAAATACAATGGAGAAAATTAACTCCATCAAAGCATTCCCACTTCTGACCCCACCACTTTATTTTTCACTTCTACAATGGATGCTCATTCTCTCTCTTCTCGTACCGACACAACCACTTCGTATCCACTTCCCTCAAGCTTAGATCAACCTCTTCTACCAGATTACCTACCATTCGACCTTGGAATTGAAAGCCCCCAATCTTTAAAACTTTTCTTCGTGATTTCAGAAGATTCCAATTGCATAAGCTTAATCATGCAAACTAACTCCAGAGCCTCCCACTTAATTAGTGAAGCTCGGATCTAGCTACCACATAAAAGGGTAGCGAAACTATTCCGATCTGCCCCAAAATCCACTTCCATGTGAATATTAGACGAGTCCAAAGTTCTTACACAACATACTATCTTTAGCACATACATTCGAGTAGCGTTTTGATTTATTTATTAATATTTTATAGTTATTAATTAGTAGATCTAACCTGACACTTACCGTTAAACTTTGATTTTGAAAGATTCTTTGATTGCATTCTACCTATATATGTCATACCATTGTACTAATTGCTACATCAAATAGATATTTTTGAAATCCTTTTTTGTTTAGATTGTTCCCCATGTATTCTAAACACTGCTTAATCAATTGCAAGTTAACATTATGAAGTAGAAGCCTTTGTTTAATACTGCCCCAAATTTGTTTTGAATATTCACATAGAAAGAAAATGTGTTCACATGACTCCTTTTGTTTGTTGCATAATCCACAATCAATTGCTGAACATTGCCTTAATTTTTAATTTTGTCTAGTGTTTGCAGTCTATTTAAGGATGCTAGAAATAAACACATAGACATTTTAGGAGAATTAATTGGATTCCGTACATGATGATTTTGAACTTGAGCTGGTTCATTAACTCTGATGCTGTTCCATACTGATTTTAAACCAAACTAGCCATCACGAGCATGTTTCCACAACTAAAAGTCTTTCACAATGTGTAACACCCCATAAAAATTAATAAGAATTTAACCAATAATAAAATAATTAATTAATAAATTAATAATAGGGATAAAAGTGGAAATTTTGTAAAAGTTACAATTTGACCGCGAAAGTTACGTCATTGCGTTCGTGGTGATTTTCCAATCAATTTCCATATATAATTGTTAGCATCAAAATTGGTCACTAACACCCGTAGAATTTCATGGACATCAGAGAATTAATGGAATCTAGAGAACAAAGAATAAAAGTAAATTGACACAAAGATTTTATAGTAGTTCGGCAATCTCGGCCTACGTCCACTTCATCATTCATTCTTCATTTGATTACAATTACATGAGTTGTTCGATTGGTAGAATCCTTTGATACAAGTTTATGAGAAAAATAGCCATGGCAGAGTATTTGGAGTAGGAAGAAGAAGATGATGAAGTCTCCCAAAAAAGAGAGAGCGAGCCCCCCCCCCCAAATAGCCCCCTACCCCTATATTTATAGACGAAGGTAGCCTTCAGCCTAACTGACATCTCCAAGCCTGGACCCCTTTGGCCACTTGGGCCCACCATAAGAAAAGCTCAGCCCAACACACTATGCTGACCTCACTTATACACTCTTCAACTTATCAAACATCTATGCCGACACCTATTCCACCAAGCTAACCTTTATCATTCTAACATCCTGTATCACCTATCCGTTGATCTTATTTACCCTGGGCTGGATATAACTGTTCGGATATCATGCTCTGGTCATATTATTGTCGTCTCATGGCCATCTTTCTCATCAATAGTCAAGTCTGGTCCTCGTAATCACCTTTGTGTAGCTGGGCCAAAAGGCCGGATAACATTTGCCCTCCAAAGTATGTCTTGTTGCGTACATGACGTGCTTTGAGTCTCCAAAAAGAAATCCATCATATTTTCTAAATAGTCATTGTTCTTCAATTTTATCCTCCTAAAGTGTCGTATCCTTCTTTGGTCGCCATAACGCTTGGTCGATTCCCAATATATAAACTCAGGATTGTAGTTCATCAGTGGCCATCTGTGTCCGGTTCTTTAGGGCTAGTAAACTTCGGCTATCTAATCCAATATTTTCTTAATAACCCTAAGTGAAAATTCAATTTCTGTTGATTTCAAGAAGTCGAATTTTATGAATATAAATGTGCACGTTCAGGTACATGTTCTTGCCATTGGCTTCCGGATGCGTTTTATATGTTCGTGAGTCATCACCAATTCCTTCTAGTTTAATTGCAATTCGATTGCAATTCCTTGTTTAATTTTTTTTTGAAATATTGGCTGTAATCAGCCACTCGATGAGAGGGGACTTCAAGTTCTACACGGATGATGGCCTCGGAGCTGTAAGTAAGGGCGAATGGAGTATGGCCAGTCGTGAACTCTCAGGTAGTTCTGCAATCCCATAATGCTATTGTGAGCTCATTCACCCATTTACCTCTAGCCTTTTCTAAACCTCTCTTCAGAATAGACTTTATGATTTTGTTCACAACTTTAACCTGTCCATTTGCTTGAGGATGAGAAAATACCGCAGATCTCTTTTCAATATGATGTCGACGGTGAAGTTTTCAAATTTAGCGTTGTTGAATTGAGCTTCATTACCGGTTATAACGGTTTGTGGAAGGTCATAATGACAGATGACGTACTGGACAGTGAAGTTGATTTCTAAGTCTTGGTATTGGTTAAAAGTTCTGCATCTGTTCATTTGGTGAAGTAATCAATTGCTATGATGATGTATTTCGCACCACCTTTAGGATCGACAAGAAGATGATGATGTCAATGCCTCCAAGTGCCAAATGGCTATGGATTAGCCATTTGAGTAATTTCCATCAGCGAGGCTCTTGAAATTTTTGCAAACACCTTGCACTCGTTGCATTGTCTAGCATGATCAGTTGCATCTCAATTGACAGTTGGCCAGTAATACCCATAACAAAGTATTTTCTTTGTCAGGGTTTGCCCTTTGGTGTGATCGCTGCATTTTTCTTCATGAACTTCTCTGAAGACTTGTTTGATTTCATCATGGGTGATACATCGAGGCATAGGAATGGATAAACTCCTTTCTACACATGACTTCTTCTTGGATGATTTGGAGTGAAGCTTTGAGGAGGATCTGTCGTTTTCCATTCCTCCGTTCGGTAAGAACTCCTCATTGTAGATAGTCTTTGATAGGAGTCGACCGTGACCCCTTTTCTGGCTCTGTCTCCAAGTTATAGCCGATCTCCATCCGTCAATGCTTGGAATATTAAGTATTTCAACCGGAACAAAGTATGTCCGTTGCGCGTCCCTGAGACTGGCTAGCCTGGCCAGTGACTTGACTCTTTTCATTTTGTTTGCTGAGGATGTGTGTAATGATGTAATACGTAAAGTTGGCTAGTAGCTCTTGGAACTGGCCGAGATAAGGAGCAAGACAATGCCCCCTGGCCAGATTAACTTCCTAAATTTGCATGCTACCAATCAGGAATCACAAAAGATATGTAAAGTTTCCACTCCAAATTTTCTAGCAAATTTGAGGCTGGTGGTCGAGGCTTCATACTAAGCATCATTGTTTGTTACACCGGAATCAAGTTTCAGGACGTAGTAGATCGATCGTTCCTTAGGAGTCATTAACACGACTCCTGTGACATAACACTGATCATTGGATGCTTCATCCGCGTACATTTTCCATCTGTTAGTTGGTTCTCCACTACTCTTCGAGTAGTAGTCTAATGCAGTGAATTCAGATATGAGTTCTGCTAATTTCCGTATTTGGATAGCTCTTCGAGGGAAATAAGCGATATCGAATTGGCTTAGTTCGATATTGTATTTAAGTAGTCTTTCAGACGTCTCAGGTCATTGTATGATGCTAGCTTTTGTAGTTTCGGGTTGATATTCAATGCATGGCTCGCGATAGTCGGCGAAATCACACACGCATGTCAGAATGTGTCCAAAGGTACATATCATCATTTATTCAAAAAAATCCAACTAATTCTTTTACCATCATTGCACTGAGCTGTGATCCTATATTCAGCACCCAGAAAGGGTCGCCATGGCTGGCTATAATGTCGACTGTCAGCTTAGCGGGTGCAATCTCGGATTCTTTGAGTTTAAATATAACTATTTTTCGTAACATTTAATGTGAAATATGGTTGGGATGGTCAAAATTGATGGTTGCTCTGGTCGAATCCTAGAGTCTTGTCATGAGTTATTAAGTCTGATAGTGAAGGGCTTTGAATGCTCTGATTGATTATCTGCAAATGGCCAAAGATCAGGCTTAGAAGCACGTTGAAGAAAATGTCGAGTAGGGGTCAGCCTCGAGTTGCGTGAAGCTTCATAGTTGGATCTTGCTTTGAGTTTGGAGTTGTTTGTATATTCGAGTAACACACTTTCCATTCAACGCATTCATAATCTTCTATCCGTCCTTCGGGTTGCAGTGATAGTTAGTTGCCAACGAGCTTAGGCATTGATTTAATTGTTCAATCGCAAGGCATTCTTTCAGTCGTAGCCTTGAATAGTTGTAAACACTATATATAAGTCTCAATATTGAGCTATCGTAGCAGTCTTTGGATGATCACGCTTCTGCTCCCAGTCCCGGGTTGACAAATGTACTGCGTGGACGGTTGAGTCTCGTCCTAGCTATGTTTATACTCCCACTAAAACTCCAAAGACATAGAGTTGATTGGTGAATAGTCGGTTCACATTCATCCTGCTTCTCGCTCGTGCCCCCAAGTCTGGGGCATATATCGATAAGTAGGAAGGCCAGCCATGCCCACCTTAGCTTTACTCTCTTTCCTGCTGAATCGTGGGATCAGGTTAGTTGATGGGAGGCTGAGTCTCACCTATCCTGGATTGTATTATCGTTTTTCATTCCAAGGGGAATACTTCGATGCCTCGTCAGTTTCTAGGCGTAAGTTGGGTACTGAACGGTCAGCCATGTCCACTTTGGTTCATGTTCTGTAATCAAATCTCGGGGTAAAGTTGGCTCAAATGCAGTCGGATCATGCTCATCCAGTTTCATACTTCTCCTGACGAATCGAAGGAGGGTGCTGGAGAATTAATGACCAAGTCTTTGTGGTTTACTCTCCATTCCACACTCTGGTGGTCATAGTTTTTCAAGGGACATTCGGGGCACATTCGTATGTGCTTGGTGCAGATCGATATTAACTCTCGATTTGAGGTATGATATAGTCGGTCGCCCGTAGCTTTGGATGCCGTTTCGATTGATTCTGTGTTTAGGCCTCCTTGTAGTCGTTGCCTTAAGTTGTAAAGAATGCTAGGCTAGAGCTATAATGAGTTGTCGTATTCAGCTTATAGTGATTTGTACTCATGCTCCCAGCATTGTTTTGGCCAGGCCATAAGTCGGATGGTCGAACTCCATCCTTAGCAAGTTAATATTCCTCCCGTCGATTTCCGATCGAAGTTTATGGAATAGAGAACGGTCGGAATCCACTCAACTATTTATCGGTGTTTATAAGCCACTCTGCATTTTGGTGACTTAGAGTAATTCTTCTCTCGGTCGACTCGCGCCTAATTTGTTTTCATGCTTTGGTCTACGCTCTAGGGACTTAGAGATTTGTCGAATGGTTTATGCTCTAGTCCACGGTTTGGGACGCATAGATTTTCATCAAGTCATTTATACTCTAGTCCGCGTTCTGGAGACTCAGTGTACTCTAGTCCGCTTCAGAGACTTAGAGATTTTTATCAATTCATTTATACTCTAGTCCGCGCTCTGGGGACTCAGAAGTACTCTAGTCCGCTTCAGGGACTTAGAGATTTTTCTTAAGTCGTTTATACTCTAGTCCGCGCTCTGGGGACTCAGAGAACTCTAGTCCGCTTTAGGGACTTAGAGATTTTTCTTAAGTCATTTATACTCTAGTCCGCGCTCTGGGGACTCAGAGTACTCTAGTCCGCTTCAGGGACTTAGAGATTTTTCTCAAATCATTTATACTCTAGTCCACGCTCTGGGGACTCAGAGTACTCTAGTCCACTTCAGGGACTTAGAGATTTTTCTCAAGTCGTTTATACTCAAGTCTAAGCTGGGGACTCAGAGTACTCTAGTCCGCTTCAGGGACTTAGAGATTTTTCTCAAGCTGTTTATACTCTAGTCCGCGTTCTGGGGACTTAGAGCACTCTAGTCCGCTTCAGTGACTTAGATATTTTTATCAATTCATTTATACTCGAGTCCGCGCTCTGGGGACTCAGAGTACTCTAGTCCTCTTTAGGGACTTAGAGATTTTTCTCAAGTCATTTATACTCTAGTCCACGCTCTGTGGACTCAGAGTACTCTAGTCTGCTTCAGGGACTTAGAGATTTTTCTAAAGTCGTTTATACACTAGTCCGCGCTCTGAGGACTCAGAGTACTCTAGTCAGCTTCAGGGACTTAGAGATTTTTCTCAAGTTATTTATACTCTAGTCCGCGCTCTGGGGACTCAGAGTACTCTAGTCCGCTTCAGGGACTAAGAGATTCTTTTCAAATCGTTTATACTCTAGTCCGCACTCTGGGGACTCAGAGTACTCTAGTCCGCTTCAGGGTCTTAGAGATTTTTCTCAAATCGTTTATAATATAGTCCGCATTTTGGGGACTTAGAGTACTCTAGTCCGCTTCAGGGACTTAGAGATTTTTCTCAAGTCGTTTATACTCTAGTCCGCGCTTTGGGGACTCAGAGTACTCTAGTCCGGTTCAGGGACTTAGAGATTTTTCTCAAATCGTTTATACTCTAGTCCGCGCTCTGGGGACTCGGAGTACTCTAGTCCGCTTCAGGGACTTAGAGATTTTTTTCAAGTCGTTTATACTCTAGTCCGCGCTCTAGGGACTCAGAGTACTCTAGTACGCTTCAGGGACTTAGAGATTTTTCTCAAATCGTTTATACTCTAGTCCACGCTCTTGGGACTCAGAGTACTCTAGTCCACTTCAGGGACTTAGAGATTTTTCTCAAATCGTTTATACTCTAGTCCGTGCTCTGGGGACTCAGAGTACTCTAGTCCGCTTCAGGGACTTAGAGATTTTTCTCAAGTCGTTTATACTCTAGTTCGTGCTCTGGGTACTCAGAGTACTCTAGTCCACTTCAAGTACTTAGAGAATTTTCTCAAGTCGTTTATACTCTAGTCTGCGCTCTGGGGACTCAGTGTACTCTAGTCCGCTTCAGGGACTTAGAGATTTTTGTTGAGAGCAGTCGTATTTCCACCCGTTTGATTTGTATTTCATTTACCGTATCGAGGCTAATGTTGTCGAATGAACGGTCGAACCGCGTTAGCTCATGGAATGGGACTCTGCCCCCAACATCAAAGGACGAAACTTAAAAAAGGACGGTCGATTCTCGTCCGCTTGGTAATTGTAGCTCTTCCAATCAAGTCAAGGAAGGAGGTATATGATAGATGGTTGGATCACATCCATCCTGGGGTTGGATAATCAAGTCTCGCATGATTTTCTTCGTATCTCTTTCTAGAAAACGAGGATAATGGATCACCGAGTAGACAAACTAAGTTGCATATGTTCCAAGGTGCAGTCATGTCCATGTATTGGGAGCGATGGTTGACGAGTAGGCAGTCCATCACAGCTACTTCAAGTCAGGCTTTCGAACTACCTCTTGTGTTCCGGGTAGGAGTTGATGTGTAAATGATCAAATCACGTCCACTCTAGTTAGATCCCGGCATCACTGAGCTTCATGAGAGACATATGTATTTTATCGAACTTTACTTTATGACACGAGGAATAGATGATCGGGCCACATTCATTCCAAGCCTTGCTTAGTCCACCAAATCAAATATGGAGGTCGATGAATGGACGGTCAATTATGAATGCGTTGTATAAGGCTCTGACCGTGACGAGCTTTTCCATCTCTAGTCCATGGGCCCAAATCAAAGGCATATGGTTGATGATGAGCGGTCGAATCATGCTCGTCTTGTTGAAACTCCACAGGTCCGATCACGGTCTGCATGGATTGGTTGGCGACCAACTCTGAGTACTTGCTCACCTGCATTGTTTTGAAAGTAGTTTAGTTCAAGTTGGTTGTAGTTCATAGAACAATTGAAATTGAAATTGAAATTATTTAAAGAGGATTGGAATAAATCTCATTGATTAGTGAAGCAGCATCGTGTGCTCGCTATTCAACTTTGGCCCTAGCTCCCTTCAAAGGGATGTCGGCCGTCAGCAGTCCAATTGATAATCTTAGTTCTTTATTGATAGGCATCAGATGTCCGCTGCCCGCCATTCCGCAAGACTTGCACATACTGTTAAAGCTTTCCTTTCCAGATCAGCTTTTCGATCACACCTCGGAGGTGTTTGTAATCGACAGTGTTAGGATTAGTGAGCCTATTGCAATATACAACATTCCCCTGATTTTCTCTGGACTTCGGTGGACTTTCTCGAGGTTGGTTTTCAGTACCACTCTGAGTCGCAAGTCTTAAAGTAGAGGCTATCGATTGAATCTTTCAAAGAGCATATGAGTCAAATTTTGAGATCTTGGTTCGTTACCTAGAATCTGAGTCCTTAGCCAACGATCTTGTATTGTTATTTTTACTAGTCTGCTCCACTCTTCCTTACTTTGGTTTTGATTCATTTTGTAACAGAAATGATCCATGGTCGTAGGAGGCTCTCCAGCTAACTAGCTGCAAAAATATATCTGGAGGTCGACTCCCCTCAAACGCGATCAATATGGTATCCTTATTAGCATTTGGAACAAATTGCTTGGAGTCCAACAGTGGTTTGATTAGAGTCACTAAATTCGAAGTGCTGGGTCAGTGAAGAATGGTGCTTGGAGTCATCTTGGCATTTGGTTGGAGAAAATATTGGTTTTACTCGAGTCTGGTTTTGGTCAAAAGTTTCCTGCATTTGCCTAGAGTTATATCATTTACATTCTCCAACCTTTGGGAGTATCGTTTGAGTAGCGGTTGCTTGTCTGTTCCCTTGTTGCCATTCAGAGGCTGCCGCTTGATCCTCTATGCCCTGATCGGTCATAGGATGTAAGGGAAGTGGATAGAATCTTCCTTCACTAAGTTGAGTTTTGAATTCACTATGCGGAGTAACTACGCTGCGGCTAGGTCGCAAGTCTCCACCACTAAAAGTCTTTCACTATGTGTAACACCCCATAAAAATTAATAAGAATTTAACTAATAATAAAATAATTAATTAATAAATTAATAACAGGGATAAAAGTGGAAATTTTGTAAAAGTTAGAATTTGACCGCGAAAGTTACGTCATTGCGTTCGTGGTGATTTTCCAATCAATTTCCATATATAATTGTTAGCACCAAAATTGGTCACTAACACCCGTAGAATTTCATGGACATCAGAGAATTAATGGAATCTAGAGAACAAAGCATAAAAGTAAATTGACATAAAGATTTTATAGTGGTTCGATAATCTCGGCCTACGTCCACTTCAAATTTCATTCATTCTTCATTTGATTATAATTACATGAGTTGTTCAATTGGCTAGAATCCATTGATACAAGTTTATGAGAAAAATTGCCATGGAAGAGTATTTGGAGTAGGAAGAAGAAGATGATGAAGTCTCCCCAAAAAGAGAGAGCGAGCCCCCCCCCCCAAATAGCCCCCTACCCCTGTATTTATAGACTAAGGTAGCCTTTAGCCTAACTGACATCTTCAAGCCTGGACCCCTTTGGCCACTTGGGCCCACCATAAGAAAAGCTCAGCCCAACACACTATGCTGACCTCACTTATACACTCTTCAACTTATCAAACATCTATGCCAACACCTATTCCATCAAGCTAACCTTCATTATTCTGACATCCTGTATCACCTATCCGTTGATCTTATTTAGCCTAGGCTGGATATAACTGTTCGGATATCATGCTCTGGTCATATTATTGTCGTCTCATGGCCATCTTTCTCATCAATAGTCAAGTCTGGTCCTCGTAATCACCTTTGTGTAGCCGGGCCAAAAGACCGAATAACAATAATGTTTGAAAAATTGAGCTCAAACGAAAAATTTATTGACTTTTTAAAGTTTCTAGATTCAAAATAATTTAAATGGAATTCAAATTCAAATAAATAATTAATTCTTAAATTGAAATTTAAAGGTAATAGTAATTAGACTTGGGGATTAAGTAAACGTTATAATAAACGTTGACGTTAAAAACTAATTAAGGTATTAAATAAATAAATCAACGACAAGAAAATAATGTTCCCAAAATAGACCAACCACTCGACCGCCACCTAGGACTAGTGGTCGACCACCAAGGATGGATCGCTTGACCGGTCCATATTAGTGGTGACTAGGGTTTTGTGATTTTGAACGGTCCAAATTTTATTATTTTTAACCAACATAAATCTGACGGTTCTGGTGCTTTCTAACCACTATAATAAGAGCCTAGCTCTTGCAATTTTATTCAAAAAAAATTAGGAACTAAGCGAAGCTCCTTCGGTCTCTCTCTTCAAAGATTCAGAAAATTCTCTAGGGTTTCAGGTAAGAAATTTTAGGCGTTTATTATTTGATTTCTAATCCTATTCTCCTCCAATCCTTGAAATTTTGAATCTAATCTATATACAACCCACTTCTTATATATTTCTAAAGAAAGAGATCTAGAAAGAGATTTAAAATGGTCATAAACAAATCCAAGTGGAAGAGCTAGGGACTTTTTCTAAGAGGAAATCTTAGTCTTTCTTATTTTAGTAATTGTATAGTATAACTTGGATTCGATATCTGTAACAATCCATAATTTAATCACTTTGAATTTGAATATTTAACATATTTTTAAATATTTAAGTAATGGATTTAATAACTCAAATAGACCTCTTTTTAGTAATAACTAATAATGGTAAAGTTGTTTTAAAATTTGGTTTACAAAAATAAGTAATTCGGATAAAAATCGAAAATGTGACCAAAAACCGTTTTTCGGATTTTCGACTTTTTAGTGACTAGAATTATCGGAATGTGTTGTGTACACTAGCGTGCATGTGTACACATTTATATAAATAACATATGTTTGTGTTAATTAAGTAATTTTATTATATTTTGGTTTAAAATTATAGTTAAGAAATAAAATGAAATTTGACTTTTCTTTTTGAATTAAAAATTAACAAAAATAAAAAACAATACAAAGTACATTTCAAAAAGAAATGAGGTGATGGTGGTGTGTGGGGAGAGGCTTGCGTGTGGATGTAGGCAAAGGGAGGGGTGAGTTGTCACAAAGACGTGGAAAGTATTGGATGGGCGTGTTTATTTAATTCACCATTTCCCATTTTCTATAGAAGAAGCTCCACCTCCTTTTCCTTCTTTACTTCATTTATTTTCTTTTTCTCTTATTTCCATATCTTCTTTCCATGGAGTTTTAGTTAATATAACTTAAATATTGCTTTGTTTTCCACTTTTTCCTTAAACAAAATGGCAAAAAACAACTTCCATTCTTCTCTACATCACTCCACCAACACAAGACCCAAAAGCTCCCATTTTTAGCGAAGTCAGAACCCCCTATCACCATGGCCAAACCATATTGACCTCCTTTAGGCCCTAAAAGTCAATTTTTTCAAAGCAAAAGCTAGGTTCGTGTGAGGTTTGTGAAGTTATGGTAGTTTGGTTAAAGTTTGTGTTGATTTAGATATGTAAAGCCCACTTTAAAAATCAAGTTAAACTTTATTATTTGTATAATAATCTTTGTTGTTTGTTTATGTTTAATAAGTGTATGGGATGATTATTGTTTAGTTTGGTTTCTACTTGAAAGCGGATATCACATAAAATGTTTGCTGGGGTCTTGAAATGAAGTCGAAGTGTTCATAGCGAATAAGTCGCTATGACACACCTTGAAGTGCATAAGTTATAAAGGACAAATTTTACCTTGCCTTGTGCATGTCAATTACATTTGTGTATATATATACTTGTGTTTATGAAATGAATGGATGAATGTATACGACATGTATCTTATTTCATGGAAGTGTCGTTATAGCGACTATCGCTATACCGACACTTCGAAATATCATTTCCTTTGAAATCTTTTGTGAGTTGATCTCATGTTTAGGTTTTTACAAAACAAATATTTGGTCGTGCTTTGGCATTTTTAAATTTTTGTTTGAACCAAGTTTTGATGGCTTGGAAAAAGCTAGAACTCCTTAAATAAAGTTTTCAAAAGTTAGAAAAGAATTTTCCTTTATAGATTTTATAAAAATTCAAGTTTTTAAAGAATTTTCAAATGTGTTTATTTGATTTCAAACTCTATAAATTTTTATGAATGCATAGTAGACCGATAATATGTTGTTCTAAAAGTAAAATAGAGTATTCATACTTTAGAAAAGTATGGAGAAATTTACATTTAAAAGGAACCGATTTAGAGAAATCATTGATACTATTTAGCAACAACTTTTTACAACATCTTTCTAAATTTATTTTTTTTTTTTTAGCAAAGGCTAGCGGGGTTAACAGGGCCCCTACCTGATTTTATTGCCAAGAAAACAATAAAAAACAATACTTTCCCAAAGGAAAACAAGCACAAAAGTAGAAAATAGAAAAAAACACACGGGGATAAAAAACAGCTGGGAAAAAAAACACAAAACAAGGCAGAACACAACAGATGAAAACACCGAGATAACACCAACTATCTCCAAGCATCCATGTTATTCACCGTAAAATTGGATTGCATCTTCAATGCTTTGTATATTTCATTCTTCAAAACCTTCCATAACACCTGCTCATCTCTCCTCTTCTTTTCAAAACATATCATGTTCCTTTCATACCACACCACTGCCAGATACTTCTTCAAGCAGATCGTCAAATATCTAGCTTTCACTGTTCGCCACCTAGTAGCTTTGAATAACATATCAAAATCAAGCATTGAAAGACCAGCCAACCTTCTACTCCCAGCAACAGTTACCATTTTGTCAAATAGAATTTTAGTGTAAGGACATTGCAATATCAAGTGAAGCACAGTCTCAGGTTCATTTGCACAAAACACACAAGTAATACCCGAATCAAATCCCATCTCCATCAATTTGTTTCTAGTCAACAATGCATTTTGCAGAACCTTCCAAAGCATCATATTATCTCCTGGTTTTGAATCAGATGTCCATATAACTTTGCTCCATTTGTAGGCCTGATCGTCAGAATTGTGCAGGTGCATGTACACAAGCTTGACAGAGTGAGGCCTATCATTCCATAGCACATCATCAACATCAACAAGAGGGTAACTGTTACGTTGAATATCATTCCAGACAGTCCTTATGTACTGATTTGACGAACATGGAAGATGCAAATTACCATGGACAATATAATCCATAGCTTTTGCATTATTTGGAATTCCAGATTGCATCTGCCGTTGATAGTTGAGTATAGAATGCAAAACCACACCCTTGGCCACCCAAGGGTCATGCCAAAATTTAACAGCAGATGAGTTTGACAACCTATGAACAATAGTGGGAAGCAAAAGAGTACGCAAAGATAGAAGCTTTCTCCAAGTCCAGCTGCAAATTTGAGGTGTGTGAATTGACCAAAAGCTTGCCCTACCAATTCTATTAGCCCAGACCCAGTTAACCCACCCAGTATTATCCTTGCGTAGAATGGAGTTTAGATGAGTACTGAACGCTGCAATATTCCAGTTGACTATATTTATCACCCCCAAGCCCCCAGCTTTTAAACTCTTCTCAAATAAGTTGAAGGAACAAGGCACTGGCTTCCTGTTATTAATAGATCCAGTCCAAAAAAATCTGAGCATTGCACGTCTGACTTGGCACAAAAGCTTTGAAGGCAAGACAAAAGCTTTAGCCCAGTAAACTGTCATTGAAAAGGCAACCGATTTGATTAGAACAAGTCTACCTGCCTGGGATAAATATCTGTTAGACCACCTATCAAGAATTGCCACCATCTTGGAGAACAGGGGGATGCAATCAGCATATTTCAGCCTAGATGTCAAGAGGGGGAGGCCAAGGTAATTCATATCAGTTACCATGCTCTGAAGACCAGATTGGTGAATTAATCCATTGGAAATACAGGAGGTGACTCCAGCAATAGCAATACTTGATTTAGCATAATTAAGTTGCAAACCCGACATTTTATAAAATTCAGACAACGTATTAAGAATACACTGCAACGAGGGGAGATGGGGCTTAGTAAAAATCATAACGTCATCAGCAAACATGAGGGTAGTAACATTAGTCAGTTTGCACTTGGGATGGTATTTGATCTGACCAGCAGAATACTTGGATATCATAAGTCTATTGAGAACTTCCATCACAAGAAGGAATAAGTATGAAGAGATCGGATCCCCCTGGCGAATACCCTGCCTTCCTTTGAAATAACCAACTGGTCGTCCATTAACAACAATGGAGAACCTAGCAGTTGAAATACAAGTATAGACCCACCCAACAAAAGGCTTTGGGAAATTCATTAATGCCATAATTCTCACAATGGTGGACCAGTGAATGGAATCATACGCTTTAGTAATGTCAAGTTTTAGCATTGCAGATGGAGGGGTATTTTTTCTCGAGTACCCACAAAGAAGTTCTTGAGCAAGCAAAATGTTGTCAAAAATACTCCTATTGGGAAGGAAGGCAACCTGATTATGTGAAATAATGCTGGGGAGCACTTGCATTAGCCTAGAGGCAA
This sequence comes from Allium fistulosum, assembly GCA_030737815.1. Taxonomy (NCBI): domain Eukaryota; kingdom Viridiplantae; phylum Streptophyta; class Magnoliopsida; order Asparagales; family Amaryllidaceae; genus Allium; species Allium fistulosum. Next base: position 602,394,802 of record CM060903.1, read on the forward strand.
TGATCTTTGATATACACTTATACACCACATTGCAGCACGAGATCGGTCTAAAGGAATTGACAGAGCTAGGATCAGAAACTTTGGGTATAAGAACAATATTAGTTGAGTTGACTTCAGCAAGCAAAGTGCATTTGTTAAAAAAATTATGGACTGCCTTGCAGAAGTCCAAGCGAACTATGTCCCAGCAAGTAACAAAGAAGAGGACATTGAACCCATCAGGCCCACCACACGACTTTCTGTTCATGGCAAAGAGAGTGTTTTTTATTTCCTCATCAGTAACTTGATTCACCAGCAAGGCAGCTTGCATTGTGGACAAGGTTGGAAGGGGGATGTTGTTCAACATGTCAATCTCAGGAAAAAAATCAGAGGAATTACCAAACAAGTCTTCAAAATAATGAACAAAAGCTGCATCAATTAAGTCAGGAGATGATACAATAGTTCCATCAAGAGTAGTTATTGTGTGTATGTTTTCTCTAGCTTGTTTGATTTTGATTGAGGAATGAAAAAACTCAGTGTTACGATCACCAAATTTATACCACTTACTATGAAACTGCTGTTGTTTCATACCACTTTCAATATCAAGGGCTTTGTTGAGAAGATCACATAGCCTTCCTTCCTCTTCAGCTGCACTCTGATCATGAGGGTTGTTCATCATTACTTCCTGTGCCTCTGCATACTTTTTCTTCAATATTTTTGTTTGCTTTGACCCATCACCATACTTCTCAGATGCCCACTCCCTCAATAGCTTCTTAACATGTTTAAGCTTCCTGCATAGAATATACATAGGGTTACCATAACAATGCATAGACCAAGCTAAAACCACAGTTGGATAGAATTCAGAAGAACTAATCCAGTCATTAAAAAATTTGAAACTTCTTTTTTCGTACTTCATATTGGGCCCATTTCTAAGAATCAAAGGGGAGTGATCTGAAAGAATGGGGTGGATAAGATTGACAGTTAGGTAAGGCCAAACAGTAAAAGCTTTGAAGTTGCAGAAAGCATGATCAATGGTAGAAAAAGTTCTAACACCTCTCCTACTTTTATTGTTCCACGAGTATCTTGCACCGTAGGAGTGTATCTTGATGAGGTCAGAGTCAATAATGGCAGAGTTAAAAGGGAGGATATGCTTAGGAAATAATGGTTGGCCACCAAACTTATCGTCCAGCTGGAGACAGCTATTAAAGTCACCAACTACCAGCCAAGGATGGGATTCTTGTCTTAGATTAGGTAAGTAGTCAAAAAATTTTTGCCTAGAAGCAGCAGAGTTATCCGCATAAACAAATGTAAAGTAAAAGGAAGTTCTGGTTGAAAGGAAACAGTTTTTTGAATGAATGAATTGCCTAGATGATATTACTGAGGAGATTGAACATACTGATGGATCAAATAGAATGAAAATCCTACCGTAATCAGCATCAGCAAGATTGTGGATAAAATTCCAAGTTGGATTGATGTGATTTGCAGCCCTAGAAGTTGAGGCAAGATTGAGTTTTGATTCTAAGATAGCAAAAATTTTGAGATTATGAAATTGGATAAGATTTTTCACTTGATCAAGTTTCTGAAGCTTATGAGCACCCCTAATGTTCCAAACACCTATATTTTGTAACATCATTAACTAAAGAGATTGGTGGATAATATTCTTTCTGCTCCTGGTAGCAGGAGATTGGACTTCAGTGGAACCAACTGTCGTTTTTGTTAATTTCTTTGGTGCCACACTAGTAATGGTATCTCCATGGCAGTTGACTTCACATGCTTGCTTTCCTTTATCAAACCAACCTGGTATTTTAGCATCGTTAACATAAGGGAAAATAGATGTTGAAGTTTTAGATGCAGAATTATTATTATTGAGAGGTAAGGTAGAAGATGAAGATGGGACAGATGAAAGAGGCACAGATAGAAAAGGAGTTGAAACTGATGAATTATCATGGTAAGAACAGACAAGATCAAAAATGCTATTAGCAAAGATGTTGATGATGCTGTTATCAGAGGATGGCAAGATTTGAGTGTTTAAGTCTTTATATTTCTCATTTTGAATCTGCCCTAAACTTGATTTTGGGGTAACAACATGTTGTAAAGTCTCAGCACTGGTGTGCACATGCACAGGTGGGACAACATGCACATGGTTTTCTACTTGTAATTTTGCAGGGCCAGATACTTGGTTGCAACTATCAGAATAAACTCTACCATCTTCCTGCGTTGTTCCCTCCTCTACACTTATAACTTCATCAACTGCATTTACCTCTCCCACTTGCTCAACATCAAATGCTGCTTCAGTACTAAGGCAATCAAGCACTTGGAAACTGTTGTCTGTACTTACAACACTAATTGCAATAGGCAGTGATTTGTGATATCCAGTATCTACACCTTCTTTTGTACCCCCTTCCACAACTGGAGCATCACACTGAATCAATATTGCACCATCATTTTCACTATGCCCAATATTAACACTTTGCTTCTCACCAACCTCAGCCTGACAGTTTACCTTGTTTATGTTTTTTTTATAACCGACTTTTTTCCATACCTGCTTTTGATTTCTATTCATGCTCAACAGCCCTTTCTTACCATACTCAGCATCCCTTTCATCATGTGTCATAGTGACTTCTTTTGCAGTGACTTTGGTGTCAGACATAGCAAAGGAACAATTACTGGCAGAATGACCAAATTCTTTGCATTTAACACACAATTCTGGTTTCCATAAATACTCAACTGCTACTCTATGATCAGTGCCATCTATCAACTTAACCAAAAAATTATCCACCAGCTCCCTGTCAGGAGATACCTCAACTAAGCATTTTGCATAAGTAATTCTTTCCATTCTCTCTGTTGACTGATCCATGCACAGGAATTTACCAACCCTCATCGCCAACCAGTTAATACCATAATGTGACCAAGCATAAAGTGGAATATTATATAACTTAATCCAAACTGGAACAGAGCGAATTGTCCCACAACTATTACCCACTGTTACATCCCAAGGCTTAATAATAAACAATTTATTTCTCATGATAATAGGATCAGATTCAGAAATCCTATGCCTGTCCTCTGCTGATGAAAAGCTGAATAGAAAAATAAAACCATCAGACTTTACTTTAACTTCTCCCTTGAGTTTCCAAACTCTCTTCAGGTGATACACCACGTTAACATAAGGCAGCGGTTTATCCAGAAAAAAACCAACAAGGTAGTCTTTCCACACAGCAGTACCAGCCTGAATTATGTCACTTGTAGGCACAAGTACTTCACCAGTGAACTTAAGAGGGATCTCCTGAGGAACATAAGAACCAGCATTACGAGGCTTCGATTTGAAAAGCGAGGACCATGGCACCGAGTCAAGAGATGAAGAAAGGATAGAAGGAGGTTGGGGACAGAGGGGGACAGCGGGAGACAATAAAGAATTAACATGGACAGAGTTATCTTGAGGAGGAGGATCAGGCGACGGAGGAGGAAGAGTGGCAGAGCGAGATGGGACAGAGGCAAGGTGAGACAACAGGGAAATGGGACTGATGGACGGCGGGACTGTAGCGAGAGGCGGAAGGACGGAGGCAGGTACAGAAGAAAGAATGGGAGGGATGGGCGAAGAAATGGTCCCCATGAAGAATGGGAGGGATGTTTCTAAATTTATTTTAAAAATGATTCTAACTTAATTTTCTCTTAACAAGATTTAATATGGATATTCTTAACATAATTTTCAAGTATTTTAAATGTTTTTTGGTATGTTTGTAATGTGAAAACCAAGCACAAGTTCAGTTTTTAAAATTTTGATTCGGTTATGGAAATGATAAGAAATTAAATTTCCATAAACGATATCGCTTATATGGAAAAGATTTAGTCATATTCTTAGCACTACACATTAAGGTACGAAAACTTGTTTCTATCTCGAAGGTTAAAGTTGTTATCAAGGCAAGGCTTAGAGGTAATGCTACCTTAACTTCCCTGGTTTTATTTTCAACCGAGGGATAGTACAAGTTTGAAATCAACGAGTAGTGGTAAGGGCATGAGACTTAATTTCCATATACGATCATTTTGATAATTCCCGATAGTTGATTTATTGACTATCGATTTCATTATCTTTTTTATGTATCATTAACCTAAGATGATTTGTTGCTCTTTGAGCCTTGATATCCTTTGTCGGAAATGACTAAAATTAGAGAGCGAGTGGACATCAAGCTATGTGGGGTTGCTCATATTAGGATATCTTCACATATACTCTAGATTGGATTCGGTTGTATGCATGAGGAGATGTGAAATACACAGATTCTCGATAAGGTTGGTGGGGTCATTGTTAAAAAATTTTCATTCTCCTTGTTTGATTCAAATCTTTAAATTGTTTCCTTAATTTTATCAGGAAGAGTCTAGCGCTCTTCGCGATGTTTAATTATTCATATCCATTCCTTTTGGTTGGATGTTGTCAATGTGTAGGAAAACCTGATCCATGTTTTGGTGGCATAGTCTCACATGGTTGGTTGTTTCCATTTTTATTTTGGAGTTCACTCATACCATCCTAAACTCTTGGGTACTCATTTATATTTGAATAGTCCGGGAGTAGTAGGTTTCTTTGGGCTCTTTGAAGATGGTGGTCGAGCAGGAGGCTCCTTATCTCTCTACCTATCTATTTCCGCTGTTATGTTTGTTTATCTATGTATATATGTATCGACAAGTGTAAAGGCATGTTATTATAACTGTCTAGGCTGATGGAAGTACTTCTGTTGTAACTCTGATAACCTCTTGTTAAGGAGTAACCTTATGTACTATCTTAGTGTTATATTATATTTAACCGTTCCATTGTGAGATTTATATTCTGTTCTTTTATTTTACCCCATGACAACTCGTATTTCGGATGCTTGGGCAACAACACATGAATACCAAGGATGTATTAAGTGTCATTCCTAGGGGTCAGAAAGGTGGGTTGTCATATTTGGTATCAGAGCTTCGGTTGAGCGAGCACTTAGCCTGATTGGGGTACAACTTATTGGAGATGGGTTAAGTGATGCCCTAGAATGAGTTAATCTTAAAAGAGTTTATTTTTAATTTTTATAATAATAATACCTACCCTCTAAAGTCTCGTTCTAGATCCTTTGGTTTTGTTTTCATTAAACTATTTTTATTCTATTCTTGTATTCTAAAGATACTCGTCTCAAGCAATAGAAGATGAATACAAGAAGAGGAGGAAGGAGAGGATCTGGAACTAGCAAGGTTACCAAAGTAGGTACCTAGAAATGCCACTATGCAAGCTTTAGATTCGGTAGAGGAAGTGGTAGTGCTAGTTCAGCCCCTTATGAACTTTGTGGCTTTATGTAAGAATTTTAAAACTTTGGACAGGAAACCATTCTATGGACTGAAGATATTCCTGGAGTGTAGATGTGGCTCCGATCTTGTGAAAGAATATTTGGAGATCTTTAGTTAGGGATACGGAGAAACGGCTGTTGGCATCGCAATAACTTCAAAAGTCGATGATGAATTGGTGTGATTCTGTAACAGCCAATACTCCAGAGGAGGAGTTTTCTTAGGCCTAGTTCAAGGAAGTTTATGAAGTGTAGTTTATTCCTGAAGCTAGAAGAAATCAATTTTTTAGGAGTCTCGTTGATTTAAAGCAAAGTGATATGATGGTGTCATAGTATGAGCGTAAGTTCAATGCTTTATCCCATTTTGAACTTGGATCGATAGACACACCACTCAAGCAAAGCGAAATGTTTGTGAATGTGATGCAACTAGAGTTCCATCATAAAATGACCAATTATCTTATGGGTACATTCACCAACATTATCAACATGACTTTGAGGTTTAAAGCTCTTGATATTAAGGAGGGAGTCCATAAGGGAGTAGTGCTAGCAGTTAGTGCGAAGTCTTTATCAGTTATACCAGTTGGAGGCAAGCCAAATTTCAAGTGAAAGGGAAAGAAGCAGTGGACATGGAAGAAACCCGGAGATGGGGCTCCAACATAGAAGAAGCAACTCAACTTGGCCAATATTCTTTGTTTCAAGTGCAACAAGATGAGCAACATCACAACTCATTATCCAACTGCTACATGTTACAACTACGACCAACATGGACACATGAAGAATGAGTGCCCTTGTCCAAACAAGGGGTCGTAAGGGCAGGCTTTTGCCATAGAAGAGATACCATTCACTTCTTCAGGCCAGAAGGGGAAGCATGTGTTGCAAGGTATGTTATCCATCTATGATATTCCTCTAAGAGTATTATTTGATACAGGTGCTTCCTACAGTTTTATTTCCGTTGATCTTGTTGATAAACTTAACCTTAAACCCACCTCGTGAGTAATCCTCTTTATGTGTCAAACCTTATTGGGGGTTTGGCCAAACTTAATGCTTTTTGTCCAAAAATACCTATTTCTTGTCGAAATCGTCTCTTTCCTTTTGATTTGTTTGTTATTGGGTTCATGGGTTTTGGAGTGTTGTTGAGAATGGATCGGTTATCTGAGTTTAAAGTTGTCTTTGATTATGGTAGATGAAGGTTCATGATAAAGAATGCGGTAGGAAGAAGCATTGACGTGTTTCGTGAAGAGCCTAATAAGTTAATGAGCAATTTTCTTTATTCACTTGAAGTGGCTAAGGAGGAGCTAGGAGATGTACCAGTTGCTCGAGTTTTCATCGATATTTTTAATGAAGTGCAAGCTTTACCTTCTCGCCGCAAAGTGGAGTTTCGTATTGATTTGGTTCCAGGAACAAGACCTATTGTACAACCCCTACGAAGGATGGCTTCGAAAGAGAAGCAGGAGTTAGAAGGGAAGACTTATGACTTATTACATAAGGGTTTGATCCGACGTAGTACCTCGAGTTAGGGATCGCCAGTCATCTTTGTTACAAAGGCGAACGGTTCTCTAAGGTTATGCATAGACTACCAGGAGTTGAAAAAAGGTATATCAAGAATAAATATCCCTTTTCAAGGATCGACGATATGTTTGACCAATTTCACAGTGATCGGTTATTTTCTCAATTGGATCTTTCCACCGGTTTCCAGCAATTAAGTGTAGCAGAGGAGATTGTGCATTTAACTGCTTTTCGGACTCCAAATAATTTTTACGAGTGGTTAGTTATGCCGTTTGGGCTGATTAATGCACCCGCTTATTTTATGGACTTAATGAATTGGGTATTTCAAGATGTTCTTAATAAAAATTTCTTGTCTTTATTGATGACATTCTTATCTATTCGAAGACGGAGGACAAGTACAAATATCATCTCTATTTTGTACTCAATACTTAAGGAGCCATGTGTTGAAAGCCAAGTTTTCTAAGTGCTGTTTTTTGAAATCCAAAGTTAGGTTTTTAGGGCGTGGTGTTTCGAGAGAAGGCATATTAGTTGACCCAACTAAAGCTGTTGCGATTCAAGACTGGAAGAAGCCCGAAAGTGCGATGGAAGATAGAAGTTTCTTGGGATTAGCTGGTTTTTACCGTAGGTTCATCAAAGACTTCTTGAAGATTGCTTCTCATCTAGCGAAGTTAACAAAGAAGGATGTTAAGTTCGTATGGATGCCAAAGTGTGATCAAACATTCAATGAAGTGAAGGAGAAGTTGATTAGCGCTCCTATTTTAACCATTCCAGATGGTGCGAAGGTTTAACTGTTCATACAGATTCTTGTGGAACTGGGTTGGGAGCAGTCCTGAGAAAAATTATGCTACGCACGATTTGGAGCTTTTGGCTGTTGTATTCGCACTAAAGATGTGGAGGCATTATCTTTTGGGTGAAAGGTTCGAGTTATACATTTGGACCACAAATCCTTAAAATATCTCTTTACCCAGAAAGATTTAAATTTGAGGTAGCAGAGATGGCTGGAGTTTCTCGCTTCTTATGATTTATAGATTCTTTATACACCTGGCAATGCAAATGCCATTACTGATGCATTTAGTAGGAATGTAGCAATGATTTCAAACCTAGAAGTTAAGCTAGTTATGATGGAAAGGATTACATCTAGTCAAGAGGCAAATCCTATTTTAGCTCGACTTAAGAAGGATGTTGAAGAAGGTGTTATTTCTAGCTTTGAGATTGATCCTCAGGGCGTATTGAAAATGAACATGCGTACATGTGTTTCACACATTAATAGACTTAGGGAAGAAGTGTTAGCCGAATGCCATCGTTCAAAGTTATCTTTCCACCCAGGAGTGACCAAGATGTCCAAAGATACGAAGTGGGTATTCTGGTGGAAGGGGATGAAGCTGGATATTTCGATCTTTGTGAATTAGTATGCAAACTGCCAGCAGATTAGAAATTCCAACAAAAGAAAGTTGGACTGCTTCAGCCACCTAAGATCCCCAAGTGGAAGCGGAAGCAGATCTCTATGGACTTTATTGATGGACTTCCTAGGTCAAGAAGAGGGCACAAAGACATTTGGGTTATAGTTGATCGTCTGACTAAGAGTGCCTTTTTCATTCTTGTTTAACCGACTAGGACTGCTACAAGTCTGGCGAGTTTGTATATGAAGGAGATTATCAGTCTCCTTGGTATTCCTTGTTGTATAGTAAGTGATCGAGACTCGACATTCACTAGCAGGTTCGGGAATGGACTGCAAACTGCTTTAGGGATTGCTTTAGGGACCGAGCTAAGTCTAAGTATATCTTATCGTCCCCTGATAGATGGGCAGGAGGAGAGAGTGAACCAGATCTTAGAAGATCTGTTGCAAGCATACATTCTCCACTTCGGGGGTTTTTGGGAAGATCATTTACCTTTAGTCGAATTAAATTACAACAACGGCTATTAGGCAAGCATTGGTATGACCCCTTTCGAAGCTGTTTATGATCGTCCATGTCATTCTCCATCGTGTTAGGTTGAATCTGGAGATAGACTTGTTCTTGGACCAGACATAATCTTAGAAGCCAATAAGAAGGTAGCTGATATTAGAAGGAAGACGAGGGAGGCGTAAGATCAGTAGAATATGTGGATCAAAGGCATGTGGATCTAGAATTCTCAATAGAAGATTCGGTGTTTGTGAAAGTCTCTCCGTTGAGAAGTGTCGTGAGGTTTGGAAAATCAGAGAAGCTAGCCACTTGATATATTGGCCATTTTCCCATACTAGATTGGATTGGTAGACTTGCATATAAAGTGAAGTTAACAGATAGACTAGCAGATGTGCACAATGTATTCCACGTATCTCATTTATGTAAGTATGTACATGACCCTTCGATGATAGTAGAACCGACACGACAAGTTGATTTGGAGGTTCATCCTAACCTAACCATTCTTAGTCTGCCTATTTGTGTCGTCACTCAAGGTATAAAGCGATTGAGGATGAAGGATGTGAATATTGTCAAGGTTCAGTGGAGTGGATATGTTAGAGATTGTACTTGGAAAATTACCGAGGATACATTAGGGATTCTTATCCCAAGTTGATATTATAGTTGTTTGTATTTTGTTGTATCTTTTTGATGCACTCACCGAATATGGTGAAGTAACTTTCTTTATATTTATTTGTTGTATTTATGATATCATTTGGGCATCTTTTGAGATCTTTTGTTGTGTGTGATTAATTTCGAGGATGAAATTTCCTGCAAGGAAGGGAGGATGTAACGACCCGTAATTTAATCACTTTGAATTTGAATATTTAATATATTTTTAAATATTTAAATAACAGATTTTATAACTCTAATAGACCTTGTTTTAGTAATAACTAACAATGGTAAAGTTGTTCTAAAATTTGGTTTACAAAAATAAGTAGTTCGGAGAAAAATCGAAAATGTGACCGAAAAACGTTTTTCGGATTTTTGGCTTTTTATCGACCAAAAGCTATCAGAATGTATTGTGTACACTATTGTGCATGTGTATACATTTATATAAATAACATATGTTTGTGTTAATATAGTAATTTGATTATATTTTGGTTTAAAAATATACTTAAGGAATAAATTGAAATTTGACTTTTCTTTTTGATTAAAAAATTAACAAAAATTGAAAAAGAAAAACCCAAGACAAAGTACATTTCGAAAAGAAGTGAGGTGATGGTGGTGTGTGGGGAGAGGCTTGCATGTGGATATAGGCAAAGGGAGGGGTGATTTGTCACAAATATGTGGAGGATGTTGGATAAGAGTATTTGTGTAATTCACCATTTCGCATTTTCTATAAACGAAGCTCCACCTCCTTACTCCCTCCTTTACTTCATTTATTTTCATTTTCCAACTTCTCCTTTTTCCATTCTATTTTCATTTATTTAAAAGTTGTTTCTTTTTCTACTTTTTCCTTAAACAAAATTGCTAAAACCACTTTCATTATTCTCTACATCACTCCTTCACCAAAACAAGACCCAAAAGCTCTCATTTTTAGCCAAGGCCGAGCCCCCATCACCATGGCTGAACCATATTGCCCTTCTCTAGGCCCTAAAAGTCAAATTTTTTCAAGCAAAAGTTAGGTTCGTGTGTGGTTTGTGAAGTTGTGGAGTTTGGTTAAAGTTCATGTTTGATTTAGGTAACTAAAGCTCACTTTAAAAATCAAGTTTTAAATTTTATTATTTGTATAATAATCTTTGTTGTTTGCTTATGATTAATAAGTGTATAGGATGATTATTGTTTAGTTTGGTTCCCGCTTGAAAGCGATTGGCACACTGGATGTTTGTATGGGACTTGAAATGAAGTCCAAGTGTTCATAGCGAACAGGTCGCTACGACACACTTCAAAGTGCATAAATTATAAAGTGACTAATTTTACGTTGCCTTATGAATATCAATTACATTTGTGTGTGTATATCAACACACACCTATGTTTATGAAATGAATGGATGAATGTACATGACATGTATCTTGTTTCTATAGAAGTGTCGTTATAGCGACCATCGCTATACAGACACTTCGAAATATCATTCTTTTGAAATCTTTTGTGACTTGATCTCGTGCTTGGCTTTTTACAAAACAAATATGAGGTCATGCTTTGGAATTTTCAAATTGTTGTTTGAACCAAGTTTTGACAGCTCGGAAAAAGCTAGAACTCCTTAAATAATGTTTCTAAAAGTTAGAAATGAATTTTCCTTTATCAATTTCGTAAAATGTCAAGTTTTTAAAGCATTTTCAAATATGTTTATTTGATTTCAAACTCTATAAATTTTTGTGAATTCATACTAGACCTATGATATGTTGTTCCAAAAATAAAATAGAGTATTCATACTTTAGAAAAATACTAAGAAATTTACATTTGAGAGGAACCGATCTAGAAAAATTATCGATACTATTTAGCAGCAAATTTTAACAACATCTTTCTAAATTTATTTTAAAATTGGTTCTAACTTATTTTTCTCTTAACGAGATTTAATATAGATTTTTTTAACATAATTTCCAAGGATTTTTGATTTTTTTTTGGGTATGTTTGTAATGTGAAAACCAAGCATAAGTTCGGTTTTTAAAAGTTTAAAAGTTTGATTCGGTTATGGAAAGGATAAGAAATTAAATTTCCGTAAACAATATCACTTATATGGAAGTGGTTTAATTATATTCTTAGCGTTAAACGTTGAGGTGTGGAAACTCGTTTCTATCTCGAAGATTAAAGAGTCATCAAGGCATGGCTTAGAGGTAACGCTACCTTAACTTGCTCAGCTTTATTTTTAACCGAGGGACATTATAAGTTTGAAATCGACGAGTAGTGATAAGGGCATGGGACTTAATTTCCATATACGATCATTTTGATTATTCCGAATAGTTGATTTATTGACTATCGATTCTGTTATCTTCTTTGTGTATCATCAACCTAAGACGATTAGTTGCTCATTTGAGCATTGATATCCTTTGTCGAAAATGAAAAACCGAAGAGTGAGTGGACGTCAAGCTATGCGAGGTTGCTCCCAATAAGGTATCTTCACATATACTTTAGATTGGATTCGGTTGAATGCGTATGAAGATGTGAAATACTCAGATTCTTGGCAAGGTTATCGGGGTACGACTTGGACATTTTCTGAGAGCCATCATAGTTCTCAAGTATATTTTCTAGAGGTATACTTTTGGTAAGGGGGTGCACCCTCCTAATCATTGTTGGAAAATTTTCATTCTCATTGTTTGATTCAAATATTTGAATTATTTCCTTAATTGCATCGGGAAGAGTCTAGCGCTCTTTGTGATGTTTAATTATTCATATCCATTCCTTTTTGTTGGATGTTGTCTATGTAGGGAAAATCTGCAATGGCCCAAAATTTTGTACACTTCGTATTTAAATATCTGAATTATTAAAATATTTGAATCTTGGATTAAATGTTATTATACTAATTTAATATGCTTTTAACCCCCTTTTAAATCATAAGTAATGATGGAAAACTTGTTTTGGAAAAATGTTTACAAAAATTAATACTTTGAAAAAATATCGATAATGTAACCGAAAATCATTTTATCAATATACAGCCTTTTAACCATCAGAAGTTGTTCAGATTTTTTTTACATACACTTATTTGCTTAGAAAATCAATTTAATGAAATAAAAATATTTTGTCATTTATGGAAATAAACTTTATGGAGTATGTCATGGGTGATGTCATCTTAGATATTTATGAAATGAGCATAAGTGGAAAAAACTTAAATGTTAAGCTATGTGGTGTAAAGTTGTCATAAGGGTTTTGGAGGGGTTTTGGTCTTTTTCCATCACATTTCTAAGCCTATATAAGAAGGGGTACACCCTTAGGGATAAATCATAAATAATTACAAACTTGAGTTCTAAAATCAATGGCTTCTCTTCTTCTTCCTCTCTTATGTTCTAAAAAGAAAGAGTTGCAAATCAATTGCAAATCACCTCAAACTTTGCTACAAGGCTTAGTATAATATTAGAAACCCTTTCACCTTGACAAAACATGAATAAGTGAAGCCAAACTCCCATGGGAAGCTATGGCTATGAGCAATTATGGTCATGGGAGGGAGGAAAAGCAAGGCTAAAGCAAAGGAAAGGATGAAGGAAGGAGGTGGTTGCAAGTGGGGTTAGGCTTTGGTTCATGGATCCTAGTTTTGGCTAGATTAAAGGTGATTTAACACCTCACTTTGAATGAAAAATATAACATATGTATGTTGTGTTTGATTGTATTAATGTTGTTTGAATTGTTGTTTAAGACAGATGGTTGTAACTTCTTACTTTAAAAGTAAGTGACATATGTGATCCATGTACATGGACTTGAAAAAACCTAGAATGGACTTGAATGGACTTATATGAAATGTGAATAGAACTTGAACAAAGCATATAGGTTATAAATGGACTTTGGTCTTGGATTTAGAAGTGCACTTATAGCGATAATCGCTATAGAAGCAGTTTGAAATTGTCATGTTTTTGGAAATTATTTTAGAACTTTGTAGAAAGGTCCTTAGGGGTTTCTTTCTATATTTACAATGATTTATATGTATTTTTTTACTGTTAAAAGCATGAATAGTAAAAGTTGAGTAACATCTTGAAAATGGCCAAAAATCACTAGTACAAAACTGTCCCGTTTAGATTTGATTTATGGACTTAAAAGGTTTGAAAAGATATTTAGATTTGAGTATTTTGTTTCATTATTTTTATAAGTGGTTACTAACTATTTTTAGAGTATTTAAAAAATAGTTTGAGATATTTATAAATTTATAAGAATTAGTTGTGAATTTTCAAAGGAAAGATATTTTGTTAAAAACGTGTCGTTTTCCAGTTGCTAATGATTTTTCAAACTTATTTTTTTAAAGCGATATTTTAAAGGAACGTTTCTTGAAAAATATCTTATATAAATATCTTGGAAAATATCTTATATAAATATATTGTTTTAGATTATAAAACAAAAGGTTTAGAAAGGGGTTAGTAATTGTTCAATAGCCAAATGGTTGAATTGTTTAACCACTTATTAGGAAAGTAATTAACTATGCTTAAAACTAATAAGCCGACGAAGTAATCTTACCTATTTGTGAGAGTTAAGATTGATCTCGAGTAGGGACGGAGCAATAGAGCTCTAACCTACCGGACTTCCTTCTTAACCGAGAAATAAGTAAGTGGAAAATGTCAAAAACGTGTTGATCGTGTTGATTTCTTATTGTTTATGGAAATCATTAATACTATACTTAAAACTAAAAGCCGACGAGGTAGACTTATCTATTTGTGAGATTCAAGACTAAAGTGTCTAGGCAAGGCTTGGAGCGACCAATGCCTAAACTTACCAAGCTTCACTCTTGAGCGAGGAATAGTTAAGTTGGAATGTCAGATTCAAGTTAGGCGTACGAATCGTGATTTGTATAAGCAATCGTCTTTAGAACTTGATAGTTAACTAGTTCATACTTAACTTGACTGAATATGAACTTAGATCTTTAAAACAAATGTTTGTAAAGATAATAACAAGTATGATAATGGTTTTGGGTTAGTTGTGATAATGTGTTAGTAACATTCATCTTTAACCCATTTTGATTATACTTATGATTTATAAATAGATCTTTAAAATAGTGATTTAAAGAAGCGCAAAAGCAAAATGGTTTTAAGTTTATAGTGACAATGTTTAATTAACATTAGTCTTAAACCTTTTGAATGGATCTGTGAAAGTACTTAGATCATTAAAATGGATATTTTGAAGGAAATAATAAGCAATGGAATCTTTTGGAAAAAGATAGAAAAAGTAGAAGCTTATTAGGTAATTGAAGTTTACTAATAAAGAAGTTTTAATTAATAAAAAGGATTAATTAAAGGGAAGGGATTAGGAGTTACTTAAGCAACTTAGATGATGATAGTGTTTTGTTTGTTTATGGAAAGTAACCTAGACTTTGTTTATGGAAAGTAACCTAGACTTTGTTTCCATTTACAAACATCTATCTTATGCTAGATAGTCAATTGGTTGACTATCAAAATTGACCATATATGAATTAAGAAGTTATCGAAAGTCTTCACGATTTTATATCAATAAGAACCCCGGGGAGATGTATTGGTACAAAATGTCTCTAGCTTTTGCTTACTTTTGATAGAACCGGAATTGAGCTAACCAGAAAATTTATCGATTGGTTTTGAAGAGACTAGGATCGGTAAGTATTTTACTTATCGAATAACACTTCAAAACCAGTATACAAGTTCTATGTTTTGGAAGCGGTTGTGAAGCAGAATGTTATAGAGTTGAACTGACTGTCATAAGGTTAAGTCCAAGGGAATGATCAACGTTAACATTTCAAGCGATGCTATCACGTGGGACTGTCTATCTTGAGAAGTACTCCAAGAAAGAGGACATCGTTAGCATTCGTCAGAAGACTTATGTAGGGAACTTATGTAGAGGTTCGAGATCTTTTCTAGATGCTCGAATCCATGTAGTGATTCATGATCTATTCGAGGTGAAGTAATCCATTTAGGGATTCATGTTCTACTCAAGTGATGAAGACTTGTGTGAAAGATGCCGAACGTAACCTCGACATTGGAAATGCTAAAGACATAGTAGGATGCACGACATGGGGTTTAGTGACCTATGTCAGGATGTTATCATCTCCATTTCTAGAGATACCTATCGATTGTTGGCCGACGGGAGTTGATGATATTTGGTTCACGTTATTCATGTTTATGTTCGGACGTTGGGTCTCTTGTGTTTACCTTATGATATATTTTATCTAGAGATATATGATGCTTGGAAGGTAGTTTTTGGTCCTAGTTCATGGAGTTTGGATTCAGCTTCCTCGAAGAGATCTCCATGGAAAAATCCATTATGCATACGTACCTTTTCGGTTTTGGTTGTACTTCTATTATGCTGAAATGTAATCAACGGAACCATTTCGGCTGCGAATATTATTTATTTTGAACCTTAGACATTATTATAATATCAATGGATTCTCTAGAAATGATTTGGTTATCGTAAGGTAAAAACACTTATGTGTTTATTGGTGGCTTGGTCTTACGAGATACCTTTATTTTGAAGGGTTTTAATATAATAAATTTATTTGATCTGTGCTTCTCACGCTTATTTACCAGACTTATTCGGGTGTTATTTTCTTATAATGGTCGGGTCAGCCCCGTGTATGTTTCTAAATTTAGCTTTGGATGATTTGGAGATTCTGGAGAACAGTTAGAGTTCTACCTATCGTAGTATTTATTTCCACTGCATTACTTTATGTGTATCATCGGCATTTGTTAGGATAGGTTTTTATAACTGTTAGGGCTGATTATTGTAACTTTGAAAAACTTTGTATCTTAGGATGATTGTTATCCCACCTTTTGGCAAGGCCGTGACACCAAGGATTTGATTGGAGACCGGTGACAGATCGTCTCGGAAATCAGTTACACACAAGGATCGCGATGGATATCGATGAAATTTGTCCGAGTCCAGATCGGGCTGCAATCGATAAGGCACGTCAAGCAGAATAGTAGAAACCAATGTTCCAAATTTCGGGGCAATCCGAGTTCGTATGCTCAAGATATCACCGACGAAAAATGGAGTAGACAGTCCTTAGTTCGAATCCATAGGCGAAGACCATTTTCGAATCCATGAAGTTCGTATCCACCAGACCGGCATCACCTCAGCATGGTCGAATCCATCAAACGTATGTTGCTTCGAATCCATGGAGCAAAGCCTTGCTTCGAATCCATGCAGATCACGTTTACTTCGACTCCATCATGCGTGCCCCCTCTTCGAAACCAACAAGGTAGGGGATCTTCGAATCGATACAGTCAAGAGTGCTTCGGCTCCATTGCCTCGAGTCCATTGGAACACTCCCTTCTTCGAATCCATTCAACAATAGTATCTTCGTATCGACCGACTATGGGGAACCCTGATCGATACGAGGGAAGCAGGCGACTCAATCGATTCGAAGGAGCATACCTTTGAATCCATCGCCTCGAATCCACCAAGTCGTAACAAGCTGAAACCAAGGGATTCGAACCAGTCAACCCGGAGTACAAAGCGAATCGATGCGAGAAACACGTGCCACGTCACAGCGAGCATCGAGTCGACCGAATCGATTCGAACTAAGATCGATTCGAAGTACCCCTGTTCTCCAGAAATGCAACATTGAATCGATCATATCTCGAGTTCTACAAGTCCAAATGCCATGAAATTTTCACAGAAGCTTAAACACATGATGAAGAATGTTCACACCAAATTTCAGCTCGATTGGACGATTTCTTGATCGATTCGAACCAAGGGTCGAATCGATCCCAAAGTGGGCCCGGATCTCCAGATTTCGGCCATGTGGGCCCCCTGACGTACCAGAACTGGTCTCCCCTCATTTTAGGCGAAATATCAGCCTCCTACACCTATAAATAGAGCCCCTGGTCATTCAGAAAAGGGGTCGGATAATTCTAAGTACTGAAGAGCGCCCAGATTCTGCCAGATCTACTCCAGAACACCGCCGCTGCTTTAGATTGATACTTAGCAATTAAATTCAGTTGTATTGCCTTATAAACTACTATAATCTTCAAGTAATCGAGCAATAAAATCATCAAACTTCATAGTGGACGTAGGCAAAACGCCGAACCACTCTAAATCGCTTGTCCTTGCAATTTACTTTCTGTTATTTGGAGTTTTTGTTAGATAATCCACTGTTTCAATTTTCATTCTTCATTTTTATCTCTTCAAAAACTTCCGAAGAGTGTTGTGCCCATTTTTGGTACAAACACTTTGGTGCTTTCACTGAGAAAAAACCAGCTTTTTTCTCCTACTCCTTGGATCTACCATCGATACCGGATTGCACAAATCCAAGAGGAAGATCCAGATCTTCGATTCACAGTCCTTCCATTCTACTCAGATTTGCATAAAATCTAGGCAAAGGATTCATCATTCAAAATGGTTAGCACGAGAACCACTTCTACAGCTGCTGGACAAGAAGGTAGGGATGGACAGAATCCTGCTCAACAGCAGCCATCCAACCAAGGCAACACTGCCCACTCAGATCCGTCTGGGGCAGTCACTAGACAAGAATTCCAGGTGTTGCTCCAAGAGCTGACTCAGAGTCGGCAACAGTTAGCCGAACAGTTGCGCGCCAATATTGAATTGACAAACCAACTGAACCGCCAGGGCCGTAGGAGGTCCAGAAGGGATGATGTTTCCCGTTCATCCACTGAAAGTTCTGCCTCATCTGACTATCATCATAGATCTACCCGTCCCTGATTAGACGGAGATCATGCTCAGACTGCTGGATATCAACCCGCCCTGACTGTCGGGCAATTGAGGGTAGGACCATCAACCAGCTTCCAGGCTGGGCCATCAGCACGAGGCGGTCGTACTCAACAATATACTACGGACAATCATGTCACAGCTGCCACAGTAGAAACAAGGGTTGATACCCGACATCTTTCGGATTCAAGTAATCAACAACAGGGACGTACTTCTGAACCATACATCCCGGAAGACGCTGAGCCAAGGAGGCGAAACTTGGACCGTCGACAGCGCCCGGTCCAAACTCGCACTGTGGAACCCGACCACACCTTGGCTCAGCATGCTCAAAATGTAGCAATGCCAGACATCTCGACTATGATACGTCAGATGATCCGCGAAAGCCAAGGTCTTACCAACGACGATTGGGGGATTTCTCGAAGCCATACTCCCTTCACGGACGAGATACTATACGCTGAACCTCCTCGGTGATTCAGAATGCCAACTCTCCCTATGTACGAAGGAAGTTCTGATCCCAATCAGCACATACTGAAATATGAATGGTCAATGAGCGCCGCAAGGGCCGACGATGCAGTAAAATGCCGAAGCTTCCCCATCTCACTGGGAGGAATTGCAACGATGTGGTTTACAAGATTACCTCCAAGATCTATCTCTTCATTTGACCAATTGGCTAAGAAATTTGTTGAACAATTCCGTATGCATGTCGCTAGACCCAAAGATGTTAACACCCTGTCCAATGTTACCCAAGCTCGTGGGGAAACATTAAGGCGTTACTTGGAGAGATTCCATGCGGCATGTGTGGAAATTAGTAATCCAAACGACAACTCAATTTTAATGGCATTGACAAAGGGAATAGATCCCGATTCTGAATTTGGAAATTGGTTAGCCGGAAAACCACCCGCATCGTTGGACCGTTTCTACTCCAAAGCCGCTCAATTCTTACGGCAAGAGGACGCGAAACAGTCTAGGAAACAGGACGATGCGAAACCTGGAAATGAGGGAATACAAAGCAATGTAGCAGTTAAACAGTCCGGTGACAATTCCGGAAAAGTCCAGTTAAACATAGAGAACAAACAAACTCAGCCAAGAGGTGGCAATGGTCAAAATAAGAAGAGAGATCCGAATCCAGGCCCACGGCGTAGGGCTCCGATGTTCGAAAGTTATACACCGTTAAACACTTCGCTGGAAAATGTGTACCTGCAAACTTGCAACACAGAGCAGTATAAGAAACCCGCTCCGAAGCGGTCATCAGAAAGGCAGATTCAGACAGGAAAGTTTTGTAGGTTTCATGAGAGTTATGACCACAATACTAATGACTGTCGCCATTTGCAAGATCTCATAGAAAAGTTGATCAGGGAGAGGAAGTTAGATCAATTCGTGCGGGCGCCGCAGTCTGGTGGAGCGGGCCCATCAAATCCAAACCGTGCGCAAGACCAAGAAAGACAAGAGGAACCCGCTCGTACAGGCGGGAGGCTAGTTATCAATACCATAAGTGGTGGTCCTCATCCAGCGGACAGGAGCTGGAGGGAAATGGAGTCGTATGCTAGCTCTATCAGGCATGCGAGCTTCGAATGCTGCAGTAATTGTGAGGATGGAACCCCGGCTAAGCAACAAAAGACGATGTCTGACGATATCATATTTAGAAGCAGAGATGCTGATAAAATCGAAGCTCCAACAATTGACCCACTGGTCATATCTGCTCAAGTTGGTCCTGCTTGGATGAAGAGGATCCTGGTTGACAGTGGGAGTTCTGTAAACATTCTATTCAAGCGAGCTTACGATTTAATGAAGATGGAAGCCAAAGACTTGAAACCCTGCCAATCCCGAGTTCATGGCTTCAATGGGAGTGCAACGATACCTACTGGAATAGTGGAACTACCAGTAGAACTGGGGATTGGAGAACGCAGGAGAGTCCGACTGCTGCAATTCGTCGTTCTCGACATCGCTTCACCGTACAACGCATTCCTGGGTCGACCAGCCCTTGCTGAATTCAGGGCAGCCATTGCCCCGTGGTGTTTGACTTTAAAATTCCCAACCGATCATGGTATAGGAATCGTTCAAGGAGATCAGGCAGCAGGAAGAGCCTGTTATGTTGCTGAGTTGCGTGAAGCACAGAAGAAGGAGAAAGGAAAGGGCGTAGAGGAATCTCTCTGCGTCCGTTTTACTGATAATTGACAACTAACGCCTGGGCCCCGGCCCGGGCACCACTACCAATTCCTTAGAGATCTTGACCCTAGAGATAGCGAAGATAAAGATGAAGTAGAAGAGAATCAAGCGTCTCCAGCCGAACTGATTGTGGACGTCCCGGTCAGTGAAGATGACGGCTCGAAAGTACTAAAAGTTGGATCTCAACTGGGAAAACAGATACAACAGGAATTGGTTGAATTTCTTCAAGCGAATCTTGATGTCTTTGCCTGGACGCACTCTGACATGTGCGGAATCTCACCGAACATTGCAAGTCACTCTTTGAATATTGATCCGCGACATGTTCCGGTCAAGCAAAAGAGGCGTGGTATGGATCCAGAGAGATCTGCCGCCCTTAAAGAAGAAATTGACAAGTTGCAATCAAATGGTTTCATCCGAGATGCTCTATACCCAGAGTGGGTGTCAAATCCGGTAATGGTTCGAAAACCGAATGGGAAATGGAGAACATGTGTCGACTACTCCGACTTAAACAAAGCTTGTCCAAAAGATAGTTTTCCACTTCCCCGAATTGACCAACTCGTAGACTCAACTGCCGGCCACGAATTGTTATCCTTTATGGATGCTTATTCCGGTTATAATCAAATACCCATGCATCTACCCGATCAAGAACATACTAGTTTCGTGACTGATCTGGGACTCTACTATTACAGAGTCATGCCCTTTGGTTTAAAGAATGCCGGAGCAACTTACCAACGCTTGGTTAATCGAATGTTCGCTGATCAGATCGGGAAGACCATGGAAGTCTATGTGGATGACATGTTAGTTAAGTCCCGATTTTCCACAGATCACGTCAAGGATTTAAATTCAATGTTCCGCATCTTACGTGAGTATGGAATGAAGCTTAACCCGTTAAAGTGCCACTTTGGCGTCGCATCCGGAAAGTTTCTAGGGTTCATCGTCAACGCTCGTGGGATAGAGGCAAACCCCGAAAAGATCTGGGCAATAAGGAATTTGCAAACCCCAAAGACCATAAAGCAAGTCCAGAGTCTCAATGGGAAGGTAGCAGCGCTAAGCAGGTTCATCTCGAAATCCACTGATAAATGCATTCCTTTCTTTGATCTAATCCGGAAAGGGAAACGAAACTTTGAATGGACCATGGAATGTGAAGGCGCATTCTGATCGCTGGTTCAGCATCTCTCTACGCCACCGATTTTGTCGAAACCAATTGATCACGAACAATTATACCTTTATCTGGCGGTATCGGAGCATGCGATCAGTGCTGCTCTGGTCCAGGAAGAAGATCGAGTGCAGAAACCGGTCTATTATGTTAGTAAACGATTGACCGGAGCTGAAAGAAATTACCCCAGGTTGGAGAAACTGGCTTACTGTTTGGTCATCGCCTCGAGAAAGCTTCGTCCTTATTTCCAAGCTCATCCGCTTACTGTGTATACCGATCAGCCGTTACGACAGGTCCTCACGCGGCCTGAGACGTCTGGAAGGTTACTCAAATGGAATATCGAACTGAGTCAATTTGACATTACTTATGCTCCATGGAGAGCCATTCAAGGGCAAGTCCTAGCTGACTTCATAGCTGAATTTACTGTTCCAGACGACTTACCTGAAACCAGCGAGTCTCCTGAATATGTCTGGAAACTTTATACAGACGGTGCATCAAACGATCGGTGTTCGGGCGCTGGAGTTGTACTAGAAACCCCCGAAGGTCGATCCATATGCTATGCTTTGAAGTTTGATTTTCACGCAACCAACAATGAAGCCGAATATGAAGCCCTGTTGACTGGGTTAAAGCTTGCCAGAGATCTGAGAATTATCGCTATAGAAGTTTATTGTGATTCACAGTTGGTTGTGTGTCAGGTACGGGGAGAATATCAAGCAAGAGATCGAAGGTTAGCTGCTTATCTAGCCCGAGTTCAGGAAGCACTGGATCAGTTTGATTATTATGCTATTTACTACATACCACGAGATCGCAATCAAAAGGCCGATTCATTGGCAAAGTTGGCCAGCACAGGTGAAGCACAGCAAATGGGACTTGTCCCGGTTGAAACTTTGTCCTTCCCAAGCATCGATCAAATCAAAACGAATGATGTGTTGGAAACCTTTCCCAGCAGAGAATCATGGATGACTCTATATCGAAATTATATTGAGAATGGGATATTGCCTGAACACCGAAATGAGAAAAGGCAAGTTCTACGAAAAGCTTCGCGGTTCATCATTCAGAACGGGATCATGTATAGAAAAGGTTATTCTGTTCCACTCCTCCGGTGTATCGCTCACGATGAAGTCAAACGAGTGTTACATGATGTACACGAGGGAGAATGTGGCGATCACACCGGTGGACAGGCGCTTGCTAAGAAGATACTCCGATATGGATATTACTGGCCGACAGTGAATCGAGATGCAGCCAATTATGCCAGAAAGTGTGACAAGTGCCAAAAACACGCTCGAATTCCAAGAGCCCCACCTACCGAGATAACTCAAATGGTCAGTCCCTGGCCGTTCGCTATGTGGGGTATCGATATCATTGGCGCTTTACCTCTGGCAAGAGGTGGTGCGAAGTATGCCATCGTCGCAGTTGACTACTTCACGAAATGGGCCGAAGCCGAAGCTCTCGCAACGATTACGTCGAAGAAAGTAATAAACTTTGTGGTCCGCAATATCATTTGCCGATTTGGACTCCCGCATACCATCATCACCGATAATGGGACCCAATTCGAAAGCTCGGAGTTCAAGAATTTCTGCCAACGATTTCATATTCATAAAAAGTTCTCTGCAGTCGCACATCCACAAGCAAACGGTCAGGTCGAAGCTGTTAACAAAGTTATCAAATCCATCTTAAAGAAACGACTGGAAAAGGCTGGGGGCAAATGGGTCGATGAACTTCCTATGGCATTATGGGCTTATCGAACAACTCACAAGACCGCGACTGGACACACCCCATTTTCCTTATCCTATGGCTCGGAGGCCGTTATTCCAGTCGAGACAGAAGTATTTTCTCACCGCGTAACTTATTACGATCCAAGAACAAATGCTATATTACTCGCTGAATCTTTGGATCTGTTGGACGAGAAATGAGAAGAAGCTGATTTAAGAGCGGCCGCCTACCGAAGTCGGGTCGCCCGGTTATATAACACCAAAGTTCGCCCCCGAACCTTTGAACTCGGTGATCTGGTCCTCAAGAGAATCTACCCGGTTCCTTCACACATGAAACCAAATTGGGAAGGACCGTACGTGATTACACAAAGACTTGGGGATGGCACATTCAAACTATCAACCGTGGACGGTCTAGTTTTACCAAGAGCCTGGAACAGCGAGAGTCTCCGTCGCTACTACATATGACAGGCTTCATTTATTTCATTATGTTTTTTATTCAGCAATTTACTTTTGCATTTCGAAATTAGAATTTGTAATAAGGCAACTGATTTGCCATATTTTCTTATTTCAGCAATAAAATGCCATCTCTTCGAGCCAGAGCTGTGATTCATTAAATACAATGTACAACATCACGATGCACGAAGATCTAAGTTCCATCACACAGTGGAATTTATTCAAGTAGGGAGTGGCTGTGAAGCAATCAACCACTCACTAAATGAAACCCGAGCTCGGGGGCAAGCCATCACATCAGACCACGAAACGGGTTGATACACGACAACCCTTCACTTAACTCCGTACTCCCAGAGTGCGAGGCGGAGTATAAACATTTTACTAAACTCCGTACTCCCAGAGTGCGAGGCGGAGTATAAACATTTTACTAAACTCTGTGCTCCCAGAGCGCGAGGCGGAGTATAAACTTTCATTCAACTCCGTACTCCCAGAGTGCGAGGCGGAGTATAAACATTTTTCCTAAACCCCAGAGTACTCCGAGAGCGCGAGCTGGGTACAAGCTTTTTATTTAACTCCGTACTCCCAGAGTGCGAGGCGGAGTATAAACATTCCTTAACTCCGTACTCCCAGAGTGCGAGGCGGAGTATAAACATTCCCTAACTCCGTACTCCCAGAGTGCGAGGCGGAGTATAAACATTCATCTAACTCCGTACTCCCAGAGTGCGAGGCGGAGTATAAACATTCATTCAACTCCGTACTCCCAGAGCGCGAGACGGGGTATAAACATACGTCAACTCCACACTTATCCCTAATGCTGGGGGCAGAACCATAACACATGATAAGTTGAAGACGAAAAGGGAATAAATTTTCATTTCCACTATCGACAAAAAGAATCTGATTACAAAGTGTTAAAAGGAAATTCTGCTAGTGGGAGCCGAATCCACATCTATACACGGCAATAGAAAAATCAACAAAATGCTACCCTACGCAACAAAGATTTAAAGAAAGAGTTCAATCTTTCTTCTTCCTTATCTTCTTCTTCGGGGTAGCCCCACCAGATCCACTGCCTGATTTTTTCCTCAATCGCTTACTCTTTTCAGGCTTGCCCTCCGGCAGCGATATAATGTCGACGTCTTCCTCAGAGCTGGAGGCGACGGAAGTTCTTCTAGGAGGACGAGCTGGAGGCATAGGAGTAGTAGCAGGAGGAGGGACAGGAGCGGTCTCAATCACTACAGTACCGCCCGGTGAAATCACCATTAACGGGGCAGGCCCGGGCGGATTAGTACCAGCATTCCCTGCTGCCATCTCGGCATTAATCTCAGCAATGATGTCATCCTCACGAGAAACTTGGGCCGCGTCGGATGTGCCAATAGCTGGCATAGATGAACTAACGGCCGGAACAGCCCCACTCACAGCATCGGACGGGTTGACAGAGGGATCGATGGGTTCATTGAGAAGCTCCTCAATCATTTGAGCGCTGAAAGAAAACATATTTGCATCTCCCTCCTCGCCAATCAAAGTAGAAGTCGTGACGGCTTCAGAAAAAACGACCCCTTGTGTTTGATGAGGAACTGATAGAGCAAGGGGCGTAGGAACAATAACTTCAGTCACTGAAATGCGACAAAACGAAGATTGTTAGCCAAGTGTGTTGCTTAAGGTTCTTCACAACTAAACTACGAGAAGCGTTCAAATACCTTCCTTGGTCTGGACCGAAACGTGGGCAGAATCCTCGGCAGAAGATAATAATGGTTGGTCAGGATTATAGGCAGGAACAGACTGGGGATCCACCGCACCAGTGGTTTCGGGCAATGTTGGAATTACAGCTCCAACACCTGTCCCGTGATGCACGATCCCCGAGCCTTCGCCTGTCTCTA
Organism: Allium fistulosum; assembly: GCA_030737815.1. Taxonomy (NCBI): domain Eukaryota; kingdom Viridiplantae; phylum Streptophyta; class Magnoliopsida; order Asparagales; family Amaryllidaceae; genus Allium; species Allium fistulosum. Next base: position 602,420,152 of record CM060903.1, read on the forward strand.
GAGATTGGACGCCGAGCTTTTCTTTCGCCATAGAGATCACCACCTCATGAAGGGTCTTCCTCTCATCCTCGGTAAGCAAACGCATCTCCAGTTCAAAGTCGTCTAGTGTTCCATCTGGATGCGCTGCTTTTTTCTCATTCACCAGCCGGGTCCAGGCATTGTACAAGATCATGGAGTCATCTCCCAGCCATGCTAAATTTCTGTGTTCCAGCACATTAGCGTTATACGTGACTAAGAGGTCGTCAAACTCAGCATCTAGCCTAGACCTCTCCTCCAAGATCTTTTCCTGAATTTCTGCTTCCGCAGACTTAGCCTTGACCGCCGCCGCAGCAAGTTCGGTCCTGAGAGATACTACTTGGTCGCAAGCCTCTTGAGCAGTGGCGTTCGCATCATCCTTCTCCTTCACCATTTCATCAAATTTGGCCTTGAGCTCATTCAGCTCTTTAACGGCTAAGTCTCGCTCAACTGCAATGGTGGTGTTGCGGTGGCCCATCTCTTCCACCGTGGCGCAATGTTCTTGCTGCATCCTCGCTAGTTTGGCCACGACACCTTCATGTTTCTGAAGTGTTTCAAGCTCTGACTTCCGGGACGTCTCCACTTCGGATTGAAGAACTTGAATGATGCGTTTCTGCTTGGCAATGTCAGCGTCACGTTCAGCAATGACCTTCACCCTATCGAAAGCTACTCTAGAAGCCTTCACGGCTGCCTTATACCACTCCTTGTACTGAGCATAGAAGTCGTGGATATAACTATGAGCAGTGGTCTCAGCTTCCGGAGGGATTCTTTTAAAGTTAGGAGGGAAGATATAGCCATCCATGCAAATTTCCGGGTAGTCATTTTACATTTGGGCGAGTTTAGCAGCTCCCTCGCTTATCAACTCAGCCGGAGCTTGTTCAATTATAGCGGCTGCTGTCGGTTCCATTCTTGGCCGCTGAGTATCGGGCCGAGAAGATTGGGAAGGCAACTGTTGCTGATGAGATGGCCCTGGGAGGTCTACTGGAGCCCTGGGAGGAGGAGGAGATCGAGATCGGGGTCGGTACTGGTATCCCCGGTCTCTGTCAGAATAATCATAGCCAGAACGGCCACGCGAGTAATCTCTGTCTCTGTCATAACGTTCCTGACTTGAATAGCTTCGCCCATGATCCCTGTCTATTTCTCTCCTGCGGGAATCATAAAATGGAGAGGATTGGCACACATTCCGAAGCCTATCCAGAGTAGAGCCACGTCCTGACATCTCGCCTGCGATAAGAAAGAATTACGAATTAGGGTCTCATAAAGCAATGTTTACTATGCAAAAGTCATGAAGTGCCGTGGAAGTGTGTGTAAATGTGTAAACCCCCAAACCGACCGGAAGTGTTGACCGCACTTAAAGGAAAGGGCTCGTTCACGTTTAGAACATCTTGAATTCCTCCAACCTAGGATTATGAGAAATCGATATATAATCTGGGATAGGAATATCGTCTAGCCCTTTGAAAGAATCTCTCGAATGAGAAGGGGCGGCCTCAGAAATCATGACCCCGGAAGCGGGAAGAAACACATCTACGGATTTTCCCCCCTTGGACTTAAGTTTTTTGGAAACGGCGGCCTTGCCTTTCCGTTTTTCTCCCGATTCTTCAAAGTTTCCCGAGAGATCAGCCATCGGCTCTGAATCTGTGTGGGTTCTTTCTTCGTCACCCGCCTCAATTATTCTGATTCCGAGTGACTTCTTCACTTTTTTCTTCTTGGTTTTCTTCTTATCTTCCTTCTTGGAGGCGGGCTTTGCGAATCCCTCAACAACTATGCCTTGATTGATGTCGATCAAGCCAAGAACTCTTAAGTTGTAATCATTCAGCACCGAGTCAATATGCCTCAGCTCGCTTGGGACTTCTTGAAGGCTCCGGACGGTACCCTTGAAACGCCCTCCATCGGGCCTAGAGATAATAGCTGTAAAAGGAATGAAATGTCAATTTTAACACCGAAGAGCTATTGGTCAAGGAAACAGGTTAAGGCGCTTACGTCTAGACAACCATCGCCTAGCGAAACCCGGAGGACACCGAACGTAGAACCACTCGTTCTTGAAATAGCTCAGTCGAGTCCAAGCTCCAACTACAACTTGGCAATTCCTAACTGCCTCCAAAAATGTAAAAGACGGGCTATCACCCCTACTCTTGAAGTTAAATATGTGTCTGATCTCGGAGGGCCTCGGCGGGCGAAAGAGACAATCCATGAATATTACAAAGGCACTGTTCAGCAACGCGTGCCCGTTGGGGTGAAGTTGTGAAGGAGCGATTCCTAAATATGATAGCATCCCTCTGATATATTGGTTGAAAGGAGGAAGAGTTCCGGCCGCACAAGCATGACGGTAGAATGCTGTATATCCTTCAGGCGGGTTATGCGGTCTATCAGTGGCGCTGGGCAATAATACGTCACTTAGAGATATGTTATGCTTTAAGCATATTCGTCCCAATAAGGATTCAGAGATGTTAGGATGAACCGAATCAACAGGGTCCTCAATAAATATCGCCTCCGGCAATTCGTCTGGAGCTGGATCGATTACATCGGTAGGGATATCGGGAATCTCAAGAACCGGAGGAGTCGAGCTCTGTACCTCTTGTTGTTGGGAGCTCGAAGATTCCATAATTAACTAACTCATCAGAAAGCAACGTTAAGTTCATAAAAAGCCCGTGCATTCCCCAGTGTAGTGTGTATGAACGTGTCATGCAGTGCAAGTGCTGTACATTACTTAAACAGATTCTACAGATTGAAGCAAGATGTCTGTACGACAAAAACTTAGGAATTTGAGAACGAAGATGACCATCATCGCTGACCGTCACTTCCACACCATCCAGACGCTACTGACCACTTCAAGTATAAATCAGTTGTATTGTTGGTTATGTCATAGTTCCATCGACGAGCCTCAAAGGAAATTCAAGTATAATCTTTCAGTCAAGTTCTGTTGTACAAGGCCGAAGCTCGTCGGAGTCGAGTATGCTAAAGTTCAGTAAGTTCGGAAAGTTCGTCAAAGTTCAAACTTGGAAATGGCCGTAGTCCAGATGTTGAAACAAATCAGAAGAGTAGAAGCCTCTGAAGCAAGGGTGTTCGAATTGATCAACTCGAATCGATGTGCTTCGACTCCGCATGCTTCGACTCGAATCGATATGCTTCGACTCGAATCGATATGCTTCGACCCCGCATAGTTCGACTCGATGAAGTCTTGGGGTGGAGAAGCACTTCGAAACCATGAGATATGCATAACCACGAATCGATCAAAACTGAGATCCTTCGAATCGATCGGAGTATCGCTACTTCGAATCGATCGCCACGAACCTTCTTTCCTTTCTTCTCTTAAAACCATCGATTCGAAGTTATGCATTCAAAATCGATTCGAATGATTCATCCCTGGATCGATACGAAGCAACGAGAAGCAACATTCTGACCGCATAGTTTCGTTCCTCGGTTCCATCGAGTCGACCCACCTCGTTCAGATTTCATCACTCCTCGATTTTTTCAGAAGAAAAAACTGAATTGATGCTAAAAAATTCCAAGTTCCATCTTTCTTACTCATTTCGAATCGATCCCTTGGTTACCTGTTTTTATTACGAGCGAAAGCGTGAAGGGGTTCGATCGATCTGGAGAAAGTACGTTCGACTTGACCTTGGAGAGATCGATTCGAAGAAGAGGCTATAACAACAGTAAAATGTAAAAAGAAAAAGTGAAGTTAACCACGCGTATTTATATGGGTTCCAAGGGCGACTCGAGGCTCTTCGTCTCCCGGTCATGATAACCGCTCACGGCAGGTCACAGCTCCATCGATTCGAACGTATGCTCGATTACCCATCGACTTCGAATCCATCCATACGGTATGACGCAAAGCATCATCGATCCGGAGTAGACGATTCAAACTCACCAATTCGAACTCCAACGTGCGTACGTCTCGAATCTGCTTCGAGTCCACACCTCCGAATCCATCGTTGTCGAATTCATTAAAGCTTCGAGTCCATCGATTCGAGGCAATTGACGGAAGATGAATCAAAGTCACAGTATCATATCAATTCGAAGTACTTGCTTCGATACCAACAACTCAGGCAACCACATCGAATCCACACAATATCGATTCGAAGAGGCACAGCTTCGAATCCATCACCAACCACTAATGAAAATGGACGAACCGTTTCAATGTGAAAAATTGCTTGTCTACTCTTCATACCGATTCAGGAGAGGATCGATACGGGAGGATGACCATAGACAATCATAAAAGCAATGATTTAACTCAAATCTCAAATCGGTTCAGGAGAGGACCGATGCAGATTTCGATAGCAAAACCGAACTGACAACAACTTGCGATCACGCAACGTTAACCAAGCTCAAGATAATACACGTATGCACGTATTTTTGACTAATGTTTTGGTCTTTATCATCAACAGGAATCAAATGTTCATCTCGCCATGACTCAAAAGCCCAAACAGCCAGTCACAATTATGCGACAGTCGATTACTGCGATACAGAATGCAACTTCCGATAAAGCATGTTGTAGCTATCCAATGAGAGACTGCAGCTTTTCAAAGCACGTCATGTTTACACAAGACGTACTTTGGGGGGCAAATGTTATCCCGCCTTTTGGCAAGGCCGTGACACCAAGGATTTGATTGGAGACCGGTGACAGATCGTCTCGGAAATCAGTTACACACAAGGATCGCGATGGATATCGATGAAATTTGTCCGAGTCTAGATCGGGCTGCAATCGATAAGGCACGTCAAGCAGAATAGTAGAAACCAATGTTCCAAATTTCGAGGCAATCCGAGTTCGTATGCTCAAGATATCATCGACGAAAAATGGAGTAGACAGTCCTTAGTTCGAATCCATAGACGAAGACCATTTTCGAATCCATGAAGTTCGTATCCACCAGACCGGCATCACCTCAGCATGGTCGAATCCATCAAACGTATGTTGCTTCGAATCCATGGAGCAAAGCCTTGCTTCGAATCCATGCAGATCACGTTTACTTCGACTCCATCATGCGTGTCCCCACTTCGAAACCAACAAGGTAGGGGATCTTCGAATCGATACAGTCAAGAGTGCTTTGGCTCCATTGCCTCGAGTCCATTGGAACACTCCCTTCTTCGAATCCATTCAACAATAGTATCTTCGTATCGACCGACTATGGGGAACCCTGATCGATACGAGGGAAGCAGGCGACTCAATCGATTCGAAGGAGCATACCTTTGAATCCATCGCCTCGAATCCACCAAGTTGTAACAAGCTGAAACCAAGGGATTCGAACCAGTCAACCCGGAGTACAAAGCGAATCGATGCGAGAAACACGCGCCACGTCACAGCGAGCATCGAGTCGACCGAATCGATTCGAACTAAGATCGATTCGAAGTACCCCTGTTCTCCAGAAATGCAACATTGAATCGATCATATCTCGAGTTCTACAAGTCCAAATGCCATGAAATTTTCACAGAAGCTTAAACACATGATGAAGAATGTTCACACCAAATTTCAGCTCGATTGGACGATTTCTTGATCGATTCGAACCAAGGGTCGAATCGATCCCAAAGTGGGCCCGGATCTCCAGATTTCGGCCATGTGGGCCCCCTGACGTACCAGAACTGGTCTCCCCTCATTTTAGGCGAAATATCAGCCTCCTACACCTATAAATAGAGCCCCTGGTCATTCAGAAAAGGGGTCGGATAATTCTAAGTACTGAAGAGCGCCCAGATTCTGCCAGATCTACTCCAGAACACCGCCGCTGCTTTAGATTGATACTTAGCAATTAAATTCAGTTGTATTGCCTTATAAACTACTGTAATCTTCAAGTAATCGAGCAATAAAATCATCAAACTTCATAGTTGTAACGACCCGTATTTTTACGGATCAAAACATTCTAAAATGATTGACCTTTGGTTGTATGGTTGTTAAGTCATTTCTGGTTTTGGCAGAATTTTGCTTAAGTCCTAAGTCGTAGCCGACTTAGGAGTTTGGACGAGTTAAGCAACAAGTCTGGGTCGAGTTGCCGACTCAAGGAACTCACCGAGTTAAGGGAGTGTGGTTGACCGACTTAAGGTAGTGACCGACCTAGGAGATAAGTCGTGACCGACTTAAGAGATAGGAGACTTAAGAGTAGTAGGCGACCTAAGTATTCTGGGGTAGAGTTAGGTCGGCAACGACCTAAGGAAATGTTGTGAGCGACCTAAGTGTTTGGGTGGGTTAAGTGTTAGGTCGACGGTTCGAGTTGGCGACCTATGGGATTGACCGACCTAAGTGTTAGTGTAGTTAGGTCGTTAGATTTGTGTTGAGTTAGGTCGTAGGCGACCTAAGATGGTTAGGTCGCGTGGGTGCTAAGTTGTTAGGTCGCAGGGTTTTGTAAGTCTTAGGTCGTAGCTTAGTAAGTTGTTAGGTCGGCAACGACCTAAAGGAGCTGGGTTTTGCCTAAGTGCTAGGTCGCGTGAGTTGTTAGGTCGCGTGTTGGTATAAGTCGTTAGGTCGTATAGGCTGGTTAGGTCGGCATAGCAGTAAGTCGTAAGTCGTCTAACCAGTTAAGGCGCGTGCGCATTAAGTCGTAGACAGGGTTCGTATGTGCGCATGTGTTGAGTCGGAGGTTGCTTTAGGTCGTCAAGGGTTAGGTCGGAGGCTCTGTTAAGTCGTGGGGGTTTTTAGGTTGTAGGTCGGCATAGTGTTAAGTCGGCAGCGACTTAAGGAGATTGCCGAGTTACGACTTAGGGCAGTTTTCAGCTATAAATAGGAGAGCTTCTCTTCATTTTTGGGATCCGGATTTTGAAGCGACGAAGTGCTGCCATTTTGAGAGCTCGACTTCTACACTTCTTCACTTCTTTTCTCCACTCTAATCTAGTGCTTCCATCCATCCAAATCGAAGATCAAGATTGAAGATTCAAGGGTTTAGATTGAAGATCTTCATCTTTTCAAGAGAGATTTCTTCGTTTGAAGCGGATTCGTGATAGATCAAGCTTCATCCTTCGCTGTCCAGATCTGAAGTGTGTTGATTTGGGTTTGTTTAGGTGATTTGGTGAGTGGTGATTATCTCTCACACGGATCCAAAGGAGTATATCGGATTGTTGGCCCGATTTGGTGTTAAAATAGTGATTTCCATGCATTTTCTTCATCCTATGTGTAGATCCATATAGATCCATTGTTCATGATGATGTTACATCCATTTTATCATATGTTAACCTATGCAAGTTCATTCATCAAGTTTGTAGAGATATAATCCATGTTTTCATGCTTATTGGACTTTCAACTCTTTAATTACGAAAATGCCATTATTGTTATAATTGTCTACTTAGATCATTTTTGAATGCTTGATTGCTTGGATTGATGTTTGATTTGATTGATTATTATGAACTAGATGATTAATGATTAGATTTAGACCAAAGATGATTCAAAAGCTAAGGGAAAGGCTCTTGGATTGGGAAAGCTGCTCGTGGCATATTTAGCGGGATGATGAAGCTCTTATGCATAGATTTGATGATGTGATGTTGAGATGAGGCTTCGCGAGGATGTTATGAAGCGAGGCAATCATGTGACGAAGACTTGGTCTAATCCAGACGGGATCATTCCAAGCATGTTGATAACTCGGTGATATGATTCGAGTTGAGGATAATGGATGCTCGAGAGGCGCTTGAGCTAGTATGGAAATAGTCGTCGAGGAGGATGACTAGGAGGTTGAGATCTCATCGTTGTTGAAGGTTCTAGCATGCTCTAAGCAAGAGTACATGGGGATGCCCAAAAGACTAAGTTGATGGTCAAGTACTCTGGGTAGATTCGATAATCCTAGGCACGGGTCACGATGACGTGCGGGAGTTATGTCTAGAACCGAGGTTACCATTAGCCCTTGACGGACGGCTGAAAGAATGTGCCGGTCATTCAATTAACGGTGATATCGAAGCAATGATAATAGTGATAGCCAGAGTCATGGATGTTTGGTTGTATCGTCATTCGGTCTCAAGAGCGGTATTTCCTGGGTGCTTATCTGACCTTGGTTTTAGACCTTGGGATTTGTACTTGGAAAACATCGCTCTTGACTCGAGTGACAATTGTTTACTTTAAATTGTATGCTCTGCTATGTTGCTTCTGCTTAGTGTGTGTCTGGGGGCTATCACTGTAGAATGAGGTTGGAGTGGGAGGGTTGTATTCCTATTCCTTTTCCTTTATGCTCTTTTGGTATGTTGTTAGTTAATTTACTGCTCACTAAGACTGTTGTCTGACTCAAGGCTTTATGTTTTAATTCTTATTGCCTTGGGCTGTTCGTCCATTTTTGGGACGGGCAGACTAGGTAGCAGGTGACAGGTGCTGTTCTCTTTTCACGATGCTGATATCGAAGACGAGCTGGAGGGTTGCATATTATCTTCTAATTATATGTACTGGATATTCCGCTGTGTTGTATTCTCTGAGAGATATGTAGTGAGGCTTGATGTATTGACTATGTGGATGCTTGTATTCAACTATTATGGAGTTTTATATGATGTCATTTTGTTCTGTAAAGCTTCACTATACCTATGTTCTATTGTATTTTGTCCATGCGCTGTGAGCAATACGATAGATTCTGTTGTTTTAATTTACCTTGACAATCGTCCATGGTCGTCTGGCACACTTTACAGTGCACTTTCTCTAGATTCGGTGCAGGGGTCATGGGCGGTCGTCACATTTGGTATCAGAGCATTGGTTAATCGATTTTACCCAATGCTCGCTGTCGTAACTACGTATGAGAGACGTAATTGTATTTTGATGGATGATTACTATATATAATATAGTAGCTTAGTAGAGTTTGAGTCCTTTATGCGGTTGTTTCTCTAGATGTTCTAATCATTCCTTTTTATAGATATTGAGAATGAGTCGAAGAGGGAGACCAGCTGCTAGGGAAGGCCGTGCTACTGAAGAGACTGCTGATTATGCAGCCATGTTCGAAGCTATGATGACTTCGATCATGAGAAGGATACCAGTTCCGGGGGCAGCAGTTGATGTTGGAGTTCAAGTTCAAACTCCGAAACCAGTGGATTTTGCTAAGTTGTGCAAGGATTATACTGCTCTTGGAGGGAAGGTTTTCTTGGGAACAGAATCTACTACCGAAGTCCAGAGATGGATAGATGCTTGTAGAAGGATCTTTGGTGATTTGGGAATTGATGATGCAACTAAGAGGAAGTTGGCATCGAGGCAGCTTCAAGGGAGAGCTTCTGATTGGTGGAACTCTATTACCATCAATACTGCGGAGGAAGAGATTACTTGGGAGCAATTCCAAGCTAGATTTGAAGCCAAGTTCATTTCTACAGCTCAGAAGTCTGTTCTGTTCAAGAGGTTTGTGGAGCTCAAGCAAGGTGGAAGATCTGTTCTTGAGTATGTTTCTGAATTCGAAGCTTTGTCCAAATATGCCCGGTCATATATTGAGTCTGCTTATCAGAAGAATGAGAAGTTTGTGACCGGCTTGGATAGTTATCTTGGGAGACAGTTGGTGGATCATTTGGACGATTCATTTGAGAAGCTTGTGGAGAAAGCTCTTAGGCACGAGAGTCTGTTTCCTAAGGAAGGATCTGTTGTTGCTGTTACCAAGGGAGAATCTAAACCACAGCAGGGTGGAAACCAGAAGAGGAAGCAGCAGCAACAGAAGGGTAAGGATGGCCAGAAGAAGCCGAAAGGCGAGGTGACTTGCTACAATTGTCAGCAGAAGGGCCATTTCTCTAAGGATTGTAAGAATCCGAAGGCACCGATGAAGTGTCACAACTATGACAAGCCGGGGCATTTCAGGAAGAATTGCCCAGAACCAAGGAAGGACAGGCAGATTGTGCAAGCTTATGCTTTGGGAGCTGTTCCGTCGTCTTCGAAAGGTCCTACTGCCGAAGAGAAGGGAAAGAGTGTGGTTGTTCAAGGTACTCTTTTCCTATGTGGTATTCCAGTTAGAGTTTTGTTTGATACTGGAGCATCGCATTCGTTTGTTTGTAATGAACTAGTAGGCCGGTTAGATTTGAAGCCGGATATTGTTGATAGGCCATTGGTTGTGACTAATCCAGTTGGGGGTTCGTCTTGTTTGTGTATGTTATGCCGTGGTCTAGTTGTATCGAGTCATGGTTGCTCTTTTGTTTGTGATTGTTTTGTTCTGAACTTTGCGGGGTTCAGAATTATTTTGGGTATGGATTGGCTTAGGAAGTATGCGGCTAAGGTTGATTGTGAGAGGCTGGAGGTGACAGTCGAGAATGTGGAAGGGCGAAAGATTGTGATACGATGTAAGCATGAGGAAGGCGTCTTCATGAGCTTCATGTATTCGCTAGTTGTTCCACGGGATGGACTGTCTTTAGTGCCAATCGCAAATAGATTCGAGGATGTCTTTGACGAAGTCAAAGGGTTGCCGCCGCATAGAGAGATCGAGTTTCGAATAGATCTAGTTGAAGGAGCCAGACCTGTTGTGATGCCTCTTAGGCGGATGGCGCCTAGGGAACAGCAGGAGTTGAGGGTGCAAGTTGATGATCTTTTGCAGAAAGGATTCATTCGGCGTAGTGTGTCCGAGTGGGGTGCACCAGTTGTGTTTGCAACCAAGGCAGATGGGTCGTTGAGATTGTGCGTCGATTATCGTGAGCTGAATAAGGTGACTAAGAAGAACAAGTATCCATTGCCAAGGATAGATGACTTGTTTGATCAGCTTCACGAAGCTAAGGTGTTTTCTCAGATGGATTTGGCAACGGGATTTCACCAGTTGAGAGTGGCTAAGGATAGTGTGCCGAAGACTGCTTTTAGGACACCATCCGGGTTCTTTGAGTGGCTGGTAATGCCGTTTGGATTGACTAACGCGCCAGCATATTTTGTGGATCTTATGAATAGAGTGTTCAGAGATCAGTTGAACAAGTTCGTACTTGTGTTCGTGGATGATATTCTGATTTATTCCAGAACGGAAGAAGAGCACAAGACGCACTTGCGTATTGTTTTGGAAATCTTGCGGAAACATCAGTTGAAGGCTAAGTTTTCGAAGTGTCACTTCTGGAAGAGTGAAGTGAGGTTCTTAGGCCATGTGATTTCTGGAAATGGAATAGCGGTTGATCCCGCCAAGGTGGCAGCAATCCAGGATTGGGTTAGACCTAAGAATGCATCAGATGTGAGAAGTTTTCTTGGATTAGCAGGATATTATCGACGGTTTATCAAAGACTTCTCCAAGGTAGCTGCACCGTTAACAGGATTGACGAAGAAGAACCAAGTGTTCATTTGGGATGCTAAGTGTGAGCAAGCTTTCGGAATCCTGAAAGAGAGATTGACGAGTGCTCCTGTTTTGACTATTCCAAGTGGGAATGATGAGATGGTGGTTTACACCGACGCATGTGGTACTGGACTTGGAGCAGTGCTGATGCAGAAGGATAAAGTTGTTGCGTATGCCAGTCGACAACTAAAGCCGCATGAAAGGAATTACCCGACTCATGATTTGGAGTTAGCGGCGATTGTGTTTGCTCTGAAGATGTGGAGACATTATCTTTTGGGAGTTCGATTCGAGTTGTTTACGGATCACAAGTCGCTGAAGTATCTTTTCTCCCAAAAGGATTTGAATCTTCGGCAGCAGCGTTGGCTAGAGTTTTTAGCATCATATGATTTTGGTATAGCTTATACTCCGGGAAAAGGTAACGCAGTGGCAGATGCGTTAAGTCGAAGACATGCAGGATTGGGAGCCATGTTTTCAAAATGGAAGAGTCTCGAGTATTTAGCTGGATTTGACTTCAGGCCTAGATGTGAATTGGAACCTGAGATGTTGGCAAACTTATCGATAAGACCCACTCTTGTGGAAAGGATTGGCGAGGGCCAAAAGCGAGATGATAAGCTTGTCAAGATTATCCGTGAATTGGAATCTGGATTGGATCCAGAAAAGGATAAAGGATTCGAGGTCGATCGAGAGGGTTGGCTTCGGAAGCAAGGACGACTAGTTGTTCCCGATATAGATGAATTAAGGAGTGAAGTTCTGAAGGAAAGTCATCACTCGAGGTTGACAATTCATCCAGGTGGAAATAAGATGTATCAGGATATGAAGAGAACCTACTACTGGGAAGGTATGAAGAAGGATGTTGGAAATTTCATTTCCAAGTGTATGAACTGCCAGTTGGTAAAGGCTGAACAGAAGAAGCCAAGCGGATTGCTTCAGCCATTAGAAGTTCCTACATGGAAGTGGGAACAAGTGTCGATGGATTTTATCGATGGATTGCCTAGAACCAGAACGGGAAATGAAGGGATTTGGGTCATTGTAGATCGTCTGACTAAGAGTGCACGATTCATTCCTATTCGATCGACTAGGACTGCATCAAAGTTGGCTGAGTTGTATGTTAAGTGGATAGTCCGATTCCATGGTATTCCGAAAAGTATAGTGAGCGATCGAGACCCATTGTTCACTAGTGGATTTTGGAAGAGCTTCCAGGAAGTCTTGGGAACCGAGTTGTGTTTGAGTACCGCTTATCATCCTCAAATAGATGGTCAGACCGAGAGAGTCAACCGAGTTTTGGAAGATCTCCTCAGAGCTTGTGTTTTGGATTTCGGAGGATCATGGGAAGATCACCTTCATTTGGTGGAGTTTGCATACAACAACAGTTACCAGTCAAGTATTGGTATGGCACCGTATGAGGCATTGTATGGAAGACCGTGTAACTCTCCAACATGTTGGTTGGAAACTGGAGAAAAGCTGATGCTTGGGCCAGAGATGATTCGACAGACTTCGGATTGCATAGAGATCATTCGGCAACGAATGAAGGCAGCCCAAGACCGTCAAAAGAGTTATGCCGATAAGCGTCGAAAGGATTTGGAATTCGACGTAGGAGATATGGTTTTTGTGAAGATTTCTCCACTAAAGAATGTTATTCGATTCGGGAAGAAAGGAAAATTGACTCCGAGATTTGTTGGACCATTCCCGATTATCGAGCGAATTGGAAAGCTCGCTTACAGATTGGAGTTACCAGAGAAGATGTCGAGTGTGCACAATGTTTTTCATGTATCATATCTACGGAAGTATGTGCACGACTCGAGTACGGTGGTTTCTGCTGATAGCTGTGAAGACTTAGAAGTTGATCCAGTTGATAGAAGACCTCGTAAGCCGCTTCGTGTTGTTGAAACCGACACGAAACAGCTTAGGAGGAAGGTAGTTAAGTTGCTCAAGATACAATGGAGTGATGATGATAACGACTGTACGTGGGAGGTGGAAGAGAGGATGAAGGCAGCTCATCCTGAACTCTTCGAGGTATGGCCCTAAGGTGTCGTATCATCTAACGAAATTGTAACTTGTCCTTAGTCTTAGAATTCTGTACGCTAAGCTAGAATTGGATGCATGGTTTATTGATTGTTATGGATGATAGGCGTACAGAATAGCTTTGATTGCCTTGTTTGTTTGGAATTTCGGGGGCGAAATTCCTAAGGGGGAGAGAATGTAACGACCCGTATTTTTACGGATCAAAACATTCTAAAATGATTGACCTTTGGTTGTATGGTTGTTAAGTCATTTCTGGTTTTGGCAGAATTTTGCTTAAGTCCTAAGTCGTAGCCGACTTAGGAGTTTGGACGAGTTAAGCAACAAGTCTGGGTCGAGTTGCCGACTCAAGGAACTCACCGAGTTAAGGGAGTGTGGTTGACCGACTTAAGGTAGTGACCGACCTAGGAGATAAGTCGTGACCGACTTAAGAGATAGGAGACTTAAGAGTAGTAGGCGACCTAAGTATTCTGGGGTAGAGTTAGGTCGGCAACGACCTAAGGAAATGTTGTGAGCGACCTAAGTGTTTGGGTGGGTTAAGTGTTAGGTCGACGGTTCGAGTTGGCGACCTATGGGATTGACCGACCTAAGTGTTAGTGTAGTTAGGTCGTTAGATTTGTGTTGAGTTAGGTCGTAGGCGACCTAAGATGGTTAGGTCGCGTGGGTGCTAAGTTGTTAGGTCGCAGGGTTTTGTAAGTCTTAGGTCGTAGCTTAGTAAGTTGTTAGGTCGGCAACGACCTAAAGGAGCTGGGTTTTGCCTAAGTGCTAGGTCGCGTGAGTTGTTAGGTCGCGTGTTGGTATAAGTCGTTAGGTCGTATAGGCTGGTTAGGTCGGCATAGCAGTAAGTCGTAAGTCGTCTAACCAGTTAAGGCGCGTGCGCATTAAGTCGTAGACAGGGTTCGTATGTGCGCATGTGTTGAGTCGGAGGTTGCTTTAGGTCGTCAAGGGTTAGGTCGGAGGCTCTGTTAAGTCGTGGGGGTTTTTAGGTCGTAGGTCGGCATAGTGTTAAGTCGGCAGCGACTTAAGGAGATTGCCGAGTTACGACTTAGGGCAGTTTTCAGCTATAAATAGGAGAGCTTCTCTTCATTTTTGGGATCCGGATTTTGAAGCGACGAAGTGCTGCCATTTTGAGAGCTCGACTTCTACACTTCTTCACTTCTTTTCTCCACTCTAATCTAGTGCTTCCATCCATCCAAATCGAAGATCAAGATTGAAGATTCAAGGGTTTAGATTGAAGATCTTCATCTTTTCAAGAGAGATTTCTTCGTTTGAAGCGGATTCGTGATAGATCAAGCTTCATCCTTCGCTGTCCAGATCTGAAGTGTGTTGATTTGGGTTTGTTTAGGTGATTTGGTGAGTGGTGATTATCTCTCACACGGATCCAAAGGAGTATATCGGATTGTTGGCCCGATTTGGTGTTAAAATAGTGATTTCCATGCATTTTCTTCATCCTATGTGTAGATCCATATAGATCCATTGTTCATGATGATGTTACATCCATTTTATCATATGTTAACCTATGCAAGTTCATTCATCAAGTTTGTAGAGATATAATCCATGTTTTCATGCTTATTGGACTTTCAACTCTTTAATTACGAAAATGCCATTATTGTTATAATTGTCTACTTAGATCATTTTTGAATGCTTGATTGCTTGGATTGATGTTTGATTTGATTGATTATTATGAACTAGATGATTGATGATTAGATTTAGACCAAAGATGATTCAAAAGCTAAGGGAAAGGCTCTTGGATTGGGAAAGCTGCTCGTGGCATATGTAGCGGGATGATGAAGCTCTTATGCATAGATTTGATGATGTGATGTTGAGATGAGGCTTCGCGAGGATGTTATGAAGCGAGGCAATCATGTGACGAAGACTTGGTCTAATCCAGACGGGATCATTCCAAGCATGTTGATAACTCGGTGATATGATTCGAGTTGAGGATAATGGATGCTCGAGAGGCGCTTGAGCTAGTATGGAAATAGTCGTCGAGGAGGATGACTAGGAGGTTGAGATCTCATCGTTGTTGAAGGTTCTAGCATGCTCTAAGCAAGAGTACATGGGGACGCCCAAAAGACTAAGTTGATGGTCAAGTACTCTGGGTAGATTCGATAATCCTAGGCACGGGTCACGATGACGTGCGGGAGTTATGTCTAGAACCGGGGTTACCATTAGCCCTTGACGGACGGCTGAAAGAATGTGCCGGTCATTCAATTAACGGTGATATCGAAGCAATGATAATAGTGATAGCCAGAGTCATGGATGTTTGGTTGTATCGTCATTCGGTCTCAAGAGCGGTATTTCCTGGGTGCTTATCTGACCTTGGTTTTAGACCTTGGGATTTGTACTTGGAAAACATCGCTCTTGACTCGAGTGACAATTGTTTACTTTAAATTGTATGCTCTGCTATGTTGCTTCTGCTTAGTGTGTGTCTGGGGGCTATCACTGTAGAATGAGGTTGGAGTGGGAGGGTTGTATTCCTATTCCTTTTCCTTTATGCTCTTTTGGTATGTTGTTAGTTAATTTACTGCTCACTAAGACTGTTGTCTGACTCAAGGCTTTATGTTTTAATTCTTATTGCCTTGGGCTGTTCGTCCATTTTTGGGACGGGCAGACTAGGTAGCAGGTGACAGGTGCTGTTCTCTTTTCACGATGCTGATATCGAAGACGAGCTGGAGGGTTGCATATTATCTTCTAATTATATGTACTGGATATTCCGCTGTGTTGTATTCTCTGAGAGATATGTAGTGAGGCTTGATGTATTGACTATGTGGATGCTTGTATTCAACTATTATGGAGTTTTATATGATGTCATTTTGTTCTGTAAAGCTTCACTATACCTATGTTCTATTGTATTTTGTCCATGCGCTTTGAGCAATACGATAGATTCTGTTGTTTTAATTTACCTTGACAATCGTCCATGGTCGTCTGGCACACTTTACAGTGCACTTTCTCTAGATTCAGTGCAGGGGTCATGGGCGGTCGTCACAATAGTGGACGTAGGCAAAACGCCGAACCACTCTAAATCGCTTGTCTTTGCAATTTACTTTCTGTTATTTGGAGTTTTTGTTAGATAATCCACTGTTTCAATTTTCATTCTTCATTTTTATCTCTTCAAAAACTTCCGAAGAGTGTTGTGCCCATTTTTGGTACAAACAATGATAGTTTATACTATCTTTTGATACGTGATCGTTCCATTGTGAGATTCTGATATTGTGTTCCTTCTTCCTTATTCTATTTCTTTTTATTTTTATTTTGCCCCAACAATTCATCTTTCTGGCACTTGGGTGCTCACCAAATGAATACCGTGGATGTATTAGTGTAGACATTCGTGGGTCGAAAAGGCGAGTCATTACACTTGGTACCAGAGCTGAAGGTTTACCGAGAACCTTGACTTTAGTGGGTATGACTCATTAAGAGACATGGTAATGGAATGCCTTAGCATGAGTTGTGAGTATTAGACATATGAGTGCGTATTTGTTAGTACTCTAAAACTATTTTATATTGTGTTTATTGGTCTGTTAAGTGGTTTATGAATTCTGGTTGGTATATGGGATACCATAGTATCGATAGGGAGTTCTAAACACTTGAACAGAGTAAACTAACACGGTATTATTTTCAAAATTGGTAAATAAAATTTTACCTAGTATTATATTTTATATAAAAGTACACAATTTTCATAAATTGATATAGTTACTTATAATATGCTTGTTTATTAGGAAATGATAATATTCAATTATTATCATTTATTTTTGATTAGTTGTGCTCGGCTAGTTTATGAGCATTTCCTGTAGTTTATTGAAGAAATTTACCTTTTTACAACAAGGTTGGGTAGATAGAAATTTATGGGAACATTAAATATGAACACCATGTGAATTAAGTTTCATAGTTTGACTATAAGGCGTTCAATGATAATGTTGGGTTAAAATTTAATTTTAACAAGAGTTGTTTATTATTATCTAAACAAAGATATACATTTGTGAAAAGATTTAGATAAGAAAGCAATTGTATATAAACATGGTTTGTAAACAGAAAGGATTTAAATAGAGAATTTGAGGACTTAAATCCTGGTAGTCTTTGAATTTTTTTTTCAAGATTTTGGAGAATAATAATAGTAGTATTATTTGAAAGTAAGTATTTAGGAAATTGGTTTATGAAACTAAGATCATGGTACTTAGTAACATTTACGAAGTATTTGATACCTTTTTAAATGATTTTGGTTAGTTTGAAAGGCATAAATTGGATGTATTGAACTCACTCCTACCGCTTGAAATAATTGTGGTGATGACTTCAACATCATCGGCATTCATTTTTGGGTTTCAAAGTGTGAGATGCTGAAGGGTTGTTTTGGTAAATGGATTTTGATTTAATCCCGAAGTAAGATTTGATATACAAAAGTTATATGTACATATTATTTCAAAATGATTTGAATTAAAAACCGATGTTTAGTTCTAGTGTTTTCTTTGGAAAGAGATTAGATATGAACCTTCTAATGTAGAAATGTTTTATATGTAGGGTGCCCGAGTGGTAGTGGCATAGTCCATATAAATGTTGGAACTTTTCAGGTTTTACCTTTTGGGTACATTATGTTTAATAAATTATTGAAATTTGTTAAGTTATTTCATGGAATCATGTGGTTTATGCATTAGGAAAGTATGGATGTGCATCATGAGATGATATGTTGTTTGGTAGTTCATTTGTTAAAATGGAATGAGATTTTTCCGACGATTTGGAATAGTCAGAAACTTTCGAATTGTTATAGAACTTGTAGTTAAGTGTATTTTTTGAAGATATAAAGTTGAGTTCATATAATAATTGATTTGGGAAGATAACAAGTTAAAAAAAGTTTTAAAGTTGTTAAACATACTTGCTAACCAATTTGATAGTTGTATACACTCTTAGGATGTAATGGAGTATTATATAAGTATGTACTTAAGTTATAAAATGTTGATAAACTTGAAGTATGATTTATGAAATGGGGCATAAATAATTTACTATTGAAAAGATATGCTAATTAAATGAACGTGATTAAAAGGAATTGGTATAGTTAAGAAGCCAATAGGATAAATACGTAAGTTGTATGTTGATCATATTATTCACATGACTGCTCTTGATCCAGTGTTTGAGTAAATGTTTTTGAGATAGTTTACACCGGTCCGAACAAGATTTTTCAATAGATTCTTGAAGACAAACACTTGATACAGATTCTTTATATGATCCCGAAGTTTTCTATCATAGTATATGGCTATGTAAGGAGAATGAAGGTTTCTAGTCAAGGAACCATATCAGAGTCTGCATTAAAGAGGTCAGGTGATCTATGCTAGTTGGGAAGGGAAATCTATATGATCGAGCAAGTGATCAGAGTTGATATTGCATACGGATGGTCCATGTACATCATACAGGCTTTAGTATATTGGTATACTACGTTTGTTGGCTTAGGGAGAGTTTAACGAATGTTTCTTCGATTTGTTCTAGGGTGGCATGAATAATTGTCTAAGCAATAAGCTGAGGCTGTTAAGCGGAAGGTACGCTTAGTATATTGATTATCATCCTTATGTGATGAGACGGTTTGACTTGAGCAAACCATGAGCTTTATTTGCAAGAAAATAGGATATTGATAAGTGTCAATGTATGATTATTTCTTTGGTTGCTCGTGTTGGTATTTCGAGGATGAAATATTTTTAGTGGGGGAGAAAGTAAAGACCCGAAATTTCGGACACTTTGTATTTATATATCTGAATTATATAAATATTTGAATCTTGGATTAAATGTCATTAAAATGATTTAATAAGCTTTTAACCCCCTTTTAAATCATAAGTAATGATAATAAACTTGTTTTGGAAAAATGTTTACAAAAATAAATACTTTGAAAAGATATCAATAATGTGACCGAAAATCATTTTATTAATAAATAGCTTTTTAACCGTCAAAAGCTGGTCAATTTTTTTTACATACACTTATTTGCTTAGGAAATCAATTTAATGAAATAAAAGCATTTTTCTATTTATAAAAATGAACTTTATAGAGTATGTCATGGGTGATGTCATCTTAGATATTAATGAAATGAGCATAAGTGGAAATAACTTTAATGTTAAGCTATGTGGTGTAAAGTTGTCATAAGGGTTTCGGGGGTTTTTGGTCTTTTCCCATCACATTCCTAAGCATATATAAGGAGGGGTACACCCTTAAGAATAAATCACAAGTAATTACAAAGCTTGAGTTCTAGAATCAACGGCTTCTCTTCTTCTTCCTCTCTTATGTTCTAAAAATAAAGAGTTGCAAATCAAATCCAAATCACTCAAACTTTGCCACAAGGCTTATTATAATATTAGAAACCCTTCCACTATGCCAAAACATGAAGAAGTGAAGCCAAACTCCCATGGGAAGGTATGGCCATGAGCAGTTATGGTGATGGGAGGGAGGAAAAGCAAGGCTTAAGCAAATGAAAGGAGGAAGGAATGAGGTTGTTACAAGTGGGGTTAGGCTTTGGTTCCTGGATCCTAGTTTTGGTTAGATTAAAATGAGGTAATACCTCACTTTGAATGAAAAATGTAACGTATATATGTTGTGTTTTATTGTGCTAATGTTGTTTGAGTTGTTGTTAACTTATGTTAAAACAATGGTTGTAACTTCTTACTTTAAAAGTAAGTGACATATGTGATCTATGTACATGGACTTGAACAAAATTGGAATGGACTTTAATGACTTATATGACATATGACTAGTCCTTGAACAAAAGTACAAAACACATAGGTTATAGATTTACTTTGGTTTAGTTTTGACTTGGATTTACAAGTGCACTTATAGTGATAGTCGTTATAGAAGTAGTTTGGAATTGCCTTATTTTTGGCAATTGTTTTGGAATTTTGTAGAGAGATCCTTAAGTGTTTCTTGCCATATTTACAATGCTTTATATGTATGTTTGTTGCTATTAGTAAATAGTTAAGTAACATCTCGAAAACGGCCAAAACATCACTAGTGCAAAACTGCCCCGTTCAGACGTGACTTTTGGACTTAAAAGGTTCGAAAAGATATTCAGATTTGAGTATTTTATTTCATTCTTTTTACAAGTGGTTACCGACTATTTTATAGTACTTTAAAAGTGGTTTGAGATATTTATGAATTTATAAGAATTAGTTGTGAATTTTCAAATGAGAGATATTTTGTCAAAAAGGTGTCATTTTCAAGCTGCTAATGAACTTTCAAACTTGTTCTTTTCAAGTGATATTTTAAAGGAATGTTTCTTGGAAAATATCTCATATAAATATCTTGGACATATCTTATATAAATATCTTGGAAAATATCTTATATAAATATCTTGTTTAAGATTATAAAACAAAAGGTTTAGAAAGGGGTTAGTAATTGTTTAATGACCAAATGGTTAAATTGTTTAATTACTTATTAGGAAAGTAATTAACTATGCTTAGCACTAAAAAGCCGATGAAGTAATTTTATCAATTTGTGAGAGTTAAGATTGATGTCGAGTAGGGACGGAGCAATAGAGCTCTAATTTACGGGGTTTCCCTCTTAACCAAAGAATAGGTAAGCGGAAAATGTTAGAAACGTGTTAATCGTGTTGATTTCTTATTGTTTATGGAAATCATTAATACTATATTTAACATTAAAAGCTAACGAAGTAGGCTTATCTATTTGTGAGTTTCAAGACTAAAGTGTCTAGGCAAGGCTTGGAGCAATGTAATGACCCGTATTTTCGATAATTAAAAATATTAAATTTAATAAAATTTTGGAATTTTATATTGTGAGAAATTAAAATTTATGATTTATAAATGGAAAAAACTATTAGAATATGAATTAACAATGTTGATTGAATGGTATTGAAAAATGTTTAATGTAATTTCAATTAATGGTAATAATGAAAGTTAATAAGGAATAAAATTGAACGTTGTATTGAAAAGAGAAATCAATGTTAGTTGATTTGGTTGGTTTTAACATGCAATAGGAAACTAATTATTTAGTACGTAGATTCGGTAACCTTTGTTGTAAGCAATAGATTGATAAATGTGTTTTTAAATGTGTTTAAATTACTTAAATGTAAATATTGCTTTACTTATCATCTTATTATTTAATCCATTGAATCAATTTGGAAATCAATGAAATTAAATGTAATTAAATATTGCAGTTAATATAAGAAACGATGTTAATTGTAGAGTTGAGTGAAATAAAATGAGACTTGTTGAATAAATTCATAAGGTAATAGTTGATTTAATATGAGAACATTTAAATCAAAAATAAAAGAATAAAAATGAATAAATTTAGTAAAGGAGTAAACATATGTTTATTTGTTTGAAATGTATTTTAGCTTACAGATTAATTATAGGGATGAGGAACTTTTATTTAGTAAGAAATGTATAACTCCTGTTTGTATCCAATAATGTAGAATATCTTTAAATTACTATTAGATAGGAAATAATTGTTCCATTTGTCATTACATTTATTTAGTCCATTTTGAAATTCACCTTTTAAACAATTGAAATTAATGTAATTGAATAATTTTAATTAATAGTAGAGAGGACACCAAATTGTAAATTAATAGGTGTAACTGAATGTAGCTTATGTTTGCGAAAATATAAGGAAAGTTTAATTTAATGAAAAGAACATTTATATCAAATAAAACGAATGTTTCATTTGTGAATGTAGGTTTAATTTCATTAAAATAAAGAATAGAATGATTGATTTAAAGGAAGAAATATATGTATATTTGTACTGTGTTTTCGCATACAGATGGATTACAAGAGTAGGAAAATAATTTAAATAAGTTATTTATTACTTTGCTGTATAAACAACAAATTTATAAACGTGTTTAAATGACTAAAGGAAACAATTGTTCTATTTTTCATCCATTTTATTTGTCTGTTTTGAAATTTAACTTTGTAAGTAATTGCAATTAATGTAATTGAAATATTTTAATTAAAAGGAAAGATAATGTTGATTGCAATTAATAGATTAATAAAATAAACGCACGTTTTGTGTTAAACAGAAACTGTGTTTTAATGGAAATAAAAGATCATTTTGGGAAAAAAAAATTGAACATTTCATTTTTAAGGTAAGTATAATTTTATTTATTATGCATAGAGAAAAAAACTAAATGCGTACAAATTTGAATATTTTTTGAGTTAATGAAGTTAATTTGGTTACTTGTCACAAATTAAATTTCAAAAGGTTGTGCGATGTACATGGTCCCTTCATTTATTTTGTTATTAATTATTGCATGTACGTTTTAAAATAGTTACCTCATTATTAATACTTGATCCATTCATTTCTCCTTCTGTTTAATACCCGAGCCTAGACTTTTAGGTTGTATTTAATTTTTGCCACCTCATTTTCGCATATACAAAATTTCACTTTCCTTTGGTTTGCAAACTTTTCCATTCCTACGGACATTTCCTTATGCATTATTAATGCCTGAAGCTTTCAAAATAAATTGTGACATTTATTTTTGTCCCTCCACCTTCATTTCCTAATTATTAAATAACCTGCAGCTTATTCTTTCATTTGCGTTTTGTTTCTCCCAGCACCTCATATTCATTTAGTTCAAATTGTTCTTTGCTGAAGGTATATTCTTATCATAAAATTATTCATGTTTTAAACTTGTCCCTTCATATTTTTTTTGTCACCGCCTCATTTCCTATGTTCATATCTCCATTTCAAATCTTCCTTTCCTTGAATCATTTTAACGTGAGCTTGCAAATTCAAAAGCTCTCATTTTTGCAAATTCAAAAGCTTTCTTTTATGAAACATGAGTTTCATCTTTTCATTTATCCTACACGTCCTACCCTCATCTTAGTTTGTTCTTCCATCTTTGCCTGAAGCCTCATCTTGAGAAAAATGTAAGTATTAAACTTTTTTTATTTTTTTAAATTAAACATGTACCAATTATTATTTTAATAATATTTCTTATAACATGAATATCTTTTTCATATAAACTTCAATTCATGTGCGATTTCTTCTTTTGGATTCATATTTAAATTCCGGATAACATGAACTGGTTTGGTTGAATTTGGAGAATGTTCAAATTTTGTGCTTTTATTGGATTTTTAATCGACTATAAATCAATGGTGGGTGATTTAACCCACTCACACAATACTAAATCTTCTTATGTTAGGTCAATTAGGTTTATGAAGTGATAAGAATTTTATTGAGTGCTGTTTGGTAATTTAGTTTGTCATTTAAATTTAATTTGAATTTATATTGAATTAAAGTGACATTTCAATTAATATTGAATTTAATTGCTAGTTAAGTACCTGATATTGATAACTAGTTAACTTTTGTGGTTTATTGGCTGATTTGGATGTTGACTATGATGGATGTCTATTTGTTGACATTTTGGATGATTGGATGTTTATTTATTTTATATATCCCTGTTACCACCCTGTATATTAAGTAATAGCATATAAACTGTTAATTGAATTATTTCGAATAAATTAAAGGTTGAAATGATATATACCTATGACACTTTGATTTGGATTGAAATGATATATATATCCATCCCTATAATTAAAATCAGAATAACTGATCATTTGGCCATAGGGTAGAAAATTATATACGGATATTGGATTGGTTAAATTAAATGGTTTTAAAAATTTTGCATTTGGATTTTTGATTACATGATATTGTTTTAAAGGAAATAAATTGTGGATTTATATGAATTGAATTATTTCTAATTCAAGTTTTGAAAAGTTGAAATTTAAATTGGTTAAAAGAAATTGTTTAAAAGAATTAAATTGGAAATGTAAAGTTATAATCGATATATGACTTTAATTCGAAAGATTGAATTATTTTAAGATTTGAACCTTAAAATTTAACAATGAGGTTTAATTTGATTTAAGTGTTTGAATCAGTAAATTGAAATTGGACTTGAAATCGATATAAATTGAAATGGTTTAAAATAAGAATTGAATTGGAATTTCAAATCATTGAATTGAATTTGAAGTTAAAAATGAATGTTTCGAAAATTGAAGTGAATTCGAATTGAAATTGAAATTAAGTTGATTTGAAACTATATCCAAATTGTGCCAATTGAATTGAAAAATTGGAAATTGAGTTTGTTGATTTGAAATTTGGACATGGGTCCAAATTTGTTGAAATAGAAAGAAACAGTTTGATAATATTATTTTCAAAATAAATTGTTTTAATATAAACTGTTTAAAATCTATTTTTTTAAATACTCAAATTATTTTGATTTTTTCCAAATTATTTTACTTTGTTAACCATTTCCATTACTCAAACCATTTTATATTAAACTGTTTTAAATCTCTAAACTATGTATAACTATTCAAACTATTTTCTAAAAAAATTCAAACTGTGCAAAGTTAGAATTTTTATGTTTAAATCTTTGATTTAAATGCGAATGTGGTTACATGAGGTTATAACCTAAGTTGGAATTTGAAATGATATTTTCAAGTGGAAATGACATATTTTGAGTAAATATGGTATTTGAAATGAAGTGATATTTTTGAAGTGAATATGATATTTTAATATCAAATATAAATCGGTTTTGAAATGTAAAAGAACCAACCGGTGTGAAAAATGACGTTTGGTTGTTAAAGAGACCAGGGCCTCTTATTGGCATACTCTCTGTCAATATTGGAACCACTTTAACAACTGTGTACGCGGTGGATGTTATCCAGAATGAAGTTGTTGAATTGGAGGCGTTTGCTGGATTTGAAGAAAGAGAACGATGATGGATGACCCCAGCACTTGTGCGAATTTTAAATGACTAAAATAGGACAGCTTGCCAGGGCCAAATGGGCTAGCTATCCCTAGCGGACACACCTCTTCGTATTACTATATTTATGTTGGCTTGATCGGTACACCTTGATTTGATTTGATTTTGGGGGTGTTGGACACGGTCGATGGTCGTAGCTACGATGCGTTACCACCAGCCCTACGACCCGAACTCGTAGTATCCTACCTTGGGCATTGCCTCACGTGCCTGGTCATACTCTTTATCCTTATTCGTGCCCACTGCGATTTTCTTTTAGTATGGTACCTATAAAGGACTCACTGGCTACCGACGTTACTAGTTGTGTTACAGGACCTACATAGACTGCCTACTTAAAAATGTGTTAAGGGGGATCAATGTAAAGCTTTAACACTAGTTTAATACTTTACTTTACTGATAGACACTACATATATAGCGTATCTTACTACATATAGAAAGTTTGATGGATCCATAGGAGATGGAAAATCCCGTAATATCTCTTAAGTTATTGTATGCACATTATACACTGGATAGGAGATGTAAAATGTCGTAAACATCTCTGAAGCTATTACACTCATTTTTACTTGTTGTTGATTTAACTTGCATAAGAACTTTTAGTTCTGACTTGAGTGCCTTATTTTTTCATTACGCTCGGAACAGCCTGAGCATTTCAGTGTTTGAAGATATTATTTCTGGAGGACGAAGATGGAGTTTGGTATATTATATTATTAGTATTATTCCGCTACATCATTTTTGTATGTCTGTTGATTGTACTTTGATTATGTTGTAAAAATTGTGTAATCAAATGTATATTGTAAAACAGCTTCATGAACTGTTTATTTGATTATTATATTTTGTCATTCCGCTGCGAGATTATGTGTTTTTCTTTCCTACTTTTCTCTTATATTCTTATTTACCTCGTTGATAATCTGCCCTTTTGAATGGTTTGAGTTAGACATGTGTGGTTAATTATCGATTTAAATCATCCAAAAAGGTGGGTCATCACAAGCAAACAGTGCCGAAATTTACCCTACTTCACTCTAGGGCGAGGAATAGTTAAGTTGGAATGTCAGAAATTAGTTAAGCGTATGAATCATGATTTGTATAAGCAATCATCTTTAGAACTTGATAGTTAACTAGTATATACTGAACTTGACTGAATATGGACTTAGATCTTTAAAAGAATGTTTGTAAAATTAGTAACAAGTATGAGAATGGTTTTGGATTTGTTGTGACAGTGTATTAGTAACTTTTGTCTTTAACCCATTTTGATTATACTTATGAAATGTAAATAGATCTTTAAAAGAATGATTTAAAAATAATCAAAAGCGAAATAGTCTTGGGTTTGTACTGACAATATTTAATTAACATTAGTCTTAAACCTTTTGAGTGGATTTGTGAAAGTACTTAGATCCTTAAAATGTATACTTTAAAGGAAATAATAAGTAATGGAATCTTTTGGAAAAAAGTAGAAAAAGTAAAAGTTTATTAAATAAATGAAGTTT
Source organism: Allium fistulosum (assembly GCA_030737815.1). Lineage (NCBI taxonomy): Eukaryota > Viridiplantae > Streptophyta > Magnoliopsida > Asparagales > Amaryllidaceae > Allium > Allium fistulosum. The sequence goes on from CM060903.1 coordinate 602,446,575, forward strand.
ACTAATAAAGATGTTTTAATTAATAAAAAGGATTAATTAAATGGAAGGGATTAGGAGTGACTTAAGTAACTTAATTATACTTTATGTGGCTTGATTGTGTTTTTAAGGATAATAGTATTTTGTTTGTTTGTTTGTTTGTGGAAAGTAACCTAGACTAGGTTTCATTTACAAACATCTATCTTATGCTAGATAGTTGATTACTCGACTACCGAAATTGACCAAATATGACTTAAGAAGTAATCGGAAGGCTTCGCAATTTCATAACAATAAGAACCCCCAGGGAGGAGTATTGGTACAAAACATCTCTAGCTTTTGCTTACTTCTGAGAGAACCGGAATTGAGTTAACCAAAAAATTCATCGATTGGTTTTGAAGAGAACGGGATCGGCAAGTGTATTACTTATCGAATACCACTTCAAAACTAGTATATGAGTTCTATGTTTTGGAGGCGATTGTGAAGTGGAATGTTATAGAGTTGAAATGACTATCCTAAGGTTAAGTCCAAGGGAAATGTCAGCGTTAGCATTCGTCAGAAGACTTATGTGGGGAACTTATATAGAGGTTCGAGATCTGTTCTAGATGCTCGAATCCATGTAGTAATTCATGATATGTAAGAGCCGAAGGAATCCATTTGGGTATTCATGTTCTATTCAAGTGATGAAGACTTGTGTGAAAGGTGCCGGACGTAACATCAACATCGGAAGTGGCTAAAGATGGAGTAGGATGCATGGCATGGGGTTTAGCGACCCATGTCAGGATGTTATCAACTCCATTTCTAGATTACCTATTGATTGTTGGCCGATGGGAGTTTATGATATTTGTTTCACGTTGTTCATGTTTATGTATGGACTTGGGTCTCTTGTGTTTACCCGATGATGTATTTTATCTAGAAATATATGATCCTCACAAGGTAGTTTCTTGTCCTTGTGTATGGAATTTAGATTCGGCTTCCCCGAAGAGATCTCTATGGAAAAATCCATTATGCAACGTACCTTATCGATTTCGGTTGTACTTCTATTATGCTGGAATGTAATCAATGTAACCATTTCGGCTATGGTTAATATTTATTTTGAACCTTAAACATTATTATATTATGAATGGATTCTCTATAAACTGTTTGGTCATTGTAAGGTAAAAACCCGTCCGTGTTTATTGGCGGCGTGGTCTTATGAGATACCCTTATTTTGAAGGGTTAAAGATATAATAAATTTATTTGATATGTGTTTCTCATACTGGTTTAATAGACTGATCCGGGTGTTATTTTTTTATAATGCTCCGGTTAGCCCTGTCTATGTTTCCAGATTTAGCTTTGGATGCTTTGGAGATTCTTGAGAAGAGTTGGAGTTCTACCTATCATAGTATTTATTTCCGTTGCATTACTTTTTGTATATCATCATCATTGGTTAGGACAAGTTGTTATAACTGTTAGGGCTAATTATTGTAACTCTGAAAAACTTTATATCTTAGGTTGACAATTTATGCCGTCTTCTGATATGATATATGATCGTTCCGTTTTGAGATTCTGATATTATGTTCCTTCTTCCTTGTTTTATTTTGTTTTCATTTTATTTTAGCCCAACAATTCATCTTTTCGGCACTTGGATGCTTGGCACATGAATACCGTGGATGTAGTCGACATTCGAGGGTCGAAAAGGCGAGTCGTTACAAAACCCGTTTTGTGTTTTGGCCGCATGGTCTCACATGTTGTTGGTTGTTTCCATTTATTTTGGAGTTTACTCATACCAGGCTTTTTGTTTGACCCGAGTTGTTTGTTTTCCCTAAACTCTCGGGTACTCATTTATATTTGAGTAGTCTAGGAGCAGCAGGTTTCTTTAGGCTCTTTGAAGATGGTGGTCGAGCATGAGGCTTCTTATCTACCTTGCTATTTCCATTTGTTATGTTTGTTTATGCATATACATATTATCAACAAGTATAAAGGCAGGTTGTTAGGACTGCCTAGACTGATGAAAGTACTTTTATTATAACTCTTATAACCCTTTCTCAAGGAGCAACCTTATGTACTATCTTAGTTTATATTATATTTAACCATTCCATTGTGAGATTTCTGTTTTATTTTACCCCATGACAGCTCGTCTTTCAGATGCATGGACAACAGCACACAAATAACAAGGATGTATTAAATGTCATTCCCAAGATCAGAAAGATGCGTCATCACAATATATGCCTTTGGGGAATTTTATGAAAATATCACATTAAAACCCCAAAATTCAACTAAAGAGAAATGTCAATTCTTAAGTTAGAATCCTAACTATTATATATTAAAATTGCGGAATTATGTAGTTGTTGTAATTTTTATGTTTTACATTCTATTCCACTTCTCATCATTTTTTTGGGATCTAATAAAAGATTTTTAAAAGAAATAAATTAGGAAATGTTGTGTAAGGTTTGGATTCTTTGGTCCGTAGTTTGCACTGCCTATTTCTGCAATTTAAATAGAAATTCCCTTTTCCATTTTATACAAAGAAGTTGAATAAAGCGTAAAAATATTTAATTGTAAGTTTTTATTAATGTTAATTCCGCTATTTTAGCATAAAATAAGTTTGGCATGGATTTATTTTATACAAGTCTGTTGATTGAACTGTGGATATTGGATATATGGTATATTTTTTGATATGTAATTGGACTTGTATAAATTTGAAGTTTTGACATTTAAAAGTTAGTTTAGGGCGCAATCTTCACACATTTAGAAATATTTTAGGAGTGTGTATATATATATAAAATCAAAAATAACATATAATTGTAATATATTAATACATAGTTAATGGGCTATTGATTATCATTATATCCCCCTTAGGAAAGAAGTTAACCATAAAGGAAAAATAAGAGTTTTCTTATAAGGCCTTAATATGGAATGCAATGAGATGCCTGATAATATGTTAAGAGAGTGGTGTAAGTTATGACTAAGTTATGCGATGAATTGTGAGACATCGCCAATAATAAGTATCCACGTAGGATACGAGGTTAGTCCCAAATTCTATAGGGTAAACCTGCCCAGCTAATCTGGCTACCAGTCCCTATGAATAGTCGGACTAATATGAGACGTTATAGTTGGGTTATGGGTCATAATATGAAGGACTTACTTTGGGGTTAATGGTATTAAGTGGCTGATTAAGGGCCCACCTCTTACTATAGGAAGTATTAAATGGTCAGGGTTGGAGGTTAGGCACGGTAGAAGATATCTCGAGGAGGGTCTGCTTTGGGTTTAAGGTATTAAGTGGTTATTATGGAGTCCGCCACACCCATAAAAAGAAGTATTAAGTGGGCTGAAGAGATTCTATGTAATGTCTGCTAGAAAGTACCAGAGAGGAGTTCGTCTTGGGATAGGTATTAATTGATGGGGACTAGCCTTGAATGTGGTATAAAATGGTCATAGTCTGCCTAGTTCATATTAATAAAAAGGTATTAAGTGGCTTAGGTGCTATCTCTTACATTGTCAGGACATTATTGATGATAAATACGGTTATTGTGTTGAAAGATTAATAGTTATGGAATTGGATTAGAAAAGCCTTAGGGCTTATAGTTGGAAGACTTACAATATAATCAGGATACGTAAGACATATTCTTATTTAAATTATACTATCCAAGTATTATCATAGAAAGGCTAGAGATTTTTATTCACTAGATCTTGTTGTTCTGACTCCCTCCTCATTACAACACAGATTAGAGATGATGATGCAGGTTTGCGAAGATGGTGGTGGAGACGCGGACTTGTGGTGGTTATTTAGCTATCTATATTATTTTTATATTTCTGATGTACCCATTGAGACATGATGTAATTTGAGATATTGTACCATGAATATTTGGCATTGTTATGTGGGATTATGTTGTTTGTTTTTTACATTTGAATTTTTAATAAATGGTACTGTTTTGATATTATATTTTATCCTTTCGATATGATTTTCTGAATGTGTATATAGATAGCTCTTTGTATCGTTCTTTATATTAATTTTACCAACCAACGGCCAGTTTTGGGATGGGTCTAAGGTTCGATGGTCATTTTCTGTGTCGAAAATTAGGCTCGTTCCGAGACGGGTTGTTACATTTGGTATTAGAGCTTAGGTTACCCGATCAACAGGGATAAGTAAATGTATGAGAGGCGTACTTGTTATATTTGAAAGTATTTTCAGAAACCTTACTATATAAATGTGTGCTTATTATGAACATATGCCTAACTCATAGCTTATGACTATAGAAGTTGTTGCAACCATATTTTGAAAGGATGGACGAGGCAACTGTGAGTGGAAAAAATATAAAAGGGAGTTAAATTTATACTCCTGCATCGATTACCTCATGGGACGAAGGTTATATTGTAAGGAGTGGACCAAGAAGAGCATGACGTATACTAGCACCCCAGAAGCTAAATGGTACTTGAGTCATTTATTTGACATAGACCGCCTTATGATTTTGGATATCGATGGATTGTCGATGAAGACATACTTTTCATCCAGGCATATGGGAGATAAGAACCTATATTTTGTAAGCATCCAGAAGTAAGGAATGATAGGAGTGAAGCAAGATAGGAAGAAAGAGCGGAGCAAGTTTCCATAAGACGTTGTACATTAATCACCAGAAGAAGATAAACGGATTTTTATAAAGATTGAGTAGGGAAGAGGGAAAGCTCAATAGAAAGGACAATTAAAGTCAATTTCTAAATCCAACCCCATAGAAAAGAATTTGATAAAATCTTTTTGGAAAATTCCTTGGAAATGTTTTGAATGAGCCTTTCAAAGGATTTAGTAGGAAGTTATTGTCTTAGGGAAATTTGGAAATTCATAATTTAAAATTTTTGTTGAGTCAAATGTTTCTGCATAAAGTTTTTGGTAAAAAGGGTTTTTCATTTTTGAAATTCTTAGTTAAAGAAAAAAAATTTGTCGAGTCAAATATTTTTTGGTTTAAAGGTTTCGATAGACATTTTTCGTTTTTGAAATAAATGTAAAATAGAGCATAGGTTGGACTCGATGATTTTTCCTATTTCATAAATTTGGAAGCTCATTTTTTAGATCTTTCTAAAAAGGAAATAAATGGAAATGGAACTGGGTTACAATTAAGGTATAGAGAATACGAAGGATAACAGCTGATATGGAAGCCATTTAGGTAAGAGAAATATAAATGGAGGCAATATTGGAAAACTTAGATAGTAATAGCATTAGGAATTTATGTAAAATAGGATTAGTAATGTAACAATACGATCTTTCGACACTCGAAAGTCGACATTAATACGTCTACTGTATCAATTGCCGCGCAATCGAATGCCGGAAAACCGAACCATTAGAGTTAAAAAGAAGAGGTAGAAGAAGACAGAAGAAAAAGAAAGAAGAAACACAGAAACAGAAACAATATCAGAATCTCACATTTGCAGCGGAACAATATATAATAGATAATCACTAGTCTTTTAAACAAAGAACTATCTCAGTTTATACATTACATCACATCAGAGTCAATATACAACTCAATACAACAATGGACAGTTATATAAACTTGTCCTCATATAGAATACACAGCGGAAATACATAAACAAGTACGGGAGTACGTCTCGCCATCCAGCTTGCTTCCAAAGCTCTAGAATATCCAGAATATCCTGATAATCATAACTCTAGGCTGCCCATGTGGAAAATTATGGGCACCCAGAGTTTAGAAAGGAAACAATAAACTCCGAGTCAGTCATGGTGACTGGTATGAGATCGTAAAACAGTTATTTTCACAAAGAAAATAAAATTAATTCGCAATGCTTTTGGAAAATGAAACTACCATAAGACATCCCGCCACAAACACAATGCAAACGCAGAATTGGAGGAGATTTCTTCTTATGATAGCCAAACATGCTTACTACGTAAAATCATTAGATATTCAACAAATGGTCAGGCTAAGGAACTTCCTACTGCCAATGGGATCGCCTCTGGATGGACGTCCCGAAAACCAACCTGGCTCTCTGCCAACACAAGGTCGGGTTACCTCTGGGAATAGGTAACTACTACACGAATATGCCATCCCCGGTCCTTTGGGACCTATATTCGAGGCGCCTCGATCACAAAGCAACAACCATAAAGAAATGAGATTGGAGCAACCACATAGGTTAAATACCAGGGCTCCATACCTGATACCACCCTTTTCCAGAAGGAAATGACATACCCTAAAGGGCGCGACCCTCATAACCTTGCCGCATCATTCCTGTTTCGACCATTTCCGGGGTGTGAGGTCTGACGAAGTCTCGTCCACAAAGCTACGCTTTTTCACAAAGCCATGCTTTGATCACAAATGATCAATAAATGATCAACACACAGCAACACTCAGCATGCCACATTACCAAATTGGGAATATATCGCTGATAACTTTCAACTACATAATCTCTGAGCTCGTACGTCTCAGAGAAGGGTGTTAAGCTAAGAGAATAAATTCTCCGCCACCAACAAAAATGTATTTGAAAGAAATCAGCTTTACATCTCAAAATGTAATGTCAGACATGTAACCATACAAGTCTGTTCCGGGTTCGAACAGAACCGAAGGCACTTCCAAAGAAGCCCTTGCAATCCGGGTATTCACTAATCACGTCCGGACTTCCCATCACAAGAAGAGTGATATAAATCTCTATACCGGAGCAACTCGGTGCAGAGACATTCGACAGGTTGTCCTTTCATTTTCGCAAATACCCGGTCTTCACACTGGTCTTCAAATGTTATCCATTCACGACGTATCACTAATTCGGAATGGGTCATATGACACAAAGGTCTTTTCCCGGCTAACCCGAATAGTGAGCGTTTGTTTTAAAAACAAACCAAGTGCCATTTCAAAGGCAAATATTGATAGTCGGTTATTTAACTATCAAACAACATTCACAACAATCAACCAATTTAAATAATTTTCCCCAAATTATTAAATTTCAAAATATCTTCACACGATATATATTTCCCACACTTCATCACTTTGAAAACAAATTTCAAATCATATTTTCACCTTTCAAACCTTTGAAACACATTTCAAATCAATTTCACACTTCATCTCAAAATGGTCCATTTAAACCAATTAAATAAATCCTTATCGATTTATTTCAAATTTACATCCCAAATCTGTAAATTTATTTCCACACTTTAAAAATAAATCAGTGTTTATTCTTAAAACAAATTTCCCTTTCCTTTACAAATTCCATTTTGAATCTAAATTTCCAAATATTCACTTTCAAACACCAAATCAAATTCCAAATTGATTTCTCAATTTCATTTCAATCCCAAATCAAATTTCAAATTGATTTCTAATTTTATTTCAACACCGAATCAAATTTCAAATTGATTCTAAGTTTAATCCCAAAAACAAAATCATTTTACAAATTTCTTTCAACACAAAAATCCATTTTCATTTAAAACACCAATCAATTTTCATATTGATTTTCCAAAGATTTATTTTTTTCAAATACCAAATCAATTACAAATTGGATTTCAAACAAATTTATCACTTTTTAAAATAAATTACTTTATCTTTTCCAACCATTTAAAATTCCATTTTCAATAAATTTTCCAACTTTCGAATAATACTATTCAAAATCCATTTATAAAGATCTTTCCCCATATTTTTGAAATAATTCGATAAGATTACAAAAAATCAAATTTTCTTTTAAATTCCTTCTTTTAAATTCAATCAATTCTTTCAAAAGAAATTTACTTAAAATTTCCAACTTTAATTTCAAAAATCCAATTTTATTTACTTCTGGTATCCAACGATACCAAAAATACATTTGGCTAAATTTTAGCCTTCAACACATTCAATCACAAATATAATCATTCACAGATTATAAATAAACAATCACACAGCATATGAAACAAATTCATATAATTTGAGAAATCCAGTTGGATCCCTCCAACCTGTTTCCTTGCATCCACAGATGTTAGCACAATACCAATTCCACTTCGAGGTGGAATATCGCGGTATATGGGATTTTATAAAATATCATCCGCTATTATGCGGCGCAATAGGGTCTCATCCGCTATATAATGCGGGAAATCAACAATCCCAATATATACATATTCCAATATATATATTGCTATATACTACTATATATACTATATCACATCCAAACAGCAATCAATCAATAACTGAATTTCCAATTTTAAATTTGAGTGAGAAGATCTCAACTTTAATTTGCAATCCATTTCCAGTCCAGATTATTTTCTTCATTGTATTAGACCTTGTATAAACATTTACGGTTTGTTAATATTTGAATTGATCCAACCATTAGTTACCATTTATTTATTTAATTTAAACCAATAATTTTGTTCTAAACTAATAAGTTGATTTTATACTAATTTTCCTTTTAATAAATCATTTCAGTAACAAAATAGCTACATAAGTTTATTAAATAAATTAATCACCTAAACACATATTTTTAAAATAAACTAATGAGTTGAAAGTGTGCATACATATATCTATTTTTCTTTAGAACTTCCTATAGTTTTCTATTTAAACTTTACTTAACATCATTTCCTAATATATCTACAAATATTTATTTTAAACCGAATTCTGTTTCTAAATCTTACAGTAATAAATAAATAAAAATTAATTTTTTTATACATTCAAAATGAAGAATTAAACCCAAAACATGCTCACCTCACTGCCAGGCTCGCTTTCCGATGACGTCGCCATCACAATCGACTTCCAGTGCCACGCTTAAATCTTCCAAAGCCGTGAAACCACGCAGTCCCCAAAGCTCGCCCATGCTCGCGATCCCCACATCGCGGATCTGCCACACATCGACGTCGCATGAGCCTCAACGGCCACGAAGAAACCACCACCTCACCGCCGACGATTCGCCACTTCCCTCGTCTTGCGCGTCCTCTGACAGTCGCGCCTCAACCAATACGAATCGCGATCGTCAACCCACTGCGCTGCCGCCCCCTCCCCCCCGAGCTCGAACGAATTCGATTCGAGAAAAGATATCGAGATAATGTCTTCGTGCTTTCCCCCCTTTTTTTATCTGAAGGTCGAACTGATTTCATTCAATTTGATTTTGGAAAAAAGTTGAGAAGGGAAAGGCTCGGTTAAATTGAAGTGTAAGAGAGGGAATTACGTGAATTCATTTGGGAATGGGAAAGAGAAAACGACGCGTTTTCTTTCCCTCATCTCGTTCGGCCATTAATTTTTTATTTTCTGGAGATTTTATTTCGAACAGAGAGGTAAAGGACGTGATATGAAGTTGTGGTGGCTTATTTCAGAAGGTTAGCTACAGTGATATTGAAATGAAAGGAAAAAGTTACGAAGTGAAATAATTTCGGCTGAAGGTGACCAGGATATAAATATATATTTTTAAATCAAATTCAAATCGTCCCGAAAACGTAGCTAAAAATCTCGATCTCCTATCGGGGCGTGCCGCTAGGAATTTATAATGTTATATCCCTATTCCGAACGCACTGGAAAAGGTTTCGAGTCCAAATTCGATCGTATGGATAAAATAGCCTTTTGGACCAGTTATAATATTAAATTTTCGATTTAATTTCAGCGCGTTTGCTTATCGTATGACCAAACGATCACTCCAAACATTACGAAAATTGAAATCCGATAATAATACGATATTACGGATCCAATGAAACTGGTTTCGTCGAATTCCGAGAGTGTGCCTCGGAACGCTATTTTTAAATATCGATTTAAGCGATAAAATTCAAAACTGAACAAAACAGTTCCAAACTCAATTCTGAAAGTTCCAGTACGTTCAGAATTATCAATATAATTTTCTAAGCCTTCATATTATTTTTAACAGGCTTGAAATTCCAAACTCAAAATTTTACTCAAATTTTAACAATTAAATTCACTAATTTAATTACCAAATAAACTCTGATATTTGAAATTCAATTCAAACTAACATTCAAATATTTAAAATCAATTAAATATTCAAATTTCAAATGTCAAAAATTCAGGATCGTTACAATCTTCCCCATTTAAAAGAATTTCGTCCCGAAATTACAAGTAAAGAAGAATGCTCCAATACCCGTTTATCATTTTACCAAACCAAACAGTTTTATCAAATTTTCAAACCAATATTCGTTTTATTAAAGATCATCATTTCAACTAACTTTCCAAAATCAACCACAAGTTCCAAATAATATGGTTTTCTTAACAATTCAAATTTAAATTCAAATTCAAGTTTTGAATTCAAAATTTTCTAACTCTCTAAATTTTCAAAATTTTTTGCCAGCGTCTCCTTTGCGCGGCTAGCTTGGTACTACTACAAAATGTCCTTTCGGACCCTCAGATTTCAAAAAGAGAAAGGAAAGCCAAGCGGCTAGACAAGAAAAGATCAAATTTCATACTGAAATTTAAATACATACCTTTTGTGGAGAAATTCAAATTATCTTCAAAATCAAAATCCAATTCCAAATACCCTGTATACTTTACTTAACAACAATATCTAAATTCACTTATTGGATTTCCAATACCCATTTTACTTAAGAATTTCATTCGTTATTTCTTAAGTTCAATATAAGTATTACATACTTATATTTATTTTTACTACTTCACTACTGAAGTTTATATTCAAATTGAATTCCTCTTCCATATAAATCAATTTGCTTCAACAACAAAGTTATATATTCATTTCCATTCAACTTTGCATTTTCAATCCCATTTGAATTCAATTACAATTTCAATTCTATTTGAATTCATTTTATCTTCAAAAACTAAAAATTCACTTTTCTAGTTCAATTCCTACACTTTCATTACAATTTGAAAAATCATTTTTCCGTTAATTTTTTTTCCAAATTATTTATTTTCAATTTGCTACTTCGGTTAATATCTACTTATATTTAAACTGGATTTCCAATTCCATTCGAATTCAATTTACCTTTCATTTATAATTATTGAATTCAATTCATTTCCAAATCATATTTACTTTGTCATTCCTTCAATTAGTTTCACTTACTAATTTTATTTCAATACTTTACTTTGTTTAGCAAAAATCAAATTAAATTTCCAATATTCAGCTTGAATTTCATTTACTAACAAATTCAAAACGAAGTTTAACATTCAGTTTAAATTTCATTTACTTACAATTGTAAATTCCATTCATTCATTTGGAAATTTATTTCTACTTACTTGGATTTTATCTGCAAATTTAACTCACAATTGAATTTTTATTTAACTAACTCAACTTCCCTATTTCATGAATTAATTAATTTTCATATTGATTTACTTGAATTGAATCCATTTTATTTTTATTTTTCCAAGTTTGGAATCTTATTCAACTTGATTCAAATCAAATCTCGTTGCATTATTCAATTTCCAATTCATTTATTTACAAATGTAGCTTCATTTGTTCATTCACAAATTCATTCCTTTTCAATTTTGTAAATCACATTTACAATTTTATATTTACAAATTTCATTCGTATATGAATTTTATTTCCTTATCTTTCAATTCATATTTATTAATTTCATTTATTAAATGAATTTATCTCCAAATCTTTGGTTATACCATTATTTCTTATTCAATTCCATATAACAGTGATAATAATTCAATATTATCTCTTCCTAACAACCAAGCTTCCATATACCATAATAATTTATAGAAAATGATTCCTTCTCTACACAAAATAGTTTTGGGTAAAATTATTTCATTTACCCTATTTAAAACAATACCGTGTCAGTTTACCTTGTTTAAGAGTTTAGAAACCCCTATCGATTACAGTTGGCCAGACTGCACCGACCAGAATCTATAAACAATCAACCGATAAGTCAACACAATACAATTTTTTTTTTGTATTCACTAACAAATACGTGCTCATATCTATTATTACACTCACACTCATTCTAGAGTACTACTGACTCTATCTCTAATGAGTAACACCCAACAGAGCCAGGGATGTCGCTTAACCAACGGCTCTGATACCACATGTAACAATACGATATTTCGACGCTCGAAAGTCGACATTAATACGTCCACTGTATCAATTGCCGCGCAATCGAATGCCGGAAAACCGAACCATTAGGGTTAAAAAGAAGAGGTAGAAGAAGATAGAAGAAAACGAAAGAAGAAACATAGAAACAGAAACAATATCAGAATCTCACATTCGCAGCGGAACAATATATAGTAGATAATCACTAGTCTTTTAAACAAAGAACTATCTCAGTTTATACATTACATCACATCAGAGTCAATATACAACTCAATACAACAATGGATAGTTATATAAACTTGTCCTCATATAGAATACACAGCAGAAATAAATAAACAAGTACGGGAGTACGTCTCGCCATCCAGCTTGCTTCCAAAGCTACAGAATATCCAGAATATCCTGATAATCATAACTCTAGGTTGCCCGTGTGGAAAATTATGAGCACCCAGAGTTTAGAAAGGAAACAATAAACTCCGAGTCAGTCATGGTGACTGGTGTGAGATCGTAAAACAGTTATTTTCACAAAGAAAATAAAATTAATTCGCAATGCTTTTGGAAAATGAAACTACCATAAGACCTCCCGCCACACACACAATGCAAACACAGAATTGGAGGAGATTTCTTCTTATGATAGTCAAACATGCTTACTACGCAAAATCATTGGATATTATTACTAGTGCATAGTGTAGAAAACATTTTGAAAGTATAATATTAATCTTAGCCAACATACCACCATTATTGTATGCCTACTATAGCTACTATGTTCAATAGCAGGTTACCGCCACATTCTATAGCAGGTTATATGTGACATCCGGAATTTTGAGCAATATCAATTTAATAATCTATATTAATATTAAATTGATTTGATATATATATTGTTAATAGGGTATGAATTGAATTAATAATTGTCTTTTAAATAAATATTTAACTGATAAATTATCTTTTAAAGGCTAATAAATTGTTTTCTATTTATATATATATATTTTTATATATATGGTAAATAGTTAAAGTCTGTTTAAATTTTAATAGATAAGGATATACCTTCAAACTCTAATCTTTTAGTAATTTGGAAAATTTGATTTAAATTCAATATTTAATAAATAACTATTTGGCTTTAAAATATATTCAAGATTTAAGTTAAATTGTCTGAATGATTTTAGCTTAGATTTAAATTAAATAAAAGGGCTGTTGTTCTTTTTAGAGTATAGCTTAATAAAAATTAGAAATAAAGTGATAATCTCTTTTATAAATTATTTTAATGTAATAATGAGCTTTATTAATAATCTAATGTCTATACAAGTAGATTTTTATTATAAATAGAAATTGTTATACATATTTTAAATTTATATAAATCTCTAAAATAAATATAATATATAGATAATAAAATATACCTTATGAACATTTAAAGTAAGTATAAAGTATAATAATAATAGGTAATTAATTATTTGATAGTTTATGTTTTAAAATAAAATAAATGCATTTATGTTAGGAGATAGAAATAAATAACAAGTTAACATAATACCATAACCATAACCATATCAAAACTTAAGTAAAAGCTTAAGTAAAATATATGTACACTATAGCAAAGTATACATGTTGCAGGCAAGTAAAATTCATCTCTGTACATACGAATGAAGATAGGAAGTATGCTAAGCTAAGTAAACAAAAATAAACATAGGTAAGATTTCCAAGTACATAAAAGAATAAAGAATTGGTTGTGTAGACTTGATATGGAGCAAGGCATAGAATGCCATCACCAAGTACACGAGATATTTAATTCTCAGCTTCTTTTTAAAATAAAATCCCTGAATTTTCATGTACTGGTCAATAAACAATTGAGTATACTTGTTTATTTATCAAACTATCTCATTTCATCTCATATACAAAAGCCAAGCAATCCCAGTTTCTAAAAGTCTTAAACAAATACAACCTAAGAAAAAGAAAGAGTAGAAGGAATATACAAACCTGAAACCTGAAATCAACTAAGCAATGTAAAGATTCAAGCTAGTTCAAGTTTTCTGGAATCAACAACAAGAATGTATGCAAGTTTCAAGTTTCCAGTTCAAGCTTTCTGTTTTAAATGACTGTGAGTAAACTTTTTAACTAAAACCTAAATACTCTGAGAATTTCTGTGATGATGTTTGTTTATATGTATGTATGTGCAATGCTTGTGAATTTATATAAGTGTGCATATCTGTGGTTTTAAAACATCTCATATCTTAGTTTCAAGTCTCTGCTTTAAACTGTAAACATAAGATACCTTTAGTTTTGATGGATATGACTTATGTTTTAAGTAGACTTGTGATGTATGTATGGAAATATGTTTGTATGATTGTTTTAAGACTCTGGAAACATGTGTGTATGTTTTGATAAACTACTGTGATCATCTCTGTTCTAAAGCTCCAGAGATTTTAAACTCAGTTTCAAACTTCAAATTCTTCTTCTCTAATCTTCTTTAGGCTTAAGTTGTTAAACCAAAGCTTGTTGTTTTAATATAAACTAGGCTTTAAAAATAATTGCAATAATTATAGGTAGGAACATTGTCTGGAAACAATGAAAACACAGAGCCACTTGAAACTTGTTAAAAATCAAACATTTAATTTTGTTGATTTAATTATATATCTGAAATTGTATCTAGAAGATAGGATTTTTAAAATCGGATTCACAATTTTTAGTGTAGTATTGAATGTGTTCTGTGGTGATGTCTGTATTTCGAGTTATTTGGTTTCTCTGGTGATATAGTTGATCTGGGAGGTGGTGGTTCGTTCTGGAGATGGTAGAACTAGCGGGGACTTCGACAAAATTTCCTGATGGTGATATATGTCAGTGGGGTGGTGGCGATTGTCATTCAAAGTCTAGAACCCTAATTTAGCGAAGCTAGGAAGAATCGGTCACCGTGGTCCCTGTACTGGATCGAGTTCGACGAGTTGCTGGGAAATGATAGTTGACGCGTAGGGGAAGTCGAGGCCGGAAGGGTTGACTTTCAGGTGGTCGGAGGTTGGCGAACGACGCGTTGCCAGGTTTGGGCGAGTTCGAGTTGATGGGTTCCAGGCTCAAGTTGATATCGAATTTTGAATTCGAGTGGGATAGGGAAATCTGGTGGTGATGATGGTGTTTGGGCATGAACGTCGACGAAGGAGTGTCGTCGAACTTGATCGGAGACGATCGAATTCGCTGTGCACGTGCACGGTGATCCTCTGGTGGATGATAAGAAGTCTGGGGTAGCAGGGAAATGATACTCGAGTTTCTCGAGTAAATGGAAGAATGGCCCGAGTTTTTACGTGTTTGCCTCGAAGCAAAGTTTGGGTAGTCTCGGGTTTTATGTCGTGATGCCAGTTTTATAAAGCCTGACAATTTCTAGTTTAAAAGTTGGGAGCAGGGTTTAAACTAAGTTTAAACCCAAAGTGTAAGCTATGGATTCAAATTTGCTTTTGTTTCCTAGTTTAAAATGAATAAAGTTTATAAAAAAACAAAATGTTTTACAACTTTAAGATGTTTAAAGTATATTTGAATGTGTTAAATTTTACTAAGTTAAAATTTGTAGTTATATTGAACCTAAATCTAAAATGAAATGTAAAAGTAGATTCAAAGATAAAATGTTTCAAATGCATTTGTAAGTGAGCGTTTAATTTATATATAAGAAAATGTTTTATCCTTTAAACAAGTGAAGATTTATAGATTTGTAATTATTAAGTAAATTAAAATGAGTAATTTACTAATTTGATTAATTAGTGATTGAATTAGTTAATTTAGTAATTTAAAGTTAAATTAGTTAATTAAGATTTAAGATAATAAATTTAGGATGAATAAATGGATAATTAAGAATCATTAATTAAATAAGAGTTGAATTTTAATCTATGATTATTAATTAATAAAGTAAGCAAGAATTAATTAAGTGATATTGAATACTTAATTAATTAAATAATTAAGGATTTATTAATGAGTTATTAAAGATGAAATGTAATTGTAAATAGATAATAAATCTTAATTTAATTACTTTAAGTAAATTTAAGAAGTGTTAATGATTAATGAAGGCTATTAACTAGTATTATAAAATAATGGATTAATATGATCATTTGATAATTTATTAGGTTTATTAATTTAAGATAATAAATGGTGAATTATATAAGTATAATTTACTTAGGGAAGTAATTAAGAAATTAATTTCTCATTTTAATAAATCAAGTTTAATATGAATTGTTTAAGTTAATTAATTAAGTTTAATTAATTTAAATAACCATTTGTTGATGTGATAAGTATAATTACTTAAGGAAGTAATTAATTGTGATGATGTAATAATGAAAGTAATTTGAGTATAATTACTTTGTATAAATTAATCAAGGGATTAATTTGAGAATAATTAATGATGGAGTAATTAAATTATTAATTGAAGTAATTAAGGGTAGTTAATTACTGAATGGAGTTAATCAAGGTGATTAACATTTTGTTTAATTGGAGATAAATTACTAAATGAAATAAATGTAATTAGAGATCATTAATTATTGTAATTAATGATGCAAGTTAAAATGGATTTATTTGGGAATAATTAATAAATGAAGCAATTCATTAGAGTAATTAATTAAGAAGAAATGGAATTAATTTTAGTGATTTAAAAGGTTACTTTCTATAATTGGTATGAAGTAATTAATTTGTAAAATAATTAGAGGATAATTACTTAAATATAATTTGAGATAATTAATCTAAAATGGTTAATTAAGATGGAAAAGTAGGAAATGATTAATTAATTAACTTGTAATTAATTAATGGTTATGTAAGCAAGATTAATATTGATGGGGTAATTAATTTAATTTACTTTAAATTAATTAGAGATTTGTAATTAATTTAATTCATTTTAAATTAATTATAAATGAGGTGATTATTAATCTTTGTTTATATATGATGGATGATATTGATTTCCATGATTGATTGTGATCTCAGATATATACCTATTGTGTTATGGATGCTTGGTTAAGTATGATGATATTGATTATCTGTTTGAGTAGATAATATGGATTAGCTGTTTATGATGATGATGTTATTATCCATTGTGATATTGTTATTTATCTATCTGTGTGTATATAGATAATTGAATTTAATTTGTTTTAACTTTAAAACAACTTGGCCTTAAAAGACACGGTTTGGATTTCGATGAGACCGGGATCGGGTTTGCTACATTACAGCGTGATAGGGGGTTCTCGCTTTGCGTTAGGTGGCGAACGGGAGACTCTTACCCCTACATGTCCCCGGGGGTAGTATAAGGCCTTTTGGGGTTGGTTTGCTAGGTGCTTACAGTCGAGAGGCTGGCCGTAAAAGCAAACCCGAGGTATCACTGTGAGCCACAGCGGGGCTGGGATGGTTGAAAAGCCTACCGGTCGTGAGCCGTTGCTGATGGTTGAAAAGCCTAGGACGTCACAGGTGGTATCAGAGCGTTAGGTTGAGTGAATACCTAGGCTCTGGAGTGGTGTCTATCCTGAGAGAGCGTACTTGTAATTTTTATCTATATATATATATTTATCTATTTCTACCTGTCTGTTGGGTTACCTGTTCGGGTTTCCCAATATAAGTTATAAAGGTAGATAGGGTAGTGGTGTGTCACACGACTACCGATGGTTAGAGTTTGTTGAGATTGGAAGTGTATCTACCGAGACGGTATTGGGTCTACAGTCTTTCTCGAGTAAGCTTTGTTGATGTAAGGATTTCATCGATCTCTGAAGGTAACCTGTTAAGGTTTGGAGTTCATCTTCGAAGTGTAAGTTGGATGAGCTAGAGTTTGGATCTGTCGGTTGGACAGAAGCTAGAGATAATATCTTGATATCTCAGGGAGTAGTAGCTGTGTGATGAGACGCAGTGACTATGGATGTTTCCGAAGATGTTTCTTTGGAACAAGTTTTAAAGAAGTGTGTCTGCTTCGGTGATGTGGCTGAGTGCAACAGGGTGTTTCTGTTTGGTTTGAGGTTCGAGTTTCTCGAAGAGCTTTGGATTTAGAATTCCTTGGCATTGGTGTCAGCAGTGCAGCTCGGAGTATTCTGTGTATTGGCAAGAAGCTTTCTAGCTTAGCAGTGGAGTTTAGAAGCAGCAGAGTGGTTTCGTTTCTTTGTTGGATTGGCTAGTTAAGCGTAAGCTGTTCTGTTTGGTTAAGAGAGAACAGTTTTTCTTTGGATAGTAGTTGGGTTGATCGCAAAGGTGACTTGCGATAGTCTGAGTGTTCTTTTGGTTTGTCAGAGATTTTTTTCTGGATGACTTCAGGAAGTCAGAATTTTGTTAGCATCTGGAGTTTGAGATGGTATCGACTTGATTTCAGAAGTGGTACCGATGGTTCAGCTTAGTAGTAGGATGGTTTTTGGAGAGAGTTTAGTGAAGCAGCTCGGGTTTTGGAGGAACTTTTGAGTTTTCTCTTTATGGATCTATTGAACCATATTTTCGGAATGGTTGAGAAGCTTACCAGTTGTGGCTACTGACCGATGGTTGCAAAGCCTAGGTCCGTCACAGTTGGTATCAGTGGAAGTTTGTGCTTGTATTCGTCATCAGCATTTTCATCTGCTCGGATCAGAGTTGTGCAGCGGAAGCAGTTTGGAGAGCATCTGTTTTATCTCTTTTGGATAAGAGAAGTGAGATCCGTCTTTTGATTCTGGAATAGAATGGAGTTCTGAGTTGTGGTTGATCTTGGAAAGATCATTTTGTTGATTGTTTTGGTTCAGGATGTTTCGGGAGGGCATCAGCGAAGGATAAGCTGATCAGTAAGGATATAGGAGACCCAAGATCGTCCGAAGGAATTTGGATTTCGGAATCGGAGATTTGATTTTGGATAAGTGTTTGATCTTCGGGAGTGAATTGTCAGTTTGGATAACTGGGATTCGATGTGTTTCACGTGTCTCTAAGGGAGTACGTGTATGAGTTGTCTCTGGTTGTAGAACCAGCAGTTCAGGGAGGTTGGGATGTTGAGTCAGACTTGTCTATAGTCTGATATCCTATCTTGTTTTGTAGATCTTGATGTGTGTAGCTTTGTAGTATTGATTGTTTGGATTCTATAGAGCGAGTAACCCGGTATTTATACTCGGGGAACCTCGAGGAAATTCTATCCAGTATTTTGTCTGGATAGTTAGATTTGTTGATTGGATGATTGATTGCTATGGTTGTTAGTATATATTGATGATATATGCTTGTGTTTTTTTTAAATTTAAATCAGTAATGAGATTATTAAATTACCTTTGTTTTAAATTTCGGGGACGAAATTCTTTTAAGAGGGGAGGAATGTGACATCCCGGAATTTTGAGCAATATCAATTTAATAATCTATATTAAATATTAAATTGATTTGATATATATATTGTTAATAGGGTATGAATTGAATTAATAATTGTCTTTTAAATAAATATTTAACTGATAAATTATCTTTTAAAGGCTAATAAATTGTTTTCTATTTATATATATATATATTTTTGTATATATGGTAAATAGTTAAAGTCTGTTTAAATTTTAATAGATAAGGATATACCTTCAAACTCTAATCTTTTAGTAATTTGGAAAATTTGATTTAAATTCAATATTTAATAAATAACTATTTGGCTTTAAAATATATTCAAGATTTAAGTTAAATTGTCTGAATGATTTTAGCTTAGATTTAAATTAAATAAAAGGGCTGTTGTTCTTTTTAGAGTATAGCTTAATAAAAATTAGAAATAAAGTGATAATCTCTTTTATAAATTATTTTAATGTAATAATGAGCTTTATTAATAATCTAATGTCTATACAAGTAGATTTTTATTATAAATAGAAATTGTTATACATATTTTAAATTTATATAAATCTCTAAAATAAATATAATATATAGATAATAAAATATACCTTATGAACATTTAAAGTAAGTATAAAGTATAATAATAATAGGTAATTAATTATTTGATAGTTTATGTTTTAAAATAAAATAAATGCATTTATGTTAGGAGATAGAAATAAATAACAAGTTAACATAATACCATAACCATAACCATATCAAAACTTAAGTAAAAGCTTAAGTAAAATATATGTACACTATAGCAAAGTATACATGTTGCAGGCAAGTAAAATTCATCTCTGTACATACGAATGAAGATAGGAAGTATGCTAAGCTAAGTAAACAAAAATAAACATAGGTAAGATTTCCAAGTACATAAAAGAATAAAGAATTGGTTGTGTAGACTTGATATGGAGCAAGGCATAGAATGCCATCACCAAGTACACGAGATATTTAATTCTCAGCTTCTTTTTAAAATAAAATCCCTGAATTTTCGTGTACTGGTCAATAAACAATTGAGTATACTTGTTTATTTATCAAACTATCTCATTTCATCTCATATACAAAAGCCAAGCAATCCCAGTTTCTAAAAGTCTTAAACAAATACAACCTAAGAAAAAAAAAGAGTAGAAGGAATATACAAACCTGAAACCTGAAATCAACTAAGCAATGTAAAGATTCAAGCTAGTTCAAGTTTTCTGGAATCAACAACAAGAATGTATGCAAGTTTCAAGTTTCCAGTTCAAGCTTTCTGTTTTAAATGACTGTGAGTAAACTTTTTGACTAAAACCTAAATACTCTGAGAATTTCTGTGATGATGTTTGTTTATATGTATGTATGTGCAATGCTTGTGAATTTATATAAGTGTGCATATCTGTGGTTTTAAAACATCTCATATCTTAGTTTCAAGTCTCTGCTTTAAACTGTAAACATAAGATACCTTTAGTTTTGATGGATATGACTTATGTTTTAAGTAGACTTGTGATGTATGTATGGAAATATGTTTGTATGATTGTTTTAAGACTCTGGAAACATGTGTGTATGTTTTGATAAACTACTGTGATCATCTCTGTTCTAAAGCTCCAGAGATTTTAAACTCAGTTTCAAACTTCAAATTCTTCTTCTCTAATCTTCTTTAGGCTTAAGTTGTTAAACCAAAGCTTGTTGTTTTAATCTAAACTAGGCTTTAAAAATAATTGCAATAATTATAGGTAGGAACATTGTCTGGAAACAATGAAAACACAGAGCCACTTGAAACTTGTTAAAAATCAAACATTTAATTTTGTTGATTTAATTATATATCTGAAATTGTATCTAAAAGATAGGATTTTTAAAATCGGATTCACAATTTTTAGTGTAGTATTGAATGTGTTCTGTGGTGATGTCTGTATTTCGAGTTATTGGGTTTCTCTGGTGATATAGTTGATCTGGGAGGTGGTGGTTCATTTTGGAGATGGTAGAACTAGCGGGGACTTCGACAAAATTTCCTGATGGTGATATATGTCAGTGGGGTGGTGGCGATTGTCATTCAAAGTCTAGAACCCTAATTTAGCGAAGCTAGGAAGAATCGGTCACCGTGGTCCCTGTAGTGGATCGAGTTCGACGAGTTGCTGGGAAATGATAGTTGACGCGTAGGGGAAGTCGAGGCCGGAAGGGTTGAC
This sequence comes from Allium fistulosum, assembly GCA_030737815.1. Taxonomy (NCBI): domain Eukaryota; kingdom Viridiplantae; phylum Streptophyta; class Magnoliopsida; order Asparagales; family Amaryllidaceae; genus Allium; species Allium fistulosum. Next base: position 602,467,901 of record CM060903.1, read on the forward strand.
TTTCAGGTGGTCGGAGGTTGGCGAACGACGCGTTGCCAGGTTTGGGCGAGTTCGAGTTGATGGGTTCCAGGCTCAAGTTGATATCGAATTTTGAATTCGAGTGGGATAGGGAAATCTGGTGGTGATGATGGTGTTTGGGCATGAACGTCGACGAAGGAGTGTCGTCGAACTTGATCGGAGACGATCGAATTCGCTGTGCACGTGCACGGTGATCCTCTGGTGGATGATAAGAAGTCTGGGGTAGCAGGGAAATGATACTCGAGTTTCTCGAGTAAATGGAAGAATGGCCCGAGTTTTTACGTGTTTGCCTCGAAGCAAAGTTTGGGTAGTCTCGGGTTTTATGTCGTGATGCCAGTTTTATAAAGCCTGGCAGTTTCTAGTTTAAAAGTTGGGAGCAGGGTTTAAACTAAGTTTAAACCCAAAGTGTAAGCTATGGATTCAAATTTGCTTTTGTTTCCTAGTTTAAAATGAATAAAGTTTATAAAAAAACAAAATGTTTTACAACTTTAAGATGTTTAAAGTATATTTGAATGTGTTAAATTTTACTAAGTTAAAATTTGTAGTTATATTGAATCTAAATCTAAAATGAAATGTAAAAGTAGATTCAAAGATAAAATGTTTCAAATGCATTTGTAAGTGAGCGTTTAATTTATATATAAGAAAATGTTTTATCCTTTAAACAAGTGAAGATTTATAGATTTGTAATTATTAAGTAAATTAAAATGAGTAATTTACTAATTTGATTAATTAGTGATTGAATTAGTTAATTTAGTAATTTAAAGTTAAATTAGTTAATTAAGATTTAAGATAATAAATTTAGGATGAATAAATGGATAATTAAGAATCATTAATTAAATAAGAGTTGAATTTTAATCTATGATTATTAATTAATAAAGTAAGCAAGAATTAATTAAGTGATATTGAATACTTAATTAATTAAATAATTAAGGATTTATTAATGAGTTATTAAAGATGAAATGTAATTGTAAATAGATAATAAATCTTAATTTAATTACTTTAAGTAAATTTAAGAAGTGTTAATGATTAATGAAGGCTATTAACTAGTATTATAAAATAATGGATTAATATGATCATTTGATAATTTATTAGGTTTATTAATTTAAGATAATAAATGGTGAATTATATAAGTATAATTTACTTAGGGAAGTAATTAAGAAATTAATTTCTCATTTTAATAAATCAAGTTTAATATGAATTGTTTAAGTTAATTAATTAAGTTTAATTAATTTAAATAACCATTTGTTGATGTGATAAGTATAATTACTTAAGGAAGTAATTAATTGTGATGATGTAATAATGAAAGTAATTTGAGTATAATTACTTTGTATAAATTAATCAAGGGATTAATTTGAGAATAATTAATGATGGAGTAATTAAATTATTAATTGAAGTAATTAAGGGTAGTTAATTACTGAATGGAGTTAATCAAGGTGATTAACATTTTGTTTAATTGGAGATAAATTACTAAATGAAATAAATGTAATTAGAGATCATTAATTATTGTAATTAATGATGCAAGTTAAAATGGATTTATTTGGGAATAATTAATAAATGAAGCAATTCATTAGAGTAATTAATTAAGAAGAAATGGAATTAATTTTAGTGATTTAAAAGGTTACTTTCTATAATTGGTATGAAGTAATTAATTTGTAAAATAATTAGAGGATAATTACTTAAAAATATAATTTGAGATAATTAATCTAAAATGGTTAATTAAGATGGAAAAGTAGGAAATGATTAATTAATTAACTTGTAATTAATTAATGGTTATGTAAGCAAGATTAATATTGATGGGGTAATTAATTTAATTTACTTTAAATTAATTAGAGATTTGTAACTAATTTAATTCATTTTAAATTAATTATAAATGAGGTGATTATTAATCTTTGTTTATATATGATGGATGATATTGATTTCCATGATTGATTGTGATCTCAGATATATACCTATTGTGTTATGGATGCTTGGTTAAGTATGATGATATTGATTATCTGTTTGAGTAGATAATATGGATTAGCTGTTTATGATGATGATGTTATTATCCATTGTGATATTGTTATTTATCTATCTGTGTGTATATAGATAATTGAATTTAATTTGTTTTAACTTTAAAACAACTTGGCCTTAAAAGACACGGTTTGGATTTCGATGAGACCGGGATCGAGTTTCCGTATACCGGGATTCTAGGTCTGGAGACCCGAATACCACATCGATCCAAAATAACGTTAGGTCGTGAAATTCAAATGGAGCAAGTGAAGACTCGAGGTATAAGAACTATACGTCAGTATAACTCTGTGGGTGATTCCGTAATGAGTTTGACGAAGATAGTACTTATAGATTCGAGATGGTGATTCAGAATGCAAGGTTTATTGTCGTTAACTCTGAGGGTGATTCCAATACGAGTGTAACGAGATAATGCCTTCGGTTTCGTTCGAACCCGGAACGAACTTGTATGGATTGAATGCTTTCAGAACATCGTCAGGTGGACGATGAGCATTCTAAGAGATGTGTTCTCTAAAGGTAATCGTGACCTCAAGCCTCATCAACCGGGAATGGCTAAAACAGGGGAGGTGCAGCAAGGTTAGTGGGTAGCACCCAAGTAGGACGAGATTACCCCTGTCTAGATGTCCCTTATTATTCGGCTTTGTGTGTGGTTGATCATGACAACCGTGGGGTATCTTGTGTGGGAATTATCCAGTAAGGGATGTTCCGACCTTGTGTTGCAGGGGACTTAGGGTGGGTCCTCGGTACGGTGATCTAGGCCACGTACTGTGACGGGCGGTACCCCAGTAGCCCTGCCATTGTATGGAATCCAAAATCCAATAAGTGCCATCGGATTTGATTGTATACCTATGTATGCTGGAATTTAATGAATGTAACAATTTCGGCTATTTTCTATTTACTTGAAAACCCTAGACCTATTATAATATCACTGAATTTCCTATCAAAGTTTTGGTTAGCGTAAGGTAAAAACATTTCCATGTTTATGTGTGGGATGTCTTACGTGATACCCTTTGTTTTCAAAGGTTTTTAAAAAAAGTTAAGCAACTTTAACCGTTTACTCATACCAGACCCATGTCTGACCCGAAGTTTATTTCTGTTTTTCATAAACTCTCGGGTACCCAAATTTTTACGGGTAGCCAAGGGATTCAGGTTAGCTTTGACGAATACTGGAGGAGCAAATGGAGCAGGAGGCTTCAGCGTATAGATATATATATTGGTTCCGCTGTGTTAGTGTTTATCTGTATTTCCGCTGTGTTGTATCTCTGTGATTTGTGAGTTGTATTAACTAGACAGGTGTTTATAACTGTCTAGTATGTGTTGTATTATCCGTGTGACTCTGATGTATATGATACTATTTATTTTTTTGTGATATATTATATTTTATTCGTTCCGCTGTTGAGATTCTGTGATTGTTTCTTCTTCTTCTCTATCTTTTCTACTTCTCACCCCTTTCTTTCTTATCGATGATGCGATTTTCCGGTAGTGGAATTTCGGGTCGTCACATTATACAACTAAAACCGTACATGGCGCGTATTGTTTTTTTGGATTTCCAACAAATGGTCAGGCTAAGGAACTTCCTACTGCCAATGGGATCGCCTCTGGATGGACGTCCCAAGAACCAACCTGGCTCTCTGCCAACACAAGGCTGGGTTACCTCTGGGAATAGGTAACTACTACACGAATATGCCATCCCCCGGTCCTTTGGGACCTTTATCCGAGGCGCCTCGATTACAAAGCAACAACCACAAAGAAATGAGATTGGAGCAACCACATAGGTTAAATACCAGGGCTCCATACCTGATACCACCCTTTTCCAGAAGGAAATGACATACCCTAAAGGGCGCGACCCTCATAACCTTGCCGCATCATTCATGTTTCGACCATTTCCGGGGTGTGAGGTCTGACGAAGTCTCGTCCACAAAGCTACGCTTTTTCACAAAGCCATGCTTTGATCACAAATGATCAATAAATGATCAACACACAACAACACTCAGCATGCCACATTACCAAATTGGGAATATATCGCTGATAACTTTCAACTACATAACCTATGAGCTCGTACGTCTCAGAGAAGGGTGTTAAGCTAAGAGAATAAATTCTCCGCCACCAACAGAAATGTATTTGAAATAAATCAGCTTTACATCACAAAATGTAATGTCAGACATGTAACGATACAAGTCTATTTCAGGTTCGAACAGAACCGAAGGCACTTCCAAAGAAGCCCTTGCAATCCGGGTATTCACTAATCACGTCCAGACTTCCCATCACAAGAAGAGTGATATAAATCTCTATACCGGAGCAACTCGGTGTAGAGACATTCGACAGGTTGTCCTTTCATTTTCGCAAATACCCGGTCTTCACACCGGTCTTCAAATGTTATCCATTCACGACGTATCACTAATTCGGAATGGGTCATATGACACAAAGGTCTTTTCCCGGCTAACCCGAATAGTGAGCGTTTGTTTTAAAAACAAATCAAGTGCCATTTCAAAGGCAAATATTGATAGTCGGTTATTTAACTATCAAACAACATTCACAACAATCAACCAATTTAAATAATTTTCCCCAAATTATTAAATTTCAAAATATCTTCACACGATATATATTTCCCACACTTCATCACTTTGAAAACAAATTTCAAATCATATTTTCACCTTTCAAACCTTTGAAACACATTTCAAATCAATTTCACACTTCATCTCAAAATGGTCCATTTAAACCAATTAAATAAATCCTTATCGATTTATTTCAAATTTACATCCCAAATCTGTAAATTTATTTCCACACTTTAAAAATAAATCAGTGTTTATTCTTAAAACAAATTTCCCTTTCCTTTACAAATTCCATTTTGAATCTAAATTTCCAAATATTCACTTTCAAACACCAAATCAAATTCCAAATTGATTTCTCAATTTCATTTCAATCCCAAATCAAATTTCAAATTGATTTCTAATTTTATTTCAACACCGAATCAAATTTCAAATTGATTCTAAGTTTAATCCCAAAAACAAAATCATTTTACAAATTTCTTTCAACACAAAAATCCATTTTCATTTAAAACACCAATCAATTTTCATATTGATTTTCCAAAGATTTATTTTTTTCAAATACCAAATCAATTACAAATTGGATTTCAAATTTATCACTTTTTAAAATAAATCCCTTTATCTTTTCCAAACCATTTAAAATTCCATTTTCAATAAAATTTCCAACTTTCGAATAATACTATTTAAAATCCATTTATAAAGATCTTTCCCATATTTTGGAAATAATTCGATAAGATTATAAAAAATCAATTTTTCTTTTAAATTCAATCAATTCTTTCAGAAGAAATTTACTTAAAATTTCCAACTTTAGTTTCAAAAATCCAATTTTATTTATTTCTGGTATCCAACGATACCAAAAATACATTTGGTTAAATTTTAGCCTTCAACACATTCAATCACAAGTATAATCATTCACAGATTATAAATAAATAATCACACAGCATATGAAACAAATTCATATAATTTGAGGAATCCAGTTGGATCCCTCCAACCTGTTTCCCTGCATCCACAGATGTTAGCACAATACCAATTCCACTTCGAGATGGAATATCGCGGTATATGGGATTTTATAAAATATCATCCGCTATTATGCGCGCAATAGGGTCTCATCCGCTATATAATGCGGGAAATCAACAATCCCAATATATACATATTCCAATATATATATATTGCTATATACTACTATATATACTATATCACATCCAAACATCAATCAATCAATAACTGAATTTCCAATTTTAAATTTGAGTGAGAAGATCTCACCTTTAATTTGCAATCCATTTCCAGTCCAGGTTATTTTCTTCATTGTATTAGACCTTGTATAAACATTTACGGTTTGTTAATATTTGAATTGATCGAACCATTAGTTACCATTTATTTATTTAATTTAAACCAATAATTTTGTTCTAAACTAATAAGTTGATTTTATACTAATTTCCCTTTTTAATAAATCATTTCAGTAACAAAATAGCTACATAAGTTTATTAAATAAATTAATCACCTAAACACATATTTTTAAAATAAACTAATGAGTTGAAAGTGTGCATACATATATCTATTTTTCTTTAGAACTTCCTATAGTTTTCTATTTAAACTTTACTTAACATCATTTCCTAATATATCTACAAATATTTATTTTAAACCGAATTCTGTTTCTAAATCTTACAGTAATAAATAAAAAAATTTAATTTTTTTATACATTCACAATGAAGAATTAAACCTAAAACATGCCCAGCTCATTGCCAGGCTCGCTTCCCGATGACGTCGCCATCACAATCGACTTCCAGTGCCTCGCTTAATCTTCTAAAGCCGTGAAACCACGCAGTCCCCAAAGCTCGCCCATGCTCGCAATCCCCACATCGCAGATCTGCCACACATCGACGTCGCATGAGCCTCAACGACCACGAAGAAACCACCACCTCACCGCGAACGATTCGCCACTTCCCTCGCCTCGTGCGTCCTATGACAGTCGCGCCTCAACCCATACGAATCGCGATCGTCAACCCACTGCGCTGCCGCCCCCCCGAGCTAGAACGAATTCAATTCGAGAAAAGATATCGAGATTCTGTCTTCGTGCTTTCCCCCCATTTTTTTATCTGAAGGTCGAACTGATTTCATTCAATTTGATTTTGGAAAAAAGTTGAGAAGGGAAAGGCTCGGTTAAATTGAAGTGTAAGAGAAGGAATTACATGAATTCATTTGGGAATGGGAAAACGAAAACGACGCGTTTTCTTTCCCTCATCTCGTTCGGCCATTAATTTTTTTGTTTTCTGGAGATTTTATTTCGAACAGAGAGGTTAAGGACGTGATATGAAGTTGTGGTGGCTTATTTCAGAAGGTTACCTACAGTGATACTGAAATGAAAGGAAAAAGTTACGAAGTGAAATAATTTCGGCTGAAGGTAACCAGGATATAAATATATATTTTTAAATCAAATTCAAATCGTCTCGAAAACCTAGCTAAAAATCTCGATCACCTATCGGGGCGTGCCGCTAGGCGTTTATAATGTTATATCCCTATTCCGAACGCACTGGAAAAGGTTTCGAGTCCAAATTCGATCGTATGGAGAAAATAGCTTTTTGGACCAGTTATAATATTAAAATTTCGATTTAATTTCAGCGTGTTTGCTTATCGTACGGCCAAATGATCACTCCAAACATTACGAAAATTGAAATTCGATAATAATACGATATTATGGATCCAATGAAACTGGTTTCGTCGAATTCCGAGACTGTGCCTCGGAACGCTATTTTTAAATATTGATTTAAACGATAAAATTCAAAACTAAATAAAACAGTTCCAAACTCAATTCTGAAAGTTCCAATACCTTCAGAATTATCGATATAATTTTCTTAGCCTTCATATTATTTTTAACAGGCTTGAAATTCCAAATTCAAAATTTTACTCAAATTTTAATAATTAAATTCACTAATTTAATTACCAAACAAACTCTGATATTTGAAATTCAAATCAAACTAACATTCAAATATTTAAAATCAATTAAATATTCAAATTTCAATTGTCAAAAATTCAGAGTCGTTACAAGTAATCTAGTTAGAAATAATATAGGAGAGAAGTAAAAGGAATAAGATAGGAAAATAATAGGATAGACGTTTACCTTGTCTACTCGACTTTGCATTGTTTAAAGCTATAAAATATGTTTTTGAAAAAATTGGTTAATGGGTATGATAACTAAGTTTTTGAATGTTTTGAATTAAAAGTCCAACTTTTAAAGGAATAACAAATCATTGATGTAGAAAGTTTTTGAAAGAGGAAAATTATTTTGCTTCTTTTTGGAACTAAGAAATTTTTGAATTTTGATTTAATAATAGTTAGGTTTAATAATTGAGTTTTAAATGTTTTGAATTAAAATTCATACTTTTAAAATGAAATAAGTCTATATTATAGAGAGTTCTTAAAACGGTAAAGTTGGTTAGAAAAAGGAAAATTTTCATTGGCTCATTTTTAAGGACTAAGCAATTTTTGAAATTGACAAAAAGGGGTTTTAAGTTTATATTTTCAAAGATAAAGGTTTCAGATTAGGTGTTTCATTATTGTGAAATTTTAAGAATGGTGATGACTAAACCAAATTTTTTATGGAGTAGATAGGGATTGCTACCTAAGCATGACAGGATAAAGGTTTTAAGATATGAATAAAATATGGTATGTACAACCTGATCTGGAAATTTGAAATCAATCCCAAATATTTAATTGTAGAATATTGGTAAAGTTGTAAATATATCCCAGATCTAAACTTGGGTTGTAAATTTGGTTTCCCTAGTTGACTTGGAATGTGAATTTCTAAGTTTGATTCATTTACAGCGTGTTCCGTGTAATTTTCATAAATTATGCAATTACAAAATATGTATAAAAGTGTGTCGTTTGAATTATCTAAGGATATACCAAAAAGGAAAAGAGATGTGTAAGATATGGATACTCTTTTCTATAGTTACACGGCTTATTTCAATTGAAGAAAATAAATAATTCCTTGTAATTTCAAACGAAGCAAAATTCTCACTTCTAGTTAATCGATTGAAAGTTATATTTGTAGTCCTTTTTGAAAAGTCATCTTTGATAAATTAACACGTGGAAAAGAATGTTGTAGTTTAGAATTAATAGTTAGAATAAGAAATAAGAAATACACACACATGTATAACTGCGTTTAACATTCAAATATATAAATAGCATAGTTTACAACGATATTCGCATTAGTTATTAACAACATAACAACTATAAGGCTAGGATTTATGGACATTAATTACAGATTTAATAAGCAATAAATTATTGATTAATAGAGAGTTAAAAGGAATTAAATGGGGACTGATTAGAGAATTTAATACAGCATTTATGAGGATGCACAATTTATCCCCTAATCGGGTATATTAACTGAAGTAATGGATGGACCACATTTATTAGAGACCAAGAAGGATAATTAAAGAAGATGAGTGAATGGAATGACATACTAAGAATGTCCATCTTAATAAGGAGTGTTAGAACCACAACATCATTAACACCAATTGATGAAGAATGACAAATTCCAGCAAAATTTTCTTTTAGAGTTTTTAGGTTGTAATCACTAGTTGTCTCCCTTAAATTATTGGAAAAGCATACGATATGTTATAGGATATGTTCCTGTTTTATCATTGGGTTGATATATACATATTGTGAAACAACGTAAGTATGGAAATTTCATATAGACACTTAACTAGCGACAAACTGTAGGTAAGACTGGAAGTTAATAAGGAAATTAGGTTAGTAACTAGGAATAAAGAGTGCATCAATCCCAAAAACTTTAGGATTTTGGGAAAAATAAATTTTATCTTGTGGAGTGTCTCTATTCAATAATGACCATTCACCCTAGAGGAGATAAGGTATATAGGGATATGAACTGAATTTTTGATTGGCCAGTGTTGAAGAAGAGAGTAGCTGAATTTGTTTCTAGATGTTGACGTGCTAAAGGATAAAGGCTAAACAAGGGAAGGCCGGAGGATTGTTAATACCACTAGAGATTCCAACTTGAAAATGGGAGCATATATCGATGGACTTCATAGATGGTTTGTCTAGAAGTCAAAAAGGGCAATGATGTTATTTAGGATATAATAGATCGGCTCACTAAAAAGTGATCATTTTATTCCCGTTAGAAGTAATAGGACCGTAGGGTCTCTAGCACGGAGGTGGTTCGACTACATGGAATTTCGATTAGCATTGTTAGTGATACGAAGCTCTTATTTACTAGCGAATTTTGGAGGAGTTTGCTGATAACTTTTGGAACTCTATTGAATCTTAGCACTGCTTACCACCCACAAACCAATGATCGGATTGAACGGGTGAGCGGGATTTTGGAAGAATTGTTAAGAGCTTGCATCATGGACTTTGGAGGACTTTTAAGGACATTGGGAGCACCACTTACCTTTAGTAGAATTCGCGTATAATAATGGTCACCAAGCGACGATTGGCATGGCATCCTTTTTAGTGTTGTGTAGGAGGCCATGTGAATTGCCAAATTGTCGGTGGAAAATCGTCGACAAAATTCTACCCGAACTAGATTTAATTCGCGGGAGTTTGGAAAAGGTAGAATTGATTAGGCAGAGAATGAAGGCCATACAAGATGGCCAAAAATCCTATGTGGACAAGCAGAGAAAGGAGTTGGATTTTAAGGCAGGAGACATGGTGTTTGTTAAAGTTTCCCCTCTTAGGAAGGTCGTGAGATTCGAAAAGTCGGGAAGTTGGTACTAAAATTTGTTGGGCCTTTCCCAATTTTGGAAAGGAGAGGAAGACTTGCTTAGTGTAGTGAGATACAAAATAAATTGGTAGGAGTCCATGATGTTTTTCACGTTTTGCACTTGAGAAAATGCCTTCATAGCACAACCACCGTGGTAAAGCCTGATCGATTGGTATTGTGGAGCATGGAACTAGGAAGCTCCGCAATAAAGAAATTAGGCTAGTTCAAGTACAATGGGGGGAAATCTAGTGAAAAGCTTGAGGACTTCTCATCCTAAGCTTTTCTTTGGCAAACTTTCTGTAATGACCCAACTTTTTGACCCTCAAATGTCAACACTAAATACATCCATGATATTCGTGTGCTTAGCACCCAAGTGCCAGAAAGACAGAAAGTTTAGTAAAATAAAAAAGAACAGAACAAGAAAGGAAGAACACAATATCAGCATCTCATAATGGAACAGTAATATATAATATCAAATGGTTAGTACAAAGAGCTACTTTGAATATAGAAATTTTAAAGTTACTAAGACCTATGTACTATCATCGTCATGGACAGTTATAACTACATGTCCTCACCATGTTGATATATACAATACAGTAATGCAACAGAAATAAGAATACTACGGATGGTGATCATCCAAATCTTCTCCATAAGCTGCAAAGCATCCATAGCTAAATCTAAAAATATACACGGGGCTTACCCGATCATTGTAAGAAAATGACGGATCAGTCTGGTGAACCAGCGTAAGAAACTCAAGAAATAAGGATGATATATAATAGCACATTTTTCAAACCGTATAGACTACAATAATGGTTTTCCCCTCAAATGAAACCAACCATTTATTAAGTTTAACATATAGTGATATGATAGATAATGTCTAGTGTGTAGCACATAAATCATATCGAGCAGTTGCTATGTGAATGCCGCAACAATAATATACAATCAATACAGCTAAGGCGCGTTCGTATATGGATTGTTTTCCATGGAGATGCCTCTAGTAAACTGAAGCGGATCCCTATAACAAGGAATAGAATTAATTTCCGAGCATCGTATATATGACGCCCCACCTCGAGACCCACATTAACAAAGAGTATTACTGGGTAATACTGTCTACTAATGCCGAGAATAGGGCTGGTTAGGAGCAACCATCTATAGTCTTGTCTTAAATATCTATTGAATACATTGATTAGTGTTCTATTTTTTTTCCTCTCAAGTGGATCGACATATCCAATAAATGCTTAACACAAAACTACAGGTGGCTGTAGGATCTATCAGAACAAAATACAACAACTCAAATGCAAAACACATCACAAACAGCAGATAATCCCATATACACACACATATACAGATACATCATAGAGTATACATAATGATACATCACATATATGGTATGATGACTGCAATATAAACACGAGTCAAAAGAATATACATATCAGAGTAGCAACAAAAAGGACTACACAAAGCTACAACAAAAGAAACTAGCAGAAAAGTCCATGTGGAAGCAGAATAGGCTAAGTCCATAAGAGTACCTAACCTGAAACACCTTGGTCTTACCCGAGTATAAAGTACACGGGTCGGTCTAGCTAAAAAAATCAGTTTATAAATAAGTGATAATATGAGCATAAGGGAAGGTGATAATCTTCTCAAGTGAGAAGGAATAATTCAAGAGTATTGTAACGACCAAATTTTTCGACGGTTAATTTTGAATATTTAAATGGTTTAAATATTGGATTTGGAATTTTAATTTAGTTAATGAGTTTTTAAAATTGAGAATTTCGAGTGATTTCGATAAAATTTAGAGATCGTCGATATAATTGACGAGTTAAAATAGCGATCCGGGGCACAGTCTCGGAATTCGATGAAACCAGTTCCATTGGATCCATAATAGTGTATTATTATTGGATTCCAAATTTTGTAGTGTTTGGAGTTATCGTTTGATCATACGGGATATAAACGCGTTGAAATTTAATCGAAAATTCAATATAATAATTGGGTCCAAAAGGCTATCTTCTCCATACGATCGAATTAGGACTCGAAACCTTTTCCATTGTGTTCGGAATAGGGTATAACATTATTAACGTCTGGCGGCACATCTCTATAGAGGTTCAAAATTTCATGATATGTAATGTAAGATAATTGAATTATAAAATAAAAATATATATGGTCAAATCAAAGTCAAATCTTAGCCGACAAACATCGTACCTAAACCCCTCCTTCACATTTAAGTCACGTCTTTTCCCTCTTTTCTTCTATTAGTTCGTTTTCAAATTCAAATCAAGAGATTAAAGGACAAAAAATAGAGAACGAAAATTGAATCATTCAAAAAAAAAGAGAATTCGAAAATCATGAATCCTCTGTTCCTTTCTCTTCAAATTCAAAGGGGCACACAGAGGAAATCGACAGAAAAAAAGGGAAAACATGAGCGCTCGTGACTCTCGAGCATCGTCGTCGCGGCAGAGAGGAGTAGCGATCGCGAGGCGAGCCTGGAAAGCATAAGTGCATGGGCACGTTGGGCAGATGGTCTGGTTGGGTAAGTGGGAAGCAAAAGCGCGCGTGCGCTGTTCTCAAAATCACGTGCATGATTGGTTGGAGGCTGCAATAGAGGGCATGTAAGGGAGGGCGTGGGGTCTGAACAGCTGAGGTAGTCGGTGGCGAGTTGTTGTAGGCTGGCGGTGGTTCAGGAGGCAGAGGCGCGTTCATCAGTGGGTAGTGGCAGTTGCGACCTAGTTGACGATGGGAAGTTTGCTTGTTGAATTTGTGTGCTCAAACCCGATGTTAACTGGTTGAACACGAGCTCAATGAAGGAGTTGTATTACGGTCATCGTCATATGGGTGAACAAAAGCTGCTGTCATTAACCTTGTGCTTCGCCTGGATTAAGCTTAGACTGATGTTGTTTGTAGATGAAGCAGTTTCATTTGACTAAGGTAATCCTACTTTAAAATGTAATTAGTTAATTTAATTGTTGTAGTTAGGAGAGTAATATTATTTAATAAATCCAAATCTCAAAAATATTTTTACCTATTTATTTCGAGGTCGGAATTAGGTATCGATATTGTGTTGCACTCTTATGGATATTTTCTTCATTCTGGAATTCGGTTGGAATCATTTGGAGTTAGCGGGAACTTTAAATTAATTGGAACGATTTGCAAATTAAAAATCAAAGTGACTAAACCTCACTCAATTTGGTTGAGTGTTAAATTTATAGCAATTATAAATTAATTATTATTTGATTGGTTGGATTGATATATTTTTATCAGTTGGATGTTGTATTATATGTAATGACCCAGAATTTCGATCATTCTGAATTGGGATATTTAATTGGTTTTAAATATTCACAAGTTAATTTTATAAGTTGAATAACTTATATTTCAAATATATTGATTTATTTGGATAATTAAATTGTTAATTTAATATTTGAAATTGTGGAAAAAATTAAATTTTGAATTTAATATGAATGAAAATGATTTATAAAGTTGATTTAAATTCTATTTGAATTAGAATGATGTTAGTAAACTTTTGAAATCGAATTAAAAGTAAATTTATTGAAATTGGAAATTTTAATATTTAATTAACGTGTAAAAATAGTTATTTTTGACACGAGCTCGAATTTCGACGAAACCAGTTTTATTGGATCCGTAATGTTATATTATTGTAGGATTCCAAATTGCGGGGCAATCGGACTTACGGTTTAATCGTGGGAAGATGAAACGCGTAGAAATTTATTAAAGTAAATTTATAATTAAAATAATTAGATTCGAAAACCTATCTTCTAAATACGATCGAATTGGCTCTCGATATATATTCCATTGTGTTCGGAATAGGGGCAAAACATTATAAATGCCAGGCGGCACGCTTCGATTGGAGTTCAAAAAATTTTCGGATGAATAGTGTCATGAAATTTTATATAAAAGGACTTCATTTCATTCTATTTTCACAAACCCTAATCCAAACTAGGTCTAGCTGCCATTTTATTTTCAATGGCCAGAAACTCCCATCCTTCTTCCCTCGATTTCTTCCAATTCGTCGACTTTCATCAAAAACTTTCAACTTTAATATTGAAGAGGGCAGGGAGATCTTCAATTTCAACGGTGATGATCGAAAACTACAAAGCGGATCGATGGTAAAAGGGGTTTGAACGCTGCACGTTCGTGCATGATTTTCGAGGAAAATACACGACCGAGCTTCACTTCATTCAAGGTGAGGGTGCGCGTGGGGATGGGCTTCGATACGATGGTCGCTGATCATCACATAGTGGAAGATGGTGGTCGCGATAATTGATTGAAAGATGGCGGCCAAATGGGTTTCTCGTGCGTTTTGACCTGGGGAAGAAGAAGGGTGGTGGGAGGGGGCCGGTCAAGATTTGGTCAAGCAAAATGAACGGTCGTGATTAAGGTTTAAAATAAAAAAAGAAATTGAAATTAATTTATATAATAATTCGTGTAATGTTTAAAATATCATAATTTCTTCATACTAGGTCCATTTTTGACGAAACAAATTACGTTGGGTTCGTATTCGTGAACACTACGCGATGGAGCTGGATTGAAGTTAATTGGAGCTAGCGAAACTTTTGGGAAAAATTAAACGCTCGTTTAATTTTATTCGGAATAAAACGCTGCAACGGCTATTGGAATCAAAGTGAGTACAACTCACTCTTTCTGACTCGCTTATATTTTTGTATAAGTGAGAAATAAATTTATTTCGTGTTGATTGATGATTATTTGGATAATATATGATATATTATATATATATATTGATTGGTTTGGATATATTCTTGCTTATTGGAGCAGATGAGACCTTATACGTTCAAATGTATGAGCGGATGACCTTCGCGTCTGCCTCAGAGCGGACATTGTACATATTTTCTAATATGTATATTTGTTGCAGGTGACAAGTTGGAGGGATCCAACTGGATTCCTCACCAGTGTTGATTTTTATTTACAGATATTGTGATATATGCTGTTATCATATGATATATGATGATTTGGATGCCAGGATTGATATGATTGATGTGATCACCTTGTTTAGCAACATTGGGCCTCATTTTGGAGATTTAAAAAATTAAATTAATGATTTCAATTTAACAAGGATTTCAAAGTGATTTTGAAAATATATGATTTTTGAATTGTTAAGGAAATGAATTTATTTTAAATAAATAAGAAGTTATAATTTTTATGTTATAAAAATTATGATATTTGTGAAATATAAGCAAAATATTATTTTGAAATATGGAGTTAACTATTTGGTAAAAATAGTTTAAATTGAGATTTTTGACTTATTATAAATGGGTTATATATATAAGATTTATAAAATTGATATTTTATAAATAAAAATAATGGAATTATAAAGGAGTTTTATAAGTGTTAAAATGAAGTTGTAAATTGATCTTATAAGTGAATAAGGTTTATAAATTTATGAAGTTATAAAAAGAACGAATTTGAAATAAGAGAATTATAAGTAATTTACTTATAATTGGATTTTGGCATATAAATGAGATAAATGGAATTTGTCAGTAAAGGAATTTTATAAATGGAAGTTTTTATAAAATAGAAATTTGAATTATAAACATTGTTTTATAAAGGTGAAATCAACTTATTTTGGTAAGTTAAATATGAAAGCTTATTAAAGGAATATATTCACGATTTTGGACAGTGGATAATCCGTTAATAAATATGTAGAAATAATGAATTTGGTTAGGGATTTTATTCACATTTTTGGACAGTGAATAATCTTTTAAATTAAATGAATGTTTTGAAAAGTGATTTTTAAATGGAGTTAAATGGTTTGAAGATGTTTTAAAATGAGTTAAGTATTGAATACATATATTTCAACATTCATTGTTGAAATAGACGTTTCGAGGAGTAAGGAAAGCATGGAATATAACACTGTTGTTATAGTAAATTATTTTCGAAAGGAGATGTTTTGTATAGTACATGGGATTTATATATCTATCTAACTATCAAATCCCTATACTAATGATTTTGGGTTGTCGTAACGATGTTTTATGCAACATTCGTTTGACCCAAATAAATATGTTTATGAGAATGTTTTCCTTTAAGAATAAAATATATACTTAATCATGATTTAAGTATAATATTTTCTAAGTGTTGAAAATAAAGAGAATTGTGAATTACTTATTATTAAATAAGTATATGGAAATGTTCTCCAAATAGTGAAATATTGAAATGGTTTTGAGAATATACCTTTTTTAAAGATAATTTGAATTGAATATTTGGAAAGTGATTTAATTAATAAAAGATTAATTAAAAGGGCCTAGTGATTGCTTATGGTGCTAAATATTTGTTTATTGCTTTGATAGTTTAATAACCGACTATCAAATTTGGCCATTTTTAGTTCCTCGACTTGATGTGGGAACTATTTAGTTGTACACTTAGTACATAGCCATTTTTGTATGCTTGATTATCGTTTGTGTTGAGGATGTTGATTCGTGTAGTGCAGAGTATTATTCCAATCTATCGAGCTTCCTTCTTGGCCGAAGGATAGCAAGTTGAAAGTTGGAGACGTGATAAGTCTATGAGACTTAGTTTCCATGTGAGGTTGAGAAACGCTTTTGCGTTATTGGTGCGAAGATACCAGGATTAGATTTATCTGAAAACCACTTCGGACCAACATTTATACGACGATTGTGCAGGTTGGCCGATGATATTGATGTTTAGGATTTTCATAGTGAAGGACTACTTGTTGATCATTTTGGGTTAAAATCCCAATATACACATAGTAGCAGTAGTCTCTTCGTTATGAAATATCCAATGCAAGGACTATTCGCTACTAATCCTAGGGATTTCCCGATAGGATGTGGTAGGAGAGTACCTTCAGTTTGTCCTGTTCCTGGACAACTTGTATGGATGAATGTCTGGCATTGCATTTTTTGAGATTACGTACATTGGTTTTTACAAACGTACATCTGTTTGGTTGCGGAGAAGGCAACTTCTCTTAGCTTAACACCCTTCCTTGAGACGTACGAGCTCAAGGGTTGTATTTTTGTGAAAGGCAATTAGTAGTCAACGGAAATGGCGAATGCGGCATTCAAAAGTGATGTGATATGTGATATGTGAAAGGTAATCGTTACCTCTTTGGCCTCATCAACCGGAAATGACCGAAACAGGGTTAGATGCGGCAAGGCTTAGTGGGTCATTCCCAATTAGGATATGATCATCCCCTTCTAGATATGTTTCTTTCCGCAATGACGTTCGGGATGTAAATTATTGTGGTTTGTATGCTATGAGGGCCCTCCGAAAAGGTCGATAACGACCAGGTATAGAGGTAGGCCGGTCTTGTGTTGGTAGAGGAACTTTGTGATGGTTTCTTTGTACTTTCCTCTAGAGATGTACTGGCGGAAGGTAGTCCCTTTACCTGGTCATTTGTATGAAAATCCAAACTCCGCTACGTGTCTGCCATTTTGATTTTATTACCCACTTTGGGCTATATGCTGGAATTTAATAATGGTAACAATTTCAGCTATGATTAATATTATTTGTATACTAGACATTAGTATAATATCAGATGATTTGATATGAAAGGTTTTGGTTATCGTAAGGTAAAAACATGTCCATGTTTATGTGTGGGTGTGTCTTACGAGATACTTTTGTTTTGAAAAGGAAAGTTTGGTAATTTAATAAATTCAGTTGAGTGTGTTTCTCACGCTGGTTTACCAGACTGATCCGGGCGTTATTCCCTTTCAATGCTCGGGTCACACCGAGTATATTTACAGGGTCAGATTTGGTGCTTTTGGAGCTTCAACAGGAGAGCTGGAGGTCTTCATTTTCATATACACGTATCATTTTTTTTTCACTGCTTTGTTATTTATATTACAGCAATTGTAAGGACAGGTTATTATAACTGTCCAGGCTAATGATTGGTGATTGATTGTTGAACTTTGATGATGTATGTATATACAGTTTCTGTTTTGTAAAGATTATTGATATGTTATTATATGTTTTCCGTTGCGATATGAGATTCTGTATTGTTCTGTTTGGTTCTCTCTTCTCTCTTTCTTCTCTTCTCTTCTTCTCTCTTATTTTCTTTCTCATAACATTCCGTCAGTCTGTGCTTTTTGGGTCGGAACTGTGTGGTTGATTGTCGATTCAAAGGGTACGGATTTGCAGGTTGTCACACATGGTATCAGAGCTTAGATTTAGTATATTCCAAGGCTTTGTGTACTCAGTATAGATAGGGTCAGTAGCACCCTAGATTGAGTTTGAGTATATTATATATATGAGTGCGTATTTGTTAGTGATATAAAAATGTTTTATATTGTGTTTATTTATCCATTGAGTTGTTTGTGAATTCTGGTCGGTATGTGGGACGCCATGTTATCGATAGGGATTTCTAAACACTTAAACAAGGTAAGTCGACATAGTATTGTTTTAAATTGGGTAAATGAAATATTTTACCTCGATTATATTTTGTATATAAAGGAATAATTTTTCAAAAATTATGGAAGTGTATATAAATTGATTATTTGGTTGTTGAAAATGTAAATATATATAAGTTAATAAAAGTTGTTTGAATAATCTAAATAAAAACAACAATTGTAAAAGAATAAATTGTATAAGTAAATGAATTATATAATATGGAATTATTATTAATATGATTTACAATTGTGAAATAATCTTATATATAAGAAATGAAACTACATGAGTATATTTATAAATATGAGTTGTAAATAAAAATGGATTTTAACTAAGAATTTGTGAATTTGAATCCCGTTGATTTTAGAAGTTGTTTTTCAATGTTAAAGAAGTTATATTATTGTAAATCTAAATAAGATAAATGAATTTGTAATAAATCTTATATAAGTGAAGTGAAATAGTGAAATTACATATGCAAAAAGGTTTATTGATTTATAAATATAAAAAGGTTTTTTTAAAAGAATATAAAGCACTAAATTCACTACCATTGCTGGGAAATAATAAGAGTGATGACTGCAGCATCATTAGTATCATTTTCGAGTTTCTGTGTGATGGATTTGCTACCATAGTAAATTGAAAATTAAAGTTTTGTTTTGATAAGCAAATTTGAATTTAAAATCCAAGTTGAAATTGATAAATATAAGTGAAATGAGTTTTGGACTTATAATATGAAATAAAAATTTAATTTTAGTAAAGTTAAATAAATCGAATTGGATTTGAATTGGATTAGATAAGTTATTTAAATGGAAGTTAAACCTAAGTGGTAAGTGATTATATAATATGAATTTCGAAGTTTACATGTTTCGTTCGACGAAAATCTATTTAACCATCATACTAATGATGAAGAAGAAATTATTCCAATAACAAATTCAACAAATTCTATTAATAATGAAACAAATGTGCAAAATAACACTTTAATATCACCCCTAGAATTCTTAAGAATCATCCAAAAGATAATATCATTGGAGATCTCAATTCTAGAGTAACTAGAAATCAACTTAATCAAATAAGCCATGTAGCATCTGTGTCAAATTTTGAACCAAAAAATTATAAAGAAGCTTCTAATGATAACTTTTGGATAATGGCTATGCAAGAAGAATTGAATCAATTTGAACGTAATAATTTTTGGGAACTAGTACCAATACTTGAAGACCAATCGGTTATAGGAACAAAATGGGTATTTAAAAACAAAGCAGATGAGAATGGAAATATTGTTAGAAATAAAGCACGCTTAGTTGCTCAAGGTTATAATCAAGAAGAAGGTATCGACTACGACGAAACTTTTGCACCAGTAGCAAGACTCGAGGCCATACGAACATTACTCACTTTTGCAAATCATCACAATTTTAAACTATTTCAAATGGATGTCAAATGTGCCTTCTTAAATGGTTTTATCAAAGAAAACGTATATGTTGAACAACCTCCATTATTTACTCATGAAAAATCCCGATCATGTTTTTAAATTACAAAAAGCCTTATATGGTTTAAAACAAGCTCCCCGAGCTGGGTACGAACGACTTAAAAATCACTTAATTACATCTGGTTTTCAAATAGGTTAAATCGATACAACTTTATTTATTAAACGAGAAAATAACGATATTTTAGTTGTGCAAATTTACGTAGACGATATTATTTTTGGTTCAACTAATGAAAATCTTTGTAATCATTTCTCAAATATTATGACCAATGAATTTGAAATGTCTCACATGGGAGAATTAAATTTCTTCTTGGGTTTACAAATAAAACAACTTGAAAATGGTATTTTTATTCATCAAGAAAAATATTGTAACGACCTATTATGACGCTTTGGAATGGATAAAATTTCAAGCAAACCAACACCGATGAGTACTACTGTTCACTTAGAAAAGGATGATAACGGAAAAGATTTTGATGAAAAATTATATCGTAGCATGATTGGTTCTTTACTCTATTTGACGGCTAGTCGACCCGATATTATGATGAGTGTATGTCTTTGTGCTCGATTTCAAGCAAAACCAAAAGAATCTCATCTAAGAGCTGTTAAGCGTATTTTATGTTATCTATCTAGTACTAGAGATTATGGTATGTTTTACCTTAAAGGATCATCATTTGAACTAGTTTCATATAGTGATGCGGATTTCGGTGGATGTAGAACAGATCGTAAGAGTACTAGTGGAACATGTCACTTTATCGGACAATCATTAGTTTCATGGTTTAGCAAAAGGCAAAATTGTGTTTCTTTATCTACTTGCGAAGCCGAATATATCTCAGCAGCTCTAGCATGTGCACAAGTAATATACATGCAACAAACACTTACGAACTTCGGGAAAATTATCAATAAATCTCCAATACATTGTGATAACACGAGTGCAATAAATTTATCAAAAAACCCTGTCACACTCACGAACTAAGCATATAGATATACGACATCATTTTCTACGAGACAATGTTGAAAAAGGAAATATTTCATTAAAATACGTAAATACCGAAAATCAAATAGCAGACATCTTTACAAAACTACTAAATGAACCAACTTTTATTAAACTCCGACGTGATTTAGGGATTTGCTCTCTTCATGATCTTCTTACTTAATAATTCCTGCTTCATATAGGCTATATTTAGTCATTTGTTTTTCTATCCACAAATTATAATTAATAATTTGTGCACCCTTCGTTTTTTTTGGACAGTTAGTTTTTCTATAAATAATTTTTTTTAACTTATATATAAACAGTTATACTTCAAGAAAAATTATATACACACAATTCATATTTTCCTCAAGAAAAAATATATAGCCATGTCTTCTGATAACTCTTATATTTCCATCTCGATGCTTACGCCGGATAGCTCGGTTGATACACCACAACGGCTTCCTACACCCACACCAATTCATGAACCGACGCATAGGTGGTCCTCATATCACACGGGATTTACTCCCGATAGTAAGAAGACTAAAAGATCTATATTTGTCTCTCCTAATACAAAGGAGAAAATTGATGAAATTCATCACTATCAGAAACAACAAATAGATCTTCAACGAGAACTATATTTTGAACAAAAAGTTACCGCACGTCGGCTAAGCTTTTTAGAACAAGTAGCGATGAAGTTTTGTACGTCACGAAAGAAAGATGTCCATGAACCTCTTCTAAAGCCTTGCAGTTCTTTAGATCCCTCATCTTCATATCGTACCCCTTCAGATCCGTCACCGAGACGATTTTCTGGCTCTCCAAGAACCCACGAACATGGTAATATATGGTCTCCACTTAAACCATGGAAGGATAACCAGTCAGGAGATCATACAACTCCATCGCCTTCTAAATAAATTAGTTTATTTATTTGTATGTATCTATGTTTGTTTGTTATTTCACACAAATAAAATTACATTTTTTTAAAATAGAGAATCAAGAAATAAGCAAAACTATCAAATTTTAGGCTATTTTTAGAAAAAATGCCTAAACCAGATGTCTGGATATAGACCTTAGACGTTTGACACTCTGATATACGTTTATTTTTTTCCACTGTGCATATATTAGACATCTGTTATACCTCCCAGACGTCTGAAAATTTGCTTTGTCTACTCGAATTTAAAAATCAGAAACTTTCAGACGTCTGAAATTTGCTTCCAGCCGTCTGGTAAAACTCTTTGACTATAAAATTTTACACAATTGATCAAACCAGACGTCTAACTCATAGACGAGACGTCTGAACTTATCTACTGTGTTCAATTTAGGGCAAACCAGACGTCTGATTTAACATCCAGACGTCTGAAATTCAATCGACTCTTTAAATTAACCCAGATAACGTCATTTTTTCACAAAGCCTTATATGCTCTATTTAGTGGAACAAGGGTGAATTGGACAAATTCATCTTTGACGAGCTCAAACAATTTTGGACTCGATCACGGCCATCAATCATTTACCTGACATATATTATAAGACTTCTTCGTGCACATAACATCCCATCCTACCTATCAACTTTCGAAGAGATCTCACTAAAATATGCTTCCACCAAATTTTTTCTCGCTTATGCACTTACCCGAGATTCCCCCAGAATTTATATCCTTCGAAGATTGGACGCACAATCGTCAAACTAGACAAGTTGAGCCTCCACCTCAACCACACACTGCACCATCTCAAGAGGAGGAACATCATCGAGAAGCAACTCCAGCTCCTCCTGCACCATTTGATTATCTAGGACATGATGAGATTATGGAGACTCGAACGGATACAAATCCAAATGAAAGTGTTCAAGATCTTACCCTTAGAAATCAACATATATTATCTCAAAATCAAAAACTTTTGGCTAAGCTGATTGACCAATTCGAAACATCGTTTGCTACACGCCTAGCAACAGTTAAAGAATCTCTTTTGACTGTCTTATCGGTTCTCAAAGAAGTACTCCAACGGGTCCCCGGTCCAACACCACCTTCTGAAGATTGGCCAACCCCGGTACCTTCTCCTCCCGCAAAACATTCTAAACTTTATGAGGATGAACCTCTCAATCAAGCTTTGACATCTCCTACAAAGCCTAGCACTTTTGAAAAAGAAGGAACAGGGGATGATCAAGATAAAGCTTCTCCTAAGAAATCATAGATCTTAGAATTTTAGGATGTCAACTTTTGTAAAACTGATAAAATCTATGAATGTAATCAATGTCGAATTATTTATGAAATTTTCCTTTTGTGTTTTATCTTTGACGATTGGCTTAAATTCTTTTTTGATAATGCCAAAGGGGGAGAAATATAAGCATAATTATAAAACATTAAAAGTAAGCACATATTCAGGGGGAGATTTATAAATTATATATAAGTACATTGTATAGTTGTCATCATCAAAAATGGGGAGATTGTTAGGAAATCAAATCTACAGTTTCGATGACAACAACTATACCATGGAAATCGAATACGCGTATATATTTCTATTTATAGGTAACTGCTAAAGTAACATCACTAGAGAGACAAGAACAAGGCTTGAAGAACGCATCAAGAGGCTACAAGTCGATAGAATCAGAAGAGCGACAACACAGATACAAGAAAAGCAACATGCACAAGATCAGACGTCTGGGTGCACTAGCCAGACGTCTGAGTAAATCTTCTGGATTACAAACCAGACGAAATCAGACGTCTGGTTAATGTACTTAGACGTCTGAAAGTCTACTATATACAAAAAATATAGAGAGCCAGCCGTCTGAGACATACTCCAGATGTCCGAAACTGAACTCGGCCGATAACATTCAAATTACAACTGTCATAATTGAAAACACACCTTCGCTTCTCTTCGCTGCAACTCTTCATCACCATCAGAAGCGACCATAGAACACTTGTTAATGGATGCGACTATTCAAGGAATCTTTCTACCACTATAAATAGCATCAAGAATCCAAGAGAAGAACTTACCTGACTTACTTGCGCTCTTTACTCTTATACTCTGATATATTCTTGATCTCTAGCAATCTATACTTGCATTCTACTTTTCCAAATATACAGTTCCTCATAGACAATACTCTCTAGATATATATTGGAAGCATTTGTACTATATAGTCAAAATCCGTGTAATAGAGAACACACAGTTGACAAAGAAACTCTGTTATTGTAAACCTATTCCTCCGGGTGAAGTGAGGGTTATTCGGTGAAAGGAAATTCCGAAGAGAAGCTTCAGGACTGGACGTAGGATGGGAGGTCCAAACCGGTATAAAATCCCTGGTGTGATTATTCTTATTTACATACTTTAATATTGTTACAATATAGTTTAAATTAGTCATACACTTGTCATTTGTATAATCGATCCACCATACTATAGACTTTCAATATCAAATGTTAACGAATCAAATGTGAATAAATTGAAAACCAATTCAATGAATAATTAATGAGTAATGAATGAATATATTTGGTTATGAATGGATTGGATAGATATTGGTTTGTTGGATGTTAGTTGGATGATAGTGGTTTGGTGGTTGAATTTGTTGCTTTAGATTGCATTTGCTATATTAGCATATATAGTTTTATTGGTATATGTTGTATATTGATATTACTTTCCATATATACATGTACTTATTGTTTCTTGAGTGTTTAGTAGGTGCGGATGGCGTATGCTTCGCATTTGGAGCTCGCTTTCGCGCTATATTAGTCGTATATGCTTGCTAATAATATATAAGGTACATATCTCGGATTACATATCGTACTTTTATATTTTTTCCCTACGGGATGCCTCATCCTCGAAGATGAGATGTATATTTGTGATAGTATATATGCTGTGATTTTTCCAGATCGAACCGCGCAAAGGAGGCTATGGCGAATTTTTCTGGAAATGTAAGGCGTTAGAAATTTTTTGAGATTTTTGGGAAAATTGGAAAATTTTGATAATAAAATTTTGATTTTGAGTTATAATTTGAAACGATATTAGTTAGTTTTGAAAAGATAACTATAAATGGATTTGAAAACTTAGAAAAGTTTTTATAAGAAATTTAACTAATGGATTTTGGAAAAAGCTAAAAGGTTTAAATAATGTTTGTAATCTAGTTGAACGATTTGTTTTTGAAAAGTTAATGGATTTTGTGGCTTTTTCTTACTTGGTAATTTCGGGGACTAAATTCTTTTAAGTAGGGGAGAATGTAACGACCCAGAATTTTGGTCATTCGAAATTTTGATATTTAATTGATTTTAAATATTCACAAGTTAATTTTATAAGTTGAATAACTTATATTTCAAATATAATGATTTATTTGGATAATTAAATTGTTAATTTAATATTTGAAATTGTGGAAATAATTGAATTTTGAATTTAATATGAATGAAAATGATTTATAAAGTTGATTTAAATTCTATTTGAATTAGAATGATGTTAGTAAACTTTTGAAATCGAATTAAAAGTAATTTTATTGAAATTGGAAATTTTAATATTTAATTAACGTGTAAAAATAGTCATTTTTGACATGGTCTCGGATTTCGACGAAACCAGTTTCATTGGATCTATAATGTTATATTATTGTAGGATTCCAAATTTCGTGTCAATCGGACTTACGGTTTAGTCGTGGGAAGCTGAAACACGTAGAAATTTGTTTAAGTAAATTTTTAATTAAAATAATTCGATTCGAAAACCTATCTTCCAAATACGATCGAATTGGCTCTTGATATATATTCCATTACAATAGGGGCAAAACATTATAAACGCCAGGCGGCACGCTTCGATTGGTGTTCGAAATTTTTTTGGATGAATAGTGTCATGAAATTTTATATAAAAGGACTTCATTTCTTTCTATTTTCACAAACCCTAATCCAAACTAGGTCTAGCCGCCATTTTATTTTCAATGGCCAGAAACTCCCATCCTTCTTCCCTCGATCTCTTCCAATCCGTCGACTTTCATAAAAAACTTTCAACTGCAACATTGAAAAGGGCAGCGAGATCTTTAATTTCAACGGTGATGATCGAAAACTACAAAGCAGATCGATGGCAAAAGGGGTTAGAACGTTGTACGTTCGTTCATGATTTTCGAGGCAAATACACGACCGAGCTTCATGTCGTTCAAGCTGGAGGTGCGCGTGGGGATGGGCTTCGATACTGTGGTCACTGATCATCACTTAGTGGACGATGGTGGTCGCGATAATTGATTGAACGATGGTGGCCAAATGGGTTTCTCGTACGTTTTGACCTGGGGAAGATGAAGGGCGGGGGCGGTCCAGATTTGATCAAGCAAAATGAACGGCCGTGATTATGGTTTAAAATAAAAAAAAATTGAAATTAATTTATATAATAATTTGTGTAATGTTTAAAATATCATAACTTCTTCATACAAGGTTCATTTTTGGCAAAACAAATTGCGTTGGGTTCGTATTCGCGAGCACTACGCGATGGAGCTGGATTAAAGTTGATTGGACCTAGTAAAAATTTTGGGTAAAATTAAACGCACGTTTAATTTTATTCAGAATAAAACGCTGCAACGGCTATTGGAATCCAAGTGAGTACAACTCACTCTTTCTGACTCGCTTATATTTTTATATAAGTGAGAAATAATTTTATTTCATGCTAATTGATGATTGTTTGATTGATATATGATATATTATATATATATATTGATTAGTTTGGATATATTCCTGCCTATTGGAGAAGATGAGACCCGATACGTTCCCATGTATGAGCGGATGACCTTTTGTACGTGCGTCTGCCTCAAAGCGGACATTGTACATATTTTCTAATATGTATATTTTTTGCAGGTGATAGGTTGGAGGGATCCAACTGGATTTTTCACCAGTGTTGATTTTTATTTACAGATATTGTGATATATGCTGTTATCATATGATATATGATGATTTGGATGCCATGATTGATATGATTGATGTGATCACCTTGTTTAGCAGCATCGGGCCTTATTTTAGAGATTTAAAGTGTTAAATTGATGATTTCAATTTAATAAAGATTTCAAAGTGATTTTGAAAAAAATATGATTTTGAATTGTTAAGGAAATGAATTTATTTTAAATAAATAAGAAGTTATAATTTTTATGTTATAAAAATTATGATTTTTGTGAAATATAAGCAAAATATGATTTTGAAATATGGAGTTAACTATTTGGTAAAAATAGTTTAAATTGAGATTTTTGACTTATTATAAATGGGTTATATATATAAGATTTATAAAATTGATATTTTATAAATAAAAATAATGGAATTATAAAGGAGTTTTATAAGTGTTAAAATAAAGTTGTAAATGGATCTTATAAGTGAATAAGGTTTATAAACTTATGAAGTTATAAAAAAATGAATTTGAAATAAGAGAATTATAAGTAATTTACTTATAATTGGATTTTGGCATATAAATGAGATAAATGGAATTTGTCAGTAAAGGAATTTTATAAATGGAAGTTTTTATATTATAGAAAAGTGAATTATAAACATTGTTTTATAAAGGTGAAATCAACTTATTTTGGTAAGTTAAATATGAAAGCTTATTAAAGGAATATATTCACGATTTTGGACAGTGGATAATCCGTTAATAAATATGTAGAAATAATGAATTTGGTTAGGGATTTTATTCACGATTTTGGACAGTGAATAATCTTTTAAATTAAATGAATGTTTTGAAAAGTGATTTTTAAATGGAGTTAAATGGTGTGAAGATGTTTTAAAATGAGTTAAGTATCGATACATAGATTTCAACATTCATTGTTAAAATAGACGTTTCGAGAAGTAAGGAAAGCATGGACTATAACACTGTTGTTATAGTAAATGATTTTCGAAAGGAGATGTTTTGTATAGTATATGGGATTTATATACCTATCTAATTATCGAATACCTATACTAATGATTTTGGGTTGTCGCAACGATGTTTTATGCAACATTAGTTTTGACCCAAATAAATATGTATAAGAGAATGTTTTCCTTAAAGAATAAAATATATACTTAATCTTGATTTAAGTATATGTAATATTTTCTAAGTGTTGAAAATAAAGAGAATTGTGAATTACTTATTATTAAATAAGTATATGGAAATGTTTTCCAAATAGTGAAATATTGAAATGGTTTCGAGAATATACCTTTTTTAAAGATAATTTGAAGTGAATATTTGGAAAGTTATTTAATTAATAAAAGATTAATTAAAAGGGCCTAGTGATTGCTTATTGTGCTAAATATTTGTTTGTTGCTTTGATATTTAAATAACCGACTATCAAATTTGGCCATTTTTAGTTCCTCGACTTGATGTGGGAACTATTTAGTTGTACACTTAGTACATAGCCATTTTTGTATGCTTGATTATCGTTTGTGTTGAGGATGTTGATTCGTGTAGTGCAGAGTATTATTCCAATCTATCGAGCTTCCTTCTTGGCCGAAGGATAGCAAGTTGAAAGTTGGAGACGTGATAAGTCTATGAGACTTAGTTTCCATGTGAGGTTGAGAAACGCTTTTGCGTTATTGGTGCGAAGATACCAGGATCAGATTTATCTGAAAACCACTTCGGACCAACATTTATACGACGATTGTGCAGGTTGGCCGATGATATTGATGTTTAGGATTTTCATAGTGAAGGACTACTTGTTGATCATTTTGGGTTAAAATCCCAATATACACATAGTAGCAGTAGTCTCTTCGTTATGAAATATCCAATGCAAGGACTATTCGCTACTAATCCTAGGGATTTCCCGATAGGATGTGGTAGGAGAGTACCTTCAGTTTGTCCTGTTCCTGGACAACTTGTATGGATGAATGTCTGACATTGCATTTTCTGAGATTATGTACATTGGTTTTTACAAACGTACATCTGTTTGGTGGCGGAGAAGGCAATTTATCTTAGCTTAACACCCTTCCTTTAGACGTACGAGCTCAAGGGTTGTATTTTTATGAAAGGCAATTAGTAGTCAACGGAAATGGCGAATGCGGCATTCAAAAGTGATGTGATATGTGATATGTGAAAGGTAATCGTTACCTCTTTGGCCTCATCAACCGGAAATGACCGAAACAGGGTTAGATGCGGCAAGGCTTAGTGGGTCATTCCCAATTAGGATATGATCATCCCCTTCTAGATATGTTTCTTTCCGCAATGACGTTCGGGATGTAAATTATTGTGGTTTGTATGCTATGAGGGCCCTCCGAAAAGGTCGATAACGACCAAGTATAGAGGTAGGCCGGTCTTGTGTTGGTAGAGGAACTTTGTGATGGTTTCTTGGTACATTCCTCTAGAGATGTACTGGCGGAAGGTAGTCCCTTTACCTGGTCATTTGTATGGAAATCCAAACTCCGCTACGTGTCTGCCATTTTGATTTTATTACCCACTTTGGGCTATATGCTGGAATTTAATAATGGTAACAATTTCAGCTATGATTAATATTATTTGTATACTAGACACTAGTATAATATCAAATGATTTGATATGAAAGGTTTTGGTTATCGCAAGGTAAAAACATTTCCGTGTTTATGTGTGGGCGTGTCTTACGAGATACTTTTGTTTTGAAAAGGAATGTTTGGTAATTTAATAAATTCAGTTGAGTGTGTTTCTCACGCTGGTTTACCAGACTGATTCGGGCGTTCTTCCCTTTCAATGCTCAGGTCAGACCGAGTATATTTACAAGTTTAGATTTGGTGCTTTTGGTGCTTCAGCAGGAGAACTGGAGGTCTTCATTTTTGTATAAACGTATCTGTTTATTTTCCACTGCTTTGTTATTTATATTATCAGCAATTGTAAGGACATGTTATTATAACTGTCCAGGTTGATGATTGGTGATTGATTGTTGAACTCTGATTGATGTATGTATATACATTTTCTGTTTGTAAATATCATTGATATGATATTATATGTTTTCTATTACGATGTGAAATTTTGTATTGTTCTATTTGGTTCTCTCTTCTCTCTTTCTTCTCTTCTCTTCTTCTCTCTTCTTTTCTTTCTCATGACTTTTCGTCAATCTGTGCTTTTTGGGTCGGACATGTGTGGTTGATTGTCGATTCAAAGGGTACGGATTTGGGGGTCGTCACATTATATATATATAGTAGTATATATATTAGTATTTGGAGTGATATCCCCGCACATTATAGCGGATGAGACCATATTTGCCCTGCATAATAGCGAACGATCCTATATACCGTGATATCCCTCTCGAAGTGGGATTGGTATTTTTATGTTGTATTAACATCTGTGGATGCAGGGAAACAAGTTGGAGGGATCCAATTGGATTCCTCAAAATGTTGAAATTACTTTCATATATTGTGATATATGGTTGTGTAGAATAATCTATTATAGATTATTGTAGTGATTGGAATTATTGGATGTTATTGTAGCATTGGCCTGAATTTGGTATTTTAAATACCATAATTTTTTTGTTAAAATTTAAGGAGTTAAAGGGATTTTTGATATATAATAATTATATTGGAATTGGGGTTATTTTAAAGAAATCGAGTTAGAAAAATATATTTGATTTTTGGTTATACTTAACTATTTTGAATTATTAAATGGAGATTTTGAAAATGAATTATATAAAAGAATTTATAAATGGTATTCTGGAAATAAAAAAAGGAGTTCAAGCCGATATTAAAAATAGATTGGAAGTTATAAATAAATTTATAAAGAAATGGATTTATAAAATGGAATTTTATAAATAAGATCATTTTTATAAACAAGTAAAACTCAAAGGAGCACAAGGATTTATAAACGATGTTATAAATAAGGTAAGCGATATCAATTGCTAAATTGGGAATATAAAATTCACAGGGAGAATTTATACTAGAATATGGAAATAGAGCGGGAAAAAATTGTGGATACTATTTTTGGAAGTGAAATGGTTAAGAGATCGGAATGGAAGTGATGTGATTGATTCGAGAGGAATTTATAAATTGAATTGGTTATTGAGGTTTTAAAAATATAATTTTAATTCTAAGAAGTTATGTTCGTTTTTGAAAGGAAAATTTCTATTATTTAAACTATGAAATTTTAAACTAGTTAAGATTGAAAAACTTCGGTAAGTAGATTTTTAAATATTAAGTATTTAATTTAGTAAAATTCTAACTTTTAAAATCAACTTTGAAAATTTATTTTTTTATCTAAAAATGGGTTATTGATGTTTATAAAAGTGTTTTTGATATTTTAAATAACTATTCGAACATGTTTAAAAATAAATTATTATTCTTTAAAATACTTATTATATATATATAAGAGTTTGAAATGATTTTTACTTTATTCTCTCGAGACTTGTAGGTGGGTTGATTTAACGGGAAGGTTTTATAAGAGAAGTTTTATAATGGGATGCTGGAAACTTAAGACATTTCCTAAATGTTGGAATACCGAAACTTAAAAAAAAAGAATTCGAGTTAAATAAAGAAGTTATAAATGGTTAGATGGGATTATAAATAAATATAATCGGTTTTGGAAATTGTGAGAAGAAATTTATTAATAGTTTCGGAAATGTAGGAGATAAGCTAAGAAAATTCTTAAGTTTTGATACTTGAGATGATTTTGGAAAATGGACTTAGAATATTATCCTAAGTGTTGAAAAGTTTTGGAATATCCTGTTATGGATTTAAATATTGAAAATTGTTTTCAAATATTTGAATATGGAAAGGAATTTGAAATATATACCTTGTAAAGGTATTTGGAAAAGAATATTTTTGGAAAATGTATAATAAGGCCTAGTGTATGCCTATGGATGTTTTATTGATAGTTAAATAACCGACTATCAATATTGCCAATTTCGTTAATCGTTTTGAAGAGACCGAGATCAGATTTAATTATCCGAAAACCACTTCGATCCGGTTTGAACGTTACGAATTAATACCGTGAAGATGATGAAGATGGTGATTTGGTTTGTCTAGACCCATGACAACTTGTATGGACGAATGCTATTAGAACATCGTCATTGGAAGACGATGAGCATTCTAAGTAGAATTGTTCTTGAAAGGTAACGCTTAGCCTCAAGCCTCATCAACCGAGAATAACTAAAACATGGGAGATGAAGCAAGGCTAAGTGGGTCGCACCCAACTAGCATATGTTATCACTTTTCTAGATATCCTCGGAAACCTATATATTATGGATATGGTTGTGCATGAAAGAAGGAGCGCTCGATTGTAAGGGTGGGAACACCCGGGATGATAACATATTGGGTCTATCTAGGTTAGGGGTAGGCCGGTCTTGTGTAGTAGTGGATCCCGGCGAGGTCCTCGGTACATTGTTCTAGAGGTGTACTGTGATGGGCGGTACCCTATTGGCCCAATCATTGTATGGAATCCATTCTCCAATAAGTGCCGTACGGTTTTGATTGTGACCAACTATGTTGAAACGTGAGATGCAAGCATTTCAGCTATTTTCTATTTACTTTCTATAGGCACAATTATAATATCAGATGATTTTGATAAAAATAGTTTTGGTTATCGTAAGGTAAAAACCCGTCGTGTTTATATGTGACGTGGTCTTACGAGATACCTTTGTTTTCAAAGAATTTTGAAGAAAGCTAATAATTCAAATTGAGTGTGTTTTCTCACGCTGGTTTTCTAGACTGACTTGGGTGTTATTTTATTATAATGCTCGGGTCAGACCGAGTATTACAGATTCAGGATACGATGCTATGGATCTCAGGAGACAAGCTGGATGACAAGACGTATTTCCGTACTTGATTTGTATTTCCACTCTGTGAGGACAAGTTATTAAACTGTCCAGATTGATTGTTGTATATTTACTCTGATAATAGTATGTATATTAACAACACAGTTCTTGTATTTAAAATCTGTTGTTATATATATTATAATTTGTTCTGCTGTGATTGTGAGATTCTGTTGTTGTTCTATTTTTCTTTTACTTTTTCTTCTCCACCCCTAAAGATTCGTATTTCCATTCAATTTTGAGTTGTACTGATGTGATTTATGGTCGACTCAAAGGGGTATGGATTTGTAGGCCTTTACACTTGGTATCAGAGCTGATGGTTAAGCGAGAACCTTGGCTCTAGTGGGGATTACTCATTAGAGATAGGGTCAGTAGTACACTAGAATGAGTCGAGTGTAATAATAGATATGAGCGCGTATTTGTTAGTGAATATAAAACGGTTTTATATTGTGTTAATTTAATTGTTGAGTGGTATATAAATTCTGATCGAAGAGTGGGACACCACTTAAATCGATAGGAGTTTCTAAACACGTGAACACGATAAACTGACACAGTATGGTTTTGAAGCGGGTAAATGAAATAATTTTACCCAAACTATATTTTGATATAAAAGAGAATAATTTTCTGAAATTATTATATTATGAATCGACGTGTTTGGATGTTATAACCAAAATAAGATTATAAAATTGGAAATGGTTATATATAACCAAAGGGAGATTGTATAAGTATGAATTATACAAATGAGTTAGAAACTACAAATGGGTTCAAACCAGAATTTGGAAAATTAAATCCCGGAGATTTTTGGAAATGTTTCCCAAAGTATTTTGAAATAAATAATAGTAATATTATTTTAGAGATATTTTTGAATTTTTTTTATTTTAAATGGATTTTGGAAGTGATATAGCACTAAACTCACTTCAGTCGCTGGAAAATAATTCTGGCGATGACGTTCGCATCATCAATGTTCATTTTCGAGTTTCTAAGTGACGGATTGCTGCCGAAATTGATTTGATTCAGATTTGTTGGGCAAACAAGTTTTGTTTAAAAAATTCCGAAAGGAATTGTTTTGGATAAAATCAGGTTGATTTTAAATTTCGAAGGAAGTGGTTTGTTAAGCCAAAAAGAGTATACACACACACACACACGATTTCAAAGTGATTTGAAATAAATACCGGTGTTTAAAAATTCTGAAATCCTTATTAAATGTTCTGGAAAATATCAGAAATAAGTTTTAAAACTTATAAGTGGAAGATGATATTTTTAAGGAAAGAAGCATGAAAAAAAATTTGAATTTGGAATTAAAATTCTTACTTGATTAAATTAAATGAATTAAAAAATCAAATTGTTGGAGTAAAATTAATTGAAGTATGAATAACTCGAATATAGTTGTTAAAATGTTGGTTAAAAAGAAAGTGAAATTTAAATTAAATTGAATTGATTGGATTAGAAATAATATTGGATTGAAGTAAATATAAATTTTGAATTGTGAAATAATTACATAGCCTTAAGGTATAAATTTTGAATGAAATAAAATTTAAGTGGAAATAGGAATTGTGAATAAATAAATTGGAATAGCTTATAAAAATTGAAATTAATTGAATAAAAATATACTTAGGCTATAAATAAATGTATAATCTCGAGTTAAAAATAAAATGTGAATATATTCATAAAATTTATGAAATGAGAAAAAAAATAGGT
The DNA here is from genome assembly GCA_030737815.1 of Allium fistulosum. NCBI lineage: Eukaryota > Viridiplantae > Streptophyta > Magnoliopsida > Asparagales > Amaryllidaceae > Allium > Allium fistulosum. The sequence goes on from CM060903.1 coordinate 602,502,374, forward strand.
TGTAAAATTTATAATTTGGAAAAATGGAATGGTAAAACCAAAATGAAAATAGTTTGAGATTTGGTGGAGGAATTAAGATCCAAACTTGAATTATAAAATGAAATTGGACTCGAGAAAATTAAATGAAGTGAGTTTTGAAATAAAAATCAGATATGGAATTATAAAATGGAGGTGAACTAATTAGATAATTAATTAGTTAAATGAATATGAAGATGGAATTTAACTTGGTTAAGTTAAAATTGGATTGTGGATTAAAAATGGATATTGGAACTTGGGTTGTAAATAAAATTCGACTTAAATGGTAAGCGAATTAATTATAATTGAAAATATTGTCGAATAAAATAGAAATGGTTTGAAATAGTGACGACTTAAGTTATAAAGAAATTTAGTTTAAGGTGTAAATAAATTGAATGGGCCTTGGATACGAATTAAATAAATTCGAGTATGGAATTAAAATTGAAGTGGATTAAATGAATGAACTAATTAATTAATTAGAAAATGAATTTGAATGTAATTAAAGTAGATAGGGATGGAATGTAATTAAATTGGTTGTGAATAAAAATTGAAATGGAATAAAATTTAATATATATTGATTTGGAATCAATTAAAAATAGTTATAAATTGAAATGATTATTTTATTAAATGAATAGCGCCGAATTTTCATAGAAAATTGTTGTTCGACGCAAAACGAAAGTAAATAAAATTATATGAATTAATAGAAGTGAATAAAATTGATTTTTAAATCCATTTGGAATGGATATGAGTTTGTTTGATATAAAAATAAATTGAATGTATGAAAAGTGAGTTGTACATCATTTAAATTGATTGAAATGGTATATGGATCGATGGAAGATAATTAAGTTAGTATCAGAACCTTATAATTGCTTATGATTTTATGTTAGAATGCATTGTTTATGAAATCTATGTGTTTTAACCATTTAAATGAATGAAATGTTATTGAATTTCATGCTTTTAGTACTTACGTGTTTAAATTGAGTAAGTACAGGTACCATAAGACCATTGGCTAGAGTTTGTTCGTGCAAATTACATATTAAATAAGCCGCTTGCTTAAAAACGCTAAAATAAGGTACGTTTTCAAATTAAATACCACAAAATATAAATATTGATATATATATATTTTGTTTTCCAACCGTGTGGGTCAATGTATATATATTTATCTCTCTTGTCATATTGCAAAATATCCTCCTTACAAAGGAGGAATTTTCAAAAATTTAGGGTGTTAGAAAATTTTAGGAAAATTTGGAAAATTTTTGTTCACTAAAAAGTTGGGTTTCAAATTGAAATTGAAATAAGAGGTTTTGGAATTAGAATTGAAAACTAATTGTTTTAGTTTAAACTAAAGGATTAGAAATGTGAAATAAGCAAGTTAGCTAAGTGGGTTTTTGAAAAAAAGTTAATGGGTTTGGAGCATTTTCCTACCTTAGAAATTTCGAGGACGAAATTCTTTTAAGAGGGGAGGAATGTAACGACCCGAATTTTTCGACGGTTAATTTTGAATATTTAAATGGTTTAAATATTGGATTTGGAATTTTAATTTAGTTAATGAGTTTTTAAAATTGAGACTTTCGAGTGATTTCGACAAAATTTAGAAATTGTCGATTTAATCGACGAGTTAAAATAGCGATCCGGGGCACAGTCTCGAAATTCGACGAAACCAGTTCCATTGGATTTGTAATAGTGTATTATTGCTGGATTCCAAATTTCGTAGTGTTTGGAGTTATCGTTTGATCGTATGGGATATAAACGCGTTGAAATTTATATCAAAATTTCAATATAATAATTGGGTCCAAAATGCTATCTTCTCCATACGATCGAATTAGGACTCGAAACCTTTTCCATTACGTTCGGAATAGGGGTATAACATTATAAACGCCTGGCGGCACGCCTCTATAGAAGTTCAAAATTTAATGATATGTAATGTAATTGAATTATAAAATAAAAATATATATAGTCAAATCAAAGTCAAATCTTAGCTGACAAACATCGTACCCAAACCCCTCCTTCATGTTTAACTCGCGTCTTTCCCCTCCTTTCTCCTATCAGTTCATTTACAAATTCAAATCAGGTGATTAAATTAAAAAAATATGGAGAACGAAAATCGAATCATTCAAAAAAAACAAGAGAATTCGAAAATCACGAATCCTCTATTCCTTTCTCTTTAAATTCAAAGGGGCACGCAGAGGAAATCGACAGAAAAAAGGGGAAAACACGAACGCTCGCGACTCTCGAGTATCGTCGTCGTGGCAGAGAGGAGTAGCGATCGCAAGGCAAGCCTGGAAAGCATGAGCGTGTGGGCACGTTGGGCAGATAGTCTGGTTGGGTAAATAGGAAGCAAAAGCGAGTGTGCGCTGTTCTCGAAATCACATGCAGGATTGGTTGGTGGCTGCGATAGAGGGCATGTAAGGGAGGGCGTGTGGTCTGAACAGCTAAGGTGGTCGGTGGCGAGTTGTCGTAGGCTGGCGGTGGTTCAGGAGGTAGAGAGGCGCGTTCATCAGTGGGTAGTGTCAGTTGCGACCTAGTTGACGATGGGAAGTTTGCTTGTTGAATTTGTGTGCTCAAACCCGATGTTAACTGGTTGAACACGAGCTTAATGAAGGAGTTGTATTACGGTCGTCGTCGTATGGGTGAACAGAAGCTGCTGCCATTTACCTTGTGCTTCGCCTGGATTAAGCTTAGACTGATGTTGTTTGCAGATGAAGCAATTTCGTTTGATTAAGGTAATCCTACTTTAAAATGTAATTAGTTAATTTAATTGTTGTAATTAGGAGAGTAATATTATTTAATAAATCCAAATCACAAAAATATTTTTACCAATTTATTTCGAGGTCGAAATTAGGTATTGATGTTGTGTTGCACTCTTATGGATATTTTCTTCATTCTGGAATTCGGTTGGAATCATTTGGAGTTAGCAGGAATTTTAAATTAATTTGAACGATGTTCAATTTAATTTAAAATTGGAACAATTAGCAAATTAAAATTCAAGGTGAGTAAACCTCACTCAAATTGGTTAACTGTTAAATTTATAGCAACTATAAATTAATTATTGGATGATTGGTTGGATTGGTATATTTTTATCAGTTGGATGTTATATTATATATATAGTAGTACAATATTAGTATTTGGAGCGATATCCCGGCACATTATAGCGGATGAGACCCTATGCGCCCCGCATAATAGTGAATGACCCTATATACCGCGATATCCCCCTCGAAGTGGGATTGGTATTTTTATGTTGTATTAAAATCCGTGGATGCAAGGAAACAGGTTGGAGGGATCCAACTAGATTCCTCAAAATGTTGAAATTAATTTCATATATTGTGATATATCGTTGTGTAGAATAATCTATTATAGATTATTGTAGTGATTGGAATTATTGGATGTTATTATAGCACAGGCCTGAATTTTGGTATTTTAAATACCATAAATATATTTTTAAAATTTTAGGAATTAAAGGGATTTTTGATATATAATAATTATATTGGAATTGGGGTTATGTTAAAGAAATTGAATTAGAAAAATATATTTGATTTTTGGTAATACTTAACTATTTTGAATTATTAAATGGAGATTTTGAAAATGAATTATATAAAAGAATTTAAAAATGGTATTCTGGAAATATAAAAAGGAGTTGAAGTCGATATTAAAAATAGATTGGAAGTTATAAATAAGTTTATAAAGAAATGGATTTATAAAATGGAATTTTATAAATAAGATCGTTTTTATAAACAAGTAAAACTTAAAGGAGTATAAGGATTTATAAACGATGTTATAAATAAGGTAAGCGATATCAATTTCTAAATTAGGATTATAAAATTCATAGGGAGAATTTATATTAGAATATGGAAATAGAGCGGGAAAAAATAATGGATACTATTTTTTGAAGTGAAAATGGTTAAGGAGATCGAAATGGAAGTGATGTGATGTGATTCGAGAGGAATTTATAAATTGAATTGGTTATTGAGGTTTTAAAAATATATTTTTAATTCTAAGAAGTTAAGTCCGTATTTAAAAGGAAAATTTCTATTATTTAAACTATGAAATTTTAAACTAGTTAAGATTGAAAAACTTCGGTAAGTATATTTTTAAATATTAAGTATTTATTTTAGTAAAATTCTAACTTTTAAAATCAGCTTTGAAATTTTTTTTGTTTATCTAAAAATGGGTTATTGATGTTTATAAAAGTGTTTTCGATAGTTTAAATAACTATTCGAACATGTTTAAAAATAAATTATTATTCTTTAAAATACTTATTATATATATATAAGAGTTTGAAATGATTTTTACTTTATTCTCTCGAGACTTGTAGGCGGGTTGATTTAACGGGAAGGTTTTATAAGAGAAGTTTTATAATGGGATGCTGGAAACTTAAGACATTTCCTAAATGTTGGAATACCGAAACTTGAAAAAAAAAGAATTTGAGTTAAATAAAGAAGTTATAAATGGTTCGATGGGATTATAAATAAATATAATCGGTTTTGGAAATTGTGAGAAGAAATTTATTAATAGTTTCAGAAATGTAGGAGATAAGCTAAGAAAATTCCTAAGTTTTGATACTTGAGATGATTTTGGGAAATGGACTTAGAATATTTTCCTAAGTGTTGAAAAGTTTTGGAATATCCTATTATGGATTTAAATATTGAAAATTGTTTTCAAATATCTAAGTATGGAAAGGAATTTGAAATATACACCTTGTAAAGGTATTTGAAAAAGAATATTTTTGGAAAATGTATAATAAGGCCTGGTGTATGCTTATGGATGTTTTATTGATGGTTAAATAACCGACTATCAATATTGGCCAATTTCATTAATCGTTTCGAAGGCCGAGATCGGATTTAATTATCTGAAAACCACTTCGATCTAGTTTGAACGTTACGAATGAATACCGTGAAGATGATGAAGACGGTGATTCGGTTTGTCCAGACCCAGGACAACTTGTATGGACGAATGCTATCAGAACATCATCATTGGAGGACGATGAGCATTCTAAGTAGAATTGTTCTTGAAAGGTAACGCTTAGCCTCAAGCCTCATCAACCGGGAATGACTAAAACAGGGAAGATGCAGGAAGGCTAAGTGGTCGCACCCAATTAGGGTATGTTATCACTTTTCTAGATATCCTCGGAAACCTATATATGATGGATATGGTTGTGCATGAAAGAAGTAGCGCTCCATTGTAAGGGTGGGAACACCCGAGGTGATAACATATTGGGCCTATCCAGGTTAGGGGTAGGCCGGTCTTGTGTAGCAGGGGATCCTGGCGAGGTCCTCGGTACATTGTTCTAGAGGTGTACTGTGATGGGCGGTACCCAAGTGGTCCAGTCATTGTATGGAATCCATTCTCCAATAAGCGCCGTACGGTTTTGATTGTGCCCAACTATGTTGAAACGTGAGATGTAAGCATTTTAGCTATTTTTTATTTACTTTCTATAGGCACTATTATAATATCGGATGATTTTGATAAAAATCATTTTGGTTATCGTAAGGTAAAAACCCGTCGTGTTTATGTGTGACGTGGTCTTATGAGATATCTTTGTTTTCAAAGGATTTTGAAGAAAGCTAATAATTAAAATTGAGTGTGTTTTCTCACGCTGGTTTTCGAGACTGACTCGGGTGTTATTTTATTAGAATGCTCGGGTCAGACCGAGTATTACAGATTCAGGATAGGATGCTATGGAGCTCAGGAGACGAGCTAGATGACAAGATGTATTTCCGTACTTGATTTGTATTTCCGCTGTGTGAGGACAAGTTATTAAACTGTCCAGATTGATTATTGTATATTGTACTCTGTTAATGGTATGTATATTAACAGCACAGTTCTTGTATTTAAAATCTGTTGTTATATATATTATATTTGTTCCGCTGTGATTGTGAGATTCTATTGTTGTTGTTCTATTTTTCTTTTACATTTTCTTCTCCATCCTTAAAAATTCGTATTTCCATTCAATTTTTAGTTGTACTGGTGTGAATTATGGTTGACTCAAAGGGATATGGATTTGCGGGCCTTTACAAGTATATGATTACTTCACATCGTTTAACGAAGTAGGTATAGTAATTTCAAATGATATGAGGATATCACTAAGTATGAATGCAATTCAAAGGTTATAAAACTTCATAACGAATCTCACGATAAAAGCATGCCTCATCTCATCGGCGTATCTCAAAACATCAAATATGGTTTAGGAGAAAAACATAACTCCAAAGAGGAGAAATCCCAAACCTGCCATATCGGCAACTCAAAACAATCTCAAAGAAATCACCATCTCAAAATACGCCGTAAGACAATCAAATATAAATCTCCAACATAGGAGAATATAATCCCAAATAGCCAAAAGGCAAATCTCATATAACAACGTCAATAGGCAAATCTCAAATAATACGCCAAAAGGCAAATCTCAAATAACGCCAGGTGTTGGCAAACCCAAATCTCAAATATAGAACTCGATAAGAAGTTCAATTTCCAAAGATGTAATCGCCATATATAATATCTTGAACGACTCAAATGACCAGTAATGTAAAAAGGCGATACACTTGGAAAATCACAAAGAAATCAATGAAATCATCTCAAAGATATAGCATGTGCTTATGGCTGAAGCCCGCCAAGTACTGTTCCCTCAAAATAAGGCGCCACGTCTCTTAGACAAACGTCCCAAAGGACAAATAAATACGTCCCTTAGACAAACATCCCGCAGGACAACATCCCGAAGGACAAATACGTCTCAATGGACAAATACGTCTCTTAGACAAACATTCTGAAGGACAAATGACCCGAAGGTCTAGTACCGGCAAAAAAGTCTCTTAGACAAATGTGTCACAAACTTTCGGATAGGAACCCGAACAGTGTTAACGTGTGTCCCATACCACACGTTCGCGTTAAACGGTTTACTAACCGCTAGTAAATTTCACACTCATAGTAGTAAAAAGTTTACCTCATCTCATCGCTAAGCTCGACCGGAAGGTCAAAACAATCAAACAAACAAGTTTGGGAATTAACCGATAAGATAAACGCACGTGTCCCATACCACGTGTTTTACCAAACCATTTAATTCTCCTTCTCATTCGCTCGAATAGTGCAAAAATGTGTATTTTATAGATAAAATAATTTACTTTGGAAAACAGGCTTTTAAAACCAATTTTTGAAATCAATTTTGAAAGCCATATTTGAAAATTCCCTTATTATCGAGAATAAATATATTTTATATTTGAAAATACTTTAAAAATATCATATAACAATAATTTAAAATGCCCATTTATTTTAAAAATTATTTCAAAGCAGTTTGGAAAAATCCGTGCTTGAAAACGAAGAAAAACGAAGAAAATCACTCAAACCGATATTCGAATTCAATTCAAATTAAATTCAAATTTAATCCAAAATTTGAATTTCAAAATCTTCAAATTTTGACTAGTCTATTGATAGACATCAAAGCCTTCAAATATAATCAGAAATATCACAAAATAGAGCACAAGAGTGAAGCAAATTGGGCTGAAAACACAAGGCAACAGGGCAAAAAAGGGGCTGAAAATGGCCTGCACCCAGGTCGACATGTAGGTCGACCAGGGTGTTGACCATGGCCCTCCTTAGGTTGATAGGCCTGTCATCCTAACCGGCTTGTTGGTTGACATGCATGTCGACCAAGAGAAGTGGGGTGTCGACCCCTTTGACGCGATTTTGTTTAGGTGCAAAACAGGCTTCGTATTGATTCTATGGTTTCCCAAGTGGAATTGCTGGGATTTGCGGACCATTGAAATTTTACGAGAAATACATCCCTATTTCGAAGGCGTTTCACCTTCAAAGCAAAACACGGATAGGATGTTACGCGATCGATAAATCGAGTGAGATCGATTTCTAAGAAGCTTCACGAACAGAGTCGAGAATTAGTCACAACTTTGTCCCAAACTCCAACCCACAAGATGATAATCGATTCGAATTTCCGTATAACAATATGATGTGAGTCATACCGATATTAGATTGACAACTATTAAGGAAAGAAAACCCAATAAGAGGTAGGTGGTTTTCCCCCAATACCACCAAACTCATACAACTGCATAAATGCAAGTCGTAAAATAATTGCACAAAGGCAAGTTAAGACTCAAGGAATAGATTTTTAAACTCTCTCTTACTAATCAAATATTCTTAAAGTTTTCCAACCCATTATCTTCAAGATTTAAAATTATCAATTTTCAACACTTCAAAATTTCCAAAGATTCTTACTTAGATTTTAAATTTCAATTATAGAGTAAATAAAGTTTAAGTTATTTATTCTCTAATTCTTCCATAGGTATTCTCTAATTTGCAACATATATTATTTTCTCAAATTGTTTCTCAAATTTTCTAAGTGTTAGAAATTTCCAGAAAAATCGGTGGTGTCTCCTTTGTACGGAGGACCGTATAGAATATTACAAAAATGATTTATATAATATACCTCGACCATTAGGTCGGAAACACAAAATATACCATCATTTAACTCTTAAAATTAATCCGAAAACATACCTTTCTTTTTAGCATTTTATAGCAAGTTTGCACATTCTTATATATAGTTTTTTGATCAAAATATAGTCCAACCATCCTCTTTTCACCTATACTTAACTCAAATAGATGATATTAGTTCACGTTCATAAATAAGAAGTGCTACGTTTAATTATTAAGGGGAAATAGATCAATTTCATTTCAGACCTGCTGTAAAGAAGACAAGTTTTGACATAGCAAACAACAAAATATGAAAACCTTTATAAAATAAAAGTTGTTCTACTAAGTCTAAGCTTTCCAGCAATATAAATATCATCAAAATTGAATTCATGGTTTGAATGTTATGCTAAATTTACTTTCAGCTTAAATCTTAGAGAATTTTGTAATAGGGCAGAAATGCCTATCCACTTTCAAACCTATTTTAATCTAAATTAAATTCAAAATCTTCCAAAGTGGCAAAAAGAAAATTTATAGCTTATTGAAAGCTCTTTCATTTACAAAATGATTTAACTCATTTGGAGTTATAAATCTCAAGTTATCGTTGTTTTAGTACAGCACTTTTCCAAACAAAATTTCAGCTTTTAAATCAATTTAAAATTTTCCCAAACCATTTTAATCTCAAACTACATTTTCAAACAAGCTTTTGCTAAATCATTTATTAAATGATTTTCTTTTTCCCCGAAAAGCTAAGACATACAAAATTATGATCAACTTTATGTAATCATCATAAAACATTTTATTAAGTGGAAATATTTTTATTACTTTCCAAAATCTAACTTTAAAACAATTAACTTGAAAACTCATTTTGGAAGAGATAACTAATCTCTTTCATTATCAAGAAATGATTATTGATTATCCATAAGATAAATTTTGGGATATATATATATATATAAAATGATTATACCACATGAATTGTTCATTTATCAAAAACAATTCAAATTCACATTTTCACTTGTCACAAAATTAAATTTCCATCTAATTATCAACATAAAACTAATTAAAGTTGATAATTAATTCAAACTTGTTTTCAAAAGAATTTTACAAATTCACACCAACCAATTTTAATACAACCAAAATTTAAAACAAAACTTGCTCACAACTTTATGCTAAAAGTTTAAAATTAGCATAGTTTTATATCTATCCTCTACTATTACTCAAATAACTAAGTGCCAGAACAAATTTTATAGTCATCATTAATAACTTGTACTAAAATATTCAATTAATATTTTAATTTTCAAACCAAAGTATCCTTTTACCTTAAATACATCATTTTATCAATCAAAGCACCAAATGGTATTTTCTTCTAATTAAGACATCCCCTTAATTAGAATCATTCACTTTACTTACCCAAATTACCATATTAAATTTCTCAAATTTCAAATAATATAAGGGTATTGCCCCGCCATTGATTTATAGTGAATGACTACATCGATTGGCTGCCGAGTTGATCAAATGATCAAAACTGCCTCGCCACTCATCCAAAACTCACTATGGTTCAATGGCTTCATTAAACATTTTAAAATAAAATTTAATACTCCACTATATTAATTTATTTCAATCTTTGCTTATTAAAACTCAATTTACCGTGTCTGACTATCTCATCACATTGTTTAAGAGATTCCTATCGATAACGTTGATCAAGTGTATCGACCAGAATTCTTAAAGCACTTGATGGACAACCCAACACAAAAATCATTTTCTATAAAAAGAAATACCTCGTATATGCTTTACAAAATATTCTTTGCTTATCACAATAAACAAAATCCAGTTTCACTTAAAAACATATCTTCAATTTTTTTTTGAAAAATTTGAAAACACAATTTATTACTTATTCTCAAAATCAAGGAACACAAATAAAGCTCATCGAGATATTCCTAGAATACTCGATCCTCAAGATTGATGGAATAGACCGGAGTGTTCATTATTCCGAACAGTATAACGAACCACTCACAAGACTCATAACGAGTGCGGAATGTGGTAAGAGTAACGCTATCCTCTGCGACTCGTAGCTTAAGAAAATCAGTGTAAGGTCAAGTGAGAAATGACCCCAACACCATTCAATAGATTAAAAGGATTAATGAAATATAAGAGTAATGGTAAGATATCTTCTCGAATTAAGAAAAGTTACACTCACGACACATTATTACTTCGATAGAAGTAATATCACAAAGTATACCAACAATTGAGTATCCTAAGAGGTATCTCAAAAGAGGTAAGAATGGCAATGTCAATTAAATTCAATGAATCGCCTCATTTACCTAGTTGACATCCTCTTGGGAGGATGACCGAAAGGCTAAGAACCGGGAATGAAGTCAATACAATATTCGATTGCCCGATTGGGTGTCATACCCAAAATGGACTCACAGAAATCAATAGAGTCACAATGACCAGAATTCGAGATATATCATCAACATCTCGAATCTCTAGAGTGAATACAAAGACTTCGGAATCGTCATTGACATTCTGAAGAACAAGAAACAACGAATCGGTCGAACTAGGATACTTAATATAGGGTCCCTCTATTCACAAAATGTGGCTTGATAATAGGCAAGCCACTTCATCTCAAACACTCGAAACTCTAGATAGAAAATGGCGTGCTAATTCGCACGAAAAGATAAGCTATAAGCAACAATCCCAAATCCTCATACATTATGCCAAATATTGCGGATCCCCTCAATAGGATTTGCAATCCTCACAAAAGAACAAGACAGGAACATCTAAAAGCATCAACAAAATCCTCCGATACGGATGGGTGTCAAGCACCCGTATTGAAGAGGACTCGAATAAAACAATCACGATTAGGATTACTCCTAAGATAAGATGTCATCAATTCTATTTTTGGAATACTATGGAATAAAAATATTCCGAGACATATCTCAAACTTCTATCTCAAAGGACACGATAAGATAAAGGGCACGGTGATTAAGGAGTTTGTAACACTTGTATTATACTTGGATGTACCGTGATATATGTTTATGTTCTTTGTTTATCATATTTTGTTCTGAACACTTCTCTGATACCAAGCTGTGATGCCCCGCCCCGAGACCCACATTAACAAAGAGTATTACTGGGTAATACTGTCTGCTAATGCGGAGAATAGGGCTGGTTAGGAGCGGCCATCTATAGTCTTGTCTTAAATATCTATTGAATACGTTGATTAGTGCTCTATATTTTTTCCTCTCAAGTGGATCGACATATCCAATAAATGCTTAATACAAAACTACAGGTGGCTATAGGATCTATCATAACAAAATACAACAACCCAAATGCAAAACACATCACAGAACATCAGATAATCCCATATATACACACATATACAGATACATCATAGAGTATACAAAATGATACATCACATATGTGGTATGACTACCACAATACAAACATGAGTCAAAAGAATATACATATCAGAGTAGCAAAAAAAGGATTACACAAAAGCTACAACAAAAAGAGCTAGCAGAAAAGTCCGTGCGGAAGCAGAATAGGCTAAGTCCATAAGGGTACCTAACCTGAAACACCTCGGTCTGACTCGAGTATAAAATACACGGGTCAGTCTACCTAAACAAATCAGTTTATAAGGATAAGTGATAATATGAGCATAAGGCAAGGTGATAATCTTCTCAAGTGAGAAGGAATAATTCAAGAGTATATGGTTACTTAACATGGTATAACTAAGTAGGTATAGTAATTTCAAGTGATATAAGGAGATCACTAATTATGAATGCATCTCAAAGGTGGTAAAACTTCATAATGAATCTCACGATAAAAGCATGCCTCATCTCATCGGCGTATCTCAAAACATCGAATATGGTTTAGTAGAAAAACATAACTCCAAAGAGGAGAAATCCTAAACCCTCCATATCAGCAACTCAAAACAATCTCAAAGAAATCACCATCTCAAAATACGCCATAAGGCAATCAAATATAAATCTCCAACATAGGAGAATATAATCCTAAATAAACGCCAAAAGGCAAATCTCATATAATAACGCCAATAGGCAAATCTCAAATAATACGCCAAAAGGAAAATCTCAAATAACGTCAGGTGTTGGCAAACCCAAATCTCAAATATAGAACTCGATAAGAAGTTCAATTTCCAAAGATGTAGTCGCCATATATAATATCTCGAACGGCTCAAATGGCTAATAATGTAAAAAGGCGATACACCTGGAAAATCATAAAGAAATCAATGAAATCATTTCAAAGATATAGCACATGCTTATGGTCGAAGCCCGCCAAGTACTGTTCTCCCAAAATAAGGCGCCATGTCTCTTAGACAAACGTCTCGAAAGACAACATCCCGAAGGACAAATAAATACGTCTCTTAGACGAATATCCCGAAGGACAACATCCCAAAGGACAAACACGTCTTAATGGACAAATATGTCTCTTAGACAAACGTCTCGAAGGACAAATGACCCGAAGGTCCAGTACCGGCAAATACGTCTCTTAGACAAATGTGTCACAAACTTTTGGATAGAAACCCAAACAGTAACGTGTGTCACATACCACACGTTCGCACTAAATAGTTTACTAACCGCTAGTAAATTTCACACTCAAAGCAGTAAAAAGTTTACCTCATCTCATCGGTAAACTCGACCCGAACGTCAAAACGATCAAACAGACAAGTCGGGAATTAACCGATAAGATAAACGCACGTGTCCCATACCACGTGTTTTACCAAACAATTTAATTCTCCTTCTCATTTGCTCGAATAGTGCAAAAACATGTATTTTATCGATAAAATAATTTACTTTGGAAAATAGGCTTTTAAAACCAATTTTCGAAATCAATTTTGAAAGCCATATTTGAAAGTTTCCTTATTATCGAGAAAAAATATATTTTATATTTTAAAATACTTCAATGTTATCATATAACAATAATTTAGAATGCCCATTTATTTTAAAAATTATTTCAAAGCAGTTTGGAAAAATCCATGCTCGAAACGAAGAAAAACGAAGAAAATCACTCCAACCAATATCAAATTAAATTCAAATTTAATCCAAAATTTGAATTTTAAAATCTCAAAAATTTGGCTAGTCTATTGATAGACATCATGGCCATCAAATATAATCAGAAATATCACAAAATAGAGCACAAGAGGTAAGCAAATTGGGCTGAAAACACAAGGCAACAGGGCAAAAGAGGGGCTGAAAATGGCCTGCGCCTAAGTTGACACGTAGGTCGACCTGGATGTTGACCATGGCCCTCCTTAGGTCGACAGGCCTGTGGACCTAAGGGTCTTCTTGGTCGACATGCATGTCGACCAAGAGAAGTGGGGTGTCAACCCCTTTGACGCGATTTTGTTCAGGTGCAAAAAAGGCTTCGTATTGATTTTCTGATGCATTTTTCACATAGCAAATGACCTCTACAGGTGATGAAATTTTACATGGACCAAATAAAACATATAAACTAACAAATCAAAGAAATCTGAAAACATTTTGTTGTCGGAATCAAAAGATATAAGCATGCAAAGGAGCAACCCAAACTAGTTTACAGAAAAGAAAACTATCAACAGAAAATTGATTACAGAAGCTTTTTTTGTATAGATTCAAGCATTTTGCAACTTTTGCTTTGCTAGATTTGTGAGCTTATCAACTCACCTTGCTTTTGAAGAGCAATACCAGATTTGTAGCTGAAAGATTGAAGCTTTGAGGAGGAATTGGCTTCAATATCCTGTAAAAACCTTGGACAGAGACATGCAAGATGAAAACTTACAGGTAACAGACAATCGCCTCTAAAATTCATATTTTGATGAGATAAAAGAGTTTTGGAAAGGATTACCTTTTAATTTTCACTCTAGAATGATAAAAATCTTAGTTTTCTTGAATTAATTTGACGATTGAAAGCTAGGTTTGAAGAAAATAGTGGAGATGGTTTCTTTTCTGATTTCTTAGGAGGAAGAGGAAAATAAAATACGTACATGTTACTTCCTCCTTTCTTATTTTTGACCTTAGCTAGCTAATGGGATTTGGACCCAAGTAATAAAGAGAATTAATTTAGCCTAGGTTAATTTATTCAACACTTAAAACAAAATATGTACATATATTTCACATTATGTTATAAACAAATGTTATTTTCTTCCAATTTTCACACAAATAATATATGTAAATTTACCTATACAATAAATAAAATATTTTCCATCATATAAAAAGATAAATTTTAATTTTTAAAACATTTTTATTATTAAAATCCTTTATTTTACATAAATGCACCATTTTCACAAATAAATGCACAAAACCTTATTTTTAACTTCTAAAATTCAACAAAAATTTATTTTCTTACTTAGAAAAATATAATAAACCATTTCAAACTCAATTTTATAATTAAAACTCATTTTTTAAACCAAATTCCGTCTTTTTATTTACTTAAACACCCTTTTAAAAAAATCAAATACTTCGTTTAAAAATTATTAAAAATGTAATTCGCAATTATTAATAAAATTATTGCATTTTCTCTAAATAAAAATCATTTTCAATTCATTCTTAACCCAAACAATTAAAATAAAGCTTTTAAACTTTATTTTCTCATTTTTATTCCCAAATTTTATTGTTTATTCCAAATAAACAATTTAAAATCTCCAATTTTATTTTAATTTACAATATTAAATTATAATTACCATTATAATTTAATATTAATGGGTAATCTCCAAAACCGGGGTTGTTACAGATTCCCCCTAACAAAATAGCGTCCTCGCAATTTCTAGAGAAAAGTTTGTATTCAACATAATTATTTCATCAATCAAAGGAAGATAGATAAGCTCGAGTTTAAAATTTCTCACCCTCAACACAAGATGATAGAAAACCAAGATAAGATTGCTCGATTAATTCTATGGTTTCCCAAGGGGAATTACTGGGATTTGCGGACCATTGAAATTTTATGAGAAATACATCCCTATTTCAAAGGCGTTTCACCTTCGAAGCAAAACACGGATAGGATGTTACGCAATCGATAAATCGAGTGAGATCGATTTCTAAGAAGCTTCACGAACAGAGTCGGGATTTAGTCACAACTTTATCCCAAACTCCAACCCACAAGATGATAATCGATACGACTTTCTGTATAACACTACGATGGGAGTCATACTGATATTAGATTGACAACTATTACAGAAAGAAAACCCAATAGGAGGTATGTAGTTTTCCCCCAATACCACCAAACTCATACGACTGCATAAATGCAAGTCGTAAAATAATCGCACAAAGGCAAGTTAAGACTCAAGGAATAGATTTTTAAACTCTCTCTTATTAATCAAATATTCTTAAAGTTTTTCAACCCATTATCTTTAAGATTTAAAATTCACAATTTTCAACACTTGAAAATTTTCAAAGCGTCTTACTTAGATTTTAAATTTAAATTCATTACTCTTCACTAGAGTAAATAAAGTTTAAGTTGTTTATTCTCTAACTCTTCCATAGGTATTCTCTAGTTTGCAACATATATTATTTTTTCAATTTGTTTCTCAAATTTTCTAAGTGTTATAAATATCCAAAAAAATCGGTGGAGTTTCCTTTGTACGGAGGGCCGTATACAATATTACAAAAATGGTTTATATAATATACCTCGACCATTAGGTCAGAAACACAAAATATACCATCATTTAACTCTTAAAATTAATCTGAAAACATACCTTTCTTTTTAGCATTTTAAAGCGAGTTTGCACAATCTTATATATAGTCTTTTTGCTCAAAATATAGTCCAACTATCCTCTTTTCACTTGTACTTAACTCAAATAGATTGTATTAGTTCATGTTAACACTATCCATTCCTTTGGACTTAACCTTAGGATAGACAAGTCAACACTATAACATTCCACTTCAAAACCGCTTCTAGAACATAGATTGCATATATGGATTTGAAGTGGTTACGGGTTTGAGTCATCTCATATAAGTACACTCTTCTCACTTACTGGACTCTCCAAAAACAATCGATGAATTTCGATTAACTCAACTCTAGTTCTCTTAGAAGTAAGTGAATGCTAGAGACATTTTGTACTAATACTCCTCCTCGGTGGTTCTTTTTGGTATGTAATTGCGAAGCCTTTCGATAACTTCTTAAGTCATATTAGGTCAAGTTCATAATCAACTAATCGATTATCTAGTCAAAACAATTACTTATACAAATCAATATTCATACGCTTAACTCGTTTTCGACATTCCAACTTAACTATTCCTTATCCAAGAGTGAAACCAGGTATGATAGAGCACGGATTTGCATTAAATCCTTGCCTAGACACTTCATCCTTGAATCTTAAAAAGAGAAGTCTACCTCGTCGGCTTTTAGTGTTAAGTATAGCATTAATGATTTCCATAAATAAGATAGAAATCAACACGATTAACATATTTCCGACATTTTACGACATACTATTCCTTAGTCAAGAGGGAAGCTGATAAGTTAGAGCTCTATTGCTCCATTCCTACTCGAACATCAATCTTAACTCTCACAAATAGATAAGCCTCACTTCGTCGGCTTTTAGTGTTAAAGCATAGCTAATTACTTTTCAACCAAGTAATTAAATAATTAACATTTGACCATTAGGAAATTCTAGCCCCTTTCTAAACCTTTTTTATACTTTAAAACCCTTTTTAAAATGATATATATAAGTATAGCAATTTACTTGTAAAACTTGATATTTAAATAAACAAGTCAAAAGATATTTTATTTCATAAAACAAAATAGTCAATATATTTTCTAAAAGTATATACACTTTAAAATGCTTTTAAAATACCTTATAATACTTATAATAGGTTTTTGAAATATTTTCTTAAAATATTAGTTGAAAATAACAACTTTACAATTTCCTTTAAAACTTGAAAAAACAAGTTTTTATTATAAAATTCTCTTCTTTAAAAATTCACAACTAATTCTTAAAAATTCGTAAATATCCCAAACCACTTTTGAAATACTCCAATATGAGTTAGAAAACACTTGTAAAAAGAATGAAATGAAATACTTAAATTTAAATATCTTTTCAAACATTTCAAGTCCAAAAATCAAGGCTAAACGAGGCAGTTTTGCACAAGTGAAGTTTTGGCCACTTTTCGAGATGTTACTTAACTTTTTACTATCCAAGCTTTTATAGCAACAAACAAACAAACACACACACACACACATACATATATATATATATAACACCGTAAATATATGAGAAACCCCTATGGATCTCTTTACGAAGTTCCATAGTAATCGCTAAAAACAAGGTAATTCACAACTGCATCTATAGCGACTATTGTTATAAGTGCACTTTTAATCCGAGTCCAATCTAAACCAAAGTCCATTTATAACCTATGTGCTTTGTTCCAAGGTCTTCTCACAAGTCCATTCAAGTACATTTCAAGTCCATACATATGGATCATATGTGTCACATTCAAAGCAAGAATTTAAACCAATGTTTTAACATATGTCAACAACAATTCGAACAACTTAAACACAATCAAACACAACATATATATGTTATATTTTCCATTCAAAGTAAGGTGTTAACTTACCTTTAACCTCAAAAACCACCAAGGTCCAAGCACCCAAGTCCAAACACAACTTTGCAACCACCTTCTTCCTCCTTGCCTTGCACTTGCCTTTTTGCCTTCCTCCTTCACAAATTTCTCATGGCCTTCAAGTGGGAGTATGGCTTCACTTCTTCAAGTTTTGATATGGTGGAAGGTGTTCTAATATTGCTCCAAGGCTTCACTCCAAGTTTGAGTTGATTTGGATTTGATTTGCAATAATTTCTTTAGAACATAAGAGAGGAAGAAGAAGAAACCATTGATTTAAGCTTGTATTTGTTTTGAGAATTAGCGATTTATTCCTAAGGGTATTCCCCTCCTTATATAGGCTTAAGATGATGTTCTTTAAGGTTACACTCACTTCCCCCAACCATGCCATGGAAGCTTCACCTCACATCACTTCTCCTTTACATCACTTCTACTTTTTGCTAATTACACTTATACCCTTCTCATGATAATATCTCTCTCATCCTAATAGAAGCTTCTAGAATGTTCCAAGCATTATGAAGAGATGTGTGTGATAATTAGTTTTCAGTAAGTTCATTTGATCATTAGATAAGGGCATAAGAGTTTGAATAACTTATATCGATTGAAAAGATGTTTACCGATAAACCGATTTTCGGTTACATTATCGGTTTTTCTTCGCAGAATATATTTTTGTAAACAATTTTCAAAAAAAAGTTTCTTATTATTATTGATCAATTAAATAATGTTTAACAAGGTTATGAAATCATATTTATAACACAAAATTATATTTCAAAATGTTTTGATATTCGAAGACGAAGTGTTCGAATTTCCAGGTTGCTACATTCTTCCTCACTTAGAACATTTCATCATCAAAATTTAAATAAAAACGATAATCAAAGAAGATAGATGAACAAGATATGTATATAGGGTACTATTGAAACTATATACAAACTAAACTGCAAAACAAAATTCATACTAGCTGAATCCACCTCAAGCGGTGAGTACACTACAAAGATGCACGATACTAAGATAAGAAGGAAACCCTAGTCTATAAGCGACGCTGGATAGAACTCCTTCAAACTGTCTACCATCTTCTTAGTACCACCTCAAGCATCCTCGATCCATACTTCTAACCTTAACAAAGGAACAAGCACACAAATACTTAAATAGTATACATAATTACTAGCAACCAATGCTCATGGTTCGCACAGGTTCAAAACTTTTCCATCGCCCAAGGACGATAAATAATCTACTAAGCATACTTTATTCTCAATAGCCTTAGGTCATTCCTTGGACTATTATTCACGTTACCTCATAATAAATGGAAGAGTCATTCCCCCAAACTCTTCATAAGCCAACAAATATAGTATACAAATGTACCAAAGCCCATACGATGAACATGAACCATCCATATATAATATCTGATCTAATCATTTGTTCAATCACATAGATTTTACTTTTCAACAACTATAGATCACTTGACCCCTCTACTGCAGACATCGATTTGGTTCCTTGATTAGAAACCTCTGTTCTCCTTACAAAACCATATACTATGATAGAAAAAATCGTGATCATATCACGAATCCATATCAAGTGTTCGTCGTCAAGAATCGAATGAAAAATCCTTGTTCGGACTAGTGTAAACTACCTCAAAAACATGTACTCAAATACTAAATTAAGAACATTCATGTGAATAAAACGATCTATACAACTTATTTATTTATCCTATTGGTTTCTTAACTACACCAATTCCTTTTAATCGCCTTCATTTATCCAAATAGTATGTCTTTTAATACTAAAATCATTCATGAATTATTTCATAAAAATCTAACTTCAAGTTTATCCACATTTTATAACTTAAGTTCATACTCGTATAACTCTCCATTACATCCGAAGAGTATATACAAACATCTCATTCATCTTACTTAATAAGGTTGATCAATAATTTGAACTCGTTTTAACTTACTATCTTTTCAAATTTAAGTGTTATATAACTCAACTTTATATTTTCAAAAATAGTTAATTTCAAGTTCTAATAAATTCGGAAGTTCTCGACTATCCAAAACCGTCAAAAAATTCCATTTTATTTTAACAAATGAAAACTACCAAACAAAATATCATATCATGATGTACATACCGTTCTTTCCTAATGCATAGGCTATATGTGTCCATGAAATAACTTAACAAGAAAACTTTTAGAACTAAACATCGGTTTTCATTTCAAATCATTATGAAAATATATATATATATATATATATATATATAAATTTTTGTATATTAAATCATACTTTGGGATTAAATCAAAATTCGTTTTACCAAAACAACTTTAGGGAATCCTACATTTAGAAAATTAAAAATGAACGCCGATGATGCTGCAGTCATCACCGAAATTATTTTCAAGCGACAGGAGGAGTTTAGTATATCCAAACCATACTATTGGTACTTAACCAAAATTATTTCAAAGCGGTATCAAATACTTCATATAATAATACTAAGTATCATGACCTCAATCTCCTATACCAGTTTTCCAAATATTTACTTTCAAATAATACTATTGCTATTTTCTCCAAAATCTTGAAAACCGTTTCAAAAATATAGGGATTTAAGTTCTCAAATTCTCTATTTAAATCCTTTTCGTTTATAAATCATATTTTATAAACTAGACTTATATAGAATCACTTCCTTATATAAACCTTTTCACAAATATTTATTTCCAAAATATTCTATCTTTCCTTTTGTTAATAGTAAACATCTTTTACTAAATTTTAATTTCTAACCCAACATTATCACCGAATGCCATATAGTCAAACCATGAAACTTAACTCATAATGTGTTTGTTTCAATGTACCCACAATTACCGTCTACCCACTCTATGATGTCGAAAAGTAAAGCTGCTCATAAACTAGTTGAGAAAAAATTAATAACAAACAATACTCAACATTACTAACATGCTAAGCATGACAAAACAATAAAGGTTGCGGGATATTATACTATAAGAAGCACTGACATCAAACCAATCATGGATAGGTAAACTATAAACAGATAGTATACCCTTAGGAATCCGCTTTCCCTTCATAGCTACAAAAGTGGAATGTGCTGAAGCAACTACAAACACCCTAGGTTGTTGTCCTATTCGATGCATCAAATAATCCCTAACAAAATGACCTAGCCGGTGCCAGTTTTAGCAAGTCCTCAATGCAAACTGCACTATTACCGTTTGTGGCTCAATCTTCGAAACCTTTGTGATCGGTGCCTTTACTAACGGTGCTTCTCCCACTTGCCTTCCCTTACCTGACCTACAAATTGCAGCAAGGTGTCCCTTCTTCCCACACTTATAACATGTTAAACTAGAAATATCTCTCGAACTGGCAGAAACTTTTGCTTGTTTCTCTTGTCGGTGCAGATATAGACAGTCTTGGAGTCGAACCCTCGAACTGAAAAGCCGCACTTATAATATCCTTGAACTCTCCTTGGATTTGATCCAACATATCCATACATATCACGTTGCACAGACTAATCCAAGCCTAGACCTCGATGATAGTCTAAGTGCCATTGAAACTCTTTCAGCCCAACACCTCAAACTCGTGCCATATCAAAGCATAGTTTTTCCATGGTCGAACATACACCACTTTTTCTACTATATTTCTTACAACATTAGTGGCCCTAGTATCCATAGTTCTTACAACCTAATCAAGGCGAAATAGCTTTAGGAGACTAAAGGATAGAGTTACTCTAAATAGAGGGTTACAAAGAAAGAGATATTCCTAAGGAATAATTTTAAAAGTCTAGTTTTCCAAATACAAGTATGCTCTTATATGTATTATACACTTGACTCATTCAAGGGTGTCACTTACCCTATCTCTAATGAGCCATACCTAAACAAAGCCAAGGTGTTCGCTCAACCTTGTGCTCCGATACCAAATGTAACGACTAGAATTTTCAACCCTCGAAGGTCAACACAAAAAACATCCACGGTATTGTGTGCCGAATACCCAAGTGCCGAAAAGATAGAAAGTTATGGTAAAATTAAAAATAGAATAGAACAGGAAATGAATAACACGACATCACAATCTCACAATGGAGCGATAATATATAATATCAAAAGATTAGTTCAAAGGGTTACTCTGAAAACAGAAATTTCAGAGTTACTAAGACCTAAATACTATCAGCAGCCTGAACACTTATAACCGCATGTTCTCACAATGCTAATATATACAATACAATAGTGTAGTGAAAATAAGAATACTATGAAAGGTAAGCATCCAGTTCTTCTCCAGAAGCTCCAAAGCGTCCGTAGCTAAATCTAGAGACATACACAAAGCTGATCCAGGCATTATAAGAAAATAACACCTGGATCAATCTGATGAGCCAGGGTTAGAAACTCAAGAAATAAGGATGACATATAATAGCACCTTTTTGAGACCGTACATATAACCATAACGGTTTTCTCCTTTAATGAAACCAACTATTCATTAAGTTTAACATATAGTGATATGATAGATAATGTCTAGTGTATAGCACATAAATCATATCAAACAGCTGCTATGTGAATGCCACAACAATAATAGGTACACAATCAATGCAGCCGAGGCGCGTTCATATATGGATTATTTTCCATGGAGACGCTCTATTAAACTAAAGTGGATCTCCATGATAAGGATCAAAACAACCTTTCGAGCATCGTATATCTTTAGATATGATATACTCTAAGGTAAAAACAACTGTCCCAATAGTGAACTATGTGGCACCAAATATAACCAACTCCCGTCGCCCAATAATAGAAAGCATACTCTAGATCTGGAGTTGATATACCCTTATGGGTAAGCTAAATCGGAGATTGTACATCCTACTCTAGTTTTAATCATTTAAGATGTCGAGGCTACGTTCAGCATCTCTCATACAAGTCTTCATCACTCGAGCAGCACACGAATCCCCAGTTGAATTCCTTCATCTCAAACAGATCACGAATCACTATATGGATTTGAGCAACTCGAACAGATCTCGAACCTCCATGTAGGTTCCTCACGTAAGTCCTCCGATGAATTCTAATGCATCCTCTCTCTTGGAATACACCTCTTGATAGACAGTCCCTCATGATAGCATCGTTCGAAATGTCAACGCTGACCTTTCCCTTGGACTTAACCTTAGGCTAGACAATTTAACTCTATAACATTCTACTTCACAACCTCTTCTAGAACATAGATCACATATATGGTTTTGAAGTGATTACGAGCTTGAGTCATCTCATATAAGTACACTCTTCCCGCTTACTGGACTCTCCAAAATCAATCGATGAATTTTTGGTTTACTCAATTCTGGTTGTCTCAGAAGTAAATAAGAGCTAGAGACGTTTTATACCAATACTCCTTCCCAGGAGTTGGTATGCAATCGCGAAGCCTTTTGATAACTTCTTAAGTCATTTAGGTCAAGTTCGATAATCAACAAATCAATTATCTAGTCAAAACAATTGCTTATCCAAATCAATATTTGTATGCTTAACTCATTTTTGACATTCCAACTTAACAATTCCTTATCCAAGATTGAAGCCACGTAAGTTAGAGCACTGGTTGCACTAAAGCCTTGCCTACACACTTCATTATTGAATCTCACATATAGATAAGTCAACCTCGTCGGCTTTTAGTGTAAAATACAGTATTAATGATTTGCGTAAACAAGAGAGAAATCAACATGATTGACATGTTTTTCATATTTTATGACATACTATTCCTTGGCCAAGAGGGAAGCTGGTAGGTTAGAGATTTATTGCTCCATCCCTATTCGAACGTCAATCTTAACTCTTATAAATAGACAAGCCTTACTTTGTCGACTTTTAGTGTTTTGGCATAGTTAATTGCTTTTCAAACAAGTAATTAAATAATTAACCATTTAGCCATTAAGCAATTCTAACCCTTTCTAAACCTTTTGTTTATACCATTAAAACCCATTCTAAACTAATATATATGTATAGTAATTTACTTGTAAAACTTGATATTTAAATATATTTTATTCATAAGATAAAACAGTCAATATATTTTCTAAAAACTATACTTAAAAATGCTTTTAAAATACTTTATAATACTTGTAATAGAGTTTAAAACATTTTCTCAAAATATTACTTGAAAATAACAACTTTACAATTTCCTTAAAAACTTGAATAAACAAGTTTTTCTTATAAAATCCTCTTCTTTAAAAATTCACAACTAAGTCTTAAAAATTCATAAATATCTCAAACCACTTTTGAAATACTCTAATATGAGTTAGTAAACATGTGTAAAAAGAATGAAACAAAATACTTAAATTTAAATAACTTTTCAAACCTTTTAAGTCCCAAAATCAAGGCTAAACGGAAGTCTACCCAGCTAATCTGGCTACTAGTAGTTTGACTTTGGGGTTAATGTGAGATATCACCTATAATAAGTACCCATGGAGGATGCGAGGTTAGTCCCAAATTTTGTAGGGTAAACCTGCCCACCTAATCTGGCTACCAGTAACTACAAATAGTCGGACTATTGTGAGATGTCATAGTTGGATTACGGATTATAATACGAAGGACCTACTTTGGGGTTGAATGTATTAAATGGCTGATTGAGAGTCCGCCATTTCCTTATGTAGGAAATATTTAATGGTCAGGTTAGCGGTTGGGCATGGTAGAGGATATCTCGAAGAAGGTCCACTTTAAGTTTGAGGTATTAATTGGCTATTGTGGGGTCCGCCTCACCCATAAAAAGAAGTATTAAGTGGCCTAAAGAGATTTCAGGCAATGTCAGCTAGATAGTACCGGAGAGGAGTCCACCTTGGGATAGGTACTAAATGATGGGGACTTGCCCTGAATGAGGCATTAAATGGTAAGAGTGTGCCTTGTTCCCATTAAGAAAATGTATTAAGTGGTTTGGATGTTATCTCTT
Source organism: Allium fistulosum (assembly GCA_030737815.1). NCBI lineage: Eukaryota > Viridiplantae > Streptophyta > Magnoliopsida > Asparagales > Amaryllidaceae > Allium > Allium fistulosum. Next base: position 602,527,230 of record CM060903.1, read on the forward strand.
ACATTGTTAGGACATTATTGATGATAGATACAGCTTATTGGGTTGAAAAAGTAATGGTTATGGAGTTGGACTGGGAAAGCCTTAGGGCTTATAGTTGGAAGACTTACAATATATGTAGGATACATAAGACATATTCTTTTTCAAATTGTACTATTCAAGTACTATTATAGAAAGGCACGAGATTTTTATTCATTGGACATTGTTGTTCTGACTTCCTCCTCATTACGACACAGGTTAGATATGATGATGTAGGTTTTCAGAGATGGTGGCCGAGACGAGGACTTGTGGTAGTTATTTAGCTATCCATGTTAGGTTTATATTTCGGATGTACCCATTAAGACACGATGTGTTTTGAGATATTGTACCATGAATATTTGGTGTATTTATGTGGGATTATGTTGTTTGTTTTTTTACATTTGAATTTTTAATAAATGGGTACTGCTTTGATATTATATTTTATCCTTCCGCTGTGAGATTCTGAATGTATAGATAGATAGCTCTGTGTATTTTTCTTTGTATCAATTCTACCAACCAACAGCCAGCTTTGGGATGGGTCTAAGGTTTGATGGGCCTAACATAGGTCGAAAATTAGTCCAGTTCTGAGACAGGTTGTCACACCATCACCATAAAGGTTGATGTTCTCTATCTGATTGCATAAATTGTGAGTGATATTGAAGTTTTTGATGCACCATTTTGAAATGAGTGCAGACAGTTCCTTTGTAGGCCCCCTACGTATCTCATCTTCTACCACCCAAGAGTATTGATTAATGAGTCGCCATCTACCATAAGGATCAAACCATAAATTAGCATCTACCATTTTCCATCTTTTTCAATAAGACCATTGTATGGTTTTCTTGTTCCAACAGTATTTTTCATGTATAGGATGAATTTACATCCTCATGTATTATCCGTAAAATCCCATTACAGTACCTTTGCTGCATCCATTTCCCCCAATGCTTTCTTACTCTAAATATTTCTGCACTAACTTAAGAGGAATTGCATTGGATATATCATGTAAGCTCCCTAATACCATTCCCACTTCCTGTTTTGGTTCACATACAGTGTTCCAATTCTGTTTTCTACCTCGCCATGATTTTTTTGCACAATGATTTCAATGCCATTAATATCATTCTTTGACATTTAACAAATTGCATCCAAAACACAAGTGTTGAGTGAATAATCGTTTTAGTAAGCTTCACTACCACTTAAAGTTAATAGTTTCTCATTCCATCCATTAAGTTTGTTTTTTATCTTTATTAATAAGCAGGTTAAATTTTTTCCTTTTTAAGGAAGCATTACTCAACGGGGTTCCCAAAAGTAACTGATGGCCTTTGAATCTCAATTGATAGAGTTATAGAAATTTTGTTTTCCATTACAACACCCTTACTGGAAAAATATTTTGAACTTTTGCTGCTTCATAGCTAATCCAACCCAATTTTCTAAGTTTTACATAGTAACTTTGATGGCAGTTGCATTTTCTACTGTTGTTTTAGAAAAACTGCTAAATTATCTGCATATAACAAATGATTAGTGACTGGATTATGCTTATAAATTGGTTGTAGATTTCCTTTCATAGGTTCCAATTCGAATATAATAGGTAGAATCTTCATGGCTATAGCAAATAAATAAGGTGAAGTGGATCACCGTGTTTAAGTCCTTTATTGCTTGAAATATACCCACAGGTATGCCAATTGATCAATATAGAAAATGTAGGGGGTGATAATACATCTATAAATAAGAGAGATCAACTTGAATGGAAAACCCATGGCAGTTAACATATGACATAGAAATTCTCTTCCTACTTTGTCATATGCCTTTTGCAGATCTACTTTTAAATATAGGTTGTTAGAACCCTTTCTATTAAAGGTTCTAATCATCTCATAAGTTAGTAGTGAATGGTTTTTCCTTATGTATTAAGAAATTCAAATGTCACTTCTTTTTCCTTAAGAAATGATTCTTAACTTCATTCCCATCCCCTATCTACTGCTTAACCCTAATTTGATATTAATATAATGGTCGTCATTATCTTCTCCTCTTTGTTAACTAACCCTAATTTGAATTTAATCCATCACATGACGTCTTTACCCTACAAAATTTGCTGAATTTGACCCCCACTACACCATCGCTTGTCGGTTTTCCTACCATCCTTACTCATCCTATCGTCAATGACTCATACTTTTCCATCTACAGCCATATGCATTAGGGGATTTCTTCGAACCATCCCATTCAGCCTTTAGGTACTCTCCTTTGCCAATTTTTCTTGTTCTCCATTTTTTTTTGATAGAAATTGCGACCTTTGTGAAATGATAATTTTATGCTAAGAAGCTCCATGGTTATATTGCTATATAGAATGGAAAACAGGTTTGAGTTAAAGTCAGTGTAGTGTGTATACCATGGTTTTATTTAATGGTAATAAAAATTCTTAATTTCAAATAATACAAATCCTATGAATGCTTGAACAGAAGAAAAGGTTGCATTAGATTTTTAAATTTATGAACAACTTAATCTATTTTAGAATTTGAAGTCTCGATGCATTTGCTATTTTCAAAAAATCAATATCATCCACGTGATGAAAATAATGGTTACAAATTTTGAAAGATGTGCCAATGTATGAAATGTCATAGGTTTTCCTCCTTTAGGACATTAATTAAAAATTTAACACACTGAAAGCAAAGCTCTTAATTTTGGTGGATGATAAATGTTACTAGACTTCTTAATTAGACATCTTCTCTTTAAAGGACTGGGATAAGTAACCCCCTTATATGTGTACCAAATTACTAAATTTGACAAACATGGAAGCGATGATCATATAAAAATCTAGTATTTATTTTTCATTAACATATCTGTCTCTAAATATTATTTTATAATATAGGAGGGTAATATAGTTTTGGACTTCATGTAATTTTTCTTCTTCGATTATTCATGTAGTTTACTCTGATTTTATGTGGAATTATTGAGAGTTAATTATTCTACAATCATAATATCTTATTACTGATATAGCTCAACTTCTTATTAGACATCTTTTCTTTGAAACATTAGGAAAATAGGTCTTCTATTATGTGTAATAAATTACAATAATCATGCAAATAGGAAAACAACGACAAATTAATAATATAACATTTTCTTTCATCAATACATTGTTTTTAAAATAATCTTTTATATTATAAAATGGGGAATGTGGTATTGAACTTCCAATAGTGTTTTATTGTTTTGAATTTACATATTTACATATGATATTATGGTCCATTCAGTTCCAAATCAACTTTTGTGGTGGTACCATAGAGTTTGATTGATGCATAATATGAAACTAGACTCTACTAGTCTTAGAATAGTTGTAGTATTTGCATATTTTATTTGGTTATGTTTCTATATTTGTCAAATTGCACTATGTAAATGAGAATAGAGAATCATGCAACTATTGTTGTACAAACAAAGTGCTCCTAACAACAAAAATTTGAATAATATGAAACATACAGATGGAAAAAATTGACCACTAAGAAATTTTCCTTGCAAAGATTTTCATGTTGTACTACATTTCTACAGTTAATTAATTGATTTTCATGTTTCATGGTAAGAACTTTACATATGACACTTGTTCAAAATTCTTTTACTGTATATGTATGTGTGTATGTGTGTGTATGTGTGTGAATATGATTGCTACATAACTAAGTTTAGTGGGTTATGTTTTCCATTTTCATGTATCATAATCATCTTTCCTATGAGATAATAGAAAAATAGTCTCACACATATGCAAACGTGGAAAAATTATATACTTTGATAGTGAATATTTTTTTTAACTAACTCAAGTTGTAAATATATCATACGGTTGTGCACATCAATCCTTGATTTTATTTGGAAGAAATTATATATCTGGAACATCTTTTCATTTTTAGTATCGGAGATAACATTTTTATTAATATTCGTCTTAAAAGTATTTTTAATCATATTAAGTGGGTGAAATAATTGTAGATTTCATGCAAATGGGAAAATAGCGACGAAGTAATATTCTAACATTTTTATTTCATTGATACACTATCTTTAAAATAATTTTTTACACTATAAAATGGGTGATATAAGTCTGTACTTTCTATAATGTTTTTTTATTCTGTAAGCTTTGCATATTATACTATGGTTCATTCAGTTCTAGATCAATTTTTGTGGTGGTATAATGGAGTTCGTTGTTCCATAATATGAAATTGAACTCGACAATTAATGGTATAACTATAGTATTTGTACATTGTATATGTTTATGTTTCTATATTTGTCAAATTCCAGTCTCTATATTCAACATTACGTTAAAATTATGTGGCTATTATTGTACAAACAAAGTACTCCTAATAACACAACTTTGAACAACAAGAAGCTTGAAAATGAAAAAAAATCAATAAAATTTCCTTTATAAAGTAACTAAAATTTCTATACATCATCAGTTGAATTAAATTTAAATTCTCCTTTTAGGTATCAAATTATATTCATATGCTTGCAGGTTGTATTCATGCATAGTCATTTTTAACATTTTTCACTTCAAATTAAGTATAAATATTAAATTTACAATTATTATTGAGATCAATATGGTTCATAGAGTAGTAAATTCTTCTCTATTTTTTACTTAAATTAAATCAAGTTCAAATTTAATGTCAAAATTGAAATAGTTTAACATTTTAATATTTAAAAATTAAATAAAATTTGCTATATATAAATGATTAAATAATTTGAATTCCATTTAAGGTATTTGAATTTGAAAATTGAAATTTACAACAGTGAATTTGAGAACCTTATTTTGATTACTACACGAGAGAGAGAGAGACAAATTTATTGAAATGATATAATTGTTTGATTTTATTCTAAATTAAGGGTAGTTTTGTAATCTGTATGGTGTATATTAAGTAAAAAATAGTGTACCTGATTTTAGTAAATTTTTCGGTGTATGTATAATAATTTATGATGTTTGAATAGAATTTGACAAAAACTTGACCATTTAATAATTTGTTTTGCAAATTCTTTCATGGTGTACTATTTGGTTTATATTAGTTTATCAAGTTAATTGATTGATTTTCATGCTTTCATGCTAAGAATTTTGCATATGACTATAGTTTAGAATTGTCATATGATGGTTTTCTTTTATACCATATATTAATATAAAACATACATAAAAGACACACACACACACACACACAAAATACATATACATATACATACACACATAAAAGCTTAACTAAGAATGGTGGGTTATGTTTTCTATTTCATGTACTTTCATGCATCATAATCATTTTTTCCTTTTAGATTGCCAATGACAGTCTCCCACATAAATGAAGATTGATATACTTTGATATTTCTTAGCTAATTTAGTTTAATGATTTCATGTTTTGTAGATATTACCACTGTGAACATCAATCCTTATTCTTCTTAGAAGGAATTAAATATCAAGAATATTTTCTAAATAAGTGATAACATTTTTTACCCCTTTTAGTTCGAGAAAGTCATAGTGAGTGAATTTAGTTTTTGACTTTGATTTTACTTATTTCTTTTCCTCTTATCGGTTAACCATACCTTGATTGTGAAGTGTCCAAATAAATATCTAATAAATTTATCGAATTCTTATGGCTACAAAGCGTAAGAAGACTAATGTGACAAGTTATTCTATAAGTATGGTAATAAATCATTTAGGCTTATATGGTGAGTTCTTTTAATTTTGTTACTTTTACATATATGCACATTTATACGATACGCTGGCTCATCATAATGATGAGCATTATGGTTCTTAGAGCATCTAAATTTTAAAATACATTATTATCTATACCAAACTATAATACTAACTATGAATATTATATAACAACAAATGCAAATGCTTTATTTTTCAAGACCACCAATCTATTATTATTAACTCATAAATTCAGAATTAATGTAGTTAAATTCAGTCATTTTTAGTAAATATTTCATGATCTGTATATGATATTCTATATTTAGTTCACATAAGTGTTATTTGTGCCTTTACTTCTTCCCCTTACAAAATAAATAGATATGCTTTTCCCCTTACAAGAAAAACCTTTTCGCCTTATTGTATATTGATGACACTTTTTACATGTTAAAGTTAAATCATTGCATGACTGATAATGAAAATGAATATGAATTAGGAATTTATGCACCTTCATTATGTATATTTTGCTAAAACAACTTGAATTTATAGTGGTGTACCTCTTTTTAGATATAAGAAAACGTGTGAGGTAGGATGCCTCAACAACTACAAAATATACCGTACATAATATGAGAGTGACAGGAATGTCTCCACTACTAAAAAGAAAATACAAAGCCCATTCATCCTCAAAAGAGGAGGATCGCTACCATCAGTATATGGTACAGGACCAGTAACATGCATATCGCTAATGAACAAGGAAGCTAGGCTATGTATAAGTCATGGGACTTGTTGTAGAATAAGTGCTTCCTATCCCCTGATTCATCAACTATAACTAACATGTTTTGAGCACTAAGGTCACCAATGCCAGTAATAGATAGGTCATCCCCTACAACACTGTAATAGAGACGCTTATCAACACCATCAGAGTCTCCAATGTGCTTATGGAATATCCTACTAATAGGATTTAATCTTATCTCTAAGTTTATAATCCCATACTCTATCATCTGATAACCATGAAATAACTTCAGTAAGAGGCTAAACCAAAGAAGCCCTACTGTATCTAGCATGAACAAGAATCAACATAATGTCAGAAGGACCGATAATGTCAACACAACACATAGGAGGGCAAGGATGCCCCTGTGGCAATAAAAAAGAAGGCATGTCTAGAACATAGCGAGAAGGAGGATTTTCATCAGTGAAATTTTCCATATGGATAGAGGAGGAAACCCTAAGCTTGGGAACCCATTTCCTGATAGGAGGACAAAGGGAAGGAATTTTCCTAAGCCAAGGCAAAGTAGCTTCAACAACTGGAGTAATGACATAGGGTATACCATGTATGACCATGATTGGCAAGTCATGCAAATGTTAGGGGTCAGGCTGAAATGGACATCTACAATTGCAACATGTCCCTCATCAAGCCTAACTTTAATTTTAGTCAGTAATGGCTTGTCCGGGGTGATTCAATCAATGCCTTTGCTTATATAAGTCCTTTTCTAGCTATAATATTAACATCAAAACATTTAATTTTTCCAACAAGACTAACTAACCCATTCAACCCAATCATGGGTCGCAAAACAGAAGATATATAAGTGAAATGTGCTCAAACCAGAAAGTATAATACATGTTCCTTGGTAGAGCTGACTAAAGGGTGCCAATGGGCTAGAAAAGGCTTTCCATGAATGAGTGTCAGTTCAATACGTTTCCTTTCCTCATGGATGGAGAATTTGAAATAAAACATATGAGTGTCAGTTCAAATTCTAATATACTTTCCTTTCCTCATGGATGGAGAATTTGAAATAAAACATAAAATCATCCAAGTGCACCTAAAGACCACCCTTGAGGCTCCAAAGATGCTGACAGCGGGTCTTTACATCATCGTATGAACGGTTAGAACCAAGAAAGAAACCGACAAAATATTCGGGCCAAAAGTCAACCCCCGCTTGAACAACTACGCTAGTGAGACCATCACACCATCGATCTCAACATTATCGAAAGAGCATGGAGTATAAACACCAGTATTCCTTGGCAAAGAGGAAAAGAGATAGGACCATTTTAGTACAAAATTAGAAATAGTTTGCTGTAAAGAATCGTTTGGATTTTGAACAAAGGAAGCATTTTCAAAATCTATGCTAGATTAGCTAAGGGTGGCAGGAATTATTTGGAAAGATATTTGATGAGTTAGGTTGGTAGGGGCAATCTGCTAAACACTATGACTTCGATTTTCACCAGAAACAATTAGTATAATCATCATTATTCTCCTCATTTTCCATAAATTTCCCTTTCACACAACCAACTGCCAAGTCATCACGCACATTAACTACATTGTGGGATGAAATTTTCAAGCATGAATGTAATGGAGGACAGTAAGCATGGTTCGTCAATTCCAGAAAGGGGCAAATTATTGATATCAGCATATGCAAAAGTAGAGACCATGGCATCAATTTGCTACAAAAAAACACAAGGTGAGGGCTGTTGGCACAAGATCCGGAGGCTCAGCTAATAGGGACATTACAAATCTGAGATGCAACGAAAGGTTTAGAGGCTCACTAGCAACTGGCGACGATAGATTCTCGAGCGCAGAAAGTATTTGTGCTAAATTTATACAATTCAAATATATTCCAAATACTAAAAAGGAGAAATATATTGATTAATTCATGCAATCAATTAAATATGGAAGCAAATAGGAATTAATTTTAGAAGATATATTAATTAATTAAAGCAATTAATCAAATATGGATATATGTGGAAAGCAGAATAGAAAGACAATCAATAAATTGATTTAAACCATTAATTGATTTTAGGGTATCAACAAAGAAGGATAATATATATGGACAATCAATCAAAGAGGGAAGGAATAAATATGGAAAGAAGTACCATTTACTTAATTTGTGTTGAAATCAAATCAAGTAAATCCAGAAAGATTTCAACCATATCTCCAATGTAGTCTTCATCCTCACACCTATATAAACATATAAAGACATTTGTTCATCTTTTTGTGAAGGGAGTTCTCTAATTAATATCTTCAATAAGATCCCTATTTCCATATCTATTTTAGAGTGAGTGAAATTTATTAAGCGGTTTATATTCTTCTCATATTATTTTACCCCCTCCCTCCCCCCAAAGTGAAGAAGTAATAAATGTTGTTAGGTCCGAGCACGTAAGCGTAGCTAAACCTTATTATATTTGTGTGTTCTTTCCTTTTCTTTCTTTGTCTGTGATTTGTATCCTTCAATTTTTTATTCTCTTTGTTGGATTAGAATTGTTGAGACTGTCCACAGACTAGATTATTGGGTGTCATACTTTTCCTATCCAAAACTCTGATTTTGCACTACAGTTTGTTATTAGAGTTTATTCTTCCATTTGAAGATTATTTCAGCTATATCTAATTCTATAAAGAGTAGCATTGGTAGAAGCTTTACAAATTATGGAGTCGTTATATTTGATGGAAAAGGAGATTTTGGCCTATGGAAGATGAAGATGGAAGGGTGCTGAGGAAAGAGAGGACTTTTAAGGTTGTCTTAAATCCAGGAAAAATGAAGAAATTGACACTTGAAGAGATTGAGGAAATGGAGGAGGATGCTTTTACCACCATCTAGCTTGGCCTTTATGATGAAGTCCTCAGAGAGTTTTCTCTTGTGAATACAGCTAAGGAATCATGGAATGCTCTTTAGAGAAAGTTCTATGATAAGTCTCTCACCAATCACATCATCCTCTAACAACAACTTTATTCATTTAAGATGAAGCATGTAATCGGTGTATTAGCTCACATGAATGTCCTAAACACATTTTTAAGAATCTTCGAGCAGTTGAAGTAAAAATTAAGGATGAAGTGCAAGCTGTCATTCTTTTACATTCTTTGCCTGCCGAGTATAACACTCTATGATCTATGGGCACTCTTCTATTTTCTTAGAGGATGTGAATACAAATTTTCATAATGAGATGATAAGGGGAAAGTTAGCAAACATGAGCATGAAGAATGATTTCGAAGGCCTTATTGCATAGAGGGGAAGAAGTAAGGGTAGACTCAAATATGGTGGAGATAGAGGCAAGTCAAGATCTCAATCAAGGGGAGCTCCAAAGGGATTGTCATTATTGTAGAAGGCCTAGACATTATACTGCAAGTTGCCCCAAGTTAGAGAATAAAAGCAAAGCCATTGCATAAAAGGCTTCGGATTCTATAGCGAAGATGCCAGATTCAGAGAGCGATCCTGGCACTTCTACAGTTTCCGCCTCTTCTATGAAGAGTACTGTTTGGATTGTTGACTCTGGAGCATTATATCATATGACTCTTCTATGAAGAGTACTATTTGGAGAATAATCTACTTGTCACATGATTATTGTTGGAGCGGTGAAGTCAGGATGTTTGATGGTGTTGTTTGTAATTTGTGTGATGTCAGACATGTGCCTGATTTAAGGCATAGTTTGATCTTTGTTGGGACACCTTGTAACCTTGGCTTGAAGTGCGTAATAGAAAAGGATTCCTTGAAAATTGTAAATGGCTCATCGATAGCGATGAAAGGGGTAAAAGCATGAAATCTATATTTGCTGAAGGGTACCACTGTTGTCGCAAAGTCTTCTTCGGTTGTTGATTAAGTTGATTTCGATTCTACCAGACTGTGACATTTTCATATGGGATACAATAGAGAGTGCAGTTTGGTGGTATTGAGAAAGCAAGGCTTTATTGATGGCATTCATGTTTCAAAACATGGATTGTAAGGGATGCATTCTTGAAAAGCAGACGAAGGCTTTGTTGGATTTTGTGATACAATATTTTCAAATCAAAGTAGATTTTAAAAATATTATGAGTCAATGTGAAATTGTGACTTAGATATATTTCCTTATTTATTGATATTATAGTTTTGGAGAGTGTTGTGATTTGTAATACAAAATTACATTTAGAAGAAATAAAAGGGAAACAAATACTTAGGCTGGCTCAAAATACTATTGCATATATGTATATGTATATCATAATAACACAGAAGATTTTACTCTTTTAAATTAGATGCAATAATTTATTTGTTTCCATATATATGATGATTTGAGCACTAAGTAATCTCTTGTTATAAAGAGGCATGTATAGAGTTCATTAGATGTGTGTGGGAAAAAGCTGATTTTTCTTTGGTTTTTGGGATTGAGATATCTTCTCAAATTTTAGGTATTTTTCTTGTAATCTTTGAAGGAATTAATAATAGATTTGTTTGGAGGAATTTCTTTGTCCATTATTTTTCTTCACTTCTTATCTCTTTTAAAATCTAATTGTGTAGGGAGCCTAGGAAAATCCAAAACTGTTGGTATTAGAATCTACTACACAAATTTTTTGAAGAGAATTCTGGTTATAGAGAAGATAAGTGTTGAATAACTTAATGGGAGAAATTGAGGGTTATGGAAGGAAAAGATGGAGGATTTTTTATATCACAATGATCTTCGCTAACCATTGGAGAACAAAGGGATAAACCTAGTAATGTAGTTGAAGCAAAATGTGAGTCTTTGGATAGTAAGACATCAATGACTATTCGATGATTTTTGGAGAATATGGTGTTTCATATTGTTGCTAATGAAACATCCATTTATTCAATTTGGAAGAAATTGGAATCAATTCATGCAAGGAACTCCACAACCAATAAGGATCTTCTTATGAGAAGATAGGTATATCTGAAAATAAAGGAAGGTAGGTCAATTCGAGAGCATCTTAACTATTTTCAAGCAATTGTGAACCAATTATCTACCGTGAATTACAAAGTGGATGATAAGACACCAGTCTGGGTGTTAATGAGTTCATTACCATAGAGTTGAGAAACGCTTATAGTTGCATTGAATAACTCAAATTTGGATGAAGTTATTGTAACATCCTCCATTTTGAGGCTTGAAACTAAGTGTTACGGATGCTGTAGTCATCCATAGTATGAATTCCGATGACAAAATGAGATCAGTTAATTGTATCTACAACATCAAGAGCACATGAATACGAAAATTTTCAAAACACATTTCATTAATAACTTTGACATTCATTACATACTCCCATCAATTCCACATTTAGAGAGGTTACAATTATATTCCAACAGTGACATATGGAGATGCCCCCTTGGATGATTAGAGTCTAACTACTCTATAGCTATAAATTGTATCGTTACATCCATTCAAACCTTATATAAACTTCAAAAAACATAGCGGAAATAAACTCCTAATATTAGCTTGCCTCCTGCATGTCTCCGTAAGCTTATTCGTGTAACCTGAAAACCCTACTCCCGATCTACTCAAATGAGTACCCAAGAGTTTAGAGGGAAAAACAAAAACATCAGATGAGACAAAAAATCTGGTGTAAATAATAATATACCATCCCGTGCCAAAATAGATATTTAGTGAGACCCTGCCGTAGAACGGAACGTGTTTTTCCCTCACTAGTATCTTATCAAAATATCTCAATCTGAATATAAATCACGCACCTGCAACCACAATGGTTAAAACAAAACATGACATGATCATATGCATGCAATATGGGTAAACATAACTAGTTTGTCAATATAGGGTTATGCATTCCCAAAGTTTACACGTCCTATAAAATTGACTGTTTGTCTTAGATCATAGTTTTCCTAGAGTCACTATGAACCTATTAGTTTTCACAGGCTATCTAATAACCTATCAGGCTGACTTAGGCCAAAACATAACTGGTTTTACGTCCATGAGTTATGTTTTTTTGATCAGTTCAAGGCATTCTAACACAATTGATCTATCTGATTTCCTGGATGTAATTCTACTTACTCAGAGTACAGTCTGACCATACTCACTACTGGAACAACCTAACTGGTAATTTTATTCCTCACTCCCAAGATGCGACATTGGGTAATGCAAATGAAGTATATCAAAGATAAAATAAGCAAATTTAACTGATCAAATAACAAGAAGAACTAAAATATGTTCAATCAATAGGAACATCCATCACAAAATTACTTAAATGTTAACTAACAATTTCCTTTGGCAATATTCATATTAAATCACTATTTCATTTCCTTGAAAACATTTGTCTTTAAAATGATAAATCACTTTAAACCATTCTTTATAACAACGAAAACATAGCTCAAATTTAACTGATCAAGGAAAACTTAGCATTAATCTTGTGCTAAAGCACTACCATCTTTACATAGCTTTTAAAACATCTTCTATCAAAACAGGGATGTCAAGCATCTGGAAAACATAACTATCGAGCCTCTAAAGGATGGCCTCCAAGTTTGTAAAACATGTTGCAATATTGTTGATAAAATATATAAATGTAGAATATATAAAAAACATGGACTATCAAGCCTCTAAAATTATACATCTTCTTTATATGGCTTTTAAAACACTTGGTAGCAAAACAGGGTTGTCGGGCCTTTAGAATAACAAGGGTTATCGAGTTTGTAGAACATGCTGCTGTTTTGCCCCTAAAATATAGATGTTGAGTATCTATAAAACATAGGCTATCGAGCCTCTAAATCATATAGGGTTTTAAGTTCTTAAAAACATGAGGATGCCGAGTCTTTAAAACAAAAGGTAGATTTCGAGTCTCTATACCATGAGGTTGACGAGCCCGCTCAACACATGAGATATCAAACCCTTAATGATACAAGATATCGGGTCTATACAAAAGAGGATACATCGCATAGCTATTGAACAGCTATCACATGCATTAACCCTTCTCGAGTCCCTATAAGAGTGGATACATCACACAGCTATTGAATAGCTATCGCATGCATCAACCCTTGTCGAGTTTCTATAATTTAGAGGTAGTACCTTAGAATAAATATGAGTGTTGGAACAAAAGACTTTAAGTAAGGAAATGAGATTTCCAAGGTTTAGGAAGGATACTCCTAGGGTATTAAATAGAAAAATCCACTTTATGTCTAACGTAATAAACTGAAATTATTAATATTTTTAAAATAAATATTAGGAATATAGTAAGAAATTTAAATTGGTTTTTATATGATGATAATTTTGTTGAAAAAGTGAAATTCTTTTTGAAGAATTATAGAGCGTATATAGCTCACTAGTTTCTTTGAAAGTAAACAAAGATTGAAAATATGAAAACCTATAGCGTATTAAGTATCGAAAACGTAGATTATAATATTTATTGTTGTAATAGATGTTTTCGTGAAAAAGAAAGGGAGTATAAACTATAATGCTACCGTTATAGTAAGTGATTCCCAAGGGAAATGTTTTACATAGTAGGTAAGGGTTATTAGTATTTATTTTTATTTAAATCAATACATTAGTATGTTTGGGTTGTAGTAACGGTGTTTTACGCAACATCTGTTTTGAACCCAAATAAAAATGTATTTTTAAAAGATAATTTCTAAGAATAGAAATAAATATGATTTGTGAATACACTTATTATTTAAGTAAGTATAAGAAAATGTTTTCTGGTTATGGATGTATTAAAACTATTTTGAAGATGAGTTTCTGTGAAAAGAAAAGAGTAAGTTAGATATTAGAAAATTTCTATCGTAAGAGAATATAAATTAAACATGCTTTAATCTATTGGAATGAAAAAAATAATGGTATAATTTTCTATGAAACCAATAAAAATGCTTTGTGTAAGTTATAAGGAATACGTGAAAGAGATGTACAAGGTATGGGAAGCACCATAATTTGTATAGCCTGTTTCGAAAAAAAATAAAATTAGTTCCTTGTAATTTCACATAAACATGAAGTCCTCTTTTAAAAGGTTCATAGAAGATTTTAGCATTAGTAATTTCTCATAAGAGAGAGCAGTTCCAATACATTAAGGTATGAGACGGTTAGGTGTAATAAGAAATGTTTTGAAAACACATAAGGATATTTTAAAAATATTCTAAAAGAAAATAGTTTGGTGAAAAACTAAATAAGTGTTTGGAAAACATAATAAAAGAGAAATTTGAGGATTCAAATTTTTATAGAAAACCAAAAAGGTCTTTAAAAGAAAATGAGGAATAAGTTTTGGGACATAGAATTTGAAAGTTTTTCCCTCTAGATTTGGGAAATAATGTAAATTCAAAAGGCTGTGAAGATGCAAGTCTAGAAACATAAGATTTTAAGTAACCTAATATTTTTGAATTTAATAGAAACTTAAGGATAACACTTTTAAAGACAAAGGTTTTGAGATTTGATGTTTTAAAAATTTAAAAACCTTAATTTTTAAAATGGAACTATACCAAACTCCTAAATGTGAAGTAGATAGGAATCATTTCCTAGGTGTAACGAAAAAGGTGTAAGGCTATAGAGGAGACAACAGTAATTACTTTTGGAAGTAGTGATAGTGGAAGTTTTTGTAAAGTGTATAGGGCACTAGTGAGAACCTAGGAATGTTGATTCAGTCAAGCAGGCTAAGGAAGAACGGTAAAGTGAAATTAGTAAGATTGTAAGGCACACATGGTTGAGGACGCGTATTTTTGATTTTGAAGAAACTTGGGAAAAGCATCTTCCTTTAATGGGATTCTCATATGATAATAGCATTAGAAGTGGCACCTTTCAAAGCTCTTTATGAAAGACCGTGCCAATCGCCTTCGTGTTGGATAGGGTCTACAGAGGGATCACCATGGTTCCGACATAGTTAAGGAGACTTTGGAGAAGATTGGTTTGATTAGGAGAAAATTCGTATCTCATATCCACATTTCTTTGATAATAATTTTTCGAATTTCCTATTTCCATATTTAGTTTTGAATATGTTCTTTCCTTTATTATCCTTTGGGAGGGTAGAACTTAGGATTTAACATATGGATGGTAGGATTTGATGTAAACATGTTACTAGAACGTGTTATAAATGATGGATGCCAGTGGTTGCAAGTGTTTGCTAGCAGATGCTAATGGACACATATACTTACAGTAGGCACTATTATCTCTTAGGGATCAGCCTAACTAGGACAATAGAGCATATGCATATGGATGTGTGCGCATTTTCATTTTATCCATGTTGCTATAAATGGATGTTTATTACATGGTTGTTACATTTGGATGATGACCGTAGCACGCATATAGAACTATCAGTTATCATTAGGAATTTTTGCATTCATTTGGATACATAGCACGGACATGATTGCATAAAATGTGGTCAACTGAATCAGTGGACCGCCTAATCTTTTGCATTAGTTAGGGACATTAACACTACACTAATTGCATAAGTAACATGGATCGCATTAGAAAACTTAAGAACAATCGATGAATGGTTGATGAATGAGTAGTTGGTTGTAGATATTGGATGAAAACATTTAGTTCATTCTTTTATCCTTAGTGATTTCGGGGACGAAATCCCTTAAGGAGGGGAGAATGTAACAACCCGAAATCTAATCCATAATAATTAATTAGTTAATTAATGAAATGATAAAATAACTTTGTGAAATTATCAGAATTGAGCCACGGGAGTTGCCCCATTGTGTCCGTGGTAATTTTCTGGTCAATTTCCATATATAGAACGTCAGAATCCGAGCTAATATGAGCAAGTTATGAATTAAATAAAAATAAAGAAGAATCGAAAATAATAATAATAATAATAATATAAGTAGGGAGATCGACCATCCCAAGGTTGAGGTCGACCGGTCGGTCGACCTAGCCCTATAGGCGGTCGACCCGCCTATAGTTGAGAAGCGAAGAAAACTTCTTCTTCGCCCTGTACGATTTGGACACGTTATTTTCATTCTTTTGCCCAATCTGGTCCCTTCGTGCTTCCATCCGATGGCTCCTATTCAGCCGATGACATGGTTGCATCCTATTCAATTCCCAAATCCAACAGTATGAGATCCACTCCTACACCTATAAATAGAACCCTAGGCCTAACATTTTTTCTCATTCTAAGATTTTCTCCAATTGGGTTCACCTTTTCAGGAAGGACCCTAAACGGAATAATTTTCCAAGGAGGAAATCATTTTAAATTAAATTATTTTACAACCCCAAGTGGATCCGGGAAGACCTAAAGGGAAGAGCTTAGGACCATAAGTGAGTGATTGTAATTATTTTAAATTTCTTTAAGTAATTTAAAATAATAGGGTTTCCAATAGTTGTAGTTTTATTACGATTTTTGGAATAACCTTTTTAGTAGTTTATTTACACTTTTTAGAATTATTTTCAGTCTATTTCTTTTAGCTATTCTTTTCAGTTAATTTTAGTTTATTTTTGTTAATTAAAGCTTTCATTTATTTACAGTTTATTTACGGTATTTTAATTTATTTACTGTTATTTATGCGTTATTTACATCTTTTTTCCTATGCTTTAGATTTTCTTCTATTTTCAGTTTTCTTTTTTTTTCCTTCTTCTTCGCGTATGGATTAGAATAGATTAAATGCAAATATGAATTAAAATAATAAGAATACTGAAATAACGAAAGATAAGATGTAAATTGTAAAGACTGTAATAAAAATGGAATTAAGACTGAAATTGAGCCTAATTATGATATTAATATTAGAATTGGACTAATTAAAGATAATTGGCCTAGTTATAACTTAGAATTATAACTAAAAAGAGTATAAGATGAAAGGAGCTTATTTTTACACTTAGACCTTGGGTTAAGTAATAAGCATGATTATAACGTAGGTTATAATAAGAAATAGAATAGAAGGAGGCTTATTTTAAGATTTAGGATAAATTAATAAGCAAAGATAGTGAAGATAATAATAAAGGCTTATTTAAATAATTTATCTAAGTTAATAAGCAAAGATGAAAGTAGGACCTGTACCAAAAGGCATTCTCTATTAGACAAAATGATGGTCTCACATTAGCCTGAAGTGAGATGAGGGCAAGCTTTTGCTAATAATGGTAGTAATTAGTCAAATTGAAGTCCAAATCACGGGGGATTTGGACAAGGGGCGCAACTAGATATTGTTTGGATGACGGGCCAGTACCAACAACATTTCCCCTATTTCTTTATGGACACGGTGTTTCACATAATCCTGAAGTGAGACGAGTGGCACGCTTATGTTGGAGCACAGGTAATAAGAAGACCCAATAGGTGGAGCAACAGGTAGATGAGCATGGTGGCAGTTACGCGTGCAACTTCCATTTTGGTGCTCGCTTATCACTATGTGTTCCAAGCGCTTAAGTATGTGTGCCTTTCGTAGGCATCATTGCCTTCTGTGTAGGGGCTATATAACATCTAGTCCATAATAAATACTTTGTGTGTCTTTCGTAGACACCATTGTACTTTGTACATCTTTCATAGATGCCATTACCTTATGTATAGGGAGCTATATAGCGTCTAGTCTGTAGTAAGGTCTATGGAGTAGCAGAACGATCAAAGGGTAGAATTAGGATTTCAGCCTAATTATAGGATTAGGAATTCATCCTAATCAAAGCAGCTAACAAAGACAAGTGCAAACAATCATAATTAATCAATTGCGTTAATTTAGTAATTCGTATTTATTTCCAGCTTATTCCTTTTTCTTCCTATTCTCTTTGTTTCATTTATATATACTAGAACTATTGTAAGGTCTATTACTTTTACTTTGCTTAATGATTCTAGTAATTATTATCATTCACCAGACTTTTAGTCTAACACACTCCTCTATTTTCCCCTTTTTTCCCCCATAGGCAATCAGGGGCAAGGAAGATAGACCGCGGCTTCTTGGAGACTTGGAGACCCTATCATGTATTCCTTCTTTTTATTTACAGCTTTTTGTTCTTTTATTGTACTAGCACTGTATTGAGGGAAAGTTTGTGTTTGTACTCTGGTTTTTCTGATGAGACTGAGATTTTATTTTCATAAGACAATTGTATTTGGTATTTGGAACATATATGGTTTGTCTGAAGTATTTATGAAGTATTAATTTTTAAAATCACTTATTGTTTTTAATTACATCCGATGTGTTATTATCTATCTATTTTGTCTTGTGAATCTTAGTCTCTGCTAGCTTTAGTTATACCTACAATGCACCACATCTTTTAGTGTGTCCTTTTGGGTATACTAAGGGGTATGGGGTGTTTCAGCACTCCTCAACTGGTTATACTCCAATGAATGCACCCTCTCTTCCATGGGTTATTCACTTGCACCTCCAACCCTCATTTTTCATCGGGTGGCATCCTCCTTAAAGTATAACAACTGGTTAAGGTTGATACGAAACCCGATCTCTCTCTATGGTAATAGTCCAATCACCTTTAGATATTTTCTTTCCATGGGTAATGATGACAACTCCTTGTGTCAGACCTCAAGTGAATACACAAAACTAACCATACGCTATCCTTAAGTGTAAAATCCAACTCTAGCCGTTGCTCTCCTCTTGTCCCAATCATCATCGACAATGTCTCATACTCACCACAACTTTGTATCACTTTAGTCACTCCATCTCCAAATGACGTTGTACCCAACAAAACACAAATAAAGCAATCATAAAAAATAAACATCCATGACTCGACAACACTATGTCTTGATAAACTATAGTTAGGTTGGCTAAACCATCCAAGCTCGGAACAACCAAACGTCTACCCACCAGGTCAGGACTCAACCTTAACCTATCTAGTAGATCCTAGATATAAAGGGTATAATATATCGATATCAAAATAAAATACGTAGAGGTATAACATAAATAGGAAGCATACCTCGAATAACAGGGCCCTTACCTTTCTCCTTCATCGATAGAGCATTTGACGAAGTAGGAACAACACTTGATGTATAAGCATAAACGTCCTGTTTATTCCTCTATAGCTCTGGACAATCCTTCTTCATATATCCAGTCCGATAACAATTAAAGCACTTCCTCTCCGCACTCATCAAATCCTTACACTTCTTGCTAAGATGGCCCTTCTTATTGTAATTAAAGCATGGGCCCCCACTTACCTTTCTTATGGAAATCCTCTTCTTAAGACTACTTCTTTCCCTTACTGTTGTTTTTCCACTTCCTCTTGCCTCCTCCGCTCACTTGTGGCTTTCACCCCTCCTTAGAAACAACAATTTCAACCTTTGATTTTGGGTACAAGATCTGTTGCCCCAAATCCATATCCACAACTTTCTCGAAGGTCTCATCAATATCGTCATTCATCCTTTCATCTAGATACTCATTCAGGCCAACTATAAACTTCTCTCTTCTTTAACGGAGTGTCGATAAAGGACAAAATGTACTTTGATAACATGTCAGACTCAACTACGTACTCAGAAACATTCTTCTCTCCCTGTTTTAACTCAGTAAACTTCTTAAGCAATACCGACTTCTGAGTGGCCGGTATGAATTTCTCTTCAAATTTGACTTTGAACTAGTCCTAAGTAAAGTGATCAGTAGGAGTAGCTATCTTCACCGCATTTCACCATTTCATTACCCGATTTTGAAGTTGTTTAGAGATCAACTTCTTCTTCATCGCATCTTCTAACTGTATCCTCGAAGATGCGCTTGCAAATTTCCATCAACTACCGCACCTCCACAGCCCAATCTGTTCCAAGGAACGGTTTTCCTCCATGGCGAAAGTAGTTCTTGTTCAACCTGGCAAAGTCGGCTCTAGGTGCTTGCATAGGAGCACCACCATCAATAACAATGGTTGGAGCAATGACTTGGGTGCTTCACAACATATTCCTCATCTTCTCGATGAACATGGTCTGCATATCAAGATTAGCCACACCTGAACTCGCTCCCGCTCCATCTTCCTCTACTCCGGAGATGGAGTTTCTAGTAGTGTTCCTTATATGCCAACTGATTTTTAAAATCTATAATAAGTATAGTCAATCTCTCATAAAGTAAAATTGCATCAATGACACTTATATGTGTAATGCTACTTATACTATATATACTACTAATATGTAGTTTTGAAAACAAAAATTTATACGCTCGCTCGTATATCGCTCGATCCATCCTAGAGTGATAACTCAGACTCTATCTCCGAGGGATCCTGCTATCCTATAAGTTAACTACACAACCTAAGCTCTAGTACAAAATGTAACGACTGACCTACACCTCCAGTACTAATGTAACCTAAAGTGCACTGCAGCGGAACCCGACCGATGTAAGAGAATTGTCAAGCATAAAACAAACTCCAATAGATAAACCATCGTATTTCTTAAAGCGAAAGGATAAAAGATAATAATAATCACAGATATAAAATAGATCATACGGTAATAATTAAAATAAACCACATAATCAAAGTGCAAAACGTTCAACATAGCTATATACATAGATCAGGAGTTTATACATCAAATAATAAACCCAACTGTATTATCTTTATATAGAAGTTATGCACTGGTAAAGCTCTAAAGTATGAATACAGATAAGCGCCAACGTCTTGCTCACCCAGTGAACAACTCCATGCGTTAGTATTAAACTTGTTATCTGCTCTACTCATTTAAGAGTACCTTAGATAATAAGAAACAAGGTATAAAATCTCAAAACAGACAACAGTCTGGTGTGAGCGATAAACAATCTTAAGATACTATAAAGTCAATATAGTAAAATAGAAACACTTGGTATGAAGAGTCATACCTGACTTGTCCTTACATCTAACAAGTTAGCACATAAAACCTATATGCTACACTATCATCATCATAACGGTATGCTACATTAAGTATAATATAGGTGTCAGGATGGCTAGATCAATAGTACCGACTATTGGAACAGTGCCAGTCGGAAGCAGTGGAAATAGGTAAATTTAAAAAAAAAATCCTATTTTGGATATATTAGGCCTATGAAGTCTAACAAATGTTAGATCCAATCTAATGAAGTTTTTAAGAATATTTTTTTCAAATTGTTTTAAAAAGAAGTTTTAATTTAGTTTATACTATATATATTATATTGAGCGTATTAAACACACTCATGAGTGAATAGTGAAGTACAACATAGCTAATGTATATGTATATTAATGTCGAGATTTGCATCAACAAATATACATTGTCAAATTATGAGCAATGGTTCTCACATAGCATTTTAAACTTGAATATGAAAGTTTATATGTATATATGTATGCCAAAGTCTACGTATATTGTACATGAAATAAATAACATAAATTACATAAGTAAATGCTTTGACTAAAAGGAATCAAATTATTAATGAGTAATGGTGCATTTAGGTGACAATAAAAGAATGAGTAAAATGCATTTATGGGACTATTAATGAGAGGTAATGAAGGTAATCTTTTGGCATTCTTTTAATCATTCTTTAACTTATTTTCAAAACATTTTAAGCTTATATGCAAATATATGCACGTATAGTTTTAGTTTATATTATATCAAATAAGAAGTAAATTCATACATACATACATACATATATATACACACACATTAAAATTGTTTTAAATTGCTTACATGTTTTGAAATGTAATTCTAATAATTTTGAAATCAAATTTAACTTGTGAAAGGGTTTTGTTAACCCGCCTTTTGGCAAGGCCGTGGACAAGCGGATTTAACTAAATCGACTACTCATTTATCGAGGCTGGAATACGATGGGTTTGAGTCAACTGGACGGATAAACGATCAATCACGGATGATAAATATGATTACGAAGCCGGGGTTCGGCATAACAAGGTTCGGTCATTGGAGTTCAGCCATGTGGGTCGGTCGTTCGATCAAGGTGACTCAGTCGAGGAGAGGAGATCATGCATGGTTCGGTTTGGCTGGAGTGGATAGGCAGAAGGTGGGTTGACTTCGAGGAGTGCTTCAGGTCGGCGCATTCATAACACCGGGTCGACACTCCATTTTACTCGAGTTGGTATTTGGAAATTGGATTGGCATTCTAGGGGAATGACATCCTTGGTTTACTCCGGGTCGGTGAGTCTCATACTCGGGTTGGCAGCTCAGATTTGGGGATCGGTGAGATTGGATCAGCATTTGAGTGGGTCAACATTGGAGTGGATCGATGTTTGAGTGATCGGCACTGGAGTGGTTCGGCATTTGAGTGGGTCGGCTATAGTGGAATTAGCATTGGGTTGGTGGACTAGTTTTGGGATCGGAGAATATGGGGTCGGTATGTTATACAGGGTCGGCTGCTTCGGGTCAATGAACTTTTAACTCCAGGTCGGCATAGTACAAATTTGGGATTGGTGTTTTGAGGAAGGAGGTTCGGCATTGAGCGGCTTCGAGTTCCAGACCTGTTTACTTCGATTCAAATATGAGGTTGCTTCGAGCCACTTCCGGGGCAAGTCTGGATCGGCATGCTCAGAGTTTAGGGTCAGTCGTAGTGTTGGGTTTTGGATCGGCTATGGTATTGATGGGCCTGGATCATTTAGAAAGCCTGATAACTCAGGTTTTGCCTATAAATACAGCATGTTTGGCTTCAAAAAAGGGGATCTTCATTCTGTTTCCCTTCCTCTTCTCCACTAGGGCAACTCTGCCATTGTTGTTCTGAAAACTCCGAATTGTAACTGTACTGGATTTTCATATCAATAAAAGGGAAATTTCTAGAGTGGACGTAGGCCGAAGTCAGCCGAACCACTATAAATCCTCTGTTATTATTGCTTTCCTTTTAATTTTTACTGTTCTTCATATTTATACTCTCTACATACATTCTATCAATTATCTACGATTGTGATTTGGTGCTTTCATCTGGATTTGGGTGTTAGTGACCAATTTTGGCGCTAACATTTTGGTGCTTTCACCGAGAAAGCTAGCACTCAGGGATTCAAAAACTTGGATTTTGGATTTAAAGGCCTAGGAACTTGGATTCTGGAGACTATGGCAAGACAATCAACCAGGAGACAAAGGACGGAAAGGAGTCAGCAAGAGGGAAGTCACGAGGCTTCCTCTAGAGCTAATCAAGCCTCGATCTATATCACTAGGGACGAGATGCAGGTCATGATGAATTCCATACAGGAGCAGCTGATGAAAAGGCAAGAGGAAATGATGCATACCCTTCTTAGGCAATTTGGACAGGAGGGAACAACATGAGTTGTAGGAGTTCAGATCCATGGAGTTGGATCAGAAGGACTCAATGGGCAAGCAGATGGAGCAGTTCAGCAGGGGACAACCCCCAATCAGCAAACAACTGTCAATATGGATGGACCTAGACTTGGGGGCACACCACCAGGTAATGCTGGACCAATCCATGGAGGGATACCAGATGACACTGCGCAGCCCGGAACCAACGGGAATATAGGAGTACGTGATGAGGAGCATGAACCGAAATTCCCTCGAGGACTTGGAGGGCAGTTAGGAAATGGAAATGGGGGGCAACCCTTGGTAGATAACACTGGATTAGCCAACATTATCAAGCGAACTATTCGCGGAGGTTTGACAAACAGAGATTTGGAGGGAGTCAACAAAAGTCCGTTTACCCGTAACATCAGGATGGCTAGGAATCCATCCAATTTTAAGCTGCCCACTCTGGAAGTATACAATGGTAAGACGGATCCCACTGACCACTTGATGAGGTACACAAGGCATATGGAAGTGCTGGGGGCATCAGAGGAGGTTATGGCCCGGTGTTCCCCTATACTTGACCGATATAGCTGCTATATGGTTCAGATAGCTGGAGGATGGATCTATTAGAACATGGACAGAACTGGTGGATAAGTTCTTGAAATAGTTTCGAGTTCACATAAAAAGGCCAAAGAATATGATGACACTGACGTCAGTTAAGCAGAGGGCGGATGAGTCACTTAGGACCTTCTTAACCCGATTTAATGCAGCAGTTGCTTCGGTGGATCGGCCGGATCCATCAATGGTTCTGATGGCGGCAGTGTCAGGAGTCAGGGATGATTCAGATTTCAAAGTATCATTGATACGGGATCCACCAATGGATCTCAGGGAATTATTTCATGAAGCTGAGAGATTTCTTCGACAAGAGGATGCATGTTTGGATATAAAATCAAAGGAAGCAAACAAGGTTAAGGATGGAGGACCGCCCGGTGAAAGCTCGGGTAAAGACAAGGATAAAGGGAAAAGGAAGCGCTGGGGAGAACCAAAATTCTCCACTTACACAGGATTGAATTCAACATTAGAGCGGATATACTTGGATACTCGGGATCACCTTCCTTATCGAAGGCCGGTAAGGAGGGAACCCTCAGAACGTGAAAGGGCATCGGGAAGGCACTGTCTCTTTCATGACCTGGACGGGCATGATACTAACAGCTGTAGGCATCTAAAGGATATAATCGAGGAGCATGTAAGGAATGGTCAGTTGCGACAATATGTCGAAACTCCGAATGCGGTGGTGGAACAGGAGCAGCCACCGTCTACCTCAAACAATGACACTGCGAGGCCCATGAATGATGGTTGTTTGGTCATCAACTAATCAGGGTGGTATGGAATAAGTAGCAAACTCTAGGTAGACGGCTAAGTCACTTACTCATGCACGGGGATAGAGACAACCCCTAGGCATGCTCTAAGATGATGGTAAACCATGATGCTCTGGTTTGTGAAATCCGTTTTTTCTTTTTGGCTTGGACGCTTACTTTTTCTGGTTTGGTTTTAGGGTTTGGTTTGAACTCTTGGTTTTGTTGGTTTTCTGGTTTGGATTTTGGTTTGAATGTTTGATTTTTGGTTTGGATTTAGTGTTTGAATCTGGATTTTGGATTGGATTTTGATTGACTTTTTATCTGGTTTTTGGCTAAAAGGTCATCGGGTATGGATTATTCTCGGCAAGGATCCGGAGAGACCAGGATTCGGCCTAAGACTTAGGCCCCATAATATCTATCGGCTACTATTTTAGGTCGTCTAGTATGGACTATGCTCGGCAAGGGTTCGAAGCAATCGGGATTCAGCTTAGGACTTAAGCCACGGCATTACTCAGCGTTCAGGGACACTGAACCAGGAACACCATGGCATTACTTGACACAGGTCGTCAGGTGCAGGTTGCGCTTGGCAAGAACCCGGAGAGGTTACGAATTTGGATATTGGCTATGAACAGCTAAGGTTTTGGGCATGGACCCGGAGCGGTCCTGGATTTGGATATTGAACCGAAGAGGTTATGGATTCGGTTATTGGTTATTGGATATGGATGGATTAGAACTCGGCTATCAGATTCGGATTTTGACTTGGGATTTGGACCCGGCAAGGTCCTCGATTTGGACTACAGGACCCGGAGAGGTCCCAGACTCAGATAAAATAATCCGGAGAGATCGTGGATTTGGTTAATGGATTTGGGATGGATTCGGAATTGGATAATGACTTGGAACGGTCGTGGAGTACACTATCGGATTTGAATGGAATTGCTTGGTAATGAATGTAGCATGGACTTCGGATATCGGATTTGAGACTATTCAAAACACACCTTCCAATAGCAAGGCATGTTTTGGGGAGCAAATGTTAACCCACCTTTTGGCAAGGCCGTGGACAGGCGGATTTAACTAAATTGATTACTCGTTTATCGAGGCTGGAATACGATGGGTTTGAGTCAACTAAATGGATAGAAGATCAATCACAGACGATAAATATGATTACAAAGCCGGGGTTCGGCATAACATGGTTCGGTCATTGGAGTTCAGCCATGTGGGTCGGTCGTTCGATCAAGGTGGCTCGGTCGTACATGGCTCGGTCGAGGAGAGGAGATCATGCATGGTTTGGTCTGGTTGGAGTGGATCGGCAGAAGGTGAGTTAGCTTCGAGGAGTGCTTCAGGTCGGCGCGTTCATAACTCCGGGTCGACACTCCATTTTACTCGAGTTGGCATTTGGGAATTGGATCGGCATTCTAGGGGAATGGCATCCTTGGTTTACTCCGGGTCGGTGAGTCTCATACTCGGGTTGGCAGCTCGGTTTTGGGGATCGATGAGATTGGATCGGCATTTGAGTGGGTCGGCACTGAAGTGGTTCAGCATTTGAGTGGGTCGGCTATAGTGGAATTAGCATTGGGTTGGTGGACTGGTTTTAGGATCGGCGAATATGGGGTCGGTATGTTATACAGGGTCGGCTGCTTCGGGTCATTGAGCTTTTAACTCTAGGTCGACATAGTACAAATTTGGGATCGGTGTTTTGAGGAAGGAGGTTCGGCATTGAGCGGCTTCGAGTTCCAGCCCTGTTTACTTCGAGTCAAATATGAGGTTTCTTCGAGCCACTTCCGAGGCAAGACTGGATCGGCATGCTCGGAGTTTAGGGTCGCTCGTAGTGTTGGGTTTTGGATCGGCTATGGTATTAATGGGTCCGGATCATTCAGAAAGCCCTGTTACTCAGGTTTTGCCTATAAATACAGCATGCGGGGCTTCAGAAAAGGGTATCTTCATTCTATTTCCCTTCCTCTTCTCGACTAGGGCTACTATACCATTGTTGTTCTAAAAACTTTGAATTGTAACTGTACTGGATTTTCATATCAATAAAAGGGAAATTTCCGGAGTGGACGTAGGCCGGAGTCAGCCGAACCACTATAAATCCTCTGTTATTATTGCTTTCCTTTTAATTTTTACTGTTCTTCATATTTATACTCCCTACATACATTCTATCAATTATCTACGACTGTGATTTGGTGCTTTCATCTGGATTTGGGTGTTAGTGACCAATTTTGATGCTACCAGGTTCAACATTAGTTTTGTAACTTTACATAAAAGTCCCATTATGAAATTTGAACTGAAACTATATATATATATATATGAACATAATAATAAACAATATTAGAATTCAAAATAACATACACATGTCAGGCTTATAATTTCATATGTTTGCAATTTAAAATCAACCACATGAAAACTAGTTTGACTTAGAAAGGACACAGCTTTAAATTTGTGATTATACACTAAAGTCCTTTTTAATTTTGAATTGAAACAATGTAAATAAAATCCAAATAACTGATAATCAAAATAACAAAATTATACATGAAACTTTCATAATATTTCATGAGGTAATTTCAAGTACGTTAAAGATCTAAACAATACGTTTAATTCAAATGTATACAACAATTAGTTTCAACTTAAAAAAAATCCCTTTTTCATACTGTAATTTCTAAATAGTAGCATTTAATAGATTAAAAAACATATGCACATATAAATTCATTGTATAAGAATAAAATCTAAACTATGTTGGTAAGATATAACATATTATCATGATAAGATGTATACACAAGGGATCTGAATTATTGTAATAAGGTATAACAAATATAAATGGTAATTAGATGATTACCTTAAGATATAGCCAAAAAGATCACATCTTAAACAAAAATATCTCCTCAGATCTTCAAGATCCACACCCAATCCTTGCAATAGATGGATGACCACTTATGTTCCTATTTTTTGATGTTTGAATTTGATTTGGAGTTGGTAAAACTTTGGAAACCTTTTTTTGTCTTCAGCCATGGACGCTTAGGAGAAGAGAAGAGAAAAGTGAATGAAGAAAAGAATGAATTGTCTGTAGGAAATGAATTAGTGAATTTGTTTTAATTGAAAAAATGAAACATTTCCTATTCCTAATTAATTCTCTTGATTATCTCTCTCTCCACTCCTCTCTCTTTACATGGTATTACTGAAATTATAT
Organism: Allium fistulosum; assembly: GCA_030737815.1. NCBI lineage: Eukaryota > Viridiplantae > Streptophyta > Magnoliopsida > Asparagales > Amaryllidaceae > Allium > Allium fistulosum. The sequence goes on from CM060903.1 coordinate 602,555,168, forward strand.
GCCATCAACCGACATAAAATTTTCATAAATCACTTCATGTGCATTATCTTTTATTTAAAGCCATTTAAAATTACATCGATATCGTATATCAATGTGCGCAAATATAACTTTTATAAATTGTTTCAAACAATTGCAAACAACTTCCAAACATCAACTAAATTAAATAATAATTAATATTTATTAAATATTAATTAATTTACAATATTTTATAAATTAATTAAATCATGTGGTTTTTTGAGAATTCATCATTATAGTTGTGCGACTCAAAGGCGTAAATTCAATCAGTGATTAATATCGAACAATTTAAATATTAACGTTCACATGTCACCCTTAGCTAGTGATTTGACATTTTGGCTGAATTTATCGCTTACACATCTTTTGATAAAATCCAATATTACTTATTCCAAGCTGCACCTGCTAGTAACGATTATCTACACCAATTAGCTTCATCAAAACTATATCACATTAGGACTTATCGAATTTGGTTTTGGTCAAAACTCCAATATCGTCCACATTCAATCTGTAATTCAAAACATAAAATCCTTGGTTCAATAATAACAATTATTATTAACTATACTGCTATGACCAAAGACTTTGATTTTGAGTTGCCTATGGTTGACGATGATGCTAACCCCATACAACTGAGGAGACTAATTCCCTATTGAATGGTGTTTCACTTCCAATGCTTCAACTCAGGTCCAATTATAGTCATTCGATAGAAGCCTTACCACAATTTAACTATAATCAAAGTGGAGTGCCTACATTGATGTTTAATGGTAATCTTAAGTCGAGGGAATTGTGTAATATCATCACTTTGGGATTGTCTATTTGACCTTAGTTATATTAACCAATAGAGAACTCTCAAATGAGTCATTCCATAGTTATCCAATAATTATCAATACGTAACCCTTTGGCGCCTCTGGCAACAACGAGAATACAATGCCTAATATTTGGAGAGTGTTATGTGCTCTAGTCTCAATGGATGAATGGATATCCTTTTTCGAAACATCTTGACTAGGAATATTTAGAACAATATGTTATTTTCAATGTGATAAAATTCTCATAAATTCTCATAATGACAACAATTTGTAATTACTATCACATAACATATCATTTAAGGATTTCCATCTATGTACTTTAAATTAACTACTTATTTATATCACTATATAACAAGTATATGAAAGAAAGAAAAACACCTTTAATTTTGAACATGATTGGGCATAGAGGTAAATATATGTAACAAATTACATAATTGCCCAGAGAGCATACCCCTAACTCTATCACCTACATCACGAGACATCCATCAAAATCACACAGCAATTACCAGTCATAGTAATCATAGAAAACATATAACAAATACATACAACAACCACCATCACCAAGTTCCTATTTCATCGCGACCATCGTCAAGGTCTCGTATCGTCACCAAGATGTCACTCAACCTCGACCATCACTAGGGTCTTACATCATCACCAAGATGTCACTTCATGTTAACCACCACTAAGGCCCCACATCATCACCAAGATGCCTTCTAATATCTGATAAGTCATACAACCATCACCAAGGTTGGTGACACACCATGGGATAGTTGGATTCGATGTTAGATCACGTACCATCATTAGGGTACTACCATCGCCAAGGCAGCTAAAACATCCCCAAGGTTGGCACACACCGTGGGATAGTTAGATTCGATGTTCGATCACGTACCATCACTAAGGTACTGCCATTGCCAAGGCAGCTAAAACATCACCAAGGTCTAAGGTAAATGGGTGAGAATCCTCGTAAACCCTTACCCCATGGAACACCTATCACATCTAGAGTTATTAACAATCTCTCCTGCACATGACTTGATATTGGAACATGCCACATCCCGCCACATCACTTCACCTTGTCGAATGTGCCTCTTTGGACCATCACCAAGTCCATACATACCTCTCACTCGACGTACTCGACAAAATGACTCATATACTTTTCACTCGAAGTACTCAACCGAAAGGATTCACCTTATCGATGCGTTGAAGTCCAGAACATCAGTAAACGTCCAGAACAAGTCATAGTGTCATCACATCAAGGTTCTGAACTCATCACATCGAAGTGTCATGTCATCGCTTCGTTGTCAAAATCACCCACTGTAAAGCCGTAATTTTGAAATCAAGCATCGAACAAATGAACCATCGACGCACACTCCCCGAAGCTCCTCTGTCATCCTCACTAAAAATTGGCCATGTCTGGCCACTATCACAAGTGTTGGCACTGACCACTCTTGAGTGGTTGATGATGACCACTTTTGGCTACCACTTAGCAAATTTTTGGCTAATTGTTTAGCCATGCAAACCACTCAGCATACCATTCTTGGCACCCCCTCCGTAAACTCGAAGTCGAGATACTTGAGTCCCGAAGTCAACCAATGCTTAGAACCTCTCGTCATAACTAAAACCTCTTGTCCTTGCCTTTTTCTTAAATTTTTTGCAATGATATCCCAAAGTAAATAGTGTCAAAGCTTGAATTCCATAGCTTTGCCACTAAAATTGGTCGACGGTAAACCTCTAAGAGCTAGAACTAGCTGTCATCCCCAAATCCCCAAAGTAACACTTGCCTTTCCTAGAGTTCCTGGCTAAAAAACCCAAAGTACTTCACCGAAATCCCTAAAGCACACCACCCTAGACACTTTGTTTTACCACCAACCACTCAATAGGATGGTTATAAAATTCACCAACTCATGCCCAATCAACTTGCAACCAAAACTTGGATGAACACTCACCAACGATCGCACCATGTTTTGAGTGTTTTTGCTCGATGATGTTCGCTTTTTAAATACATCTAAACGAGTCAAAAATGCAAGCAAAACCTACATAAAATAATCACACATTATCCATACATTATATACAAGCAATCCAAATACAATTTAAACAATTATCTCGTCCTAAATCTAACAAAATGGAAAATGACGATCGGTATGGTCAAATACCCAAAAACAAATCAAATTCAACATTTATCTTTTTAAAACCATTTAAAAAGTGTTATCAAGGTTAGATATTATTTTGAACACATTTAAACATTCAAAATCATATTAAAAACATTATTTTCGTTATAAACTAACATAGAATAGTGATAAGTGTAAGACCACTCACCTAGATCATGAAATGCACAAATCCTGAGATAAAGTCAACCCAATCGACAAAGACATAAACTTCTCTGCAACAGTCCTAAGATCCATTGCTTAATTCCACTAGTTACCCTACTAATTAGTTGATTTGGCTAATTAACGTAAGGATTAAGACAGTTATTGACTATGGAGAAGACCGATGGTGGCTTAGATCAGTTTTAGAAGAGGGAAAATGATTAGGAGGTTGTCCTATCATCTCTCTTATACACAAATGACGAAATGGGCTATTGGACCTAATATAAGACTTTCTAATTACCCATTAAGTTGTCTAAAAACTATCTAACTTAAAATACCCATATCTCCTAGCCAGTAAGTCTAAAAAGCTACTGTGAGCACTCCATAGAAAGAGAAACCATAATATCTTTCATTTGGATGTGGTTTAAAACCCTAATTTGGATCCTATCAAAATTTATAAGCCTTACAAGTTTTTAGAATAAAATTCATCAAATAAAATCACTAAGGGTAAAAAATAACACTACTCAACGTGAGCCAAAGTTTAACATCATATGTCCCAATATGAATTTAAAAACAATATTTTACGATCCTTCGATACGTAAAATTCAGGTTATCGTGTTATTTATCGAAAAGATCGCAATAACTGGCACGAACTATAAAGATTAGCTAAGGAATTTTAAAATGGAACTCACACACAAAAAGCTTTGGTATATTGTGGCTAACAAGCCCTTAACTAAACCTAACAAAAATGCCATGCCCGAACAGACTAAAGCTTACGACGATTGGTCAATGGATTGTGAACATGCTCATTGTTACCTATTGTCGACTATGAGCATTGAGCTCCAATGGCAGCATGAGAACATGAATATTCATTAAATATTCAAACACCTACAAAAGTTGTACTGTGAGCAACCTCATACCGCGTTATAAGAGGTATCATGGAAACTATTCCATATGCAAATGAGTAAGGGATCATCAATCTAGGATCATGTGCTTAATATGATCGGGTACATCGAATGGTTGGTCGAGCTTGGTACTAGACTTGATACCGAGCTTTAGACTGGTTTGATTTTTGGGTCATTAACTCCACAAGTTGACCCGTTCAAACTGACCATCTACATGAACCCGTTGACATGTATTGTCTTGGACCTCCTTGAGGATGATTGAGAGTACGTTCACAAAAGAACCAAGTGCGATGCCACTGTTAAGAGTAGCTCTTCATTGAATAGTTTGAAGAAGAGAAAATGTAAGTCAAAGGATGGAAAGGGAAAGCCAAAGGCACAAGGGAAAGGTGATTGTCACTTTTGCTCAAAGAAGAGACATTGGAAGAGGAACTATCCGGAGTACATAAAGATGCTAAAGGGTAAGGAATCAGATTCTGCTTCTAAAGGTATTTTCCATATAGAGAATTATATATATATGTACGTATGTACGTATGTACGTATGTATTATGTATGTATGTATGTATAATTATATTTGTATATATATATATATATGCTTCTAGTTGTGTTTTAGATACTAGATCTGGAACTTATATCTCTATTTCATTACCGGGACTTAGGAGCAAAAGGTTCATCGCTAGAGGGAGCATTGAATTTCAAGTTTCCAATGGAGCTAGTGCAGCTCTAGTCACAATGGGAGAATATCATGTGAAACTTGCGAGTGGATTTGATTTAGTTTTGACAATTATTATTTTTTACCAAATTTATTAGTGCAATAATACTCGTCTCTCGTTCGTCGGGGGCGGATACCGTTTTATTTGTGAAGACAATATTATGAATATTTGTTATGCAAATAAAATAATTAGATTTTGTGGTTTAAATAATTATATTTATGTTCTTAATTTAAATCATGTATTTGCTGTTGAAAATAATAATGCATCTAAGTAAATGATAGTTGCCTTTGGTATTGTAAACTATGTCACATTAGCAAGAAACGACCTAATATGTTATGAAACCAAAGGTTTCTACCATCATTTGACTCTGAATCATTCAATACCTATGATTCATGTGTTAAAGGTAAAGTGGCCAAGCACCTATTTAATGGGAGAAGTGAAAGAGTTAATGAACTCTTAGGACCTGTACATACTGATGTATGTGGTTCGACGTCCGTAACTACCAAAGGTGGAACTTTGTACATCATCACATTCACTAATGATTTTTCAAGATATGGATATATGTATCTTATGAAACATAATCCGAGGTCTACGAAAAATTCGTCGATATAAGAACTAGAAAACCAAAGTAATAAGAAACTAAAAATACTTTAATTGGATCGAGGAGATGTCTACATTGGATCTAAACTCCAAGTGTACCTAAAAGAGAACGGGACTCTCTCTCTCCAATGACTCCTCCATACACTCCGCACAACAACTGTGTTTCAAAGAGGAGAAATCAAACCTTGCTAGACATAGTTCGAACAATGATGAGTAAGGTTGTGTTACCTTTTTGTTTTGGGGATATGTGCTAGAAACACCACGTACAAGTTGAATAGAGTATCGTCTAAATCTGTGCCTAGAATACCATATGAGTTATGCGCTAGGAACAAATCCCGCCTTAATTATCTTAAGTTTGGGTTTTGTCCGACTTATGTTAATAACATAAAGCATAGTAAGTTAGAGGCAAGATCGGTCTTATGTAAGTTTATAAAGTATTTATGAAATTCTCATGGATACCTATTGTATCATACCAAGGAACAAAAGTTTTTTGTTTCTAAACCATCGCCTTTTTTGGAAAAGAAATCTTTCTCACAAGAAATTAGAGGCAATACGATAGACTTGGATGAGATCCAAGAAACTTTCATAGAAACTGAATATATAGACAGTAATCCAAAACCTTGGAGAGTAAAGACTCTGTCTTGTGGCTTAATGCGATGAAATCCGAGATGGATTCCACCTACCAAAACAAAGTCTGGACTTTGGAGAATGTACCCGAGGGGGTGAAACCCATTAGCTACTAGTTGATATTTAAGAAAATGATCGATGTTGATGGAAAATTTTAAACCTATGAAGCAAGGTTGGTCACAAGAGGATTTCTTCAAATTTAACATATTGATTATAACGAAAAAAATTTGTCCATCACCATGCTTAATTCCATTTAGCTACTACTTATAGTTGCCGCTCACCGTTACTACGAATTTGGCAAAAGTACAACGTTTCTAAATGGTCATTTAGAGGAGAATGTTTATATGTCACAGCTAGAGCATTTCAAAGTCTGTAGGAGCGATAATAAGACATATAGGCAAAAAGATCAATTTATGGTCTTAAGCAAGCATCAAGAAGTTAGACAAATGTTATGATAAAGCAATCAAATAGTTTGGTTTCAATCAGAATATAGAGGAAGCATGAGTATACAAGAAATAGGAAAATGGTGCTATAACATTCTTAGTATTATACATCGATGGTTTATAACTGATTGGTAATGATGTATTAATGTTACAATCAATGAAATCTTGTAAGTCTAATAACTTCTCTATGAAGGACCGGATGAGGAATCCTATATGCTAGGTATAAGGATCAATAGATATTGTTCTAAAAGGATGTTAGGACTTGTCATACTCTATATACATAGATACTGTACTAAGATGAATTAGTATGGAAAATTCCATGCATGGAAATGTTCTGGTGTGGCATTGAATTGTCTTTCTAAGGACTCCCTGTCAACGAATGAAGAAAGGCAACACATGAGTCGGGTTCCTTATGCTTTGGCAATAGGATCAACCATATATGTCATTCTATGTACTAGGACAGATGTCATTTTTGCACTAGGTGTAGCAAATCGATATCAATATAATCCGACAGAAAACCATTGGACAACAATTAAAGTCATCCTTAAGTATATAAGGAATACTAAGGATTTGTTTCTGATTTATGGAAACAACAAAATCCTTATGAAGGGGTATTCAGACTCAAGTTTCAAAGATTTATCAATGTCAGCAAGTCGGTCTCGAGGCTTGTTATTACTCTCAACTGAGGGGTCATTACTTGGAATAGTTCAAAATAAGAAGTTGTGATTGATTCTACCATGGAGGCTAAGTACAATGCCTTGAATAATATCGCAAGAACAATGTGAATACGCAAATTCATTAAGGAGCTAGGTGTGATCCTAAGCATTGAAGGTCCGATACTATTGTATTTCGATAATAACGTGGGCAATGTAGACTGCTAAGGAACTGAGAGCTCAAAATAAATTAAGTCACATCCTTCGTAAGTACTATAAGGTAAGGTAGTTTATCGGTGATAGAGATATCATGATCAAGGGTGTAGATACAAAAGGTAACATAGCAGATCATTCACTAAGGAGCTTTCTCAGACTATTTTAGGAAGATCAATTGAAGGCCTATGGATGAGGCTCCATGATCATCCCTAAGTCCAAGTGGGAAGTTGATAGAGTTAATGGTGTGCCCTAGGGCAATTATGTATTTTAAACCTAACTATGTAAACAATTAAATCTGTAACAAAGTATGCTTTTGGTTTTGTTTTCTATTATATATGTTGTTATATTGTGATATAAATAATGAATTAATTACATTAAATGTATATAAGTAGAAAATTCTTAAGACTGGTGTTTAATCGATTGAAGTTACGAATGTGTTCATAATCATGAGTGTTAAATCGATATAATCGAAACACTAGCTTCTTAAATGTTCCTAATCGAGAAGTAGCGAGAAATGGATATCGATATGTATGTTAAAATTAGTGCAAGTAATGCTTTCCATACGATGGATGGTGATTTACTCATGATAATTGGAAACATCAAGGGGTTACGTATTTTTTCCAGTTTGGAACAATCACAGAATAACTTAACAAGAATCTTCTATAGGTTAATATAACTAAGTCAAACAAGAAGATCTCAGGTAACGAAGTACAAGTAGTCTTATGAGTTTAGGGTACTGTCAATCTTAAGTAGCTAGGATATACTTTTAATATTGTTAAATACGTGGCATTGCGACCTTGCTACAGCCATATTTGGGTATACGTTGAACAATTTGAAGTGAGATACTATCCAAGAGAGGATTTATCTCCTTCATTATAGAAGGTCGGTATCACCATAATTGATAAGTCAACTTAAAGTTAAAATATCTAGCGAGAGTAAATCAGTTAATCGGTAAATGTTTTAAATTGAACCAATGACTTTAAAGTGACATACATAATTAATACGAATATTAATTGAGTTTTTGACCTTAGACCAAACTCTACATATCTAAGTGATATAGTGATGATGAAAGAATACATGTACAAACTGTCGTCGCTAGGTGATCTTGTTTTATATCAAAAATACGATTTCGCCTAAATGGTCTGTATGCATCGAGCTTGGCCCTATGCCGTGCTTCAGTAAAGTCTATATAAGCTCTAGTGTTTAAATTGTTTAAATATCGACAGTGGAACGAGTTTGCACCAAAGAGTGAACACAACCGTGTTGTTACGTGTTTTCAAGATCGACCAATGGTAAAATTAATTTATAAATGTTATAAATTAATTAAAATGTTATATTAATATGTTATGACTACTTTAACTATTTATTTCATGCCTAAAATCGGAACAAACGAGTCATAAAAGTTATACGATGGTTCCATCGTTAGGAGCTAGAAACTACTTAAACATTAATTCATAAGGAGTCAAAGGGGTGTTTGAACTTCCTTGGTCAAAACCTAGGGCCAGCCACTTTAGAGGACAAAGGAAAACCATACTAATTCTTCATAGGCTAGAGAAAATAGCCGAGAAAAAGGTGCAAACCCTTGGCTATAAATAGGATAGCTTATACTCTGATTCTACACGGTTTTTTGGTGCTCTCTCTGCCCTAGCCATTTATACCCCTTGCCATTGGTAAAGCCATCTTTTCATCCTTGCAATCTGAAGAGAAAGTGGAGATAGTGAAGCTCTAAGAGAAAATTCTAACAATGTGTTAGGCTCTAGGCAGAACTCTTAGGTGAAAGGTATATTTTTTAACTAGTTTTATTAATTCGTATATATATATGAATGTTTAATCTACATCATCATGATATGTAAACTAATATTCGACTACAATTTTTATAGGAAAAAATTAAATAATTATTTTAATGTAAATATATATTATTTAATATTTTAACTTATTTATATTAAATTTGTCTCAACATAAAAAAATAATACTTTATTATATATACATATATGTTTATTTATTTATAAATATATTAGTTTTTTTTAATTATTGCTCTTGGTTTAATATTATTAAAAATATCCCTCTAATTATTTCAAGTTTAATAAAAATATTATCATAAATCTATGCATGTGTGTGCATGTATATTTACATATATACATACATATATGTACAAACATATTTTTGAAAATGATATACATACATACAAATATATATATATATATGGATATGTATATCAAAAGAAATTTGGATCTCAATAATATGTATTAATTATAATATATATTTATTTTATATAAATATATTTTTATAAAGTTAAACAATTTTAAATTTAAAGTTTTGAATATTTCAAACTCTTTATATTTTCATTTGAAATTAAATAATATAGACAAACACACTCGCACTGGTGGCTATAGCAATACAAAAAAAATTATTATGAATAATTCAAATTATTAAAAATTCGAATTTTAATTAATTTTTTAATAGCCAAAAATAAATTTATAATATATATAATATAAATGTTTTTGAATATAAATATATAACAAATAATTTATTTTATAGTATTTTGATATATAATTTAAATATCTACATATATACACATACATACACACATAAGTGTATACATACATATACATACATACATACATACATACATTTGTGTGTGTTTCAAATTTAAATATTATTTACAAAAATTAATGGTCAAATAAAAAAACTTATTTCATATTTGTTCAAGGATAATTATAATATTACATGATTTAAATTTTGGCACTTAGTTGACATCATCACATTTGACATCTTATTGATCTTAGGACACAACTATCAATTTTGCTCATGAACCTATAGGATAGTTTATATATTTATATTGTTAAGGTGTTCATACCTTAAATATGAATTACATTAAATGTTAAAATATAATATTAAAATAAACTAAACAATTAATTTTAAATTAAATTATTAATAAATACTATTTTAAATATTAATTATAAGTAAATATTTTAATTAAATTAAAACATTATCAAATATTTTATTAATTAAATACTAAATTTGGTTTAGTATAAACACAATATTATTTATAAAAACAAAAAAAATAAGATCTTATGTAAATTAATGAAAGATAAAATTTTGATGTTAACCCTTTTACCCCGTTGCTAGCGCACCTGATCCAACAATTACTGTATTTACAACATTCATGGATATTTACATATACATAAAATTAATTATATGTAATTTATAATTAAAATAATTAAAATAAATTTTTTTGAAGGAAAAATTTAATTTTTTCCCTTAAAATAAACTCGACCTTTATATTTGAATTTAAAATTATAATATATATAAGTTAATTAACATGTATATATTAAATATACGTGTATCATTATATATTATTTTAATTATACATGTGTGCATGTGCATATATATTTATATATATGTATGTATATGTATATTTAAATATATTAACCAAAATTATTTATTTATTATTATTATTATTTTAATTTAAATGCGCTTGCATTTGAATAATGAAAAACTATATATGTATATGTGTATTAATAAATTATTTTTGAAAATAAAACAAAAGGTTTTCTTTAATTCAAAAATCAACATTGAGAAAAGATTATAAATATATTTTCATAATAGTTATATGCAAATTATAGATAAAAATATAATTATATATATATATATTAAGTATATTAGTGTATATGTCTATATATATATAACAGATAATTTTAAAAATTAAACACTATATTTTTTTTAATTTTCAGGTTGAAAATAAAATCTCCATAATGATATTCTTTGCCAGAAACCCTAGATCCCAAACATTTATTCACTATGGTCATAAATCTTGAATTGTTTGAATGTTCCCACTATGCCTAATAGAAATGATCAGGTTTGGAAACAAATTCATAAGCTATATGGAGATGGGGAAGGTCAGGCTCGAGTGTTTAACTGTATGATGAAGAAATTCGTAGTAACTGTTTGGAAGGAGAGGAATACCAGGATATTTAACTCTAAAAAATGCAAGACTATGGTGTTGTTGCATAAGCACATTATACATGAAATTAAGGAAGGTGTCAGAATGTTGAAATTTAGTTTTGACCTGGGCATTTTGTGCTCTCTGCACTGATTTCTGCGGGTCATGCTTACAATTTTTATGTTATGCTTCTTGTTTGTATTTCTTTGTTTTTTTCCTTTCCTTAATTTTTTTTCCTTGTGTTTTCATCCTTATGGTTGTTACACCTAGTTTCTATGTCTTCTTTGTGCATGCCCATTTTTGGCATGCTTTTATTGTATGTGTTCTCTTTGGTGCTTCAATAAAATGGTAAGGGACCATTCAACCCCGTCGGCTATGCCAAAAAAAACATAACATTGTACTTTGATAAAGATGCTTTTAGTTTTCACGTTGAAATTCGGTGCTTGCTTCTTGAAACCCTTTTGTACTTAGTTGAGGAGATACAACTTCTTTTGAAGAAAACCTAGCAATACAGTTTTCATTGTGTTCCTCTAAAAATAATGAAGGACCGAACCACCATGTATCGAGAAAAAGCAATATACAAATATCCTAAATTATCATATTAAAAAGTGGATCACACTTTTACCACATAATCAAATTAAACATTATCTCATTCAAATATTTTTAATGTATTATAAAACTAAAAGTAAGTTAATATGTAATAATATTTTAGCCCTAATAAGATATTCTAATATATTTATAAGATATTTTAATATATTTACACATATATGAATAAATAAATTATTTATTTAAATCATTTAAGACCCTATTTAAATAATTAAATATATAACAATTTTATATTTAATTAAATAGATATTTTTCTTATAATATGTATATTAATATAACATTCAAATAAATATTACTTCATTTATGTAATTTATAATATATATATATACACATACATATATCCACAAAATTAATTATATGTGATTTTCAGTTTACAAAACAAGAATATAATTAATTTCGAAAGATAAAAATTAATTTTTTCTTAAGTTAAACTTAACCTTTTAATTTGAATTTAAAATCATTATATATATATATATATATTAATTAGTTTACATATATGCATTAAATATATGTGTATCATTATATATTATTTTACGTATATATATAAATATTTACAAAATTAATTTACTGTTATTATTATAATTTAAACGCCCTTCCATTAGAATAATGGAAAACTATATGTATGTGTATATATATATTAATAAATTATTTCAAAAGTAAAATAATATGTTTTCTATAATTCGAAAATCAATAGTAATAAAATATTATCACTATATTTTAATATAAATTTGTGCAAATTATAATAAAGATTTGATTATATATAGAGTAAGTAAATAAATAAATAATTTTTTTAATAACAAATAATTGCATACACACACACACATATATATAATGATATTATTTTCAATAATTAAAACCACAGTCTTGTTTTTCAAGGATCGCTAGCTCAACTAGTTAGTGGTATAGCGCTCTAGACATAGGTTCTAGATGTCATGGGTTCGAGCCCTTGAGACATCAAAATAAGCGCACTTCTTGAATAAAGTACCAATCTTATTATCAAAAAATAAATAGAATTTTGTGCATTAAAAAAATGCTTTTAGTTTTCACGTTGAACTTTAATTTTTCCTTCTCAAAACTCTTTTGAACTTAGTTGAGGAGATACAACTTCCTTTGAAGAAAATATAGTAATGCTTTTAATGTCCTCATCATTATAACGAATTCATTCACTTGTAATCAATTAAACATTTTTCCTAGGGATTTCTGACCATATGTTTTTAATGTCCTCATAACTTGTGTGTAAAAATATATCATAGTAATATACAATAGAAATAAAACAAAAAATATACTTTTATTTCGAAAAAGGTTCTCCATAAGAGTTAACTTATACATATATGTAATCAAATCACATAATTGCCCCTAGGGCATGTCCGTTAACTCCATCAGCTTTATTGTAGATGATGATGAAAGCAACACTTCACTTCAGATTTAGGTACAGTTTGGATAAAGAACAACTCAGGAGAATAAGACCCCTAGGCTCTTATTTATAGTGGAAATAAATATCTAGTATTTCATATTGTTTCTCTTCCTAGTTCCAAAAAATGTGACCCCTCCATTAATCAACATAGGGCTGATCCCTATTGGATATTTATCATCTAATAATATGTAATTTATGCCTTATATATGTACATAATATATATATATATATTTAATAATACACAATTTTAATTAACTAATTACCCATTCAAATTAAACTACATATATATATAACACACACACAGATATATATATATACCAGTACGTATGGCACGTCCGTTGGACTTGTGCAAAGAAAAACATGCATTGACTCATTTTTAGTGCAAAGAAATACGTGATCCAACTTTTTTCCATTGGAAAATTATAACAACACATAAGAAATTATTTTATATTTTGGTGCATCAACCAAGAACTTAAGAACTCATGATTATTTTGGCATATAAGTACAATTATCATGCACACTAAAAAAATGAGATGTCTAATTTCGTAAAAAAAGAAATTCCTTCACATTTAGAGAATATCCAGAGTAGCATTACTTTCGAGTATTTATTATCTTTGGTTTAGTAAAATATTTATTGATATAGTTTTGTGATTCGCAAAGCTTCAAAACTAATAACATTACAAATTCAAAAGTATAAATATCATCAACAGCAACTTATATAAGTCAATCAATAAACACATCAAAGTATAGAAGCCTTGCATGTAAACATAATCAAACATATTATAATACAAAACAACCAACAAAGTAGTCAGCATACAAATTTGTTTACACTAACTATAAGTACAGTTAACAATCATAAAGCAGATTCCGATTCTTTCTCTTCTTCTTAACAGATTTCAAAGTGAAGGCATCATCTAGCACTAATTTTGAGACGAAGGACATCAATGATTCAAGAAAGGCTGCAAAACGAATGCAAAACTTATTAGTAAGTTAGGAATTGAATGTAACATATTAGTCGATTGCATCTTCTTGATCATAACTTGCCAAAGTCAAAAAATGCATGTATAAATTTTGAAGTATATGTAAAATGAGAATGTTCTAATAATATATAATTTATGCCTTATATATACATAATATATATTTAATAATACATAATTTTAATTAACTAATTACCCATTCAAATTAAACTACATATACATATATATGACAAGTATATACATTTTATTCAATTAATTTTGGTAATTAAAAATTTATATTATACACACATATATAACAATTATATACATACATTTCCACCTTCATAATTATTTGTAATATTTATAAATTATTTTATTAGCATTTTACGTCCAAAGCTATAATTCACTGTTGCATGACTCATAAGTGTGACTTCAATACGTAGTGAATATTTAAACTATTTAAACATCAAAACCTATGTTGACCTTGCTAAAACATAGTATAGGTCACAAAATCATACTCTTATCGATCATCTAGTGAATTCCTATTCATAATCATTTTAAAGCTGCATCCTTATGCAGGGATATTTGTTCACATTTGTCTTTTCATCAAAACTATGTCACTTAAAGTAAAAAAAGAACTAATGATGTCCGTATTTAATTGCGAAGTTGAGCTCCGAAATTACTTAGCTCAATTATAAAAATTATCAATAATCGTATTTAGTCAGCTCAAAGACTTCTAAATTAGGTCAAAATCCAATTACAGTGAAATTAAACTTCCATGCCGAAGGAGGCAAATTCTCTCTTGAGTACTTCGAGTATCTAATCCTGTACATAGATGCGGTCTTAATAGAAAGTCATATCTTATGTAACACTTATCTAAACTAGACCGTGATAAACAAGATCCATAGTACTCTCAAGTTAAAAGACCACTGCACATCACCATGTGAGATCCTCTACTCTATCGTAGATATAACTAACTCATAAAAGACTCTTGGTGAGTCATTTTGTAGTTAATCCACAATGACTACAAGTACGTAACCTCCTGGCGTTCCCAATGGTCATGAGTAAATCAACGTCTATCATATGGAGAGCATTATGTATGTTAGTATCTCTGGTGAATTGATACCTCTTTCTTAAATCACCTAGAGTAGGAATGGTGAATGATAAGTGTATATATAAATAAATATAAGCTAATAAAAGTAATGTACAAAAAATGGCGACTAGCACTCCTTCGCCTGAAACCCTAGGAGGAAAAGATGATGATGACGGTGGTGGCTGGATGAAGGTGAAGGTAAGAGGAAGCAAATGTTTATAATGGCTGTTTGATTTAATATAAAGGCCTAATAAAAAAGGAAAGGGTTAGAGAAGACAAAATTTAACTGGATACATTACGGAAATATGTTGAAATAAAGAGAAAAGTAAAAAAATTCAATCGATTAATGATGGAGAGGAGGATTACCAACTTATCTATGATGAGAATTGCGAAGAGACTAATGCAATGTGAAATTTTTTTGATTTATGCATACATGGCAGGTAAAAGACCATATTTTGTCTATTTTAATACTTATATCAAGAGAGTGTGAAACCCTAAGGGCACTTGGGATATTTTTCCAAGGGATAATGGTTTCTATTTGGTCAAATTTGAAAGAGAAGACGACTATGAATGAATATTGAAAGGAGCTCCCTGGTTTATGGAAAATAAACTCATTTTTATGAGAAAATTGGTTGTTGATTTTAACTTTGAAAGAGGTATCCTAGCTACTTACCCAATTTTGGTTAAACTAAACAACCTAAATCTAGCACTATGGAATACAAGGGAAATAAGCAAACTAGCAAGTCCGATTGGCAAATCATTGGACACGGACAACGACACTAGATCGGTGAAAAGAATTAAGTATGCAAGAGTACTAGTGGAACTTGAATCAACTTCTAATCTTCCTAAAATAGTCAAACCAATAGATAAACATGGAAATGTTTACCTGCAAGAAGTGGACTATGAGTTTATGCCACCAAGGTGTAGGGGATGTAAGTATTTTAGATATTATAATCAGCAATACAATATGATAACAGAGAAACCAAAACAAATATAGAAAGAAAAATCTAACACTAACAAAGCATCAACTATTTAAACACAGGACCTAAACAACTCAGATATCATATGTACCCTAAAAAATACTACATCCACAAAACATGATTTACAAAATGCTATAGAACCTAGCACTACGGAACCAAATTTACATCTACCAAATCTTAGTGCTAATGGAGCAAGTCTTCCAAGTGACCTTGTAGAGCATCAAAGTCAAGACCATTTGAGTTCTAATCAAGAAGTGGAGCCTGAACCTACCGAGGAGCCTCTGACAAAGGAATTGGTGGAGGAGGCACTGCCTGCCACTATGGAAGAAATTTGCAAGCTAAACATTCACATCGAACCAACACATGATGAGAATAGTAAAGATGAAAATACTGATAATGAAAAATATACCATGCCCAATAAAGAATATTTGAAACAATTTAATAAAGAGAAGGGAAAAGACGCTGCTAGTTCAACCAAGGTAGTTTCTGCTCCAATGACTTAGAGCAAAGCTACTAAATCCCAATGACAATCATTTGTTGGAATGTTAGAAGTATAAATAATGATACTAGAAAGTTAGACCTCTATAATTTAAGGGCTAGATAGAGTCCTACAATTCTAGCTATATTAGAAAATAAATTCACCAAAGAAAGCATTGAAGTATTTAAATTACAAATGGGTGAACTGTGGTACCTTATGCGCAATAGTTCTAGTATTGTCAAGGGTAAAATTATGGTGCTATGGAATAAAGAAGTTTGGACGGCTATAATTGTTAATTTTGACGAGCAACAAATTACAACTAATTTTGAATATTATGAGGGTCTGGATATTAATTTCACATTTGTATATGCTGGCAATTGGGCTTCTGTCAGAACTTTGCTTTGGAAACAATTAGTTCAAAATTCAAAAGCTATTCATATACCATGGCCAATAACATGTGATTTCAATGCAGTTCTAAGAAATATGAATAAATGGTGGATTTACATTGAAAGTCTACTAAGTTGCTAAATTCAATGATTGCATGTTGGCTTGTGTACCCATAGAAGCATTCCATACTGGCATGATATTCACTTGGAGAAGTGGTGAGATGAAAAAAATTGTCTTAAGACATGATAGAGCTTTGGTACACACTGACCTATTTAATTCTATTCCAAATTTCAAAGTCACTGTTTGCCTAGATCTACTATGACCATTGCAAACTTTTTACTCAGTTTAATTATGAAGATCAAGCTCAAAGAGGTAAACAATCTAGATATGCAAATCACCAGTATATGTAGAGTGGCTATAATGAATTATGGAATTTTGATGAGATTCAGTTAAATAACGGTAGTTTTACATACTCTTTCTTTATGCTCATTAAAAATATGAAAAATAGATTTAAAGAAAGGAGCAAGAAAAGACCAAAACATACGTACATCATCCAAAAGCTATAGCAGCAATTTGAAGAAATTCAAATCAAGCTAGATGATGACCCACAACATGAAGGACTAAATTACTACTGCATGCGTAAACAATTAAAAGAAGAGCTAAAAACCTAGGCGTTATAACTAAGACAGAAAGCTAAAGAGAAATGGCTTACTGAAGGGGAAGAATGCAACAAAGTTTTCTACATAAAAAAATGAAAAATCATAACAATCTAACTAGCTATTTAAATTCCTAAGGGGATGGTGACAATTAAGAAGCTACATTAACCCAAAAAATGGGTCAACATCCCCAAATCAGATGAAAGCACCAGTTCAAATTAAATAAACAGAAAAACAGTAAAAAGAGATACAATTTTTATAGTGGTTCGGTGTAATCTCCAGCCTACGTCCACTTTAACTTTTATGAGTTGTTCTCTCTTTGGATTACAACTAATTATCTTAGACCTAACAACAACCTTTTGGATCTCTGATTTACAATTGAGTTTCTAAGTGTTTTAGGAGGAGAGAACGAGTGAAGAAGTTCCAGATCCCGGAGTTAGAAAGTTGGAAGAGAAGAGGAGAAAAAATCCCCCTTTGGTTACAGGTATATTTATATTTATAGAGGAAACAGTCTTGTTGGGCCAGAAATCCACCTAAAGCAGAGTCTAGACATTGGCCCAAAGTTACGTGCCAAATTGCAGAATCTCCTTACTTAAGCAAACATATCGGTACCTAATTAAACATGTCGGTACCTACATGTTTCCTTCGTTCGAAGCACTTCGAATCTTCTTGCATCCTTCTTCTTACTTCCTTTTAATGTGTCTCATGTTGTTTCCATTGATCGTTAGTCGACCAAAACAAGTTGGTACCTACTTGTTGTCGAAAATAGCATGGACCAACCTATTTGCCTAAATAGATCGGTACCAATATATTTCCTTAGTTCAAATCATTTGCAAAATTCTTCTAATTCCATGTTGAGGTGTCCTAAGAAGTCACAACATCTATCGAGTTGTCAAAACAAGTTGGCACCTACGTGTTGTCTAAAAACATGTTGGAACCTACTTGTTGTCCAAAACAAGTCAGTACCTACTAATTTCCTTGATGTATTTTTGGTTGAAACTTTTCTAATCAATTTCCTTGTTTCATTTAAGAGTGCTTGCAAATTTTCAAGTCATTTCATTCTCGTTTGAATCTTTTAAGTTCAGTTGAAATCTGCTTTGGCTCAAAAGCAGGTTAACACTTTCCCCTCAAAGTATGTCTTTCGAATATAAGGTGTGCTTTGCTCAAGAACAAGTTCCAGTAATCAGTCTTCGAGCTCTCCGGCTATCCATTGGCCTTAATCTTGGTGAATCATTTGGTTCCTTTAGATTCTCTTGCAAATCATAGGCCATTCAAAACCTGTTGTAGCATAAGACTCTAGTCTCTGCTTAAGTGTTGTTCATATATCACAATCATTCCGATTTCATTTAGAGTTATTACATCACATATCCAAAATCGTCATGTGTTCATCCAGGATTTATCATTTTTATTCTAATTATAAGGTGTTCAAATCTTTTTATAAAATCTGTTTTTGTCCTAAGGTTCAACTCTCCGAATCATTTTACATCCAAGTTAGCATGCGATATCTCCCGATTGTTCATAATCCAATCTAGGATTCAATCTCACTAAATCGTTTAATGTTTAAGTTAAGCGGACGATCTCTTTGGATTGTTTTCTGTTTAGTTTAATATATGATCTCTTCGGATCGTTTAATGTTTAAGTTAATCGGACAATCTCTCCGGATCGTTTATTGCCTAATCTAGGGTTTCGTCTCTCCGGATCCTTGCTTAGTCCATTTGCTCTTTAGCAAAGGAACTCAACGACCAAGCAAGCCCATCCGCTCACTCTTAGATGAGGTTTTACTTTTCATACAAGCCCATTCACTCGCTCTCTGGAAAGGGAAGTTGCACCCTACATTACGGTCCCGTCTATCCGGGCGAAACTTGAAACGATCAATATCGTACAAGTCCATCCGCTCGCTCTCTAGCGTGGGGAGAGGGATTTGCACCCTACACTCTAGTCCCGTCTCTCTGAAGGGGATTAAAGAAATCAATATTAGTATCACATTTAATGTAGATCTTTCAAAATTCAAATAGTCAAATCAAAGCAAACAAGTAGAAGTCCTAATTGTTCATCCCAAACATCCGATTCGGAGCGTGCCTAGATACCAATCTAGGTCTCGTATATGTGTAAGTGGTCCGAGATTATTGCTATCTTAAGTAGTCATCTCAGGCATCCATCTCAGAGTGTGCCTAGGGACCTTTTTGGATCCCATATATGTGTAAGCGGCTCGAGAGTTATATTGCATCATTTATTTAAAGTCATAGTAAGAGAATCGAACATGACCCTAATTCATCCCGATCACAAGGTTGTCATCCAATGGAAGTGTCTGATCTATAACTTCATTCTGCCTCCCGTTCCAACGATGAGCTTCTGATTCCAACTCCTGCTGTCATGCATTTGTATTCCAATTTGCCACTCTTTCTCCAGCATCGCCCATTCTAGGCATTAAAGCTCATCCTAGGTCCAAATCAATCGCGCCCCAAGTAAATTCCTCTTAGTACTGACTAGTTCAGGTTGTGGGAGCATCATTTCAGTTTATTTTTCTCTAACTCCATATGCTCCTGCATTAGTTTCTGGTATTTCATTCTGAATTCCTATAGCTCTAGCTGTTCATTGTTGATCTATCCTTCTAACAAATTCCTCCAGCATTTCTTGCCATTAAGCCATTATTCCATCTTGCATTTCCTTCGTCTTTCCATCTACTCTTTGGTCATGTAAAGGGATTGATTAGAATTTAAGGGCACCTTCTGGTTGCTCCCATGCTCTGGTTGACTTCCTCCAGCCATAGATCTGGTGTAAGACCTCTTCATCTTCTCCAAACCTCATATTCAAGCTTCAAGTCTTTAGATCAAGTTCTTGTTCTCAGTGAAAGCACCAATATGTTAACCCAAAAAATGGATCAACACCCAAAAATCATATGAAAGCACAATTTCAGATTAAATAAATAGAAAATCAGTAAAAGGAGACATAATTTTTATAGTGGTTCGACATAATCTCCGGCCTACATCCACTTTAATCTTGTATTAGTTATTCTCCCTCTGAATTACAACTAATTATCTCAAATCTAAAAACAATCTTGTGGATCTCAGATTTACAATGGAGTTTCTAAGTGTTTTAGGAGGAGAGCAAGGGTGAAGAAGTTCCAGATCTCGGAGTTAGAAAGTTAGAAGAAAAGAGCAAAAAAGAACCCTCTTTGGTTCCACGTAGGTTTGTATTTATAGAGGAAACAGTTGTGTTGGACCAGAAATCGACACTACACCATTCTGTTCATTTTGCCACACCCCAACACGGAAAAATTACCACGGTTTTGAGCCACGGCAATTTTACCACGGTGTTGAGCCGTGGTAAAATAAATTACCATGGTTACTGGTCGTGGCAATATTGAGACGGCTATGGACCGTTCTAATATTACCAAAAAAAATAAACCCCCCGCTCCGCCCATTTCCATCTCCGTAACCCTACCGCTTCTTAAAAAAAGAACGCCAAAATTAGATTCCGCGCCCTAATTTCACCCAACCAAAATTAGCAGCAGTTCACTCTTCTTCTCACTCAAATCGCGTATAATCTCACTCAAAATAAAAGCAGTCGACGTTACTGGAGCAGTTTAATCATCGATTCTCCAATTGCCGTATCTCGATTGGCGCTCGAAAAAGGAGGTTGGGTTTTGATTATCTTTATCTATTTATTTTTCTAATCTGATTTCGATCATTTCAGTTACCGACTTGCTGTCATTTTGCTAAATAATTTTGTTTTAGCTATTAATGGGATGCAGAACACAATTTTGTGCACTGATTGTTCATTTCAAGCATAATAAATTTTTAACCTAATCCATACTTTTGGACCCATGATTTTGGCTCATTTTTTCTTTCTTGTATTCCTGACATACATTTAAATGGTAGAGTGTAATTTGTGGGAGTATTAGTAGAGATATGTTAATGTACTAATCATTTCTATCTGAGTTATGCTAGCTATTTTCATATGGCCATTACATGACAAAAGGTCATGCTCGAATTTCACATGAGTACACGCCAACCTGTAATGATGGTTGTAATAAAGTCACATAAAGCTATGAACTAAATGAAAATCTGGCCCATCGTTTTTAATTGATTATTCTGCCTACTGTTTACTCCTTTGATCTTTTGTATCTTGCAGGCCCCTATCCGTAGAAAAAGCAAACATTAAGGTACTAACACTACATTTTTTTAGGTTCATACAATGATGGTTAATTGGTATCTCACTTAATCGCTCTTCTAGGGTTCTACTTTTATTCAGCATTTCTAAAGTCCTAAATGAATCATTAGGATTCTACTTTTATTTTATTTTTCTTTAGATAATCCAATTCAACTCTATTAGAGTACTTGTCTAATGTTTTCTAGCCCAAATAAAAAATAAGCTGATGCAAAAGGAACTTCATGTGTGCCAACTTTTAACCATCCTACGTTTTAGGTTTCACTTGTTGTTTTAGTGAGATTTTGATTAGTATCATTTAGATTGGATATTGATTTCAGTTTGATTCCTGTTTTCTTAATTTTGCTTGCAGCACTAAAAATCAAGTTAATCTTTGGATTTTTGACAATTTCAAACATTTATAGAAAGATGTCACTTTAATGTAGAAAAATATCTCCTGCTGAAGTTAATATTCGTGTTTTTTGTGTGGCCATTGAATATTTTATATTTTAAAAAAACTGGAATGAGTCCTCTTTAACGTGCAATTATGTATGTTTATAGGTTGGATGTAATTTGTTGGTGCTCTGAAGTCAAAAAAGCTAGATAATGCTGCTAGGGATAATATACAGCCATAGGTATTTCTTCATTGATTTATTCAACTATAATTTGTTGTAAAAACATAATAAGTTAACAATGTGTTGCATTTATTTGGGTTGTCATTTTGGAGCTACATTGGATTTTTGAGTCTTTTGATCATATAATCATGGGAAGTGGTCGTAAAGATATTTATTGAGCAGACTGTGTTTTTGACTTCGTTTTACCCAATTTCAGTTTGCATTATACTATTGGTCAAAATTTTGGTAATTTTTTCACCACCGCTGTCGTTGAATCATCATTAACATTGTATGTAATTCAAGAGAAGGCATCTGATTGCAATTATTTTAGCGATGCACATGTATGTAAATAACAGAACAACAACAATATGAAATAGGTTTGAAATGATCAACAAAAATGGAGGTGTTGTTTTTTGGAATCAAGGCAAGATTTTTTATATAGATTTGATGCCTCCAAGGAGAACATTAGTTTTAAAGAAGTAAAGGATGGCTTTGCAGAAAATAGGGGCAATGTGCATTCATGTATGTTTGAAAAAAATATGAGTTGTATCCATCAAGAACTCCTATACTTGTGGAGTTAAGGCTGAAAAGAGAAAGCTCTATTTCTTTATGAGTGATGGGGGCAGTAATATGAATAGCTTCAGAGTTATTTATGGAAGGTGGGGCAATGTTTCTCAGTTTAGAAATGTCAATTTGTAGGTGCCTGTCATCATTAAGAGTGTAAGAGAAGTAACCAAGGAAAGCTTGATGAATTTTATAATGTTCTGCATGAGTAGCACCATGCTTGTCGCTTATAGAGATTTTTTTTATTTTGAGTATTTAACCTTGAAAGCATTATTGAAAAAAGAAGTGTCCTTGTCACTAAGGAAGTGATAATCTTTTCCTAGATTATATTTAGCCATGTCTAGTTCGCTCTATAGAGAAGTAAGGAGTTGCATGCTGATGTCATGCTTACTGTAGGAAAGAGTTTGGTTGTTTGGTGAAGCAATATTAATATTTTATGCAACATCAAGTTTTGCCCTAAGCTCAATACTGACTTTTCTACCTGTATCATGTATGTTACTTGCCCATTTTTTAAGAATCCTTTTATTGTTCTTCAATTTACTTTGCAAAACATACATAGGGTTCCCATGAGCTTTAATATTCCATTTCAATAAAATATGTCCAAAGTCACAATGATTAGTCCAACTGTTAATTTTTTTTAAAGGAGGGTATGTATTCATGGGATCAACACTCCATTTCATGATGACAGGGCTATGGTCTAAAATACTAGGGTTATGAATGAAGCTATAAAGGTTAGGCCATGAGGAAATGGTAAGTAGGTTTTAAAAACTATGATCAAGGGTATAGAATGTTCTTCAACCATGGGACTTTTTTTGTTCCAAGTGTTGCTGCATCTAGCAATAGGGACATGGAAATGTGATGATGATTTTAGTGCTTGATTAAGGGGAGATAATTCTGAAATGCCGAGGCGAGGCGTATGACCCGTTTCGAACACTGAAAGTGATTGATTCTGTTTTTTTATTTAATATATTAAATGAACCTATATTTCACCCTTGACATTGTCACGGTATCCTCATCCAAGAAAAAACATATAGCATGCCTATTAACTTTAATATTATAATATCTGCAAACTTGCAATTTTACTTGCACTAGATTTACATTCAGCTGTTGATTTAACAGGTCAAGGTAAGGGATTTGATGTGGATTTGATCAAGCTTGTATCCGATGTTGTAATCTTGCAAGCAGTGGTGCTTGTTCAGTAGAGCATTTTCCTGAGATTTTTGAAAAAACAAATGCTTCTGCTGCCCTTGCTGCAGAAAAAGAGGCATTTTGCCATCTTAATTTACTCAACAAAATTAAGCTGCAAAAGTTTAAGTATGTCATCACTAAACTAATAACGTTAATAAAAATGCAAATGCAGGTTTCAATCTTAGCTGTGACGGAGCATATGATGAAAGAAGGCATAGAGGTAAGACTGTGACGGTGATTACTGAGGCATTTCACAGGATGAATGTTGTACACATTTTGTCCTATGGTAAGTCCTTGTTTCAGTTGATATCCGGTCTTAGACTTTGTTTCCTTAAGTCTGAAATGTTTTGTAAGTTGGACTTTGTTGATCAGAGTCATTAGTGTGTTCTTATATGCTGAACTATTCGTACTTCACTTTGTTGATTCCTTTGAGTTTGTATGCCTGTTTGTATAAACATCTTCTCCTGGCCGTGGCTGTTCCTGTGTCTAGTGACAAGGTGATGTTTGATGCCTTGCTGTCTTCTAAATATTTTAGCCCTGTTCCCCTTAATAATAATAATAATAATAATAATAATATCTGCCACATTTGTTTTGTCGTTTTTTATTTATAGTTGGATATATATTAATTAAAGTGGAAAATAGGCTGTAACAAACAATTCATTTTTTTGGGCTAAAAACGTCCGTATAAGTTTTTGGGCTGAAGTCCAAACATCTTTATTTTATTTGTCGAGCAAGCATTATTTCTTCCTCTTTACTTTCTTTTCGTTTTCCCTCGTTTCTTTCTCTTTCAAATCGTGATGCAAATTATAATCCTGAAATGTCATTGAGTAACCAGTACCGATTTGCAAATTATAATTCTGAAATGCCGAGGCGAGGCGTTGCGGAGGGGTTTTGCTTGGAAAGAAAGGGGATTTGCACGGGTGGAGTTTGGATATGGGAAAAGAAAAAGGCTCTGTAAACAAAATGAAAAGAATGAAATGGGCAGATATTTTTTCACCACCGCTGTCAATGAATCATCGTTATTGGTAATCTTAGCATGGGTGCATTTAGAGTTATTATGGTAATATTAAATCTATCATTATTGTATCAATACTAATATTAAGCAATTAGTAACCATGACAGACTTATTAATGCTGTATGTTTTTTTTCTCAAATTTTGGTTTTCAGGACAGGTCTAAATCAACTAAGTTAGTTGATTATTATGAAATGGTATATATACTTGCCCAAAATTAATACGCTCACACAGACCTATTGTTGGATTTGGTGCATCAGCGGAGCGTGAAAGGGCAATTTCAAAAAAAGGTATCCTTTTTATTTATCATGCACTAGAACTTTTATGTGTGTTATCTTGAATAATAAAGTTCATTACGTTATTTTACTAACTTATTTGCTTAAGTTATATTAGAGCATGGTGTTAGCTTAGAGGTTTCTAAATTCAGAGCACCATCAGTTAGTAAATTAACTTTTAACTTTCATCTCATTGATTATAAATCCTTGCGAATAAGATGTTACCTTCTAAAGGTGTCCGATATATTGCTGTCATCATTAGATGCAAACAAGTTGATGCAGGGATAAGGATATTTTAGTTATAGTTCACTTGTACTACCTGTTATTAATAAAGACACGAGCCATGGAATTCGAACTAAAAAATATGTTATTTATGGTATTATTTTGCTGTCTTCTCGGCTCTATGTAATTTTGTTGTTTGTCATCTTATAAGCTTCTGTAATAACAATATCTATATATTTATTTTTTCGTGCATATGTGCTCCAAGTTTGACCTGTTTAGAGCATACATTTCCCTTTGCTAACAAGTTCCATTTAGGATATAATTTGGAACAATTTATTTTTAAACTTAAAACATGCAGCATCAATTTTCTATGAATTATGTTATGAATATATTAATTACTTTCCTTGACTTGTCTTTGTAATGTACAGGTTCCAAGTGCAGTTCCTGCACTATAATCTACAAGTAAAGGAACAAGAAGGCTTTAACTATGTGCTGCTGCTTTTTTGTGTATGTAACTATGTGCTGAACTTTGTATTCAAGTATTGTAATTGTTGAATTGTTTGAACTTTGTATTCATGTATTATAGTGTAGGATGTTGTTGCATTTTTAACTAAGTCTATCTTGATTTAATGTTTGAGATAAGATACTATTATGTTGTTTAATGTAAGCTGTTTTGAGTTTGAGGCGAGACGTTTTTAACCTATTTGTTTTGAGTTTAATGTAGGCTGTTTTGTGATGTTTTTTTTAAAATGCAAATGCAGTATTTAGCCACGGCTCTAAGCCATGGCTAATTTATATTTAACCATGGCTCAAAGCCATGGCAAAATTTTATTCAGCCACGGCTCTCAGCCGTGGCTGAATATAAGTTTGCCACGGCTTAGAGCCGTGGCAAAATTTTTGCCACTCCCCATTTTGCCACGGCTTGGGACCGTGGCAAAATTATTTAGCCACGGCCCAGAGCCATAGCAAAATGGCTTTTCTGGTGTAGTGTATCCACCAGGAGCATAGTCTAGACATTGGCCTGAAGTCACGTACCAAATTGCAGAATCTCCCAATTTAACTAAACAGGTCGGTACCTATTTAAATATGTCGGTACCTACATATTTCCTTAGTTAGAATCACTTCAAATCTTCTTGCATCCTTCTTCTTACTTCATTTTAATGTGTCCCATGTTGTTTCTATCGATCATTGGTCATCCAAAACAAGTCGGCACCTACTTGTTGTCCAAAATAGCTTGGTACCATCCTATTTGCCCAAATAGCTCGGTACCAACTTGTTTCCTTAGCTAAAAATAAACTATGCTCTTTTGCAACATTATTCTAATTCCATGTTGAGGTGTCCTAAGTAGTCGCAACATCTATCGAGTTGTCAAAATAAGTCGGCACCTACTTGTTGTTCAAAAACAAGTTGACACCTACTTGTTGTCCAAAACAAGTCGGTACCTACTTATTTCCTTAGTGTCTTTTTGGTAGAAACTCTCTCAATCTATTTCCTTATTTCATCTAAGAGTGCTTGCCAATTTTTAAGTCAATTCGTTCTCGTTTGAATCTTCTAAATCCAGTTGAAATCTGCTTGGCTCAAAAACAGGTTAACAAGCTGGAAGCAAGAGCTATTGAGTACTTCAATGAAAATTGTACCAATAGAATTTAACTAAAATAAAGGCTAGATGTAGGGTCTCTCCAAAAGGTGGGCAAATGCTGATATCTAGAATACAGGAATGCAAGGTGAAAAAAGCACTCTTTTTGATGCATGATAACTTTCATCCGGGCCCTAATTGAATGGGGACAAAATTCTTTAAAATGCATTTGATACACCCAAAAGAGAAAATGTTTGCAAAATATCAAGAGCTTTTTAAAAAAAGTGAGTTCATGCAGGAAATAAATCATACATTTGTTTCATTAATTCCAAAAGTAAACAAACCAGTGAGTATTGGGGAATACAGATCAATTGCTTATTGTAATATGATCTATAAAGTACCGAGTAAGATAATTTGTCTGAGATTAAATAAAGTATTAAAAGAATTCATCTCATAGTGTCAAAGTGCCATCATTAAAGTAAGATTTATTTTTGAAAATTCATCGATGGCTCGTGAATTGGTTAGGGATTTGAACAGAAAAGTATCTGATAGAATTTGTCTAAAAATTGACTTGCATGGAGCTTATGACAGGGGGTGAACAAGGGTTTCATAATTCACATGCTAAAGGCCATGTGTATCTGTCTAAAACCGATCAAACCAATTCTCATTATATAAACTCTCTTACTTATTCTATGTTGATAAATGGTGTGCCTAAGGGTTATATCCATAACACTAGAGGTTTGAGGCAGGGGGACCCTATTCTCCATGCCTGTTTGTTGTTGCAATGTAATGGTTTTCACTTTAAACGGTGCTTGTTAGCCATCATAAGTTCATACAGCCGATATACAATCCACAACCATTTATCACTCACCTTATGTATGTTGATGATTTGATGGTAGTCATTAAAGTTAATGAACATGCCATATCCACTATAAAAGAGATATTTGAAGCTAATGGAAGTAAATGTAGGATTGTAAGTTAATGAACTAAAGGCATAATGCTACTTTTTCACCAGAAGGACAAACTTTGCAGTTCAATTAGTTTCTAGGACACACATTCAAAGAAATTACTTTCAAGGCCAAAGTCAGTAGAATAATTACTTTCAAGGACCAAGTTAGCAGTCCAATTACTTTCAAGGACATAATTTCATAGGTTTTTAGGCCCTATAAACTAATTATTTTACGTTTTGTCCTCGAATGTAATTATTTCAGTTGTGTGTCATAGAAACTAATTTCATTTGCTAAAAAGGCCCTTGTGGCTAATTTCCACAATAAATATTATATGAAGAAACAATGTCTCGTTGAAGAGCTTGGTGTTAAAGAGGGAGTCGTTCCAATAAAATAGCTTAGAGTACCTATATCCAATAACAAAATCAATGATGCAGAACGTTGGTAGCTAATTAATAATATAAGAGAATATTTTCAAAGGTAGAGATCAAAATTACTTTCTTTTGCTGGAAGAATTGAGCTAGTTCACCCAGTAATAACTTCAAAAGCTAGATTTTGTTTACAAACATTTCAAATTCATGATTGTTCCATAGCAAAAATCATTTCTATCTTTTTTAATTTATATGGAGAGTTGGGTTGCATAACGGTATCTATAATGAATTAGGTAAACCAAAAAGAGAAGGTGGAGTTAGGACCAAAACTTATTTGAACTGAAGAATGCTTATAGCTTAAAACTTTCTTGGAAAATTATGGATTCAACTAATCTCTGGGCTGAATGGGCAAGAGCTAGATATTTGAAAGAGAATTTCTGGACAATGAAAATTGATAATAAGGCTTCTATAACTTGGAAGAATATCTTGAAACAAAGTGATCAGTGAGTAAGTTAATTGAAAGACAAATTGCACATGGTAGGTAAATAGATTTATGGAGAGATCCATGGCTCAAAAATAAAAGTCTTATAGACAATCTTAGGTGGGACAGTTATTTAGCAAATGGTTCACCTAGTCTGGAAGTTGAGGCAATAATAAATGGAAATAAAGGGAAATGTGACATACAGTTTGTGACAAAAAATCTCAGATAGGAAATAGTAGCTACTCCTCCTTTTTCTAGAAGAGAAACTGATATTTAGGCATGGAAAAGTAATTCAAAAGGCCAGTTAAACTTGCATGAGGCTTGGGAAGAAACCAGAACCCATTATCCTACTACCCAACAGCACAAAGTGGTATATAGTAGATGCAACAACCTAAAATGGCTTATACAATGCAAAAACTCTAATATATAGACTTCCAACTAAGGATAGATTATACAAATGGGGGATTATCTAAGATACAACTTGTAAATTTTGCAAAAAAGAAGTTGAAACACATAATCACATGCAAATATAGAAAAAGAGCATGGAAAATTTAGAAATTAAAATGCATGGTTACAGATGAAGTTAGAAACCTAGATGAGGAAGCGTCTCACATGTACCAATGGAGCAATGGATCGAACTTGGTGGAGGATATCGTCAAAACTAGCTTGACAACCGTCGTGTGGCATCTTTATAGGGAATGAAACACTAAGGTTTTTAACAACCAGGAAAGGAATGAGTTATATATGTCTACCATAATTTCCAAAGATATTGTGGTAATTTTAAATCGAATACCAAAACATAAACTTACTAACTTAGTAAAATGAGAACGATGACTATTAGAGAGCTTGACTTGGAAGGAAGTGGATGAAAAAGATCGGGCAAATGACCTACAACCGCCATGAGTTCTTGAGTTGACCTAAAAAAGGAAAGTGGTGGTATAAGGTATAGAATATTAAATATATTATAAAAGCTACCTTTCGTAATCTTGTTTCAATTGTATGAGCTTGGGCCACAAAGCCTGTTTAGTAATAAACCAATTAACCCATTTTCAATATGTATGTATATATATCTAAACACGCATATATATATATATATATATATATCGATTTAATACTCGTAATTACAAACACATTCCTAACTACAATCGGTTTAATACTTGCTTTTAAAGATTTCTTACTGTATATATAAAACAAAATCTTAACATTTACATATAAATATAGGCACACACAATAGAAACATAAACTAGAAAACTTAATTTAATTTTCAACAATATTTATTTATAAGAGTTAAATGGTTTATATAACCAAACTACATAATTTCCCTAGGACACATGCTGACTCTATCAACTAGTGTTAAAATCACACTTTTAACATCTTAAAGTTATTCATTTACTTAAAAGTTCATACAATATATTCAGATGATTAATACAAGTCATTAAACCACTTCATATCATTTACTAAGGTCTTATTCTTAATCAATTACATCTCTAGCTTCTATATAGTATTTTATCAAACCCATTAAGGGTCCTTTATTTAACTTGTTACCGATGACATAATGATAGTGCTAATCATGAAATCGAACAACTATCATCAAATAATAACGTTCATATTTTAGGGTTTACCGACTTTTTCAAATATACTTCTATTCCATCTCTTCTACCAAAGTTAACTCATTTATGTATTACAAAAACTATAAATTGCAGGATTAAACATCCATAACCCATTTCTTAGCATGTCAATCACCACCCATGAACAAACATAGAAATCAAGCATAAAATGAGTGCGTAAAAGAGATCATAGAACACAGTAGAAAGTTCCACTCATTTAAGCATTCTTTAGCAAATCGCTTTGACAAGAAACCATGTCCAAAGCTTCATCCATCTCAATCCCAAAATATAAGTCTTCTCTAATAGTTCACAAATAAATTGAGTTTTTATAGAATCTCTTGAGAAAAATTATAATGATTTTTTTCTGACTTTAGCGAACTTATTTTACTTTGGATTTATGGATTTATGGATTTATGGCTTCCATTAAAGAGGGAATAAGAAGAGAGAAAGAGGAATAAAGTGGAAATGAAATGGGATGAAGAGGAGAGGGACTTAATTTCTTTTGTTTCAGCCCAAACATGCTAATGGGCCTTGGCCTATGCGCAAGTGGGCCCAAAAACATGTTTTCCAAGCATCAGCTTCGTATATGTTATTTTACATTTCTCAAATGTTCTAGTCATAATAGAATAAGTTTTCGATCCTAATTCCACGGTCCTTAAAAGTTTTTTGGACATTAATAATCGACTCCTGATATATAACTTAAAATATAACTCCTAAACCTATCAATGCTTACACTCAAAACTCTTCTAAACGATATTCCAAACTCAGTGGAAGAGATCTCGAATTTTAATTCTTTCGTCTTTAGGAGTTGACTTTTCAGCCCTTCTAAAATTTTCACTTTGATCCTAAATTAATCATTTAAATTACTAAGGGCTAATTTATGGGGTATTGTAAGAGGCTTACACATTAGTTATTTATCTTAGAGCATCTTTATTATATACCATATTGTGTGGTTCCATGAATAGTCAGAACTAACTATTATTATGAGATAGAGACAATTATTTTTATGTAGTTGTTTATTTACTTGGGAAAACAACTCATTTATTTCAATATGGTCATTAGAGATATTTTGCATTTTGATATTCTTGCTTATCCATGAGCACTTTATTCCGATCATACTACTGTTTCACTTGTTTATATATCCATGTTCTATTATCTTTTGTCTATGTATTATAAGATATATGAAATATTATTTGATTGTTAATTGGATTTTAAAATGGACCTTTCACGGACTAGGTGCTTAGCATCTTAAGAGATCCATTAATAGACACTGAATATAGAGGGTTATTTCAATCACACACATCATGGATTACTTAAATTATGTGACAAAGACTTTCTCATGGTTATTCTGATGGATATATTATAGCTACTTGTATTAGTTATTCCCTTCATTATAATTGATAGGTAATGGAAGTATTGGATGCTTCTATTGCATCATATGGTTTGGTAGGTATTACTCTTAAGTTTAGGATCCAACTGAACCTACAGTGTAGATTACCTTCAACTTTTGTTAATTAGCAGATGTATAGTCTAAAGTGTTACTCCTAATCCAATAGTTAGTAGCAATATTGTTTATTGTGCCGAATCTCTGTTGCGAGAGAAGAAATAGATTGATATATGACATTTGATACCTTAGTAACATTTATCCATTATTATCAGTATCAATTTTAAATATACAATGCTTTGGTTAGTTCCCTCTAACACCAAGTTTTATGTTTGACTCGTGTTTTTCCATTCGCTTCCTTTTATGCCATCCCATAAGTGCTATTATGAGCATATTGAGAACAAGTGTACGAGATTGGAGCTAGTAGGTTCCGAGATCTCATGGTAGCTTCAAACATTAATTATCTATCTTTTATTTTAAGTTACCTAGTCTGATGATAGACTTGTGCATGAGATCATTTATTTCTTTTATTTGGTACGTAGTATGCATAAGTGATTATGTACTCTGATTTTTTGAGTAGATATGACTTTTATCAGTTTAGTCCTTTCATAGCATGTCTCATATTACTTTTATTATATTTTTGTACATATGTCTTCAATTATTATTATTTATGTTCTTTTGTGAGTGGTGGTGTACAAATTCATAATTATATTATTTTAGTTATATTAAATCGTAAAGGTTCCATGTTTACGGCATTTGAAAAGATCAGATATTCCTATTTGGCGGTAATTCTTACAATGATATTTTTAATTAGGACATCGGTAGAGGATAAATTATATTACTTGTAATCAGGATATATCATTGAGAAAAAAGAATTATCATATATGTAACAACCTGCATATTTTACGATTATATATTTAAATGTTTTATTTAAATATAGCATCGTTAGTTGAAATTAGAGTCTAAAATGTGACTTTTTGTATATAGTCGATTCCGGACTCGAGACTACTTTCATTGAGTTCAAATCGACATTTACAATTTTTTTAGATATAAAAATTGTTGTATTTGGGGTTGATTTGGGTTTTCGCATTTTTAGAGGGGCTTTGGGCTTTGTTCTAGCCCATTAACCCAACCCTCTTCTACCAATACCCCTAACCCCTCTCCTCTTCCTTCATTCCATTCATAATTTCCTAACACTCAAAGCTAAAGGAAAAATGGGGGAAAAGAAGGGAAATTAAAATTCCTAAGCCCTAGATTCTTAGGAAATTCAAAATCCAAATTCAAATTCAAGTTATAAATCGAAGAGAAGCTTAGGTAAGCATCCTCTTCTTCTCCATCTCGATCTCTCTTCAATTTTTAGAATTTCCTATCACCTAACTTAGGAAATCTTTGCATGTGATACTAGATTGGAGATTCTAGAGGTGTAGTTGAAGATGAATTAATCTTAGCTTGTTTTAGAGCTTATCTTTTTTATTTTTGAGTTTAGAGGTGAGTTCTTGAACTCACATCCATGTCTATAGCTTTGATTGTTGTTAGGTATGAATTCCTAACATCTATTTCTTATTCAATTGCTTTTGAATTGAATTGGTTTGGTGAATTTATCCAAATTTTGGTATATTGAAGTCAAAATTTATGAAAACGCTAGTATGGGTGTTTAGACATGTTGTTTTGGGTGTATTGAAGAGCCTATAAGGCTGGATTGTTGCTAGGCATGGATCCCTACTCGCAGTTGCTCATTCAATCGCTACCGAATCAATGAAGTTAAGTTGGTTTGCCCATTTCTGGGCTTTGCAAATTCTGTCCCACTACAGGCGACAAACGTTTGTGGATTATCCATTGACATCTGTGGCCCTAGGGTTAAAAATTCCAAAAGCAAGGGACAGACGTTCGTGCTTTATCCACAGACGTCTATGGGTTCAGGAATGAAATTCCAAAGACCCACCACAGACGTCTGTGAAATCCCCATAGACGTTTGTGGCCATCAAAATTCTGGAATGGGCTATTTCTTATGTTGATTTTTAATTTATCGATTTTTGACGATCCGTATAGTTATTGTCAATCAATACCAACTTTGATAATTTCTTTCCTGGATTTTTGGTATTTCGATTTGATGGATTTGAAATCGATTTCCATGGTTTTGATTCACGTTATTGAAATGTGGATTTTATGATAGATTGTCTTTACGATTATTTCTATGATTGTCACTTTAAATACAAAGGTTTATACTAGTAATAAATACTAAAACTCATTCACAAAAATGATTTCAACACTACTTTTGATACAAAGCTCGGTTTTAAAAACCGTTTTCCAATCTATTAGTATATACAAACCTTTACCTCATTCGGATGACAATTCCAATTAAACGACTTAGTAAAACAAATGGTATGAAATGCTTGCGTTCACTTCGTTGGTTAATTTTAGGACTTGTTCGATTGAAAATTCGTGACAAATTTTCAATTGGAAATCTATAATTTGTTCGTAAATATTTAAGTTAAGCCAGTGGTTATTGGACATTAAGCTAAACTCATTTATTTACTAGCTTAGTGTAATTTACACTTATTGATCAATGGTGATGATTTTATGATTTAGACTTGCGATGAGCAATGTCCCTTTGTTCGCATGGGGGACTATACCCCGTTTTGTGGAGCTTCGGCTCATTTTTATGAGGAAGCGACCCATGGTCTTTTGACCGTTCGTGGAGCTTCGGCTCATTTTTATGGGTTAGCGACCCATGGAATTTGTGTTTCACCAATTATTGTGATTTGCTTCGATAAGCTTTATAAATATTTGTGATTTGGTGAATAAAAATAAAGAATATGATATTCTTTTTGGGTGTTTGAGAAAACTTGAGATGTTTTATGATTTTTATTGTTATCGTATATATTTGTCATATCTTTTATCCTATCTCATCTTACATGATAATTATAGCTAGACAGATCCATTTATTATTTTTCTTCTTAAATAATACTCGGGGTCAGATCGAGGTGTTTTAGGTGCTCTCACTTGACTTCTTAGCAGGGACTAGCTTCCGACTTTTGGCTAACTATTTTAGCTTAGTAGTTTTTATCTTTCATGCATCCGAGATAGAGACTCTTTGATATATATATATATATATATATATATATATATATATATATTCTTTTGTGTAATACATGTTCCTATTCTTTTGTGATGTAGTGGATCTTGTATGACCACTACTATGATGTTCACTTCCATGTATTATATTCATATATGTTTCTGCCTAGTGATATGAATATATGTGCCTGATTTTATGTTATGATTATTTTATATTGTTTTCGAATGGCATTTAGCCACTGTGTAGTAGATTTGAGTTTGGATTGGATATGTCAGATTTCCTCTTGAAATGAAATGCGTGACATACCATATGACATATCGGTACTCGTTCAAATCAATTATATAGTTGGTCGCTCTTCAACAGCCTTATTCTTCGCACTAGCCGATGGCTTTACCCCGTAGTGTC
This sequence comes from Allium fistulosum, assembly GCA_030737815.1. Taxonomy (NCBI): domain Eukaryota; kingdom Viridiplantae; phylum Streptophyta; class Magnoliopsida; order Asparagales; family Amaryllidaceae; genus Allium; species Allium fistulosum. The sequence goes on from CM060903.1 coordinate 602,590,827, forward strand.
CTTGGTTAGTGTGAGTATAGAGGTGGGTCGTCACAATATAGCACACTCATAAAGTGGATGCTTGCAGGCTAACCAAACTTCAGCGCATTGAGGGGAAAAAAGAAATAAAAAGAATTAAATAGTTAAGTTGCGGTTGATATAAATATTTGTGATACAAAAATTATATTGTTTCTCTTATGCCTCTACTATTAATATGATGAACATAGAAGAAATCGATAATCAAGCACACACATTTGTTGGATGTATCTACCCTTCATCCCATCCAAACGAAAAAGAATTTAAATCTAAGGTATGGTGTATCTTAAGTATCTACTTACGGGACCATGCTTTTTTGTTTTAAATGTAAAGCGGGTCCTCATCTATAATTTTTTATAAATTAGGTTCCTATTCCTTTAACATTATCCCTGACATCCTCCAATTCATTTAAATTCAATCTTTAAAATGCGATACTTTTTATAGATTAATCGAATTTAAGAATTGTTTTCACCATTAAATCATAAATTTAATATACCTTCCAATGATATCCATTGTTGATACATAAACTTATAATTTTACATTGCAATTTTAACTACATTAAGAAAATGCAGTTATAACTAAAGCTTACGGTAAACTAATTTAGTTATTTCCTTTTAAGTGCATTAAGAAATGCAGTTATACCAAGAAATGCCGAAAATATAAATTATGCATTGCATCATTATAGTCCAGTTTTTAACTTCATCATAGTTAGAATTATGTCATATTAGTGCTTGTTAAGTGCATTAATAATATGTAGTTATACAACATCACATCAATACAGTTTTAGCTGCATCTTAGTGATGTGATTTTTAACTACATCATAGTGATGTAGTCAAAAATGTGTCATGTTAGTAAACATTTAAATGCTTTTAAAAGATGTAATTATATAATATCATATAGCTACATCTTAGATGTAATATCATATAGCTACATTTTACTACTTTTAAAAGTCGGAAATGCTTTAAGAGTTGCAGTAATTAACTTCATAGTTATATGCACTCAATTTTTTTTAGATTAAAGATATATTTGTGATGTAGTTTAATATTATTTTTTGGTGGTTTTTACATTTTTAATGTCTTAAAGCTGCATTTTGAAGATGTAATTTTCTAGCCGCGTGACTATTACTTAGTTAATTTCTTTTAATGATTTGATGCAGATTTAAAATAAATCTATTTTACTGAAGTTGAAAGATGTAGAGTTAAGTAGTTTATTATTATTTTAGTAATTAATTTGAGAATTTTTAAGTCTTAAAACTACATTTTAAATTTTACTAATTAACGATATGATTGTTATGCAGTTAATTCCTATTATACTTTGAATCATTTTTAAAATAGATCTATTTCATCACATTTGAAAGATGCAGTTTTGAGTAATTAAATATTGTTTCAAGTAGATTTCAGCAATTTTAAAACCTTAAAATTGCATTGGGCTTTAAATAACTACATAACTATTATATAGTTAAGTTTTCTAAATTTGAAATCAGTTTCAAAATAAATTTATTTTACTTCATTTGAAAGATGTAGTTTTAAGTAAATGTTGAAATTAACTACATATGAGTTATGCAATTTGTTATATATTTTGAACCAGTTTTAAAATAGATCCACTTTACTGTATTTTACAAATTTAATTTTTACATATGTATAATGCCAATTATTATAAAGATAATAAAATTTGTGAGTCAATGGTGAAAACAGTTTGTTAATTCGACATTTTGACAAAATGTTATTACATTTTAAAGATTCATATTAAATGTATTAAAATATGAGTTAGAATAACAGATGACAAAGAAGAAGATGTTGGAGCAGGGACTTGATTTATAGAAAATTATTAACAGGGACTTTGTAGCGACCTTGAAATTCAAACACATTGTCTTTGAATATCGAAATGTTTTAAAATACAGCTAAGTGTTATAAATGAGGTTAAATAACCTTGTTAAAAATCTTTTAATTAATGAATAACGATAGGAAACAAGTTTTTGAAATTTAAAAAAAAAAATATTCTTCAAAGAAAAATCGATAATGTGACCGAAAATTGGTTTATCGATGATTGGCTTTTTATTCAATATAAGTTGTTCGAAATCTTGTACACTTGTCTATTTTTCAAATAAACACAATAGCAATCGATTAAAACGCCTGTCTTTATGGGATGGTTGGAATTTTCTAGAAGTTTCTAAGTAGATAAGGGATATTTCTAATGTAAGGGGTATAAAGGTAATTAGCAAATGTAAGTGGTGTGTTAGCGCCAAAATTGGTCACTAACCCCCAAATCCAGATGAAAGCACCAAATACCAGTCACAGATCAGAGATAGAATGTATGTAGAGAGTAATAATGTGAAGAACAGTTAAAACTGAAATGAAAGCAGTAAAGAACAAGGGATTTTATAGTGGTTCGGCTAACTCCGGCCTACGTCCACTCCAGAAGTTTGCTTTTTATTGCTGTAATAATCGATTACAGTTACAAAACGGCAGAGTTGCCTTAGCCTTAGAAAAGAGAAAGTAAGAGAGCAGAAAGAAGATCCTCTTTTCTGGAGCCCTACATGCTCTTTTATAGACAAGTTCAGGTAGTTGTTGGGCTCTCTGAGTAACCTGAGCCCATCAGGGCCGATCGGCCCATGCCGAACCATAATGCCGTGTCGGACGCACTTGTGTGCCGAACAGGGTAGCTATGCTGAACGTACTCGTATGCCGAACGAGGTTGCTATGCCGAACGTACTCACGGGCCGAACGAGGTAGCCATGCCGAACGACCCATCCAACGCCGAGCCATCGTCTTCATGCCGAACGTGTTGATGTGCCGAACGAGGGTTGGATGCTGAGCAGAACTTAGGCCGGACGATACTTTGGCCGAACGCTAACCAGGCCGGTCCATGTCTTGGTCGAACGTTACTGAATGCCGAGTGCCCCTGGATGCCGAGCGATCCCTGATGCTGAATAGTTTCCTAGACCCAAATTATAGTTGATTCATCTCTATCCAATCATATTTCCATCTCCCAAGCACATTGCGTCATCCATCCATCCAGTCGACTGAATCCATCGTATACCAACCTCGACGAACGTGCAGTTTAGTAAGTTAAACCTGTCTGTCTGCGTCCTTGCCAAAAGGCGGGTTAACACTTGCCCCCCAAAACATGCCTTGCTTTGAAAGGTGTGTTTTGAATAGCCTCAAGTCCAATATCCTGATCCATTTCCGCGACTGTTCCGAGTCGATGTCCGATTCCGAATCCGGTAACCAAATCCATATTCATTTGAACTCGACAACCAGGTTATAGTCCATCCATATTCAATAACCTATAATCATATCCGTGACCTCTGCGGGTCGATTTCCAAATCCGGGACCGCTCCGGGTCCTTGTCCGAATCCTTAGCTATTCATAGCTAATATCCAAATCCGTAACCTCTCCAGGTTCTTGCCAAGCGTAATCCACACTCAACGACCTGTGTTAAGTAATGCCAGGGTGTTCCTGGTTTAGTGTCCCTGAACGCTAAGTAATGCCGTGGCTTAAGTCCTAAGCCGAATCCCAGTCACTCCGGACCCTTGCCGAGCATAGTCCATACTCGACGACCTAAAATAGTAACAGATAATATATGGCCTAAGTCCTAGGTCGAATCCTGGTCTCTTCGAACCCTTGCCGAGCATAGTCCATACTCGACGACCTTTTAGCCAAAATCTAGAGAAAATCCAATCAAAATCCAAACCGAAATCCAAATCCAAATAGAAAACCAGAAACCCATATCAAAAATCCAAACCAAAAAACAAACATCCAAAATCGAATTCAAACCAGAAAACGAGCAAAACAGGGAGTTCAAACCAAACTCCAAAACCAAACCAGAAAAAGCAAATGTGCAAGTCAAAGGAAAAAACAAATTTCACAAACCAGGGCGTCTCGGTAAGCCATCATCTCAGAGCATGCCTGAGGGTTATCTCCGACCCCGTACATGAGTAAGTGATTTAACCGTTTGCCCGAAGTTTGTTACTTATTCCAAACCATCAAGGTTAGTTGATGACCAATCGGCCACCATTCCTGGGCCTCGTGCCCTTGTCGTTCAAGGTAGGCTGTGGCTGCTCCTGTTCCACCGCCGCAGTCCGAGCTCCGACATATTGTCGCAACTGACCATCCCTTATATGCTCCTCGATTATGTCCTTCAAATGCCGGCAGCTGTTAGTATCATGCCCGTCCAGGTCATGAAAAAGACAGTGCTTCCTGACGCCCTTTCTCTTTCTGAGGGCTCCCTCCTCGCCGGTCTTCGATATGGAAGGCGATCTCGAGTATCCAAGAATATCCGCTCCAGCGTTGCGTTCAATCCTGTGTAAGTGGAGAACTTTGGTTCTCCCCAGCGCTTCCTTTTACCTTTATCCTTGCCCCCACCCGGGCTTTCGCCGGGTAGTCCTCCATCCTTAGTCATGTTTACTTCCTTTGACCTCATGTCCAAACATGCATCCTCTTGTCGAAGAAATCTTTCAGCTTCATGAAAGAATTCCCCAAGATCCAACGGTGGGTCCCGTACCAACGATACTTTGAAATCTGAATTATCTCTGACTCCCGATACCGCAGCCATCAGAACCATTGATGGATCTGGCCGATCCACCGAAGCGACTGCTGCATTAAATCGAGTTAAGAATGTCCTGAGCGATTCATCTGCACCCTGTTTGACTGACGTTAGCGTCATCACGTTCTTTGGTCTTTTTATGTGAACTCGAAACTGACTTAAGAACTTGTCCACCAGTTCCGTCCATGTCCCAATGGATCCATCCTCCAGCTGTCTGAACCACATAGCAGCAATATCAGTCAAGTACAGGGGGAAACATCGGGCCATAACCTCCTCCGTTGCCCTCAGCACTTCCATGTGCCTGGTGTACCTCATCAAGTGGTCGGTGGGATCCGTCTTCCCGTTGTATACTTCTAGAGTGGGTAGTTTGAAATCAGGCGGATTCCTAGCTGTCCTAATGTTCCGGGTAAACGGACTTTTGTTAACTCCCTCTGAATCCCTGTTTGTCAGACCTCCGCGAATAGTCCGCCTGATAATGTCAGCCAATCCAGTGTTCCCAACCAAGGGTTGCCCCCTATCCATGTGTCCAGACTGCCTCCCAAGTCCCTGAGGAAATTCTAGCACATATTCCTCATTACGTACTCTTGTATTCCTATCGACGTCAGGCCGCGTAGCGTCATCCGGTATCCCTCCATGAACTGGTCCAGCATTACCTGGTGGTGTGCCCCCGAGTCTAGGTCCATCTAGATTGCTAACTGTTTGTTGATTGGGAGCTACCCCCTGCTGAATCACTCCATCTGTCCGTTGGTTGAGTTCCTCTGGTCCAGCTCCACGATCTTGAGCACCTGCAGTTCCTGGTTGTCCAAACTGCTTAAGAAGAGCCTGCATCATCTCCTCTTGCCGTTTCATCATCTGCTCTTGCATAGAATTCATCATCACTTGCATCTCGTCCCGAGTTATGTAGATGGATGCATGACCCTCTCCAGCTCCAGAAGAGGCTGCTTGACTTCCTTCTCGATTGCTCCTTTCCACTGCTTGCTTCCTCGTTGGTGGTCTTGCCATTGCTTTCTAAGATCCAAGTTCCTAACTCTAAAATTCCTGAGTGCTTCAATTCTCAGTGAAAGCACCAAAGTGTTAGCGCAAAAATTGGTCACTAACCCCCAAATCCAGATGAAAGCACCAAATACCAGTCACAGCTCAGAGATAGAATGTAGAGAGTAATAATGTGAAGAACAGTTAAAACTGAAATGAAAGCAGTAAAGAACAAGGGATTTTATAGTGGTTCGGCTAACTCCGGCCTACGTCCACTCCAGAAGTTTGCTTTTTATTGCTGTAATAATCGATTACAGTTACAAAATGGCAGAGTTGCCTTAGCCTTAGAAAAGAGAAAGTAAGAGAGCAGAAAGAAGATCCTCTTTTCTGGAGCCCTACAAGCTCTATTTATAGACAAGTTCAGGTAGTTGTTGGGCTCTCTGAGTAACCTGAGCCCATCAGGGCCGATCGGCCCATGCCGAACCATAATGCCGTGCCGGACGCACTTGTGTGCCGAACAGGGTAGCTATGCCGAACGTACTCGTATGCCGAACGAGGTAGCTATGCCGAACGTACTCACGGGCCGAACGAGGTAGCCATGCCAAACGACCTATCCAATGCCGAACGATCCATCAATGCCGAACAATCCTTGATGCCGAACGTACTCGCATGCCGAATGATCCATCAATGCCGAACAACCCCTGATGCCGAACGTACTCGCATGCCGAACGAGGTTGCTATGCTGAACGTACTCGCAGGCCGAACGAGGTAGCCATGCCGAACGACCCATCCAACGCCGAGCCATCGTCTTCATGCCGAACGTGTTGATGTGCAGAATGAGGGTTGGATGCCGAGCAGAACTTAGGCCGGACGATACTTTGGCCGAACGCTAACCAGGCCGGTCCATGTCTTGGTCGAACGTTACTGAATGCCGAGTGCCCCTGGATGCCGAGCGATCCCTGATGCCGAATAGTTTCCTAGACCCAAATTATAGTTGATTCATCTCTATCCAATCATAGTTCCATCTCCCAAGCACATTGCGTCATCCATCCATCCAGTCGACTGAATCCATCGTATACCAACCTCGACGAACGTGCAGTTGAGTAAGTTAAACCTGTATGTCTGCGTCCTTGCCAAAAGGCGGGTTAACATGGTGTAAATGAGAAGTGATGGGCATGTGGAGGGATGAGCCTTCCATGGCATGGTGGGGGTGAAAGCAAGTTTATGCAACACCATTTGAAGCCTATAAAAGATGGAGCATACCTCTTAAATCCTTTTCACATTTTTACACAAAGTTATCACTCTCTTTCACTCTTTCTCTACATAATTCCCTTGGGAAAATAAGTTCAAATCAACTCCAGTTGAACTTAGACTTGGACTAGAGGCTTAGTAAAACATCACAACACCTCCTATCTACTTGGATTTGAAAGAAACAAACCCAAACTCTCCCCATAAAGATAGGCCGTGAGCATATAGGGTCCATTTTGGGCTAAGGCAAGTGAAAACCAAGGAGAAGGTAGGAAGTTAGATGTTTCAAGGAAGAGGTTGAACTTGGTTTTGTTGGACTTGCTTATTTGTTTGCTTAAGGGTGAGTTGACTAAAAACCTTTAATGAAAATATATAGTGTATATTTGATTGTGTTTGAATATTTCTTTGTGATTAAATGGATGTTGTTGTATGTTGTAATATTGATATTTGTTTGTAATATTCTTTTGATTCTTGCTTTGAAAGCAAATGACATATGTCATCCATATGTATGGATTTGTAGCATAGCCTTGGATAAAGTACATAGGTTGTAGTTGAATTTTGGTTAGGTGGACTTGAATTTGAAAGTGCTCTTACAACGATAGTCGCTATAGATGCACTTTGGAATTGCCTTGTGTTCGACAATTTCTATGGAACTTTATAAAGAGATTCCTTAGGTTTTATCACAATATTTGTGATGTTTTATATATTGTCTTGCTGCCATAAAAGGTTTGGGCAGTAAAAAGTTAAGTAACATTTTGAAAAGTGGCCAAAACTTCACTTGTGCAAAACTGCCCCGTTTAACATTGATTTTTAAACTTCAAATGTTTGAAAAGGAATTTTAACTTAAGTATTTTGTTTCATTCTTTTTACAAGTGTTAGTTAACTCATATTAGAGTATTTTAAAAGTGGTTTGGGATTTTTATGAAGTATTAAGAATTAGTTGTGATTTTTTAAAGGAAAATGTTTTACTTTAAAATATAAGAAAGACTTGTTTTTCCAAGTTTTTAAAGATTTTATGAACTTGTTCTTTTAAAGTAATATTTTGGATAAATGTTTTAAAACCTATTATAAGTATTTAAAAGTATTTTAAAAGTATTTTTAAGTATATATAGTTTTTAGAAAATTTAGTTAATTATCGTTAAAGTATAAGTATTTTATGTAATATAATACCTTTTAAACTATTTTACTAAATATCTAGTTTTAAAAATAAAATTACTATACATATGTATATCATTTCTAAAAGGGTTTTAAATGTATAAATAAATGTTTTCAAAAAGGGGTTAAGAATTGCTTAGTGGCTAATGGTTATATTGTGCGATTACTTGTTGAAAAGTGATTAACTATGTTTAAAACTGAAAGTCGAGCTAGAAAGACTTCTTTATTTGTGAGAGTTAAGATTGATGTTCGAGTAGGGATGAAGCAATAGTGCTTTAACCTACCGACTTTCTACTTGATCGAGGAACACTTGAGTTGGAATGTCGGAAATGTGTTAATCGTGTTGATTACTTTCTTGTTTATTGAATGTTAAGTAATATTATGCTTAGCACTAAAAGCTAACTAAGTAGACTTGCACCGAAGGAGAAGCTAGACCTCTCTATCTAGGTTAATGATCTATTGCAGAAGGTTTTGATCCGGCTGAGTCATTCGAGTTGTGGAGAACCCATTGTCTTTGCTACGAATGCAGACGGTTCCCTAAGGCTGTGTGTACATTACCATGAGCTCAACAAGCGAACTATTAGAAATATGTATCCTTTGCTTAAGATAAATGATTTACTCGATCATCTTTATGGATCTCAATTATTTTCTCAGCTTGATCTTGCTATGGGGTTCCATTAGTTGGGGTGGCAGCTAAGAGTGTACCCTTGACAGCTTGATCCGATCAGTTTTATAAGTGGTTAATTTTGCTGTTTGGCCTAACTAATGCTCCAACATATTTCGTAGACTTAATGAATCGAGTTTTCCAAGATGTGTTGAATAAGTTTGTTCTTGTTTTTATCAATGTTATTCTAGTCTACTTCAAGACTGAGGAGGAACATTCGTGCCATCTAAGTATCGTTTTAGAAACATTAAGGGGGCTTGTGTTAAAGGCAAAGTTCTCGAAGTGTCACTTTGGACGTTTGAAAATGAGGTTCTTAGGTCATGTTGTTTCAGCGGAGGGTATTTCTATGGATTTCGCTAAGGTTATGGCCATTCTGGACTGGATAAGGCCGAAACACACAATGGATATTAGGAGCTTTCTGGGTCTGGCAGGTTATTATAGAAGATTCACATAGGATTTCTCTAAGGTTGCCTCTTGCTTAATGAATTTGGTAAAGAAAGACATCAAATTTGTATGGACGGATAAATGTGAGAAAAAATTCGTGGAGTTAAAGGAAAAATTGACTAGTGCTCCTTTTCTTACTGTTCTAGATGGAGGTGAGGATTTTATTATTCACACCAATGCATGTAGAACATGTTTAGGTGTTATGTTAAGCAGCATGGAAGGGTGATCGCATATGCGAGTTGGCAGCTCAAACCGCATGAAGCAAGCTATGCAAGTCATGACTTCGAGTTATTAGCGGTAGTATTTGCATTGAAGATGAAGAGACATCATTTGCTATGTGGGAGGTTCAAGTTGTATATGGACCATAAATGCTTGAAGTACCTTTTTTACGCAAAAGGACCTAAACATGAGGTAGTAAAGGTGGTTGGAGTTTCTTGCGGCCCATGATCTAGATATTTTGTATACTTTGGGAAAAGATAATGTCATAGCTGATGCGCTCGGGTAAAAGTTATGCAGTTATGGAAAATGTTGAGGTTCATTTAACTTTGATCAGCTGTGTCGAAGGGAATTAGCTTAGAGCTCTTCTATAGCTAGGATAGCTAAGAACGTGAGCGAGAATGAGGCACCAGAGAGGTGGCTGGTATTCGAGGTGGATATGCGTGGAATTTTGAGAATGAACGGTAGGTTATGTGTTCTGAAAGTTGGCAGTATTAGGCAGGAAGTTCTGATAGAGATTCATCATTCTAGGTTGATGATACATGTAGGGGTCACTAAGATGTATCAGGATATGAGACGCACATTCTGGTGGGATGGTGTGAAAAGAGACATTTCTATATTTGGCAGGTTAAGGGTAGTCACCAGAAGACAGTTGGACTACTTCAACCACTTAAGGTTCTAAAGTGGAAGTAGGAGAAAATTTCCATGGATTTCATCAAAGGATTGTCAAGGTCGAGTAGAGGTAACAAAGATGTGTGGGTTATTGTGGATTGATTGACGAAGTGTGTGCACTTCTTACCTATTAAGGCTACGAGGACAACTTCTAGTTTGGCTAAGTTATATGTTTAGGAAATCGTCAGATTGCACAGTGTTCCTTGTGATATCGTGAGTCATAGGGATCTGAAGTTCACAAGCCAGTTTTGGAAGGGTTTGCATGAGGCATTAGGGACCGAGCTAAGTTTGAGTACCGCTTACCATCCGCAGGCCGATGGTCAAACGAAGAGGGTGACTCGTGTTTTAGAGGACTTGCTTTGAGCTTGCATTTTTAATTTTGAAGGTTTATGGGAAGAGTACTTACCACTTGTTGAGTTTTCATACAACAATTTTATGGCCAGCATGGGAATTTCACTATTTGAGGCGTTATTAGGAAGGCCATGCAAATCTCCATCGTGTTGGTTAGAAATTGGAGATCGTCCAGTGCTTGGGCCGGATATGATTCTAGAGGCATCAGATATGGTAATAGAGATTAGGAAGTGGTCAAGGAAGCGTAGAATTGATAGAAGAGCTATGCAGACAAGAGGCATAGAGAATTAGGGTTCACAGTTGGAGACTTTGTATTCATGAAAGTTTCTCTGATGAGAAGTGTAATGCGATTTGGGAGAGCTTGGTAGTTTGCTCCTTATTATATAGGACCATTCTCGATTCTGGAGAGGATAGCGCGTATAGAGTCGAGTTACCGATTAGGCTATCGGGTGCGCACAATGTATTTCATGTATCGTATTTGCGCAAGTTTGTGCATGATCCTTCGATGATAGTGGAAGCATCGCAGCAGGAGGGCTTGGAGATTGAGTCGAATTTGACTATATTAAGACAATTTTTTCGTATCGTTGATAGAGATACAAAGTGATTGAGGACTAAGGTTGTAAAGTTAGTCAAGGTTTGGTGGAGTGAGGATGCTCGGGATTGTACATATGAGACAAAGGATAGTTTGAGGGATTCCTATCCAATTTGATCCTAGACTAGAGATTTCTTATCTTAGTATCTATATGTGTTGTGGTTTTCTTATCGCTTGAGGTGGCGTCCCTTAGTTTTCATTTGGTTTGCAGTTAAGTTTGTATACAGTTTCGACAATACTCTATATATGTATCTTTTTCTTCTATCGTCTTTGATTATCGTTCTTGTTTGAATTTCGAGGACGAACTGTTATAAGTGGGGAAGAATGTAATGGCCTTGAAATTCGAACACTTCGTCTTTGAATATTGAAACATTTTGAAATATAGTTAAAAGCTATAAAGGAGAGTTTATAACCCAGTTAAACATATTTTAATTAATGAATAATGGTTGGAAATATGTTTTTGAAATTTTTTACAAAAATATATTATTTGAAGAAAAATCGATAATGTGATCGAAAATTGGTTTATCGATAATCAGCTTTTTATTTAATATAAGTTGTTCGAACTCTTGTGCACTTGTCTAAGATCAAATGAACATATTAGCAACTAATTAACACACTTCGCTTCATGGGATGGTTGGAATGTTCTAGAAGTTTCTAAGTGGATAAGAGATATTTCTAATGTAAGGGGTATAAAGGTAATTAGCTAATGTAAGAGGTGAAAAGGAGAAGTGATGGGCATGTGGAGCGATGAGCCTTCCATGGCATGGCGGGGGAGTGAGAGGAAGCTTAAGCAACATCATTTGAATCCTATAAACGAAGGAGCATACCTCTTGAATCCTTTTCACATTTATACACAAATTTATCACTCTCTTTCACTCTTTTTCTACATAAGTTCCTTAAGAAAAATAATTTCAAATCAACTCGAATTCAACTCAAACTTAGACTATAGGATTAAGACAACATCACAACACCTTCTAGCTACTTGGATTTGGAAGAAACTATAACACCCCATAAAATTAACCATAAATGAATTGAGTGAATTAAGTTAAATAAGGTAGGGTTGAAAATGGAAATTTTATAAAAGTTGGAATTTGACCATAAAAGTTATCCCATTCGTTCATGGTGAAATTCTTATCTGTTTCCGTATATAATATGCTGAAAATGGAGCTCAAATGAAGAAGTTATGAGCGTTTGAAGTTTTCAGATTTAAATTAATTTAGTTTGAATTCAAATTCAAACGAGTATTTAAATTTAGGGTTTGAATTTCAAAAATTAACTATAGGATTACTTGGGGGTTAAGTAACCATTAAGTTAAACAATTAACATTGGAAGTTAATTAGGGAATAAAATAAATGAGCAACAGAAACAAATTAGCGCACCCCAAATAAATGTAGATGTCGACACCTCCGACCCAAAGCAGTCGACCGTCTATGGGGAAGTCAACCCCTACTCAGGTGGCTGCTAGGTTTTCTCTCTTTACTTAGATTCAGAAATTCAATTATAAATTCATATAAGAACTCTAACATTTTCTAATTATTCTTTAAATCTATTTTCTTCTCCTCCAACCTCTCTAAATCTAACAAAATTATATATATGCACACCTATCCTTTGCTGTGTATGTATATCAAAAGAAGGAGATCTGAAAAAGAGTTGCTTTGGCGTTGCAAATCCATACAAGAGAAGTTAAGGATATTCAGTAAGTGGAAATCTTAGTATTTTTATTTCAGTAATTGATTATATATACCTATGGATTTGAATATGCCTTAGGGATTTTAGGATTTTGAAAACAAAATAGATAAAATCCTTTAGAATTCCTTTTTATTTCGAAATGTCAATTCTAGATGGAGATTCTCAATTATTTATGTTAATTTGATGGGATTTATATTATTCTGCAATTTTTGATAATTTCATAGTCTATTCCACTTCACCTCCTTTGATTTAAATTGTGAGTTTTCAATATTAAAGTACGGGTTTAAAGTACAAATTCTATTCGTAGTTTACACCACTTATTCCATACAAAGTTTCTTTGTTTATTTCTATGTAGAAGAGGTGTTGAGTAGAATATGAAGTCAGGATTGCGATTCCTATTGTTTATGATATTCCATTGGATTGATGTTATAAAATGGGTTTCTATTTTTTTACAAGTCTATGTATTGCAGTTTTGGATATGAATATTTAATTCCTTGTTATAGATATTGAAATCTTGGAAATATGAAGGGAAAGGACTCGTATTAGTATTATGGTTAAAGTAATTGACATTTAATGCTAGTTTAGGATGTATAAACCGCACGCTAGAATTGATAGGCGTGAATATATATGTTTATTTCTATTGTGTAATAAACGTATAATTATGGCGTATAATTGCGTAGTTAATTAGATAGTAACTGTTATTAATTCGCCCTTTTAGGAAAGTTATTGATATGTTGAGGCGTAATAAGTAAGATTCCTTATAAGGCCTTAATTATGAAACAGTGAGATGAGTATTATATATATGGAGAATATTTAAATTATGGCTAAGTCTTAGGGATGCGAGGTCAGTAGAGTTGATGACAGAAGTCCACCCTTCACTTTGAGACCACCAGCAGTTGTGTAACTTCATATTGATGTGAGACATCTCTTATGATAAATATTTGTGGTGACGCGAGGTTAGTACCAAATTCTATAGAGTAAATCTGCCCAACTAATCTGGCTACCAGTTCCTATGAATAGTCAGATTAATGTGAGGCGTCTTTATGAGTATGGGTCATAATATGTGGGGCTTGCTTCAGGGTCTTGAGGTATTAAGTGGTTGTTTGAAGGCCCGCATCTTTTCCCCAAATGAAGTATTAAATGGCAAATGGGCTAGTTATTAGGCACGATAGGTGATATCTCGACAGAGGTTCGCTTTGGGATAAGGTGTTAAGTGACTGATGGAGGGTCCATGTTTCCATAAAGAAGTATTAAGTGGCTTAAGGGATTCCATATGATGTCAGCAAGATAGTTACCATCGACGAGTCCGTCTTAGGAATTGGAATAAATGCTGGGGTCTACCTTTAAAGATCTTAAATGGCCAAAGTCTGCCTATGTTCCAATAAAAGGTATTAAGTGGCTCGTGTACTATCTCTCGCATTGTTATATTTATGACATGGGATTTGAGTTATAGGATAACTTGCTTTAGGAATGAAAGGTATTAAGTGGTTGATTGTGGACCCGCCTCCTTTCCTTATAAGAAGTATTAAATGGTTTTACGTATGTAGACATACTCTTATTTTGAAATATACTACATGAGTACTGAAATGTTAAGACTCGAGGTTTTTAATTACCAGACATTTGTTATTCTGACTCCCTCCTCATTACAACGCAGCTTAAGGATGGAGTGCTAACGATGATGAGGCTTAAAGATGGAGTGGCTTAAGCTTATGGCAATTATTATTATCTTTTATGATATCTTTATGTTGTACCCATGTATTTGAACAAATAACGTACGGATCTTATGTGACAGTTTTATGATATTTTGTATTACGACATTTCAAATGGTTTTGAATTAAATCGGTACAATTTGATACTATATTTTATTCCATCCCCTGTGAGTTTTGAAAGAATAGTAATTGCTTTGTACTGTTACTTCTTGTTCCAACCAACAACCAGCCTTAGAATGGATCTAAGTTTTGATGGGCCTTCTGGATCAAAATTTAGGCATGTTCCAAGGTGGGTTGTTATAGAAACAAAGCCAAACTCCCCCCACCCTGATAGAGTTAGGGGTATTCCCTAGGGGAAATTATGTAATTTGTTACATATATCTAACTCGTTGACCAATCTTGTTCGAAACAAAGGTGTTTTCTTTCTATTACATACTTGATATAATATGGTCATATTAATTAATTAATTTAATTAAAAGTATGTTTAATAGAAAATCCATAAATGGTATGTTTTATCATAGTATTTACAAAGTATTGTAACCGTGAGTAATTTATCACAATGAAACAAATATATCATTTAAATGTTCCTATTCAAGATGCATCGAGACTGGATATCGATGTATCTGTTGAGACTAGAGTACGTAATGCTCTCTAAATATTGGGCGGTGTATTACTCATAACTGTTGGAGGGACCTAGGGGTTACGTACTAATAGTTATTGGATAGCTATGGAAGGACTCACTCAGAAGTTTTCTGTTGGTTAATATAACTAAGGTCATACAGAAAATATCGATGTGACTAATTTACACAATTGTTTCGACTTGATAATACCGTGAATCTTCAATATGAAAGCTTAGCTTTGGTTATAGTTAAATTATGGCATAGCGTCCATCGAGTGACTATAGTTGGATCGAGTGGAAGTATTGGAAGTGAAGCACTATTCAAGAGAGGATTCGTCTCCTCAGTTATATAGGGTTAGTATCATGGTCAACTCAAGTAAACCCAAAGTCAAAATTTCTGGCTATAGCACTTCGGTTGATAATAATTGTTATTATTGAACCAAGGTCTTTGTGTTTGGGTTATAGAGTTGAATGTGGATGATATTGAAATTTTGACCATTACCAAATTCAGTAAGTCCAAAGTGATATAGTTTTGACGAAGAAAATTAGTGTAAATAATTGTCACAACTGGGTAACGCTTATCAAATTAAAATGAGATTTTTTCCAAAATGAGTAAGTGATAAATTTGGCCATAATATCACACCACCTGCAAAGTGAAGTGTGAACCTTAACGTTCGAATAGTTCGACGTTAATCACTAACCAAATTTACATCCAAGAGTCACACAACCGAAACGATGAATTCTCTTTAGACCAAACAATTTAATTAGTTTATAATTGTTATAAATTAATTAAATAAATTAATGTATATGAAATATTAATTATGAATTTTGAATGTGATTTGGAAAATAAAATTGTTGAATGTATATATAAAAGTTATGAATATATTGATCGATATAAGATATTGGTAGCAAAATATGTTAAATATGATTATACATATTTAATTTGGGTTAAATGTGCTCACAACCCATGAGATTTGAAGAGGATTGTAACACCCCTTCAGAATGGGAATAACAATCCCACATCGTGGATAATACTATAAAGTGGGTGCTTATATACCAAAGCCTTCACCTCATGACAACGTCGAGGCCTTTTGAGGAACAAAACCCCACACCTTGGCTTGGCCCATGAGGCGGAGGTGACTAAGTTAGGGACAATATCTGCGTTAAGTGAGGTACAGGCTGTTACATTGGTATCAGAGCCATACCCAGTCGGAATTGTGGTCTGTACGTGTTACAACCACGATGCCTGGGTGGTGGTGTGTTCATGAGCCAACGAGGACGTTGGGCTCTAAAGGAGGGGAGATTGTAACACCCCTTCAGAATGGGAATAATAGTCCCACATCGTGGATAATACTATAAAGTGGGTGCTTATATACCAAATCCTTCACCTCATGACAACGTCGAGGCCTTTTGAGGAACAAAACCCCATACCTTGGCTTGGCCCATGAGGCGGAGGTGACTAAGTTAGGGACAATATCTGCGTTAAGTGAGGTGTGGGCTGTTACAAGGATAGGCATTGGTTTGGAGAAAGATAGAAGGTGGCTACAACTTGTGTGATTAGGTTGGTCTTGAGATGTGTGGTTGAGATCATTGTTTGCTCTCTTGTCCTATCCATATAAAAGCCAATCTCAAAACCCTAATTAAAAAAAGCTAATTCATTTTTTGAGCTGCCACTTAATTCTTCCTCTTCCTCATTTTAATTTAAGCAACTTTCCTCTAAAATCATCCCTAAAATTCTCAAATCCAATTAAAAAATAAAAATACTAATTTGTAGTAGAAGGTCTCCAAACCTGGATTAGCAACTTGACGGATTGTGAATTGTTCTTAGAAGAGAAATCATTGTTCAATGTGGATTCAAAGGCTTCATTAGAAGGTACACTTTTATTTGTTATCATTGTTTTGATTTTAAGTTTATCATATAAAAGTTGATTTACATCCAAATCCCCTGTTTATTGTTTAGATTATGTGAGATTTTTATGGGTACATGTGTTTATTCTAATACTTTGTTTATTGATTTATTGTTGAATTAATTTTCTGAAAAAAAGGATTTAATTTTGATTTATATTAATATTATATATATATATATACAAGTATGGTGGCACGTCCGTTGGACGTGTGCAAAGAAGAAAGTGATGTATTTTGTTTTTGTTAAAAACATTGTTTGTAAGATTTTTTGGATCTTACAGCATGATTTGAAGCATACATAATGTTGCATGTATTTACGTATATACATTGACAAAAATCAATTATTAACCAAAAAGAAAATGAGACTAAGTTATTTTTGAAAATAATAAAACAGGGTAATGAAAGTGATAAACTATCATACAACATAATGTAACACATTTACATACAGTAATGGAAAACACTTATCTACTTTCAATTTTTTGAGTTTCAGTCATCAACCATGTAGCTTTATAGCCTTTTGTATTCCGTATAGCTTTATAGCTGTTTGTCCTCTTCTATCAACATGAACGTTGACATTTTTTTTCATAGCGCATTACAATAATTATATGAATGGTTTATTTCAACATTACAGTACATTTCCACTTAAATAATACAAATGCACTGAAGTAAAATTAACCTATTGCTGAAATACACAGTTAATAAAAAAAAAATGTGACAGAAACATAACATAGTTCCGTCATCTCATGCCAGTACCAAATATGAGGCATAAACCCCAAATTCAAGCTCATAAGCGATTTTTACCAAAATCTCACCAACAGATAATTACTCTATTTCGCTCTTATGATATATGATCTGTAACACTGTCACCACTATATATTTATACACTTGAATTACATTATGATTGTTATGTAAGGCATGTTATCCTCACTTTCATTATAACATATTAGTAACAGTTGGATGATTTTCGATAGTTCTACTTTGCTTAATAACTTGTTTATGTATAATCTACTTTATTTTAAATAGACCAAATACAATTTTACACACAATATAACCTTGAGTTCCAGAGAGAATTCTGGTTGGACCAATGTCTGTACTAATATTGACTCTTATTCCGAGTATAACCTTGGGACCACATATTGTTCCAATAATAGTACTCCGCACCTTTAAAGTTTGATACCCACTGCAATCATATAATATCAACAAATATTTGTGTCTTCTAATCGTTTATTTTATAGGCAAGAGAGGAATATGGGCAAATACACTTGTAAAATTATATAAAAGATAGCATAATATATAGATTGATCTTGTAGATTTTTTTTTGAAAATGAAGTTACTATCCATCTATAATTCTTTGGACTGAAGTTACTATCCCACCACCAGGAATGAGACTTTTTTGACATCATCCTTTTCATTTTCCCAGCACCAACTCATTTCATGTTCGTACTCATGTTCACCTAAAATAGATATAAAATCATACGATGAGAAAAATAATTAATTCCTTATAGCATTTAAGTTTGACCATGAAACTTCAGTGATTAAGAAATTAGTTTACAAACTGTTCAGTAACAGTAGATCCGAACATAGTAACATAATGATTATGGTAGATATAATAACCTTCTCTAACTGTCTTTCCATAACAAATAATAAAGATACATAGAGCATAAACAATAAGCTGATGTATTTATATTGGAATGTGAGCACGGCTCCATTGCTAAGCACTAATATAGTTATTTTAAATATTATTTATCAGCTCTACCTGCTGGCATTTATTATCTTGCATTGCCAAGCACTTGAGTCCATATTTCTTTTTCTTTTTCTTCCAATAGGTTTGCAAGTTGTTACATTTCCACTTTGTACACCTAAGTTTATATTGCTACTTTGTACTATGACACGGATGAAAAGTAGAAAAATGCCAATCTGAATCCCTTGATAATCATCCTTGATCTACAGTTTCCATTCTATTCCTAGAGCCATTCCCTCTTCTCTGCCTCTTTTCTAGCATGACTGTTGCTGCCTTAGCTAGATGTTCATACTGGTGATAGTTGCGGATAGGAATGGCGATATTTGCTGTCCATAGATGATGCGTTAACTCACCATTACTGAGTTGCTACTGCCACTAAAATTGAGCTGCAACCCTAAACTCTCGTTTCCACTGTTGCTAAATCTGAATTCAAGTTGATAGTATATATTAATTACATGCCACAAATATATTTCATATGTGCATGTTAATTAGAATCAAGGAATTAGACTTCGAATGTTATGCTACTTATATTTATACATACGTAGAAAAGTCATAGCAGCTAAAGAAATACAACACATATATTTTCTTATTTTGTGCAATTGGCTACTTCCACTTAACTATTTGCCGAGGTGAAAATGGCCCGCTATAAATACCCAATCATACTGTTAAAATAATCAAGTATTCATCTTTAATTCGACCCCTCCATTAGGTAACTAAACTCATCAGCAATCATGAAAACCTGTGCATCATTTTAAGGTTACCATTTCAAATAATTCAAAAGAACTACAATGGTTGCTTTTGTTCTTGTATATCGGCGTTGTAGTCATGTCAACCTGACATACATGTGTACGCGCCAATCGGAATGGTTTAGTGAAGTTTTATAGGATGATTGAATTACATGGAGTTCCTATTGCAGATATGGGTTAAAAATTAAATCTAGACTCAACGATACATAATATGAACATATAACCCAAAGTTTATACTAAGAAAGTCACCTTCATATCAAATTTCACAAACTAAAATAAAAAATATTTCTTCATATGTAAAGGAAAATACTCACTGAATAGTAAAACATAACGTATCAAATCTTATTATACCTAAGTAGGTCTCTGAAATATAGAAAAGAGTCACATCATCCATGGAGAAGAAATGGTGCTATCAGAGCTCTACTTCCTGCTATGCTGTCTCCAACACTCTGATCCTAGTCCATTTTTTATAATCTGTACTTGATTATTCTTCTACAACAACAATCCAGATGTAAAAAAAATGCAAATGAAAACCCTAAACCATCTTGAAAAAATCCGAGAAAGTGTGAAATCCCTTATTGTCCACAAAATCATTGTTGATCAGGTTATGGATTAAAAAGTTGCATAAACCTAAGCGTTTCCAAAACGAAAAAGTGAGCAAAATCAAGATTGACAAATAGCAAAATGAAAATTTCAAAATATAAAATGTTTTAATGTCATTGAGAAGAGTTTATGATTTTATGAATCAGCGGAAGAAATTAATACAAAAATCATGAGAAATGGTTTCGGTTGCATCCATTATGGATGTGTAAATAAAAAAATAGACTGAGAAATGGAGAAAAAAAATGCCATAATTGGTGCATTAATTAATAATTGCATGGTATCTTGCAAAAAAGCCAAAAACACCTTTAACTATTTGCATTATTAGTGAAATATGAATAATTGGCTTTCTTAATACTTTATGCGATGCTTTATTATGGTCGATTAAATTATGGATCACAAAGTAGCAGATATATGCACTGCAAAGTCTGAAAAGGATTATTGTAAAAAGCAAGATATATTTGTGTAACTATTAGACTAAAAAATAATTAAGCTGAAGTGGAACAACTTTGAAATTAGAAGCTAAAAGAGTTAAAACCTTAAATTCAACAATCTAAAATTTTAAGCACCACTAAAAATGTGAAAATAAGATAAAATCATGGTTCTCAAAATAAAATCTGTCATAAAACACAACACCTAAAATTGTGACTTGTTTAGCACAGCAAGTTGCGTTGTATGTTTTCAAAGTGCAATTTGACACTAATAGAAACATTACGTACAGTTCAATAAAGGTCATACATTTTGCTATTATATTTTATAATCTAAAGAAAAAAACAATAAATAATATGCTATAATTTATATAAATATGAAAGATTGTCACAGATCAAAAGAAAAAAAAATACTGCACATAAAAAAACATGTCCTTTTGTATTTGATTTTTGTAAGAGGTTAGTGCTCTAACGCATTTGATTTTTTTTTACCCAAAACTAATAAAAAAAAGTTCTTTTCCCAACAAATAACATGTGCATCTCGATAATTAAACAATAAAACGTATCGTGTTACTGTCATATACAATGTTAACTGATTTAATAGTATCAAACATCGTGAAATAATACCTAGCTAAATGATAAATCAAAGATAGAGAAAACAACCACCACATTATCATCATTGCTATAAGAGAAATAAAAGATAACAAAAAAGCAATACCTTGTTTCAATCCATTGATCTGAAGCTAAATCCCCACTATCATGGCTGCTATTGCCAACATAACTGATTGTGTTCCCCATATTTCTTTCTATCTAGTCTAGAATTATTGGATCTCGAATCTGAAATTAACATTATAGCTAGGTTTAGATAGTTTGAAATGAGATCCAGGCATTCTCTTTTTGGATGTTTTAAAATGTACAAAATGAAAAAATGCAGTGAATCTATTCATTTAAATAAATATGTGATAAGAATTTATTTTGGAATACCTGCATAGGATTTTGATCACTTCAACATGTTTTTGTGTTTGAGAAATAATTTATCATTCGAGAAAAAGAAGAAAATTGATCTTATGAGTGGAGGAAAAATTGGGGCGTGGGCATTGAATACATAGCCTGATGTAACTGGAAGGTGAGGGTAACGTGGTGAGTGTCAAAAGAATTACAAAATCAGCATTTATTATCTTTTACCTAGAAAGAAACATGGAAGGCATTATGGTACACATTGCTAAGCTAGTCCATTTTAAAAGCAGCTTTATATAAACTAAAGCGAATACTGGAAACTAATTTCCATGGATCCTGTAAACTCGTAGTATTTGAAAATTCCATGGTGCAAAATAGCTTTATTCTAGAAATTCCCACTCCCAACTGTTTCGTTTTTAAAGGGGAGTGGTTGAAAAGTTTTGAAACTTTGCAGTCCTTAGTACATTAGACTACATATCAAATTGTAAAGTAGTATTTGACATTTCTGGATTATATGCATATTTCATTTGTGAACTTGCTTTAATTACTGGATTTAACCCCAATTGATATGATAATCTGATTAATTTTCACCAACTGTCAAATGGATATGAAAGCAAATTAAACAAATCATGGTAGAAATGTACAACTTCCATTTGAAGTGGACGAAATTGAGTAACAGTTGTTGATAATCAAATTGAAATTAAAACTCATAGAAACAGAAGAGAGTATATGGTAGTGAAATCATGAAGTCAAACAGAAAATAAGCATTTGAACAAAAAAGATGTAAATTTCTAATTAAATGAATAAAAGGATAGAGCAACACTTACTGAACCATCTAAAGCATACTTCAACCCAGCCTTGTAAACATACATAAATCCAAGCTTTCTACATCAATATTCATAAGAAAAAAGAAAAGAAAATATAAATGAATAACATCGTGAACTTGTGTGTGTGTTTTGAGCAGTGCACTATGAGTTTAAATAGCAGTGAAATAAATCAAGATAACTTATATTGTGAATACATGACAGAAAAATAATAGAAATAAAAGTCAAATTGGTAATGCAAGAAGGTAAGATACATTAGTTTTTTTTACAGATAATATGAAACGTCAAAATGCATTGATGTTTGACCCCAAATATTTGTTAAAAGGTCAAGAGTGTCATGTCCGATGGACGTGCGCGACAAAGTATGTTAACTTGCCTTTGTTGCAAAATACAATAAATCTATGGAGAAATGTGTAAAAATAATTAGGACAACAGAGTGTAAAAAGCTATTAATAATTTAGAAGTAAACTCTATAGCGGATTGAAATTTGGAGAACTAAATCAAAATTCATCCTAATTAAAAGGAAATGTAAATAAAATACCTTAACTCGTAGCTCAACCGCCTTTAACTCTTATTATTTCCCTAACCAAGTAATCATAACCAACTCTATCAATTCATACAAAGCAGCTACTCTTATCTCATCTGCCATGAAAATTGGATGAAATTCCTAAAAATATAACTAACTCTAGGACCATATAAAAATACATATTAAATATTTCACCTAATAGGATGGAGGTTTCACCAGTGAAACTCGAGAAGACCCTTTGGGGTATTCGATAATAATACGCACGTTTACCAAACTAACGTTGATATTGCAGAGATGCATGAGCATCTTCGATATACATCAGTGTTGTGATGATTGAAGTCTCTCAAGATAGCCTGCACAAATGTTGACAACTGAAAAAACCTATCAAACAAAAAGATGGTATATGATAATATGAATATCCAATGCAATGAAATGTGATGTATCAAACACATTTCATCAAGCACGTATCCTACAATACATCAAGGGGAAAACAGCTGCTTGAATAAAACTACAAAATACAGTAAGGCATCATGAAAATTATAAATCAATTCAACCCAGTAGAACTATACGTACGTGAATAAAACAACAAATGCGAAACCTGATGAAAAAATAAATTACCTAGTCCTTCCAAAATCGAATAAGAAAGAGCATAGTTGAAGAAGATTACAGCAATTCATGAAATAATAATGTTTAAGATGGAGGTTATTACTAAAAGGGGGAAAATGTAAAAGTTGGATGAAAAATGAAGATACCGCAAACAGTTAGCTGTAGTAGATAAACTTGGCCAAACTGGTGAAGGAACTCGGGGATTGGAGTACTGAACGGGGTGTTAGCGTTCATCAAACATGACCTAAAAGTCTTCGCCTCGATGTTCTTCTCCCTGGGTGCCATAACGATGGGTCTGTCACCAAATTACACCAAGCACACAACTTGTTCATTTTGATTCCCCATTGTTGGTTTACAGTATAAAATGATAAATTAATTTCGGAATTTAGGAGAAAGAGGAATTATAGTTATTTTCAACAGAGGAGAAAGGGAAGTCATATGGAAGTAACTTGAATGAAACGTGGGATGATGATGTTTCTCAAACGTGGGATAAGATGGTTTAGAAATACAAAAGTACCCTTGCAGCATTTGTTATTTCGAATTTGCAATATAGGTATTTCGGGTATTCCAAAAAAGGCTTCACTTTGACCGGTTGACCAAAGGTTTTTTATTATAGTATAGATATATATATATATATATATATATATCTAGATTAAATGTGTACAGATCTTCAAATTATGAATATCGATAATTGTATATGTCTTTATATACAACATATATTTAATCTTAAAATTTTCTTATGCTGATTAGTACCTATTATGAATCATAAAATATAAAAATATTTTATTAAATATGTATATACATATTTTATTATTATTTAATGATTTTGTGAATTGTTTATTATGAATAAAATAACTAATGGTTCAAATTTTCAATTTTATATTTTTTATACTTGTTTTACCGTGTAATATGATTATAGTAAAAAAATAGTTATTTTAAACTTAATTTATTATTTTTTAAAATTAATTTACTTTTGCCCTTCAATCAATTATTTAATTTAAAATATAATTTCAATTGTGAAAATTCTAGAAATTTTTCTTTAGGCTTACATATATATCTGGAACCTTCAGAAAAGGTTTTATAAAATTATAATCTTAATTTATTAATTTTTGAATTAATTTATTTTCAAAATGCAATTAATTATTTGATTAAAAATATAATTTCAGTTGAGAAAATTCCATAAATTTTTCCTGAGCCTAAAATATGTCTTAGATTCCTTTAGAAATAATTTTAAAAATTTTCAACTTGATTTCCTAATTTTAAGAATTAATTTGATTACGGGCTATTATATTTTATTTAATAATAAATATTATTTTAATTGTAAAAAATTCCATAAAATAATCTTAGGCCCATAATGTGTTTCCATATTTTCTAAAATTTTAAAAACTTGTATTATTATCGTGTAATTATTTTACATTAATTTATTATGGTAGAAACTATTTTATTACATAAATTATACACACACACATACATATTAGTATTTTGTTTTGACATATTATACAAGCACGGATTTGGATAAATTACAGTATACACTAACTGAGCTAATGTGTTTGTTGTAATATAAATCCCAACATCTATATAAGGGCACATTATACCCTTCACGGATTATGATGTTACACATGGACACACACATATATATGTATATATAGGTATATGATACATATATCTATATATACTTGTACAAATAAATAAAATTAAATTAAATAAATCTCAAACTACAAATTGTACAGTTAGAATACATATGGACATAGTAATAAATATTGACATGAATAAATTATTGATAATGACATTTAATGAATCAATCAATTCAAATTAAAGAGAGAAAACGAAAGGTTTCTCTCTCCATTTAATACAATTAATGCTCTCGATTAATTCTTGTTTTAGGAAAAGAAATGAAAGGTTTTATTCGCTACACATTAACACTTACAAATAAATGTTATGTGTATTTGATACACTATACATTCATTTATTTAAACTTCTCTTTATCTATTTTAAATAGCATACAAGGTTTTATTTAAACCAAATTTAGAAAAGTTCTAAATGAAATTTAGACTTCATATGCCCATTAGAGATCCAAAATAGTAAAAAAAATTGAAATTCATCCATTTCTTCCGCTATGGGCTAGCCCAGTTCCTTCAGTGGTATCAGAGCCCAATAACTTCTGCGGTATAAATTAGTCATGTTAGGGCTAAATAATTAAACTTGCCCACTAAGTACGGTGTCTTGAAAGTTAATGTCTAGGCTTCCTACCCGGTTACCAGCTTGGCCTGAAAGGTGAGTGAGTCCAATGGTTGCCCCTAATAGAAAAGGCCCAATTTGAAATGGGCCTTGGGATATTTTTCAAATTGTTTTGTAAATTAAAATTAAAATATGTTTATTATAAATGTCATAATACAACATAAGTTTTCAAAATGTTTGAAAGGATAACGATATTTTCAGAAATGTTTGAAAATATTTATATACTAATTTCAAATTTTAAAATTTATTAATAAGATTAATAAAATGAATTAATTAAATATGTTAATTAATTAATACACATATTCATACATTATATATATGTATACGTTATGTTATTTTAAAATCATGAGGATTGTTATCCCGCCTTTTGGCAAGGCCATGATATCAAGGACTTGAGTAGAGACAGAAGACAGTCCGCTTCGAAAATCGGTTATCTGCAGATTCACGATAGTTACAAGCAATCTTGGTCCGAGTCTAGATCGAGCCACAGTTAGCATGATATGACAAGCAGAGCTATGCAAGGCTAAATTCCAAATTTCAGGTCAACCGGAGTTCGTATGCTCGAGTTATGGAACAATCAAGATCCATGTGAAAACACACCCATCTCGTATCCATTATTTCGTATTCATCCATCTGTATCCATCATTTCGTATCCATCAGCATCGATACAAAATGAATGTAACTCCATCACTCGGCATCCATCGTTCGTATCCATATGGTTCAAGCACATAACGATGGACTTCGGCACTTCCCAGATCGATCGCGCTTCACTTGGCCAACAATTTCATTTCTCGTATCAATCACCTACTTGATCGATATGAATAACAGAGCTTAAAATCGATACGAGGACGGTGGCAAGGCATCGTAGAGAAGCAAGGTATTGGATGGATACGAAAGAAGCGATCAACCCAAAAGAAGCGGTCCCTATGCACAAAATATGGATCTCCACAAAGCGCGCACGCCATGTCATTGACACGAAGAGATCGATACGAAAGCTTCAACCACTCTATATTTGCAACTTTGATCAATCAATAACTCCACAACCACAAATCTAAATACAATGAGATTTTCACAAAAGGTTGCATATCATCTCAGGAACATCCATTATCGATTGCAGCTCAATTGGAACAACTTCTGATCGATACGAAAGCAATGTGGATTGACCAGGGATCGATCTCAAACAGCTCCAGATCGATATTGTGGGCCCACCTTGGCTTGAGAAAGGGTATTCTGAGATTCAAGGCAGATATTTCCAGCTTCACACCTATAAATAGCACCCTCATTGCAACTAAAAAAGGACTTTTACACTACTGCTTGGGTTAAACTCCATTAAAATTCGAGTGTTAGCTGTTGTACTGTTGTAACTCAGTTTCTAATTAGCAATAAACATCAAAACCTTCAAAGTGGACGTAGGCCATAGCGCCGAACCACTATAAATTCTTGTTTTCTTTCTGGTACTGCTTATTTTCTTAGTGCGATTGTTAGATTAGCCTCATTTTTCATTTTACTTCTTCATTCTAATCTCTTCAATTACATCTGATGAGTGTTGTGCCCATTTTTGGTACAAAGACTTTGGCTCTTTCACTGAGAAAACTCTGCCTTTTCTCTGATTCTATGAATCCCCTGCCATTATTGGATTGCTAAAATCTAAGGAGGAGATCCAGATCCGTCTTCCAGTGGTTCCTTCTATTCTATTCAGATCGTTCCATATCCAAGAAGAACTACATTCAACATTGTGCGCACTAACAGAACCGCTTCCAACACCGCTAATCTTGAAGGAAGGGATAGGCAAAGTCCCATGCAGCTGACTACTACAGGCCAAACATCAGCTGGAGCTCCAGATCCACTCGGTCCAGTAACTAGAGAGGAATTCCAGACCCTCATGCATGAGCTCACTCAACAGATCCGTGCCAATACGGAACTTGTGAACCAGCTGAATGATGAAAGGTGGGGGTGATCTAGAAGGGAGCATACCTCTTATTCCTTATCTGAAAACTCGGCATCATCTGACTTCAATGATAGACTACACGCCATCGATTAGATGAGAATTACGCGGAAGCCTCCGGGAAACCGTATGCTGCAAATCCTGGACAGGCCAGGATAGGTCGTTCTACAGGGCGTCAAGCTGCACCCTCCTCCTGAGGAGGGGCTATTCCTTGAACCACTACTCATGACAACGTTGTTGTTGCTATAGATCTGGATGGTAAGATCCAGAACCAACTAGATCCAGCCCCTCGTCACCGCATTCATGCCCAGGATCCTTACTTCCATGAAGCCCAGGAGCCAAGGAGGCATAGAACGGACCGTAGACAGCGACCAGACCGTCCTCGTGACATGGAACCCGACCGTGCCTTGGCCCCGAATCTACAGATGCCTGATATTCCATTTATGACATGCCAGATGATAAGAGAAAGTCAAGGCCTCACTAATGATGACTGTGGGATTTCTAGAAGTCACACCCTGTTCACCAATGATATCTTACATGCAGAACCACCCCATCGGTTCAGGATGCCGACCTTGCCAGTGTATAAAGGAAATTCGGATCCCAACCAACATATTCTAAAATGTGAATGGCTTATGAATGCCACTCAAGCTGACGATGCGGTTAAGTGTAGAAGCTTCCCTATCTCCTTGGGAGGTATTGTGACTATGTGGTTCACCCATTTACCACCAAGATCATTTCATGTTTCGACCAGTTGGCTACTAAATTTGTTGAGCACTTTCGTATGCATGCTACAAGACCGAAGGATGTTAACACCTTCTCCAGTGTTACGCAAGCTTCAGGAGAGACTCTAAGGCATTATCTAGAAAGGTTCCATGCTGCTTGTTTCGAAGTCATCAATCCCAACGACAACTCTATTCTGATGGCATTGACTAAAGAGATCAATTCTGATTTCGAATTTGGTGATTGGTTGGCCGGGAACCCCCCCCCCCCCCCCCCCGCTTCGTTGGACCGTTTCTATGCAAAGGTAGCCTAGTTTTTGGGGAGAGAAGACGCTAGATGGTCTAGGAAGCAAGACTTTACGGGACCCTATAGTGAAGGTATCCAGAGTAATGTTGCAGTGAAGCAGACCGGGGAGAGCTCCGGTAAAGTACAGTTAAATATTCAGAATAAACAAGGCCGGTAGAAGGATAACGAAGGTAAAGGAAAGACCCCCATTGAGGGAGACCGAGAGCACCTATTTTTGATCGATATACTCCCTTGAACACATCGCTAGAGAATGTTTATCTTAAAACCTGTAATACATGGCAGTACAAGAAGCCAACTCCGAAACCATCGTCAGAGAAGAAGATTCAGACTAGGAAGTTCTGTAGATTCCACGATTGTTACGGCCATAACACTAATGAATACCGTCATTTGCAAGATATTATTGAAAGGTTGATTAGTGAGAGAAAGTTAGAGCAGTTTGTTCGGGCTCTGCAGGATACTGGAGCGGGCCCATCCAACCCCAATTAGGGCTAAGACCAGGCTAGGCCTGAGGAACCCGCACGTACTGGCGGGAGGTTGCTGATTAATACTATGAGTGGCGGTCCTCATCCGGCTGATCGGAGCTGGAAGGAAATGGAATCACATGCTAGTTCGATTAGGCATGTGGACTTCAAATGTTGTAGTGGTACCAACGAAGGGGCCCCGGCAAAGCAACAGAGAACGATGACATACGACATTGTTTTCAGAAACCGCGACGCCGACAGAGTCGAGGCCCCCACCAATGATCCATTGGTTATTTCTGCCCAAATAGGTCCTGCTTGGATGAAGAGGATCTTAGTTGATAGTGGAAGTTTTGTAAACATACTTTTCAAGCGTGCCTATGACCAAATGCTAATAGAAGCAAAGGATCTGAAACCATGCCAGTCAAGTATACATGGTTTCAATGGAAGTGCCACCATTCCAGCTGAAATGGTAGAGTTACATGTTGAGTTGGGTGTTGGTGATTGCCGGAGACTCTGAATGCTATAGTTTGTGGTGTTGGATATACAATCCCCTTACAATGCTTTTTTGGGCCGACCGGCCCTTGCAGACTTCAGGGCAGCGATTGCCCCTTGGTGCTTGACTCTGAAATTCCCCACTGATAATGGAGTTGGGGTGATCCATGGAGATCAGACGGTCGGATGCGCCTGTTATGTTGCAGAACCGTGGGATGCGCAATGCAAAGAGAAAGGTAAAGGCATGGAGGAATCTCTCTACGTCCATATCTCGAAGGATTGACAACTAATGCCAGAGCCGAGGCTCGGGCGCCACGACCAATTTCCTAAAGATCTCGATCCTAGAGACAACAACGATGAAGGGGAAGCCAAAGACTACTAGGCTTCCCCGACAGAGTTGACAATTGATGTCTCGGTCAATGACGATGACGATCCTAGAGTGGTAAAGATCGGATCTCAGCTCAGCCTCCAGATGAGACAAGAACATGTTGATTTTCTCTGGGCAAACCTCAATGTGTTTTCCTAGACTCATTCAGACATGTGTGGGGTCTCGCCGAATATCGCAAGCCATGCACTAAATATTGACCCTCGACACGTCCCGGTGAAACAAAAAAGGCGAGGTATGGATCCAGAGAGATCTGCTGCCCTGAAGGAAGAGGTGGATAAACTCAAGGTTAATGGGTTTATTCATGATGCTTTATACCCGAAATGGGTATCAAATCCAGTGCTTGTCAGAAAGTCGAATGGAAAATGGAAGACATGTGTGGACTATTCAGATCTGAACAAAGCCTGCCCCAAAGACAGTTTCCCGCTTCCCAAAATCGATCACTAGTGGATTCAACAACCGGACATGAGCTCTTATCTTTTATGGACGCATACTCCGGCTACAATCAAATCCCGATGCATCTTCCTAACCAGGAGCACACTAGCTTTATCACTGATCTAGGACTTTATTGTTACAAGGTGATGCCATTTGGACTCAAAATCGCTAGAGCAACTTATCAAAGGCTTGTAAACCGAATGTTTGCAAACCAAATCGGGAAGACTATGGAGGTGTACGTAGTCGACATGCTCGTGAAGTCGCGACTATCCAGCAACCATATCGGTGCTTTAGAGACGATGTTCAATGTACTCTGACAATAAAGAATGAAGCTCAATCCACCGAAGTGCCATTTCAGAGTCACATCTGGAAAGTTCCTTGGGTTTATTGTCAACGCCAGAGGAATTGAAGCCAATCCTAAAAAGATCCGTGAGATTCGGAATCTCGAAACCCCCAGAACCATAAAGCAGGTGCAAAGTCTTAATAGGAAAGTGGCAGCCTTAAGCAGATTCATTTCCAGATCCACGGACAAGTGCATTCCCTTCTTCGATCTGATCAGAAAAGGGAAATGGAATTTCGAGTGGACAGAGGAGTGCGAGGGTGCCTTCCAAGCACTAGTACAACATCTGGCAACACCTCCCATCTTGTCGAAGCCGGTTGATAACGAGAAGTTGTATGTCTATCCAGCGGTTTCAGCAAACGCAATCAGTGTTGCGTTAGTTTGAGAAGAGGATCGGATCCAACGATCGGTCTATTATATCAGCAAAAGATTGACGGGGGCGAAAAGAAACTAGCCAAAGAAAGAAAAGCTGGATTATTGTCTTATTGTGGCCTCGAGAAAGCTCCGCCCATATTTCCAGGCTCATCCGATCATTGTTTACATCAACCAGCCGTTACGATAGATCCTGACACGACCTGAGACATCTGGTAGGTTGCTCAAGTGGAACATCGAGCTGAGTCAGTTTGATATCACTTATACGCCAAGGCGAGCTATTCAAGGACAAGTTCTAGCGGACTTCATAGTCGAATTCACAATACTGGAGGACTTGCCCGAAACTAGTGAACCTCCCAATTATATATGGAAGCTATACACCGATGGTGCATCAAATGACCGGTGCTCGGGCACTGGAGTGGTGCTCGAAATCCCAGAGGGTGATCTGTATGCTATGCTTTGAAATTTTATTTTCGTGCAACTAACAACGAAGCTGAGTATGAAGCCTTGCTCGCTGAACTGAGGCTTTCCAAGGATTTGGGAGTCGTCGCTGTGGAAATTTACTGCGATTCACAACTGGTGGTGTGCCAGGTTCGAGGAGAGTATCAAGCCAGAGACCAAAGGTTGGCTTCCTATCTTATGCAGGTCCAGGAATTGTTGAACCGGTTTGACTATTATACTATCCGTTGTATACCCCAAGAACAACATCAGAAGGACGATTCTTTAGCAAAACTGGCCAGCACTGGCGAAGCACAACAGATGGGACTTGTCCCCGTGGATACGCTTACTGCTCCAAGTATTGATCGGGTGGAGACATATTGGGTTCATGAGGCAACACCCGAGAGGGAGTCGTGGATGACTCCAATCAGAAACTACCTTGAACACGGAACGTTGCCCTAGCACAGGAGCATGAAGAGACAGGTCCTTCGAAAGGCTTCGTGGTTTGTTATCCAAATGGAGTCTTGTACAGAAGGGGATTTTCTGTCCGTTTACTCCTCTGTATCGCCCACGATGAAATCAAGCGAGTGTTGCAGGAAGTGCACGAAGGAGAATGTGGCGACCACTCTGGGGGGGCAAACCCTTGCAAAGAAGATACTCAGGTACGGGTACTACTGGCCAACCGTAAACCGAGACGCAACGGATTATGCTAAGAGATGTGATAGGTGCCAGAAACATGCCAGAATTCTGAGAGCCCCACCATCTGAGATTACTCAAATGGTCAGTCCATGGTCGTTTTCCATATGGGGTATTGATATAATAAGGTCCTTGCTTCTAGCTAAAGGTGGTGCAAAGTACGCCATCATTGCAGTTGACTACTTTACTAAGTGGGCGGAAGCTGAGCCCCTTGCTACTATCACGACGAAGAAAGTAATCAACTTTGTTGTACGCAACATCATCTGTTGCTTTGGCCTCCCACAAACGATTGTAATTGACAATGGGGCCCAATTCGATCGTGCAGAGTTTAAGAATTTTTGCCAACGCTATCGCATCCAGAAGAAATTCTCGGCGGTAGCTCACCCTCAAGCAAATGGACAAGTCGAAGCTGTCAACAAAATCATCAAGTCCATTTTGAAGAAACAACTAGAGAAGGCTGGAGGTAAGTGGGTCGATGAGCTTCCCATAGCCTTATAGGCATATCGAACTACCCACAAGTCCACGACCGGCCATACTCCATTCGCATTTTCTTACGGCTCCGAAGCCATTATTCCAGTTGAGCTAGAAGTGCCTTCTCACAGTGTGACTTATTACGATCCGAGGACGAATGCCATCCTACTTGCAGAATCTCTGGATTTATTAGATGTGAAGTGTGAAGAGGCTAATTTAAGGGCAGCCGCATATCACAGCCGAGTCGCTCGATTATACAATGCCAAGGTCCGACCAAGAACCTTTGAAGTCGGAAATCTCGTACTTAAGTGGGTCTATCCGGTCCCTTCGCACATGAAACCGACATGGGAAGGACCGTATGTCATCGAACGGAGGCTTGGAGACGGCACATTCAAGATATCAATTGTTGATGGTCTCACTCTACCGAGAGCATGGAACAGCGAAAGTCTCCATCGCTATTACATATAACTGGCTTTCATTCATTTAGTCTGCTTTCCTTTTCAAGTTTGTTTATGCAATTCGAGAATTTATACTTGTAATAAGGCAACAGATTTTGCCATGATTTCTTATTTTAGCAATAAAGCGCAGACTCATCAAGCCAGATTAGTGATTCCTAAATGCACCATGCAACTGCCATGATGTACGAAGAGCTGAGTTCCATCTTATGGTGGGACTCATTCAAATAGAGAGTGGTCGTGATCCGATCAGTCATTCCCTAAATGAAACCCCGGGCTTGGGGGCAAATAACAATCAATTAAAAGAGAGTTCTAACATGACAATTATCCAACAAACTTCAGCTCCTAGAGTGCGAGCTAAAGTGCAAACTCCAAAATCAGGACGTGAATCGACCGTCCAGCTCGAGGAGGATGGACCCGTCCATCCACGACCTCGCTTACATGGCTCGAGGAGGATGGATCCGTCCATCCACGACCTCGCCTCCTTACTTGGCTCGAGGAGGACGGATCCGTCCATCTACGACCTTGCCTCTTTCCAAGCTCGAGGAGGATGGATCCATCCATCCACGACCTTACTTCTTTCCAAGCTCAAGGAGGATGGATCTGTCCATCCACGACCTCGCTTCTTTCCAAGCTCGAAGAGGATGGATCCGTCCATCTACGACTTCGCTTACTGGATTAAGGAGGATACAATCCGACCATCCACGACCTTAACCAACTCCTTATTCCCAAAGCATGAATAAGATCCTAATCCTTAAACAGATGTGATCGACCGTTTATCCACTGACTCTAGATTCCTGGAGTGTGAACTAGAGAATAAACATTAAACGGGTGTGATCGACCACCCATAAAATAAATTATGTCCCTGAAGTGTGGACGTAATCCTAAACAATAAGCAAACATGATCGACCGCCGGCTTACAAACCTAATCCCCAGAGTGTGGATGCAAATGCTAGCAAATGAGCGAGTGTGATCTGACCGCTCAAACTCATGTTACTTTAACTTGGTCCCAACTAAGTTAAATCGAAGTTAGTAAAGGTGGAGGACGATTGCCAACCCGCTACTTCGACTATTCCCAGAACTGGGGGCATAACTCAAGTACCAGCCGCTGGCCGAGACAGCACAACGTTGAGACTCAACTCAACATTTGATTATAACCCGAGGCCATGACCCTAGGACTTAAAGACCGAACTCAAGTTCAACTTAGAGACTTAAGCTTCATGAGTACATTAAATGGAAATGTGAATGCTTAAGTACTTAAACAAATAAACACAGGGTTATTCCAAAAACAAAAAAGGAATTTTATTCATACTATTCTTCAGAAAAGAAGTACAAAATCTGTCCAAAGAATTCCTATAAGCAGGGGGCCAAGCCTGCATCTATACATGGCCTACAAAAAGAAAAAGAAAAGATGCTTATTCTAGCTACCTACAAAAGAGAAGTCCAAATGCAA
Organism: Allium fistulosum; assembly: GCA_030737815.1. Lineage (NCBI taxonomy): Eukaryota > Viridiplantae > Streptophyta > Magnoliopsida > Asparagales > Amaryllidaceae > Allium > Allium fistulosum. The sequence goes on from CM060903.1 coordinate 602,625,258, forward strand.
ATCTACGCCTTCGATTTCCTGTCCTTTTTAGTTTTCTTTGGCGTAGACCCGCTCGAGCTATCGTTCGAACCTCTTTTGGAACCCTTGCCTCACCGGCTCGGTTCAGTAGGCTTGTCTCCAGCTGGGGTAATAGAGGCGGTCTCCTCTTGGGAGCCCGCAGGGATTGAAGTATCCTTTGTGTATGCAGCAGGTGGAATAGTGGCACTTTCGATACCAAAGGAATAAGGCGCACTAGTTTCAATCATGGTGTCACTTGGAGAAATCATGAAAATCGGGATCGGGCCAGGACCCGCCATACCTCCACCGGCTCTAAGATCCTACTCTATCTCAGCCTTAATTTCCCACATTATTTGTTCCTCCCGGTCCATGCACTCGCTCATTGGGATACTTTCAGTCGGACCTGAGGAGCACGTGATAATAACACCTCCATCCACATTAAAGGGCATCTCAATGCTCGGATCGCATTGGCGGCTGAGAAGAGCTTCCATCAGTTGGTCGTCAAATATACAGCCGCTATCATGCATCACCCTAGCTGAAGTAGTAATCGTCACAGTTGTGGCCTCTGTTGTTAACGCCTCCTGCTCATGATGGACTTATTGAGTTGCTGGAGGGTTGGCCGATGCAGAATCTAAGGCTGAATAAAGATAGAAGAATATGTTAGTAATGTACTCTGATAATGTTCCTGCATTTTAAAGAATAGGAGAAGTGTCTAGAATACCTTCCTCGGATTTGCTCCCGGGTTGAGCCGACATGCCTTCCGAGCTATGCTCGATGACTGGAGAGAGATGTGGCCTATCGGGATCATACTCTGGGATGACTGGGGGGTCGACAGAAGATGTGGGCGCAGTTTGAGACGCTGGGGGCATTTCAAAAGCAGCGTCATGGTGTTCACCCCCAGATCCTTCTCCGGCCTTTGGGTATTTGGCAGCTAGGGCTTCTATCTGGAGCGAGATGGTTGTGTCTTGAAGAACTTTGGGCTCGTCTCTGATCAACACTTGAGTTTCCAATTCAAACTCATCGATAGTTGCAACTTTACGGGTCGCCTTTTCATCCTCAACCAGGCGTTCCTAGGCCTTATACAATTGAAAGGGATAGTCCTCGCCAAGCCAGTTCAAGTTGCGGTTCCTCAGGACATTTGCATTGTAGGTGACCAGGAGGTCCTCAAATTCGCTTTCCATCTTGGCCTTAATGGCTTTTATTTCACTTTCAACCCTGGTGTCAGTTTTTTCGGCCTTTTGATTTGCGTTGTCCCTCTCCTCTCTAAGCTTCACCACCTCCTCGCATGCTTCCTGGGCAACCTTATTAGGTTCATCTTTTTCTTTGGTGGCCTCAGTCAACTTTGCCTTTAATTCAGCAATTTCTTTTAGTTCGGCATCCCTTTTTTGAATGATTACGGTGTTGCGATGCCCCCGTCTATTGCACCAAGTCCATATGGGTTTTTCTCATTCCTTTCATGGACTTCCTAGCTTCCTCGGCTCTCTAGTCAGCCACCATCTCAGCTTTTCTTGAGGACTCGAGTTCATTGGAGAGCACCTTTATTATCTTGTCCTTGTGAGAAAGATCACCCTCTAATTTCTCAATCGCCTTAGCTCGTTCAAAGGACACAACCGAGACCCGCTCTGCCGTCTTAACCCACTCACGGTATTGGATGTATGCATTGTGCATATAGTCTTGCACCAGTTTTTCTATGTCATTTGGGATCCTCTTCAAGTTGGGAGGAAAGTGGAAACCATCAGAGCATATGTTTGGGAAATCTTTCTTTAGTTTAGTAATGCGGATGGCTCCTTCCCCCCTTGGCTCTATGGCAGTTTGTTCTACGACAACAGGAGCGTCTGTTTCAATTCTGCGGCGTTGTTCGCTGGTTTTTTGAGCATGAGATGGCGCTGCTTGATGCAAGGATTCAGAAGAGGGCCAGCTGGGGCCAGAAGGTTTAGAAGGCCCTTTCGGTGGCGGAGATCATGACCTAGAGCGGCGCCTGCTTTGGTGTGATCTCTCTTTTTCCCTATCGTGGTGCTCTCGCTCCTGGCTAGAATGGTAGCCGCAACCATAATCTCTCTTGCTTTCGCGACGGTATGATTTAGAGTGTGATCTAGATGATTGGCGCGTAGAGCGGAGTTTTCCAAGCATAAAACCTTGCCTCACCATTGTATTTGCAAAAAGAAGAAGGAAATCAGTCATCGCCAAATACTGAGAAGCATATGACGAAATGTCGTGAAGTGCCATGAAGTGCATGTATGTATGTGCAAACCCCTAATAGAACGGTTGTAGCAGCTTTGCTTATTGGAGTCGGCTCCCCTATATCTATTGAGGTTAAGTCAGCACTGGTTCTTAAAGGGGAGTGGACCCCTCTAGCCCAAGATCAGGGAACGATGGTATCTCCTCTGGGATAGGAATATCTGATAGCCATTTCAGTGAACTTTCTGTCTGCAAGGAAGAGGTCTCCGAACCTATAGAAGTAGTAATAAGTTGGGTTGCTTCGGTGCTCTTTTACCTCTTGATTTTACGGACAGGAGTTTTGCCTTTTCTCTTTAACACAGATGATTGAGGGTCCTGTGGAGCACGACCGCGGGCTCCTGACCAGCTTCTGTACCCTCATCATCGCGAGGTTCGATGATTATTATGTCGGGCATGGCCTGAGCTCCCTCGACTGGGGGCACGGTAGGAGCCCGTCTTCCGCCTTTTTTATTGGGGCCACTCTTGGTACCCCCATGAGCCCTATGCTCTATCCTTCCTCTAAAAGCCCAGCGGCTATCAAATTGTCGTTAGTGAGAACTTTGTCTATTTCTCTTAATTCAACAGGCACCGCCTGGAGTGTCCTCACTAGCTCTATATACTGGGCTCCTTCGGGCCATGGAATAGCGGCTATAAAAGAAGCGCAACAATGAATTCAGCATCAATCTATATTATCCGGTCAAGGTTAACAACGAAACAAGTAATAGAACTTACGTTTGGCCAGCCACCGCCTGACGAATCCTAGTGGGCACCTCATGTAAAACCACTCCGTTTTGAAGTAGCTTAGCTTGCCACATGTGCCTGCCACAACTTGGCAGTTCCTAACAGCTGCCAGGAAGGTGAATGACGGATTATCCACGCGACTCTTGATATTAAATAAATATTTGATCTCCTCGACAGTCGAGGGATGAAACAGATGTTCCATAAATATAATGTACAAGCTGTTGAGTAGCGCATCTCCATTAGGGTGAAGCTGAGAAGGTGCGATCCTCAGATAAAATAGCACGTTCCTAATGAACTGGTTGAATGGGGCATTGTTCCAGTCCAGCACAAGAATCTGTTGCATGCGGTGAACCCTTCCGGGGGATTGTGTGCTCTATCTTCTGGTCCTGGTAACTGAACTTCTTTCAAAGACAGTCCGTGTCTAAGGCAAACTCTGCCTAGCATTTCTTCTATAATCTAAGACCGAATGGAATCTTCCGGATTCATTATCACCACTGCATCCGGCAGTTCATCTGGAGTAGGATTCACTGTATCTACTGGGATATCCGACCTTTCTATTCTGGGGAATGGAGGACTTTGAACTTCTTGCTGCTCTAAGCTTCCAGGATCCATAGCTATTGAACTCAGCATTATTAAATGGTAAAAAAGACCCATGTCCCGCCGGTGCAAAGCGAGTGATCGTGCTGCATAATGAAGTGCTGCACAGTACTCTAAATTTCTACAAGGTTAAAAGATGGTAAAGAGACAAGACTTCGATCGAGATTCGACCGGAGCGACCATCATTGCTGACCATCTCAACCGTGCCATTCTGACTTTAGAGAACGATCCATATTCAAATTTATTACATTTAACAAGTTACAGTTCCATCGACGAGCTTTGAGGGATAATCACATATGAAATTTTATGGTCGAGTCCAAATATGCAAGGTTAAAGCTCGTCGGAGTCAAGTGTTCGAGTATGCAAAATTCATAACGTTCGTACCCATCATAATTCATTTTGGATCGTTCCCCTGAAGCAAGCATTCATATCAATTGCATGTCACTCGTTCATATCGGTCAATGATTCAAATCGATAGCCTCTTCATATCGATCAAACCTTCGGGTCGATAACTTGTTTGTGTCGATCACTTCACCCATATCCTTCATTCGTATCGATGCTCCCCGTATCTATCATTCCATCACTTCGTATCGATCCATGGACTTTGATTTTGGATCGATCAGAAGACATCTCATCCATATCGATACGAGTTGCTCCACCTCGGATCGATCAACAAGCCAATTTTTCCACATCGTTTCTAGACGTTTACTCTTCGCCTCGATCATGAAGACTGCTTTCCACCATCTCCAAAACTCCATGTATTCTAATCGATTCCACATCCATCCCCTCGCATTGATACGAGGTTGTCACTTGAGTTAGATAGATCTGGAGTCAGTGACTTTATGTCCATCGATCCTCTCCTGCTACCTTCCTTCTTCTCCAAATCTCCAAATTTCCATTAGCCACACTCTCAACTTCACCCCAGTCACACTCCGGCGCCAACGACACCGGAGATGGCCGTTGCCATCAACGAAATGGCATGAAACTCAAGTCTCGTCATTATAAGCACGATTTTATTGATTATTTACCTAGCTCGAAGGATCTGGGTAAAAGATTAGCAGTTTGGTATTTGGGGACGAAGGATATATAGTTTCTTCTTTTTCTTTGATGGATACGAAATGGTAATAGAGGCAAGATGGAAAAATATGCTAAGTATAAAAGGTATTTATACTCCTTCGTATCCAACATGAAAGACGATTCGTATCCCAGTTTCCTCACCGATTAAATCGGTCAATGTGGCCATCAATACGAAGCACCTCTTTCTTATCCATCGATACAAAGCGCATCTTTCGTATCCATCGATACAAAGCACATCTGAACCCCAACATCTCGTATACATCGATACGAAGCGTTCCCATGCGTTTATGCTTATAACTCTCGTATCGATCACCATCGATACAAAATACACTCTTATGTGCCCCAGATCGATCCAGGAGAGGATTGATATGAAGAAGGACATCAAAACAACCATCAATCATTATTGCAACTCGGATTTCAAATCGATCCAGGAGAGGATCGTTACAAAACTCGATCTAAAGGAACCATCAATCAATGGCAAGAACTTCTTTTCACCAAAATCGATTTAAAAAAAAGAAAAAGAAGAAGCATGAACTTGACAACGACCCATGGACGTGCAAGCGTGAATGGGAGTCAGGTTAAAATACGTGCATGCATGCTATACTAACGTTTGATTCTCAAAGTTAACAAGGAATCGAATGCTTACCTGGTGGCAGCTAGAACAATCAACAACAAATTGCTAACACTTGACCTTAAACTACAACAAAAATTGCATGATCATTAGCAGTCTACAATGCAATATTTATACAACTGGAAATCAATCGAGGGTTACATCTCTTGATGAAAGGACAACAACTGTTCGGTAAATCGGATAGAGCCTTTTCAGAATGAAGATTGCAGCTTTTCAAAGCACGTCATGTTCACATAGGACGTACTTTGGGGGGAAAATGTTATCCCACCTTTTAGTAAGGCCGTGATATCAAGGACTTGACTAGAGATAGAAGACAGTCCGCTCCGGAAATCAGTTACCTGCAGATTCACGATGGATACAAGAAAACTTGGTCCGAGTCTGGATCGAGCCACATTTAGCATGATATGACAATCAGAGCTATGGAAGGCGAAATTCCAAATTTCAGGTCAATCGGAGTTCGTATGCTCGAGTTATGGAACGATCAAGATCCATCTGAAACACGCCCATCTCGTATCCATCATTTCATATCCATCCATCTGTATCCATCATTTCGTATCCATTAACATCGATACAAAATAAACGTAACTCAATTACTCGGCATCCATCGTTCATATCCATATGGTTCAAGCACATAACGATGGACTTCGGTACTTCCCAGATCGATCACGTTTCACTTGGCCAACAACTGCATTTCTCGTATCGATCACCTACTTGATCGATACGAATAACAGAGCCTACAATCGATACGAAGACGACGACAAGGCATCGATACGAGAAGCAAGGTATTGGATGGATACGAAAGAAGCGGTCAACCCAAAAGAAGAGGTCCCTATGCACAAAATATGGATCTCCACAAAGCGCGCATGCCACGTCATCGACACGAAGAGATCGATACGAAGGTATCGATACGAAAGCTTTAGCCACTCCATATTTGCAAATTTGATCGATCAATAACCCACAACCACAAATCCAAATACAATGAGATTTTCATAGAAGCTTGCATATCATCTTAGGAACATCCATGATCGATCGCAGCTCAATTGGAGCAACTTCCGATCGATACGAAAGCAATGTGGATCGATCAGGGATTGATCCCAAACGGCTCCAGATCGACTGTGTGGGCCCACCTAGGCTTGAGAAAGGGTATTCCGAGATTCAAGGTAGATATTTCCAGCTTCACACCTATAAATAGCACCCTCGTTGCAACTAAAAAAGGACTTTTATGTTGCTGCTCGGGTTAAACTCCATTGAAATTCGAGTGTTAGCTGTTGTACTGTTGTAACTCAGTTTCTAATCAGCAATAAACATCAAAACCTTCAAAGTGGACGTAGGCCATAGCGACAAACCACTATAAATTCTTGTTTTCTTTCTGTTACTGCTTATTTTCTTGGTGTGATTGTTAGATTAGCCTCATTTTTCATTTTACTTCTTCATTCTAATCTCTTCAATTACATCCGACGAGTGTTGTGGCCATTTTTGGTACAAACAAGGATAACATATGTTTACATGTATGTAAGTAAGATAAATTTTGAAATTATTAAAATTTATTTAAAATTGTTTAATTGAATAAATTAATTAAATGTTAAGTAATTAAATAAAATGCACATATATAAGATATATATGTGTGTTATACTATAAAGGTTATAGTGTGCACTATAAAGGTTATAGTAGATATGTCAAATATAACTATTGTATTGAAATTATAATATAAAATTAATTAAAGAGTTAATTAGTTAAAACTAATTAAATAAGATTTAATTAATATAATATTATACATAAGACTATTGTATAAGTTAATTAAGTTATAAAAGTTATATAATAACTCAACTTATGTAATATGAATGTATAACAAAAGGTAGAACTTTACATAAACTATAAATAGACTTAAGGAATAAATACATATGTAAATGTACATATACCATGACTTCTGATGTGTCTGACACTTGAATCATGAGAGTATTTCATAAGAAATACATTATTCCATAAGTCGATATCACTCGATATAATTTATTAAAGATTATGAATCTTTAATATAAAGTTGTCCTCTATCATTTATATAATTATAGATTGCTTGCATACTCCTTAGTTGTCGAGCTTTCCTCAAGCTAGGATGTTATGTGTAGTACTTAATATATTGAATAAATGAGGTAAGATAACCACACGTATTTGTTGAGCTTTCCTCAAGGTACGTGCATTAAACTTAGGCCGTCGTGAAATGATAGGTGCGAGTGAATAGTCCCACATTTATTGTTGATATTTTCTCAAGGTAAAGGCAGGATCATGACAAGGTACCAAAGGTTAGGAGTTGTATGTGATACAACTGATAAAGAGTTATCCATCGTATGCCGGCGTATGATTTGTTGAGCTTTCCTCAAGGTCAGAATCCCAAGGCATACGAGTCATAATATCCACCAGTGAAGTTGAAATACTTCTATGTTTCGCTTAAGGTTTGGTGTAACATAAAATACTACTGGGAGCCTTATTAGAAAAATGAAATGGTAACATTTAAACTTTCTAATATTGTCAAAACATATGCTAAATAATGTTATAATTATCTATAATGATAAATTTGAGCATTTAATATGATTGATAAAACATTTATCAATTAACATATACAAATAAACTAAATTGAAAGTTGACAAATGGTAATATAATACCCACTATTAAATTTTTATTGCATTTTCTATACCCCTTTAAGTGCCTAATTTTTACAACTACTTAATACATTCATAAAATGATCACTTATGTGTTTATTTGGTTTAGACTATGTATTGCATTTTATGAGTTTCGAACTCTAAAAGCAATACAAGACTATGGATGGATATTTGATCCATATACTATCACATATAAATGTTATATAGTGAATGATCACATTTCGTAATGTATGATACTTCAATAAATATAGTTCATTTGAAATAAGCCAATAAATTGTACTATGAGATCGAGTGTTCAATTTGATTGATTACATAAAAGATCATACTACAAGACCAAAGTACAAGATAAATCAAAGAACTCGATCGCTGAAATGTCAGTTTAAGTAGTTTATTCAAAGAGCAACATATTTGATGTCCTTAAATGTTAAGGAGAATCAAATGCACTTTCGTAAAGAGTTTGTTATGGTATTGTAGTTAGGGTTTTCTTTTGAATGGTTTGACCATTAAGAAACGAAAATGAATGTATAAGAGTAAATGTGATTTAAGGTATGTTGGGATGGAGAGAGTGAATAGTCATTTCTTCTTCATAAAAAAACAACGGAAATGAGAATTGTAATAGTAGTGATTGATACTTAACATTGGAATGAGAAATATGCTTTCTGTTTCGAAATGTATTTTCATATAGAAAATTGTTTTCTATGAGATTTTTTCTTTGAGTTCAAGATATTTGATCAAAGAACTCTCCACGATAAACTATTTGTAGTATATGAAATAAACAAATCTATATTAAGTGAATGATGAACCTTCGAATTTAGTACCCTATTATAGTAATGGTGGAAATAGTAGGAGCATGTCATGTAGCACTTATTGATTGCACCAAATTATGAAAATTGTTTTTGTAAAACATACTGAACATTATTTATGAAATAACGATTATTTTTTGTTATCGACTGAAAAATAGACGTAACCATATTTCTATGAATATTATGAATATTCGTTATGAAATAAAACTGTAATGTGGTATTTGTTTCATAACAAAAGTGGTGCATTGGAAAATACATAAGTATCTAATATTATTTACAGTTATTCTGGAATTATAAACTAAGCCGTAGTTTTGAGAAAATAATTTTATTATATGGTTTTGAATCATATGATACTTGTTAATTATATCTCAAACAATAAAGGGCTATGCACCTATTTAGTGGGAGCTTCATAAGAGTTGATGAACTCTTCGGATTGAGACATGTAGATGTATGCAATCATAATTCTATAAATACCAAAACGGTTCCGCGTACTTCATCATCACTGATGAGTCATCATCGACATGGACATGTGTATTTGAGACACATTTAGTACATCTATGGTAAACTCATTGAATATAAAACAGGAGTAAAAATAACATGCAATAGAAATGATTCGATTTGATCGAATGAGTGAGTATATTGGAAAAGGTACCAAACGTACCTAAAATGTATAAAGATTCAATCTCAAAATAAGTCCTTCATGTGATACATAATTATGCATTGATATGTAGTAATCGAACTTTGTTGGGCAATGTATGATTAATTGTGAGTGAAGTTGAGTTAGTTTCTTTCTACAAGCTAATGTACTTAAGAGTAGTACACAAGATTAATATTATTTCATCTGAATAACAGTTTTCAAAATCTTACAAGATAAGGGTTTATTAGAAACTCCAACATATCCTAGGCCAAGGAGTTGGCAGGTAGTGCGAGTCGAAAGATTGAAAGTAATTGTTGTTTATGAGGGATCTTGTATGAATCTTCCCAAAAGGATTTTGGAAAGGACTATCATTGAATGACATATTTATGTTTTGAACATAATTTTTGTAAACAAAAACCAAATCAGTTTTATAAATAAAGAAATTCATAAAGCATTTATGAATCCCTATTCTATTTACACTGAGAAACAATTGTTGTTTTAAAATATACCAACTTCATTGTGAAGGATTTCTTTGAGGAATTATTGGTAGTTAAATGGAATTGGATACGATCTATAGATAGAATTGATTATATGAGATGAAATGAAATTAACTAACCTAAATGCACACATAGCATTAGAATGTCTAATAAATATTCTCGTACATTAAAGAGAAACTAAGAATTTCTTATTAATATCAAAATTATATAATCCTCTATTGTTTAATTAAACCATTACGAGTGTTGACTCTATATGGTATGATGCGCAAATCCGAAAGAATTCAAAGTACACTATCAAAATATGATTTTGGTGGTCGTAACCAAAGGGATGTGATCCATCGGCCGAGATTGTGTCCTTATGAGAAAGACTAATGCAGTTGGAATTAAATGAGCAATGTTGATAAGAACAATATCCAATTCAACTGTTGAAATTAGCATAATAGATTCGGTATTCAACATGCTAAAGTTAATCAGATTTACTCACAAAATTACCGCTTGATAAGAATTTAGTGTTTTGGTACATATGTATTGAAACAAAAAATTTTAAATAACGATTTAGAGTAAGCTGTTTACATATATTAACCAAAAATGTCTCAAAGTCATTGGGAATGATATCGAGTTTGTAAGTCTCTGGATAAGATCTAAGAAATGATACGAAAGTATCATTTTATATGTATCAAGATGGAATAAGAATTTTGATAGAAATCATATAGTTTGATTTTCAATTAACGTGCAGAGGAAGCGTGTGTTCATAAGAAAGAACGTTAAAAGGTACATTTATATTTCTAAGATGTAAGTAAACAACACACTATTGACTTTAACGGTGTACTAGTGTTGAAATCAACCTTGGTTGTTTTAATACCCAACTTTGGATTGTAAATGACGTCTTTTATAGTGAGTATAAAAGATATTGGGAATGTCCCAAATCAATATGTAAATACACCTTATTAAATTGGTTAATACGTAACATGTGAGTTCCTTATGCATTGGTAATAGAAATTATCATACATGTTATGTTGGTTATGATATTGTGATTTGTTTATGTATTTGATACATGAAGCAAATATCAAATCCAAATTGATATCACTAAATGGTTGTTTGAAGTATTCTCGTGTATTTATGGAGTACTAAGGAATTGTTTACAGAAACAAAAACTGCATATGATTCAAACATCATAATTGATATTGAGTATAATATGTCAATAATAAATTCAAGTTAAGAATATTTAAATTGGAAATGTTCCAAATGAAAGATCGTGGCTGGTTCAATGAAAAAGGCTAAGTATACCGTCTTGAATAGTGCCGCAATAAAAACAGTGTATATAAATATGTAAGTGCACAAATTTATAACCAAGCCAATTCCAAATGTTGAGAATCTCGTAACATTGTTATATGATAAAAATGTCGCGATATAGTTCGTAATAGAACTTAGAGCTTACCAGAAGTCGAGAGACATGCTCTGAATTGTTCCACATGATAAAACAGTTTATCACTGTCGGTGAGAGCTGATTGACAAAGTAGATAATTGAAACAAAACAACATACCCTTTCACAAAGGGATTGACCTAATTGGTTTTGAGAAAACCAATTAGAGATGTTGGAATAAGATTCCATAATTGACCCCACGTGCAAGTGGAAGGTTGATAGAGTTAGGGGAATGCCTAGGGGGCAACTATGTAATTTGTTACATATATCTAACTCATTGACCAATCTTGTTTGAAACAAAGGTGTTTTCTTTCTATTATATACTTGATATAATATGGTTATATTAATTAATTAATTTAATTAAAAGTATATTTAATAGAAAATCCATAAATGGTATGTTTTATGATAGTAGTTACAAAGTGTTGTAACCGTGAGTAATTTATCACAATGAAACAAATATATAATTTTAAATGTTCCTAGTCAAGATGCATCGAGATTGGATATTGATGTATGCATTAAGACTAGAGTACGTAATGCTCTCCAAATATTGGGCAGTGTATTACTCATGACCACTGGAGGCATCTAGAGGTTACGTACTAATAGTTATTGGATAACTATGGAATGACTCACTCGGTAGTTTTCTGTTGGTTAATATAACTAAGGTCATACTGAAAATATCGATGTGACTAATTTACACAATTCTTTCGACTTGAGAATACTGTGAATCTTCAATATGAAAGCTCCGCTGTCACGACCCGACTTTCTATGCCCAGAAAGACGTATCGTGAATTAAGAAAGAAAGGGATAGAAGAAGAAAAGAAAGAAAAGAAGAAAGAACAACAACATCAGAAACTCACAGCGGAACGAATGAAATATAATATATCATATAAAATATTACATAGTATCATATACATCAGAGTTACACAACTTATACAACACATATTAGACAGTTATAAACATCTGTCTAATTCATACAACTCAGGTATCACAGATACAGACACAACATATACACAGCAGAAACTCTATATATCTACTCGCTGAAGCCTCCTGCTTCACAGCTCCTCCAGAATTCGTCAAGATTATCCTGAATCCCTTGACTACTCAATACAATATTGAGTACCCAAGAGTTTAATAAAACAGAAAATAAACACTTGGGTCAGACATGGGTCTGGTGTGAGTAAACGGTTAGATTGCTTAACTTTGAAAACCTTTGAAAACAAAAGTATCACGTAAGACTCCCCACAAATAAACATGGGTAAGTTTTTACCTTACGCTAACTAAAACATTTGATAGGAAATCCGATTGTATTATAATAGGGTCTAGGGTTTTCAAGTAAAATACAGAAATAGCTGAAATGCTTACATCTCACATTCCAACATAGTTGGGCACAACTAATACGTACGGCACTTATTGGATTTTGGATTCCATACAATGGCAGGGCTACTGGGGTACCGCCCGTCACAGTACGTGGCCTAGATCACCGTACCGAGGAGTACGCCCGCTCCCCTGCAACACAAAGCCGGAACCATCCCTTACTGGATAATTCCGAACAAGATAACCCCGTAGTTGGCGCGACCAACCACACACTAAGCCGAATAAAAGAAAAGGGACCTCTAGACAGGGATCTATCTTGCTCTCAGTGGGTGCTACCCACGAAGCCTTGCTGCACCTCCCCTGTTTTAGCCATTCCCGGTTGATGAGGCTTGAGGTTACGATTACCTTTAATCAGAACATATCACTTAGAATGCTCATCGTCCGCCTGACGATGTGCTGAAAGCATTCAATCCATACAAGTTCGTTCCGGGTTCGAACGAAACCGAAGGCATTATCTCGTTACACTCGTTTTGGAATCACCCTTAGAGTTAACGACAATAACCCTTGCACTCTGAATCTTCATCTTCACTTGAGATTCACGACCTATCGTAAATTTGGATCGATGTGGTATTCGGGTCTCCAGACCTGGAATACCGGTATACGGAAACCCGATCCCGGTCTCATCGAAATCCAAAACGTATCTTTTAAGGCCAAGTTGTTTAAAGGTTTAAACATTTAAACTTATATTCTGAATGATATAAACAGATAGATAAATAACATTATCACAATAGATAATTCATATCAACATTCATCTCATAAAGCAGCATATCACATATCAGAGATATCAAATCCAAATCATCCAGTATCAACCAATCACCCAATATTAATCATCCAATATAAATCAATCATTCAAAAGCAGAATTGATTAACTCCAAATCAATTTAATTAACCTTTAATTAAATTAATTACTATCCTTTAATTACTTGGATTACCTTAATCCTGCTTACTAGCATTAATTAATTACAAATTAATTAATTAATCATCTCTTAATGATCTTCCCTAATTAATCTTCCTTGATTAATTATACTTTAATTACATTCAAGTAATTATTCTTAACCATATACAGTAATTAACCTTTAATTACTATCATTAATTACAATAATTAATGAACCTTCATTAATTAATTAACTATAATTAATTATATTAATCCTTAATTAATTACAATTAATTAATCATACTTAAATTAATTGCTTTTATTAATCAACCTTGATTAATTAATAATCCTCTAATTACTTCATTAATTAATTACCTTCTAGTTAATTTAAATAATTAATCTTTAATTAACTACATTCCTTAATTAACCTAAATAAATTATAAACAGTAATTAACCATCTTTTAATTACTTACCTTAATTAATTAATTCCTTAATTAATTATATTAATTATTCTTTAATCAGTTATTATTGATTAATTAATCTTAATTAATCAACCTTAATTACATCATTTATTATGTTAATTAATATTACTTAATTAATTAATTACTTCCTTAATTAATTACTCTCTTTTAATTAATTACCTTAACAAGATATTAATCACATTATAAATTAACCTTAACTCTTCAATTAATTAATTACTCTTTAATTAATTAACTTCAAATCAATTATATTAATTAATCCTTTAATTAATAACATCAAATGATTAACTCTTAATCACTTCCATTTAATTACTTCTATAAGTAATTATCCATTAATTACTTCCATAAGCAATTCCTCTTAAATTAATTACATTGAATAATTATCTATTAATTACCTCACTAAATAATTACACTTAATAAAAACATAAGTGATTATCTTTCTAAAATTAATTACATTAATTAATAAATAAATTAATCATCACTCAATCTCTAATTCATTTATTTCTTAATTACATTTATTCCCACTAATTACTTTATTAAGTAATTATTCTTAATTACAACAAGTAATTAAACTTTAATTAAATTTACTTATTTATTATCCTTAATTAAACTCAAATTATTTACTTTATTTAAAACCCATTTAAAAATCAATCATATATTTAAAAATGTAATTTTACTTTAAAACAATTTAAACCCTAAATTTTTATTATACTTAAAATCTTTGAAAATGCTTTTCAAACATGTTTAATTAAATTAAACAATTATTTATCTTTGAAATAATTATCATATCCTTTAAACTTATCTATTTAAAATATATTTGAAATCTAATTAAACATTACTTTATAATTTCTTTTGAAAATAACATTGAAACATTTGAAAAGCTTGAGTACATTCTTTAATAACCCAGTATACTCAAATTACCCGAGCCAAACACGTTTCTTCCCCGATAAAACTTCGAGTCGCTCGTCTACTCATCCACTTCGAGTCTTCACGCAGAATTCACGAGACCTTCCCGAGAAATCTTCTTCTTCCCCAATGTCGAACTCACCTGGTACACGAACGTGCACACGTGCACGTGCACGATCAAACCTCTCCCCTCCGACCATCCAACTGATCGCCGACCAACTCCATACGACCTCGACAACCCAACCATCAACCCAGAAACCAATCTCCACCATCGAAACGAAATTCGACCACCTCGATCAAAACTGGAACCCACATCTCGATCAGAAACAACCCATCGCCGACGAACTCCGCCTCGAGAAGCCTCGCCCACTTCGCCGCAGCTTCGCCATGACTCCAGCAAACTTTTCCCCCCATCGCGATCGTGTCCGATCCCCTATCCACTTCGAAACTCCTTTGACAACAGACGAACAAAAACTCCACCTAAAACCCTAGTTTGATCGAATTCGATCAATTTAGACATTGGAAAATTTTGATTGTATTTTTCCCATTATCTCCAACACTCAAGCTAGCTTCGATCAAGAAATTGCCTCCGATCATCACGTTGATCAACGGCAATCAACAAAGATACCCAAAACGAATATCTCTAAAATTCACATGAATTATCAATCTAAAAATTTTGATATGTATATTAAAATTCATCATTTTCTATTACTAATCAAATTCTATAATCAAATTCTGAAATTATGAAGATTGATTCTTGGCTAAATTTTAGATCATCACTGGTATTCATCTTTCAGAAATAATTGCCAAATATAAATTCTAGAAACCATTTTTAAAATTGAATTTATATTGTAACAATCCTCTTTCATTCACAAATCAATATCTAATATCGATTTTACAAAGAGGATTTGAATTTTAGAACTTGATTTTCCAATCTGAACTATAAACAGGGCCTATTTTCCTATATACCTACATATACATTCAGATATTTGCATATATACAGACACGCAAGCAAGTACACACCATCATTCAACCATATATACATGCATTCATATCAGATCAATTTAATCTACCACTGACATCAAATAAAATCATCAGGTTAAACTGTTTTTAAAAATAAATTTACTCACCTATTTTAAAACAGAGGGACAGGCTTCCTTTATTGATCTGGGACCTGATGCTTGATTTGATCTTTGAATTTTGATTTTATGTTGAGTTGATCTACTGCTTGATGAAGCTTAAATCTTTGTTTGATTTAGTTGCTGAGTTGAATTTTCTTGCTTGTTGATCTTCATTATGTTTGCATGATTTCAGGTCGAAGTTGAATTGATTTTGAAAACTGTTGTTTGTAGCTTGATTCAGTTTCATTTGCATTTGGTTTCTGCTTTGATTTATTTATTTCTTTGTTTCAGTTTTTGGAAAGATGAGGAGAGAAAAAGAAGATGGAGGAAGAAAAAGATTCGAACTGAAGAAAATGAAACCAGGTTTCTTCTACAACTACATTATTTATAAAATAAAATTTTTAAATAAAGAAAATGTTGCCACTTGTTTTATTACTAACTAGACAAATGTCCAACTTGTTTTTATATGTTTACAAGTGTTAAAACAATGCATAATTATGTCTAGACCCTTATTAATAAAAGTAATTATGTTTTTCTATTTATGTAAATGTGAATTATTATTTATTTTTACAAACCTTCTAAATTTAAGAGATATTTAAAAAGAAAGTTTATTTAATATTATATATACACACTTATAACCATTTTAGTTTAGTACTTTTTAAAAGAAAACAAGATAAAATAATTCTTTTATTAAATCTTATTTAAACTATCATACTTTAGAAATAATAATTATCTTATATTTTGAAAATATAAAATTATCCTTAAATTAGCATTTGAAAAATATTAAATTTAAATCAAAGACTTCCTATTTACAATATGTATACTAATATATACATTATAAATAGAATATATTTTTATTAGCTTTGAAAGATAAATTTTATCCATTTTAAATTGTTAGAAATGATATAAATAAATATTACTAAATTAAATATTGCCAGATTAAATATTGATTATCCTTTAAAGATTAAATTATCAATTTAAATTATAATTATAAAGAAAATTATCAATTCAATTAAATTATCAATACAGATTATTAAATTTATATTACCCAAAAACCCGGGATATCACATCCGCTTTGATTACAGTCAAATCATGGCATAGCGTCCATCGAGTGACTATAGTTAGGTCGATGGAAGTATTGGAAGTGAAGCTCTAATCAAGAGAGGATTCGTCTCCTCGGTTATATGGGGTTAGTATCACGGTCAACTCAAGTCAACTTAAAGTCAAAATATTTGGCCAGAGTAATTCGGTTGATAATAATTGTTATTATTGAAGCAATGAATTTGTGTTTGGATTATAGAGTTGAATGTGGATGATATTGAAATTTTGACCATTACCAAATTCAGCAAGTCCAAAGTGATATAGTTTTGAGGAAGAGAATTGGTGTAAATAATTATCACAACTGGGTAACGCTTATTAAACTAAAATGTGATTTTATCCAAAAATGAGTAAATGATAAATTTGGCCATAATATCACACCACTTGCTAAGTGAAGTATGAACGTTAACGTTTGAAAATTTCGACGTTAATCGCTGACCGAATTCATACCCAAGAGTCACACAACCGAAACGATGAATTCTCTTTAGACAAAACAATTTAATTAGTTTATAATTTTTATAAATTAATTAAATAAATTAATATTTTTCAAATATTATTTATGAATTTTGAATATGATTTAAAAAATAAAATTATTGCATATATTTATAAAAGTTATGAATATATTGATTTATATGAGATATCGATAACAAAATATGTTAAATATGATTGTACATATTTAATTGTGGAAATTAGCCATAAGGGCCTCTTTAGCAAGTGCAATTAGTTTCTAGGACACACAACTGAAATAATCACTTTTAAGGATAAAATGCAAAATAATTAGTTTCTAAGGCCTAAAAACCTATGAAATTATGTTCTTGAAAGTAATTGGACTGTTGACTTTGTCCTTAAAAGTAATTATTCTGCTGATTTTGGCCTTGAAATTAACTTATGTGGATGTGTGTCCTAGAAACTAATTGGACTGCAAAGTTTGCCCTTCTGGTGAAATTCCCCTATTTAATTTGGGTTAAATGGGCTCACAATCCATGAGATTTGGAGAGGATAGGCGTTGGTTTGGAGAAAGATAGGAGGTGGCTACAACATGTGTGATTAGTTTTTGAGATGTGTGGTTGAGATCATTGTTTGCTCTCTTGTCCTATCCATATAAGCCAATCTCAAAACCCTAATTAAAAAAAAGCTAATTCATTTTTTGAACCTCCACTTTCTTCTTTCTCTTCCTCATTTTAATGGCAGCAACTTTCCTCTAAAATCATCCCTAAAATTCTCAAATCTAATTAAAAATACCAATTGTAGTAGAAGGTCTCCAATCCCGGATTGGCAATCTGACGGATTGTGAATTGTTCTTAGAAGTGAAATCATTGTTCAACGTAGACTCAAAGGCTTCATTAGGAGGTGCACTTTTATTTGTTATCATTGTTTGATTTTAATTTTATCATATAAAAGTTGATTTACATCCAAATCCTCTATTTGTATTCAGATCTGTTTATTGTTTAGATTTGGTGATATTTTTGTGGGTACATGTGTTTGTTACAATTATATTGGTTATGTGCTTGTCATAATATTTTGTCTATAGATTTATTATTGAATTAATTTTCTGAAAAAAAGGTTTTAATTTTGATATATATATATATATATATATCTAGTTCCTTTCATATATATATATATATTAAATGTGTATAGATCTTCAAATTATGAATACGTATAATTTTACATGTGTTTGTATATCATATATATTTAATCTTAAAATTTTCTTATGATGATTTGTACCTTTTATGAATCATAAAATATAAAAATATTTTATTAAATATGTATATATATATATATTATTTAATGATTTTGTTAATTGTTTATTATGAATAAAATAACTAATGGTTCAAAATTTCAATTTTATATTTTTTTTAACTTGTTGATAATATGACAGTAAAATTTTCAAGTTTTTTAAATTTAGTTTATTATTTTTAAAAATTAATTCACTTTCAACCTGCAATCAATTGTTTAATTAAAAATATAATTTTAATTAAGAAAATTCTAGAAATATTTTTAAGGCTTATATATGTGTCTGGACCCTTTATAAAATGTTTCAGATTTTTACAACTTATTAATTAATTTTGGAATTAATTTATTTTTGAAATGCAATTAATTATTTAATTAGAAATATAATTTTAGTTCAGAAAATTCCAAAAAAATTAACTAAGCCCAAAATATATCTCGGATACCTTAAGAATCTTTTTTAGAATTTTTCAACTTGATTTCCTATTTTTAAGAAATAATTTAATTACAGACTATTATCAATTATATTTAATAATAAATATTATTTTAATTGTAAGAAATTACATAAATTAATCTTAAGCCCAAAATGTGTTTCCAGATTTTCTAAAATTTGAAAAACTTTTATTATTATCGTATAATTATTTTACATTAATTTGTTATGGCAGAAACTGTTTTATTCAATAAATTATATTTACACACACACACACACACACACACACACATATATATATATATATTAGTATTTTGTTTTGACATATTATGCAAGCACATGTTTGGAAACATTAGAGTACATAAAAAATGAGCTTATGTGTACGTTGCAATGTAAATCCCAGCATCTATATATGGGCACATTATACCCTTCATGAATTATGATGTTACACATAAACACACACATATATGTGTGTGTGTCTATATATATATATATATATATATGTATGTATGTATGTATACGATACACACACAGATATATCTATATGTATGTATGTATGTATGTATACGATACACACACAGATATATATATATATATATATATATATATGTATATATGTATGTATACTTGTATAAATAAATAAAATAAAATTAAATAAATCTCAAACTAAAAATTGTACAGTTAGAATACACATGGACAAAGTAATAAATATTACCATGAATAAATTATTAACAATGGAATTTAATGAATCAATCAATTCAGATTAAAGATGGAAAATGAAAGGCTTTTTTCTCTATTTAATACAATTAATGCTCTCAATTAATTCTTGTTTTAGGGAAAGAAATGAAAGGTTTCATTCCCTATACATTAACACTTATAAATAAATATCAGGTGTATTTGATACACTATACATTTAAAATTAAATATATATACTTCCCATTAACTATTTTAAATAGAATACAAGATTTTATTTAAACCAAATTTAGAAATGTTCTAAATGAAATTTAGACTTCGTAGGCCCATTAAAGATCCAAAATGGTAATTTTTTCTAAAATTCACTCATTTCTTCCACTTTGGGCTAGCCCAGTTCCTTCACACCCCTACAAAGATAGGTCGTGAGCATATAGGGTCCATTTTGGGCTAAGGCAAGTGAAAAGCAAGGAGAAGGCATGAAGTTAGGTGTTGGAAGGAAGAGGATGGACTCAGTTTGCTTGGACTTGCTTGTTTTTTCCTTAAGGGTAAGCTAACTCACAACCTTGAATGAAAATATATAGTGCATATTTTCTTGTGTTTGAATATTTCTTTATGATTGAATGAATGGTGTTATATATTGTAATATTGGTATTTGTTTTTAATATTCTTTCGATTCTGCATTGAAAGCAAATGGCATATGTAATCCATATGTATAGACTTGAATGGACTTGTGGACTTGTAACATAGCCTCGGAACAAAGCACATAGATTGTAGTTGAACATTGGTTAGGTTGGGCTAATTTGAAAGTGCTCTTACAATGATAGTCGCTATAGATGCACTTAGAATTACCTCATGTTCGACAATTTCTATGGAACTTTGTAAAGATATCCTTAGGGGTTTATCATAATATTTGTTATGTTTTATATGTTGGCTTGCTGCCATAAAAAGTTTGGATAGTAAATAGTTAAGTAACATTTTGAAAAGTGGTCAAACTTCACTTGTGCAGAACTCCCTCGTTTAGCCTTGATTTTTGAACTTCAAATAATTGTAAAGGACTTTAAACTTAATTATTTATTTCATTCTTTTTAAAGTGTTAGCTAACTCATATTATAGAATTTTAAAAGTGGTTTGGGAGTTTTATAAATTTAAAAGAATTAATTGTGAATTTTAAAAGAAGAGGTTTTATTTAAAACATAAGGAAAACTTGTTTTTCTAAGTTAAAAGATTTTATAAACTTGTTATTTTAAAGTAATATTTTGGATAAATGTATTAAAACCTACTATAAGTATTTTATGTATTTTAAAGGTATTTTTAAGTAAATATAAGTTTTAGAAAATTTAGTTAATTATTGTTAAATTATAAGTATCTTATGTAATATAATACCTTTTAAATTGTTTTATTAAATATCTGGTTTTATAAATAAAATTACGGTACATATGTACATCATTTCAAAATGGGTTTTGAAAGTATAAATAAATGTTTTCAAAAAGGGGTTAAGAATTGCTTAGCGGCTAAATGGTTATATTGTGCGATTACTTATTGAAAAGTAATTAACTATGCTTGACACCAAAAACCAAGCAAGGTAGACTTCTCTATTTGTGAGAGTTAAGATTGATATTCGAGTGGGGTGAAGCAATAGTGCTTTAACCTACCAACTTTCCACTTGACCAAGGAATAGTTGAGTTAGAATGTCAAAAACATGTTAATCGTATTGATTACTTACTTGTTTATTGAATGTTAAGTAAGACTATGCTTAGCGCTAAAAGCCAACTAAGTAGACTTATCTATTTGTGAGAATTAAGAAATGAAGTGTTTGGGCAGGGCTTTGGTGTGCAACTAGTGCTCTAACTTACCTAACTTCATTCTTGACCAATGGATAGTATAAGTTAAGAAGTTCGAAAACGTATTAACTATACAAACCTTGATTTCTATAAGCAAACGTTTTAACTGGATAGTCGATTAATCGACTATCGAACTTGACCAAATATAACTTAAGAAGTATCGAAAGGCTTCGCGATTTCATACCAGTGAGAACTCTCGGGGAGGGGCATTGGTACAAAACCTCTCTAGCTTTCGCTTACTTCCGAAAGAACTGGAATTGAGTTAATTGAAAATTTTCAGTTGGTTTTAGAAAGTTTAGGATCAGTAAGTGTTTTAATTATCGAATAATACTTCAAAACTAGTATCCGAGTTCTATATTTTGAAACCGGTTGTGAGGTGAAATGCTATAGAGATGAACTATCTATCCTAAGGGTAAGTCAAAGGGAGAGGTTAGCATTTTCATTCATCGGAGGACTTATGCGGGAATCCAATTGAGGATTCATGTTCTGTTCGAGTAACGAGGACAAGTATGAGAGAGGCTGAACGTGATCTCGGCATCGGAAATGACAGAAAATAGAGTAGGAGCACAGCTTGGGGTTTATCTAACCCATGATAGGTTATATCAACTCCATTATCTAGAGTATGATTATCGATATTGCTAGCGGGAGTTGATGATACTTGGTTCCATGTGGTTATATTGGTTCGTGTGTGTTCTAGTTGTGTTTACCTTAATGGTATATTTTATCTAGAGATATAGGCGCTCAGAAGGTAGTTTCTAACCCCTGATGGGAGGGTGGCCTATCTTTATCTGAGGATGTCTCCAGCGAGAAATCCATAAACTTAGTGGTTTTGATTATACCTTAAATACTGTTATGGTGTGATTAATGTGAGCATCACGGCTATTTGATATGATTTATATTTTACGCGCTAGACATTATCTATTATTATTTTAATTTAACTTAATGTATGGTTGGTTTCTTTTGAGGGGAAAATCATTATGGCAATCTATATGGCTTAAGTAGTTATAGCTACATGTTGCATGTATCTTAGGTTTTCTCATTCAATACATATGCCCAACGCTTGGTTTTTTGTTTTCCCTAAATTCCTCGCGTACTCTTTTGAGTAGGCTGAGTAAAGCAGGTTTTATTTGGGATGCTTCAAAGTTTAGGAGACAAGCTGGAGGCTTCTGTTATCTATCATCTCTATTTCTGTTGCATTGTATTATGTATGTATGTACCAGCATTATGAGGACAGAAAATTATAACTGTCCAGGCTGATGATGGTACTTAAGTTTTGTAACTCTAAAACTTCTATATTTGAAGTAACTGTTTATACTGTTCTTTTGATATTATATATTATCGTTCCACTGTGAGATTCTAATGTTGTGTTCTTCCTTTCTTGTTCTATTTTTTTACCTAATAATATGTCTTTCCGGTACTTGGGTGTTCGACGATCAAATACCGTAGGTGTATTTAGTGCCGACATTCGAGGGTCGAAAAGTCGGGTCGTTACATTTGGTATCAGAGCCAGGTTTAGCGAACACCTTGGCTTTGGTTGGGTACGGCTCATTAGAGATCGGTTTAGTAACACCGTAGAATGAGTCGAGTGTATTGTACATATGAGAGCGTATTTGTAATTTGACAACTAGATTTTTAAAATTGTTCTTTAGGAATGCCTCTTTCTTTGTAATCCTTTCTTGAATAGCTCTTTCTTTAAAGTAATCCTTTCTTTGTATCTTTTCCTTGAAATAACTCTATCCTTTTGTATCCTAAGCTATTTTGCTATATTCAAGTAGTACAAACCATGAGTACTAGGGCTACCAATGCTCAAGGAGGTAGAGGTGGTCGGGGTAGTACTATCACGAATAGCGGGGTCGAGTACTAAGGAATGTTGCTCCTGCTAAGGAACCAAGGGTGGATATTGTAGAGGAGGTCATGCAGGTCATGCCTTAGTTGAGTTTTTCTTTATTATATCATGATTATGAGAGGTTGAAGGGTAAGAGGTTTGGTGGCATGGAGACGATCACAGAAATCCAAACTTGGATTAAGTTGTCTGACCATCTATTCAAGGATATGGAGCTGGATGACGCGATGAAGCATCGACTAACATCACAACATCTAATAGACGCAGCTATGGATTGATGGAGTTCTATTACAGCTGATGTCCAAGAGAACGACTTCTCTTGGGCCACATTTAAAAGGGAATCTGAGATGAAGTTTATCTCGGAAGCCGAGAAGATTTTGTTGTTTAGGAGTTTCTTGGTTTTGAAGTAAGGAGCCATGATAGTGGTAGAGTATGATAACTATTTCACTGCCTTATCTCAATTTAGGCCCGGTTTGGTAGACACGCCATTGAAGAGAAATGAGATGTTCATCGTGGTGATGCATCCGGAATTCAAGAGTAATATGACAAATAACATCATGGTAACTTATGTGAATCTGGTGAATATAGGTCTAAGGTTTGAAAGTTTGGCTCCAAAGCCATCTATTTCTACACTAGTTGGGAAGAACCAGCTTGGAACTATACATTGGTTAGTGGAAGGAAATGGCGAAAGCACCATTAGTGAAGACACCTATGCTAAGGTACAGAAGATAGAGCTGTTGACAGCCAGGACTCGGTTTGTTTCGAGGCATAGTTGCTATAACTTCCATTAGCTAGGTCATTTTGATAGAAAGTTTCGAATGCTTCAGAAGGGGCAGCAACCTCGAGCTTTTGCACAAGCTTCAGCACCTTATACTTCTGCCACTGCAAAGGGGAAGCAGGTTTTGGAAGGTATTCTGTCTATTTTTGGCATTTCTATTCATGTCTTATTTGATACTAGTGCTTCTCTTACTTTCATATATAATACTCTTGTTGATAGATTGAAACTTGAGCCAGTTATAACTTTAGTTCTATTTATGTGTCAAACCCTGTTCGGGGCTCGACCATTCTTTGTACGGTATGTTTAGGAGTTTTGATTTCATATTTTGACCAACTCTTTCCTTGCGATCTATATGCTCTGGGTTTTATGGGTTTTGATGTTCTACTTGGAATAGAGTGATTATCTCGATATTATGTAGTTCTGGATTGGGTGAAGAGAACTGTGTCATTTAAGACTAGCGGAGGGAAAATTCTAGTAGTGAATTATGGAGAGCCTAGTTCGCTTCTATCTGGTTTTCTTTATTCTCTTGATGTGGTGGAGGAGGAGTTGGGTTGGATCCCTACTGTTTGTCAATTTGCAGATGTCTTCATAGAGGTGTCGGGTTTACCACCTCATCGATAGATAGAATTTCACAATGATTTGGTTAAAGATGCAAAACCTATCGTATTGCCTATTCGTAGACTTGCACTAGAGGAGAAGTTGGAACTATCTATCTAGGTTAATGATCTATTGCAGAAGTGCTTGATCCAACCGAGTATTAGAGTTAGGGAGTGGTAGTCGTCTTTGCTATGATGGAAGACGGTTCCCTAAGACTATGTGTACATTACCACGAGCTTAACATGTGAACTGTTAGGAACAAGTATCCTTTGCCTAGGATAGATGACTAGTTCGATCAGCTTCATGAAGCTAGAGTATTTTCTCAACTAGATCTTGCTATGGGGTTCCATCAGTTGAGGGTGGCAGAGGAGAGTGTACCCTTGACAGCTTTTAGATCTGAAAGTTTTATGAGTGGTTAGTTATGCAATTTGGCCTAACTAATGCTCCAGCGTATTTCGTGGACATAATGAATCGAGTTTTCCGAGATGTGTTGAATAAGTTTGTTCTTGTTTTTGTCGATGATATTCTGGTCTACTCCATGATCGAGGAGGAACATTCGTGCCATCTATGAATTGTATTAGACATACTGGGAGAGTATGTGTTAAAGACAAAGTTCTCGAATTCACTTTTGGCGTTTAGAAGTGAGGTTCTTAGGTCATGTTGTTTCAGCAGAGGGTATTTTTGTGGATCTTGCTAACGTTATGGCCATTCAGGACTGGAAGAGGCCAGCAAGCGTAACTGATATTAGGAGCTTTCTAGGTCTAGTAGGTTATTATAGGAGATTCATACAGGATTTCATGAAGGTTGCCTCTCGCTTAACGAATTTGACAAAGAAAGATGTCAAATTTGTATGGACGGATAAATGCAAGCAAACATTCATGAAGATAAATGCAAAGTTGACTGATGCTCTTGTTCTTATGTACTAGATGGAGATAAGGGTTTGACTAATTACACTGATGCATGTGGAACTGGTTTAGGTGCTATATTGATGCGACATGGAAGGATGATCACTTATGTGAGTCGGCAGCTCAAACCTTATAAAGCAAGGTATGCATCTCATGAATTAGAGTTGTTAGCGGTACTATTTGCGTTAAAGATGTAGTGACATTATTTGCTAGGTGATTGGTTCGAGTTATATACGGATTATAAATCCTTGAAGTATATTGTTACACAAAAGAACCTAAACATGAGGCAGCAAAGGTGGTTGGAGTTTCTTGTGTCCTATGATCTAGATTGTATATTCTAGGGAAGCTAATATCGTAGCTGATGCACATAGTAGGAAGTATGCAATTATGGGAAATATTGAAGTTCTTCTGAACTTGATCAGTCGTGTCAAAGTGAATCAGCTTAGAGATCTTCATATTGCTAGGATAGCTAAGAATGAAAGCGAGAATGAGGCACCAGATAGGTGGTCGGGATTTGAAGTGGATAGACGTGGCATTTTGAGAATGAATGGTTGGTTATGTGTTCCGAATGTTGACATCATTAGGCATGAGGTTCTGATAGAGAGTCATCATTCTAGGTTGACGATACACCCAAGGTTCATTAAGATGTATCAGGACATGAGATGTACATTCTGGTGGGAAGGTATGAAAAGAGACATTTCCATATTTGTGAGCAGATGTGCTAACTGCTAGCAAGTTAAGGGTAGTCACCAGAAGACAGCTGGACTACTTCAGTCACTTGAGGTTCCGAAGTGTAAGTGGGAACATATTTTCATGGATTTTATCGATGGATTGCCTAGGTCGAGGAGGGGTAACGAAGGTGTGTGAGTTATTATGGATTGATTGACGATAAGTGTGCACTTCTTACCTGTTAAGGCTACAAGGACGGCTTTTAGTTTGGCTAAGTCATATGTTAAGGAGATTGTTAGATTACATGGTGTTCCTTGTGATATCGTGAGTGATAGAGATGCGATATTCGCAAGCTAGTTCTGTAAGAGTTTGCATAAGGCATTAGGGACTGAGCTTAGTTTGAGTATCGCTTACCATCCGCGGACCAATGGTCAAATGAAGAGGGTGAACCGTGTTTTAAAGGACATTCTTCGAGCATGCATTTTAGATTTTGGGGGTTCGTGGGAAGAGCACTTACCACTTGTTGAGTTTTCATACAACAACGGTTTTCAGACCAGTATCGGAATGGCACCATTTGAGGCGCTGTATGGAAGGCCTTGCTAATCTCTATCGTATTGGGTAGAATCTGTAGATCGTCTAGTGCTTGGGCTGGATATGATTCCGGAGGCATCAGATAAGGTAATATGGATTAGGAAACAAATTAATGAAGCATAGAATTGACAAAAGAGTGATGCAGACGAGAGCTATGCAGTTAAAGCCCCACAAAATCCCCGTCAGAGCAGAGCGCTTTTCGACCGCTACGCTATTTCAATTTAGCGCTATTAAATGATGAATCCGTTTTAAGCTCCTCTATATTTCGCTACACCCACTAAATCAAGGTTTTTTTAGCACCCACTTTAGCAACATTAATATATGGAGGTTGATTTGATAAGTTTTCTTTTTAACCAAATCAACGAAGTTAGGGTAAAGACCTAATTTCAAGGCATAAATTCTCAATATAAGTTAGAAACCCACTATAGTCGCTAAATCTAGTCTACATAAATAATGATATTCATCGGTTTTGTTATATAAAATTAAACAATATTTCCTTTTCCTATTAAAGAATGTGAGAATGAGAATAAATTAACTCTAAATATGTTTTATATTTGGTGAAGATTTTTGCACCACCGTTATTTTCCGCTATATCCCTGCTATAAATTTTTACGTCTCCACCGCTATAGAATGCTAAGCACTTTAACTACACAAAACGAGAGGCGCAGATACTTGGAGTTCTCAATTGGAGACTTTGTATTCATGAAAGTTTTGTTGGAACATAGGTTTTGATTGTTGACAAGACACATAAATTCACGAATCTACGACTACGATAACATCCAGACTCATCGGCTCAATACATGGTTTGTATAGTTATATATTTTAACAAGAGTCATCAAATGTGTATATAGAGTCTAGTTGAGTGCTTTGTTAAAATATTTCCTCAAGAATCATCATTCACAATCAATTAAACTTGCAAGCATATTTTAATCAAAATCAAGTTTTCAAAAAATGCATGAAGCAAGGCTCGAACCAGGGTCACTAGTTTAGAAGGCAAGTGCTCTAACCAAATGAGCTATGGTGATTTTTTATTATCAACAGAATTCAATCTACTGAATATCTATAAACAGCCTATTGAACTTGTGCACATATGTATACACGTTTATATTTGCAATTTCAGTCGACTGAAGTTCATAGACCAGTCGATTGACCTGGTTCCAACTGCTATTTTTTGAAAAGACACTTCTTTTTTGAATAGCCTTCTTCCTCGCGAAGAGTTGCAACCATTGCTATTAGTTGAGAACTCTTCACCAGCAGTTGCAACTCCTTAACTACTATATATATGCATGAATTTCAAAATCAAATTACTTCACTTACTTGCTTATACTTGAATCATATTTTCTGAATTAACTACTCTCTTGAATTCATACATTCATTGCTTACATATTCATTTCCATATTCTTCAAGCAATTTGAAACTTCCTAATCTTCATATACACACAACTACACACATCATACTTGAGGAAAAGATTATAGGAAGAGTGTACTACAAGTGACAAATCTGTGTTATTAGAACCCACAAGGTCAAAACAACCTTTTGTATTTGTTAAAGTCCTGTTCTGCTGCTCAGGCGTGTGAAGTCCTCTTCGGTTGCTGAGGCGAAATCCTGTTCCGCTGCTCAGGTCCCTTTTTTGTTGCTCAAGGGTTGTATAGACTTGTTCCTCCGGGTTAAGTGAGGATTGTTGTTTTAGTGAAATTCCAGAAGGAGTCTGAGACTGGACGTAGGACGGTGCTCCGAACCAGTATAAAAATCTCTGGTGTCATTTTTCTTTACTGCTATTATTATTTTCTACACTAGTTATTTTTATACTCATATTCCGCATCAGTAGATAACTTAGTTTATATCACATTGCCACTACATTTACATTGTTTACAACTATTGGCCATTTTGATCCTATAGCACAGTCACTTTCATTTGGTATCAGAGCACTTTCATTTGGTATCAGAGCCTGGAATTCTATCGATCGTCACAATATCATAGAATAATGGCCTGAAAACGATCCAGTCGAAATACAACAGGCAAAATCCCTATCAAAGTCACCAGTGAGGACTACAAAAAGGTACTTTCTGATTTACAAATTTCAGTAAAAGATAATAATGAATTAGTTAGTATAAGCAAAAAGATTTCAAAGCTTAATTTTATTATTTTAGAAAAGATGAAATCTGTTGAACTTGAAAATGAGAAATTGAAAAACGAGAAGTTAAATTTAGAAAATCAACTTGGTGATTTAAAGAATAATTTTATAACTTTTAAAGATTTTCTAGATGAACAAAACACCATATTTGAAAAAGAGAGAAAAATTTTCAAAAGAAATTTTTGATTTGAAAAGGCAAAATGATTTATTACAATCCTCTTTAGATAATTCAGAATCTCAAAATTTCCTTCTCAAAAATGAGAACTGTACGTTAAAAAATGAGAATTTTGAATTAAATGAGAAAATTGATATTTTGAATAATAGTAATATTTCTTTTGAAAATAATAATTGTGACTTTAAAGCTAAATTTGATAAACTTAACACTGAAGTCACAAAATTTAATAAAGGTCAAAACGATTTAAACATGATTTTATCTAGTTTTAAACCTTTACATGATAAAAGTGGTTTAGGATATAGAAAAACTAATCGTAGAAATAGCACTAGATACGCTTTCATGTATAGTAAAAATGTTAGTGCTACTACTAAATTTTGAGTAAAGTCTAAATCCAATTTTTATAGAAATTCAAATACTGTTATGACCAATAATGTTTATAATTTCTCTAGAAGTACAAAATCATTGATGGGAAATATGAATAAAAATTATCTAAGTATTTGGGTTCCTATTAATTGGAAAAATAGAGAAAAATACATTGATGATTATTTTGATATGGTAGTTAATAATGAAAATTATATTTTTAAAGGTTAAACCACACTCAAATGGGTATGGTTTCCTAAAAATTAGGAAATTATAAGAACCTTGGGTATCGCATGCTTTAAATGTTAAATTTTTTTTGATACCTTACATTATAAGTAGTAGTTATTTTGTTTTATATTGTTCTATGTTAACACTTATGTAGAATATAATTTATGTCATCATATATACTCTCCTTTTTGCCGATGACAAAGGGGGAGAAAGATATTTCTCTAACACTATTTGCAGGAATAAACCATGCAAGCACAGATTAAGGGGGAGAAAAGATTAATTATTTACAGGAATATATAGCATAGATTCAGGGGGAGAAATCTATAGCACAATTACAGGAATATATTCAGTGGGAGAGATAAGATCAAAAAAGCTTGCCAAAGATTCGTTCGTAGCAAATGAAGTTGTCATCATCAAAAAAGGGGAGAATGTTGGAACATAGATTTTGATTGCTGACAAGACACAACAATTCACGAATCTACGACTACGATAACATCCAGACTCATAGGCTCAATACATGATTTGTATAGTTATATATTTTAGCAAGAGTCATCAAATGTGTATATAGAGTCTAGTTTAGTGCTTTGTTAAAATATTTCCTCAAGAATCATCATTCGCATTCAAATAAACTTGCATGCATATTTTAATCAAAATCAAGTTTTCAAAAAATGCATGGAGCAGAGCTCGAACCCGGGTCACTAGTTTAGAAGGCAAGTTCTCTAACCAAATGAGCTATGGTAATTTTTTATTATCAACGGAATTCAGTCGACTGAAACAAATCGACCAGTCGACTGAATATCTATAAACAGCCTATTGAACTTGTGCACATATGTATACACGTTTATATTTTCAATTTTAGTCGACTGAAGCTCATAGACCAGTCGACTGAAGTTCATAGACCAGTCGAATGACCTGGTTCCAACTGCTATTTTTTGAAAAGACACTTCCTTTTTGAACAGTCTTCTTCCTCGCGAAGAGTTGCAGCCATTGCTATTCGTTGAGAACTCTTCACCAGCAGTTGCAACTCCTTAACTACTATATATATGCATGAATTTCAAGA
The DNA here is from genome assembly GCA_030737815.1 of Allium fistulosum. Lineage (NCBI taxonomy): Eukaryota > Viridiplantae > Streptophyta > Magnoliopsida > Asparagales > Amaryllidaceae > Allium > Allium fistulosum. The sequence continues at coordinate 602,656,416 of CM060903.1, forward strand.
TCAAATTACTTCACTTACTTGCTTATACTTGAATCATATATTCTGAATTAACTACTCTCTTGAATTCATACATTCATTGCTTACATATTCATTTCCATATTCTTCAAGCAATTTGAAACTTCCTAATCTTCATATACACACAACTACACACATCATACTTGAGGAAAAGATTATAGGAAGGGTGTACTACAAGTGACAAATCTGTGTTATTAGAACACACAAGGTCAAAACAACCTTTTGTATTTGTTAAAGTCCTATTCTGCTGCTCAGGCATGTGAAGTCCTCTTCGGTTGCTGAGGCGAAATCCTGTTCCGCTGCTCAGGTCCCTTTTTTGTTGCTCAAGGGTTTTATAGACTTGTTCCTCCGGGTTAAGTGAGGGTTGTTGTTTTAGTGAAATTCCAGAAGGAGTCTGAGACTGGACGTAGGACGGTGCTCCGAACCAGTATAAAAACCTCTGGTGTCATTTTTCTTTACTGCTATTATTATTTTCTACACTAGTTATTTTTATACTCATATTCCGCATCAGTAGATAACTTAGTTTATATCACATTGCCACTACATTTACATTGTTTACAACTGTTGGCCATTTTGATCCTATAGCACAATCACTTTCATTTGGTATCAGAGCACTTTCATTTGGTATCAAAGCCTGGAATTCTATCGATCGTCACAATATCATAGAATAATGGCCTGAAAACGATCCAGTCGAAATACAACAGGCAAAATCCCTATCAAAGCCACCAGTGAGGACTACAAAAAGGTACTTTCTGATTTACAAATTTCAGTAAAAGATAATAATGAATTAGTTAGTATAAGCAATAAGATTTCAAAGCTTAATTTTATTATTTTAGAAAAGATGAAATCTGTTGAACTTGAAAATGAGAAATTGAAAAATGAGAAGTTAAATTTAGAAAATCAACTTGGTGATTTAAAGAATAATTTTATAACTTTTAAAGATTTTCTAGATGAACAAAACACCATATTTGAAAAAGAGAGAGAAAAATTTTCAAAAGAAATTTTTGATTTGAAAAGACAAAATGATTTATTACAATCCTCTTTAGATAATTCAGAATCTCAAAATTTCCTTCTCAAAAATGAGAACTGTACGTTAAAAAATGAGAATTTTGAATTAAATGAGAAAATTGATATTTTGAATACTAGTAATATTTCTTTTGAAAATAATAATTGTGACTTTAAAGGTAAATTTGATAAACTTAACACTGAAGTCACAAAATTTAATAAAGGTCAAAACGATTTAAACATGATTTTATCTAGTTTTAAACCTTTACATGATAAAAGTGGTTTAGGATATAGAAAAACTAATCGTAGAAATAGCACTAGATACGCTTTCATGTATAGTAAAAATGTTAGTGCTACTACTAAATTTCGAGTAAAGTCTAAATCCAATTTTTATAGAAATTCAAATACTGTTATGACCAATAATGTTTATAATTTCTCTAGAAGTACAAAATCATTGATGGGAAATATGAATAAAAATTATCTAAGTATTTGGGTTCCTATTAATTGGAAAAATAGAGAAAAATACATTGATGATTATTTTGATATGGTAGTTAATAATGAAAATTATATTTTTAAAGGTTAAACCACACTCAAATGGGTATGGTTTCCTAAAAATTAGGAAATTATAAGAACCTTGGGTATCGCATGCTTTAAATGTTAATTTTTTTTTGATACCTTACATTATAAGTAGTAGTTATTTTGTTTTATATTGTTCTATGTTAACACTTATGTAGAATATAATTTATGTCATCATATAAACTCTCCTTTTTGCCGATGACAAAGGGGGAGAAAGATATTTTTCAAACACTATTTGCAGGAATAAACCATGCAAGCACAAATTAAGGGGGAGAAAAGATTAATTATTTACAGGAATATATAGCATAGATTCAGGGGAGAAATCTATAGCACAATTACAGGAATATATTCAGTGGGAGAGATAATATCAAAAAAGCTTGCCAAAGATTCGTTCGTAGCAAATGAAGTTGTCATCATCAAAAAAGGGGAGAATGTTGGAACATAGATTTTGATTGCTGACAAGACACAACAATTCACGAATCTACGACTACGATAACATCCAGACTCATCGTCTCAATACATGATTTGTATAGTTATATATTTTAGCAAGAGTCATCAAATGTGTATATAGAGTCTAGTTTAGTGCTTTGTTAAAATATTTCCCCAAGAATCATCATTCGCATTCAAATAAACTTGCATGCATATTTTAATCAAAATCAAGTTTTCAAAAAATGCATGAAGCAAGGCTCGAACCCGGGTCACTAGTTTAGAAGGCAAGTGCTCTAACCAAATGAGCTATGGTAATTTTTTATTATCAACAGAATTCAGTCGACTGAACAAAATCGACCAGTCGACTGAATATCTATAAACAGCCTATTGAACTTGTGCACATATGTATACACGTTTATATTTTCAATTTTAGTCGACTGAAGCTCATAGACCAGTCGACTGAAGTTCATAGACCAGTCGAATGACCTGGTTCCAACTGCTATTTTTTGAAAAGACACTTCCTTTTTGAATAGTCTTCTTCCTCGCGAAGAGTTGCAGCCATTGCTATTCGTTGAGAACTCTTCACCAGCAGTTGCAACTCCTTAACTACTATATATATGCATGAATTTCAAGATCAAATTACTTCACTTACTTGCTTATACTTGAATCATATTTTTTGAATACATTCATTGCTTACGTATTCATTTCCATATTCTTCAAGCAATTTGAAACTTCCTAATCTTCATATACACACAACTACACACATCATACTTGAGTAAAATATTATAGGAAGGGTGTACTACAAGTGACAAATCCATGTTATTAGAACACACAAGGTCAAAACAATCTTTTGTATTTGTTAAAGTCCTGTTCTGCTGCTTAGGCGTGTGAAGTCCTCTTCGGTTGCTGAGGCGAAATCATGTTCCGCTGCTCATGTCCCTGTTCTGCTGCTCAAGGGTTGTATAGACTTGTTCCTCCGGGTTAAGTAAGGGTTTTTGTTTTAGTGAAATTCCAGAAGGAGTCTGGAACTGGACGTAGGACGGTGCTCCGAACCAGTATAAAAATCTTTGGTGTCATTTTTCTTTACGGCTATTATTATTTTCTGCGCTAGTTATTTTTATACTCATATTCCGCATCAGTAGATAACTTAGTTTATATCGCATTGCCACTACATTTACATTGTTTACAACTATTGGCCATTTCGATCCTATAGCATAGTCACTTTAATTCGGTATCAGAGCACTTTCATTTGGTATCAGAGCCTGAAATTCTATCGATCGTCACAATATCATAGAATAATGGCCAAAAAACGATCCAGTCGAAATACAACAGGCAAAATCCCTATCAAAGCCACCAGTGTGGACTACAAAAAGGTACTTTCTGATTTACAAATTTCAGTAAAAGATAATAATGAATTAGTTAGTATAAGCAATAAGATTTCAAAGCTTAATTTTATTATTTTAGAAAAGATGAAATCTGTTGAACTTGAAAATGAGAAATTGAAAAACAAGAAGTTAAATTTAGAAAATCAACTTGGTGATTTAAATAATAATTTTATAACTTTTAAAGATTTTCTAGATGAACAAAACACCATATTTGAAGAAGAGAGAGAAAAATTTTCAAAAGAAATTTTTGATTTGAAAAGACAAAATGATTTATTACAATCCTCTTTAGATAACTCAGAATCTCAAAATTTACTTCTTAAAAATGAGAATTTTGAATTAAATGAGAAAATTGATATTTTGAATACTAGTAATATTTGTTTAAAAATAATAATTATGACTTTAAAGCTAAATTTGATAAACTTAACACTGAAGTCACAAAATTTAATAAAGGTCAAAACGATTTAAACATGATTTTATCTAGTTTTAGACCTTTACATGATAAAAGTGGTTTAGGATATAATAAAACTAATCGTAGAAATAACACTAGATACGCTTTCATGTATAGTAAAAATGTTAGTGCTACTACTAAATTTCGAGTAAAGTCTAAATCCAATTTTTATAGAAATTCAAATACTGTTATGACCAATAATGTTTATAATTTCTCTAGAAGTACAAAATCATTGATGGGAAATATGAATAAAAATTATCTAAGTATTTAGGTTCCTATTAATTGGAAAAATAGAGAAAAATACATTGATGATTATTTTGATATGGTAGTTAATAATGAAAATTATATTTTTAAAGGTTCAACCACACCCAAATGGGTATGGTTTCCTAAAAATTAGGAAATTATAAGAACCTTGGGTATCGCATGCTTTAAATGTTAAATTTTTTTTGATACCTTACATTATAAGTAGTAGTTATTTTGTTTTATATTGTTTATGTTAACACTTATGTAGAATATAATTTATGTCATCATATAAACTCTCCTTTTTGCCAATGACAAAGGGGGGAGAAAGATATTTCTCTAACACTATTTGCAGGAATAAACCATGCAAGCACATATTAAGGGGGAGAAAAGATTAATTATTTATAGGGAATATGTAGCATAGATTCAGGGGGAGAAATCTATAGCACAATTACATGAATATATTCAGTGGGAGAGATAAGATCAACAAAGCTTGCCAAAGATTCATTCGTAGCAAATGAAGTTGTCATCATCAAAAAGGGGGAGAATGTTGGAACATAGGTTTTGATTGCTGACAAGACACAACAATTCACGAATCTACGACTACGATAACATCCAGACTCATCGGCTCAATACATGGTTTGTATAGTTATATATTTTAACAAGAGTCATCAAATGTGTATATAGAGTCTAGTTTAGTGCTTTGTTAAAATATTTCCTCAAGAATCATCATTCACATTCAAATAAACTTGCATGCATATTTTAATCAAAATCAAGTTTTCAAAAAATCCGCGGAGCAGGGCTCGAACCCGAGTCACTAGTTTAGAAGGCAAGTGCTCTAACCAAATGAGCTATGGTGATTTTTTATTATCAATAGAATTCAGTCGACTGAACAAAATCGACCAGTCGACTGAATATCTATAAACAGCCTATTGAACTTGTGCACAAATGTATACATGTTTAGGGCCCGTTTGGTTTCATTTTGTATTTTGAGTTTTGTGTTTTCAACTTGCACTAATAAATAGCAAGAAATAATAGAAGAAGATTTATAATTCTTAACCATTGCGACGACCAACGGACAACGATAGAATTGGATTGTTCTCCGTGCTTTTGTTATCTCTCGTAACACGAAAAACAAAATAAACTTGTTTTCTATTTTACATGTTAATTTCATTTTTCAAAATTGTTTTTTTTCAACAATACATATGACGGATACGCTTTTGTATAGACGAAAACACAAAACTAAAAACCGCAAGCCAAACGGGGCCTTATATTTTCAATTTCAGTCGACTGAAGTTCATAGACCAGTCGAATGACCTGGTTCCAACTGCTATTTTTTGAAAAGACACTTCCTTTTTGAATAGCCTTCTTCCTCGCGAAGAGTTGCAGCCATTGCTATTCGTTGAGAACTCTTCACCAGCAGTTGCAACTCCTTAACTAATATATATATATGCATGAATTTCAAGATCAAATTACTTCACTTACTGGCTTATACTTGAATCATATTTTCTGAATTAACTACTCTCTTGAATTCATACATTCATTGCTTACGTATTCATTTCCATATTCTTCAAGCAATTTGAAACTTCCTAATCTTCATATACACACAACTACACACATCATACTTAAGGAAAAGATTATAGGAAGGGTGTACTACAAGTGACAAATCCGTATTATTAGAACACACAAGGTCAAAACAATCTTTTTTGTTTGTTAAAGTCCCGTTCTACTGCTCAGGCATGTGAAGTCCTCTTCGGTTGCTGAGGCAAAATCCTGTTCCGCTGCTCAGGTCCCTGTTTTGCTGCTCAAGGGTTGTATAGACCTGTTCCTCCGGGTTAAGTGAGGGTTGTTGTTTTAGTGAAATTCCAGAAGGAGTCTAGGACTGGACGTAGGACGGTGCTCCGAACCAGTATAAAAATCTCTGGTGTCATTTTTCTTTACTGCTATTATTATTTTCTGCACTAGTTATTTTTATACTCATATTCCGCATCAGTAGATAACTTAGTTTATATCGCATTGCCACTACATTTACATTGTTTACAACTGTTGGCCATTTCGATCCTATAGCACAGAGCACTTTCATTTGGTATCAGAGCACTTTCAAGTTTCTTCGATGAGAAGTGTAGTGCGATTTGTGAGAGCTGGGAAGTTGGCTCCTCGTTATATAGGATCATTCCCGATTCTGGAGAGGATTGGTCGCGTATAAATTCGAGTTATCGATTAGGCTATCAGGTGTGCACAATGTATTTCGGGTATCGCATTTGCGCAAGTTTGTGCACGGCCTGATAATGGAAGTATCACAGCAGAAGGACTTGAAGATTGAGCCAAATTTGACTATATTGAGACAGCTTGTTCATATTGTTGATAGAGATACGAAGCGATTGAGGACTAAGGTTGTAAAGTTAGTCAAGGTATAGTGGAGTGAGGATGCTCGGGATTGTACATAGGAGACAAAGGATAGTTTGAGGGATTCCTATCCAAATTTGTTCTTAGACTAGAGATTTCTTATCTTAATATCATATATCTTTTGTAGTGTTCTCACCGCTTGAGGTGGAGTCACTTAGTTTGCATTTGGTTTGAAGTTTAGTTTGTATATAGTGTCAGCACTCCTCTATATATGTATCTTATTCTTATATCATCTTTGATTATCATTCTTGTTTAAGTTTCAAGGTCGAAATGTTCTAAGTTGGGGAGAATGTAACGATCCTGAAATTCAAACACTTCATCTTTGAATATCAAAACGTTTTGAAATATAGTTAAGTGTTATAAACGATATTTTATAACCTTGTTAAACATATTTTAATTAATGAACAATGATAGGACACATGTTTTTGAAATTTGTTTACAAAAATAATTCTTCAAAGAAAAATCAATAATGTGACAAAAAATTGGTTTATCGATAAAAAGCTTTTTATTCAGTATAAGTTAGTCAAACTCTTGTGCACTTGTTTAATGATCAAATAAACACGTTAGCAACTAATTAACACACTTGAATTCATGGGATGGTTGGAATGTTTTAGAAGTTTCTAAGTGGATAAGAGATATTTCTAATGTAAGGGGCATAAAGGTAATTAGCTAATGTAAGAGGTGTAAAGGAGAAGTGACTGGCATATGGAGGGTGAGCCTTCCATGGCATGGTGGGGGGTGAGAGCAAGCTTAAACAATACCATTTGAAGCCTATTAAAGGAGGAACATATCTCTTTCACATTTTTACACAAATCTATCACTCTCTTTCACTCATTCTCTACATAATTTTCTTAAGAAAAATGATTTCAAATCTACTCCAATTCAATTCAAACTTGGATTAGAGGCTTAGAACAACATCAAAACGCATCCTAGCTACTTGGATTTGGAAGAAACAAACCCAAACCCCCCCACAAAAAAAGGCCGTGACCATATAGGGTCCATTTTGGGCTAAGGCAAGTGAAAAGCAAGGAGAAGGTAGGAAGTTAGGTGTTGCAAGGAAGAGGTTGAACTTGGTTTGCTTGGACGTGCTTATTTGTTTGCTTAAGGGTGAGCTAACTCAAAACCTTGAATGAAAATATATAGTGTATATTTGCTTGTGTTTAAATATTTTTTTGTGATTGAATGGATGTTGATATATATATATATATATATATATATATATATATATTGTAATATTGGTATTTGTTTGTAATATTCCTTCAATTCTTGCTTTGAAAGCAAATGACATATGTAATCCAAATGTATGGACTTGTGGACTTATAGCATAGCCTTGGAACAAATCACATAGGTTATAGTTGAACTTTGGTTAGGTTGGACTTGAATTTGAAAGTGCTCTTATAACGATAATCACTATAGATGCACCTAAGAATTGCCTTGTGTTCGGAAATTTTTATAGAACTTTGTAGCGGTATTCTTAGGGATTTCTCATCATATCTGTGATGTTTTATATGTTGGCTTACTTCCATAAAATGTTTGGACAGTAAAAACTTAAGTAACATATTAAAAAGTGGTCAAAACTTCATTTGTGCAAAACTGTCATGTTTAACCTTGATTTTTGAACTTCAAATGTTTGAGAAGGACTTTTAACTTAAGTATTTTGTTTCATTCTTTTTACAAGTGTTATCTAACTCATATTATAATATTTTAAAAACGGTTTGGGATTTTTATGAATTTTTAAGAATTAGTTGTGAATTTAAAAAAAAAAGAGGTTTTACTTTAAAATATAAGGAAAACTTGTTTTTCCCAGTTTTAAAAGATTTTATAAACTTGTTATTTTAAAGTAATATGTTGGATAAATGTCTTAAACCCTATTATAAATATTTTTATGTATTTTAAAGGTATTTTAAGTATATATAGTTTTTAGAAAATTTAGTTAATTATTGTTAAAGTTTAAGTATCTTATGTAATATGATACCTTTTAAATTGTTGTATTAAATATCTAGTTTTATAAATAAAATTACTATACATATGTATATCACTTATAAAAGGGTTTTAAAAGTATAAATAAATGTTTTCAAAAAAGGGGTTAAGAATTGCTTAGTGGCTAAGTAGTTATATTGTGCCTTTACTTGTTGAAAAATAATTAACTACGCTTGACACTAAAAGTCGAGCAAGGTAGACTTCTCTATTTGTGAGAGTTAAGATTGTCGAGTAGAGATGAAGCAGTAGTGCTTGACCTGTCGAATTCTCTCTTGACCAAGGAATAGTTGAGTTGGAATGTCGAAAACGTGTTAATCGTATTGATTACTTACTTGTTTATTGAATGTTAAGTAATACTATACTTAGAGCTAAAAGCCGACTAAGTAGACTTGTCTATTTGTAAGAATCAAGAAACGATGTGTCTAGGCAAGGCTTTGATATGCAATCAGTGTTCTTACTTACCTGGCTTCATTCTTACCGTGGGATGGTATAAGTTGAGAAGTTCGAAACGTGTTAAGTTTGCGAACCTTGATTTCTATAAGCGAACGTTTTAACTGGATAGTCGATTATTCGAGTATCGAACTTGACCAAATATAACTTAAGAAGTATCGAAGGGCTTCGCAATTTCATACCAATGAGAACCACATGGGAGGAGCATTGGTACGAAGTGTCTCTAGCTTTCGCTTACTTCCGAAAGAACCGGAATCGAGTTAACCAGAAATTCATCGATTGGTTTTCGAGAATCCGGGATCTGTAAGTGTTTTACTTATTGAATACCACTTCAAACTAGTTTACGGGTTCTATGTTTTGGAAGCAGTTGTGAAGTGAAATGTAATAGAGATGAATTGTCTATCCTAAGGTTAAGTCCAAGGGAGAGGTCAACATTAGCATTCGTCGGAGGCCTCATGCGGGAATCCAATTGGGGATTCATGTTCTGTTCGAGTAACGAAGACTCGTGTGAGAGTTGTCAAACGTGACCCCGGCATTGGAAATGATAGAAGACAAAGTAGGAACGCAACCTGGAGTTTAGTTAACCCACAATAGGGTATAACAATTCCATTATCTAGAGTACGCTTATCAATGTTGCTAGCGGGAGGTGATGATACTTGGTTCCACATGGTTCTATAGGTTCGTGCATGGGCTAGTTGTGTTTACCTTAATGGTAAATTTTATCTAGCTATATACGACGCTCGAAAGGTAGTTTCTGACTCTTGTAAGGAGGCCTGCCTCAGTTTATCTGAGGATGTCTCTAACGGAAAATTCATATGCGAACGAACCTTAGAGGTTTTGATTATACCTTAAATACTGTTGTGGTGTGATTAATATAAGCATCACAAATATTTCATATGATTTATATTCTACCCCTAGACATTATCTATTATAACACTATATTAACTTAATGAATGGTTGGTATCTTTTGAGAGGAAAATCGTTACGGTAATTCGTACGATCTCAATAGTTACCGTTACATGTTGCATGTATCTTAGGTTTTCTCATACCAGACTTATGTCTGACATTTGGTTTTTTGTTTTCTCTAAATTCCTCGCGTACTCTTTCGAGTAGGGTGAGTAAAGCATGCTTTAATTGGGACGCTTCAGAATTAAGGAGACAAGCTGAAGGCTTTCGTTATCTATCTATTTTATTTTTGTTGCATTGTATTATGTATGTATGTATCAGCATTGTAAGGACAAACAGTTATAACTGTCCAGACTGATGTTGGTACTTAGGTTTTGTAACTTTGAAATTTTTGCATTCCGAGTAACCCTTTGTACCATTCTTTTGATATTATATATTATTGTTCCGTTGTGAGATTCTGATATCGTGTTCTTGGTTTTTGTTCTATTCTTTTTTTTTACTCTGATTATTTGTCTTTTCGACATTTTGTGTTCGGCACACGAATACCATTGATGTATTTAGTGTCGACATTTGATAATCGAAAAGTCGGATCGTTACAGACTTTTTATCTATTTTAATTATCAACAGGGATTCTTCATCCAAATTCCTATATTTGGATTCATTATTTAGTAAAGTGAAACAATAAACATAACTGGAATGAATGTGATTTAGATGAGATTATGGGTACACAAAAAGCTGGAAAAAGGGTCCCATTGATTGAAAAGTTTATAGGAATAACAAAATCAGACCTTTACCAAATGATGCCAAATTTAACCAACCCCAGGCTAATGACGCCAAAAGCAAGGAATAAACCTCTTCACAGGAAAATCGAGAGATTTTCTGACAACTTGCAGGACCTATTCTTCTATAGATTTAAAATCATTATTTACACACAAGAAGAAATGAAAAGAAGATGGCTAACTTTAAGAACCCCTCTTCTATTTCAATCTAAAATCCTCTGTCTCTCTCTTCTCTATTTTTGCACGGCAATTCCTTTATCAATCTACGTTTCTTTTTCTGATTCTAAATGTATCTTCACTTATTCTCCAAATTCTTACTTGTTCAATTACCCAAAATCATACGGACAGCATAAGCATGCCCTGCCTGCTACTCGTGATTCTTGCACATCCTCAATTCGATTTTCAGGTATATTATCATATATCATTGTGATTCATAATTTTTCACGAATTACTAGTCTTCTAGTTCCTACAGATCACTTAGTTTTGAATTTTGGTTAACTAGATTATGAGATTGCCTATGCGGAAATACAGGATCTGTGTGAGAATTATACTAAATCCTCCTCACTATCTGCACTGAAGTACATTAAGGGACAAAAACAAAGTTTTGCAGGGAATTTTTCAGCTGGTAAAAGAAAATCTTATTTTGATCATGGAGACAATGATTATGCGGAAATTCCTTGTGGCTTCTTCAAAGAATTTCCTGTCAGAGGATCAGGTATTTGTTATTATTTCTTTTTCCTTCTGTTTTGTAGTAATTATTTGATCTGTTTTGTTATTTCTGGTTTGTTTGGATAAAGGTTGAATGTATTAATTAAAAATACAAGTTCTTTTTCTGTCAATTTTCGAACAAATATAATTAAATGCATATAAAAAAAGGCTAATGCTATTTATACTCTTGACATTGCTGATTAGTCCCATAGATTTTATAAAAAGAATAAAGGACAATATTGCCCTTATGATTTACCTCTAGTAAGTTCATTCTCCTTTTCTTCTTCAATTGATTATAGCCATGTACCATATCAATTTAAATTTAGGTAAAATCTCAATTTTTATGCTGGAATTGATGGATGGTGATCAGAGACGGATCTATTCATGTTTTACCCTGGGTTATAGCCCAGATTAAAATTGTGGAAATATATTTTTACCATGCTAAATAAATGCCATTGTAAAAACAACACATTTATTTTCATCTGTTTTTAAAAATAATTAATGACCTTATATATTTTCATTCTTTGAAGTCTAATTAAAAAGTAATATGAACATTATTTGGTTTATTAATTCAAGGCAACGGTTCATCTTTGCAGATCGAACGTAAGCCATGATAAAAGAAGTTGAAGATTTAAAATTAAGGAAAAATAAATCTAAAAGTGACGAAAGTAAGCGAATAGAATAATGAAGACAAAATCAAGTAACTTTTTATCTTATATCTCATGTAAATTTGGCATCAATGTGTTTTAGCTAGTTTCTCATCCCGTATCTCTTTTTAATTTCATTTAGTTTTCGTTCTATATTTTATTATTTCTAAAATTTGAAATTCTCAAGTTTAGCATAAACTTTTAACTGCACACATTGTTACAATTTTTTCTTGCCAAGTTTTGTTAAAAACAAATATTAGTTAGCCCAGGGTAATCTAAATTCCTAGCTTCGTCCCTATGGTGATGATGGTATCTAACGGCATTAAAAGAGTTAAAACTTATTTTATCTTGTTTTGATATATATTTTTCAACTCTAAAAGTGCACAGTTTGCAAAAGTTCGACTGAGTTAGTTGATTGAAAAATCTCGTAGTTGCAGTGCGTAATTTTAAGACCAATCACGTAGAAGAGATGCATGATTAGCTTGGGTACCACAAACTGTACCTACGTGGTAGGTTACAAGTCCCTATGCTTGGCCTACGTGATGACTTTTTACTAATGATTTTTTTATTAGGTTGAAAAGGTGTAAAGAGAAAGGGTTACCAATAATGTAAGTATACTCAACAAAAATATGAGTATAATAATGTGTTTTCTTTTTCTTCAGTTTTGTGAAAGGCTACTCATCAACTTTTCATGTTCAAATAGAATTAGTCTTAAAAAAATACACGATAAACTTACAGGACATAAACTGCTAAATAAATATGCTCCACCAACTATACATACTTTAGGTTACATGTTATTCAAAGATATTGAAGCTGTTATTGTGATGACTTTTCATCACTTTTTTGCTATCTTAATTAATTCTTTAGTAGGATGATACTTTTAAGATGCCTTTAGTTTTTGTTTTTTTATTCTTCTCTGTTTCGACATAGAATCTTGTTTCCAGACAGGTTGGCTATGGAAAGATGCAATGGTGTAGTAGTAGTTTCTGCAATATTTAACGATCATGACAAGATTCGACAACCTAAACGTCTAGGATCAAAAACACTTGAAACTGTGTGCTTCTTCATGTTCATAGACGAAACTACTCACAAAGGCCTAAAAATTCATAACATTCTATCCGGAAACAGTATAGAAGAAAACAAAATTGGAGCATGGAGAATAGTTATACTTGAAAGTAGAAGACTTCCATACGACAATCCCTCTACGAACGGTGTTATCCCAAAACATCTGGTGCATAGATTGTTTCCGAATTCAAAATTTAGCATATGGGTAGATGCAAAGATTCAGCTTACAGTTGATCCTTTACTGTTACTTCATTCTTTGGTGGTATCAAAAGATGTGGATATGGCTATATCACAACACCCTTTTAATTTGCACACAATGGAAGAGGCAATGGCTACGGCTAGATGGAAAAAATGGGGAGATATCGAGTCAATAAGAGTGCAGATGGAGACTTATTGTAAATTCGGGCTTGAACCTTGGTCGCGTGATAAGCTTCCTTATACAACAGGTGATTTCTTATCTATCACACACCTTAAAGATTGGTTTAGCATTTTTTTGTCGAAAGGTTGATTAGCATTGTTAAACCATTATTAGAATAAGGTCTCCCTAATTATTTATGACTATCAAACATTATAAAAATTGCAATTGTTATTAAATAAACTTCAATTTTGTAACAGTGGTCAATAAAAATAAAAAGTCCAATCAGTGGTCAATAATGATTCTTATATTTTAATGAAAGAAACTTCAATTTTTTATTCACTAAATATTTTTCTATTTGTAACAGATGTACCAGACACAGCACTAATAGCAAGAAGGCATAGCAAGGCTACCAACTTATTTTCATGCCTTCTATTCAATGAACTAGAAGCATTCAATCCTAGAGATCAACTGGCTTTTGCCTACGTGAGAGATTTAATGAATCCCAAACTCAAAATCAACATGTTTGATGTTGAAGTTTTTGAACAAATCGCCGTTGAATACAGACACAATATCAAAAGAGAAGGCAGGGACATGTCTACTGCAACTAAAAAGAGAAGTAGAAGAGCAAGTTATAGAGATATAAAAGGAAGTAATTGTGAAAATTACCTTTCACAAATGTGGAGTGAAAGTGAAACTACTGAATAATTATACACGTTAACCTTCATTGTTTCTTCAATTCTCTTACATTACATAAAAAAGATCATTTCTTCCAAGATATTAATTCATATAAATTATATTAATCATATTAATGTCTAGATATCTATAAAGCTGATGAACTCAAAGTCATTTTCAAGAGCTTGCATTGTCTGGGGCAGAAGATAAACCTCCAAGTCCACACTTCCTTTGCCTTGCCCTGGATACGCTGCAACCATACCATCTGCAGAATAGATGCAACCAGTCCTCACCCCTTTTGGTGCACCCCACCCAAAGTCACACTCATATACACCAAACTTGGGTGAGCTTAAAATCGAAACATTTAGAGGATTTATTTTACAGGGGCTGAGTAAGACAGGATTATCTACCCACTCCTTTGTCCAGGTTTGTATCTCTTCATGCCCATGTTGTGTGATTCTTTTGTGCAGCAGTCCTGCACTATATCCCACATCGTGAGATAGTAAATCTTCCACGAGCGAAGAGGCACCAATCACACTTACGTAGTTGCCAAAATGATTAACGGTTAAGGGAGGTTTGAGCTTTGTGCGGTCGTTTGAGGCTATACGGCAAGTGGTTTGTTGGTTAGGTTGGAGACTTCGTGCACGTGTTATGGATCTCCATACAAGCGAAGATAAAGCTTGGAAAGACGATATTTGTTGGTTGTTTGTGATGTTACATATGGACTTAAGCTTTGATACCGAGTGAGAGGGGAAATGGAATATTTTTGTTCTAAGGTCTCTAGGTGGAATGTACCTGTCACACTCTCAAAATTAATTCATCAGAACAAGAAGAAGAAGAAGTATATAAAAATAGACCCAAAACAGTTATGTATAGGGCTAATCACCTGTCTATGAACTGGTGTGGGTTGGAAAAAGGCAACTGTATGGGAGTGAGTAAGCCATCAACAAACCATCTATCATGAAGTGGAAAACGATGAAGAACTTCACTATGACTTCCTTCACCTTGTTTAGCTCGACATACTTGAGCCCATGTGTTCATAAAATTCCAAAAAGAAGCTCCATCAGCTACTACATGGTTCATGGAGCAACCTAGAAAGATTCCATCTATAAGTTCAACCACTTGCACTACAAGGAGCGGGTCCGTGTGCCCATCATAGTTCACCATTCCTTTAGTAGGAAAAAAGGATTTGATGAACGAGGGAACGTCTTTGTTTGGTGCAATTACATCATCAACCGTTAAATGTTCTGCTTTAGCGTGGATGAACTCTACACCTTCAAGTTTTGTGCAGTCTATGGATATTGTGCATGAGTTATTTTCTTCGTAGTTTTGGGTAATTAGGCGTCCTGAAAGAGGGTAATGGAGGGAGAGAGTTTCGCATAATGAAGTTTGGAGGTGGTTGATGAATCTAGGATGATGTGGTTTGGAGAAGAGTAGGCCACATTCAATGTAGTTGAGTGAAAGCATGGAGAGGTCCCATGGAGTTAAGTGGATGAGGCCAGGTAAGGCCGATTCTGGTAATTGAGATGGTTTGATTATGGTTCTGGATATTTGATGAATTAGTTCAGAAGCTGCATCCATGACTACTGCTTCGAGATTTTAAACTTCTTATTCATAACAAATAAACATGCAGTTATACAACGGAGTTTTATCACACTTATGTTTGCCAAAAATAGGTTTATAAGGTAGCTCACTTGTGTTTGTCAACGTGTTTCATACTAACTGATAACCGACTAAGCTGCCTATTGGAACGAAAGACATTCCCGAAAATTTCAACAATTCCAAGTCACCAACATGTCCGTTTTTTTCTAAAATGCTACCTCATTTGTAAAGAAGTTTTACCGAAAATTAAAGGTTGTTAAGTTGACTACAAAAGTCGTATGCTATGTATATGGCCTTATCACTTCCAATAACATTCAGATTTTCAAAGGTAGTGAGTCGTATTATATAAAAGACTATTTACGTACAGATTGTCATAGTCTCTTTCTTGTTACAGGTTCTCCTTGAGATCCAATGGGTTTCAACAATCAATGGCACGTTTCCTGTTTTTAACTAGTTATCAGATGTTTTTTATTTAGAACTTCAACGGTTTTAAAATGCAATTTTTTTTTAACCAAACTCAACCTGACTCAGCACGGCCAATTGGGAGTGGCGTGCATGTGTCGACATGAATGACTCGTCTTTTCAACTTAAGAGAAAATGCTGAATGATCGAAGAATCCAACATAACGCTTCTTTTGGAACACATATACAAGTATATTTGAAATTATTCTGTGATATGAGACTTTATGTCGTTCTCTCTTCTCCTCTTTTGCTTTCTTCTCTAAAGACATTTTATTACCTTCGGAACTATATCCATTGAAAATCAACTGCAACATAAAATATTGACACAACCGGTGACACAAGGATCTCAAACATTAGATTATTTCTAATTTCATTCCCTAATGCGAATTCGATGAGATTCAACAGTCTAGACCTGTCATGTCACATTTTGTGCGTTTGTGTTCAAACATTCACCTCATGTATATATGTATGTGTATACATACACGCGTGCGCGCACTCACAAACGTACATACATAATATTAAATAAAAGTTTCTCAACATTTTCTGATGAATTAATAGTGTTTTCTTTCAATTCAAAGTTTGATCCAATTGAATGTAATAACAATTCAGTTTGACCATTGTAATTTTGAATGTCGACACACTTTTCAATCCAAAATTCAAAAGAAACGGTTATGATTTTTGACGAATGAACACTGTTGACTAAAAGGTTAGCCAACCTCGGAATCAGATTTATGCGTTCGTATTAGCAAAGGACTCACTAATGATATACTTTAAAATATAAAATGAGTACAACAAGCAAACAGTATAATTGACACAAGATGTAGAATGGTTCAGCAGAGATTTGCCCACGGCCACTTTGCAAATCTTTTACAATTACAAGAAATTACAAGAAAATAATAAAAAGTTTAGCACTTAAGCTTACGGTGATACTATACTTAAGAGCTTGTGAGGAGTTACTTGCTGTAAAATGAGAGATCTGAGCATAATAATCCAACTAGTTTACAACTAAATTCAAACCCTTTGATGTTTTATGCCAAGACATATTTATAGCAGTTGATATGAGCAGTGTATGATTGAGATAACACTGTAAATAGGCGGGAATCATTCTCGGCCGTTGATTTGGTTGCTTGGATGGATGGAAGACGGTTGGAAAGGTAGTTGAATATGTGGCTGGGAAGCAATGTAGTTGTAATCTCGTATAAGGAGCATGCTTTGCGCTGAGAAAGGCGGCATGCTAAAGGAGTTGGTACACTTTGGCTGATAGGCTGCAGTAGTAGGTGTACTAAGTCGTACTAGGTTATAGTTTTCGACATTTACTATACTTCTCTAGACATCAAGGCTGGAGAGAAGCTTCTTACACAGTGACAGCAGGTTACTTATTGTCGAAACTTGCTGAGAACAAAGCTGAAATTGCTAAGACTGGAGCATGAAGGAACAAGCCAAGACATAGTGACGAGATGGGCTGCTTGAGACCGGTCGTTGGGCTATGATAACCGGACCATGGATGGTCGCTTTGAGCCGGGTGAAGTCATTTTAGATGGCTATGTCGAATCATGTCGGGCAAGGTCAGGCATAGAAGTCCAGGCCGGCCCATCTGTGATTTGCTTGTTGGATTTGCTGAGATGAAGCCAAATTGAGCCTGGGCCTCCCTTAACTGGGCTGGGTTGACTGTTGGCTAACCTAGGCTTGGACGAGGCCATGGTGTACTGACCGGTTAATTATACTTGTGAGAAATTTGAGCAACATTTTGCACCACAAGCATATCTCTATAAGCAGAGGTGGGCTTGTCAAATCATAGAGATCCTATCAATCGGCTCTTCTACCTTGCATTTAATGCATGTCATATGTGGCACTATGCTATTGGCCGAGATGGTTCACTTTTCCAGAAGTGGAAGGAGAGCTCACTGTTAAACCAAAATTTGGTTCAACGTTCATCACATATGTACAAGGAGGCATGTTCGAAGAAATTCCAAGAATACCCTTTGGTTTTATGATAATTCACAAGTTTATTTAAATCATAGTTCATAAGTTCAAAAGATAAAATAGGCAAGTCAAAAAGTCAATAGGCAAGTCCAAGAGTCAATAGGTGATATGCTTATGTCATGTTCTTTATTAAATTATGAACATATTACAAGATGGTGTAAATATGCAATTTTCTAATTATCTAGCCCTTGTTTACAAATATGTCATCTTCTTCCTCATTATCCTTAATTCCATTAGGCTGTTCTTGAGCTCTCTTTATCGCAATAAGGATAACTTGGAGAAAATCTTAATTAGAAAAACTGATAAGAGCGAGAAAGAGATTAAGGGCCCATTTCCATGAGGAGATACATCTATATTTATAGTGATTGGAAGGAGGTAGGCTTGCTCCAATTGACGATGTGAGACTTTAATTGCTATCTTGGTGATGGCTTCAACATGGAGCTTGTGAATGAATATGGAGGCTTTTGAGACTTTATGGTGGAGAATACACTAATCCCTCTTGAACTTGCTTTTATGAATAACTTTAATCCTCCTTCCTTGCATGGTTTTCAACATCTTATGGCATTGATGTTGTGCAACATCGGTAATCATTCAATATTCATGAAATATGCCATTGATCAAAGCTTACAACATGCTCTTAGGCAACGTTCTTTGTGAATTTGATGGCATGAGGCATTAATAAAGCATGGCATGGATAATATTCAGCACAGAGCTAGCATAGCATGAAATGAGTGCGACATTACTTGAGAGACGACATTGAAAAGGGATGGTATAAATTAGAGGCGACACTGAAGAGGAAGTGGCATTAATGAAGGGCAACATCAATAAAAGGCGGCGCTGATAAAGGTTGGCATTGAATGAATGCAACATGGATTACATGTAACATCAATGTAGTGCGGCATTAAATGTAGCATTGACATAGAGCGACATCGTTATGGAGCAGCATCGATATGGAGCAACATCGTTATAGAGCAGAATCTACTTTGATAGCCTTCATGGACATTGACAATGTTCATCACCAATATCACTTTAGAGGTCTGAGGTGATGTCTTGAAAGTGCGATGCTAATCTAATGCGACATCGATGATATATGTCTTTAGTGGAACATGACATTGATGTAAGGTAGTATGAATACGAACGACATTACTCTGATTTGCGGCATGATGCTTAGTTACAAGATGCGGTGTTGATGGAGCATGGCACGAATGGAGTGCGATGTTGTATGAGATGCGGCATGGATGAGTCGCGACGTTGCATAAGATGCGGTACTGTAGGCTTTCGACATTGATCTATCTTCAAACTTTCAACATTGGTTCATCACCATTCCTTCGACATTGGTCCCAATGGCATTGATTTCATTGTGGTGCCATCACTTATAGCATTTCCTTCGGCATTGAAATTATGTGGATAACACTCACATTTCCAACGTGTGTGATGTGTCAACAACATTGATTATACATAGACGGTTGAGATCTGATGACTCTTTGAATCCAACGGCTATGATCGAGGGGGTAGGTATATATATATACCTTTTCCCTTCATCTTCTTCGTCCTTAATGAAGCTTGAAAAAGAATTGCGATAGTTAAACATTTCCAAAGAACTCCCAAAGTATCTCAAAGCTTTCAAATTCTTCTTTGCGAATGGTAAGTATGATTATCTTCGAGCCATTTTCATGTTTTTGGATTACTGGTGCTTTGGGCAATGGAAAGGAATGCTTTTGTTGTTGTATTTTTTGTTAGTTTTAGTTTTTTACTATTGTTTGAAGCGTTGTTGTTGAGTTTTGATTCCCTATCGTTGCTTGGCCGTAATTCATGCTTTTTTTATCATCTTTCAGACGTCGAACGACCATCACTTCCATTTCAGTCGTGGTCAATTGATGTTAGTGAACTTTCCCGCAGCCTGTGATTTTTAGAAAACGTGTTAGTGTTGGGTTGTAGTTTTGGATGCGACCTCTAGATGCCAAGAATTTGTTTGACTTAGTTTTCTTGTGTTTCAAATGGAGACCTCTGTATCTACCTCTACTAGTGTTTCTGGCCTTAAATCATCTGAGCTAATAGAGGGGATGGTAAACTTGCCTAAGAGCCTAGTCGGTCATGGGTGTAATATTAGGATGGTGAGATATCCCACGACCCTCGTTCGACCGCGCCATCTTCCCTTTGGCTTCTTCATATGCTGTCTCTTGGCTACTTTAACGTCGAAGTTATACTACCTATCCACCTCTACTTCGTCTCTATCCTTAACGCTTTCGGCCTTGTCTTCAGTTAGCACACTCCTAAAAGCTACTGGTTTCTATATGGGCTCTATGTTGCCTGCGTGGACCTCAATCTTCCTGAATAGAAAGCTCAATTGGTCAACATGCTTTTCAGACTGTAGAAGGGGGTTGATACCCGACTGACACTTATTTCCATTTCCATGTGAACACTATGCCTTTGTTTTCAAGGGCATTTATAGAAAGGCCGACCCAGGCTAGATGGGGAGATATTTCTTTATTCCTCACGGGGTTAACCTCAAACTAAGGAACCTTCCAAACTGCTAATAAGTTTTGTATTTTGTTCTCTTTTATTTCATCTTTGTCCCTTCTTTCCATTGCATAACTTGCCCTTTGATAGGCGCTTTCATTGATCCTGCCAGCTTTAGCCTCAGAATGTTGAGTGAATATCCCGAGTGGTTGAATGTCGCCATTAATAGTCCTAGATTTAAGGATCTTAGTGATCGACCAGTGATAACAACCTCCACTGGGTCAGGCTAATGAGGGAACCCAAACCATGGTTATCGAGCGAGCTGCCCCCTCAAAGAAGATAGCCAAGGAGAAGCTCAATTATACCAAGATCAAATTCCATGACCCTTTGGATGGGTCGATCACGGACAAGAATCAGTGATATGATAATGCTAACTAAGGAGAGAAGCTCGGGGAGTGGTAAAAATTTGACTTTGATAAGTAGTGATGTAGTATCAACACCACAGTGGGAAACCTTTGACCTATAGTAGATGGTTGACATCTCGGTTCCACAGCATGAGACGTCAGCCGTTGATTGGGATATTGAGGAGAGCTCCAAGGAAAGTAGTGCTTGGGAGGTCACAAGAACTAAGAGTTTGTAACAACCCACATATTTCATGATTATATATTTAAATGTTTTATTTAAATATAGCATCGTTAATCAGATAAAGGTTCGAAATGTTACTTTTTGTAAACAGTTGAATTGGGACTCGAGACCACTTCCACTGAGTCCAAAATGGCATTTACAACTTTTTTGAGTATAAACATCGATATGTTTGGAGTTGAGTAGAATTTTGCTATTTTTCTATTTTGGGCTTTGGGTTTGGGTTTCAGCCTACTAACCCAACATAATACCCTAACTCCTCTGCTCTTCATTCACTCACTCATTCTATTTCCTAACACTCAAGCTAAAGAAAAATGGGGGAAAAGATTAGAAATTAGAATTCCAAACCCTAGTTTGATTAGGAAATACAAATTCTAGCTCCAACATCAAAGAGAAGCTTAGGTAAGCATCCTCTTCTTCTTCTCCATCCCAATCTCACTCCAATTTCAGAAATTTCCTATAATCTAACTTAGGAAATATTTGCTTTTGATCTTAGATTGGAGCTTCTAGAGTTGAAGTTGAAGAGTAGTTGATCTCTCCTTTGCTTTAGAGCTTCTCGTTTGTTGTTTTTGGGTTTAAAGGTGAGTTTTTGAACTCACATCTACGTCTATAGCTATCATTGTTGCTGGGTATGAATTCCTAACATCTATTCATATTCATTTGCTTTTGATTGGAATTGATTTGGTGAATTTTCCAATTTTTGGTATTTTGAAGTCAAAATCTATGAAAATCCTTATATAGATGTTTGGACATGTGTTCGGAGTGTATTGATGAGTCTATAGGGTTGGGTTGTCGCTTGGCATAAATCCCTAGCCATCGTCGCTCATTCGATCGCTTTCGACGTGAATTGGCCATCATTGGCCTAGGTTCAATATTTGCCTGAGCTTCAGCTCAGACGTCTGGTATCAGGATCAGACGTCTGAAGCTAAGGAATAAATATTCCAGACGTTCAGCTCAAACGTCTGACCTTGCTTTCCAGACGTCTAGGAGATCCAGACGTCCGAGCTTACTTCCCAGACGTCTGGGTGATCTGGAATAGAATTTGCAGTACCTCAGTTCAGACGTCTAATTTAATGGTTCAAATGTCTGATTTACTAGTTCAGACGTCTAGTTAGGGTTCAGATGTCTGCCTTGTAATTCCAGATTTCTGGGTGGTTTTCTGAACTATTTCCAGAAACCAAATCCAAACGTCTAGATTGGCCCCCCAGATGTCTGGAACTGTTCAGTTTTGCCTATTTGCCTAATTTTTGAGTAAATTTCCAACGTTTATCGATTTATGTCGATCCGACTAGTTGTTATCACTTTTATCAACTTTGATGGCTTCTTTCTTTGGATTTTTGGGAATATCCATTTTGATGGATTTGGTATCGATTTCTTTGGATTTAATTCACGTCTTCGAATGTGAATTTTTGGTGATTGATTGTTCCTACAATCATTTCTATGGTTTGTCACTTTAAAATGCAAAGGTTTCTATACTAGTAGTAAATACTAAAGCTCTTTCATCAAAACGATTTCAACATTTACTTTCAATATAAAGTTCGCTCTTAAAACCGTTTTCCAATCTATTAGTATATACTAACCTTTACCTCAGTTGTCCGAGAAATCCAATTAAACTACTTAGCAAAACAAGTGGTATGAAACACTTGCGTTTACTTTGTCGGTTAATTCTTAGACTTGTTCGATTGAAACTCTTGTGACAGTTTTCGAGAGGAAATCTTCAATTTGTTCGTAAATATTTAAGTTAAGCCAGTGGTTATAGGACATGAAGCTAAACTCATTTATTTATTAGCTTAGTGCAATTGACACTTTTTATTGATCGATGATGATCATTTTGTGATTTAGACTAGCGATGTGCGGCGTCTCTTTGTTTGCATGGGGGTTAAACCCCGTTTGTGGAGTTTCAACTCAAAATTGGTGGGGTAGCGACCCATGGTCTTCGGGCCGTTTGTGGAGCTTCGGCTCAAAATTGATGGTTAGCGACCATGGAATAACATTCCGTTTGTGATGCACGTATTGGTGAGTTTTCATGCTCCCGTTTGTGATAGGCCTCCCCCCTTGTGTTTTCTGGATTTATGGTTGTTGATTTCTAGAATTTGTGATTCACCAAGTTTGATGATATGCATTGATAAGCTCTATCAATATTTGTGTTTTGGTGAATAATTTAAAGAATATGACATTCTTTTTGGTGTTTGAGTAGATTTGAGATTTTGTATTCTTGTTATCTGATGTCTACTTGTCATAGTATGGCATTATTGTTATCATACATTTTATTTATATCTCTTATCCTATCTCATTTTATCTGATATTTATAGCTAGACTGATCCGTTTATTATTTTCTTCTTAAATAATACTCGGGTCAGACCGATGTATTTCAGGTGCTACTGCTTGACTCCTTATCAGGGTCCGTCACCTGCCTTTTGGCTAACTACTTTAGCTTAGTAGTTTTTTTGTTATACATTCGAGATAGAGACTCCTTAATGTATACTTATTTTTTTGTCTATCATTTGTATCTATTCTTTTGTGATGTAGTGGATCTAGTTTGACCACTATTTTGATGCACACGTTTATGTGTTAAATTCATATCTGTTTCCGCCTTTGTGATATGAATATTTGTGACCGATTTGTGTTATGTTTATTTCTATATTTATTTCCGAAGTCTGTATAGCCACTATGTTGTAGCTTTGAGTTTGTATTTGATATGTCAGATTTCCTCTTGAAATGAAATGTAAGTTATATTATCTGACATATCGGTACTCGTGCAAAGCAGTTACACAAATGGTCGCTCCTCAACAGCCTTATTCTTCGTGCTAGTCGATGGCATTACCCCGTAGTGTCCTTGGCTAGCGTGAGTATAGAGGTGGGGCGTCACAGCTTGGTATCGGAGCCAAACTTCGGAACAATGTAGAATAATCTAGCAAGGATCATTGTCCTAAGTCTTTCTTAGGAATCGTGCCATAGGATTTAATTCGAATATTCGTACCATTCTATCCTATTTCTTTTTATGATGCCTTGTTTTATCAATCAAGTTGTTCGATATTCATTCTGAGAATAACCTTTTTCCTCTTCTTTCTTTCTTTCTTTCTTAAAGAAGAGAAATGGTTAGACCAGGCCGTCCTAGCGCCGGTCAATCCAGTGCTACTCCTCAGGATGGATTATTAATGTCTGCCCAGCAGCTTTTAGATCTTGTGAACAATGCCTAAGCTACCGGACCCGTTCCAGAGCCTACTCACCCTAAATACGAGTTTGCACGCTTGTGCAGAGATTATACCGCTTTGGGTGGAAGGCCATTCAAGGGTTCCGAAAATGTTATAGAAATCCAAGCTTGGATTAGATCATGCGATCACATCTTTTCTTGCATGAATCTTGTGGATCTACATCGAGTCCAATTGGCTTCTAGCATGCTCCAAGGAAGATCATTAGATTGGTATGAGCTTTTGACTTTGGAAATTATTGAAGCGGATCTTACTTGGGAGCAATTTCGGGAAAGGTTCGAATTGAAGTTTGTGCCGGAAGCTGAAAAAGTAACTTTAGCTCTGCGCTTTATTGACCTTGTTCAAGGTGAATCTTCTGTGACCAACTACGTCGCATCTTTTGAATCTCTCTCTAAATATGGGGTCGAATATATTAATACCCCATTGAAGGAAAATCAGAGATTTGTCTATGGATTGAATAAGAACCTCAAAAAGCCTTTACTTCTGAAACTAGAAGTTTCTTTCGATCAGCTTGTAGATATCGCTCTTCGACTTGAAGAGGCTGATAAAGAAAGTGATGTTGAAGTTGTGGGTGCAAAACAGAATTTCAACAATAACATGAAGAGGCCTATTAAGTTCAAAGGCCCCAATCCCAATAAGAAAGGAAAGCAAGAAACTTCGGTAGCAAAGACTCCTACCTCTAGTCGTGGACAATGCTACAATTGTGGTTCTATGGACCACTATGCAAATGAGTGTCCGAAGCCCCTTTATTGTCGCTATTGCAAAAGTTTGAGTCATCATATATCTGCGTGTCCCATACTTCAAAGCAAGAAGGAGGGAAAGCTAAATATTGTGCAAGCTTCTAGTGACACTTCTCTTGGTCAAGGTATTTCTCATTCTATCCTTGATGGCATTATTCTATTTCGTGATCATCCTATTCGAGTTCTTTTTGACACGGGTGCATCCTACTCTTTTATATCAAAAGAACTTGTTGATTCTTTTTCTTTAAATATTATGGGCTTGATGGCTTCACTGAAAATTGCGAATCTAGTTGGCGGATCCGCAACACTCAGTTTGCGTTGTAAAGATGTCAAGATTATTTTATGTGATTATTCTTTCCGAGCCGATTTGCATGTTAGGCGTTACTTAGGCTTCAGAATTGATTTTTGGGAAAGGATTGGCTTAAATCATTATGAAGCCCATATCCTATGTCCTAAGAGGACTATCCATCTTCGACATTCTCAATCTGTTAAGCAGATTTTTAATTTTTCTTAATGATTTCGATTTCCAATTCGGTGACATCCTTTTATTCTTTAAACCAACATGATGAGGAAAATGTTATTTCTCTCATTCAAGTAGTTTGTGAATTTTCTGGTATTTTTGAGCTTGTCTTAAGATTACCACCTAAGCGATCTATTGAGTGGTGCTAAGGTCTTTTCAGCTCGACCCTGCCACCGGTTTTCATCAGCTACGAGTTGCGGAGGGTAGCATTCCACTTACCGCATTCCGCACTCGTTATGATTCTTATGAGTGACTCGTGATGTCACTCGGTTTGTCCAGCTTATTTCATCCATCTTATGAATCGAGTATTCTGTGAATATCTCGATGAGACCATCCTTGTCATTGATTATGGATGAAAACAACAATTTTAAATTTGCGAATCTTTTTAATAAGATATTTATAAGTATAATTGGATTTTGTTCTTAAAACGAGAAAAGAATATTCGTAAAATTTTTAAGAGACATGTTTATCACATAGAAGATGATTTTGTGTTGTTTTGCCCATTGAGTGCTTTAAGAATTCTGGTCGATGCGCTTGATCAACGTTATTGATAGGAATCTCCTAAACGCTATGATGAGACAGTCAGACACAATAAATTGACTTGTAAAAAGTAATTTTTTCTAAAAAAATGATTACACAAAGTTAATTATAATTTTGAATGTCTTAGCTTTTCGGGAAAGAGGAAAAAGAACTCCTTTCCGATACTCCTATTCTTGTGATTCCCGAAGGGAACCAAGACTTTATTGTTTGTACTGATGCTAGTCGTATTGGTTTGGGTGCCATTCTCTTGCAAAGGGAATGTGTTATCACATATGCTTCTTAACGATTAAAGCCTGCCGAGACTAGATATGCCACTCATGTTTTAGAGCTTGCGGCTATTGTTTTCTCCTTTAGAATTTGGCGTCATTATCTTTTGGGAGAGAAATTTGTTCTCTACACCAATCATAAATCTGAAGTATTTATTTTCTCAAAAGGAACTTAATTTGCGTCAACAACGTTGGCTTGAATTCCTTGCATCTTATGATCTTGATATTTTCTATACTCCCGGAAAGGGAAATCGTGTTGCCGATGCCCTTAGCCGAAAGCAACAAGCGGTTGTTTCTATGATGATATCCGAATGGAATGATCTCGAGACTTTGCCTACTTGTGAGGTTCGAGATCGTGAATCCAATTCATGTTCATCTCTTGTTTTGTGTAGCCTTGAGGCTCATCCTTCTCTTTTAGATCGCATTCTTGAAGCTCAAAGGCATGATCCCGAATTGGCTCTTCTTAGCCAAAGTTGTAGGGATAAAATTGATATTGAGGGTTTGAAGGACTTTGATATTGATGGTCGTGGCGGTATTCGAAAATTTGGTAGACTTATTGTGCCAAATATTAGTGATTTTCGTAAAGACATTTTAGAAGATTCTCATCGTTCTAAATTTACCATTCATCCCGGTAGTAGTAAAATGTATGTGGATATGAAGCGACTTTATTATTGGGATGGAATGAAATCTGATATTGCTAACTTTATTAAGCGTTGCATGACTTGCGAACTCGTTAAGGCCGAACATCAAAGGCCCTTTGGGTTATTGCAACCTTTGAACATTCCAGTTTGGAAGTGGGATCAAATTTCCATGGACTTTTTTGATGGTCTTCCCCGTTCTCGTTCGAGTCATGACAGTTTATGGGTGATTGTCGATAGACTTACAAAATCCACCCATTTTATTACCGTTTGGTCCAATCGGACCGTACCTCTTTTGGCCAAACTCTATGTTAAAGAGATTGTTAAACTGCATGGAGTTCCTACTTCTATTGTTAGCGATCGTGATCCATTATTTACTAGTGGATTTTGGAAAGGTCTTCAAAAAGCTTTGGGAACAAAGCTTAATTTTAGCACCACTTATCATCCTCAGTTCGATGGACAAACCGAGCGTGTGAATCAAACTCTTGAAGATCTTCTTCGTGCATGTGTTCTTGATTTTGGTGGAAGTTGGGAAGATCATATCTCTCTTGTTGAGTTTTCCTACAATAATAGCTTCCAATCTAGTATTGGTATGGCACCTTTCGAGGTACTCTACGAAAGGTTCTGCCAATCTCCTTCGTGTTGCCTTGAAGCCGGTGAGAAGCTGGTTTTAGATCCAGATTTTATTCGTGATGCCACAGAAAAGATTGACCTTATTCGTCATAGGATGAAAGAAGCTCAAAGTAGACAAAAATCCTATGCCGATAATCGAAGAAGGAAATTAGAATTTTCTATGGGAGATTTTGTGTTTATTCGTGTTTCACCTATGATGGGTGTTGTGCGTTTCAGTCGATCGGGAAAATTAGCAACTCGATATATTGGACCATTTCCCATCACCGAACGCATTGGTTCCGTGGCTTATCGCCTTTTATTACCGGCTCAATTTTCTGCTATTCATGACGTATTCCACGTCTCTCAACTATGGAAATGCCTTAGGGATTCCAATTTTATTCTTGAGCCCGGTGTAATTGAAGAAATTGAAGTTTCACCACAATTGACTTATGAGCAACATCCTATTCGTATCATTGCTTCGGAGGTTAAACGCCTTCGAAATAAAGATGTTCCTCTTGTGAAAGTTCAATGGTCCTCAAATCCAAAGGATTGCTCTTGGGAATCCAGAGAATTCATCGAGCGAACACATCCGGATTTACTCTCTCGTGCTCATTAAGGTGAACTTCTCATTTCAAAATTTCTTCGTTTTGTGTTGTTATGCTTTAGTATGGTTGTTACCATTTATTTTTCCTCTTAAATATTGCGAGGATGCAATTTCTTTAAGGAGGGGAGTCTGTAACAACCCGCATATTTCATGATTATATATTTGAATGTTTTATTTAAATATAGCATCGTTAATCGGATAAAGGTCCGAAATGTTACATTTTGTAAACAATCGAATTTGGACTCGAGACCACTTTCATTGAGTCTAAAATGGCGT
Source organism: Allium fistulosum (assembly GCA_030737815.1). NCBI lineage: Eukaryota > Viridiplantae > Streptophyta > Magnoliopsida > Asparagales > Amaryllidaceae > Allium > Allium fistulosum. The sequence continues at coordinate 602,685,041 of CM060903.1, forward strand.
TTACAACTTTTTTGAGTGTAAACATCGATTGTTTGAAGTTGAGTAGAATTTTGCTATTTTTATATTTGGGCTTTGGGTTTGGGTTTTAGCCCACTAACCCAACATAATACCCTCACTCCTCTACTCTTCATCCATTCCCTCATTCTATTTCCTAACACTCAAGCTAAAGAAAAATGGGGGAAAAGATTGGAAATTAGAATTCCAAACCCTAGTTTGATTAGGAAATACAAATTCTAGCTCCAACATCAAAGAGAAGCTTAGGTATGCATCCTCTTCTTCTTCTCCATCCCAATCTCACTCCAATTTCAGAAATTTCCTATAACCTAACTTAGGAAATAATTGCTTTTGATCTTAGATTGGAGCTTCTAGAGTTGAAGTTGAAAAGTAGTTGATCTTTCCTTTGCTTTAGAGTTTCTCGTTTGTTGTTTTTGGGTTTAAAGGTGAGTTTTTGAACTTACATCTACGTCTATAGCTATCATTGTTGCTAGGTATGAATTCCTAACATCTATTCATGTTCATTTGCTTTTGATTTGAATTGATTTGGTGAATTTTCCAATTTTTGGTATTTTGAAGTCAAAATCTATGAAAATCCTTATATAGATGTTTGGACATGTGTTCGGAGTGTATTGATGAGTCTATAGGGCTGGGTTGTCACTTGGCATAAATCCCTAGCCATCGTCGCTCATTCGATCACTTTCGATGTGAATTGGCCATCATTGGCCTAGGTTCAATATTTGCCTGAGCTTCCGCTCAGACGTCTGGTATCAGGATCAGACGTTTGAAGCTAAGGAATAAATATTCCAGACGTTCAGCTTAGACATCTAACCTTGCTTTCCAAACGTCTGGGAGATCCAGACGTCTGAGCTTACTTCCCAGACGTCTGGGTGATCTGGAATAGAATTTGCAGTACCTCAGTTCAAACGTCTGATTTACTGGTTCAGACGTTTGGTTAGGGTTCATACGTCTGGGTGGTTTTCTAAACTATTTCCAGAAACCAAATCCAGACATCTGGATTAGCCCCCTAGACGTCTGGAACTGTTCAGTTTTGCCTATTTGCCTAGTTTTTGAGTAAATTTCCAACGTTTATCGATTTATGTCGATCCGATTAGTTGTTATCACTTTTATCGACTTTGATGGCTTCTTTTTTTGGATTTTTGGGAATATCCATTTTGATGGATTTGGTATCGATTTCTTTGGATTTAATTCACGTCTTCGAATGTGAATTTTTGGTGATTGATTGTTTCTACAATCATTTCTATGGTTTGTCACTTTAAAATGCAAAGATTTCTATACTAGTAGTAAATACTAAAGCTCTTTCATCAAAACGATTTCAACATTTACTTTCAATATAAAGTTCGCTCTTAAAACCGTTTTCCAATCTATTAGTATATACTAACCTTTACCTCAGTCGTCCGAGAAATCCAATTAAACGACTTAGCAAAACAAGTGGTATGAAACGCTTGCGTTTACTTTGTCGGTTAATTCTTAGACTTGTTCGATTGAAACTCTTGTGACAGTTTTCGAGTGGAAATCTACAATTTGTTCATAAATATTTAAGTTAAGCCAGTGGTTATGAGACATGAAGCTAAACTCATTTATTTACTAGCTTAGTGTAATTGACACTTTTTATTGATCGATGATGATCATTTTATGATTTAGACTAGCGATGTGCGGCGTCTCTTTGTTTGCGTGGGGGTTAAACCCCGTTTGTGGAGTTTCAACTCAAAATTGGTGGGGTAGCGACCCATGGTCTTCGCGCCGTTTGTGGAGCTTCGGCTCAAAATTGATGGTTAGCGACCATGGAATAGCGTTCCATTTGTGATGCACGTGATGATGAGTTTTCATGCTCCCGTTTGTGATAGGCCTCCCCCTTGTGTTTTTTGGATTTCTGGTTGTTGATTTCTAGAATTTGTGATTCACCAAGTTTGATGATATGCATTGATAAGCTCTATCAATATTTGTGTTTTGGTGAATAATTTAAAGAATATGACATTCTTTTTGGTGTTTGAGTAGATTTGAGATTTTGTATGCTTGTTATCTGATGTCTACTTGTCATAGTATGGCATTATTGTTATCATACGTTTTAGTTATATCTCTTATCCTATCTCATTTTATATGATATTTATAGCTAGACTAATCCGTTTATTATTTTCTTCTTAAATAATACTCGGGTCAAACTGAGGTATTTCAGGTGCTTCTGCTTGACTCCTTATCAGGGTCCGTCACCTGACTTTTGGCTAACTACTTTAGCTTAGTAGTTTTTGTTGTTATACATTCGAGATAGAGACTCCTTGATGTATACTTATTCTTTTATCTAGCATTTGTATCTATTCTTTTGTGATGTAGTGGATCTAGTTTGACCACTATTTTGATGCACACTTTTATGTGTTATATTCATATCTGTTTCCGCCTTTGTGATATGAATATTTGTGACCGATTTGTGTTATATTTATTTCTATATTTGTTTCCGAAGTCCGTATAGCCACTGTGTGGTATTTTTGAGTTTGTATTTGATATGTCGGATTTCCTCTTGAAATGAAATGTAAGTTATATTATCTGACATATCGGTACTCGCACAAAGCAATTACACAGATGGTCGCTCCTCAACAGCCTTATTCTTCGTGCTAGTCGACGGCATTACCCCGTAGTGTCCTTGGCTAGCGTGAGTATAGAGGTGGGGCGTCACAGAGTTGGTAGGGATGCAGATCCCTCCTCTGACTCACATCTTGCTTATGATCTTTTTTATCCCAAATACGATTCCATGCCACCGAGTGAGTCTTATGCTGGGACTGATCAGTCTAGCGTTGGCAGTTCAGTCTGATCATATCTGCCCCTTGTTAGATAGTAAGGCTAGGAAGGTTCAAACGGTAGTTAATTTACTTGCACTTGCCTTCTTTTTCCTTGCATTTTGATTAACTCTTATCTGTTATTGTTGAAGTGGCCGACAAGCTTAGCTTCGATGTATTTAACGACCTCGAACCCTAAGTAAGAGCAACTACATTCCACCTATAGCATAAGAAAAAAGAGGGCCAAAAAGAGTCATCCTTTGAGTCCCTCGCTCCTTTTTCCAAGTAGGAGCTTATTTATGAAAAAGATAGGGTAGCCCAAAGGAAAAGCGGGGTGCTGGTGGGGAATGTGTTCCTAAATATTAACTAGGTTATGAACCATGACGACCTAGATTAGCTGCTGAGGTCGTTTCAACTCATGTTCATGGAAACCCGATCATCCACCTACCCACCCCAATTTGGATGGAGTAGGCACTCCAAGGAGTCTTTGATTGATGCACATACGTGACATGCCCTTCTCATAAGCTTCCCTACTTAACTTTTCCTACTTTATAGAATTTCTTCTAAAATTGATTTTTTAGGCCACCTACTGCTCCGTTTACATCTGAGATGACTTTCTAGAGCTAGAAGAGGAGGCTTGAAAAAATAGGTAGCATCGGAAGGCGGTTGTGGAGGAAATAGAGGTAGCCAAGAAGCCGGCGAAGTAGGCAGTCGATGCAAGGGATCGAGCGGAGAAGGAGGATCTCAGGGCAAAGCTGGAGAAAGTCAAGAAGGAGGTCGAAGCATTGCAAAAAGACCTAACCCAACATACAACTGAATGCCGATGGGCCGCTGATGTGGAGGCTGCTCGATTGGTGGAGGAGAATATACGAAGGAACCGATTAAAGAACATGGTGAAGGCCTTGTTCAAGGAAAACAACCATTTGTCGATCTCCATTAGTAACTTCAATGCCGAGTCCCTTGCAGCGACCCAAACAGAGGTGGCTGCCGAGATGGAGGCAGTCAGGATGGTCATGTCGGCCATTGAAACATGAGCAGATTAAATCCTAGCCCGATCGGTTGGCGAACTAGATTCCTAAATATACTTATATTTGTTTCTTCAATCTTTTTTGCAAGCCCGGCGAGGCAGGCTTTATGTCTTACATTTTTTGTATGAATGAATGGATACTTTTATCTTGTAAAATATTATTAAGTGTTTATCTATCTTTTCTTGCTTTTCTATGTTTAAATAGTAGAGTGGCATACTTTTACTTGTCGACATAGTGCTTATGTTATCTACACTTAAACGTTTTGATGAGATAGATAATATACTAGTGTGTGATAATGAGATGGACAATGATTGTGGCCCACTCATGTGAACCATGTAAATTGATTTTATTTCTAACTTATCTTGATGGTAGTTTGATTATGATTAACTAAGAAGCCCAATCGTAGTTGAACATGGAGGTGGGCACATGGTAGCTGAGCCAGCTTTGTTGTTATTATCAGGCAGTCTTGGCGTGAACTAGAGAGTTGAGTGGCTTGTGGATTTTACTGGGTGGCACAAGGAAATATAGAGTAGCAGGCAGTCCTGGCATGAATCAGAGTGTTGAGTGGCTCAAGGATTCTCTTGGGTGACACGTGGTTAGTTGAGAGTTTGGCAGTCATGGCATGAACTGGAGCACTAAGGGGCTCGAGGGTTCACTAGGCCGACATTCAATAGTTTGGCAGTCAACAAACAAGGAATTGAATGCACTGTAATTCACCCTCGTTGATAGCTAATTGGAAAGGTAGGGAGCATGGCTCAGGCGGTCCTTGGCTATAGAGGTTGGTAGTCTCCAAGCAAGAAAGTGAGAGCATAATAACTCATCCTTTATTGGATAGCCTACAGAGGTGAAAGTCCTCGAACAAGGAAGTGAATGCATGGTAAGTCACCCTTATTGGATAGTCGGCCGTCAAGGAAGGGAGCAGGCTTGTGCAGTCCTTGGCAGTAGAGGTCAACAGTCCTCAAGCAAGGAAGTGGACACATAGTAACTCACCCTTTACTAGATAGCCTATAGAGGTGGTAGTCTCAGAACAAGGAAGTGAATGCACATTAATTCACCCTCGTTGGTAACCGACTGGTAAGGAGGGGTGCAGAGCTTGAGCGGTCCTTGGTGGAAGAGGTCTGCAGCCTCTAAACAAGTAAGTGAGCATATAATAACTCACCCTTCACTGGATAGCCTACAGAGGTGGCAGTCTCTGAATAAAAAAGTGCATGCACAGTAATTCACCCTTGCTGGATGGTCGGTTGACAAGTAGAGGAGCGAGGCTCGCACAGTCCTTGGCAGTAAAGATTGGCAGTTCCTAACCAAGGAAGTGAGCACTAACTCACCCTTTAAAAGGTATCCTCGATAGAATTGGCTCTAAAATTATTGTTATATTCTTCACAAAAGATTTGTATAACAGCTTTATAATTATGGCTCATATATGATAGTCCCGGAGGTGCTTTGGGTTCCATGCGTGAGATATGAGTGTTCCATCTGGGTGAGAGAGGCGACAAACACCATTAGACAATATGGTGCCAATGACATACGGTCCCTCCTGATTTGGCTTGAGTACTCCCTCAGTTGGGTTCTTTGTAACATCCCCTATCTAGAGGCCCGAAGCTAAGCGCTACAGATGTTGCAGTCATCCATTGTATTAACTTCCGGTGACCAAATACGGTAATATTAATGGTATCCATAATATCAGAACACTTGAATATGAAATAAAATCATCACAGATTAAAACATTTTCTGATTACATTTCAAAACAGCATTTCATATTCCAAGTTACATAATCCCCATCTTTTCCCAGGTTCGGATCAAATATAATTATTACATAAATATGGCAAGAGCGATATATGAAGATGTCCCATTGGATGACCAGACTACTAAATAGTCATAACAGACTTAATACAACACATCAGAAATAAAACAAAACAACTCCTAAATATAGCTAGCATCAGCCTCCTGCTCGTCTTTAGAAGCTTTATTCATCCACTTACTAAAACCTGAAAATCCTCAACCCTCAGCCTACTCAAATCAATTTTGAGCACCCGAGAGTTTAAGGGGAAAAACATAAAATTTGAGTCAGGCATAAAACCTTTTATGAATAATACTATACATCTCGGTTATTTGATATTAAGTGAGACCACGCTACTTAGAGGAACGGGTTTCCCCTCACTAATATCCTTTTAAAACATATCTTTTGCAAATCTTAAACCTGCAACCAAAACTAGTTAAAACAATAATATCAATATCATGTAAGCATATAAATCAAGTAACAAATGGACTATCTTTCCGAACAATATAGTTTTGTTTGACTAACTACTAACCTTTGGCTGACTCGGTTCTACCAAACAAAATAAAAAAATAGTCTAACTTCTGTTAGACACTCCGCTTCTGGACATCTGTCCCTAATTTAGTTCTTCCAAGGTCAACTGATCCTAATGGTTTTGCGACTCACCAATAACCTATCCTCACTATGTATATTCCTTTCTGTGTGTAACATCATTTTAGTCTTACCTGTGACAATGCCCTGCACACTAGAATTTCGGACTAAATTAGTTAGTGGCTAACAGCTAATGTATAGAGCGCGACCCTATACCAGTCCCATCTGGTATTCTAATATCTGAGTCATTTTACTTAGGGTCATCTACCCTTAAAATTTTCCTTGAAAACGTTTTCTTTCAAATTAATTTAAACCTTTAAATCATACTTTAAAAAAGGAAAATATTCTCTTTGCTTTACTTAAATCACCTTGCCATGTTATATATACTTTACACAAAACTTTATTGATGAAAATATTTAAACCTTTGAAAGTATCCCTTTCAAAACCATTGACAATACCCCTTTTGAAACCATGTATCAACTTTGCTTTATAACCTTAGGCTGAAAGGCCAAAACATACCTTTCGAAACCATTCTTAATAAACCTTTCAAAAACCTTGAAAAACCTTTCTTTCGAAAGCTTTAAAACCTTAGACATCCTCTTATCAAAACACTATAATCATACCTTTCGAAACCTTTTGAAACCTTCCACTTAAAACCTCTCGAAAACATTGGGGAACCACCCCTTCAAAACCTTCATTTAAAACCTTTCAAAAGCATTCAAATTATTTTCTATAAACAAACCTTTTGATAGCATTGGGTTCAAGAAAAACACGTGGAACAACCTTTCGAAATCATTCAAAACTATACCTTTTGAAACCTTTGGGCTTATCTTTCAAAATCTAAAAAGGTCTTAAAAGAAGAAAGTCGAAAGTAACACTTTCAAAAGCTATTTCCTTAGTAAAAGAAGTGGATGGTGTCGAAACCAATCCCTTCGAAAGAATTGGAGAAGTGGTTTGTGTTTTAAAACAAAGAAACCCTTTAGAAGGCATTACTTCGAAAGGTAAGAACCAGTAGCATGGGGTTTCGACCCCGTCAAAAGCTTCTTTATAAAACAAAAGGCGCAACCTCTTTTGAAACCATTTCTTAAAACCATTTAACCAAGTCAAAAGCTAACTAAGTCGAAAGCATTTCTTTCAAAAGTAAAGCAGGCGCATTTTCTTTTAAAACAAAGCAAAGCTTTGACCTCTTCGGAATCCCATGTTTCGGCTACATACCTTTCGCCTATGTCCAATTCGCTGCGTACCAAATCTTTGATACCATGTGCATTGGTTTCAATGGTGATGGAGGCGGAGGAACTTAGTCGAAAGCTAAGTGGAGAAACATGTAAAAAGCATGTTTAAACTGATTTTAAACTTTTTAAAGCAATTCTTTTCAACTAACCTGCCTTGTTTGTCAAAACATGATTGGTTGCTAATTTCTTTTCTAAAGTACTACCAAAATTTCTGAAATAAACAATTTAAATTATTTACAAAATGACCCTTCTCCTTTTATAAAGTGAATATTAGGTTCAGGTCCCTAATAAGTTTCAAAATACACAAAAACCCCAGTAAAAAAAATTATGTAAATTAGGTCCCTAGAATTAAGTTACCAAGTAATTGCATATAGTTATGCAATTATTCACTGAATAATTACAAACAGTTATGCAATTATATCCAAAATTTGCATATATTTATGCAATTTTTCGGTGAATAATTGCGGGAATTTCCGCAATTTTTTTGGTGAATAATTGCGGGAATTTCCACAATTTTTCAATGAATAATTGTGGAAATGTCTGCAATTTTTTGATATAATTGCATAGATGTCTGCAATTATTCACTGAATAATTGCATACGTGTATGCCATTATTCGGTAACTTAATTCTAGGGACCTAATTTACAAACTTTTTTTTACTGGGGTTTTTGTGTATTTTGAAACTTATTAGGGACCTGCACCAAACTGTTCCTTTTATAAATATATAAAACATTTAAGACCCATACCTTAAATAATTTTATATACTTATTAAAACACTTAGGAAAAATCTATAAAAATTCCCATAAATCATTTTAAATATGTTTTCTAACATATATTAATTTCTGACCCAAAATCATCATAAAATAGTCGTATTTAATTTAAACCAAAAATAACTATTTTCTTCACTAGAAACTTCATAATAAATCCACATTAATTCAGAAAATTATGAAATTTGAAACCCATTTCCAAAATATTATTTTTGAACTTATCTCAAAATCACAAGGCATTTGGACATCATTTAATTGGTTTTTCAATCTAAAACTCACCATAATTCTATATGAATTAGCATAAATCGTTAACAAGCATATATATCAATTTTAACAATAAAAAACTTGGCAATATACTTTGCAAAATATTCGGATCTGATCTAGAAACCTAAAACATCAAAAATATGAGATGTAACCTATCATTCACCTTAGCTTTGTGATTAAGGAGTTGCGATTTGATTAATCTTCCTCTTAATCTTTAGCTTTTCTTCTTCTAGCTTTGTCTAATGGTGGCCGGCCTCTAGTATTTTATTTTTGTTTATGAACGTGAGAATGAAAGTGCATGAGGATTTAGGGTATTAGAATATGTCTTATTCCAACTTTGCCCCTCATCTATTAGCCTTATCCATTTCATTTTAGTTTCCCTTTAGTTTATTTGTTATTAGGTACGGCTACCCCTTATTTACACAAATCTCAATCCTTTAATCGTTTACATTATTTATTTTATTTAATTTAACTAACTAAATATCCTAAATAATGTTACTAAAAATTAGGGTCGTTACATTCTTTGTGTTTACGAACACCTAACTTAGTACTAGACGACCAACAATGAATTATCGGAGCTTTACTCTAAAGTTGTAGTGCTTAGCTATCTTCCTTTTTAGGCTTTAGTGATGAGTTTGGCTTTAGCTCTTTGTTCTTAAATGGAGTTGAGCTCGGGTTTGAGTAACTTGTCATTTATTCAGGCTCATATATGGGACACCGAGGTAAGGGGATGTTCACTTTGATGAGCATGTCTTCGTACCTATAAGAAAGTGAGAAGGGAGTATAGTTGGGTGTACTGCAGTAGGAGATGCGGTTGGACCAAAGTACGAGTGATAGTTCCTCAATTCAGTTTTCTTTAGCTTTAGAAAGGCGCTTCTTGAGTGTTGATTTGATGGTATCATTGAGGGTATCTAATTTTCTATTTGTTAGGGATAGCAAGGAAAGAGAATCACTTCTCGATCTCGATTCTTGCACAGATGTCATGAAAGTGGCTGCTCTTGAATTAAGTGACGTTTTTGACGATGGTCTTCCTTGGCAGGCCAAACCGGCAGAAGATATGCCTGATGATGAAGTTCGGTATCTTGGAGGTGATGACCTTAGTGAGGGGCTCGGCCTCAACCTATTTGCGTAAAGTAGTCGATGGCGACTATAGCATGGTTGTACTGTCCCTTGGCATTTAGTAGTTCTTCTATCAAGTTAATACCCTAAGTGTCAAATGGCGAGGGGAAAGTCATCGGAGTGGGGAGGGTATGAGAGGCTCTGGGGAACTTGGCGAACCACTGACACCGGTCGCACTTCTTGACATGATCCACTGAATCCTTAATCATAGTTGGCCAATAATAGCCTTGTTGGGTAGCCTTCGTGGCTAGGCTCTAACCCCCCCTCCTCCCGCATGATCTCTACAGAATCCTTTATGCAGCTCTTATAGTATTTGGCCTACTTCGTCTTCAGACATGCACTATTAAAGTGGTGTAGAGTACTCTTGTTTGTAGAGCTTTCCGTCAATGATGGTAAAATAAGGAGCCCGGTAAAGGACTTTTCAATTTTTTTTCAGTTGGTTAAAAGCTGTTCATTTACTAAGTACATGATTAGGAGAGTCTTCTAGTTGTCCGTGGACAACGTATCAATCTCTATTGCTATTGCCATTAGTTCATAGCAAGGGGCATCTCAAACCTCTAATGTAACCTAAGGAGTGGCTACTTCTGGATTACTTGCTGTCATGGCCAATTGATCAGCCTTGGCATTCTACTCTCTGGCTTTCTGCTCTAGCTTGAACTCGATAAAGGTACCAATTATCCTCTTGGCTACTGCTACATACAAGGCCAATGTTTGCCTTTGACTTGGAAATAATCACCTTTGATTGAAGACCAGCGATCATGAATGGAATCAATGTGTAATTCCTTTGCCATCTCGAGAAGGTAAGGACAGCCTCGTACTCAGCTAATTTGTTGGTCATCTTAAAAGTAAGACGGACCGCAAACCAAAGTTCTCTACCCTAAGCTCCAAAAAAGACTATGCCGGTCCCTGCCCCTTTCTCATTTGATGCCCCATCCATATATATGCATCAAGCTTGCTGATTGGTGATAGTCTCTTCTTCGTCGTTATTCAAGCTTGAGCACTTGGCAATGAAATCTGCAAAGTCCATTTTTTTGTAATAGAAGTGCAAGGCTGGAAAGAGATGTGATGTTGCCCAAGCTCGATGGACCACTTCATTAGCCTTCTATGTTTTTCTTAAGGTTTTGAGAAATATAAAAATCTAGTGGGAGCCTTATTAGAAAAATGAAATGAATACATTTAACCATTTAATATTGTAAGAATATATGTTATATAAGTTAAAATAATCTACTTGATAAATTTGTGCAACTAATATAATTGAAAAAATATTTATCAATTAAAATATATAAATGAATCGAATTATAAGATTGGCAAAAGAAATATAAATATTCACTTACCAATAAATCCTCTTGCATGTTGTCATTTCCAGACCCATGCAAGAGCCTAATTATACAACTACTAAAACTTTTGTACCTCAACCGCTTAAGTGTTTACTTTTCTGAGACTGTGTATTATTTTTGAAGAGTTTTGAACTCTTAAGTAATGTAAGAATATGGATATTTGATCCATATCAATCACATATAAATGTTATATGGTGAATAGTCGTAATTCATAATGTACGAAACCTCAATGAAATTAGTTCATTCAAAATGAAAAAGTAAACCAATATGAGATCGTGTATTCAATATGATTGATTACAATAAGGATCGTTTTATTTTAGATGTAACTTTGGACCAAGAATTACAAGATGGACCTAGGATGTGATCACTTAAGTGTCAGTTTGATCAGTTAACGTAAAGTGCAACTTATTCAATATCCTTAAATGTTAAGGATAACTAAATGCAATTTTGTAATAAAATTTTTACAGCCTTGTGGTAAGGATTTCTTTTTGAATTGTTCGACCATTTGAAAAGGAAAGAGAATGTACGAAAGTTGTTGTAACTTAAGGCATGGTTGGGATAAAAAGAGTGAATGATCATTTTTTCTTCATAAAGCGACATTAGAAACGTGAATTGTATAAAATACTAAAAGATACTTAACGTGGAAAGAGAAATGTGATTTCTATTCCTTTTGTATATTCATATAGAAAATTGTTTTCTATGAAAATTATTTCTTCGAGTTCAAGATATTTGATCTGAAACTCTAGACAAAACTAGTTACCGTGTATGAAATAAAATTCCATACTAAGTGGACTAACGGAGCTCTATATTTCATCAGCTCTTATAATGATGGAAAAAATAATGGAAGCATACCATATATCACTTCTTAGTGGATGGAATAACTTTAGAAAATTTGTTTTCATAAATATAACAAATACTATTTATGAAATATTAACCGTTTTTAGTATTGACTAAAAAGAGACATAGTTTTATTTCAATATGAATATTATAAATATTCATGATAAGATAAAACTATAATACTGGTATTTATATAATAACAAAAGTGATGCATTGGAAAATACAGAAGTATTTGAAATTATTATAGTTATTTTGGGATTATGGACTAAGCCACGGTTTTGAGAAATAATTCTTTAATCATATGATTGTAAATCATATAGTGCTAGTGAATTGTATCTCAAATGATTAAAGGCGAATGAATCATTTATGGAAGTGACGTAAGAGTTAGTGAACTCTTTGAATTAATACTTTAGATGCATACAATCCAAGGTCTAAGGGTACCAAAATGTATCAACTTACTTTGTTAAATTCACTAATGAATTATCATAGAAATGAATATGTGTATTTGATACATAAGCATTATATTAATGATAAGTTCATTAAATATAAAATGAAAGTTGAAAACATAATATTAAAGAAAATAAAAAAAATTCAATTTGATCAAATAAGTGAGCATATTGGAAAAGGTTCCAAAAGTACCTAAAAATGAATAATATTCTATCTCAAAGGTCACTCCTACCTATGGTGTATAATGATGTATGAATAAGGAGTAATTGGACTTCGTTGGACAAGATATGATTGATAATGAGTGAAGTTGAGTTAACTTCTTTTTATAAAGACGTGTACTTAGGAGTAGGTACATAAAGTTAAACTTAATTCATTCAGAGCATAGTTTACAAGATCATACAAGATAAGAGTTGATAAGAAACCCATATATATCCTAAGTCAAGGAGTTGACAGGTTGTGTGAGTTGATAATCCAAATATAATATTTTCTTATAAGGGATCCTGTGTAGATCACTTAAAGATGTTCGAGACAGACCAATATTGATTAATTAATTTATGTTATGAACATAAGTTTCGTATACTAAAACCAAATCAATTATATATATATATAAAGGCAATTCATAGAGATTTTATGAATAACTATTCTGTTGCATTGAAAAATAATTATTGTTTCAAGAAATGTCAATTTCGTGATGAAATAATGTCTTTCAGAAATTATTGGTCCTAAAAGTGATTTGAGTACGATCCAAAGACAAAAATGATTATAAAGGATGAAATGAAATTAATCAACCCTAAATGGACACAGCTAATTAGAACATCTAATAAGAACTCTTGCACATTGAAGAGAAACTATGGGTTTCTTTTCGATGTCGATAAAAGAATTCCTTAGTTATCAATATGCCACTAAGATTTTTGACTCTGCCATACAGAATATTGTGTAAATCTAAAATGGATTCCAAGTACATTATCAAAATATGATTTGGATAGTTGTACCCAAAGATATGTGACCCATCGGCTGCAAATGTACCTTCAAGAGAAAGACCAATGCAAGTGGAATATAGTAAGCCATGTTGATAAGAATAAATATCGTAAATTTCAAATGCTGAAACAAATGTAACGGATTTGTCACTCAACATTCTTAAGTTAATTTGTATTTTACTCATAAAATTATCGCTCGATATTAGTTTGATTTTTGGGACACTTTTGTAGAAACAAAAGTTCTAAAATAATTATTTAGATCATAATAACCAAAGTATCTCGAAGTTAATGGGAGCAATATTGAGTTTGTGGGTTTCAGATATGATTTAAGTGTGGGGTACAGTGTAACGGGTCTTAAGGCTATTTCAACACTAGAGGGAGGTGAATATTGTTTTATAACTTTTATGAATCTTTTTAACTTTGTATTAAATTTTAAATCAAATCACATGTTATCAACACAGGTCTATTCTAATCAAGCAGTCACAGATGCGATCACAAATAAATATAAAAGCAAGAATAAAAGTAAAGTAAGAGAGATGACACTAAGAATTTTTATACTAGTTTGGATTAACCAATCCTACATCCAGTTCCGTACAATACTATACAAGTTTATTTTCAATCGCATACTTTAAACAAGTAGCAAGCAAAGCAGAATACAATTTCGATTTCAAGACTACAAGACACACCCTCTTATCTTATGAGTCCAGGGCAAACTCTATTGATTTACCGGGCAACAAGATCACCCACTTGATTTGAACGGGAAATAAGCACACCTATTTGACTTGAACGGACAAAAAGCACATCCAAACAAATAATAGTAGACTTGTTGATTTTCAAATACAAACGGTTGTACTTGGGATACAAGATATCATATAGCCCTTCTGGTAGTGGTTTGATCATTGAGTTTGTAGAGAGAATGCTTTCAAAATATTAGATAGTTTGTAGAGAATTAATCTAGTAGAGCATGAATTGATTCTATGTAGATTTTGAAGAATGTAGAAAGTAGTTTTCAAGAAATATTTCAAGAGAGTAAGGAGCAAGAAGAAAGTAATAAAATTAGTTAAAAAATTCGTTTGCACTCCTCTTTATATAGTAAACAAACATAAGTATCCATCCGTAAAGAGGTGCATCCAAAAGACACTTCTTTTCAAAAATTAAAAAAAAACCAACAGTCACCATGTCGACATATCTATGAGGGGTATGTCGGCATACCCTTGATAATCTTGAAAAATAAATTTTCTTTTAAATTGTTTTCAAACTTATATATTTTTGTAAAATAATTTTTAAATACTTTGAACACATAAAAACTTTTATAAAGTATTTGTAAAAATATTTTTTGAATTTAAAATATATTTTGATTAAAATTTCAAAGATCAGAAATTTGTGATAAAGATCAGAATCTGCTATCAGGGACTTTAACAATTTGATGATGACAACCATGTAAATATTCTTGTATATAAAATATACTACTCCCCCTTAATATATACATGTGTTATATTTTATATTTTTCTCCCCTTTTGTCATCAACAAAAATAGGTAAAAAATTACTTCCCGTAAACGTTATATACTTATGAATTATGGAGGCAAAATCAATATTTAATACTAAATCTTGGAGACATTTGAATAAGATAAAACAAATTTTATTAATAAATCAAACTATTACGCAATTCAAACAATCCCTAATAAGAAAAATTCAATCCATACAATCCAAATCAATCCAAACTTAACTATATACGTAAAGAAACAAACTAAACCAAACAACTACATACAATCCAATGTTTCCTTTTTATTATTGGGGGTATCTTCCTCAATCACTATTTGATTACCCTCGTTATCCAATAGAAGCTTTTGAAGGTTTCGCAGAATTTTGCCTTGTTTCTCTTGCTCTTTTATGAGATAAATTTGGACAACCTCGATTTTAGAAAGCATGTTAAGGACATGCTTCAGGTCATTTTCAATTTTAGTGACTTTGGCTAGGGTGGTGTTTTGGAATGGTCCTAGATTAGAGACATTGAAGTTTACGGTAGATTCCTGTCTTGGTCTTTTGGAGTTTAAAGGATCCATGATTTTATTCTTTTATTTTGATTTTTCAGGAAGAAGAAGACATGGAAATGAGAGTAAATTCGAAATTTGATGGTTATTATAAATAGATTTCAAATTTTGAATTAAAGAGAGAAAGGCAGTTTTCAAAAGACCGTTAGGTATGTCGACATATATGGGAAGCATATGTCGACATATGCACCTAAAATGTATTTTTTTATTTTCCTTTTGTTTTAATTAATAAAAACTATTATACTTAGATTTCTATGAAAGAGCATATCCCTAGCTCTCTTCTTAGGTTTAATGAAGGCAGTTTAGGCTAACGGTTTCGTTAAGATATCGGCTATTTGATTTTTAATACTTATAAATTCAAGTGAAATGGATCCTTTATTTACATTGTCTGTTAGAAAATGATGTCTTATGTCTATGTGCTTGGTCCTAGCTTGATGTGTTGGGTTCTTAGATAGATTTATTGCACTATTATTATCACAGTATATTGGTGATTGTTTGTTGCATATAGATAACTTGTGAACATGCTAACAGGTGAGATATATTCTGCCTTTGTCGTGGATAGAGATACAAAATTTTGCTTTTTTCCAAACTAGAAAACACGATAATGTCCTGAAAAGTGACAAGTTCCACTTATTCTTTTTCAATCTGATTTGCATCTAGCAAAGTCAGCACCATGATATGATACTAAGTTGAAGGAGTCTTCTTTTGGGTGGAAGAGTCCATAGTCCAGTGTGTTGTTTACATATCTTAAAATATGTTTTACTACTTTTAAATGAGTTTCCTTAGGTTGAGATTAATATCTTGCATAGAGACATATACTATATAATATATCAGGTCTACAGACAGTTATATAAATGTGACGACCCACATTTCGGAAGGTTTAAATCGACAATAATCCACACATGTCCAACTTAAACAATCCGGAACGTAGATAATCAATGAGGATAATTAATAGAAATAAGGAAGGAAGAAGAAAAAGAAACATAGAATCTCACAGCAGAACGACAAAATATAATAATCAAATAAATAGTTTATGAAGCCGTTTATATTATACATTTGATTATAATCTATACAACATTTATCAGAGTAATATATATATCAGGGATAAATAAATAATGCAGCAAAATAGCATGATGCAGAGAATAATAACAGTAATAATATACCAAAACTTCGTCTTCTTCCTTTAGAAAATGACCTTTAATGCACTGGAAAAAAATTCAGGGCTGACCCGAGCATAATGGAAAGACAAAACACTCGAGTCAGGACTAAAATACTCTTATGTAAGTCAAATCGATATCGCATATAGCATGAGTGCCATGGCGTCAGAGATGTTTACGGAATTTTACATCACCTATCTAGTGTATAACGTGCGTGCAATAACTTAAGAGATGTTACGGAGTCTTCCATCTCTTAAGGATCCGTTAAACTATCTATATATAATAATATACGCTATAATAGGTAACGTCTATCATTAAAATAAATATCAAAATAGCGTTAAGGCTTTACATAGATCCACCTTAACACATTTTTATAGCATGTAGTCTATGCAGGTCCTGTAGCACAACCAGTAACGTCGGTAGCCAGTAAGTCCCCTATAGGTACAATACTAAACCAAAGTCGTAATAGGCTCGTATAAGGATAAATATGACAAGGCACGTGAGGCAATGCCCAAGGTAGGATTCTACCAGTTTACCCTTTTTGGCTGGTCGTAACCCACCCGTGGCCGACCGCGACAATCAATCCAAACAAAAGGTGCACCAATCGAATACAAAATCACAATAGTAATACGAGGGATCAACGTCGCTAGAGGTAGCTAACCTCATTGGCCAGACATAGGCTCCTATTTTAGTCATTTTAATTATGACACGAGTGTCAAAGCTATCCATCATCGTTCTCTTACTTCATTCCAGTAAACGTTCACCAATTCGACCACTTCATTCTGGATATCATCCACCGCGTACACGGTTATCAAAGTGGTTCCAATATTGACAGAGAGTATGCCAATAAGAGGCCCCAGTCTCTTTAACAACCAAACGTCATTTTACACACCGGTTGGTTCGTTTACATTTTTAAAACGATTCATATTTGATATCAAAATATCATATTCGCTTCAAAATCAAATCCATTTCGAAATCATCGTATTTACTCAAAGTATACCATATCATTTTTGCCTTAATATCTCAATTTCGCTTCCAAAATTGTTTCGAATTACAATTTAGGTTATAACTTCACTTTAATCCAATTCGCATTTAAGTCCAAGATTTAAATATAACATTCCACCCTTTTAAACAGTTTGAATTTTAAGAAAATGGTTAGTTAAATAGTTAAATAGAAAATAGTTTGAGTATTGAAATGGTTTACATAGTAAATAGCTTGGAAAATCAACTTAATTTGGATATTTAAAAAGATAGATTTTTAAATAGTTAATACTAAAATAATTTATTTAAAAGTAGTTTCAAAGCCAAACCGATTCAACCCCAAATTTCCCAATTCAAATCAATTCCAATTTCCATTTCAATTTAATCGATTCGATTTTGATTTCAAGTCGAATTTTACTTCGATTCCAATTTCAATTCAAATAAATTCAATTTCGATTTCGGACTAATTCAATTTCGCTTTCAATTCCAACTGATTTCAATTTCAATTCCAACTTGAATAAATTTCAATTCCAAATTAATTTAAATTTCAACTCCAAATTAATTTCAATTTCAAATTATCAGATTCAATGATTAAATTTCAACTCAATTCTCAAATTTAAACCATTTCGTTTTATATAAATTTCGAGTTCGATTTTTAAAATATCGATTCAAATCACTCAAATCAAATTAACTTTCAATATTCAATTTAAAATCCAAGTCTTCAAATATAATTTAATTCCGAGCTCAATTTTTGAAATATTGTTTTATACTACTTTTACTTAGCAATATTCAAAGTTCGAATAAAAGTCCAATCCTTTAAAACAAATCAATTTCTGAAATTCACATCATATTTCGATTATAACTTAAAATCTCAACTTCAATTATTTAAAACATTCGTATTATCAAACTTAAATTTCAACACTTCGAGCTCAAGTTCAAAAATAGTTCGATTTCCTTAAATTCGATTTTCATTTCTTAAAATCAAATCATTTAAATAATTTCAAAACAAATTTTTTTGAAATCATTTAATTTAACCAACCCGGTGCCTGTATATAATTTTCTATCCTATGACCAAGTAAATAGTTATTTCAATTTAATTCAGGAATGGATATATATCATTTCAATCCAAAACAAATGTCATAGGTATATATCATTTCAACCTATTTCTTAATTTATTCGAAATAATTCAAATAACAATTATATATTGCCAAATGATATTTAGGGAGATAACGAGATATATATAATATAAATAAACATCCAACCATCCAATATATCAACCAATATCATTCAAACTCAATCAACAACCAAATCATCCAATGATTCACACAATTACATCGTTATCCATATCGGGTATTTTACTGGCTAATAAATTCCACTTCCAAATTTAACTGTCAAATTTAAATCCTTATCAATTCAATTTTTTATATCAATCTAATGTCAATTAATTTACCAAACATCAGCCAATGCAATTAAATTGCTTCACGACATTAATTTAACTAACATAAAGTTTATTTAGTCAATTATGAGCGTATAAAACAATCACCTTTTATTTGAACTGAAAAAAATTTCTAGCTTCAAATAAATTTCAAACCAACTCCATAACGTAGCCTTCGTCGATACGATTCAAATGCCACCTGTTTCGCCCGAATCGGACCACGTATGCAAGAGTTACGCTTAAATTAATATAACGATCAAATTAAAACATAATTAACAAATTAATTATCTAATTAAAAAATTAATTACCGTGCTTATCCCTTCCCCTCTCTCTCGTATATGTTCGTTACCAGTAAACCCATCGCACGTGGCCCAGGGTTTCAAAATGCACACAAAAGTCATCGACTGGACGACGATCAAGACATACCTACGCACGCGCCTCCATGAGAGCCACCAACGCCAGAAGTTGCGCCGCTTCCGATGCCTCCTTTTGCGCAAAAATTGAGGAAGAACGCCGGCCCTAATTGCCTTGATTCTAGTGAATTCTTGCACAATCAAGTCGAATCAACCGTATGGATTTAAAGAGGAGATCGAGATCTACAACTTTCATGTTGGAAGTTTTTAATTTCGATGAATGGATTGAGAGGAATTAAGGAGAGAAAATCGATCAATTTCGGCCGTTAAATCAAAGAGAACAACGACCATGTTTTTGATTAGGGTTTGCAGAATAAAATAATAATATTTCTCGTTTCGCGTGCCGTATTTATATAGTTAGGTCTGAAACAACCCGAACTCCAATCGAAGCGTGCCGCCAGGCGTTCACAATGTTTTACCTCCATTCCGAACGTAATGGAACTAGTCCCGAGGCCTAATTCGATCGTATGAATAAGATAGCTTTTCAAAGTCAAATTATTTTATCGAATTCCTTAAATTGATTTCTACATGTTTCAAGCTGGAACGGCCAAACGACAAGTCTGATCGCTACGAAACTTGAAATCCTACAATAACTCACTATTACGAATCCGATGAAGTTAGTTTCGTCGAAATCCGAGACAGTTGCCAAAATGGCTATTTTTACTCGTTAATTAAAATATAAAATTCCCAATTTTTAATTATTCACATTTAAATCCAATTTTAAATGCTAACCATCTTCATTCATACTTAAATAAAATTTAAATCAATTTTCGATGCCATTTTCATTCTCATTAAATCCAGAATTCCATTATTTACATAATTTCAACATAAATTTAAACAATTTAATTACCCGATAAATCAATATTAATAAATCCTCAAATTTCAAATAAATTTTAGTTATCAAAATTATTTTATTTCTATCTAACTAATTCACATATATTATTCAACTTCAGTTATTGATTATAAACACAGTAATACATAGAATTTATTTCAATACTTGTTATCGCCAAAATCTTCAAAATTAGTTATTTTAAAGCTTTGTTCAAGTTCATATTCAATAACTACACTAATAATTCATTAAATTTTATTTTTAACCATTTTTATTCAATAATTATATCAAATCCTATAATTTAAAACAATTAAAAATATGGGTCGTTACATACTCCTCCACTCAAAAAATTTTGTCCTCCAAAAGGCGTTAAGTACAGAATTTAACATACAATACATTTTCTCAATATAATTAACTTATAAACATAAACATCTTATTTGCAAAACTATTACCACACTTCTACTACGCCACTCCGATATCGGTTTTACGAAAAATATAACTTATATATAAAAACAAGCTATAAAATTTTTCTAACTCCCGGATTTACGGAAAATTTCGACAGAGTCTCCTTTGCGCGGCTCGATCGGAAAATTACAATATAATATATAACACAAATATACCCAATATATATCAAATATACATCTTATCTCAATGATGAGGCATCTCGAAGGGAAAAAAATATAAAATCGCGGTATGTAATTTGAGATATGTACCTTATTATTAGCATTATAAGAAAATTAGCTTATATTAAAGCGAGCGAAAGCAATATACGCGCAAGCGAGCTCCAAAACTTGGCATACGCCATCCATACCTACTAAACACTCAATAACCAAATGAGAACATATATATAAAGAGTAAAATCGATATATAACATGGATCATGCAATAACCATAAACGAATATAGCAAACGCAGCAAACAAACATCCAACAAACAATATCCATCCAATCTTATTCACAACAATTGTGACGCCCCACCTCTATACTCACACTAGCCAAGGACACTACGGAGTAATGCCGTCGACTAGCACGAAGAATAAGGTTGTTGGGAAAGCGACCATGTGTGTAATTTCTTTGTGCGAGTACCGATATGTCAGATAATATAACTTACATTTCATTTCAAGAGGAAATCCGACATATCAAATACAAACTCAAAGCAACCACACAGTGGCTATGTGGACTTCGAAAAAAAATATAGAAATAAGCATAACACAAATCAGTCACAGATATTCATATCACAAAGGCGGAATCAGATATGAATATATCACATAAAAGTGCATCAAAATAGTGGTCATATAAGATCCACTACATCACAAAAGAATAGGTACAAGTGCTAGACAAAAGAATATGTATACATCAAGGAGTCTCTATCTCGAATGTATAATAAAAAAAACTACTAATCTAAAGTAGTTAGCCAAAAATCAGATGATGAACCCTGATAAGAAGTCAAGCAGAAGCACTTGAAATACCTCGGTCTGACCCGAGTATTATTTAAGAAGAAAATAATAAACAGATCAGTCTAGCTATAAATATCATATAGAATGAGATAGGATAAGAGATATGACAAAAACGTATGATAACAAAAATGCCATACTGTGACAAGTATACATCAAATAACAACAAAAATCATACAATATCTCAAATATCCTCAAACACCAAAAAGAATGTCATATTCTTTAAATTATTCACCAAAACACAAATATTGATAAAGTTTATCAATGCAAACCACGAAAACTGGTGAAACACAAATTCTAGAAATCATCAACTAGAAATCCAAAAATCACAAAAGGGGGAGGCCTATCACAAACGAGAGCATGCAAACTCACCAACACATGCATCACAAACGGAACGCTATTCCATGGTTTCTAACCATCAATTTTGAGCCGAAGCTCCACAAACGGCCCGAAGACCATGGGTCGCTACCCCACCAATTTTGAGTTGAAACTCCACAAACGGGGTTTAATCCCCACACAAACAAAGAGACGTCGCACATCGCTAGTCTAAATCACAAAATGATCATCATCGATCAATAGAAACTGTGAATCACACTGAGCTAGTAAATATAAGAGTTTAGCTTCATGTCCCACAACCACTAGCTTAACTTAAATATTTACGAACAGATTGTAGATTTCCACTCGAAAATTTTCACGTGAGTTCAATCGAACAAGTCCAAGAATTAACCGACGAAGTAAACGCAAGCGTTTCATACCACTTGTTTTACTAAGCCGTTTAATTATATTTCTCATACGAATGAGGTAAAGGTTTGTATATACTAATAGATTGGAAAACGACTTTGAAAACGAGCTTTGTATTAAAAATAGTGTTGAAATCGTTTTGATGAAAAAGTTTGAGTATTTACTACTAGTATAAAAAACCTTTATATTTTAAAGTGACAAATCACAGAAATGATTGTAGAAACAATCAATCATCAAAAATCCACATTCGACGACGTGAATTAAAACCATAAAAATCGATACCGAATCCATCAAAATGGATATTCTCAAAAATCCCGAAAAAGAAGTCATCAAAGTCGATAAATGATAACAACAATTCGGATCATAAAAAAAATCGATTAAAAATCGGAAACCTGGACAAAACTGCCTAAAATAGGCAAAAAGCAAATTTCACAGATTCAGTCGACTGTACTGTAGGGTCAGTCGACTGAAACATGCCTAGACACTCTCGGGTTTCAGGTTCAGTCGACTGACTCTGCAGTTCAGTCGACTGATACAAGGACAGGAACTTTCCTGTCCCCAGTTCAGTCGACTGAACTGTATGGTTAGTCGACTGACACAGGGGCATAAAGTTTTCTGCTCCCAAATTCAGTCGACTGACCTTACAGTTCAGTCGACTGAACCGTCATTTGCAGTATAATCAGTCTAGCCCCCAAAAGGGCAAAAATCCTAATCGGGAGTGACCGAACGAGCAATCGGGACTAGGGATTTATGCCAAGCGACAACCCAGCCTTATAGGCTCTTTGATACACCCCAACGACATGTTCAAAAATCAAAGATAGGATTTTTAAAGATTTGACTTCAAAACACTAAAAATTGGAATATTCATCAAACCAATTCAATTCAAAGGCAAATGGACAAGGAATAGATGTTAGGAATTACTACCAAACAACTATCAAAGATATAGACATAGATGTGAGTTTAAAAACTCACCTTTTAAACCCAAAACAACAAATGAGAAGCTCTAGAATAAGCAAAGATTGATTTCTCTTCAACAACACCTCTAGAATCTTCAATCTATTATCAAAGGTGAAGTTTTTCCTAAGTTAGGTTATAGGAATTTCTGAAAATTGAAGAGGGATTGAGATGGAGAAGATGAAGAGGATGCTTACCTAAGCTTCTCTTTGATTTTGGAGCTAGAGCTTGAATTCCTAATAGAAACTAAGGTTTAGGAATTTTGATTTCTTTTCCCTTCCCCCATTTTTACTTTAGCTTGAGTGTTAGGAAATATTATGAAGGAATGAAGAGGAGTGGAGTGGGAGTTAGGGTATTAGATGGGTTGGGTGTTAGGTTATTGGACTGAAACCCAAACCCAAAGCCCTAAATGAAAATATCAAAATTTCACTCAACTCCAAACATATCGATGTTTATACTCAAAATGGTCGCAAACGCCATTTTGGACTCAATGGAAGTGGTCTCGAGTCCTAATTCGACTGTTTGCAAAAAATGACATTTAGGACTTAAATCCGACTAACGATGCTATATTTAAATAAAACATCTAAATATACAATCGTAAAATATGCGGGTTGTTACAGACTCCCCTCCTTAAAGAAATTGTGTCCTCACAATACTTAAGAAAAAGAATTAAAAAGTAACAACCATACAAAGGCATAACAACACAAAAAGAAGAAATTTTGAAATGAGAAGTTCACCTTAAGGAGCACGAGAGAGTAAGTCCGGATGTGTTCGCTCGATGAATTCTATGGATTCCCAAGTGCAATCCTTAGGATTTGTGGACCATTGAACTTTCACAGGAGGAACATCTTTATTTCGAAGGCGTTTAACCTCCATAGCAATGATACGAATAGGATGTTGCTCATAAGTCAAATTAGGCGAAACTTCAATTTCTTCAATAACATCGGGCTCAAGAATAGAATCAGAATCTTGAAGGCATTTCCGTAATTGAGAGACGTGGAATACGTCATGAATAGCAGAAAATTGAGCCAGTAATAAAAGGCGATAAGCCACGGAACTAATGCATTCGGTGATGGGAAATGGGGCAATATATCGAGGTGCTAATTTTCTCGATCGACTGAAACGCACAAAACCTTTCATAGGTGAAACACAAATAAACACAAAATCTCCCATAGAAAATTCTAATTTCCTTCTTCGATTATCGGCATAGGATTTTTGTCTGCTTTGAGCTTCTTTCATCCTATGACGAATAAGGTCAATCTTTTCTATGGCATCACGAATAAAATCTAGACCTAAAACCAGCTTCTCACCGGCCTCAAGCCAACACGAAAGAGATCGGCATGGCCTTCCGTAAAGTGCCTCGAAAGGAGCCATACCAATACTAGATTGGAAGCTATTATTGTAGGAAAACTCAACAAGAGAAATATTATCTTCCCAACTTCCACCAAAATCAAGAACACATGCACGAAGAAGATCTTCAAGAGTTTGATTCACACGCTCGGTTTGTCCATCGGACTAAGGATGATAAGCGGTGCTAAATTAAGCTTTGTTCCCAAAGTTTTTTGAAGACCTTTCCAAAATCCACTAGTAAATAATGGATCCCGATCACTAACAATAGAAGTAGGAACTCCATGCAATTTAACAATCTCTTTAACATAGAGTTTGGCCAAAAGAGGTACGGTCCGATTGGACCGAACGGGAATAAAATGGGCGGACTTTGTAAGTCTATCAACTATCACCCATAGGCTATCATGACCCAAACGAGAACGGGGAAGACCGTCAATAAAGTCCATGGAAATTTGATCCCACTTCCAAACTAGAATGTCCAAAGGTTGCAATAATCCACCGGGCCTTTGATGTTCGGCCTTCACGAGTTGGCAAGTCATGCAACGCTTACTAAAGTTAGCAATATCAGATTTCATTCCATCCCAATAATAAAGTCGCTTCATATCCGCGTACATTTTACTACTACCGGGATGAATGGTAAATTTAGAACGATGAGAATCTTCTAAAATGTCTTTACGAAGATCACTAATATTTGGTACAATAAGTCTATCAAATTTTCGAATACCGTCACGAGCATCAATATCAAAGTCCTTCAAACCCTCAATATCAATTTTATCCCTACAACTTTGGCTAAGAAGAGCCAATTCGGGATCATGCCTTTGAGCTTCAAGAATGCGATCTAAAAGAGAAGGATGAGCCTCAAGGCTACACAAAACAAGAGATGAACATGAATTGGATTCACGATCTCGAACCTCACAAGTAGGCAAAGTCTCGAGATCATTCCATTCGGATATCATCATAGAAACAATCGCTTGTTGCTTTCGGCTAAGGGCATCGGCAACACGATTTTCCTTTCTGGGAGTATAGAAAATATCAAGATCATAAGATGCAAGGAATTCGAGCCAACGTTGTTGATGCAAGTTGAGTTCCTTTTGAGAAAATAAATACTTCAAAGATTTATGATCGGTGTAGAGAACAAATTTCTCTCCCAAAAGATAATGACGCCAAATTCTAAGGGCGAAAACAATAGCCGCGAGCTCCAAATCATGAGTGGCATATCTAGTCTCGGCAGGCTTTAATTGCCTACAAGCATAAGCAATAACACGTTCCCTTTGCATGAGAACGGCTCCCAAACCAACACGACTAGCATCGGTGTAAACAATAAAATCTTGGTTCCCTTCGGGAATCACAAGAATAGGAGCATCGGAAAGAAGTTCTTTTAGTTTCTGAAAAGCAGCTTCACATTTGTCTGACCAAATGTATTTAACTCCCTTCTTTGTCAAACTAGTAAGAGGCACGGAAATTTTAGAAAAGTCTTTTATGAATCGACGATAATAACCCACCAATCCGAGAAAGCTACGAATTTCCGTCACACTCTCCGATCTCTTCCAATTTTGAATCGCTTCAATCTTTGAAGGATCCAAGGAAATTCCGGATTCAGAAATAATATGCCCCAAAAATTTCAGACGAGATTGCCAAAAGTGGCATTTAGAAAATTTTGCTTTCAATTGGTTGCTCCTAAGAGTTTCCAACACAATCCGAAGATGTTTTTCATGCTCTTCCTCGGTTTTAGAATAAACCAGAATATCATTGATAAAGATGAGAACAAATCGATCGAGGAAGTCTTTGAAAACTCGATTCATAAGGTCAACGAAATAAGCTGGAGCATTCGTCAAACCAAATGGCATAACAGGCCAATCATAAGATCCATAACGAGTACAGAACGATGTCAAAGGAATGCTATCCTCTGCAATACGGAGCTGATGAAAACCGGTTGCTAAGTCTAATTGTGAAAAGACTTTAGCACCACTAAGTTGATCGAATAAATCATCAATCCGAGGTAAGGGATATTTATTCTTGATGGTGAGATCATTAAGCTTGCGGTAGTCAACGCAAAGCCTAAGTGTACCATCGGATTTCTTCACAAAAATAGCCGAAGCTCCCCATAGAGAGGAACTAGAACGAATAAACTGTTTTCCTTCCAATTCGGATAATTGATTACGCATCTCCTCATTTTCCTCATTGGACATACGATAAGGAGGACGAGTAATAGGTAGAGCTCGAGGGATTAGATTAATTCTGAACTCAATTGCTCGCTTAGGTGGTAATCCTAAAACGGGCTCAAATATGTCGGGAAATTCACGAACAATGTGAATGAGTGAAATGACATCTTCCTCATCGTCATTATCGTCATCATGAGGATTTTATAGAATACAAGGATGCTCCCGAATTGGAATCTGAATCTTTAAGAACAAGAGAAATTTGCTTAACATATTGAGGATGTCGAAGATATATAGTCCGCTCAGGACATAGGATATGGGCTTCATAACGATTATGCCAATCCATTCCCAAAATCATTCCAAAACCAAGGTAATGCATAACATGCAAATCAGCTCGGAAAGAATAATGACATAAAATAATATTGAAATCTTTACAAAGTAAACTAAGCATTGCGGATCCACCAACCGGATTCGCAATCATCAATGAAGTCATCAAGCCAATAACATTCAAAGATAAAGCATCAACAAGTTCTTTTGATATAAAAGAGTGAGAAGCACCCGTATAAAAAAGAACTCGAATAGGAAGGTCACGAAATATAATAATGCCATCAAGGATAGAATGAGAAATACCTTGACCAAGAGAAGTGTTACTAGGGGCTTGCACAACATTTAGCTTCCCTTCCTTCTTGCTTTGAAGTTTTGAACATGAAGATATAGTAGGACCCGAACTTTTGCAATAGCGACAAATAAGAGGCTTCAGACACTTGTTTGCATAATGGTCCTTAGAACCACAATTGTAACATTCTCCACGACTAGAGGTAGGAATCTTCGCTACCGAAGTTGCTTGCTTCCCATTCTTGTTGGGATTAGGCTTGAATTTAAAAAGCCTCTTCTTATTGATGTTTTGTTTGACTTCAACATCACTTTCTTTATCGGCCTCTTCGAGTCGAAAAGCGATATCAACAAGCTGATCGAAAGAAACTTATAGTTTTAGAAGTAATGGCTTTTTGAGGTTCTTATTCAACCCATAGACAAATCTCTGATTTTTCTTCAATGGGGTATTAATATACTCGGCCCATATTTAGATAGAGATTCGAAAGATGCAATGTAATCACCTTGAACAAGGTCAATAAAGCGTCGAGCTAGAGATACTTTTTCAGCTTTAGGCACAAATTTCAACTCGAACCTTTCCCGAAATTGCTCCCAAGTAAGATCCGCTTCAATAATTTCCGAAATTAGAAGCTCATACCAATCTAATGCTCTCTCTTGGAGCATGCTAGAAGCCACTTGGATTCGATGTAGATCAATAAGATTCATGTGGGAAAAGATGTGATCGCATGTTCTAAGCTAAGCTTGGACTTCTATAACGCTTTCGGAACCCTTGAAAGGCCTTTCACCCAAATTGGTGTAATCACTGCACAAGCGTGGAAACCCAGATTTAGGATGAGTAGGCTCTGGAATGGGTCTGATAGCTTGAGCATTCTTCACAAGATCTAAAAATTGTTGAGCAGACATGAATACTCCATCCTGAGGAGTGGCACTAGACTGACCGGCGCTGGGACGGCCTGGTCTAACCATTTCTCTTCTTTAAGAAAAAAAGAAAGAAAAGGAAAAAAGGTTATTCACAAAATGAATATCAAACAAACTTGATTGATAAAACAAGGCATTATAAAAAGAAATAGGATAGAACGGTACGAAGACTCGAATTAAATCCTATAGCACGATTCCTAAGAAAGACTTAGGACAATGATCCTTGCTAGATTATTCTACATTGTTCTGAAGTTTGGCTCTGATACCAAGCTGTGACGCCCCACCTCTATACTCACACTAGCTAAGGACACTACGGAGTAATGCCATCGACTAGCACGAAGAATAAGGCTGTTGAAGAGCGACCATCTGTGTAATTGCTTTGTGCGAGTACCGATATGTCAGATAATATACTTTACATTTCATTTCAAGAGAAAATCCAACATACCAAATACAAACTCAAAGCTACCACACAGTGGCCATGTGGACTTCGGAAATAAATATAGAAATATGCATAACACAAATCAGTCACAGATATTCATATCACAAAGGCAGAATCAGATATGAATATATCACATAAAAGTGTACATCAAAATAGTGGTCATATAAGATCCACTACATCACAAAAGAATAGGTAGAAGTGCTAGACAAAAGAATATGTATACATCAAGGAGTCTCTTTCTCGAATGTATAATAACAAAAACTACTAATTTAAAGTAGTTAGCTAAAAATCAGATGATGAACCCTGATAAGAAGTCAAGCAGAAGCACTTGAAATACCTCGGTCTGACCCGAGTATTATTTAAGAAGAAAATAATAAACGGATCAGTCTAGCTATAAATATCATATAGAATGAGATAGGATAAGAGATATGAAAAAAACGTATGATAACAAAAATGCCATACTATGACAAGTATACATCAAATAACAACAAAAATCATACAATATCTCAAATATCCTCAAACACCAAAAAGAATGTCATATTCTTTAAATTATTCACCAAAACACAAATATTGATAGAGCTTATCAATGCAAACCACGAAAATTGGTGAAACACAAATTCTAGAAATCATCAACTAGAAATCCAGAAATCACAAAAGGGGGAGGCCTATCACAAACGGGAGCATGAAAACTCACCAACACGTGCATCACAAACGAAACGCTATTCCATGGTTGTTAACCATCAATTTTGAGCCGAAGCTCCACAAACGGCCCGAAGACCATGGGTCGCTACCCCACCAATTTTGAGTTGAAACTCCACAAACGGGGTTTAACCTCCACACAAACAAAGAGACATCGCACATCGCTAGTCTAAATCACAAAATGATCATCATCGATCAATAGAAAGTGTGAATCACACTGAGCTAGTAAATATAAGAGTTTAGCTTCATGTCCCATAACCACTAGCTTAACTTAAATATTTACGAACAGATTGTAGATTTCCACTCGAAAATTGTCACGTGAGTTCAATCGAACAAGTCCAAGAATTAACCAATGAAGTAAACGCAAGCGTTTCATACCACTTGTTTTACTAAGCCATTTAATTATATTTCTCATACGAATGAGGTAAAGGTTTGTATATACTAATAGATTGGAAAATGACTTTGAAAACGAGCTTTGTATTAAAAATAGTGTTGAAATCGTTTTGATGAAAAAGTTTGTGTATTTACTACTAGTATAAAAAAACCCTTATATTTTAAAGTGACGAATCACAGAAATGATTATAGAAACAATCAATCATCAAAAATCCACATTCGACGACGTGAATTAAAACCATAAAAATCGATACCGAATCCATCAAAATGGATATTCTCAAAAATCCCGAAAAAGAAGTCATCAAAGTCGATAAATGATAACAACAATTCGGATCATAAAAAAAATTGATTAAAAATCGGAAACCCGCACAAAACTGCCTAAAATAGGCAAAAATCAAATTTCACAGATTTAGTCGACTGTACTGTAGGGTCAGTCGACTGAAACATGCCTAGAATCTCTCGGGTTTCAGGTTCAGTCGAATGACTCTGCAGTTCATTCGACTGATACAGGGACATGAACTTTCCTGTCCCCAGTTCAGTCGACTGAACTGTATGGTCAGTCGACTGACACAGGAGCAGAAAGTTTTCTACTCCCAGATTCAGTCGACTGACCTTACAGTTCAGTCGACTGAACCGTCATTTGCAGTATAATCAGTCTAGCCCCCAAAAGGGGCAAAAATCCTAATCGGGAGTGACCGGACGAGCAATCGGGACTAGGGATTTATGCCAAGCGACAACCCAGCCTTATAGGCTCTTCGATACACCCCAACGACATGTTCAAAAATCGAAGATAGGATTTTAAAGATTTGACTTCAAAACACTAAAAATTGGAATATTCATCAAACCAATTCAATTCTAAGGCAAATGGACAAGGAATCGATGTTAGGAATTACTACCAAACAACTATCAAAGATATAGACATAGATGTAAGTTCAAAAACTCACCTTTTAAACCCAAAACAACAAATGAGAAGCTCTAGAACAAGCAAAGATTGATTTCTCTTCAACAACACCTCTAGAATCTTCAATCTATTATCAAAGGTGAAGTTTTTCCTAAGTTAGGTTATAGGAATTTCTGAAAATTGAAGAGGGATTGAGATGGAGAAGATGAAGAGGATGTTTACCTAAGCTTCTCTTTGATTTTGGAGCTAGAGCTTGAATTCCTAATAGAAACTAGGGCTTAGGAATTTTGATTTCTTTTCTCTTCCCCCATTTTTACTTTAGCTTGAGTGTTAGGAAATATTATGAAGGAATGAAGAGGAGTGTAGTGGGAGTTAGGGTATTAGATGGGTTGGGTGTTAGGTTATTGGGCTGAAACCCAAACCCAAAGCCCTAAATGAAAATATCAAAATTTCACTCAACTCCAAACATATCGATGTTTATACTCAAAAAGGCAGCAAACGCCATTTTTGACTCAATGGAAGTGGTCTTGAGTCCTAATTCGACTATTTGCAAAAAATGACATTTCGGACTTAAATCCGACTAACGATGCTATATTTAAATAAAACATCTAAATATACAATCGTAAAATACGCGGGTTGTTACAATAATACCAATTCACACTTTCTAATGTCAATATTCTGTTTATCATACTTTCATTTCCTATCAATATTAAATTGATTTAATTCATTGACATTTATTTCATCTATATACAATTTGTTTGCTTTCAATATATTCACATGGATTTCTTTCGAATTTAATTGGTTCACCGTAAATTTATTCATATTCAATTGATTAAGATTTATTTCTTAATCATTCAATGGATTTATATTCAATTTATTCACTTTTAATTTTACATTCAACTAATTTGGTTTCAATCCATTTTTATTCAATCAACCAATATTCATTGCAATTCACATTTGATTGATTACAATTTAATGTATTTACAGTCAATCGATTTACTTTCAATTGATTAATATTTATTTTAATGACATTCATTTTATTTATCAAATGAATTTTCATTCCATTTAACCTTGTTAAGTTAAATTTTATTTCATTATTACCTAGTATTTTAATACTAATATTATTTATAAACCATTTAAGTTTATTATAAACATTTTATAAAATTGCAACTCATTTTTATTATTATTCCATAACTTAAGTTCATATTAATCCATTGATTCACTTAATTAGTGTAACGGCCCCAGATTTTATATATATTTAAATTGATAATTAATTTAGTTTTTGAATAAAAAAATTGTAAAATTAATTGTAAATTGAAGCGAGTTTCCCCAATTCAAATAGATTATATATTAAATCATATGAATTTAAATATTATATATATATATATGTATATATGTGAATATATATGTATACGGGCATATATGAGTAAATTTGAATATATATGTGTATATATATATGTGTGTGTGTGACTATGAGAATAGATTTGAAATGATATATATATATATATTGATAATTGAATTTAAATCTTAATATAAATGGTTTAAAGATAAATATAAAGATATAGATAATTGATACAAGTTTAAAAAAAATAACTTTAAATTTGAAATTGATGGGTTATGTTAGGAAATAAATATATATAAGACAAACTAGAAAGGAAAATAAAAATACAAATTAGATAAGATAAATTATAAAAAAATGAAGTAACACTTAAATAAAATCTAACAACAAAATTAAAATAGAAATAAATTTGACAAATTCCAACAATATATTAACTATAGAATTTCATCTATATTACAAAGCAATAGAACAAAAGAAAAATAAAAAACAAATATATATAGGAAAGCCAGTATAAGAAGACAACATGATGTATTTGAGTTGAACAAAACATATATATATAAGTAGGAAAACAAATGAACAAATGAAGCTTGCAAAGAAAGGAACAAATAAAAAAATACATTTGTATAAGATAATTAATGCTATGATCCATCAGCCACCAAACAAAAAGATATCGGCAGCAAAGAAAAAAATCTCTGCTAAAAAATGTACAAACAAATAATTTTATCACCCTGTACAAATTGTATACTCTGTATACTTCATTTTCACATATCAAACTTTCCATTTCAGTTCGTCCATAAAACGGAGAAACAAAAATCTGAAGTAAATATTTTTCAAACTCAAACAAAATTTAATCTAAACAACAATTTAAACCAGAGATCAAGAAGAGGCTTTAGCTTGTAGTTTCAACAAGCTTGTTTCAAGCTCTGTTCATTCCTTAATCACTGTGAGTGTAACGACCCGGCTTTCTTTGCCCAGAAAGACGCATCGTTATGAAGAAAGAAAGGGATAGAAGAAGAAAAGAAAAGAAGAGAGAACAACAACACATCAGAAATCTCACAGCGGAACGAGAAATATATTATCACATAAGATATTACATAGTATCATATACATCAGAGTACACGATTTATACATCACAATATAGACAGTTATAAACTTCTGTCTATTATACAACACAACTACATAAATACGATACATCATACACAGCGGAAACTCTATATATCTACACGCTGAAGCCTCCTGCTCTACAGCTCCTCCAGAATTCGTCAAGACTAACCTGAATCCCCTTGACTACTCATACAAATTTGAGTACCCAAGAGTTTAATAAAACAGAAAATAAACACTTGGGTCAGACATGGGTCTGGTGTGAGTAAACGGTTAGATTGCTTAACTTTGAAAACTTTTGAAAACAAAAGTATCACGTAAGACTCCCCACAAATAAACATGGGTAAGTTTTTATCTTACGCTAACTAAAACGTTTGATAGGAAATCTGATTGTATTATAATAGGGTCTAGGGTTTTCAAGTAAAATACAGAAATAGCTGAAATGCTTACATCTCACATTCCAACATAGTTGGGCACAACTAATACGTACGGCACTTATTGGAGTTTGGATTCCATACAATGGCAGGGCTACTGGGGTACCGCCCGTCACAGTACGTGGCCTAGATCACCGTACCGAGGAGTACGCCCGCTCCTCTGCAACACAAAGCCGGAACCATCCCTTACTGGATAATTCCGAACAAGATAATCCCGTAGTTGGCGCGACCAACCACACACTAAGCCGAATAAAAGAAAAGGGACCTCTAGACAGGGATCTATCTTGCTCTCAGTGGGTGCTACCCACGAAGCCTTGCTGCACCTCCCCTGTTTTAGCCATTCCCGGTTGATGAGGCTTGAGGTTACGATTACCTTTAATCAGAACATATCACTTAGAATGCTCATCGTCCGCCTGACGATGTGCTGAAAGCATTCAATCCATACAAGTTCGTTCCGGGTTCGAACGAAACCGAAGGCATTATCTCGTTACACTCGTTTTGGAATCACCCTCAGAGTTAACGACAATAAACCTTGCACTCTGAATCTTCATCTTCACTTGAGATTCACGACCTATCGTTAATTTGGATCGATGTGGTATTCGGGTCTCCAGACCTGGAAATCCGGTATACGGAAACCCGATCCCGGTCTCATCGAAATCCAAAACGTATCTTTTAAGGCCAAGTTGTTTAAAGGTTTAAACATTTAAACTTATTCAGGATGATATAAACAGATAGATAAATCATATTATCACAATTGATAATTCATATCAACATTCATCTCACAAAGCAGCATATATCATATATATATCAGAGATATTCAAATCATCCAATATCAACCAATCACCAAATGTCAAACATCCAGTATTAATCAATTATCTAAACAGAATTGATTAACTCCAAATCAATTTAATTAACCTTTAATTAAATTAATTACTATCCTTTAATCACTTGATTATCTTAATCCTGCTCACTATCATTAATTAATTACAAATTAATTAATTAAACATCTAAATGATCTTCCTTAATTAATCTCCTTTGATTAATTATCTTTAATTACATCAAGTAATTATCCTTAACCATATACAGTAATTAACCTTTAATTACTATCATTAATTACAATAATCCTTATTAATTAATTAACCTTAATTTATCTTAAACAGTAATTAACCATCTTGTAATTACTTACCTTAATTAATTAACTCCTTAATTAATTATATTAATTAACTACTCTTTAATCAGTTATTATTGATTAATTAATTCTTAATTAATCAACCCTTAATTAATTAATTACTTCCTTAATTAATCACTCTCTTTTAATTAATTACCTTAACTATTAATTAATCACATTATTAATTAATCGTTAATCCTTAAATTAATTAATTATTCTTTAATTAATTAACTTCAAACCAATTATATTAATTAATCCTTTAATTAATAACATTAAGTGATTAACCCTTAATCACTTCCATTTAATTTCTTTCATAATTAATTATTCTTTTCTTAATTACATTCAATAATTATCCATTAATTACTTTACTAAGTAATTACACTTAATTAATCATAAATGATTATCTTAATTAATTAGACTAATTAATTAACCTAAAATTAATTACATTAATTAATTACTAAATTAATTAATTCCTCAATCTCTAATTCATTTATTTATTAATTACATTCATTTCCACTAATTACTTCATTAAATAATTATTTTTAATTACAAATAAGTAATTAAGCTTTAATTTATTTTATTAATTAACTATTCTTAATTAATCTCAACATAACAAATTTAGAATAAACCTGTATTTATATTAAATACTTACTAAATCATTTACTTTATTAAAACAAATTTTAAAATCAATTTTGAAATATAATTTATTTTAAACAAAGCAATTCAAACATTTAATTTCAATATACTTAAAATCTTTGGAAACCATTTCAAACATGTTTAATCAAATTAAACGATTATTTATTTTAAAACTTGTTTTAAATACTTAAAAACTTGTCCATGCTTTAAATTTTAAAACCAAGATATAATTTGCTATAAAATCTCAAAACCTGTTACTTAAATAACCCGAGTAAAACCCCAAAACCCCACGAGTCTGCCCCGAGTCTTCCACCAAACTTCATCTGCTTCGAGTCAAACACCCACTCGCACGAGCCCAAACCCGAGTACAACCCTCCGTTCCCAAACCATCGAAACCACCCAGACATGGCACAGTGCCTGTGCACGTGCACAACAACCACGATCGCCGACGAACTCCACTCTGGCCTCTGACGAGTCGACAACAACCACGGCAACACTCGCGAACATCCAACTATCTCGATTCGATCTAAAATCGAATTCGACCCAAAAACCCATACCACCTGAAACATACATCATCGAAATTTCGACCCCCCTCCGATGATCCTTGCCTCGAGAAGCTCCGCCGCCTTCACCGTAGCTCCGCCTCGACCTTCAACACCTCCAGCACCTTCGCGCACGACTCCGGTCTTCCATAACCATCGCGAGAGCCCCCTTACAGCATCGTTCCAAAATGTCTCTGGAACCCTAGTTCATCGTTCCCCGACCACCACAGCCATCTAAAAATTCGCCGAGCATTTTTCCTGTGATCAACCACCCACAGGCCACCTCCAGTCCAAGTATCAACCAATTCGACCACGCCGATCATCGGCAATCACTCAAAACGCCTAATTTGAACAACCTAAGAATTCTCATTGTTTAACAATCTATAAATCATGAGAAGTATATTAAAATTTGTGATTTACAATCACGAATTCATTTATGTAATTCAAATCAAGAATTAAGATAGTTGATTTTTAACATAAATTTGGGTTTCACTGGCATTTCCTATTTTTAAATATAATTGCTAAATTTAAATACTGGTAACTATTTTAAAAATCTATATTACAATGTTACAATTATTTCTTCTTCATAAATCATAACCTAAATATGATTATTTGAGTAGATATGAATTTTCTTAGGAAATTGGAACCTGGAATAAGAACAGAAGAAGATATGAACAGATAATCATTTCACCAGTATCATTCTATCCATATGCATTCATCCCAATCATTCATGTAACAATGCATATCATATTACTACAACATTAATCTCACATAACAAACATAGAAATAGATTTTTACTGTTTTTAAAATGGTGTTTACTCTTCTTAAAACAGAGGACAGATAGTGTTTATATACATATATATACAGATATACACATTTCAACAGAGCAATTTCAAGCATAAAGGTATCCAGATCAGTCATGCAATCCATCATACAACAATTAAATCCAAGAATTCAGACACATCATCATGATTTCATCACAAGAATAACATACAAATCCAGGATTAAAACTGTTTTTAAAATTTCATTTACTCACCTGTTTTATAAGCAGAGAACAAGACAGAGCAATTTCCAGGTTTGATTTTATTTTGAATTCTTTGCAAGCTTGATCTCTGATTTTTATATTGCTGTTGAATTCCTTGTATGTTTGATTTACTTTGCTGCAGGTTGCATTTTTGAGATGATTCTTTATTACAGGCTTTGGAAATTTGCTTTATCAAGTTTGAGGTGGAATCAGTGTTGAATTTGTACTTGATTTAGTTGCAGATTTTGATTTTCATTTTAGAATAGATGGAGAGAAATAGAAGATGGAGGAAGAAGAAGATTCGAACTGAAGAAAATGAAACCAGGTTTCTCTATAAACATTTATTTATAAACTAAATTTTAAATAAAGAAAATGAATTGCCACTTGTTATATTACTAATTAGACAAATGTCCATGCAATTTTATTTAGCTTACAAGTGTCTTAATCATGTTAATATGATTACACATATTACTTAAGTGTTTTTAAATTAATTTTATTTAATTTAAACTTACTTTTTGAATTACTAAATTAATAAATATTAGTTTATCTTTTAAAGAAAATATGCTAAAACTAATTATAAATATAAATAAATTCCTTATACATGTATTTTAAAATCTAGAACATTTATATAACCATTTAAAATTTAACACTTTAAAGAAAACTAGAATAAAACTTTGATTAAACCCTTTTTTAAACTATCATATTTCAAATAAACAATTATCTTATATTTTGAAAACAATTGAATTAAACTTAAATTATCTTTTGAAAAATATTAATTTTAAAACAAAGCTTTAAATCACAATTCATACATATATATTACAAATTTGAAAATTCATCTTTAAAACAAAATAAAAGATATTTCCATTCACAATATATATCAAATATATATATTATAAATAGAATAAGATTTTATTAGCTTTAACAAACAAATTTTATTAATATTGCCAAATTAAGTATTTATTATTTACCTTTAAAAGATTAAATTAACCAATTTAAATTTAATTTCATAGGATAATTATCAATCCAATTAAATTATCAATACAGATTATTAAATTTATATTACCCAAAAACCCGGGATATCACATTCCTTCCCCCTTAAAATAATTTCGTCCCCGAAATTAAAAGCAAAGATAATTTAATAATCCAGCAAAAGATTTTAATTTCAAATAGCAAAGCATACCTATCATCCAGTTACTAACAACCAAAGCAACCAATCAAACAATCAAACAAACCTAACTAACTATAAATCAGGATAGATCTACTAACACTATCTAAAGTTTCCCCGAGTATAAATCACTGGGAGACTCGCTCTACAGAAGCTAAACAAACTACACCACCATGATCCAGAGCTCCTCTCTTCTCTAAATCCACTAATCTGAACAAAATATCAGATCATACCCAAGTATAGCTCATCTTCCAAATCCATCTGAACTGCAGATTCAACAACCAATGATGAATCATACACATATTCCTCAGAGATATGTGAAATAAAATGAATTCCAGTTATCCGAACCGGCAACTCAATCCTATAGATCAAAGAACTAATCCTTTTTAGAACACAGAAAAATCTCATAGTACTTCCGGAGCTAACTCTTCAGTCTTACTAAATCTTATATCTCCTTTGATCGGAGAAAACTTAAACAATATCCAAATTTCAACTTCAAAATCCAAATTCCATCAATTCTTAACTGCATAACTCTCCTGATAATCCTGAGTCACTTCATTCTTCTTGATCAGCTTAACTCTTGCTGATGCCTCTTGAAACAAACCAGACCAATATCAAACAAATTTCTGGATTCTATTCAACAAAATGGTTCTTCCAAAAATACACCGAAATACAGAACATAACTCTACTCCATACTCATTAGAGAACTTCGAACTATCTCTCCTATCTGAAATAGTCAAAACAGTTGCACTTGACAAATTTACCTCCAAATCCCGAAAATTTCTTCACACTTAGAGATACACTTGAATTTCCTATAGAAATCCTCTACTCGAAGAAAATTACAACTCTCGGTTGCTTCCACTCTAGAATAGCTGCTATCTTGCTTTCGCTGCACAATTCTGATCTTGAACAGATGAGAATGTCATCGGAGAAACTCGAGCACAAACTTGATCATCCAAAGTTCATCAGACCATAAAATCTTAGCGACTCCATTCCATTTGGTCAGAAACATCTCGCAGAAACTTCTCCAGAAAAACTCGGTGTGATCAATCCCTCTCCAAAGAATTCTGAGCTGCTTCCCAAATTCTTCTCTCGGAGACATCCTTCTACTAAGCTGAACTTCCGGTAACTTCATGAATCAAGTCGATACAGAATCTCAATCTCCAATAACCCAAGAGAATACTTAAACAATCGCAAGTCACTTTTGCGATCAGCCCGGCTTAATTTCCAAAGATAACTGTTCTCTCTTCACTAATCAGAACAGCTTACACTTATCTATCCAATTCATCGAAGAAATGGATTCACTCAGTTGCTTCTGAACTTCACCTTCAGAAAAACTGCTCAGCCAGAAACTTTCTGCCTACATAGAACACTCCGAGTCGCATTGCTGCCACAAACCAAAGACTTCTTATCCGAAACTCCTCGAGAAACTCGGACTTCAAAGCAAAAAGAAACACCCCACTGGACTCAGCCACAACACCGAAGCAGACACTCTTCCTCAAACTTACTTTAGAAGGAACATCTTCAGAAATGTCCATAGTCACTGCGTCTCACTATACAGCTACTACTTCTTGAAGTTACCAAAATACCATCACTCGCTTCAGCTCATCCAATAGATCTACTCTATTCATCCAACTTCAAAGATAAACTCCGAACTTAAACAGTTTCCTTCGGAGATCGATGAAATCCTTACACCACAACAAAGTTTACTCGAGACGGTATTTGGTCTACAGTCTCGTCAGATACACTTCCAACCTCAACATTCAAACTCTAACTATTGGTAATTGTGTTACACACACTACCACCTTATCTACCTTTATAACTTATATTGGAAAACCCGAACAGGTAACCCAATAAATAGGTAGAAATACATAAATATATATATTTAAAATGATATTTTTTTTATATAGAATTTATTTCTGGGTAAAATTATTTCATTTACCTCTTTAAAACAATATTGTGTCCGTTGGCCTGGTTCAAGTGTTTAGAGATCCCTATCAATAACGTTAGCTACTCGTATTGACCAGAATCCATATACCACTCAACCGATCAATTAACACAATATAAAACCATTTTATATAACTAACAAATACGCGCTCTCGTATATATATACTCAGACTCAACAGGTTGCTACAGATCCTATTTCTAATGAACAATCCTTCCGAACCTAGGTATTCACTCAACCTAGTGTTCTGATATTCACTTAACCAAAAGCTTAGGCATTCGCTCAACCTAGGCTCTGATACCAACTGTAACGACCCGGCTTTCTTTGCCCAGAAAGACGCATCGTTATGAAGAAAGAAAGGGATAGAAGAAGAAAAGAAAAGAAGAGAGAACAACAACACATCAGAAATCTCACAGCGGAACGAGAAATATATTATCACATAAGATATTACATAGTATCATATACATCAGAGTACACGATTTATACATCACAATATAGACAGTTATAAACTTCTGTCTATTATACAACACAACTACATAAATACGATACATCATACACAGCGGAAACTCTATATATCTACACGCTGAAGCCTCCTGCTCTACAGCTCCTCCAGAATTCGTCAAGACTAACCTGAATCCCCTTGACTACTCATACAAATTTGAGTACCCAAGAGTTTAATAAAACAGAAAATAAACACTTGGGTCAGACATGGGTCTGGTGTGAGTAAACGGTTAGATTGCTTAACTTTGAAAACTTTTGAAAACAAAAGTATCACGTAAGACTCCCCACAAATAAACATGGGTAAGTTTTTATCTTACGCTAACTAAAACGTTTGATAGGAAATCTGATTGTATTATAATAAGGTCTAGGGTTTTCAAGTAAAATACAGAAATAGCTGAAATGCTTACATCTCACATTCCAACATAGTTGGGCACAACTAATACGTACGGCACTTATTGGAGTTTGGATTCCATACAATGGCAGGGCTACTGGGGTACCGCCCGTCACAGTACGTGGCCTAGATCACCGTACCGAGGAGTACGCCCGCTCCTCTACAACACAAAGCCGGAACCATCCCTTACTGGATAATTCCGAACAAGATAATCCCGTAGTTGGCGCGACCAACCACACACTAAGCCGAATAAAAGAAAAGGGACCTCTAGACAGGGATCTATCTTGCTCTCAGTGGGTGCTACCCACGAAGCCTTGCTGCACCTCCCCTGTTTTAGCCATTCCCGGTTGATGAGGCTTGAGGTTACGATTACCTTTAATCAGAACATATCACTTAGAATGCTCATCGTCCGCCTGACGATGTGCTGAAAGCATTCAATCCATACAAGTTCGTTCCGGGTTCGAACGAAACCGAAGGCATTATCTCGTTACACTCGTTTTGGAATCACCCTCAGAGTTAACGACAATAACCCTTGCACTCTGAATCTTCATCTTCACTTGAGATTCACGACCTATCGTTAATTTGGATCGATGTGGTATTCGGGTCTCCAGACCTGGAAATCCGGTATACGGAAACCCGATCCCGGTCTCATCGAAATCCAAAACGTATCTTTTAAGGCCAAGTTGTTTAAAGGTTTAAACATTTAAACTTATTCAGGATGATATAAACAGATAGATAAATCATATTATCACAATTGATAATTCATATCAACATTCATCTCACAAAGCAGCATATATCATATATATATCAGAGATATTCAAATCATCCAATATCAACCAATCACCAAATGTCAAACATCCAGTATTAATCAATTATCTAAACAGAATTGATTAAATCCAAATCAATTTAATTAACCTTTAATTAAATTAATTACTATCCTTTAATCACTTGATTATCTTAATCCTGCTCACTATCATTAATTAATTACAAATTAATTAATTAAACATCTAAATGATCTTCCTTAATTAATCTCCTTTGATTAATTATCTTTAATTACATCAAGTAATTATCCTTAACCATATACAGTAATTAACCTTTAATTACTATCATTAATTACAATAATCCTTATTAATTAATTAACCTTAATTTATCTTAAACAGTAATTAACCATCTTGTAATTACTTACCTTAATTAATTAACTCCTTAATTAATTATATTAATTAACTACTCTTTAATCAGTTATTATTGATTAATTAATTCTTAATTAATCAACCCTTAATTAATTAATTACTTCCTTAATTAATCACTCTCTTTTAATTAATTACCTTAACTATTAATTAATCACATTATTAATTAATCGTTAATCCTTAAATTAATTAATTATTCTTTAATTAATTAACTTCAAACCAATTATATTAATTAATCCTTTAATTAATAACATTAAGTGATTAACCCTTAATCACTTCCATTTAATTTCTTTCATAATTAATTATTCTTTTCTTAATTACATTCAATAATTATCCATTAATTACTTTACTAAGTAATTACACTTAATTAATCATAAATGATTATCTTAATTAATTAGACTAATTAATTAACCTAAAATTAATTACATTAATTAATTACTAAATTAATTAATTCCTCAATCTCTAATTCATTTATTTATTAATTACATTCATTTCCACTAATTACTTCATTAAATAATTATTTTTAATTACAAATAAGTAATTAAGCTTTAATTTATTTTATTAATTAACTATTCTTAATTAATCTCAACATAACAAATTTAGAATAAACCTGTATTTATATTAAATACTTACTAAATCATTTACTTTATTAAAACAAATTTTAAAATCAATTTTGAAATATAATTTATTTTAAACAAAGCAATTCAAACATTTAATTTCAATATACTTAAAATCTTTGGAAACCATTTCAAACATGTTTAATCAAATTAAACGATTATTTATTTAAAACTTGTTTTAAATACTTAAAAACTTGTCCATGCTTTAAATTTTAAAACCAAGATATAATTTGCTATAAAATCTCAAAACCTGTTACTTAAATAACCCGAGTAAAACCCCAAAACCCCACGAGTCTGCCCCGAGTCTTCCACCAAACTTCATCTGCTTCGAGTCAAACACCCACTCGCACGAGCCCAAACCCGAGTACAACCCTCCGTTCCCAAACCATCGAAACCACCCAGACATGGCACAGTGCCTGTGCACGTGCACAACAACCACGATCGCCGACGAACTCCACTCTGGCCTCTGACGAGTCGACAACAACCACGGCAACACTCGCGAACATCCAACTATCTCGATTCGATCTAAAATCGAATTCGACCCAAAAACCCATACCACCTGAAACATACATCATCGAAATTTCGACCCCCCTCCGATGATCCTTGCCTCGAGAAGCTCCGCCGCCTTCACCGTAGCTCCGCCTCGACCTTCAACACCTCCAGCACCTTCGCGCACGACTCCGGTCTTCCATAACCATCGCGAGAGCCCCCTTACAGCATCGTTCCAAAATGTCTCTGGAACCCTAGTTCATCGTTCCCCGACCACCACAGCCATCTAAAAATTCGCCGAGCATTTTTCCTGTGATCAACCACCCACAGGCCACCTCCAGTCCAAGTATCAACCAATTTGACCACGCCGATCATCGGCAATCACTCAAAACGCCTAATTCGAACAACCTAAGAATTCTCATTGTTTAACAATCTATAAATCATGAGAAGTATATTAAAATTTGTGATTTACAATCACGAATTCATTTATGTAATTCAAATCAAGAATTAAGATAGTTGATTTTTAACATAAATTTGGGTTTCACTGGCATTTCCTATTTTTAAATATAATTGCTAAATTTAAATACTGGTAACTATTTTAAAAATCTATATTACAATGTTACAATTATTTCTTCTTCATAAATCATAACCTAAATATGATTATTTGAGTAGATATGAATTTTCTTAGGAAATTGGAACCTGGAATAAGAACAGAAGAAGATATGAACAGATAATCATTTCACCAGTATCATTCTATCCATATGCATTCATCCCAATCATTCATGTAACAATGCATATCATATTACTACAACATTAATCTCACATAACAAACATAGAAATAGATTTTTACTGTTTTTAAAATGGTGTTTACTCTTCTTAAAACAGAGGACAGATAGTGTTTATATACATATATATACAGATATACACATTTCAACAGAGCAATTTCAAGCATAAAGGTATCCAGATCAGTCATGCAATCCATCATACAACAATTAAATCCAAGAATTCAGACACATCATCATGATTTCATCACAAGAATAACATACAAATCCAGGATTAAAACTGTTTTTAAAATTTCATTTACTCACCTGTTTTATAAGCAGAGAACAAGACAGAGCAATTTCCAGGTTTGATTTTATTTTGAATTCTTTGCAAGCTTGATCTCTGATTTTTATATTGCCGTTGAATTCCTTGTATGTTTGATTTACTTTGCTGCAGGTTGCATTTTTGAGATGATTCTTTATTACAGGCTTTGGAAATTTGCTTTATCAAGTTTGAGGTGGAATCAGTGTTGAATTTGTACTTGATTTAGTTGCAGATTTTGATTTTCATTTTAGAATAGATGGAGAGAAATAGAAGATGGAGGAAGAAGAAGATTCGAACTGAAGAAAATGAAACCAGGTTTCTCTATAAACATTTATTTATAAACTAAATTTTAAATAAAGAAAATGAATTGCCACTTGTTATATTACTAATTAGACAAATGTCCATGCAATTTTATTTAGCTTACAAGTGTCTTAATCATGTTAATATGATTACACATATTACT
Organism: Allium fistulosum; assembly: GCA_030737815.1. Taxonomy (NCBI): domain Eukaryota; kingdom Viridiplantae; phylum Streptophyta; class Magnoliopsida; order Asparagales; family Amaryllidaceae; genus Allium; species Allium fistulosum. Next base: position 602,729,768 of record CM060903.1, read on the forward strand.
TAAGTGTTTTTAAATTAATTTTATTTAATTTAAACTTACTTTTTGAATTACTAAATTAATAAATATTAGTTTATCTTTTAAAGAAAATATGCTAAAACTAATTATAAATATAAATAAATTCCTTATACATGTATTTTAAAATCTAGAACATTTATATAACCATTTAAAATTTAACACTTTAAAGAAAACTAGAATAAAACTTTGATTAAACCCTTTTTTAAACTATCATATTTCAAATAAACAATTATCTTATATTTTGAAAACAATTGAATTAAACTTAAATTATCTTTTGAAAAATATTAATTTTAAAACAAAGCTTTAAATCACAATTCATACATATATATTACAAATTTGAAAATTCATCTTTAAAACAAAACAAAAGATATTTCCATTCACAATATATATCAAATATATATATTATAAATAGAATAAGATTTTATTAGCTTTAACAAACAAATTTTATTAATATTGCCAAATTAAGTATTTATTATTTACCTTTAAAAGATTAAATTAACCAATTTAAATTTAATTTCATAGGATAATTATCAATCCAATTAAATTATCAATACAGATTATTAAATTTATATTACCCAAAAACCCGGGATATCACAGTGAGTAACATCACCATTAAACAGTTTAAGTATATCAGTTTTGTGGCATGTTTTTCTTTGGAATTCAGTTTGCTTTGAATACATTTCTATGTTATGTATGAATATGGTGGTGAGCAACTCTGTACTTCTCTCTGACTTTAGTTCCAGGCTTAAATCCTCCTCAAAAATTTATTTGCTCTTAATCCAAGCATTGATAAGACTTAAGTTTTGAACATAAAATGTTTGTTATAACATAGACTTAAGTTTAAAAATTTGTTTAAGAGAAAGAACAATTTATTTTGGTTCTGGTAATATAAAACAGCAGTGAAAACTTAAAAAGGTTAAAATTCAATTTTCATAATTCATGAATTCAGGTATATGAATCAAATGCTAAAACCAAAACTTGATTTTTAAAACAAAAATTACTATAAATAGTTAAGTTTTGAGAGAGCAGTTTGAGGTTGACCAGATTTTGTACTTTGAATGATTTCTGGTGATCTAAGAGATTGGGGTGGACGCGGTCATCACTGGAAGAAGAGGAACGATCGGAGAGGTCGGCAAAATTATTAGAATGGTGATCAGAGTAGTGTGGCGGCGGCGGTTAATCAGTGAAATCTGTAGCCCTAGTTTGGAGCTTGATCAGAATTGGATCCACCACAGCATCTAGGGTGGATCGAGTGCCACCAGATTTAGGGGAATGGAAGTAGGGGTGTTGACGAGGTCATGGCCAGAGACTTAGGCGCTCTGGTGGTCGGAATAGCTTGGACGAGGAGTTTTCCTGGTGATGTCGAGTTCCAGGTTTGAACTGGATTGCTCGATTTCGATTTTGGCTATGTGTTTTGGAATCGATGACTTGAATCGATTGCTGAGTCAATATGCAACTGGTCGGAAAGGGTGAAGGTCGCCAGAGCATTGGCGAACGTGGGTGCACGTGCACGACGATGGTTTTGTGTCAGGAGGATGGGTTCGTGAGTGACTCGGGGTAGTACTCGAGCGAGAAGGCTTTTGAATCGAAGCAAGACTCGAGTTTGCATGGGGATATAAAACTGTTGTTTTAAACTTTAACTTGGTTTAAGAAATTTTGATAAAAGATGGGACTCGGGGAAAAACTGAGAAAACTCGAGTTTTAACTCGAGAAAACCTGAGATTTTCTCGGGTAGGAGTTTCGTTACAGGTTTCAAACCTGTTCCATTTCTTTTAAATTTTGAAAATGATTTCTAAATACAAAGCAGAGTTTAAACTAAGTTTAAATCTGGAGTTAGGTCAGTTTAAATCTCAATTTTGAAATAAAAGAAAGTTTTTAAAGTTTAAAATGTTTTAAACAACTTTGAATGTTTAAAGCATAATTTAAATAGCTTGGATTTTAAAAAATGAATTTGGTTTCGAATTCGTTTAAATTTCTTTTATAAGATATAAGTATTCCTTAACATGAGATTTTAAAGGTTTTTAAATTGTGTTTTAACTTTGTTAAAGTTAAATTTATATTCATTTCAAATCTTATATTTGAAATGGAATTTGAAGGTAAAATTTAAAGTAAAATGTTTTCAAACGTGTTTGTGAATGATAATTAAATCATTAATAAGAAAAATATTTTCATTTTAAAGATTAATGATTTGTAATTCATTAATTATTAAGTTAATTAAAATGGATAATTTATTATTCAATTAATTAATGATTTGGATTTAATTAAATAAGTAATTAGAGGTTTAAATACATTAATTAAGGTTTAAAGATTAATTAATTAAGGGATAATTAATTTGTAAATTAAGGATTATTAATTAAATATTAATTAATAATTTAAGTTGATTAATCAAGTGATAAATTTTTCATAATTAATTAATTTAGATTAATTAATTTAATAATAATCATTCATGGAATTGTTTAAGTGTAATTACTTAATAGAAGTAATTAAGGAATTAATTATTCAATGTAATTAATTGAGTTAATTGAATTTGTTCAAGTTAATTACTTAAGTTTGAATTAATTCAGAATAATCACTTGACAATTTGGAAAATATAATTACTTAGAAAAGTAATTAATAGATAATTACTAGATGTAATTAATTGAATGATAATCAGTAATTTGAGTATAATTATTTGTGAATAATTAAATGATTAATAATTCGTTCCTAAATATACATCTGATTTAAATTAATCAGTTGATTAATAAGTTTATTTGTGAATGTTTGGACCTGACTGAATGATTGAATTGTTGATATTCCCTGATTTGTGATGCTGTGTGATATATTCTGATTTGTGTTGTGATCTGTTTCTTTGGGATGAATGCAATTTATTATCTGTAATATATATATATATATATATATATGATCTATGATCTGTGAATGAAAAGATAAGCGTTATAGTTATACCGCTTATCAACTATATTTCTGTATTTTGATCTGTGATGATTTAATGATGTTGCACTACTGTGTGAAACCCCTGGACCACACTTTTACACACACAAATATGGATTTCACGTGGAAATCGGTTAAGTCACAAATGATTTAAAATTAATATTTTTGAAATTGAAATTTCAATTTCAATTGATTTTTGAAATGAATTTGGGTTGAATGTTAGAGCTTTTGAAAAGAAGTTTTTAAGATAAAAGTTATTTTGAATAACTTGGTAAAATTTCCAATTTAAATAATTTAAGTTGAATTTTAATTCAAAATTTGGAATTGAATTCCATGGTTGGAAATTATGGTTAAAGATGTTATAAATGTGTTTATATGAATTCAAACCATTTTAAAAGTATGGTTTTAAGAATTTGAATTTAACCCAAAGACTTTAACTCGTATAAATGAATCAGATTTTCCGAAATGAAAACTATTTGTTTTCAAATAATAGAAGCTTTCATATAAGGAATGAATTTCCAATTTGTGTCAAAAGAATTTCAAGTTTGAAATGAAAGTGGTTTTCCAAGTTACGAATAAATCTTTGGAAATGTGTTTTGAAAGCTATGAGTTAAATCTTTGATTTTAAGATTGGACGAGTTAATCCAATTGAAATGGAAATCGATTTGGAAAATCTATGAATAAATCTTTGTGAAACTGGGTGAACTATGTGAAATGAATCTTTTTGTTTAAAAAGATTAAAATGGTAATGTGTTTAAACCCTTTGAAAGAAAAGCTTTGGGTAATAAGTTGTGACTTAACTGAAATCCCATTATCCATATGTTTTTAAATATTGCGCTCATTATTCGGTTTAGCCGGAGAGGACCTTTGTGTCATATAACTCATTCCGAATAATGATACGACGTTATGGATAGCATTTGAAGACCGGTGGTGAAGACCGGATATTTTTGAAAACGAAAGGACAACTCGTCGAATGTCTCTGCATCGACTGGTCCCCGGTATAGAGATTTGATCACCCTTTGTGATGGGAAGTCCGGACGTGATTAGAAATTATCCGGAATTGCAAGGGCTTCTTCGGAAGTGCCTTCGGTTCTGTTCGAACCCGGAACAGACTTGTATGGTTGTATGTTTGACACTACACTTTGAGATATAGAGCTAATTTCTTTCAAATACATTTCTGTTTGGTGGCGGAGATTTATTCTCTTAGCTTAACACCCTTCTCTGAGACGTACGAGCTCAGAGGTTATGTAGTTGAAGGTTATCAGTGATATACTCCCAATTTGGTAGCGTGGCATGCTGAGTGCTGCTGTGTGTTGCTGATCATTTGTTGATCAAAGCATGGCTTTGTGAAAAAGCGTAGCTTTGTGGACGAGACCTCATCGAGCCTCACAGACCGGAAATGGTCGAAACAGGAAAGTGCGGCAAGGTTTCAGGGGTAGCTCCCCTAGGATATGTCCATTCCTTCTGGAAAAAGGTGGTATCATGGTATGGAGCCCAGATATTTACCTGTGTGGTTGCTCCAATCTCATTTACTATGTGTGATTGTTGCTTTGTGATCGAGAGCTCTCGGATAAAGGTCGCAAACGACCGGGGGTGGAATATCTCAAGTTTACTACCCAAGAAGGGGGTAACCGGCCTTGTGTTGGCAGAGAGCCAGGTGGTTCTCGGGGCGTCCCTCCAGAGGCATTCCCATGTGGCATAGGAAGTTCCTTAGCCTGACCATTTGTTGGAAAATCCAAAGAAACAATACGAGCCTTGTACGGTTTTAGTTGTATAACCTGCTATGGAATGTGGCGGTAACCTGCTATTGAACATATTAGCTATAGTAGGCATAAGTGCGAAATGCCTATGCTGGCTAAGATTAATATTATACTTTCGAAATGGTTTTCTATACTATGCACTAATAGTAATTATATCGAATGATTTTGCGTAGCAAGCATTTTTTACTATCATAAGGAGAAATCTCCTCCAATTCTTCGTTTGCATTGTGTGTGTGGCGGGAGGCCTTATGGTAGTTTCATTTTCCAAAAAGCATTGCGGATTTCAATATTTAAAATTCTTTTGTGGTTTTTTTAAAGATAAACTGTTTTTGTTTACTCACACCAGTCCCATGACTAACTCGGAGTTTATTGTTCCTTTCCTAAACTCTGGGTGCCCACAATTTTCCACACGGGCAGTCTAGAGTTGGGTTTCTTTTCAGATAGTCAGGTTTAGTAGATTATCTGGAGCTAGTTCAGTTCTTGGATTTCACCGACTGAGGTTGCTTACCTTTGTGGTTCGAGCTTGATGTTGGAGTTGTTGGAGTCATTCTCTTTTGTAGATCAGTTGGAGTGATCTCTCCCATTGTTATTATTTCTCCTGTAGCATTGTATCATATCTCTGATATTGTTGTATCATATTGATATCATTGTTGTATATTATTCTGGATATTGTATTCATTGGAGTTGTATATGATATCATTGTTTACTTTATTCCGCTGTGTTGTTATACTTAATGGTGTTATAAGCTCCGGTGAACCAGATTCAGCGTTTGAATCCGCAGCATTTTGAGTACAAGTGAAGTACGAGTGCCGATTTTCGAAGGCCGAGTTCAGGGTCATTACAATTAGTTTATTTCATAAATTTAAATTCGTTTTAATAATTTTACTTCAGTAATATTTATTTTTATAAATTGATTCACTTCATTAGTTTATTCATTGATTCAAACTCATATAATAAATTTACTTAAGTAAATGTTATTTTATAACTCCAATTCATATTAATAATAAATAAAAAAATTCACCATCAATTTTATTCAACTCCTCTTAAGTTAAACATAATTTATATTTTATTCCCTTAACTTATTTCATATTCAATTAGTTACCATTCAATTTTATTGAACCCCATTCTATTTGCATTTAATTTATTTACATAGAATTTAAATTAAATTCAATCGCTCATATTAATTTTGAAGGCTTTAAAATAATTTTTTTTGAAAAATAAAGGGTTTTAAATTCTAAAATTCTCAATTTTTAAAATCATTTCTATATATAAGCTATATTATAAATATACTCATACAAATTTCCATACCTTACATTTTGTTATTTCAAACAATTTTTATTGTAATTAGATTCAATTCAATTTAATTATCAAATGCTTCATAAAATAAAATTCATTAAATATTCGTTTTATTTTAATTCAACCAATAACCTATGATAACTAAATATATCATTGCCTAACAACTAACATTCATTAATAATTAACATTATATGTATACATATATAATTTAAGTAAAATTATTCCATTTACCCTATTTTAGAACAATATTATGTCGACTTGCCTCATTTAAGTGTTTAGAAACCCCTATCGATAACATGGCGTCCCACGCATCGACCAGAATTCATAAACAACTCAACGGATAAGTAAACACAATATAAAATATTTTATAACACTAACAAGTACGCTCTCTTATATATATACACACTCAAACAGACTCATTCTAGGGTATTACTACCCTATCTCTAATGAGTCAAACCCCACAAAGCTATGGTTATCGCTAAACCTAAGCTCTGATACCAACTGTGACGACCCACATTTTAGAAGGTTTAAATCGACAATAATCCACACATGTCCAACTTAAAAAATCCAGAATGTATATAATCAATGGGGATAATTAAGAAAAATAAGGAAGGAAAAAGAAAAACAAACATAGAATCTCACAGCAGAACAACAAAATATAATAATCAAATAAACAGTTCATGAAGCTTTTTATATTATACATTTGATTATAATCTGTACAACATTTATCAGAGTTATATATATTAGGGATAAATAAATAAAGAAGTAGAATAACATGATGCGAAGAATAATAATAGTAATAATATACCAAAACTTCATCTTCGTCCTCCAGAAAATGATCTTCAATGCACTAGAAAAAAACTCAGGGCTGATCCGAGCGTAATGGAAAGACAAAACACTCGAGTCAGGACTAAAATACTCTTATGTAAGTCAAATCGATATCACATATAAAATGAGTGTCGTGGCGTCGGAGATATTTACGGTATTTTACATCTCCTATCCAGTGTATAATGTGCGTGCAATAACTTAAGAGATGTTACGGGGTTTTCCATCTCTTAAGGATCCATTAAACAATCTATATATAATAGTATACACTATAATAGGTAATGTCTATCATTAAAATAAATATCAAAATAGACTTAAGGCTATACATTGATCCACCTTAATAAATTTTTATAGTATGTAGTCTATGCTGGTCTTGTAACACAACCAGTAACGTCGGTAGCTAGTGAGTCCCCTATAGATACAATACTAAACCAAAGTCGTAATGAGCTCATATAAGGAAAAATATGACAAGGCACGTGAGGCAATGCCCAAGGTAGGATTCTACCAGTTTACCCTTTTTAGCTGGTCGTAACCCATCCGTGGCCAACCGCGACAATCAGTCCAAACAAAAGGTGCACCCATCGAATACAAAATCATAATAGTAATACGAGGGATCAACGTCGCTAGAGGTAGCTAACCTCATTGGCCAGACATTGGCTCCTGTTTTAGTCGTTTTAATTATGACACGAGTGTCAAAGTTATCCATCATCGTTCTCTTACTTCATTCCAGTAAATGTTCGCCAATTCAACCACTTCATTCTGGATATCATCCACCGCGTACATGATTGTCAAAGTGGTTCCAATATTGACAGAGAGTATGCCAATAAGAGGCCTCGGTCTCTTTAACAACCAAACGTCATTTTACACACCGGTTGGTTCTTTTACATTTCGAAAACGATTCATATTTGATATCAAAATATCATATTCGCTTCAAATTCAAAACCATTTCGAAATCATCATATTTACTCAAAATATACCATATCATTTTTGCCTTAATATCTCGATTTCGCTTCCAAAATTGTTTCGAATTACAATTTAGGTTATAACTTCACTTTAATCCAATTCGCATTTAAATCAAAGATTTAAATATAACATTCTACCCTTTTAACCAGTTTGAATTTTTAGAAAATGGTTTAAATAGTTAAATAGTTTAATAGAAAATAGTTTGAGTATTGAAATGGTTTATAAAGTAAATAGCTTAGAAAATCAACTTAATTTGGATTTTTAAAAAGATAGATTTTAAATAGTTTATACTAAAATAATTTATTTAAAAATAGTTTCAAAGTCAAACTGATTCAACCCTAAATTTCCTAATTCAAATCAATTCCAATTTCCATTTTGATTTAATCGATTCAATTCCGATTTCAAGTCGAATTTTATTTCGATTCCAATTTCAACTCAAATAAATTCAATTTCGAACTAATTCAGTTTCCCTTTCAATCCCAATTGATTTCAATTTCAATTCCAACTTGAATAAATTTCAATTCCAAATTAATTTAAATTTCAACTCCAAATTAATTTCAATTTCTATTTCAAATTATCCGATTCAATGATTAAATTTCAACTCGATTCTCAAATTTAAACCATTTCGATTTATATAAATTTCGAGTTCGATTTTTAAAATATCGATTCAAATCACTCAAATCTAATTAACTTTCAATATTCAATTTAAAATCCAAATCTTCAAATATAATTCAATTCCGAGCTCAATTTTTGAAATATCATTTTATATTACTTTTACTTAGCAATATTCAAAGTTGGAATAAAAGTCCAATCCTTTAAAACAAATCAATTTCTGAAATTGACATCATATTTCGATTATAACTTCAAAATCTCAACTTCAATTATTTAAAATATTCCTATTATCAAACTTAAATTTCAACACTTCAAGCTCAAGTTTGAAAATAGTTCGATTTCCATAAATTCGATTTTCATTTCCTAAAATCAAATCATTTAAATAATTTCAAAACAAATCTTTTTGAAATCATTTAATTTAACCAACCCGGTGCCCGTATATAATTTTCTATCCTATGGCCATGTAAATAGTTATTTCAATTTAATTCAGGAATGGATATATATCAGTTCAATCCAAAATAAATGTCATAGGTATATATCATTTCAACCTATTTCTTAATTTATTCGAAATAATTCAAATAAAATTATATACTGCCAAATGATATTCAGGGTGATAACTGTAAATATATAATATATATATAAACATCCAACCATCCAATATATCAACCAATAACATTCAAATTCAATCAACAACCAAATCATCCAATAATTAACACAATTACGTCGTTATCCATATCAGGTATTTTACTGGCTAATAAATTCCATTTCCAAATTTAACTATCAAATTTAAATCCTTATCAATTCAATTTTTTATATAAATCTAATGTTAATTAATTTACCGAACATCAGCTAATGCAATTAAATTACTTTACGACATTGATTTAACTAACATAAAATTTATTTAGTCAATTGTGAGCGTATAAAACACTCACCTTTTATTTGAACTGAAAATTTTTCCAACTTCAAATAAATTTCAAACCAACTCCATGACGTATCCTTCGTCGATACGATCCCAACGCCACATGTTTTGACCGAATCGGACCTCGTATGCAAGAGTTACGCTTAAATTAATATAACGATCAAATTAAAACATAATTAACAAATTAATTACCTAATTACAAAATTAATTACCGTGCTTATCCCTTCCCTTCTCTCTCGTACGCGTTCCTTACTAGTAAACCCATCGCACACGGCCCAGGGTTTCAAAACGCACGTAAAAATCACCGATTAGACGACGATCGGCACATACCCACGCACGCGCCACCATGAGAGCCACCAACGCCAGAAGTTGCGCCGCTTCCGATGCCTCCTTTAGCGCAAAAATTGAGGAAGAATGCCGGCCCTAATTGCCTCGGTTCTAGCAAATTCGTGCACAATCAAGTCGAATCAACCATATGGATTTGAAGAGGAGATCGAGAACTACAACTTTCATGTTGGAAGTTTTTAATTTCGATGAATGGATTGAGAGGAATTAAGGAGAGAAACTCGATCAATTTAGACCATTAAATCAAAGAGAACGGCGGCCATGTTTTTAATTAGGGTTCGCAGAATAAAATAGTAATATTTCTCGTTTCACGTGTCGTATGTATATAGTTAGGTCCGAAACAACCCAAACTCCAATCGAAGCGTGCCGCCAGGTGTTCATAATGTTTTACCCCCATTTCGAACGCAATGGAACTAGTCCTGATGCCTAATTTGATCGTATGTAGAAGATAGCTTTTCAAAGTCAAATTATTTTATCGAATTCCTTAAACTGATTTCTACGCGTTTCAAGCTCGCACGGCCAAACGACAAGTCCGATCGCTACAAAACTTAAAATCCTACAATAACTCACTATTACGGATCCGATGAAACTGATTTTATCGAAATCTGAGATAGTTGCCAAAATGTCTTTTTTTACTCGTTAATTAAAATATAAAATTCCCAATTTTTAATTATTCACATTTAAATCCAATTTTAAATGTTAACCATCTTCATTCATACTTAAATAAAATTTAAATCAATTTTCGATGCCATTTTCATTCTCATTAAATCCAGAATTCCATTATTTACATAATTTCAACATAAATTTAAACAATTTACTTACCCAATAAATCAATATTAATAAATCCTCAAATTTCAATAAATTTTAGTTATCAACATTATTTTATTTCTATCTAACTAATTCACATATATTATTCAACTTCAGTTATTGATTATAAACACAGTCAATACATTGAATTTATTTCAATACTGGTTATCGCCAAAATCTTCGAAATTAGTTATTTCAAAGTTTTATTCAAGTTCATATTCAATAACTACACTAATAATTCATTAAACTTTATTTTTAACCATTTTATTCAATAATTATATCAAATCCTATAATTTAAAACAGTTAAAAATACGGGTCGTTACAATAAAGCAAAGGTCCTATCATACCTCTATACAGTTTTGACATGTATCTTTTGAATTTTCTTCCTTTTTTAGTATTTCATTAGTTGCCATGGGAGTTAGCTTTCCACTAGAATTGGACATACCAAATTTCTTTACTAGTTCCTTAGTATATTTTCTTGACTTATAAATATACTATTATTTAATTGTCTTATTTGTAATCCTAAAAAAAGTTAATTCTCCCATACGACTCATTTTAAATTCTTTAGTCATTATGTCAGAAAATTCTTTGTTTAATTGTTCTTTTGTTGACCCAAAAATAATATTATCTACATATATTTGCATTAGTTGAATATCAATATTATTTCTTTTAATAAATAGTGAACTATCTACTTTTCCTATTTCAAAGTTAGATTGGATTAGGTAAGATTTAAGTGTTTCCTACCACACTCTATGAGCTTTTTTAATCCATATAAAGTTTTCCTTAATTTATAAACATGATTTGGAAGTTTTTCATCTTCGAAAAGTAGGGGCTGTTCTACATAAACATCATGTTCAATAAAAACATTTAAAAATGCACTTTTGACATTGATTTGAAATAATTTAAAATTATTATTATTTGCAAAAGCAAGTAAATTCTAATGGCCTCTAGTCTAGCTACAGGGGCAAAGATTTCATCAAAATCTATTCCTTCCGACTATAACCTTGAGCAACCAAACTTGCTTTATTTCTAATGACATCTCCTTGTTCATTCAGTTTATTTCTATAGACCCATTTAGTTCATATTACAATTTTATTCTTAGGTCTTGGGACTAATTCCCAAACATCATTTTTGGTAAACCGATTCAGTTCTTCTTACATAGCAAGAATCCATGAATTATCTAATGATGTTTCCTTTTGATTTTTATGTTCATTAGTTGAGATAAAAGCTATGTTACTCCTTTTATTCAATTGATTTCTTGTTCTTATGACTAACTCTATATTTCCTATAATATTTTCTATATGATGATCTTCCAAATATTTTGTTCTTTATGTGGATATGAATTTTCAGAGTTATCATTATATTTATATTATTAGTGATTTCATTATTTGTAATTTCATTATTTTCACTCTGATTAATATTTTCTTCTTCATCAATACTAGTATTATTTTCTTTAAATTTTCATCAAATGAAACATGTAATGTTTCTTTAATGGCGTTGGTTCTGGTATTAAAAACTATATAAACTTTACTTCTTTTAGAGTATCCAATAAAAATTCTTTTATCTGATTTAGCATCAAATTTATCTAAATTATATTTTCTATTTAATATAAAACATTTACTACCAAAAGTTCTAAAATAAGTTACTTTAGGATTTTACATAAAATAATTCATAGGGTGTTTTTTTTGGTAAATAGTCTTATTAAAATTCTATTTGAAATATAGCATACTGTAGCAACTGCTTTGGCCTAAATTTTTTTCGGTAAATCACTATAGCATAGTCCTAGCACATATTTATGTAGTTCTATTTTTACATTCTACTGCTCCATTTGTTGAGGAATTCGAGAAAAAGAAAAGTTATGTGTAATTCCTTTCTTATTACAAAATTTTTCGAAGTTTTTATTTTCAAACTCTCCACCATGATCACTCCTAATCGTTCTAATTTTAATTGACTTTTTTATTTTGAATTTTCTTAGCAAAGATTTAAACATTTCAAATGCTTCACTTTTATGTTTTAGAACAATTGTCCAAGTACATCTTGAAAAGTCATCAATTATTACAAAAACATATCTATTATGGTTTATTGATTGTATTTGCGATGGTCTGAAAAGATTTAAGTGAAGAAGTTCTAGAGGTTGAGAAGTTGAAACCATATCTTTTGATTTAAAATAACTTTTATGAAGTTTTCCTAGTTAGCAAGCATCACATAAATAGTTGGCATTAAAATTCATTTTAGGGAGTCCCCTAAAAATTTCATATCTTGCAACTTTAAATGACCAAATATTTTGTGTCAAATCTAAGGGTCACTAGATTCAACCAAAAGACAAAGATTCTCTTTAGACATTTTCATACTAAAGATGTAAATATTATGTTTTCTAATACCTTCAAAGATAATTTTAGTCTCATTATCCTCGATGTGGCAAATATCTTTTTTTAAATTTAATTTTAAAACCCTATCACATAAAAGGATAATATTAAGCATGCTATGTTTCAAATTCTTAACTACCAAAACAGTAGAAATAATTGGAGTTCTCGAGTTATGACATTGCCGATGCCAATCACATATCCTTTTGAGTTGTCTTCGAAGTTAACAGACCCTCCATCTTTATAAACTATATCCTTTAAGATCTCCGGATTCCCAGTCATGTGTCTTGAGCATCCACTATATAGTATCCATTTGTCTTTCTTGATTTGTGATGTTTGAATATCAAGTGTCTGTTCACCATTAGTCATATAACATACCTGTTTCTGCAATTTCACACTATACCTCTCCAAAAAATTAAGTGACATTTCAGAATAATTAGTTCTTAATCTATTTGATAGTAACATACAGATTTTATAACTCTGTTTTTCTACAAATGTGTTAAAAAGTGTACAAAAGATATTACTAGCCATTTGTATTTTTCAAAAATCAAATTATGAATCTATTGAAAACCTAATGCTCAAATACCAAATGTGGGTTACAATGTAATGGATCTTAATGCTATTTTAACACTAGAAGGGGTGAATAGTGTTTTATAACTTTTATGAATCTTTTTAACTTTGTTTTAAGTTTTAAATCAAATCACATATTATCAACACAGATCTATACTAATCAAGCAGTCACAAATGCAATCATAGATAAATATAGGAGCAATAATAAAAGTAAAGTAAGAGAGATAACACCAGGTATTTTTATATTGGTTTGGATTAACCAATCATACACCCATTCCCGTACAATACTATACAGGTTTTTTTCAATCGCATACTTTAACTGAGTAGTAAACAAATCAAAATACAATCTCGATTTAAAGACTATGAGACACACCCTCCTGTCTTACGAGTCCAGGGCAAACTCTATTGATTTACTAGGCAACAAGATCTTCCACTTGATTTGAACGGGCACAAGCACACATACTTGATTTGAACGGACAAGAAGCACGCCCAACAAATAAGAGTAAAGTTGTTGATTTCCAAATACAAGCGGTTGTACTTGGGACAAGATATCCTATAGCCCTTCTAATAGCAGTTTGATCTTTTAGTTTATAGAGAGAATGCTTCCAAAATAGTAGATAGTTTGTAGAGAATCAATCTAGTAGAGCGTGGATTGATTCTATAGATTTTGAAGAATATAGAAAGTAGTTTCCAAGATATATTTCAAGAGAGTAAGGAGCAAGAAAATTAGTTAAAAAGATCGTTTGCACTCCTTTTTATATAGTGATAGAACATAAGTATCCATTCGTGAAGAGGTGCATCCAAAAGACACTTCTTTTCAAAATTAAAATAGCATATCTAGGGGGTATGTCGACACACCCTTGATAATTTTGAAAAATAAATTTTCTTTTATATTGTTTTCAAACTTCTATATTTTTGTAAAATAATTTTAAACATAATTTTAAATACTTTAAACACATAAAAACTTTTATAAAGTATTTGTAAAAATATTTTTTGAATTTAAAATAATTTATTTTGATTAAGATATCAAAGATAAAAAATTTGTGATAAAGATCAGAATCTACCATCAAAGATTTTAATAGTTTATTCTAATGACTCATACTAAAGTCTTGAGCTCTTCAAGCCTTTTGTCTCTAAACTCATAAGTCTTAATCATCATCTCTAAGTCTTCATCCTTGGTCTTTCTACTAATCAGTCTTCTCTTCAAATTTAGTCATTCTGTACCTGTATAATATTCTGCAATATATAATATACAACTTGACAAAACATTAACATCTATATTTATACAGTTGTTGTCATTAAAATCAGTATCTGAGGTATTAACGCTAAGAACTGATGCAAAAGTATAATTCGATAAGCATCAGACTTGAACAAGTATTTTCATATAAATATCAAATAGTTTGATTTCCAGTCAAAATATAGAGGAAGTGTGTGTTTGCAAGAAAGAACATTATAAGGTACTAATATATTTTTGAATTATAAGTAAACAACAAACTTATGATTATTAACTATGTACCCATGTTAAAATCGTTTTAGTTTGGTTATTTAATACTTGACATTTGATTTAAAAATGACATCTATTATAGTTATCATAAAAGCATGCCGGGACTGTCCCATACAATATAAACAAACACCATATTAAAATGTTTAATATAGAGTATATAAGATAGATTCCTCACGCATCGGCAATAGGAATTATCATTATGATATGCTATCTATTATATCGCTAATCGCTTATGCAAATGGTAAATTGAGTTAGTATCGAATCGAATTAAAATCACTAAATGGTAATTAAGAGTATTCTTGAGTATTTACGAAATACTAGAGAACTGTTAATAAAAACAACGAACTCCTCGTGAAGGAGCACTCAGAATCAAACTTTCTAAGTGATATCGAGTGTAGTATGTGAACGCTAATTTCATGTTCAATTTTAATTGAGGAGCATTTTGCTGGAATTGTTCCAAACAAAAGTTTATGGCTGATTCAACCAAACGGCTAAGTTCATCGCCTTAAATAGCACCACAATATATGTAGTATATATATATAAATAAATGCATAAATTTATAACTAAGCTAGGACTAACCACAAAAGTTTTGAATCTCATAACATTGTTATACGATAACAATGTCATGATAAAGATCATGAAAGAACCTAGAGCTTGTAAAAATGGGGAAACATACTCCAAAAAGTTCCACATGATAAAGGCAATTTATCAACATCGAAGAGAGCTGATTAACAGAATAGATAATTAAGACAAATAGCATAGTCATTCACTAAGGGACTAGCTCAATTATTCTGAGAAAACTAATCGAAATGAAAGGAATAAGATCCATTATTGACCCCAAGTGCAAGTGGGAGGTTGATAGAGTCAGGGTATGCTATATGGGCAATTTTGTAATTTGTTACATATATTTAACTCTATGATCGATCTAGTTCATAATAAATGTATTTTATTATATTATATACTTTGTTATATAGTGACACAATTAATTTAAGGTATATTGATAAGAAATATTTAAATGAAATGTTATGTGATTGTAGTTGCAAATGGTTGCAATCGTGAGTAATTGTTCACAATATAAAATTACATTTTATTTTAGATATTCCTGGTTAAGATGTTTCAAGAAAGGATATCGATACATCCATTAAGATCATAGTACAAAACATCGTCTAAATGTTGGATGGTGTATTATTTATGATTACTAGGAGCACCAAGAGGTTACATACTGATAGCTATTAGATAACTATGGAATGACTCAACTAAGAGTTTTCTGTTGGTTAATATAACTAAGGTTAAATAAAGAATCTCGAAGTGATGATGTTACACCGTTCCATCAACTTGAGAATACTGTTGAACTTCAATGTGGATGCTCCATTTTGATTATAGTTAACTGTTACATGGCGGCCATTAAACTACTATAGGTGGGTCTGGGCTGAAGCATTGGGAGTGAAACAACATTCAATAGAGAATTCGCCTCCTCAGTAATCTAAGGTTAGTACCACTGTCAAATATAGTCGAATCAAAGTCAAAGTCTCTGGCCAAAGCAATATGGTTAATTATAATTGTTATTATTGACTAAATGACTTTGTGTTCGGACTAACCGAGTTAAACGTGGACTGCATTAGAATTTTGACCAAAACAATATTCCATATGTCCTAAAGTGATATTGTTTTAATGAAGAGAATTGGTGTAAATAAACGTTATTACTAGGTACCGCTTAAAATAATAAAATTAGATTTTACCAAAAAGACGTGTAAGTGATATACTCGGCCAAATATCCCACTATTAGCTAAGGTGACGTGTAAACATTAGTAATATTCGAATTATTTGATATTAACCGCTGACTGAATTTACAGCTACAAGTTGCAGAACTATAATGGTAAATGCTTTGAAATACCACATGATTTAATTAATTTATAATTGTTATAAACTAATTATTATTTACAAATATTATTAAATTTTATTGGATTTGTGGATATCATTAGTATTTGATAAAGTGCATATGTAAAAGTTGTATATGTACGTATCGATATATGATATCGATAAATATTCATCTAATTACTAAATAGGCATGGGATTTTTGAAGGCCCATCTAAGCACTAGGAACTACCATAGTATGCAGGGGGAGTGATTTTAAAGCGTTTAAATTGGGTTTGAAATGGAAGGAAATGAATGAGTTAAAAGAGCGTTACGACCTGCCGATCCATACATTCAAGCTGACAATAAATCACACATGTGCAACCTAAAGTGTACGGAAAGACGGATAGTTATGGGAACGAAGAAGAAAGAAGAAGAGAAGAGAAGAAGAAGAGAAGAGAAGAAGAGATGAAATTAAAACAACGCAGAATCTCACAATCGCAGCGGAACAATATATAATACAATATCAATGATCTTTACAAAGAGAAACTGTTATATACATACATCAATCAGAGTACAACAACAATCACAATCATTAGCCTGGACAGTTATAACAACCTGTCCTTATAATTGCTGATGATTTCAACAACAAAACAGCAGAATAAATATATACGTAAACACGACTTGAAGACCTCCAACTCGTCACGTGAGCTCCAATGCCACCAAAGCATTCTGTAAATATGCTCGGTCTGACCCGAGCATTATAATAAAATAAAACCCGAGTCAGTCTGGAAAACTAGCATGAGAAACACACCCAACTGGATTTTTAAAGTTATAGAAAACCTTAAAAACAATCAAAAGTATCTCGTAAGATCGTGCCGCACATAAACAAGGACGGGTTTTTACCTTACGATAACCAAAACAATTCATATGAAATTCTTTGATATTATAATAATGTCTAATATACAAATACTTATTAATCTTAACCGAAATTGTTACACTAATTAAATTCCAGCATAATAGGTATACAACTAAAACCATAAAGGCTCATATTGGAGAACGGATTCCATACAATGACTGGGCTACTGGGGTACCGCTTGTCACGGTGCATCTCGGGATAAAAACACTGAGGTCAAACCTATCGACCCCTACCAACAAAGAACCGGGCTACCCTTCACTGGATAGTACCGAATATGATCACCCCTCCGTTAATGGTATTTGAAGCATACAAATGAGAGATAATATTGATTCTAGATAGGGATGAGCATATCCTACTTGGGAGCGACCCACTTAGCACTGCTACATCTCCCATGTTTTAGTCATTCCTTATTGATGAGGCTTGAGGCTACATTTTACGTATATATATAGCACTTCCCACTTGGAATGCTAATAGTGCCCTCCAAGCAACAATGCAATACCAGCATTCATCCATACAAATTCATTCCGAGACTGAATGAAACACTTGAGAGTTTCGTCTCCGAATTCCACCGTCTTCAAGACATCTTCACTTTGAAATGCTTGATTTGGATCGAAGTGGTTTTCGGATAACATATCCGATCCCGGTCTCTTCGAAACAACTTTTCGATTATTTTCGGTAAACTCAACCCCGGTTCTTTAGGAAATAAACAGCGAAGATAAGAGCGGAGATCACCTCCTAACCGTTAGTGGACGGATTTCCTCATCATTGTCCTAGGAGAACGGAACGAGATTTATACGCACACTACAACATCATCGGAGATGACTGTACCATACAACTCCCGTGTGTCTCCTAGATATTTCCAAAGTTACATTTTGGGTCCAATTCCGATAGTCGGTTATTTAACTATCAAATAACAATCATTCAATCAGGAATTTAATTCCGTAGGGAGAACCAACATTAGTTAAGCACCAAGCAACACTAAGCCTCTTTTAAAAAATCCTTCCATTAACTCAAATCACTTTGTAAATGTTTGTACCAAAATACATTTACAATGACACACACACACACACACACAAATCCATATTTCTCAATACTTGGAAAAATACCTATATACTTATCTCGACGGTATAAGTATATTCACCAGCATTTGGGAAGATTCCCTTTTTTATTCAATTCTAAAATCATTCACAATTCCATTATAAATCCACAAAACCATTTATAAAACTCCTTTTATAAATCTATAAACCCACTTCTAAAATTCTTTTATAAATATCTAAAACTGTTTATAAAACTCTTTTTTCTTTTAACCAATCTTCCTCTTCGTTTTCCAAAACATATTATACGATTTCTCTTATAATCCACATCTGTTTATAAACCCAATTTATAATCTCGAAAACATTCAAAATATAAATTCTAATCATCTACTTAAACACTATTATTATATAATAGTAAACATTATAAATAAATATTAACTTTTAAACATTTAAAAAAATAATTAATAAATTCCAAACATCCTAAATAAAACAATAATAATTTCTTTAACATTTTTATGAATACCAATAATTAATTTCCATAACTTTATTGATAAATAATTAAAATTAATTTCAAACCATATTAATAATTTAAATAATTAACTAAAAAGGTGAGTTTAACTCACTTTGATTTTCAGATCGTCACGATGTTTCGTTTTGAATTAAAATTGAACAAACGTTCAATTTTAACCTAAACTCCCACTAGCTCCGAATCCATCCAATCCAATTCCATAACGCGATACTCGCTGATACGAATGCAAGGCAACTTGTCGCACTCGAAACCGACCTCGTACGAACAAGTTATGGATAAATAAACATACGAGATAATTAATTTTATAATCAACTAAATTGATTAACTTTAAAAAAATAAACCTTACTTTCCCTCCTCCCTTTTTATGTTCAAGATATTCCAGGCTGTGCGTTTATTTTTCTTCTTCGATCAAATCGCGCCACCCAGCAAAGACCGGTGCTCGCCATGCGCCGTCGACCTGCCACTTGATGCGCCTCCGCCCTCGCGCCACGCCAGCTGCCACCATGCGCCGCGCACGGGTATCTCGAAGCCGGACCCAAGATCTGCTCACGAATGGAGGAACTTTGCCCCCACCTCGGCTTATTGATTGACGATCCAACAGGTAGGTAGCTTCGTATCGTCGTGCTATAAGTTTTCCTAGTTGAAGTCATTGGCTTATTTGGCCCCTAGAGGCTTCGATGATTACTGATCGTTGGATTTTTTAATTTTAATGGCGGTTGAAGAAATTTTAGGGTTAGGGTTTACAAAATGAAGATAGTAGATGGCCTTATATAGAAAATTTTCATGGCACTATTCACCCGTGAAAATTTCGGACTCCAAACGAAGCGTGCCGCCTGGCATTCTATACATTATACCCCTATTCCGAACGCAATATAATATGTATCGGAAGCTAATTCCATCATATACAAAAGATAGCTTTTCAAAGTCAAATTATATTAATCTAAATCCCAATAATTAATTTCTACGTGTTTCAAACTCGCACGACCAAACGATACGTCCAATCGCAACGAAATTCAATGGTATATAATAATTCACTATTACGGATTCAATGGTATTAGTTTCGTTGAAATTCGAGACAGTACACCAGAAGGCAATTTTTACACGTTAATTAAAATGAGTAATTTCAAAAATCAGTTTAAATCACTTTCAAATCCAATTTAAAAGTTTACTATCTTCCTTTTTATTCAAATAGATTTTAGATCAACTTTTGAAATCATTTTCATTCATACTAATTTCAGGATTGAATTATCCAAACAATTCCAAATATCAAGTTCAACAATATGATTATCAAATATATCATTATATTTGAAATCCAAGTTATTTAGCTTATAAAAATAACTTTCATTTAAAATAAACTAAATATTATAAATTCAAATGACTAAAATTCTGGGTCGTTACATTCTTCCCCCTTGAAAAAGAATTCCGTCTCCGAAATTACCAAGTAAGAAAAATGTCACAAACCCATTAACTTTCAAAAACAATTAGTTGAAATAGCTTACCAAATTCTTTAAGCCTTTAACTTTTCAAAATCAAATAGTTGTAACTTCTCATGAAAACTTTTCTAAGTCTTCCAATTCATTCATAGTTATTAACTAATACTTTTCCAAAAATCAACTAACAACATTTCAAGTTATAGCTTAAAATCAATTTTTTGTTATCAAAATTTTCCAAAATTCTCAAAAAATTTCTAACTCCTTAAATTTACAAAAAATTCCGCCAGCATCTTCTTTGCGCGGCTCGATCGTAAAAATTTACAATGTATATATAATCACAAATATACATCTCATCTTCGAGGATGAGGCATTCCGAAGGGAAAAATATAAAAATACAGTATGTAATCCGAGATGTGTACCTTATTTTAGTATTAGCAAGCATATACAACCAATATAATGTGAAAGTGAGCTCCAAATGCAAAGCATACGCCATCCGCACCTACTAATCACTCAACAACCAATGGGAACAATTATATAGAAAGCAATATCAATATATAACATATAGAACATACAATAAATATATGCAAATGTAGAAAATGTAATAAGAGAAACCATTAACCAAATAATATTCATCCAATTTATTATCAACAAACCAACTTGCATTTCAATGTCAACTTTATATCCTTTCATTTCTTATTAACATTCAGTTGATTCCCACTCAATTTTTTATATTCAATTGACTCTCATTTAATTTCTTTACTTTCAATTGGTTTACATCCAATTAATTAACATTCATCAATTTAACGTCCACTTATTTCATATTTAATTAGTTAACATTCAATTAATTAAAACTCGATCCATTTGCACTCAATTTAAATAAAATCCAATTATTCACATTAATTTCACTTTCATAACTTAAGTTCATGTTCAATTTTATCAAACAACATTCCAAACCATATCCACTTCATCTTACAACTTAAGTTGAATTTCATTTTAAACTCAAGTTCATATCCATCTCATTAATTCACTTAATTCATTTCAAATCCAATTCAACTTCATTTAACCTTTATTAAGTTAAACTTTATTTCATTTTATCCATTACTATTTTTTTCCACTTTATTTAAGTTAAAATTTTAATTCCATATCTCACTTCCAAATTTTCTTTTCTTATCTATACCAGTTCCAAATTATAAGTTCAAAAACTTATTAACTTATGTTTTCTGAAAATATTTAGATAAAAAATTTCAAGATTTTTAAACACCCTGTTTTATTTCAAATCATTTTGAAATCACACACACACACACATAAGTCCTTATATATATCAAATTACACTTTTGGAATCTAAAATAAATTTGTTTTATCAAAACAAAACTTCAATAGTAGCAATTTATCACTTAGAAACTCGAAAATGAACACCGATGATGCGGCCGTCATCATCCGAATTATTTTCCAGCGACTGAAGTGAGTTCAGTGCTTTCTATTCTCTTTTGAATCCCTTTAAAAATATTTCTGGTCAAACATTCTCAAAATAATACTATTATTATTTTTCCAAACGCTTTGAAAAACCATTTTCAAACCCTTGGGATTTAAATTCTCAAATTTCTTGTTTTAAATCCATTTTTATTAAAAAAATCATATTTATAAATATACTTAGGCAATTTCCTTTACTTTCCGTTTGTAAATCATATTTATAAAACATCACTCCTGATGAAATTCATTTCACAATTGTTGCTTATTTTAATCATAAACAATACTATACAATTCATGCATATAAATTTATTTTCTTATATAACTCAATGTATAAATGTTTATCCTTGTTTAGATTATAATAACGACAACTTTTATTAGAACAACAACAAATGATAATATTCAAATATTATCATTCACCAACAACCAATCGCTCCATATACAACTATAATAATTTCTAAAAAATTATTCCTTTATATATATAATATAATTTTGGTAAAATTATTTCATCTACCAATTCTTAAAATAATACCGTGTAAATTTGCCTTGTTTAAGCGTTTAGAAACCCCTATTGATATCGTGGGTCCCTCGTATCGACCAAAATTCATAAGCCACTCAATAGATACATTAACATAATATAAAACATTTTTATATTACTAACAAATACGCGCTCATATATATAGACACTCAAACTCACTCAAACTCATCCTAGGGTCTCGCTTACCCTATCTCAAATGAGTAAATTCCCATCAAAGCCTAGGTGTTCGCTCAACCCAAGCTCTGATTCTAAGTGTAATGACCCTATAACAACCTGAATTCCAATGGGTATGGATTTTTCGCAAAAATACTAAAAACCAAGCCCACTGAAGCCCGAGTTGGGTATCTGGTATCCTGCAAATAGGCAAAGACAAATATACCAGAGCTCAATAATTTATCTCACAGCGGGATTGACTAAAATATAATAGTACGTAAATACTCTCCCAAATAATAACACTCTCTAAGCAAGTGTCATAAAGCTGAGAAGTCTCTGCCATCTACCTAACCTATAGGATGTTATGAGGAAGGGGTCTGAACAAAAGTTCCGGTGAATGAATAAATTATATACTTTTAGGCTTAATTCTACATATATCGGTTTATTTCCATTTACTCTTATATTAGGTCATTAGGTTACAATACTCTCGCCTTTGTTCATGAACCGTGCCCGTCTACTCCATAGTAGATTAAAACCTAATAACTAATATATACATATATGTAGCAATATGACCAATGACCATATTGGTCCTAGGTGCCACCCATGGTACCTTCCGTATCTTCCACGAAAAGGGCTCCATCGTCTTGCTTCGAGAGCGTTCCGTAACTACATCTGTAAAGGACTACTTCGTAAGGCCTCGATACAGATGCTCCACAGTCTTGCTTCGCGAGTGTTATGTAGCTACATCTGTAAAGGACTGCTTCGTAAGGTCTACAATACAAACGCTTCACTACTTACTATGAAAACGTAAATCACGTCAGAACTAATCTATGCCAGTGCTCGGACATCCACAATGTACCACCCAGTGTACATTGAGGACTATGTAATCGTTCTGTCTACTATCTGAATCCCGCCAACAAGGTCTACCTTGTACGGAATTCAGTCGGGGATTTTCTATATCTATAAAGGACTGCTTCGTTAGGCTTACAATACAGATATTCTAGTTGATCTGTCTCTTTTCTCATTGTGGCTATGGCCCCACGCAGCCACCTCTCAACTAAATCGAAATACCTCTAAAGAGTTATGTGGTTGTGCCATACTGCAAACAATCTAACATCCAATCGGCGGTGCCCTTCATCCAATGTCGCGATAGTGAAAGAATCATTGTCCTGTTGGTTTAACTCTAGTCTTTCCCGAAATCGCTCTTGGTCTTGATGCTGGCCGATATCCGCATGCAACTATCCTTAAACTTACTTGCAAGTACTGGACATACGAATACCCTACTCCGAACACCAAGCCCTTCTTACTGCCTACAAAGGTCTGCTTCGGTAGGCCTACAATGAATATGCAGTCAAGGCATACTCTCTTGATGGAACACCTACAGACCTGCCTCCGGGGGTGCAGCTTCGTTAGGCCTACCCAAAGGACCATCCTAGAGTATCCTCACGCCCCGTTGAAGTCTCGTACTTCCTTGAAGCCCAAAAATACTAAGTTGGACGTGCTTCTCCATTTCTGAAATCCGTGATGAACTGCTTCGTTAGACGCTTCATACTTTGGGCTGCTCTAAACGCATCTCAATTCTTTTATTACACCATAAGTCTAATCTTTTAATTTGCGTTTAGTTTACTTTCTTAATTTATTGGCAACTTATTTACCTTAATTAGCATATTCTTGCTCTCATCTCACCTCTATCTATTTTGAGATTTCCATTTATTTAATAGGGAATGCTGTTGGTATGAGCCACATTCATTATCTTGCTTATTTAACTTAATATAAACCTTAAGTTCATTAAAATAAGCCTCTTTTATCATTCCTGCTTTATTTGCTTATTGACTTAATATAAATTATTTAAATAAGCTTCTTCCATTATTATTGCTCATTAATTTATTCAAAGTCTCAAAATAAGCTTTTTCGTTCTTATTACTTAATTATAACCTATGTTATAATTCTACCTGTAATTGTCATTTTCTCTTCTTTTATAGTCCGTATATAATTCCAGTATTTCTTTTCTATTCTATTCTACCTTCTTTTATAGAATATTCTTTTATTCTCTTATATTATACAATTCACTTATCATAATAACTATCTTCTTAAATAGTCTACGTAGTGAATGCGGACCTAGGTTCATTATCGTTTACCACTTCAAGTTCTTATCTAATAATTTACTTGATTCATGTCATACTTTTCCTTATTATCCTCTATTCTAGGAAGTAATTCTATTTTATTTGGTTGGTTATGAAAACTATATTTAAAAATCCATTTCCATATTTTACTATTAAATAATACTATAAACAATAATCCGTAACTTCTAGATATTTCTTTTACTATTTTGGAATAGTGTAAAATATAGTGGTTTCTCTATTTTACACTAATTCTCTTTTTCTTTCTTTTATTCTAGCAATTACGTTCATTGTTGTCTTTTAAATATTAAATTATAGAAATGTATCCTATTTTTTAAACCAACCAATCAACCTTTTAGTTACTCCTAAATCCAGTTATTAGATTAATTAACTTTTCTCATTTTAACATAATTTATTACAGTAATTCCATTCCTCAAACTTTTATTACTTTACATCTTATTTCCTTCATTTCAGTATTCTTAATTATTTAATCCATATTCACGTTTAATCTATTCTAATCCATACGCAAAGAAAGTGGAGAAAATAGAAGAAGAATGACGCTTGCATAGAAATCCAAAACGTGGAGATGTAAAAAAATTACTAATACTGTAAATAAACTGTAAATTCCTTATAGTTCAACATAACTTAATTAATAGGATTAATTATTGAATTATCAAAACATGAATTTAATAATAATATATCTTAAACTTAAAAGATATATAAATAAATCCACTCACATGTCGTCCTTAGCTTTGCTTGTGCTCAGCTTGGCTCCATGGTCCTTCTGGATCCCCTTTCATGGTGCGTAATATTTTAATTTAGAAGATCTTCTCCCTAGAAATATTTCCTTTTTAGGGTTCAGCCTTAGGCCAAGAACCCAAAGAAATATTTTCTATTTAGGGTTCAGCCTCAGGCAATGAACCCATTGAGAGAAAACGTAATTGTGAGAAAATAGCTAGGCTTAGTGTCCTATTTATATTGGAGCATGGGGATCTCAAGCCGTCGGATTCTTAGATTAAATATGGAGCCACCACGTCACAAGGTCATTCGGAGCCATCGGATTGAACAACGTATGGCTCGGATCGCCTAAAAATAAAAATTTACATCACTGGCACGTTACCTGGACGATTCTTCGTCCAGGTCGACCGGGCGGTCGACCGCCCTACTCCAACGGTCGACCAGTCGGTCGACCGTGGCGCCTTATGGGTCGACAAAACGGTCGGCCCATGTAATATATATATATATTTTATTTTGTTACTCGTTTTTGTTTCATTCCTAACTTCTTCATATTGACTCGGATTTTGACAAGTTATATATGGAAACTGATCAGAAAATCGCCCCGGACACAATGGTACAAGTTTCGAAGCCATATTTTGAAAATTCAAAAATTATTTATTTTCATTGCTTATCGTCGTTCGTTAAATTCTAACTATATAAAAATGTGGGGTGTTACATTCTCCCACCCTTAGGAAATTTCATCCTCGAAATTTGACAAGGGTAAAATTTATGTAATCCCTCGCATTTATTACAACCATTTTGTGTACATCCAATTTTGCAACCATCCGTGCTTTTGTGCAAAAGTGCTTTTCAAGACAAAATATATGCATGTACATAAATTTCTAAGCGGTACCTCCTATATTAATGCTTTTCTTCTTTAAAAATTTATTTTAAAATATGATGCACACATCCTAAGTATACTTGCAATTTCTATATGAATATAAATTTTTTTGAGAACTCAAAACATTTTTCATCCAATTTTTCCCACACTCCTACTGAATAGAGGTGTAGTTCAACAAATTTTTCATCCAAACCCTACCACACAACTTTTAATATTCGATTTTCGGAAAAATCTAATTTTCCAAACTCGATTTCTTATGTCAGAAAGAAGGTAGAAAACGGAAAAACTTCACATTTCTCCGTTTTACTTTTACGTACCTCTCTCTCCGTACTTGGAACTTATGCCGCTATCCTATAAAATCTCTATTTTCTTTCCCAAGCATGGTTTACATAAGAATTTGTTTTTCAAACTTTTTTCCAAGCTTAATTTATGGGAAAGATGTACTTTTCTTTTGCAATTCTCATTTATTTCTATTGACATTTGTGTTGCTTTCTTTAGATCTGACTGTTTTTCTTTTAGTTGCCTTTTATTTGCTTTTACTCTTCTTTTAATATAGCAACTAAACACATCTATCATCTAGGGTTAGGAGGTCTAGGACCATATCCACTCTAACATAGAAAGGTCCTACTCTAGGAATCCAAGTAACTCATATGCTCCTCCTGCCGTCTATTACTTATTACCAAATTTCGCTATATTACTCATGGCGAATAAGATCTATTCACCTCTTCTATTCCGTGCCAAAAAGGAATAACTAAGTCTCATTAACTATAATGGATCAGGATTTCAATCTATGCAGTCTCTATTTAAAAAGGCAACTAAGCTTGGGGAAATTTTCTCTTTACCTTTCGTTTTTCCCCAACTAAGGACTATTTTTCCTAACCACGTGTGTCTTACTATCTTACTAATATCACTTCACTATTCTTCTATAGTCTACACACATGAAGCAACATTTCTAGGTTTTCACTAGTGTCTTATACACCTTACGGGAACTTTTATTATTACTACTAGGAGTAATTACTACTATAGCCTTACACTTTTCCCGTTAAACCTAGGAAATGATTCCTATCTACTCCATATTTAAAAGTCTGATTTGGTTTGGTATTTATCATTTTTCTTCAAAAATTAAAACTCCTAAATTTTTGAAACATCAAATCCCAAAATTCTTGCCTTTGAAAGTGTTATTTTGAAGTTTTCCGTTAAATTCAAAGGTACTCGGTTACTTAAAATTTTATCTTTTCAAAAACTTATTTACTTTTCCATCAAACCATCTTTCTTTAAAACATGTCTTTCTTGTTCTTAAAACATGTTTTTCATAATTTTTCAAATTTACTAAAACTGGAGTAGATAAGAACAATTATTTTATTAAAAATCTCTTAACTTTCCTACTCTTCCAATTGCTTAACCTTGAAGGAGTTTCTAACTTACTCCACTTAATGGTTTTATACCATAATTTAATGGAATTACTTTCTCTTATGAGAAACCCTTAACGCTAAAACCTTCTATGAATCCTTTAGAGGAGGATTTTATGTTTATGTGAAATTATAAGGAATTTATTTTATATTTTATCAAAATAGGCTATACAAAATATGATGCTTTCCATTCCTTGTACATCTCTTTCACGTGTTCCTTATAAGTTGCACAAAACATCTTTATTTATGATTCATAGAAAATTATATCATTATTTATTTCATTCTAATAGATTAAAGTATGTTTACTCTATATTCACTTAGATAATATATTTCTTACTAAATTCATTAATTTATCGTACATTATTTTTTTCAAAAGAACTCATTTTCAAAACTGCTTTATAACTAGAAAATATTTTCATATACTTATTTAAATAATAAGTGTATATACAAACCACTTTAGAAATTATCTCCAAAACTCATTTGGGTCAAAACAGATGTTGCGTAAAACACCGTTACTACAACCAAAAATACTAGTTTATGGATTCAATTAAAATAAATATTAATAAATCCCATATGCTATGTTAAAAACATTTCCTTTGGGAGTCACCTACTATAACAATAGTGTCATAGTCTATGCTTCCTTTATTTTTACCGAAAACATCTATTACAACAATAAATGTTGTAACCTATGTTTTCGATACTTAACACACTTTAGGTTTTTATATTTAAAATCTTTGTTCACCTACAAAGAAATTAGCGAGCCATACATGCTCTATAATTCTTCAAAAAGAATTTCACTTTTAACAAAATTTACATCATATAAAACCAATTTAAATTTCATACCACTTTTTTTCAAAAACCCAATATTTACTTCCTCAAATATATTAACAATTATATTTTTCAACTTTTCAATTCCAAAAGTTTCATTTTTATTGGGCTAGACATAAAGTGGATTTTCTTCTTACTAAAACCTCTTATTTCTTCCAAAATAAAAACACACTCCTGTGACACCCCACCTCTATACCCACGCTAGCCAAGAACACTCCGGTGTAGTGCTGTCAACTAGCACGGAGAATAAGGCTGTTGAGGAGCGACCATCTATGTAATTTCTTTGTGCAAGCACCGATATGTCAGATAGTATAACTTTCATTTCGTTTAAGGAGGAAATCTGACATACCGATACAAACTCAAAGATATCACATAGTGGCTATATATAATCTTCGGAAACAAATATAGAAATAAACATAACACAAATCAGTCACAGACAATTCATATCACAAAGGTGAAATAAGATATGAATATTACAACTAAAAGTGTATATCAGAGTAGTGGTCAAATAAGATCCACAATAACACAAAAGAATAGATACAAGTGCAAGACAATAGAATATGTATACATCAAGGAGTCTAATCTCAAATGCATACAACAAAAACTACTAAACTAGAGTAGTTAGCCAAAAGTCAGAAGATGGCTCCAGATAAGAAGTCATGAGGAAGCACCTGTAAAATCTCAGTCTGACCCGAGTATTATTTAAGAAGAAAATAATAAACGGATCAGTCTAGCTATAATTATCAGATAAAATGATATAGAACAAGAGATATGGCATAAACATATAATAACCATAAAAGCATACTACTACAAGTATGAAAATGATAATCAACAAGAGATTAATCAATATCACAAGAATCTTCTCAAAGATTAAAAGAATGTCATATTCTTAATTTAATTCACCAAGCCACAATAAAATGACATACTCATCAATGTCAATGGTAAAAGCTGGTGAAACATAAATTCCAGAAATCACAACA
This sequence comes from Allium fistulosum, assembly GCA_030737815.1. NCBI lineage: Eukaryota > Viridiplantae > Streptophyta > Magnoliopsida > Asparagales > Amaryllidaceae > Allium > Allium fistulosum. The sequence continues at coordinate 602,759,557 of CM060903.1, forward strand.
AGAAATCCAAAAATCACAAGAAAAGAGGATGGCCAATCCCATAAACTGAACATCGACGCACCTAGAAAGATACGCCCCATGTAAAGTCTAGCATCGATACACCTAGAAAGATGCACCCCATGCAAAGTCGAACATCGACGCACCTAGAAAGATACGACCCATGCTCTAGCATTGACGCACCTAGAAAGATACGCCCCATGCATAAATAAACATCGATGCAACTAGAAAGATACGCCCCATGTAATGTCTAACATCGATGCATCTAGAAAGATACACCCCATGCAAAGTCGAACATCGACGCACCTAGAAAGATACGACCCATCCATAGACGAACATCGACGCACCTAAATAGATACGCCCCATGCCCCGACTTATTGAGTCGATTGCTCCACGAAGTAAATAAACATCGACGCACCTAAATAGGTACGACCCATGTTCTAGCATCGACGCACCTAGAAAGATACGCCCCATGCATAAATAAACATCGACGTATCTAGAAAGATACGACCCATGCGATAAATGAGACGAAGCTCAATACAATGAGGTACAGTCCTTCATACGGACAAAGAGACATCGCACAATTGCTAGTCTAAATCACAAGAATGATCATCATGATCATAAGGAAGTGTCGATTACACTAAGCTAGTAAATATAAGAGTTTAGCTTCATGTCCCATAACCACTTGCTTAACTCAAATATTTACGAACAAACTGTAGATCTCCACTAGAAAATTGTCACAAGAGGTTCAATCGAACAAGTCCAAAAATTAACCGACGAAGTAAACGCAAGCGTTTCATACCACTTGTTTTGCTAAGCCGTTTAATTATATTTTCTCGTACGAATGAGGTAAAGGTTTGTATATACTAATAGATTGGAAAACAGTTTTATAAACGAGCTTTGTAATTAAAATAGAGTTGAAAATGTTTTGATGAAAGAGTTTTGATATTTACTACTAGTATTGAAACCTTTATATTTTTAAAGTGACAAGTCACAAAACAATTGTTGAAACAAATCGAATCACATAAAATTCACATTCGAAGACGTGAGAAAAATCCAAAGAAATCAATTCCCAAAACCATCAAAGTAAGAATTTCTGTTGAATGTTTTTCGGATAAGATCGCCTACGCAGAGGTGTACGGGGTTCGACCTAGTGAAGATAGGGTACGACCTAGTGAAGATAAAATGAGGTCTAACGACCTAAGGGAGATAGGGTCGAGCGACCTAACGAGGTACCATCCCGAAAGAGGGGTCATCAAAGTCTTAAGAAATGATAACAACAAATAGGAGACAACACGAATCGATTAAAGTTGGAAATTCAAACAAATAGGCAATATAGGAATGATTGGCAAATAGGAGCAGGTCGGTCAACCGGACTCCCTGAGTCGGTTGACCGGACCAGAGACATAAGTGCTCGGGTAGCAGGTCGGTCGACCGGACCCTGAGGTCGGTCGACCGGACCAGAAAACAGAGAAGTACTTTGCACTTTGGAAGCAGGTCGGTCAACCGGCTACAGAGCTCGGTCGGCCGGACCCTGTTTCCAGCCCTTCCCAGCCTACCTAATACAATGGCCAATCTCGACCAATTTGCAACCGCTCGAGCAACGGGGCTAAGGGTTTATGCCAATCGACTACCCGGCCTTATATGCTCTTCAATGCATCACAAAAATCATGATCAAAGATCAAAGTTTGGATTTTTAAAGAATTGAACTCAAAACACTAAAAATTGGAATATTCACCAAATCAATCCAAACCAAAAGCAATTGCATAAGAATAAGTGTTAGGAATTCATACCTAACAATCGAAGATAAATATAGATTAAGATGTGAGATAAAAATCTCACCTTTGACCCCAAATCAATGAAGAAGAAGCTTGAAAGCAATGGCAATGGCAATCACTCTTCAATTCCAACTCAACAAGCTTGAATCAAAGCTTTAAAGAAGGACATTCCCAAAGTTAGGTTTAGGAATAAACTGAAATTGAAGAGGAGAACGAGTTGGAGAAGAAGAAGAGGATGCTTACCTAAGCTTCTCTTGGAATTTGGAGCTAAAGCTTGGATTTGCAAATGAAACTAGGGTTTGCAATTTTAGTTTCCCATCTCTCCCACCATTTTTGCTTTAGAACTGAAATGAGGAGGGGGAGGGAGTGAATGAAGAGGGGGTTTCAGTTTGGAGTGTTAAGTTAAAACATAGGGCTGAACCAAACCCAAACCCAAAGTGAAAATGATCAAATTTTTGACTAGCTCCAAACATATCGAAGCTTACACTCAAAAAGATCGCAAACGACATTTTGAACTCAATGGAAGTGGTCTCGAGTCCCAATTCGACCGTATGCAAAAACTAGCTTTTCGGACTATAATCCGACGAACGATGTTATATTTAAATAAAATATTTAAATATAAAATCGATAAATATGCGGGTTGTTACATCTCCCTACTTTCCCTAGGGAACTTCTCCACTTCCTATAACATATGGATACCAATCTTCTCTCAAAACATGATTTATTTGTATGCTATAAATCGGTAATTAACATAGGGCTCAACATACTTAGGTCATCCCAAACCCAACTAGCAAACTATGCACAAATATACTTCTAAAAACTTTCCATATGTTAAAATCTATAGTTAGGGACTATTTCGATTTTAGTACATAACATATTTATATTTTATTCAAATTACAAATACGTTCATTCACTATCTACCTAGGAACCCTAAACTCAGCTCTGATACATAATGTAACAAACCAGTGGTCTGGATTTTTCACAAAAATGCTAAAAACCAAGCCCACTGAAGCCCGAGTTGGGTATCTGGTATCCTGCAAATAGGCAAAGAAAAATATACCAGAGCTCAATAATTTATCTCACAGCAGGATTGACTAAAATATAATAGTACGTAAATACTCTCCCAAATAATAACACTCTCTAAGCAAGTGTCATAAAGCTGAGAAGTCTCTGCCATCTACCTAACCTGTAGGATGTTATGAGGAAGGGGTCTGAACAAAAGTTCCGGTGAATGAATAAATTATATACTTTTAGGCTTAATTCTACATATATCGGTTTATTTCCATTTACTCTTATATTAGGTTCATTAGGTTACAATACTCTCGCCTTTGTTCGTGAACCATGCCCGTCTACTCCATAGTGGATTAAAACCTAATAACTAATATATACATATATGTAGCAATATGACCAATGACCATATTGGTCCTAGGTGCCACCCATGGTACCTTCTGTATCCTCCACGAAAAGGGCTCCATCGTCTTGCTTCGAGAGCGTTCCGTAACTACATCTGTAAAGGACTACTTCGTAAGGCCTACAATACAGATGCTCCATCGTCTTGCTTCGCGAGCGTTACGTAGCTACATCTGTAAAGGACTGCTTCGTAAGGCCTATAATACAAATGCTTCACTACTTACTATGAAAACGTAAATCACGTCAGAACTAATCTATGCCAGTGCTCGGACATCCACAATGTACCACTCAGTGTACATTGAGGACTATGTAATCGTTCTGTCTACTATCTGAATCCCGCCAACAAGGTCTACCTTGTACGGAATTCAGTCGGGGATTTTCTATATCTATAAAGGACTGCTTCGTTAGGCCTACAATACAGATATTCTAGTTGATCTGTCTCTTTTCTCATTGTGGCTATGGCCCCACGCAGCCACCTCTCAACTAAATCGAAATACCTCTAAAGAGTTAAGTGGTTGTGCCATATTGCAAACAATCTAACATCCAATTGGCGGTGCCCTTCATCCAATGTCGCGATAGTGAAAGAATCATTGTCCTGTTGGCTTAACTCTAGTCTTTCCCGAAATCGCTCTTGGTCTTGATGCTGGCCGATATCCGCATGCGACTATCCTTAAACTTACTTGCAAGTACTGGACATACGAATACCCTACTCCGAACACCAAGCCCTTCTTACTGCCTACAAAGGTCTGCTTCGTTAGGCCTACAATGAAAATGCAGTCAAGGCATACTCTCTTGATGGAACACCTACAGACCTGCCTCCAGGGGTGCAGCTTCGTTAGGCCTACCCAAAGGACCATCCTAGAGTATCCTCATGTCCTGTTGAAGTCTCGTACTTCCTTGAAGCCCAAAAATACTAAGTTGGACGTGCTTCTCCATTTCTGAAATCCGTGATGAACTGCTTCGTTAGACGCTTCATACTTTGGGCTGCTCTAAACGCATCTCAATTCTTTTATTACACCATAAGTCTAATCTTTTAATTTGCATTTAGTTTACTTTCTTATTCTATTGGCAACTTATTTACCTTAATTAGCATATTCTTGCTCTCGTCTCACCTCTATCTATTTCGAGATTTCCATTTATTTAATAGGGAATGCTGTTGGTATGAGCCATATTCATTATCTTGCTTATTTAACTTAATATAAACCTTAAGTTCATTAAAATAAGCCTCTTTTATCATTCCTGCTTTATTTGCTTATTGACTTAATATAAATTATTTAAATAAGCTTCTTCCATTATTATTGCTCATTAATTTATTCAAAGTCACAAAATAAGCTTTTCTGTTCTTATTACTTAATTGTAACATATGTTATAATTCTACCTGTAATTGTCATTTTCTCTTCTTTTATAGTCCGTATATAATTCCAGCATTTCTTTTCTGTTCTAATCTGCCTTCTTTTATAGAATATTATTTTATTCTCTTATATTATATAATTCACTTATAATAATAACTATCTTCTTGAATAGTCTGCGTAGTGAATGCGGACCAAGGTTCATTATCGTTTACAGCTTCAAGTTCTTATCTAATAATTTACTTGATTCATGTCATACTTTGCTTTATTATCTTCTATTCTAGGAAGTAATTCTATTTTATTTGGTTAGTTATGAAAACTATATTTAAAAATCCATTTCCATATTTTAATATTAAATAATACTATAAACAATAATCCGTAACTGCTAGATACTTCTTTTACTATTTTGGAATAGTGTAAAATACAGTGGTTTCTCTATTTTACACTAATTCTCTTTTTCTTTCTTTTATTCTAGCAATTATGTTCATTGTTGTCTTTTAAATATTAAATTATAGAAATGTATGCTATTTTTTAAGCCAACCAATCAACCTTTTAGTTACTCCCAAATCCAGTTATTAGATTAATTAACTTTTCTCATTTTAACATAATTTATTATAGTAATTCCATTCCTCAAACTTTTATTACTTTACATCTTATTTCCTTCATTTCGTTATTCTTAATTTCACGTTTAATCTATTCTAATCCATATGCGAAGAAAGAGGAGAAAATAGAAGAAGAATGACGCTTCCATAGAAATCCAAAACGTAGAGATGTAAATAAATGCTAATACTGTAAATTCCTTATAGTTCAACATAACTTAATTAATAGGATTAATTATGGAATAAAATTATCTAAACGAGAATTTAACGATAATATATCTTAAACTTAAAAGATATATAAATAAACAAGGAACGACTGCCAAGTCCCTAGAATTGAAAGATGATGGAAGAAAAGTCCCTCTCGAAAAAGTTATGAAAATTTGGTCCCTATTTTTAGTTTTTGACTAATTTATGCTACTTTTGCCCCTGATTTCAATGCTGGACGATTTTCTAGAAGGGGACAATTTGGTAAAAAAATAATAAAACAGGGACCTAATTTACATGGATTTATGAGTAGAGACTTTTTGTGCATGGGCTTTGAGAATAGGGACCTTTGGTCCAAAACCCCATAAATAAATCCACTCACATGTCGTCCTTAGCTTTGCTTGTGCTCAGCTTGGCTCCATGGTCCTTTTGGATCCCCTTCCAAGGTGCGAAATATTTTAATTTATAAGACCTTCTCCCTAGAAATATTTCCTTTTTAGGGTTCAGCCTTAGGCCAAGAACCCGAAGAAATATTTTCTATTTAGGGTTCAGCCTCAGGCAATGAACCCATTGAGAGAAAACCTAATTGTGAGAAAATAGCTAGGCTTAGTATCTATTTATATTGGAGCTTGGGGATCTTAGACCATCGGATTCTTAGATTGAATATGGAGCCACCATGTCACAGGGTCATTCGGAGCCATCAGATTGAACAACATATGGTTCAGATCGCCTAAAAATAAAAATTTACGTCACTGGCACGTTACCTGGACGATTCTTCATAAAAGTCGAAGACGGGTCGACCGGGCGGTCGACCGCCCTACTCCAACGGTCGATCGGTCGACCGTGGCGCCTTATGGGTCGACCTAACGGTCGGCCCAAGTAATATATATTTTTTCGTTTTGTTACTCGTTTTTGTTTCATTCCTAATTTCTTCATATTGACTCGGATTTTGACAAGTTATATATGGAAACTGATCAGAAAATCGCCCTGGATGCAATGGTACAAGTTTCGAAGCCATATTATAAAAATTCCAAAATTATTTATTTTCATTGCTTATCGTCATTCGTTAAATTCTAACTATGTAAAAATGCGGGGTGTTATAGACCCTGCGATCCGTACCATTCAAGCTGACAATAAACCACACATTTCCAACACAAAGTGAATGGAAAGACCGATAGTTATGGGAAAGAAGAAGAAAGAAGAAGAGAAGAGAAGAAGAAGAGAAGAGAAGAGAAGAAGAGAACAGAAATTAAAACAACACAGAATCTCACAATCGCAGCAGAACAATATATAATATGATATTAATGATCTTTACAAAGAGAAATTGTTATATACATACAACAATCAGAGTACAAAAACAATCACAATCATCAGCCTAGAAAGTTATAACAACCTATCCTCGCAATTGCTGATGATTTCAACAACAAAATAGTAGAATAAATATATACGTAAATACGACTTGAAGACCTCTAACTCGTCTCTTGAGCTCCAATGCCTCCAAAGAAATCTGTAAATATGCTCAGTCTGACCGGAACATTATAATAAAATAACACCCGAGTCAGTCTGGAAAACCAGCATGAGAAAACACAACCAACTAGATTTTTAAAGTTATAGAGAACCTTTAAAAATGCAACAACCCTGGTTTTGGTGATTACTTGTGAAATTAAATTATAACGGTGGTAATAATATAATAAAGAAATAAAAATAAATTGGAAATGTAAAATTTGTTAAAATTGTTTATTTTAAATAAACAATGGACTTTGGTGAAATAAAATAGAACTAAGATAATTTGGTTGGTAATAAATTGTGAATAAAAGAAATATGTGATTTGGTGAAAAATTGAATTAAATAATAGATAAAAAGAGTTTAATTCAATATCATTGTTGTAAATAAATAAATAATGTTGGAAATAAAGTTTTAAAAACTTTATTATGTTAGTTTGTAATAAAAATGAGCATTTTATGGTTTTAATTTGGTAAAATGAAATAATTTTGGAAATAATTGCCAAACGATGAATTTTGTTAATTTTTATGAAGTATTAAGAATTTAAATGGATAATATTGTAAATAAAAATGTCGAATATTGGTCAAAAAAAATATTTGGATGTAAAAATAATGTTAATAAGGTTTGTTACATTTAATTAAATAAGAGGAATGATTTTTATGTAATTTTGGTTGTTAAAATGATGATTTATTTAAATAAAATAGTGTTTTATGTAAATAATAGTGTAAATTGAAGTATTTAAATAAAAATAAGAATTTAATGATGAAAACTAATTTTAAATGGCTAAAATTTATTTTTGTATGTTGTGAAACATTTGTATACATATACATATGTTGTATAAATTTAATTAGTGAGATTTGTGTAAATATAGGGATAATAAAGTGATATCATGAAATAACTTAGTTAATTTTAACTAAGTATGAATACATAGCTTTATTGGGTAATGGGTTCAAGCCCAAACTCATTCTCTAAAATGAGCAGGAGAGGTTGGAATGAACTGTACGTTCATTTTCTCCTTTCTCATTTCTGGCTTCTTCTGAAAACATGAGAAAAGCAAAAATGGCTGCCTCCTTCTAATTTTCAATCTAGCTTCAAAATTTAGCAAAATTAAAAGAGAAATTCAAGGAAATTTGCAAATTAAAATGAGTAGCAGGTAATCAAAACCTAAATCTCAAATTATCTCTTCCTTTTCCTGATTATTGAGAAGTAGGTTGTCTATAACTTTTCTTTTTCTGTTGCCTGTCAGTTTCTTCTTCAACTACAGGTTTCTAGAGCTAATTCAAAGGCAAAAGCTCACATCTACCTTAAAGTAGGTCTGTAAGCTGGAAACTACCAAATTTTGCTTACTGTAAACAAAGTTCTGTTGCTTGAAAGTTTACAGTAAATATGTGTTCTAGAGTGCTTCTTCTTGTGTTCATATATCTCTATTCTTGTCATGAATTCATGTCGGAATATTTTTGGATTGTTGTCTATGTGCAGTAGTTTGTGCATGTCAAATTTGATAGTCCAAATCATCTTGGAATTGCCTGAAATATGTGCTCAAAACTGGAACGAAACAGGCAGAAACTGCCTGTAGAAATTGCGACCTGAAGGTCGACAAAGATGCCATGGGGGTCGACCTTAGGGTCAACACATGAAATAGATAGGTCGACCTTAGGGTCGACCTATGCAATATAAAGGTCGACCTGGGTATGTGTATTTTCCCAACCCATCATATACAGTAAAACCACAAATGTCTGACATGAATAATTCAAAATACCACGTTGTAAATAAAAATTTGACAAACTCATCATATACAGTAAATAAATAATCACAGATCATAGACACAGAGTAATATAATGCAGCGGAAACAAAGAAATAGTAGTTCATGAAGCTACTATATAAATACAGCAGAGTTAATTAAGATACAATATGAATACCAAGATACAATAGGAGTAACAGTATGATAATCAGGTATAACTCAGAATACAACTGGAATCAACTGGATAACAAAATGAATAGATATCTGGTTCTTCAAAGCAAAACTCCAGCTCCAAAGGTGAGTCTCTAATGCAGTATCACTCAGTCTGACCCGAGCGTAAAGCAAAACACAAAACACTCGAGTCAGGACATACATACTTATACAATGTAAACCAACTCAAGTGAACTGTAATAAAGGTACATGTAACTCAAAGAATGCTTGGGATCACACATTCTTTAAGGATCCGTTAAACTATCTACTACGTAGTAATATTCGCTATTATAATAATGTCTAATATAAAATAAACATACTTTTTAATAGCGTCAAGGGGATACCCATATAGCCCTTAACACGTAATAGTCCCAGTAGTCTATCCAGTATTAGCATACTCCCAAAATGGGGGCTACCCTCGATACTCCACAGGCTACGGGAGAAATCACAAATACCAGTAAAGCTCGATATGGTAGGTGACACGGCACACAAGGCAATGCCAGGGTAGATATACCAATTACGCACACAGGCTGGTGGAAACGCATAGCAGCCACTATCGCTCCACCTCGAACAACACTCCCAAATCAAGGGTGCACCCAAACAAATCACAAAGTAATAGAATGGTATCGAAGAAGTGCGTCCGATCAGAGGTGCTACCTCATTGGCCCGAGATCGCTCCTGTTTTAGCCACCTTATGCCAACTCACGGGAGTTGGATCCGTGCATATACCTTTAGGATCATCGCTACCATCCTACTTCATTTTGGAAACTCCACCGCGTACACAGTTGTTAAAGTGGTTTTCGGTATCGACAGAGAGTATGTCCATATCCGATCCCGGTCTCTTTAACAACCAATCGTTATTATAACCCATGGTTATAAATTTCAAAATAGTTTATGTTTCAAATCAAAATACATCCTTTAAACCATTTCGAAATCATATCATTTATTTCAAAATAATACATACTTTCAAACCCAAAACATATCCATTTCAAAACCAATTCAACAATAAATCATTTCCATTTGAAAACCAATTCAATAATATATCATTTCCATTTCAAAACCAATTCAATAATATATCATTTCCATTTCAAAAATCAAAGCAATAATATATCATTTAAATTCCAAACTAAATCAATATATTTCTTTCAATTTATTTAACTTGAAATATTCTTTTAAATCATATTAAACCAAACCACCTTATAAAGTCATATCCTTGAATCTTCAATTTCAACAAGTTTCAAATTAATATATATTTAAAGACAATTCTTAATTAAATACCATTCCAATTAATTTCATTTCCAAACCATAGTACTTTCAAAGTCATAAAAATTCTGAAACCAAACTTTTTTGAACCAAAATGCTTGGAAATCATAACACTTGAAATCTTGTCATTAGGACCTCATAATACTTAGAAAAATCATAATACTTCTAAATTAATATTCATTACCAAAATTATAACATTTTAAGTTCATTCATTCAATTGTACCAATTTGTATTAACTCATAAATTTCAAAGTGGTTTATATTCAAATCAAAATAATTCATTTACACCATTTAAATATGAAGTCATTATACTTACAAATCAGATATTAAATTCCCAAAATTTAGCCTTTTCTAAACTCATTTATTCACCTAAATACTTCAAACAATTTAACTTTCAGCTTTCGCAGCACTTAGAAAGTGCTACGGTAAGTTACATTTGAAACAATTCAATTCAGCAAAGACAGCATTTAAAAACTGCTGTAATAGTTCAGTTGTAGTTGGAAAAATAGTTTAATTCAGCAAAGACAGCATTTACAAAACTGCTGTAATAATTCAGGTTTAAATATCAAGTTTAGTTCAATTCTGCAACTACAGCATTCACAAAACTGCTGTAATAGCCCTTAGTCAATTTTAGCCTTTTAGTTCACTTCTGCAACTACAGCATTTACAAAGTGCTGAAGATTCATTTAGTTCATATTTTAGTTATTATTCAGAAACGATAGCATTTCTGAAGTGCTACTAAAAGAATTTCTAGATTTTCAATAAAATTTCAGCAACAAATAAACTTCAATTTAATTCATTTTTAACATATAAAAATCATATTTTCCCACTTCAAAATGGTCATTTTAAATACCCTTTAAATCTTATGATTTTTATCAAGTAAATTTTTCAATAATTATCAATTTCTTTTCAATAATTCACTTATTAAATTCAAGTGTACAAATTTCCCATTTCTACATTTACTTAACACTTATATTTAAATTTCTATTTCATAAATAAGACTTAATTTCCATTTTTTTTTCTTTACTTAAAATTCCATTTTAAACCAAATCACAAATTTCCAAATTAGGTTATATTTCAAATCACAAATTTCCATTCATTTATTTAACATTTTTAATACATAGAAAATCATTTTTCACTTTATTAAATCATTTTAAAAACCAAATTTAAATCAAAATATCAAAATTTACATTTTCAAAATACTTAAAACTTCTAGAAAAATATATAAAATAACCACGGGTCTGTATAATAATTTCTAGCCTAAGTCAAGTGATACGGATAATATATCATTTCAATCTGTAGTTTACAAAGAAAAATACGGGTTTTATCATTTCAAACCCGCAATCCCAAGTAAATAAAAATACATAAAAATCGCTCAGGCTTATCATTTCAGCCCATAACGATTATTCCCTATTCTAAAGTCCGTTCGGGTATGTATCATTTCAACCCATGGTGATTCTACCCTACAGGGAACTTGCAGTGTGATAAACAGAATAGAATAAACAGTAAAATAAAATAAACATAACAGATGATGTGACAAGTTAATTACAAGGTTTTAACATCATATAATTTACATCGCAGGCAGGTATAACATGATATAATAATTTCTACACATTCACTTGTTGTCGTTTCACAGTTTCTATAAGTATAAATGTCATGAGTGAATACTCACCTTTTTCAAGCTGGAGCTAGAAAATCAAACTATACAAATGAAATCCAGAAGGCATGATAACACGACTAAGGACTCAAGTGGAGAGAGAGATCCAAGCTATAGATCTTGTCACAACTCATAAACAAAATAAAATATAAATTCAATACAGCATATTATGAAACAACTTTGAAATAGAAGTAACAAATGAAACAAATTGCATTGGCCATGCTTTCTACCATCAATTGCTCGACCTAGGGGTCTTGTAGGCTCGGCCATAACATGGTTTTGGTTCAGGTTTGGACCTAAAAAGGCATGGCTACAAGGAATAGGAAGTGGTAGAGGTTACACAACATGAATACAAAGGGGCAAGCATAAGAGGAAAGTTTTGGTTCATCACTTTGGCTCGGCTACATGGGTCTATAGGCTCGGCCATTCATGCTACAGATCTGGACAGAGGTAAGGCTGAAAATAAATGGTTATATCATGGTGGTGGTGGAGCATGGGGAGGTGGCCAAGGCAATCTAAGGTGATGGTGATGAAGACTAGGCTCAGCTAGGCGTGTTTTAAGGAGTTTGCAACATTTTTGTGGAGTTTTTGGTTATGGGAAAGGTATGGCCAGATCTGGTCAGAGGAAGAGGAGGTGATAGGTGGTGGATGGTGAAAAGGAGGAGGTGGTGGAGGCTATGGCCGTGGCAACTAGAGTGGAGAGCATGCAAATATGTGAAGAAATCATGGCCAAAACACAAAAAAGGAAGAAGAAAAAGAAGAAAAAGGAGGAGAGGTCATTACCAAAACTTCTTAGAAATGTTTGGCCGTGAGTTTTGCTAAAATGGAATGTATTTTCACGTGAAAAATAAGTAACTCATGGCTAGAGTTAAGAAGAGAACAGCCCAAAACAAAGCAAATGAAAAGACAAAGAAAATGAAGAGTCTTGGCTAATGAAAAGTCATACGTTTTAAAGTTAAGTCTCTTCAAATTTCCATTTTATATTTATAAAATAAAACAAATAAAATTTCAGTTAATGCATTAGAAAAAGAAAACAAAATAAAATGAACTGAAATAAATAAATAAGTTTAGGGAAAATAGAAAAAGAAATAAAGACATAGCTTATTGAATTGAAACTAGACTTAAAATTTCAAACAAAAATGCAATTAACTTTGGGAAAATTATAACAACAATTCTAAAATAAAAAGTCAAGTAAATAAGATAAATTCTGAACAAAATAAAGTGGAAATGAAAATAAAAATAAGGTTTTAAGAAAATAAAAAGATAAATAAAGAATTACTTTAATTAATTGAAACTAGAAATTAAAAATTGTAAACAAAAGACAAGACAACTGACATTAGAAAATTTCAATTACACTATTAAAATGTTTTAAAACCAAAATATATACATAACATCATGTTACACATGTAAAAATACATTATAACATGACATGATAAACAAAATATTATTTATATAAAATTAAAATAACAATTTTGTTAAATTCAGCAAATTACATCCAATAGTGTAAAAGGCATAACTTTCACAATATAAATCAGATTTCAACGAAACGAAAAGCAGTATTCTTAAAATTATATTTACTTTCATAATAAAAGATAAAATTCAAAATTTCAAACTTTTGAATTTTTAAATTAAAAGTCAAAGTTTGACCACATTGACAAAAATTCACATTTCAGGAAAATACTCTATTTATTCATGTTTGGAATTATAATTCACATACAAATCAAAATTTATATTTAAAATAACAAAATTTATCCATTTTAATAAATAAATTAAAGTTTTTAAATCAGGAAATTCAATTTAAAATAATTACCAAATACAGTGTTGTTACACTCTCCCCAACTCAAAACTTTTTGTCCTCGAAAAGGAATGAGGTACGGGAAAACACAGAAAAAGATAGAATGAAATAGGATTAAGATAAGATGACAAGAAGATTGAAATTATACCTGATAGCTGTTGTTATAGGCAAGTTTAACAAGGTGGAGATGATCTTCCCAAGATCCTCCAGAATCAAGAACACAAGCACGAAAAAGATCATCGAGAATCTGATTCACCCTTTCCGTTTGACCGTCGGTCTGTGGATGGTAAGCAGTGCTCAGATTCAGAATAGGGAGAAGTAAGAACCACATAAGAGATAGAAAAGTTAAATGATGAAGGGAATAGGGAAAGAAAGACTAGAACAAACTTATTAAGCACAATACGAAAAAACACGATTCATCAAATCAACAAAGAGAGCAGGAGCATTAGTCAAACCAAAAGGCATGACTAACTATTCATAGAAAAACCATTCTCGGTACGGAAAGCAATCTCGGGAATACTTTCCTCAGCAACCCTGAGTTGGTGAAAATCAGAGGCAATATCAAGCTGAAAGAGAGCAGTAGCTCCAAGGCTAACCAATTTGAATTTGATTTCCTACTTAGAAGGTAGGAGAATGGAAACAACCAGAAAGAAAATAGACTGGAAAACAGAATAAGATAATAAATTTAAAACCATGAAAATTCCAACTTACATTAATAATTAATTTCATCCATTTGATTTCTCTTGAGTTAAATAAATCTTAATTATTTTTAAATCTCATTATCTCAACATCAAATCAACAATTTATAAAGTCATGAATTTGAACAATCATTTATTATATTTCATCTTTATTCATTAAATTTCATTCTTCTTTATTCCACTTAATATATCAAGTCCTATATATATTAAGTGTATTTCACTTATTATAACTATTCCAATTTTCTTTTAAATATCATTATATTGTAAATTATTCAATTAACCCTTTTTCTCTATTTACCTCTATTGATCCTTTATAAATAAGATTTGAGTGGTTATAATAAATGTTATACACTTAAATTTTATTTATAAAATCCTCTTTATATTGTATATTATCCAATTACATATTCAACTTCTGAATAATTTAGGTAAGTTATATTGGAATGCAAGAGAATATTATACAAATAAAATTTTCTTAACTCAATTATCCAAGCTTAAATATTTATTCAAATTTTGATTTCCTTATATAAATGAAATTATCCTTTAAGATAAAATTTAAGAATTAGATTTCCGATTAACTTCAAACTATTTAGAAATAAATATATATATATATACATACACAATATGTATCAAATCAAATTTAAATCATATATCAATATATTATAAGTCAAGTCATATTTAGAAATTCAATCAATTTAAATTTCAAAGCAAAACTGTAGCAAAACTACAGAATGGTCTCTTCACTTCGAAACCCGAAAATGTATGTCGATGATGCTGCAGTCATCACCGAAATTATTTTCCAGCGACAAAGAAAAGAGCATAGATTTACAAATTAAAAATCCTTTGAAACAATTTCTTCTAGAAATACTTTTAAATAATATATCCTTTTAAAACTTTCAAAACAAAGTTCGAAATCATCGGAAATCAAATTCTCACATTCTTGATTTAAATCCATTTAAATTTCCAAATTAATTTATAACCATGTTTAATTATTTAGATATGAAACTAAAGCCAATGATTATAAAATACATACAAAGTTAAATATTATTTCTTAACACCCAATTCCATTAATTATCCAAATTCATAAAATTAACCTTATACATATTATAATTATACAAAATTTATCCATCTAATAAATTTAAAAACCATATTGTGTCAGTTTACTCTGTTCAAGTATTTTGGAGATCCTATCGATAGCGTTGATCAGACAAACCGATCGGAAATCCAAATCAACATTAACAACTCAAACAACACAATATATAAAACATCTTTAAAATATAAAAATTTCAAATACAAGATTAATTTTCAAAATTAGGATAAGGATTCAGATTTGATGGTCTCAAATCAAAGAGAACTCTGATTTGAATATAAGTTGGAGACAAAAGATAAGATGATTAAACAACGGAATAGGAAGATGGGTAAGCCTATATATATCGCGGGCAACCTTAACCAGGTCAACCGTGACTTAATGAATAAGATCGATGTGGATTTTCTGGGGTAAATCTACATTCGATCTCAAGAGATAGAATTCAAGCATAGCAAGAGATAGTAGCATCGTAAACCAAGGGTATAGAAGTCTTCGGTGAATCAATGCTTTTTGTAAAGAAGTTTCACCCCTTTACAAGTCATTAGAATATTGGCAGGACCGCCAATTCATTAGAAAGATTATTCGGAGTGGAGTTATGGGACACTCCGGAATTAAGAAGACATGAATAGGGGAGGACAAGAATGGACTTTGGAACCGAAGGGAACGTTCCAAAATTCCAAGGAAACCGAATCGAAGAAGAAGGAATTCAAGTTCGAACGAAGGTGATTCTGTAATTAAATCTACTCTATATGCTGAGTTTGCCTAAAACCTGGCTCTGATACCAACTGTAACGACCCGCTATTTTGGACCATTCAAATCGACAATAAAACCACAAATGTCTGACATGAATAATTCAAAATACCACGTTGTAAATAAAAATTTGACAAACTCATCATATACAGTAAATAAATAATCACAGATCACAGACACAGAGTAATATAATGCAGTGGAAACAAAGAAATAGTAGTTCATGAAGCTACTATATAAATACATCAGAGTTAATTAAGATATAATAGGAATACCAAGATACAACAAGAGTAACAGTATGATAATCAGGTATAACTCAGAATACAACTGGAATCAACTGGATAACAAAATGAATAGATAACTGGTTCTTCAAAGCAAAACTCCAGCTCTAAAGGTGAGTCTCTAATGCAGTATCACTCAGTCTGACCCGAGCGTAAAGCAAAACACAAAACACTCGAGTCAGGACATACATACTTATACAATGTAAACCAACTCAAGTGAACTGTAATAAAGGTACAAGTAACTCAAAGAATGCTTGGGATCGCCCATTCTTTAAGGATCCGTTAAACTATCTACTATGTAGTAATATTCGCTATTATAATAATGTCTAATATAAAAAAAACATACTTTTTTTAATAGCGTCAAGGGGTTACCCATATAGCCCTTAACATGTAATAGTCCCAGTAGTCTATCCAGTATTAGCATACTCCCAAAATGGGGGATACCCTCGATACTCCACAGGCTACGGGAGAAATCACAACTCATAGTAAAGCTCGATATGGTAGGTGACACGGCACACAAGGCAATGCCAGGTTAGATATACCAATTACGCACATGGGCGGGTGGAAACGCATAGCAGCCACTACCGCTCCACCTTGAACAACACTCCCAAATCAAGGGGTGCACCCAAACAAATCACAAAGTAATAGAATGGTATCGAAGAAGTGCGTTCGATCAAAGGTGCTACCTCATTGGCCCGAGATCGCTCCTATTTTAGCCACCTTATGCCAACTCACGGGAGTTGGGTCCACGCATATACCTTTAGGATCGTCGCCACCATCCTACTTCATTCTGGAAACTCCACCGCGTACATAGTTGTTAAAGTGGTTTTCGGTATCGATAGAGAGTATGTCCATATCCGATCCCGGTCTCTTTAACAACCAATCGTTATTATAACCCGTGGTTATAAATTTCAAAATAGTTTATGTTTCAAATCAAAATACATCCTTTAAACCATTTCGAAATCATATCATTTATTTCAAAATAATACATACTTTCAAACCCAAAACATAACCATTTCAATACCAATTCAACAATATATCATTTCCATTTCAAAACCAATTCAACAATATATCAATATATCATTTCCATTTCAAAACCAATTCAATAATATATCATTTCCATTTCAAAAATCAAAGCAATAATATATCATTTAAATTCCAAACTAAATCAATATATTTCTTTCAATTTATTTAACTTGAAATATTCTTTTAAATCATATTAAACCAAACCACCTTATAAAGTCATATCCTTGAATCTTCAATTTCAACAAGTTTCAAATTAATATATATTTAAAGACAATTCTTAATTAAATACCATTCCAATTAATTTCATTTCCAAACCATAGTACTTTCAAAGTCATAAAAATTCTGAAACCAAACTTTTTTGAACCAAAATGCTTGGAAATCATAACACTTGAAATCTTGTCATTAGGACCTCATAATACTTAGAAAAATCATAATACTTCTAAATTAATATTCATTACCAAAATTATAACATTTTAAGTTCATTCATTCAATTGTACCAATTTGTATTAACTCATAAATTTCAAAGTGGTTTATATTCAAATCAAAATAATTCATTTACACCATTTAAATATGAAGTCATTATACTTACAAATCAGATATTAAATTCCCAAAATTTAGCCTTTTCTAAACTCATTTATTCACCTAAATACTTCAAACAATTTAACTTTCAGCTTTCGCAGCACTTAGAAAGTGCTACGGTAAGTTACATTTGAAACAATTCAATTCAGCAAAGACAGCATTTAAAAACTGCTGTAATAGTCAGTTGTAGTTGAAAAAATAGTTTAATTCAGCAAAGACAGCATTTACAAAACTGCTGTAATAGTTCAGGTTTAAATTTCAAGTTTAGTTCAATTCTACAACTACAGCATTCACAAAACTGCTGTAATAGCCCTTAGTCAATTTTAGCCTTTTAGTTCACTTCTGCAACTACAACATTTACAAAGTGCTGCAGATTCATTTAGTTCAGATTTCTGTTATTATTCAGAAACGATAGCATTTCTGAAGTGCTACTAAAAGAATTTCCAGATTTTCAATAAAATTTCAGCAACAAATAAACTTCAACTTAAATCATTTTTAACATATAAAAATCATATTTTCCCACTTCAGAATGGTCATTTTAAATACCCTTTAAATCTTATGATTTTTATCAAGTAAATTTTTCAATAATTATCAATTTCTTTTCAATAATTCACTTATTAAATTCAAGTGTACAAATTTCCCATTTCTACATTTACTTAACACTTATATTTAAATTTCTATTTCATAAATAAGACTTAATTTCCATTTTTATTTTTCTTTACTTAAAATTCCATTTTAAACCAAATTACAAATTTCCAAATTAGGTTATATTTCAAATCACAAATTTCCATTCATTTATTTAATATTTTTAATACATAGAAAATCATTTTTCACTTTATTAAATCATTTTAAAAACCAAATTTAAATCAAAATATCAAAATTTACATTTTCAAAATACTTAAAACTTCCAAAAAAATATATAAAATAACCACGGGTCTGTATAATAATTTCTAGCCTAAGTCAAGTGATACAGATAATATATCATTTCAATCCGTAGTTTACAAAGAAAAATCCAGGTTTTATCATTTCAAACCCGCAATCCCAAGTAAATATGTAACGACCCGTAAATTTAACTGATTTTAATAACGTTATTAATTGAAATTTGTGGAATTTTAAAAATAAAATATTGAAATAAAAATTTAATATTTGAAATGCGTCTAGTTAAACATAGCAACTGGTAAATTTTCATCCAAAAATATGAAAGTTTATTTCATGTGTAATTTTATTTCAATTTAATCAGTTAGGGATTGATGAAAATAAAATGTTTTCGAAACCTAAATATTTTTATATGGAAAAATTATAAATCATCTTCTGAGCAAGTCGTCATTTTTCGTTTTTCCAAATTCGGACTTCTTTAGCTCCGTTGATCTTATTTTTCTGCGTTTTGCTGCATTTTCCGCTAGTAGAAAGTTCGAATTTTTATAATTTAATCATACCACCAATATTTGTATACCGTTTTGATTGTCTCGTCATGCTGATCTCTACGGTATATTCGCTTCTGTGTTTTGAAGTCCGGTTCTCAGTGATAACCGCAAAACGGATAGCCGTATCGGTTACAAAATTTCAACGTTTTGATTCCTGTGCCCATTCAAATTTTCCCAACGGTTGGAAAACAATCGGCCATTAGCATTTATAATATGTGAAATCCAACAGCCACCAACTTTTTTTTTATTTCTCCAAATTTATTGCTAACTTTTCCTGTTTCCCATTCCAATTTAATACATTTCCGATTCATTCTCTGCCTTTTCATTCTCCCTATACCTACCTATTCATCCCTTAAAATTTAGCTACACTGGCAACAATTCTTTCTTTCCACTTTTTTTCTTTGCCTGCTTCTTTCAAATCCACTAGCTTCTTTTGTTTCTCTTCTCACCTCCCTTTCTTTTGCAAGCATGCTTCAAAACATAAGCCACCAGCTCAAGAACAAGCCACGCACCTCCTGCCTATCGCAGCCGCTTAGCCTCGTGTACATCGCAAACCCTACACCGAAACCCATACCCAGTTATTGGCTCGCCGTCCTCCGCCATGCTAGCTCACCCACAACCATGCAAGCCTCCTTCCCCTTCCTCTCTCTGGTGCAGCTCCACCTTCACCGCCACTTGGCCCACCCCACCACCGCTCCGCCAAACACCACAGCCGCACAAACTCCTCCTCACTGCCTCGACTACCACACTACTTGGCCACCGCAGCTTCCTTGACGTGCCAAGACCGTCTTTACTTTGCCGTTCACCTAGAGATCCACAAACGCTCATCCTCCTCGACCTCAGCCTTTCCACTGGCCATCCTTGCGTGCAAGCCATCCAAACACTCTATCTCCTGCACCTCTTACTATTAAGGTATATATTTTATAACTTATATATTAATAGTTGATAAGCATGGGTTTATTTATATTATGTTTACATAAAAACTGATTTTATATGTATTGAGGCTGTTATATATGAACAGATAAAACTTATTTCTTTTATATGTTAGTTGTTTTTATAAGTTTGTATAAGTTGTAGATAATTGTGGTCTGCATGTAAGTTGTATAAATTTTTAGCGCATGTTATATATATAAGTTGCAGTCCGCATGTATATGCATTTGAGTCAGTTTACTTGTTTTGAAAATTTGATTGTATTTTAAGATTTTTGTATATGAGTGTCATAAAATTTTAATCTACTGTTAGTTTATGGGTACATCCTTTGTCAAAAGAAGTATCATATATTATATTTTTAAGTTGTTTTATATTTAGTACTGTAAGTTGTACAAGTGGTATGCGATAGTTGTTGTTGCGCGTACAAAAGTTTCTCAAAACCATATTATATTTAATTCATATATGTGTGTATAAATTATAAGAGTCATTTATGCTGTTAGTTGAGTGCAGTGTATAATATTATAGGGTAATGTATTTTATTTCAAAACTGTAGTATACTAGTTATACATACTGTATATTATTCTGTAAGCATTGTATAAATATGTATATTTGGTTACAAATTTAAATTATGACATGTATTTGTTCCGTACATATATTACTGTTAGTGTATTATTAGGTTAGTGCATTTATTTTTATATTTTTGATATGATCTGTTTTAGTAGCGTGTGTGTATATATATATTATAAAGTAAGTTATAAATTTTGCATGAAAGTGTGGGTAGGAGTCTGCATAAGTGGGTTAGTTATATAAAATTCAGTCTGGTTATATATATATATATAAGTCCGCTTATGACAATTATCTTCATTGATCCAGTTCTGATTTTATTCCGTTCATTTCTGTTCATCAGTTTTGTTCGTCGATTCGTGCCAATCTCGCTTTACTTTGGAATGTATGCTTGGATCCATAACTTATTCCATTGTCTTTTCATCTCTAGCCTCGAAAGGTGAGCAATCACTCACGATTAACGTTCTTTTATTTATTAAATTTGATTTCAATTGAAACGACAATTGAAATATGCTGCTGTTAGTTAATTACACCGTTATATATGCTATTACCTGTATCAGTTCACCTGTGACATCTGACACCATTATCTGTTATATATACAATGATAATCCAGTTTGGTTGTTAAATGGTTGATTGTTTGATGTTGACATTGGACGTTAAATTTTTATTGTTGTAAGTGATAAATAATTTGAAATTGAAATTGACATAGGATAGTTAGATTTGATATATGTTAAATTTGATTAGATGACATTTGCATAATATGACCCTTTAAATGTTGAATTAATTGACACGTAGCAATTTGGTAAAATACACCTTGAACCATTTAAATGTTTGTTGCTTAAATTGGTGTTGTATGAAATTGAATAATAGATACCAAGTGAAGAACCGTATAAAGATTAGTGTAATAATCTTTAATCTACATGAAATGATAGTGTAGATTCTAGAAATAATTATATTAATTTTCATAAACAACAATGTGAATTAATACGATTATTTCAGGATTATTTGAATTAATTATTGGATTGATATTGGTTGTTGTTATTGCTTGTTTATTTACTTTGACACCATCCCAGTTATCACACTGCAAGTTCTCTTTGTTATGCTTTGATTTTTGATTTGAAATGGAATCGGGTTGAAATGATAAATACCCAAATTGAACTTTGACCTAGGATAGAGAATTAATAAAAATCGATTGGTCAATAATTTGATATAAAAATAAAATGAAGATTTTATTTGAATAAACAATATGGTTTTGAAACGAAGTTGGAATTTGAATTTTAATGAAAGGAAATGTTAATATTTAATAATCTGAATCAAAATATTAACATAGTAGATGATGAATGAACGTTGTTTTAAAATTAATTATTTAATAATTAAATTTGGAATTATTAATAATTAATTTTTGAAATTAGTTAATAATTAAGTTTTGAGATTATTTAATAATTACATAAGATTGAATTATTTAATAATTAAATAAATTGAATTCTTTATTAAGTAAAATTGAACTTCTTGAATAAATGAAATTAAGTTTCTTTATTAATTGAGTTTTGAAATTGTAACTAAGTAAATTAATAAGTGAAATTGAATTTCTCTAATAAGAAATAAAATGTGTTTTATTGAAATTAATGTAAGACTTGAAATGTAAAGAATTTGATTTGATGAATTTAATTTAATGAAATTTGTAAGTTTTGATACAATGAAGTTGAACTTAAGTAATTGATTTAGTGAATTGGAAATTAAATAGAAATTGTTTTGAATGATAAATTAACTTAACGAATATTGAATGAAATCGATCAATGAATTTAAATTGATTTGAATGTTAAATAAATTAGTTTAAATGATTTTAGAAGGAAACTTATATACAAATTTAAATGAATATTGGAATGGTTTTAAATAAAAAAATTGAAATTGTATTATAAGATTTTGAAATGGTAATTTGGAAGTTTTGAAACGTAAATTTTGGAAATTAGTTTAGAAAGACAAATGAAATATTGGTTCATAAAATTCTAATTGAAATTGAATTTGATTTGGCTTGAAATATATTAAGCGACCAATCGGTGTAATAATTACGAATGTTATTAAAGAGACCGGAGTCGGTTAGGGACATACTCACTGTCTAAACCGAAAACCGCTTTAATAACTATATGCGGAGTGTGATCCAGAATGAAGTGGTTGGAATGATGTACGTGATGACTGAAGAAAGAGAACGATAATGGATAGCCTTGACACTTGTGTCAAATTGGAAATGACTAAAACAGGAGCCGTGCCGGGCCAAATGGGGTTAGCTTCCTCGAGCGAACATACTTCTTCGAAAACTACTCATTACTTGTTATCGATTGGTGCACCCTCGAAATTTTGGGAGTGTTGTTTCGCGGTGTTGCGATCGCTGCGGCGATGCGTTCTCACCAGTCCGGATCAGGCAAACGGTAGTTTCACTACCTTGGGTATTGCCTCATGTGCCTTGTCATACTTGTATCCCTATATACGCGACCACTACGATTTGTTTTGTGTTATACCTATGGAGTACTCCCTGATATCCCACTAATTTACGGTGGAGTTTACAGTGCTATATAGTCTATAACGCTTATATAAAATGTGTTAAGGGGGATAATGGTAACGCCTTAACACTATTTTGATACTTTATATTACTGATAGGCATTATTTATTTACCGTACACTACTACATAGTAGATAGTTTAACGGATCCTTAAAGGATGGTTATTCCAACATCCTTTGAGTTACTTGTATTTCAGTTGCTATTTCACTTGAGTTCGATTTATTGATATAAGAATATTAATCCTGACTCGAGTGTTTTGTGTTTTGCTTTACGCTCGGGTCAGACTGAGTGTACCAGTATTCGAGACTCACCTTTGGAATTGGAGCTTCGCTTGGGGATCTAGCTATCTATCCAGGTTTTCAGATATTCAGTTGATTCCAATGATATATTCTGATATTGTATTTGATTATTGTATCCGAGACATCTGTTGTACCTTATTTAACTCTGATGTATATAGTAGCTTCATGAACTACTATCTTTTGTTTCCGCTGCATTTATTACTCTGTGTCTGTGATCTGTGTTCTATTTATTTACTGTTTATGCTTAGTTTTGCCAAATTTAAATTAACAATTCGGTATTTTGAATTATTCAAGTCCGACATGTGCGGATGCGAATGGTCCAAAATACCGGGTCGTTACAAAATAAAAATACATAAAAATCGCTCAGGCTTATCGTTTCAGCCCATAACGATTTTTCCCTATTCTAAAGTCCGTTCAGGTATGTATCATTTCAACCCATGGTGATTCTATTCTACAGGGAACTTGCAGTGTGATAAACAGAATAGAATAAACAGTAAAATAAAATAAACATAACAGATGATGTGACAAGTTAATTACAGGGTTTTAACATCATATAATTTACAACGTAGGTAGGTATAACATGATATAATAATTTCTACACATTCACTTGTTGTCGTGTCACAGTTTCTATAAGTATAAATGCCATGAGTGAATACTCACCTTTTTCAAGCTGGAGCAAGCAAATCAAACTATACAAATGAAATCCAGAAGGCACGATAACACGACTAAGGACTCAAGTGGAGAGAGAGATCCAAGCTATAGATCTTGTCACTACTCATACAAAACAAAATATAAATTCAATACAACGTATTATGAAACAACTTTGAAATAGAAGTAACAAATGAAACAAATTGCATTGGCCATGCTTTCTACCATAAATTGCTCGACCTAGGGGTCTTGTAGGCTCGGCCATAACATGGTTTTGGTTCAAGTTTGGACCTAAAAAGGCATGGCTACAAGGAATAGGAAGTGGTAGAGGTTACACAACATGAATACAAAGGGGCAAGCATAAGAGGAATGTTTTGGTTCATCACTTTGGCTCGGCTACATGGGTCTATGGGCTCAGCCATTCATGCTACAGATCTGGACAGAGGTAAGGCTGAGAGTAAATGGTCATATCATGGTGGTGGTGGAGCATGGGGAGGTGGCCAAGGCAATCTAAGGTGATGGTGATGAAGACTAGGCTCAGTTAGGCATGTTTTAAGGAGTTTGCAACATTTTTGTGGAGTTTTTGGTCATGGGAAAGGTATGGCCAGATCTGGTCAGAGAAAGAGGAGGTGATAGGCAGTGGATGGTGAAGAGGAGGAGTTGGTAGAGGCTATGGCCGAGGCAACTAGAGTGGAGAGCATGCAAATATGTGAAGAAATCATGGCCAAAACACAAAAAAGGAAGAAGAAAAAGTAGAAAAAGGAGGAGAGGCCATTACCAAAACTTCTTAGAAATGTTTGGCTGTGAGTTTTGCTGAAATGGAATGTATTTTCACGTGAAAAAGAAGTAAGTAACTCACGGCTAGAATTAAGAAGAGAACGGCCCAAAACAAAGCAAATGAAAAGACAAAGAAAATGAAGAGTCTTGGCTAATGAAAAGTCATACGTTTTAAAGTTAAGTCTCTTCAAATTTCCATTTTATATTTATCAAATAAAACAAATAAAATTTCAGTAAATGCATTAGAAAACGAAAACAAAATAAAATGAACTGAAATAAATAAATAAGTTTAGGGAAAATAGAAAAAGAAATAAAGACATAGACTATTGAATTGAAACTAAACTTAAAATTTCAAACAAAAATGCAATTAACTTTGGGAAAATTATAACAACAATTCTAAACAAATAAAAAGTCAAGTAAACAAGATAAATGCTGAACAAAATAAAGTGGAAATGAAAATAAAATAAGGTTTTAAGAAAATAAAAAGATAAATAAAGAATTACTTTAATTAATTGAAACTAGAAATTAAAAATTGTAAACAAAAGACAACTGACATTAGAAAATTTCAATTACACTATTAAAATGTTTTAAAACCAAAATATATACATAACATCATGTTACACATGTAAACAAACATTAGAACATGACATGATAAACAAAATATTATTTATATAAAATTAAAATAACAATTTTGTTAAATTCAGCATATTACATCCAATAGTGTAAAAGGCATAACTTTCACAATATACATCAGATTTCAACGAAACAAAAAGCAGTATTCTTAAAATTTTATTTACTTTCATAATAAAAGATAAAATTCAAAATTTCAAACTTTTGAATTTTTAAATTCAAAGTCAAAGTTTGACCACATTGACAAAAATTCACATTTCAGGAAAATACTCTATTTATTCATGTTTGGAATTATAATTCACATACAAATCAAAATTTATATTTAAAATAATTTTTTTATCCATTTTAATAAATAAAATAAAGTTTTTAAATCAGGAAATTCAATTTAAAATAATTACCAAATACAGCGTTTTTACATCGCCATTTTGAGACTATTGGGCCATTGAGCCGTTTGAGAAATTATTATATGGTGATTACATTTTGGAGTTTTAAACTCTTAATTGAGTTCTACACATTGAGATTTGTGGTTGCCATCCTTTGGCCTATATTTGAGATTTGTGATTTCCTATTTTAGGAGTTATTTGAGATTGCTATTCTTTGGCGGATTTTGAGACTTTTGATTTCCTATTTAGGATTTATGGTTGATGAAAGCCATTATATTGGCTATTATACATGCCGATGATATAAGGCGATTATTTGTTATCATTTTATATTGTTGTTGAACTTGCCTCTTTCGAGAAACTTCTATATGAAGTATTTTAGTGATATTATCTCCTATTTAGTAGTTGACATATATTAGATGTTGCTTCTTCTCTTTTGTGAAGAGATGTTATCACCTATCCCTATATTTCACTTATCTTATACTAATTAGTTTATTTAAGATAGATTGAACCGTGTATTTTATATACTCGGGTCAGACAGAGTTATTTTAGGTTAGTCACTTGCTGTAGATTTCTACTTTGCTGCTTCCGCTATGGATTATCTGCTAGTCACCTTTTGTTTAGCTTTGTAGTGTTTTGTAAACTCTGATATGTACTTATTCATTTTGACTCGATGTATATACTGTGGTCCATGTACCACCACTGTTGTATCACTTTGTAGTGTACTATGATGTATCTTTTTATATGTATATATATGTGACTGCTGTTTTGTGATCTGTTGTATTTGTTGTTATTATATTTTGTTATGATAGATCTGTTAGCCACCGTAGTTTTTCGTTAAACATTTATTGAGTATGTCGATCCACTTGAGAAAAGTAAATGAAAAAAAATTAGAGCACCCAATCAACGTATTCAATACATGTTTAAGACAAAGCTATGGATGGTCGCTCCTAACCAGCCATATTCTCTACATTAACAGACAGTATTTACTCTGTAATGCTCTTTGTTAATGTGGGTCTCGGGGTGGGGCATCACAGCTTGGTATCAGAGCTGAGTTCAGAGCAAAATATGATAAACACAGAACAAAACATATATTGTGGTACATCAGAGTACAGTATAAGTGTTACATATTTCCTAATCATCGTGTCCTTAATCTTTCTGTGTCCTTAGGGGTAGATATAAGTTGGGAATACGTCTAGGAATACATTTTAATTCCGTAGTATTCCATAATTGATTTAATGATATATTACCGTATGATTAATCCTTATCGTGATCGTTCTATTCAAGTTCTCTTCGATACGGGTGCGTTGCATTCATTCATATCGAAGGAACTTGTTGATGCTATACCGTTGGATGTTTCTTGCCTTGTTACTTCTTTGAGGATTGCGAATCCTGTTGGGGGATCTGCAACCCTTAGCATGTTGTGTGAGAATGTTGAGGTTATTCTTTGTAGTTTTTCTTTTCGTGCGAATCTGCACGTTATTCACTATTTTGGATTTGATATGATTTTGGGGATGGATTGGCTTGCTTGTTATCAAGCCAGAATCCAATGTTCTGAAAGTATCATATATCTTAGGCATCCTAATTCGGCTGATCTGTTATTTCTTGCTCTTCAGAATGTTGACGGTGATTCCGAAGCATCTTTATTTGCTCTTGAGTCTCGAGATAATGATGATGTATCTCGAATTCTAATCGTTTGTGATTTTGCTGATGTATTTGAGTCCGTTTCGGGTTTGCCACCCAAGCCGGCAATTGAGTTCCGTATTGACCTCATTCCTGGTGGTCAGCCTATTAGTCATCCTCCCACGAGGATGTCCACTAAGGAAAATGAGGAACTCAAAAAGCAATTGTTGGAGCTTGAAGCCAAGCAATTCATTCGGTCTAGTTCTTCATCGTGAGGTGCCGCGGTCATCTTTGTCAAGAAATCTGATGGTACTCTTAGGCTTTGCATCGATTACCGCAAGCTTAACGAGTTAACCATTAAGAACAAGTATCCATAGCCTAGGATCGATGACATGTTCGATCAATTGAGTGGTGCTAAGGTCTTATCTCAGCTTGACCTTGCCACCGGTTTTCATCAGCTACGAGTTGCGAAGAATAACATCCCTCTTACCGTATTCCGCACTCGTTATGGTTCTTATGAGTGGCTCGTTATGATGTTCAGTTTGACGAA
The DNA here is from genome assembly GCA_030737815.1 of Allium fistulosum. Taxonomy (NCBI): domain Eukaryota; kingdom Viridiplantae; phylum Streptophyta; class Magnoliopsida; order Asparagales; family Amaryllidaceae; genus Allium; species Allium fistulosum. Next base: position 602,787,858 of record CM060903.1, read on the forward strand.
CGCTCCAGCTTATTTCATTGATCTTATGAATCAAGTATTCTGGGAATATCTCGATGAGTTCGTCCTTGTATTCATTAATGATGAGTGAAAGCAACAATTTAAATTGCAAATCTTTTTAATAGAAGATATACTTATAAGTATAATTGGATTCTATTTATTGAGACAAGCAAAGAATATTTTGTAAAAGTATATAAGAGGCATGTTTATCATATAGAAAATGATTTTGTGTTGATTTATCCATTGAGTGCTTTAAGAATTCTAGTCGATGCGCCCGATCAACGTTATCGATAGGAATTTCCTAAACGCTATGATGAGACAGTCAGACATAGTAAATTGAGTTGTAATAAGTAAAAGTTTGAAAATAAATTAATATGGGAGTGAGTATTAATTTTTATTTTTGATGACCAATGCAGCCATTGAACCATAGTGATTGTTGGATAAGTGGCGAGGCAGTTTTGATCATTTAGTCAACTCTGCAGCCAGTTGATGGTGGTATTCACTATAAATCAATGGTGAGACAATGCCATTATATTATTTGAAATTTGTGAAATTAAATATGGTTATGGTTTTAATTGGTTATGTAAGTATAACCTATAGGAATCTAAATAGTGATATAATATGGTAATTTTAATAAGTAGAGTAAATACTTCTAATTAAGGAGATATCTTAATTGGAAGAAAATATCATGTGATGCATTGATTAATAAAATGATGTATTCAAGATAAGAAAATACATTAGTTAGAAAATTAAAATACCAATTGAATATTTTAGTACAAAGTTCTAAATGATGACTATAAAAAAAATTATTTTGACACTTGGTTGTTTGAATAACAATGGATGGTAAGGTATAAAACTTTATCTTAAAGAAAATAAAGAAATTCTAATTTTAGACTTTTAGCATGAATTTGTTAGCAAGCTTTTGTTTTAATTTTGGTAGTATTAAGGATTTGTTGGTATGAATTTGTAAAATTCTTTTAAAAACAAATTTAAGTTAATTATCAACCTTAGCTAGTTTTATGTTGATAATAAGATGGAAATTTAATTTTGTGACAAGAGGAAATATGAATTTGAATGATTCATTTATTATAAAATGCTATATTAAGAAATGCAAGGTATAATAAATGAATAAGGCATGAGATACAATCATTTTAAATTGTGAGAAAAATTTAAAAATTAATATGGAAATCTTAAATTTATTTTGGATGGGTAATTATCTCTTGATAATGGAAGAGATTAGTTATCTCTTTCAAAATAAGTCTTCAAAGTTAATTGTTTGAAAAACTTGATTGTGTAAAGTGATGAAAGTGATTCCCATTTAGTGAATTGTTTCTTTTAAAAGACGATTACATAAAGTTAATTATAATTTTGAATGTCTTAGCCTTTCGGAAAATGTGATCATGTAATAAATAATTTAGCAAAAAAAGCTTGTTTAGAAAATGTAGTTTGGAATTAGAATGGTATAGGAATTTCAAATTTTAAATTGATTTTAAATGCTGAAATTTCATTTGGAAAAGTGCTATACTAAAACAACGATAACTTGAGATTTATAACTCCAAATGAGCTCAATCTTTTTGTAAAAAAAAATGCTTTCAGGAAGATATAACTTTTACCACTTTGGAAGATTTTGCATTTTATTCAGCCTAAAATGGGTTTAAAAATGGATGGACATCTTTGTCCTATTATAAAATTTCTAAGATTTAAGCTGGAAGTAAATTTAGCATAACTTTCAAACCGTGAGTCCGATTTTGATGATCATTATATTTCTGGAAAGCTTAGACTTAGTAGAACAACTTTCATTTTATAAGTGTTCTCGGATTTTGATGTTTGCTATGTCAAAACTTGAGTTCTTTACAATAGGTATGAAATAGAATAAAATGATTTGGATCATTTAATAGTCAAATGTAGTGCTTTTTATTTTATAAATGTAACCTAATATGACCTATTTGAGTTAAGTATAGGTGAAAGAGTATGGTTGGACTTTATTTTGAGTGAAAGACTCATATATAAGATTAAGCTAACTCGCTTTAAAATGCTAAAAAGAAAGGTATGTTTTTAGATTAAATTTCCAAGTGTTAATGTTGATATGTATTATGTTTCCGACCTAATGGTCAATGTATATTATAAATCATTTTTGTAATATTATAAACGGCCCTCCGTACAAAGGAGACTCCGCCGATTTTTCTGGAAATTTTTAACACTTAGAAAATTTTGAGAAATGGATTTTTTATGGGTTTTGAGTAGTTTTATCTCCTAAATGAGTAATGTAAGACTCAAAGTCCATAATAATAGCTAATGGGCGAGGGAGATAGCAATGCGTAAATAGCCATCGATGAAGGGTCTAATAATAAGTGTTTTCAAGTCTTGATTAAACTGTTTTGAAATTGATTATTAGTGTGGACAAATATGTTAAAAACTATAGTATATTTATGGAAGAATTAAAGGATGAAACAACTCAAAATTTTATTCACTTTAAATAAAGAGTAATGAGATTAAATTAAAATATCAGTAAGGAGCTTTGAAAACTTTCAAGTGTTGAAATTTGAGATTTATTTATGAAGATAATGGATTTGAAAACTCTAAGAACATTTGATTAGTAAAAGAAAGTATAAAATCCATTCCTTATGTATGACTTGCCTAGTGCAATTATTTAGAGACTTGCAATTATGCAGTCGTATGATTTAGGTGGTATTTGGAGAGGCCACCTACCTCTTGTTGAGATTTCTTACCACGATTGTTGTCAATCTAATATCGGTATGGCTCTTTTCGTAGCTTTTTAAGGAAGGTCATGTCGATCACTATCTTGCTGGTTGGAGTCCAAGGTAAAGTTGTACTAAGTCCCGACTCTATTCGTGAAGCTTTTGAAAGATCGATCTCACTTGACTTATCTATTATGCAAAATCCTGTCCGTGTTTTTGCTTCGAAGGTGAAATGCCTTCGAAATAGGGATGTACCACTCGTAAAGATTCAATGGTCCGCTAATCCCAATGACTACACCTAGGAAACCATAGAATTTATCGAGTGATCTTATCCTGGTTTTCTATCTTCTTGTGTTGAGGGTGAGAATTTTAAACTCAGGCTTATCTATTTTCCTTTGCTAGATGACATAAATCGTGTTGAACACAGCTCTTCTTTAGAAATTGCGAGGACGCAGTTTTTATAAGGGTAGTCAGTAACAATCCTGGTTTTAGTGATTACCTATGAAATTAAATTATAAAGGTAGTTATAATTTAATAAAGAAATAAAAATAAATTGGAAATGTAAAATTTGTTAAAATTGTTTATTTTAAATAAACAATGGAATTTGGTGAAATAAAATAGAATTAAGATAGTTTAGTTGGTAATAAATTGTGAATAAAAGAAATATGTGATTTGATGATAAATTGAATTAAATAAAAGATAAAAAGAGTTTAATTCAATATCATTATTGTAAATAAATAAATAATGTTGGAAATAAAGTTTTAAAAACTTTATTATGTTAGTTTGTGATAAAAATCAGCATTTTATGGTTTTAATTTGATAAAATGCAATAATTTTGGAAATTATTGGCAAAAAGTGAATTTTGTTAATTTTTATGAAGTATTAAGAATTTAAACGGATAATATTGTAAATAAAAATGTGGAATATTGGTTAAAAATAATATTTGGATGTATAAATAATGTTAATAAGGTTTGTTACATTTAATTAAACAAGAGGAAAGATTTTTATGTAATTTTGGTTGTTAAAATGATGATTTATTTAAATAAAATAGTGTTTTATGTAAATAATAGTGTAAATTGAAGTATTTAAATAAAAATAAGGATTTAATGATGAAAAATAATTTTAAATGGCTGAAATTTACTTTTGTATGTTGTGAAACATTTTGTATACATAAACATATGTTGTATAAATTTAATTAGCGAGATTTGTGTAAATATAGTGATAATAAAGTGATAACATGAAATAACTTAGTTAATTTAAGTATGAATACATATCTTTATTGGGTAATGGTTTCAAGCCCAAACCTATTCTCTAGAATGAGCAAGAGAGGTTGGAATGAACTATAAGTTCATTTTCTCCTTTCTCATTTCTGGCTTCTTTTGAAAACATGAGAAAAACAAAAATGGCTGCCTCCTTCTAATTTTCAATCTAGCTTCAAAATTTAGCAAAATTAAAAGAGAAATTCAAGGAAATTTGCAAATTAAAAGGAGTAGAAGGTAATCAAAACCAAAATCACAAAATTATCTCTTCCTTTTCCTGATTATTGAGAAGTAGGTTGTCTGTAACTTTTCTTTTTCTGTTGCATGTCAGTTTCTTCTTCAACTACAAGTTTCTAGAGCTAAATCAAAGGCAAAAGCTCAAATCTTGCTCAAGTTTGCTCAGGTTGCTCAATTCTTGTGCTAAGGTGAGTTTGCAACTCACAAATTCCACCTTAATGTAGGTCTGTAAGTTCGAAACTGCCAAATTTTGCTTATTGTAAACAATTCTGTTGCTTGAACGTTTACAATAAATATGTGTTCTAGAGTGCTTCTTCTTGTGTTCATATATCTCTATTCTTGTCATGAATTCATGCCAGAATCTTTTCGGATTGTTGTCTATGTGCAGTAGTCTGTGCATGTCAAATTTTACAGTTCAAATCATCTTGGAATTGCCTGAAATATGTGCTCAAAAACTGGAACGAAACAACCAGAAACTGCCTGTAGAAATCGCGACTTGAAGGTCGACCAAGATGCCATGGGGGTCGACCTTAGGGTTAACCCAGGCAATAGATAGGCCGACCTTAGGGCCGACCTATGCAATATAAAGGTCGACCTGGGTATGTGTATTTTCCCAGCCCATTTTCTTTTGTTCTGTTGTGTTCTTCAGCTTATAACAGTGACTTCTGCAACCAGTTTTTGTGATATTTTTGAGGTGTTTTGAAGGGCTTTAACCTATCAATTGGTAAGCCAACATTTTAGTTGATTCGTATTTCGGATTGACAAGTTTTTGAGATGATTTCTTATGCCGATTTTATGGCGTTTTAAGTGGTTTCTGTTGTTTTCGAGCATATGTTTTCTTAAACGATTTTGAATGATTTTTATAATAAAATAGTTTTTGAAATAAATATTTTACAATATTTATAATTATTTTTAAAGCTATTAAAATTATATATTCTCTATAATAAAGAGAATTTCAAAACCAAAATTTCCAAACGATTTCAGAAATTGTTTTATAAACTAGTTTTCTCAAAGTAAAATATTTTCTATATAAAATACACGTTTATACACTCTTCAAGTGAATGAGGAAGCAATTTAAACGATTTAGTAAAACATGTGGTATAGGACACATGCGTTTACTTTTTCAGTTAATTCCGGACTTGTTCGATTGAGGTCGTACACGAGAGTGAAATTAACTACCTTATAGTAAACAGTTAAGTGAGAACGTGTGGTATGGGATGCACTGTTGTCACTGATTTAGTTACTATCTGTAAGTTGGTGACACTTTATTTTGGACCTTCGGGTTGATTGCCAGTACAGGACCTTTGGGTCATTTGGGCTTTTATAGCTGTTTGTCCTTCGGGATGTTTGTCCTTTGGGATGTTGTCCTTCGGGATGTTTGTCCTTCGGGATGTATTTGGTGCCTTATTTAAGATACATTACTTGGCGAGCTTCGGCCATTTTATTAAGCACGTGCAATCTTTTTTGATATTTCATGATTTATTTGTGATTTCCAAATGTTTTCGCCATTTTGAGATTATTGGGCCATTGAGCCGTTTGAGAAATTATTATATGGTGATTACACTTTGGAGTTTTAAACTCTTAATTGAGTTCTATACATTGAGATTTGTGGTTGCCATCCTTTGGCGTATATTCGAGATTTGTGATTTCCTATTTTAGGAGTTATTTGAGATTGCCATTCTTTGGTGGATTTTGAGACTTTTGATTTCCTATTTAGGAGTTATGGTTGATGAAAGCCACTATATTGGCTATTGTACATGCCGATGATATGAGGCGATTATTTGTGATTATTTAATATTGTTTTTGAACTTGCCTCTTTCGAGAATCTTCTATATGAAGTATTTTAGTGATTTTATTTCCTATTTAGCAGTTGACATGTATTAGATGTTGCTTCTTCTCTTTTGAGAAGAGATGTTATCATATATCCCTATATTTCACTTATCTTATACTAATCAGTTTATTTAAGCTAGACTGATCCGTGTATTTTATATACTCGGGTCAAACCGAGTTATTTCAGGTTAGTCACCTGCTGTAGATTTCTACTCTGCTGCTTCCGCTATGGATTATCTGCTAGTCACATTTTGTTTAGCTTTGTAGTGTTTTGTAAAATCTGATATGTACTTATTCATTTTGACTCGATGTATATATTGTGGTCCATGTACCACCACTATTGTATCACTTTGTAGTGTACTATGATGTATCTGTTTATATGTACATATATGTGACTACTGTTCTGTGATTTGTTGTATTTGCTGTTGTTATATTTAGTTCTGATAGAACCGTTAGCCACCGTAGTTTTGTGTTAAACATTTATTGAGTATGTCGATCCACTTGAGAAAAGTAAATGAAAAAAAATTAGAGCACCCAATCGATGTATTCAATACATGTTTAAGACAAAGCTATGGATGATCGCTCCTAACCAGCCCTATTCTCTACATTAATAGACATTATTACTCCGTAATGCTCTTTGTTAATGTTGGTCTCGGGGTGGGGTGTCACAAAAAAATTAAAACTATCTCGTAAGACCGCGCCTCAGATAAACACGGATGAGTTTTTACCTTACGATAAACAAAACATTTCATATGAAATTTGTAACAACCCACTTTTCCGTATACTTCAATCTGACAATAAACCCTACATGTCCAATCCAAATCAAACGGAAGACGGATAGTTAAGGGAAAGAAAGAAGAAAGAAGAAGAGAAGAGAAGAAAAGAAGAAAGAAATTAAAACAGCACAAAATTTCACAAACGCAGCGGAAGAATATATAATATAATATAATATATTATCAATGATCTTTACAAAAGAGAAATTGTTATATACATACATCAACCAGAGTACAACAATAAATCACAATCACAAACTTGGACAGTTATAACAACTTGTCCTCACAATTGATGATGATCTAAACAACAAAGCAGTGGAAAATAAACATATATGTGTATACGCCTTGAAGACCTTCAACTCGTCTCCTGAGCTCCAATGCATCCAAAGCAATATGTAAATATGCTCGGTCTTACCCGAGCATTACAATGAAATAACACCCGAGTCAGTCTGGAAAACCAGCATTAGAAAAACACTCCCAATTCGAATTTTAAAATTATAGAAACATTTGGAAAATCAAAAGTATCTCGTAAGACCATGCCGCACATAAACACCGACGAGTTTTTACTTTACGATAACCAAACATTTCATATGAAATCCTTTAATATTATAATAGTGTCCAATATACAAGTACTTATTAATTATAGTCGAAATTGTTACATTAATTAAATTCCCGCATACTGGGTTCTACAACCAAAACCGAAGGCTGGTATGGGAGAATGGATTCCAATTATGAAAGGATAAGGGTCTACCTACCGAATCCGTACACCTCTTGATCAAGTGTATGGGAGGCTACAACATGTTGCATCTCTGCTACTCAAGACCGGCACTACCCGCTTCTCGAGTAGCACCGAATATGATCAGCCCTTCATTGCAATCAACAACCACACAATGGGATCCTGAAGCATACATGAATATCGCTCTAGATTTGGGATGATCATACCCTACTTGGGTGCGACCCACTTAGCCCTGCTGCATGTCCCTTCTTTATTCATTTCCCAGGTGTAAGGCTCGAAGAGGCCACGCTCTTACAATTTCCTCCTGGCAAACCATCTTGGAATGCTAATATTGCCTTCCAGGCAACCAATGCAATACTAGCATTCATCCATACAAGTTCATTCTGGGACTGAACGAAACGCTTGAGAACTCCGTCTCTAATTCCATCATCTTTAAGATGTCTTCACTTCAAATGCTTAAGTTGGATCGAAGTGGTTTTCGGATAACATATCCGACCCCGGTCTCTTTGAAACAACATTCGACAGTTTTCGGTAAACTCAACCCCGATTCATTAGGAAATAAACAGTCAAAGATAAGATCGGAGATCACCTCCTAACCATTAGTCGATGGATTTTCTTATCATTATCCTAAAAGAACGAAACAAGATTCATACGAACAGTACAACATCATTGGAGATGACTGTGCCACATAGCTCACGTGTTTCTCCTAGATATTTCCAAAGTTACTTTTGGGTCCAAATTCCAATAGTCGGATTTTTTTACCTATCGAATAACAAACATTCAATCAGGGATTTAATTCCATAGGAAAACCAACATTTGGTTAAGCACCAAGCAACACCAAGCCTCCTTAATTAATCTTTTCATTAATTAAAACAATCTTGTAAATACTTGTGTCAAAATACTTTTACAAAGATATATTCACAAACACTTGTATTTTCACTATAAATTTCTAAACCCTTATAAAACCATGCAATTATTTATAAACTCTTTTATAAATCTATAAACCCATTTCTAAAACTTGTTTATAAATATCCATCTATTTATAAACCTCTTTACCTTGTAAATAATCTTCCTTTAAATCTTCAAACCATTTTATAAGCTCCTCTTATAAAAATCCAAGTCTGTTTATAAAACTCTATTTATGAATCTCGAAAACATCATAAACAAGTCCTAATCACTTTCTTTAAAACACTATATATTATATAATAGTAATTATTCATAACAAACATCATAATTTAATAATTATTATTAACTTTTAACCTCTTAAAATATAATAATTAATAACTCAAACATTATGAATAAAATAATCGTTAATCTTCACCATATAAATAATATTGATAAATTACCAAAATATTATTATTAATTTCAAGCCATATTAATAATTTAAATAATTAACATTTCAAAATTATTTAAATAATTATAAACAATTTTAAGCAATATTAATCTAAATAACCAACTTTAAAACATAATATACTTCCTTGATAAAAATCCATTCTTAAATCCTCAACCCAGTCATTTCCATATTTATAAAACTACATTTAAGAATTTGTTTCCATTTTATAAAAACTTCCTTTCATAAAACTCATTTATTTATGAACTCCATTTATAACTCTGTTTCCTTTATGAATCTCACTTATTCGTAAATCTCATTTAAAACATCAATCGCCATCCATTTTTAACGTTACTTTCAATGAATAAATTCTTTTTATAAATTCCTTTCTATTTATAAAATATCATTTAACATTCTAAATTTATCCTTGCCTTCAATTTCCAAAATAGAGTCAATTATTTCTAAAATATCAATCTGTATCTTAAAATAAATCCCCGATTGATTTATTTCTCCAATTTATTAAACGATAATAGTTTCCTTTAATTCATAAACCCGTTTATAAATTCAAACCTTTATTAACAATTTATGATTTTTCAAATCTTCACTTCATTTGTAAAATATTACTTTTATAAATTATCACATTTACAAAATCTCACATTTGTAATTAATCTTTCGTATATGTACACACACACAAATATATATATATATATATCTGTTACTTTTTATATAAAATGGTTAATAAATAATAATACTAAAATATTTCTATTTTCCTTTAAAACATATCGCTTTATTATAAAAGACGGACTTATTTTAAGTTTTTAAAAATCTATGTTTTACAGTTCGAAAATCTCTATTTAGGATATTTTATAAAACTATCAGTTTATAATATCTAAAATCATACTTTCATTTTAGAAAAATTATTAAAATATATAAAATTCCTAAAACCACTTTGAAATCCCTTTTTAAATCAAACCACTATTTTATAGTATTTTAAAATACCAAAAATGAGGCCCAGTGCTACTAAAGCACTAATTAAGAAAAGTCATATCCATATCATCAATATAGCATTCAACAAATCGTATATCACCATATATATGAAAATAAAATCAACAGTGTGAGGAATCCCGTTGGATCCCTCCAACCCATCCCTCTGCATCACATATAGTATATAATCATAAAAATATAAATCAAACGCTTCGAGGCGAGATTCGTATACAAAGGGTCATCGGCTCTTACTTGGGAATGTAACAGGGTCTCATCTGCTCCAATAGGCGGGAATATATCCAATCCAACTAATAATAATTAGTAAATTATCCAAACAGTCAATAACTATCAAAAATAAATATCCAAACATCCAATAAATAATTTTTATTGACTAAAATATATTTTCGATTAACCAAAAAGGTGATATTAACTCACTTTGATTTTTAGTAGTCGTTAAATGTTCTAGTTTGGATTAAAATTGAACGGTCATTCAATTTAACCCAAAATTCCTACTAGCTCCAAATTCATCCAATCCAACTCCATAGCGTAGCCTTCATCGATACGATCGCAACGCAACTCGTCGCGCTCAATTTGGACCTTGTACGAAGAAATTACGAATTAACGAATGTTGAAATAAATTAATTTATAATTAGCATTAATAAAATAAAATCAAAATTAAACCTATTCCTTCTCCTCTTCTTCCCTCAAGCATGAAGAAACCAGGCCGCGTGACATTATTTATTTTTTGAATCGTTTGATCGCCCACAAGCGCGAACGCCACCAACCCGCCCATGCCGCTCCGCCTCGCCTGCGTCACCAACCCCCCTCCCTAAAAAAAACATGGTGGAGCTTCTCACGAACGGAGCCCTCCAGCAGCCACCTCGGCTCGTCGTTCGACGATCCGACCATTGAACAAGCTCGTATCGATGCCCTATGCATTTTCCTAGTTGGAGTCGAAGGCTACTTCGGCCTCTAGAGGCTCCGATCGATGATAACCATTGGATAGTTTAATTTAGTGGCGGCTGGAAATTTAGGGTTTGTAAATGGATGAAAGTTGAGGGCTATTTATAGAAAACTTTCCAAAGTACTATTCATTTGTGAAAATTTCGGACTCCAAATGAAGCATACTGCCCGACGATCTATATGTTATACCACTATTCCGAACACAATGGAATATATATCGGAAGCCAATTCGATCATATTCAGAAGTTAGCTTTTCAAAATTAAATTATTTTAATTAAAATTCCTTTAATTAATTTCTACGTGTTTCGAACCTGCACAACCAAAAGATACGTCCAACCATCACGAAATTCGACGGCATACAATAATTCACTACTACGGGTCAACCGAAACTGGTTTCATCAAAATCCCCGGAAGGCTATTTTTACATGTTATTTAAAACGACCAATTTTCAAAATTAGTTAAATCACTTTCAAATCTAAATTTATAAGTTCACATCTTCCTTCTTATTTAAAAAGAATTTAAATCAACTTTTGAAATCATTTTAATTAACATCAATTCAAGATTCAATTATTTTAACAATTCTAAATATTACATTTAATAATTTAATTATCAAATAAATCATTATATTTGAAATTCAGGTTATGTAACTTGTAAAAATAACCTTTCAATATTTAAAATCAATTAAATATTCTAAATTCAAATGACTGAAATTCTGGGTCGCTGCAAAATTCTCTAATATTATAGTAGTGTCTAATATACAAATACTTATTAATCATAGGCGAAATAGTTACACTAATTAAATTCCAGCATAACTGGTATACAACTAAAACCGTAAAGGCTCGTATTGGAGAATGGATTCCATACAATGACTGGGCTACTGGGGTACTGCCCGTAACGGTGCATCTCTAAATAAATAACACCGAGGTCGAACCTATCGACCCCTGCAACCATAGAACCGACCTACCCTTCACTGGATAGTACCGAATATGATCACCCCTCCATTACTTGGCCCCGAAGCATACTAATGAGAGATAATAACGATTCTAGATAGGGATGATCATACCCTACTTAGGAGCGACCCACTTAGCCCTACTGCATCTCCCCTTTTTAGTCTTTCTCGGTTAATGAGGCTTAAGGCTACATTTTACCTTTGTATATAGCACTTCTCAATTGGAATGCTAATAGTGTCCTCCAAGCAACAATCCGATACCAACATTCATCCATATAAGTTCGTTCTGGGACTGAATGAAACACTTGAGAGCTTCGTCTTCGAATTCCACCATCTTCAAGATATCTTCACTTCGAAATGCTTGAGTTGGATCGAAGTGGTTTTCAGATAACATATCCAATCCCGGTCCCTTCGAAACAACTTTTCGATAATTCTCGGTAAACTCAACCTTGATTCTTTAGGAAATAAACTGTCAAGATGATAGCGGAGATCACCTCCTAACCGTTAGTGGACGGATTTCCTTATCATTGTCCTAGGAGAACGAAACAAGATTTATACGCATAGTACAACATCATCGGAGATGACTATGACATACAACTCCCGAGTTTCTCCTAGATATTTCCAATGTTACGTTTTAGGTCCAATTTTGATAGTCGGTTATTTAACTATCAAATAAAAATCATTCAATCAAGAATTTAATTCCATAGGGAAAACCAACATTAGTTAAGCACCAAGCAACAGTAAGCCTCTTTTAACAAATCCTTCCATTAACTCAAATCACTTTGTAAATATTTGTACCAAAATACATTTACAATGATATATATATATATATATATTTATATATATATATATACCCACAAATCCCTATTTCTCAATACTGGGAAATACCCATATACTTATATCAACGGTATAAGTATATTCACCAACATTTGGGAAGATTCCTCTTTTTATTCAATTCTAAAATCATTCATAACTCCATTATAAATCCACAAAACCATTTGTAAAATTCCTTTTATAAATCTATAAACCCACTTCTAAAATTCTTTTATAAATATCTAAAACCATTTGAAAAACTCTTTTATCTTTTAACCAATCTTCCTTTTCATTTTCCAAAACATATTATACGATTCCTCTTATAATCTACATCTAATTTATAAACCCAATTTTAACTTTAAACACTATTATTATATAATAGTAAACATTATAAATAAATAAATATTAACTTTAAAACATTTTAAGATAATAATTAATAAATTCCAAACATCCTAAATAAAACAATAATAATTTATCTTTAACATTTTTATAAATACTAATAATTAATTTCTAAAACTTTATTGATAAATAATTAAAATTAATTTCAAACCACATTAATAATTTAAATAATTAACCCTTCAAAATATTTAAATTATTCATAAACAAATTTTAAAAAATATTAATAATAATTAAACAACATATAAAATATAATTATATTTCCTTGATAAAAAATCCATACTTAACTTTCCACATAATCGTCTCCATATTTATAAAGCTACATTTATAGATCTCTTTTATTTTATGAAACTCCTTTTCATAAAATCTCTTTATTTATGAATCCCATTTATAACTCTATTCCTTTATAAACCTCACTTATTCATAAGGTCCTATTCAAAACATAATTTCAACCGTTTTCAACCTTGCTCCGATAGGTATAAATTTATTTTATAAATTTACTGCAATTTTAAAATATCGTTTAACGATCCCAATTTTACCCTCACCTTTATTTTCCAAAATAGAATCAATTATTTCTAAAATACCATTCCACATCTTATAATAAATCCACCATTTGATTTATTTTTCCCTATCTATCCCATGATAATAGTTTCCTTTTATTTATAAACACCGTTTATAAATTCATACTTTTATTAACAAAATACGAACAAAAATTTCAAATCTCCACTTTATTTGTAAAATATCACTTTTATAAATTATCACACTTATAGATCTTACTTTTGTAAATAATCACTAATATATGTACATATACTTATATATATATATATATATATATTACTTTTTAAATAAATGGTTAATAAATATTTATATCAAAATATTTCTACTTTTCTTTAAAACATATCCCTTTGTTATAAAAGATGGACTTATTTTAAGATTTTAAAAATCTTTATTTTACAATTCGAAAATCTCTATTTAAAACATTTTACAAAACTATTAAATTAAAATATCCAAAAATCATACCTTTGATTTTAAAATAAATTACGTCTTCAAATAATTCAAGAATAATTATTTAAAACATATAAATAATTTCCAAAATCACTTTGAAATCCTTTTTAAAATAAATCACTATTTTATGGTGTTTTAAAATACCAAAATATAAGGCCCAGTGCTACTAAAGCACTAAATAAGCAAAGTCATGTCTATGTCATCAATTATAATATCCAACATATCATATATCAACTTATATGAAAATAAATCAATAGTATGAGGAATCCTGCTGGATTCCTCCAACCTGTCCTCCTGCATCACATACAGTATATAATCATAAGAATATAAATCCACCGCTTCAAGGCGGGATTCATATACAAAGGGTCATCCACTCTTACACGGCAACGTAATAGGGTCTCATCCGCTCTAGGGTCAGGAATATATCCAAGCCAACTAATTAAATAGTAAAGCATCCAGCAATCAATAACCATCAATAATAAATATCCAAACGTCGAATAAATAATTTATATTGACTAAAATATATTTATGGTTAACCAAAAAGGCGAGCTTAACTCACTTTGATTTTCAGATCGTCAAAACATTCCATTTTGAATTAAAATTGAACACACGTTCAAGTTTAACCGAAACTTCCACTAGCTCCGAATCCATCCAATCCAATTCCATAGCACGTACTCGCTGATACGAACGCAACGCAACTTATCGCGCTCGAACCGACCTCGTACGAACAAGTTATGGATAAATAAACATACAAGATAATTAATTTTATAATTAACTAAACTAATTAACTTTAAAAAAAGTCAAACCTTACTCACCCTCCTCCCACTTTACGTTTAAGATATTCCAGGCTACGCATTTTTTTTCTTCGATCAAATCGTGCCACCCAACCACAACCGCCGCTCGCCACGCGTCGTTGACCTACCACCTGACGCGCTTCCACCCTTGCACCATGCCAGCTGCCAACATGTACCGCAAACGCATATCTCAAAGCCAAACCCAAGAACTATTCATGAACGGAGGAACTTTGCCGCCGCCTCGACTCGTCGATCGACGATCCAACAGGTAGATAGCTTCGTATCGTCCTGCTCTACGTTTTCCTAGTTGAAGTCGTTGGCTAATTCGGCCCCTAGAGGCTCCCTTAATTATCGATCGTTAGATCATTTAATTTTAATGGCGGCTGAAGAAATTTTAGGGTTAGGATTTGCAAAATGAAGATAGTAGATGGCCTTATATAGGAAATTTTCGCAGCACTATTCATCCGTGAAAATTTTGGACTCCAAACGAAGCGTGCTGCCTAGCGTTCTATATGTTATACCCCTATTCTGGAGATAATGGAATATGTATCGGAAGCCAATTCCATCATATATAGAAGATAACTTTTTAAAGTCAAATTATATTAATTTCTACGCGTTTAGAACTCGCACGACCAAACAATACGTCCAATCGCCACGAAATTCAATGGCATATAATAATTCACTATTACGGATCCAATAAAACTGGTTTCGTCGAATTCCAAGACAGTACCCCAGAAGGCAATTTTTACATGTTGATTAAAGCGAATAATTTCAAAAATCAGTTTAAATCACTTTTAAATTCAATTTAAAAGTTTACTATCTTCCTTCTTATTCAAATAGATTTTAGATCAACTTTTGAAATCGTTTTAATTCATATTAATTTCATTATTCAATTATCCAAACAATTCCAAATATCAAATCCAACAACTTAATTATCAAATAAACCGTTACATTTGAAATCCAAGTTATTTATCTTACAAAAATAACTTCTCAATATTTAAGATAAATTAAATATTCTAAAGGGGTTTTTAGGCTCAAGGAAAAAGTTAGAAAAAATTTAGTTTCAGGGACAAGAAGTTTGTTTTTTAGGCTAAAGGATGCTTTTTAGTGTAAATCACAGAATGATAGTTGTAACTATCATTTTCAGTTTACACTAAAAAGTGTCCTTCAGATTAAAAAGCAAACTTGTTGTCCCTGAGACTAAATTTTTTTGCAACTTTTTCCTTGTGCCTATTTACCTGTATTCTAAATTCAAATGACTGAAATTCTAGGTCGTTACAAAGAGGGTGAAAATATTTCCACTTTTACCGCTTTTTAATACCATTTAAACCACTCACCATCTTCATCATTTTTACTCCATCCTACTTTTATTTTGGTCGTGGGATTCATAGTAGATAACCAAAATTTTAAGCAAAGAAATAAAATAAAATCAAATAATTAAAAGGTGGTGTTAGTCTCTAAATAGTAGCAAAATCCAGAGAATGATTCAATCTAATCTCGGAGTCCTTCAATCATTCAAGATGTGAATCATAAACTATATCTATAGGGCAATATCTTTTACAATTTCATATTATCATGATAATGTAGATATAGATCATTATTACATGAATTTATATACATATCTATTATCCCTTATATACACAGACACACACACAAACACACACACACACACATATACGTATGTATGTACGTACGTACAAAGACACATATATTTAAAATTATGTGGGTGTGTGTATATATAGATCTACAAAGTTTCACTATTTATATTCAGTCTTTTTTATAGTTTAAAAAAGGATTATATACACACATACATAAATTATATATATATATATATATGATAGATTTAGGGGTATGCCCTAAGGAAAATTATGTAACTTGTTACATATATCTAACTTGATAACCAATCTTGTTCAAACTGGAAGGTGTTTTTTTCTATTATATACTTGATATAATGTGTTATATTAATCAATTAATTTAAATAAAAGTATATTTAATAAACAAAATCCATAAATGGTATGTTTTGTGATAGCAGTTACAAAACGTTGTAACCGTGAGTAATTTATCATAATGAAAACAAATATACGATTTAAATATTCCTAGTCAAGATGCATCGAGACCGGATATCAATACATCCGTTGAGACTATAGTACGTAACACTCTACAAATGTTAGGTGATGTATTACTCATGACTGCTAGTGAGCGCCAAAAGGTTAGGTACTGATAGTTATTGGATAACCATGGAAAGACTCACACGATAGTTTTCTATTGGTTAATCTAACTATAGTCAAGCAAAGAATATCGATGTGACTAATTTACACATTTCTCTCGACTTGAGAATATTGTTGATCTTCAATGTGGAAGCTCCGCTTTGATTATAGTTAAATCGTGGCACAGTGTCCATCGAATAGACTATAGTTGGGTATAGTGGAAGCATTGGAAGTGAAACACTATTCAAAGTGAGGATTCATCTCCCTAGTTGTATGTGGTTAGTATCATGGTCAACTCATATCAACTCAAAGTCAAAGTCTCTTGCCACAGCAGTTCCGTTAATAATAATTATTATTGTTGAACCAAGGATTTTGTGTTTGGACTATAAAGTTGAATGTGGACAGCATTGGAATTTTGTACCATTACCAAATTCCATAAGTCCTAATGTGATATAGTTTTGACGAAGAGAATTGGTGTAAATAATTGTCACAATCGGGTACCGCTTATAATAAATAAAATTGGATTTTACCAAAATATGTGTAAGCAATAAATTCAGCCAAATATCACACCGCCTGCTAAGTAACGTGGGAACATTAATATTTGAATAGTTCAATATTAATCGTTGACTAAATTTACATGTTTGAGTCGCACAACCGTAACGATGAATTCTTTGAAAAAGCATATGATTTAATTAATTTATAAAATATTGTAAATTGATTAAATTAATTGATATTTGAGAAATATTAATTATTATTTATTTGATGTTTGGAAGTTGTTTGTAATTATTTTAAAACATGTATAAAGGTTATATTTGTGCACATTGATATGTGATATCGATGTAATTTAAAGATAATGGCATGAAATGATTTATGAAAATTTTATGTCATTTGATGACATATCATGTGTAAGGAAAGGATTGGAGAGAGAGAGAGAGAAACAATCAAGGGAATCAATTAGAAAAGTTTTAATTAAAGAATGGAAAGGTTTCATTCTTTTAAATAAAACATATTCTCTAATTCAATCTTTACATACAATTCATTTCTTTCTCATTCATTCTTTTTCTTTCTCTCCTCCTAACTTTTCATGGCAAAAAAAAAATCAAATTTCCAAAATATTTCAACTCCAAATAAAAATATCACATAAAATAAAACAAAAGTGATTCATCCATCTCTTTCAAGGATATGATGTGGATCTTGAAGATCTGAGGAGATATCATCATTCAAGGTGTGATTTCTAGACAACATCCTAAGCTTATCCTCTAATTTATTTGTTTATATGTTTTATCCTTCATATGTTTGGATATGAATGGTTCATTGAATGCTTAATAGATTAATTTTGAACATGTGAATCAAAACCTTTTTTCTCAATTAACAACTTTTTTATTATTTGATTCAACTTAGATCTGCATATGTATTTCATCTTTTGTTTATTTATGTTAATATTGTTTATGATTTAATTCCTTTTTATCACCACTTATTTAATAATATATTTTTATAATATCAATTGATTTACATCTATTTTGTGCTATTCCATTTTGATTGCATGTCCATAGTCCTAGCATTCAAGTTGTGAAATATTACATCTTATTTAATTTGTTGTCCACGTTATCTCATAGTTCAGATCTAAAATTTTACTGTGAATTTATATGCGCCTAAATTGTCCCCTTTATTCCTGTTTGATACCATTTATTTATATGATTTTATTTTGTTTCAACTTATATAAATTACATACGTTGTCTATTTTAAATCATCTAAGAATTGAATATGATTTTATATGCTACGTGTTTGTTTGTTTTTTTGTTATTGTTCTTTTGTCCAAAAAAACATAATTGGACTTTTTTGTAAATTTGTTAACTTCTAATTCTAACACATACCAAATAAAAAACTTCAAATATTCTTTTGTTATTTTAATTTTTAAAACTAGCTTTCAATTAATCACATATATGAGTAAATGTGTTGTTTTAATTCAAGGTTTAAAAATTTACTTTTATGTACAATCACAATTTTGATCTTAAAATTCTTCCTAAATTGAAGCTTTATTATATTTGTTAATTCTAGATTTCAAACTATGATAATGACCAAAATTTAATTTATATGCATATATGATTTAGAGTTTAATTACTAATTTGAATTGACATCGATTGAATGAGCAAAGGAAGGAGGAAAATTCTCCATCTTTCCTTTTCCATAAATGTCTACCTTAATTCCTTAACTGTCCTTTTTGTTAGTATATGTTAACTTTTGTCTGTTAATAAAATATCTTTCAATATATTATGCATTAGTGTAAATTAAACTTATATATATATATATAGACACACATACATATACATATTTTACTATCACTTACATGTTTTAAAATAAAATTTGGACAATAGAGGCATGCATTAATTCTGCAGCAAATGTCATTAATTTGTCACTTAATCTATGAAAGAGAGAGAAATGAAAGGTTTTTCTCTCTACATTTATGGCCCCGTCATGTCCTATTTGATTATTTCTGTTAAGAGAAAAAATAAAAGGTTTTTTTCTCCAACCTTTACATGTTTATTTACATACTTTTATACGATGTTCATATGCTATCCTTATTATTCAAGCACATGATTGTATTTGATACATTCATTATATTACATATTTATTTGAATTAAATTTAAAAATCCTTTAATTACCAAATTAAATAAAATATTGATTTTATTTAAAAGAAAATTTAGATAAGGTCCAAATGTATTTAGACTTCGTAGGCCTATTAATGAACCAAAATGGTATTTTTTTTTGAAATTTGCCCATTTCTTCCACTTCGGACTTGCCCAGTCCCAAAAATGGTATCGAAGCCCAATAGTCTACATGGTCTAATTAGTCATATTAGGGCTAACTAGTTAAGCTTGTGCACTTAATACAGTGTCTAGAAAGGTGATGTCCATGATTGGAATTAGGTAATCAAGTACCCTATCCTACCTGGTTATATACCTGGCCTAAAAGGTAAAGTGAGCCCAAAGGTTGCCCCTAATAGAAAATGTCCAATTTGAATTGGGTCTTGGGCTAATTTTCAATATAGTTTTGAAAATTAAGACAAGATTTTAAATTTAAAAGTTAAATTTAAAATAAAAATACGTTTATCATAAAAGGTTATGATATAGCATAAATTTTCAAAATGTTTGGAAAGGTAATGAAAATTTCAAAATGTAAAACTATTTAAATATTAATTTCGATATTTAAAATTTATTAACAAGATTAATAAAATAAATTTATTAAAGGATTTAATTAATTAATACTTATATGCGTGCATTATATATGTTAACCTATGTTATGTTATTTTAAAGTGTTTAAGATAACATAAGTATACATGTATGTATATATAATATAAATTTTGAAATTAATATAGTTTAATTAAAATTGTTTTATTAAGTAAACTAATTAAAGGTTAATTAATTAAACAAAAATATGCATAAATACGGTATATGTGTTTTACTATAATAATTATAATAGATATGTCCAATAAAAAAGTTGTATTGGAATACTAATATAAAATTAATTAACTAAATTTAATTAAATAAGATATAATTAATAAAATATTATAAATAAGACTACCATATAAGTAATATGAAATATAAAACTTATATAACAATAAAACTTATATAATATGAATGTATAAATTAAAGGTGGAACATTAAAGAAACCCAAATAGACTTAAGGAATAAAGACACACGTAAATGTACTTATACCATGTTTTCTAATGTGCCTGACACTTGAATCATAAGGGTATTTCATTCAAAATACATTATTCCATAAGTCGATATCACTCAATATAACACTGAAGATTATTAATCTTCAATATAATGTTGTCCTCTACTATACATACAAGTATGGTGGCACGTCCGTTGGACGTGTGTAAAGAAGGAAGTGACGTATTTTGTCTTTGTTACAATTATGATATTGTGAGAGATTATAGTAATGTTTTCGTTAATTACGGGAAAAAAAAGGAAGAGGATATGACAAATAAACAAAAATAAGATGTTATAAGAAAGACGATAGGTAAACCCGATAATGATGAAGCACCTTTGTAGGAGTTCTTTATGAAACATTGTTTGTTAGTTTTTTTTGTCACCTTACGAAATGACATTGTATGTGATGTTGCATTTTTATGTGCATATATGCACAAATTTTTTTTTACATTAATGTTGGTATTTTGTATATAAATGGAGAGTTATATGATATATACAATAGTTATGGCTCCGCCATTCAAAATTTAGCATCATCCAAAAAGCCGAGCATTTCAAGAAATGATTTCATAAGGAATTATATTGTACATGCATTGATCTGTAGTTGACAATTCGGATAGTCAAGTCTGATTCAGTGAGGAACACTATTTGTACATGCATTGATCTTAAGAGTTGTACCAAGCATCATGTACTTGGACCATTACAGTACTGGGGTATACGCATGCAATATTTAGTTATGTGAATACAGTAGAACCATTTTGTACAGGATCAGACCATTATCATATTATAACCTATAAAACAAAAAAGTAAAACTCATCATTGTTTAAGATATAAAATGATACCTGGAGAGGAAGAAAACTCTTAGCGTCAATGTCAAATAAAAGTGTTTAACATTTAAAGTATGCATGCATACTTCTCTGCACGTGACCGACAAAAGTGTGCGTGAAAGTAAGTTGGCAGGGAGATAGGTTTGGTAGTATAGAGGGGGAATTATATATGTGTGAAGTTAGAAGTTGTGGTGGTTACTTACATCGTCCTAACATACCAAAAACTAAAAAGCAGTGTACTGGGAGAGAATCTTATAAGTTATGAAGTAACCACAATGAAGTCTTACGATATCACATTTTAATTTGTTTCATTACAAAGTAAGTTTTTAAACATATCTTGTCTGCATTTTATAATGGCAGAAGTAGGTTGGCAATATTTAAAGTCAATTGGCGACATTTTCTAGAAAATAAAGTGAATATTTTACATCGCATTGGAATTTAATTATGTAGTTATTTTTACATAATTAATGCGGGACAGAATTATCTAGTCTAGACATAAAGAAAACACACACCCACATCTTCTTGAATTCTTTATTCAAAGATACATCAATCAGTAAGAGCATAACCTATCGGTGCATTATTGTCAGTTAGCACTCATTTATGTATGATCGATATCTTCTCCGTTTTTGATAGAATATATCTCAGTAGAAAAATATTAAAGAAAAGTTATCAAATTGCCTCTAAAATATTATTTTTAACTGCATTTTATTGTTATGCTAAAATATATCAATAACCTGTTATGTTATAGATCCAGGGGCTAGTTAAATTATGATAGCAACTAAAGCAAAATATTACTTTTTGCAACCAATATCCATATTATTATATAAAATATGCGAAGCTACGATGCAACAAATAACATCCAAAACAAATAAAAGTACATAAATTTTGTGTCTATGTCATATACATTAATGATTTACACTATAAAATAATTAATGTGACAAAATAACCTTTAATTTTATTTTATATCAGGTAATGTGACTCGTCACCTATCAATTGAATTATAGGCACCTTTATTTCCTTTAGTATTCTTTAAAGGATGAAGATGGAGGAATCATGTTGAATTTAAACTGTTGGATGACTGGGTGCTTCAGATCTCGGTTCTTTTTTTTACTGTTCTCTCTGCAGAAAAAAAGAAGATTGCAGTCATTGATTGAAATAAAATGCTAAGTTTATTAACCATGCATACCAATAAACAGGACCTGTGCATGTCCAACTGGTATTAAAAGCCATCGTTTGTAAGTTTTTTATTATTTTACAACATGAATTTGAAGTATACAAAATTTGGTATATTTTTATGTATGTACGTTCACAAATCAACCGTTTGCCAAAACACTAATGAGACTAAGTTATCTTAGAAAATAATAAAACACTAACCATTTGTCGATTTGGTAGCAGTATGGGTACATACAGGACGTGAATTGCTAACATCACGGCCAATAGGAAATGAGTTAATGCATTGGAAAACCAAAAGATGTTCAGCTATTCAACTTTTGATAATAAAGAATGGCAAGATAAGCCGTAGAGATTGTAGTAACGTTGATGACACTAAATACATATCATATGCGTAAGGTCCTGCCAAGATAGTAATAATACTTCAAAAGTTACTCACGGCAAACCCTCCAAAAATTGATAATACTTTAAAATATATTTCAATGCAAACCCTCCCATGTTGCTTGTAATTCTTTAGATAGACTGTCAAATGTCTTTCAGTGTTTTCAAACCTAGGCATTTTCATGTTCAGACAATGTTATGACATTACATCCCAAAGCATCAAGCTATATCTTCCTCAACGTTACAATGTTAGAATATGGTATAAAACACGAAAGCAGAAGCACATTGCACTCCAATGGAAAAATGGAAGCAAATTTAGAGTTTAGTATATATAATTGCTACAATAAAAGGCAAGACTGCTTTCTAATCGAAAGGCGTATACAACAAAAGTAATTTATGACAACCTTTTTGTTTAGAAAAGTTCATATCAATTTTTTTTTGAAGAAATCATATCAAACAGCAGTAAAATACATTTATATTACTTGATTATTCAAATAATTTATCTAATGCAATAGAACTAACTTTGCACCTTAAGGCATATAATATATTTCTTATGATACTGTGAATTTTCATATGCTGCATTTAATCCAACTTTAATTTCTAAGTTATTAATTTACAATGTCTTCCTCTTTTTACTTTCTAGTCCATTTAACTTCCTGCAAGCCTCTCTTATTTTACAGCCTTATGCTTAATTCTTTACACTCAACAGTCAGCACCCGCACCATCACACATAATAAGCAATCTGGAAGGCATCTACAATCTAGGCCATTAAACCACACAATCTTCAAAGCATTTTATCATCCAAAGTCTGCACATATAATTAGCAATGAATGTCAGTCATAGGTCTAGCCATTTCAAACGGTAATAAGTTAGCAACCACATCACCATCTCAAACATCAATTTCACTATCCGACTCTGAATAGTATCTTTATTACTACTAATTTGAAGAATCCATGTTGCACACATCGGTTATATATATTTTATTTTGAACTTATAGAGTAAGTTAAGAGAAGAGCTAGTGTATAATAATATGCAGAGTGATGTGAAGCATATGGACACTAATAATAGGATGGAAGTTTCAATACGTTGGACATATTGTATAACCATAGTAAGGCAAAAAAAGTGTGTTTAGTTTTGTATGAATGCAATAATCGGTTAATGAGTTAAGTATTGTCTGCAAAAGGCAATAGCAGTACGGGTTTTTATCATATAACACATGATGGGACTTCAGAGTAACATAATTCCTCATGGTGCAACAGGCTGAAAGACATGGATATTGACATAAAAACACACTGAAACAAATGGTTGCAAATAGTTTTATGGATCTGAATGATATTAAAACAGTCTGAATGATTACAAATTGAAAATTATTTGGTTTGTATGGTTAGCAATTTATGCGGTTTGGATGGTTAGCAATTTATGCTATGCATATAGATTTTTTTTAATCATACACACTAATTTATACAAAGTTGACATAATTGAACATACATAAAATTCATCATATGAGCATACAACGCACATCTCAGTGAGAAGAATGAATATGAGCCTAAGCAATATTTGATGAAAAAATATACAACATAATCACCGAAAATATTTTAACCAATGTAATAACCTTGTTTCTTTCATAGGAGATGACTCTATGGTTGCAATAAAATGATTTTAGTGAAATTAATCTGAAGCATTATGGGAATATGTGTGTGAGATAAAATACGACACTGTTAACAATTTCGTACTCCATGCATTTCATTCTATCATTAACTTCATCTGGTAAATGGAGTATTTTTTTGGGCATAGTTTTTCATACTATATTTGAATCTAAAACCATTTACTGTGAAGTCTGTAAGGTTCGGGTACAAAATAAAAGTAAAGCCCCCACTCTGTGCGTGGAAAACAAAGATCCAGCAATGCCATCTACTTAGTGCAACATATGAGAATAATGAGTACAGAAAAAATCAAAATCTCAAGTTGAAGGCATGCGCTAAGGCTATCTGAATTAGCTATATATATTTTCGAAAAAGGAGTTCAACATTTAAACCTAACAAAAAGAATATATGTATAAGTAATATGAAGGTGTATCAATTATATGTAAAATACAACCACCAAAGTCAATTTTATTTCACAACGGTCTTGTCACCCATCTTTACAACATAATATTTTGAATTTTCCTATGTGTCAATAAGGGATTTTGAATCCGTGATCATATTCAAAAGAAACAGTTACACAAACATGGTTAATTATTAAAGTACACTGATTTACTACCTAAACATGGACCTAGTCATATGAGTTCATCAAATAATGATTTTAATTAGAAGAATATTAACAAAAAAATTTGTGGTTGTGAAATCATATTCTACTTAGGCAATATGTTACATGGAATACATAAAGAGGTCAGGCAACAAAACACAAATTTTGGTTAAATTCCATGACATGATAAGTGACAGTGATTCTCACATATATAACACTATATAATGCATGCGTCTTATATATAGTATAGTGGGCAAGTTGCATACTTACAGTTGTATCTGAAAATTGAGGAGCGAATGAAAAATTGGGAGAAAAACTGTGTTTTCTAAGCTGGCTCTGCCTGTGCTGCTACACCATTGCAGTAAAATCAGTTTGCAACAATAAGAATAATGGAAAACTTCCCAGATTTGGTATTTTTTGTGATAGAAAAAGGAAGATGAACCAAATCTGTAGTTAGTTATCCAAAAACGAAAATTGGAAGAGAGCAAAATGAAATTAAAGAAGTAAAATTTACATAGAATTGTCCTGATATAAAATCGTCAAACTAAAATCGATCTTAAAACAATGAAAGCGAAGCCCTCGAAATCAAATAATTAAAGTATGTTGAAGATCTTACACTTCAGAAATATGATAGAGCAATATTGCAGCTTTTCATAGTATTTTCCACCATTGAATTCACCCTGCGGTTATTACATTTAAGAGAGAAAGCAACTTGTATCAAATCTGTAATTAGTTATCCAAAAACAAAAATTGGAAGAGAGCAAAATGAAATTAAAGAAGTCAAACTAAAATCGATCCTAAAACAATGAAAGCAAAGCCCTAGAAATCAAATGATTAAAGTATGTTGAAGATCTTACACTTGAGAACTATGGGGACGTGAGTGGAGACAGAGTAAAGTGGAATTAGGGCAGGGACGTAAAAATAGATTAAATCAAAACATAAAAAGAGGAAGTAGATCATACCTTCGGAGGTAAAGACGACCGGTGGTGGATCTCTGAGCAATATTTGGCAACGGAGCTGGGTCAATGGAGAGAACGGGCGGCGACATCGGCTGTAGTGGCAGACGTGGATGGATTGGAAAATTGAAAGGAAAGAATGGTCACTGTAGGCGTGGCGGGTGGACAGTTGAAGGAGGGGAGTAGCCATTTTTTTCCTAGGTCAAGGGGGGTCATCTTAGGTGTGGCGACTTTAAAAGTGAAGGATGGGAGTAGACATGTTTTAAGGGGAAGGGGAAAGTGGGGTTAGAGGAAAGTGGAAGACGAAGAAAGTGGTTGGAAAAGAGACGTGGGAATAATACTGTCGGCAACGTGGGAAGCGTATGGAAGAAGACTAAGGTACCCTTGTAGAATGATTTCTTCTTATTATGAATGGTGGGCAATATAGGATCGGATAAAAGCCTTCACTTTGACCGGTTTGACCAAGGTTTTGCATTATAGTATAGATATATTAATAAATTACTTGCATGTTCCTTAGTTGTTGAGCAAACTTAAGCTACGAATCTTATGTGTAGTATCATTAATATATTGAATATATGAGGAAAGATAACTATATGTATTTGTTGAATAATCTCTTTTGATTTGTTGAGAAAACTCAAGGTCGAAATGAGGTTAAGACAAGGAAATATGGGTTAGGAGTTGTATGTGATACAACCGCTAAGGAGTTATCCATCGTTTGTGGGGCTATGATTTGTTGAGCAAACTCAAGGACAGAATACCAAGACAGGTGAGTCCTAACACCCACTAGTGAAGTCAAAAGACTTCTATGTTTCATCTTAAGGATCGAAGAAACATAAAAAACTAATGGAAGCCTTATTAGAAAAATGAAATTGTAATATTTAATCTTTCTAATATTTTAAGAACTTATGCTAAATAATGTTATAATTCTCTACAATGATGAATTTGTGTATTTAATATGATTGATAAAACGTTTATCAATTAATATATACAAATGAACTGAATTGGAAATTGACAAACGAAAATATAACATATACTCGCTATTAAATGCCTATTGCATGTCAATGTTTTCTATACCCATGCTGGTGCCTAGTTTCACAACTACCTAATATGTTCGTAATATGGTCACTTACGTATTTATTTGGTCAAGATCCTTTATTGCATTCTATGATTTTCGAACTCTAAAAGCAATACAAGACTATGGATATTTGATCTATATACTTTGCACATAAGTGTTATATAGGAAACCGTCACAGTTCATAATGTATGATACTCCGATTAAATTAGTTCATTCTAAATAAATCAATAAATAGTACTATGAGATCGAGTATTTAATTTGATTGATTACATAAAGGATCATATTGTGTTAAATGTAACATAAGGCCAAAACTATAGCGTAAATCTAAGAACTTGATCGCTGAAATGTCGGTATGATCAGTTTATGTAAAGTGCAACACATTTGATGTCCATAAATGTTAAGGAAAATCGAATGCGCTTTTGTGAAGAGTTTCTTATGATATTGTAGTAAGGGTTTTCTTTTTAAATGGTTTGAACATTTAGAAAGGAAAACAAATGTATAAGAGTAAATGTGATTTGAGGTACAGTTGGGATGAAGAGAGCGAATGGTTAATTATGCTTCATAAAGAAACCCCGGAAAAGAGAATTGCGATAATAATGTTTGATACTTAACGTTGGAATAAGAAATATAATTTCTATTTCGAAATGTATTTTCATATAGAAAATTGTTTTCTATGATATTTATTTCTTTGAGGTCAAGATATTTGATCAAAGAACTCTCCACTGTAAACTAGCTGCGGTATATGAAATAAATAATCTATATTAAGTGAATAATAGACCTCCGAATTCAGTACATTATTATAGGAATGACGGAAATAGTATGAGCATCCCATATAACACTTATTGATTGCATCAAATTACGAAAATTGTTTTCGTAAAACATACCGAACATTATTGATGAAATAATGACTATTTTTGGTGCCAACTAAAAAATAGACACAGTTATATTTAATTGTGAATATTATGAATATTTGTTATGAAATAAAACTATAATATGCTTTTTTCACAACAAAAGTGATGCATTAAAAGTACAGAATTATCTAAAATTTTTTACATTTATTTTGAAATTATAAACTAAAACATAGTTTTGAGAAATAATTCTTATTATATGATTATGAATCATATGACACTAGTTAATTATATCTCAAAAAATTGACGAGATATGCACCCAATTGGTGGGAGCATCATAAGAGTTGATGAACTCTTTAGATTGATATATATATATATATAGATGTATGCAGTTGTATGTCTATTAATACCAAATCGGCTCCATGTACTTGATTATATTCATTGTTGATTTATCACCAACATGGACATGTGCATTTGATACACATGTATTATGTCTAAGATCATAGAATATAAAACAAAAGTGAATAAAATAATGTGCAATAAAATAAAATGATTCGATTTGATCGAATAGGTGAGTATATTGGAAAGAGTTCTGAATGTACCTAAAAGTGAATAAGGATTCAATCTCAAAGGTAACTCCTCCCTATAACACATAATGATGTGTTGATAAGGAGTAATCGAACTTATTTGGACAAAGCGCGATTAATGATGAGTAAAGTTGAGATAAATTCTCTCTATAAGGTGTGTACTTAGGAGTACTGCACTAGATTAAAACTAATATCATCCAAAGAATAGTTTACAAGCCATTTAAGATAAGGGTTTATAAGTAACCCCTACATATCCTAGGCCAAGGAGTTGGTAGGTTATGTGAATCAAAAAATGCATGAAATAATTGCATGTAAGGAACCTTATATGAATCGTTCTAAGAGAATTTTAGAAACTGTAGTCATTAGATGACTAATTTATGTTGTGAAAATGAATTAGTCATCAGCTAATTCAAAATCAGCTTTATACAAAGCAATTCATAAAATGTTTATGATTATTCGTTCCATTGTATTGAGATACAACAGTTGTTTCGAGAAATACAAACTTCACAACGAAGGAATTTCTTTAATAAATTATTGGTGTAAAATGGATTTGGATATAATCCAAGGATATATGTAACGACTTGGATTGTCAATCGTTGATCTTGAATATTTAAATAGTTTAAATATTGATTTGGAATATAATTTGATTTTTGGAATATGAAACTTTTGGTTGTAATTGTAGAATGAAATTAAATTTCAAATATTGCAATTTATCGTAATACGGAAATGGTGAATAATTGAAATTTGAATTGAATATGAATCAAAATGATTTTTAATGATTGATATATATTCTATTTGAATTAGAATTGAGTTAATAAGTTTTTAAAACTGAAATTTCAAGTGATTTCGTAAATTTTTGAAATCGTCGATTTAATCGATGCATAAAAATAGCGATCCGGGGCACACTCTTAGAATTTGATGAAACCAATTCCATTGGATCCGTAATAGTGTATTATTATCGGATTTCAAATTTCGTAGCGTTTGGATTTAAAGTTTGATCGTACGATCTGAAAATGCCTAGAAATAATTTAATTGAATTTAATTTAAATAGTCAATTTAAAAAGCTATCTTCTCCATACGATCAAATTAGACTTCGGAACTTGTTCCATTGCATTCGAAATAGGTTATAATATTAGGAACGTCTGGCGGCACATCTCGATTGGAGTCCGTAATTTTATATATAGATATTTTGGAAAATTTAAATAATATATTTTATTCACAGCTCCCTTTCTTTCAAATCAGCCGCACCCTATGATGGAACGCGAGCCACCCTAACCCCTGAGCGAAGCCGCCTATTCAACATTTAAATCACGTTTCTTTCTTCGTTGGTGAAAACGAAAACAATTCATGTTAAATCACGAGCTTTCCCTTTCTCTTCTCTTCAATTCTAATGCACGCAAAAAAAGAGAAAACAAAATCGCAAGCTTAAGCGCGAGAGCGAGGCATAGCCTGGAAGCACAAGGCGACACGATGGTATGAGGGCCTGGCGATGTCGTGGAGGAAAGCGGCGCCGCGTGTTGTGAGGTCGACAAGTGGGTTTGGGCGCGACTGCCGCGTGCGCGAGTCATCGAGGCGAATTAGGGTTCGATTGTAGCAAATTTGTTATCTCGGCCTAGTGATGGGGTTTGTGACCAACAGCGCGAGTGCCCGGAGGTAAGGTTGAGAGCAAAGTCGACAACAGTGGAGCGGCAATGAGAGACTAGCAAACTCTAGTGGTGTTGGCGTTGGGAGGTGGTGGTCGAGTCACGACATATTCACGTGCGCCTGGGTCCAAACATTCGCATGTGACGGGTGGTGATAAGCGATTGGAGTTGGCTGCTGATAGAAGTCGAGTGTTTGGGTTTCGGTTGTGATGGTATGCGATTATAGAAGGGTAATTAAGTTATATAAGAAATTTAGCTGTTTGATTAATTTAAATTATCTCGATCTTAATTAATTCATTATTCATTCATACGAGGTTTAAATCGAACGGAATCAGTCGTGTGGGATTCGTAGCTGCAGAATCTACGCAATAAAATTTAGAATTGGAACAGATTGCAAATAAAATCAAGGTGAGTAAATCTCACTCTTTTAGGATTGCTGGATTTAATCGATAATAATTAAAATTAATTGTTGGATGCTAGTTGAATTTATAAATTATTATCAGTTTGGATGTTATACATATATAGTAGTATATATATTAGTAGTTGGATATATTCCTGCCGTTGGAGCGGAGCGCCCGCATAATAGTGGATGACCCTATATTACCGCGATATCCCCTGCGAAGTGGGATTGGTATTTTTTTGTTATCTAACATCTATGGATGCATGGAAACAGGTTGGAGGGATCCAACTGGATTCCTAAAAAATGTTTTTTTTAATTTCATATATAGTGATATATGATTTGTGTGATATAGATTATGTGGTGATTTGAATTATTGGATGCTATAATATCAATGACCTTAATTTTGGTATTTTAAATACCATAAATATTATTTCTAAATTTGATGGAAATTAAAAGGAATTTTGAATATAAAAATATTTATATCGGAATTTGGATTATTTTGAAAGAAATTGAATTGGATAAAACAATAAATTTGATTTTGGATTGTACTTAGCTATTCGTAAGAATATTTTAAAATAGAGATTTTAAAATAATTTATATAGAGATTTTGAACGATGGATTTTAAAATGTTATTTTCTAAAAAAAATATGGAAAAGAAGTTGAAATCGGTATTTAAAATAGATTTGAAAATAAATGGAATTTATAAAGAAATGGATTTATAAAAATGAAGTTATAAATAAAAATGTTTATAAACAAGTGAAATACGAATGAGTTATCAATTATAAACTATGTTTATAAATAAAGTAAAAATGATTTTCATTTGATAAATTGAAAATATAAATTCACAAGAGTGAATGTATAACGAGAAGTGAAAATCGATTTTTGGAAGGAATTGTGGATTCTATGATTGAAATGTGAGAAAGGTTAAGTAATCGGAATGAAATCGATGTGTTGTGAATCGAGAGGGATTTATAAATTGGAATTGGTTATTGAGATTTTAAAAATATATTTTTATTAAGAAGTTAAGTTGTTTTAAAAGAAAATTTTATTTATTAAATTAGGTAATTTAAACTAGTTAGTATTGAAATATTTTGGGAAAAGTAGATTTATTCAAATATTTAATATTAATTGAAATAAATTCTAATTTTATAATTAGCTTTGTAAATCGATTAGTTTATTTAAAAGTGAATTGGAAATGAGTTATCAATGTTTATTTAAAGTGTTCTAATATTTTAAACTTGTTTTAAAAATAAATTATTATTCTTTAAAATACTTATTATATGTATATGGTTTTGAAATGATTTTAATTAATTTATTAATCCTCTCGAGATTTGTAAACGGAGTTTACTCAACGGATATGATTTTATAAGAGAAATCGTATAGTGGAATTCTGGAAACTTAAGGAAATGTCCGAATTATTGAAATAAGAGAACTTCGAAAGATGAATTAGAATTCATAAAGGAAGTTAGAAATTGGTAGTTGGAGTATAGACAAGTGTAATAGATTTTGAAAATATTAAATGAAATTAATTAAAGAATTCTGAGGACTTATATAATCCATTATAAACGAAATTAAGGGATTTACAAGTCAAATTCTAAGGATTTTGGAGAAATAGGAAATAAATGGAATATTTTTTTCCTAAGTATTGGAAATAAATTGATTTTAGGAATAATATACTTATAAATATTTATAAGTATTGAACTGGAAGGATTTAAAATATTTTAACTACTGGATTATTATATTATAAAAATATTTCCAAAGGGTTGAATTATAAATGGGATTGGGAAATATTTCTAAGTATTGATATGGTTAAAATATCCTGTTGTGGATATATAAACTTGAAATTCTTTTCAATTATTAAATATACTGGAAGAGATGTGAATATATATCTTTGTAAAGATATATTGGAATAAATGTTTTTAAAAGATCTATAAAATAAGGTCTAGTGACTGCCTATGGATGTTATTTGATAGTTAAATAACCGACTATCAAAATTTGGCCAAATTCGTTAATCGTTCCGAAGAGACCGGGATCAGATTTAATTATCCAAAAACCACTTCGATCCGGTTTGTGCGTTATGAATTGTCAAAATCAAGAAGCTAATGGAGGCAGTGATTTGGAGATTCGGTTTGTCCAGACCCAGGACAACTTGTATGGATGAATGCTATCATTGCATCGTTGTTGGAAGGCAGTGTTTGCATTCCAAGTATGAATGCTATCCTAAGGTAAAACGTAGCCTCAAGCCTCATTAACAGGAATGACTAAAATAGGGGAGATGCAGCAAGGCTAAGTGGGTCGCACCCAATTAGGGTATGTTATCACCTTTCTAGATACCCTCGGAATATATTATAATTATGGATATGGTTGTGCATGAAAATGAGAGCGCTCGATAAGTGTGGGAACACCCGAGGTGATAACATATTCGGTACTATCCAGGTTAGGGGTAGGCCGGTCCTTTGTTGGCAGGGGATCCAAGCGAGGTCCTTGCTACATTTTTCTAGAGGTGTACTATAGCGGGCGGTACCCCAGTAGCTCAGTCATTGTATGAAATCCAATATCCACTACGAGCCTTTAAGGTTTTGATTGTAGAGCCTAGTATGCTGGAATTTAATTAATGTAACAATTTTAGCTATTTTAATAAGTATTTGTACTTAGACACTATTATAATAACACAGGATTTTCTATAAAAATGTTTTAGTTATCGTAAGGTAAAAACCTATCATGTTTATGTGTGACGTGGTCTTACGAGATACCTTTGTTTTCAAAGTATTTTGAAAAAGTAATAATTCAAATTGAGTGTGTATTCTCACGCTGGTTTTCCAAACTGACTCGGGTGTTATTTTATTATAATGCTCGGGTCAGACCGAGTATTACAGTTCAGTTAGGATGCTATGGAGCTCAGGAGACGAGCTGAGAAATTTTAGGTCTATACCACGTATTTGATTATATTTCGCTGTGTGTGTAGGCTGTATAGTCAACACTAGTGAGGACAAGTTATTATAACTGTCCAGTTTGATTGTTGATTGTTGTACTCTGATACTTGTATGTATATTAACAGTTACGGTTTCTTTTGTATAAAAATCTGTTATTATATATTATATTTTGTTCCGTTGCGATTGTGAGATTCTGTGTTGTTGTTTCGGTTTCTTCTATCTTTTTCTTCTTCACCCTTAAAGATTCGTGTATCTGTTCAATTTGAGTTGGACACGTGTGATTTAGTGTTGACTCAAAGGGTATGGAGATACGGGCCTTTACATTTGGTATCAGAGCTGAAGGTTAAGTGAGAACCTTGGCTTTGGTTTGGATTACTTATTAGAGATGGGGGTCAGTAGTACCCTAGAATGAGTTTGAGTTTATTAATAGATATGAGTGCATATTTGTTAGTGAATATAATGTTTTATATTGTGTTGATTTATCTATTGAGTGGCATATAAATTCTGGTCGAGTAGTGGGACGCCACTAAATCGATAGGAGTTTCTAAACATTTGAACATGGTAAACCGACACAGTATGGTTTTGAAGCAGGTAAATGAAATAATTTTACCAAAATTGTATTTTGATATGAAAAAATATTTTCTAGAAATTATTATAGTATATTGATGTGTTTGATTATTATTAATATAATCAAAACAAGATTATAAAATTTAAATGGTTTTATATGAAAAATTGTATAAGTATGAATTATACAAATGAATTATGGTTAAAATGGATTTAAACTCGAATTCAGAAATTTAAATCACGGAAGGTTTGGAAAATATTTTCAGAAGTGTTATGGAAATGAAATTGGTGTTATTTTGGGAAACAGTTTTGGAATAAATAATGGTAATATTATTGTGAAATGTTTTTGAATAGAAAATGTTTTAAAAATGGATTTTGGAAGTAATGAGCACTAAACTAACTTTAGTAGCTGGAAAATAATCCTGGTGATGACTGTTCAGCATCATCAGTATTCACTTTCGAGTTTCTACATGACGGATTGCTACCGAAATAATTTGAGATGGAGATTTTTGTTGAAAAACAAGTGTTGTTTCAGAAAAGTCCGAAGGAAATTTGTTTGAATGAAACCAAGTGGATTTTGGAAAATTCCAAGGAGATGGTTTGTTAATTACAAGAGTTATATATTCATATATATATATATATATCTATGGTTTCAAAATGATTTGAAATAAAAAAACGGGTGTTTGAATTCTAGAATTTCCATTGAAATGAGAAGTGAAACCAAAAGAGAATAAGTTTTTGAACTAAAACTGGGGAAATGTGAATTTCAATATGGAATTGAAATTTAACTTATGCAAGTTAAGTAAATTAAATTATAAAAGGAAATGGTGTAGATTTGATAAAAGGGTGAAAAAGAAGTTATGTATGAATGGTTTCAAACGATTTTTGAAATAAAATGGGTTTCGAATTCTGGAAATTAGTAATGAACCAAATTATCTAATTAGTGAATGGAATAAAAATTTAAGTGGAAATGAAAATTCTAGAATTGTGAATAAATTGAATGGGAATCAATGGGAAATAGATAAATTGATATAAAATCAATTGAAAAGGTTTATAAGCTTAAGTGATTACTTTATGAATATCACCGAATTTGCATGAAAAAATTGCTGTTTGACGAAAACGGAAGTAAATAAAATTCTGTGAATTAATGGCAAGTGAATAAATTGATTTTTAATCAATTTGGAATGGATATGAATTTGTTGGGTACAAATGTAAATTTGATGCAAGTAATATTGCTTGGGAATCATTCAAATTGAATGAAATGATATATAAATCGATTGAAAGCAACTAAATTAGTATTGGAATCTTGTGATTGCTTATGAATACATGTAAACTTGCTCGGTTATGCAAGTCTGTGTTTAACTATTTAAATAAATGAAATGTTATTAAATTTCATGTTTTGGTACTTACGGGTTTAAATTAAGTAAGTACAGGTACAAGGAGGCTATTGGGCTAGATTTGGGTTGTGAAATTTGCATATAAGTAAGCTCGTTCGCTTAAAATGCTAAATAAAGGTACGTTTTCGGATTAAATACTGCGATGATATAAATATTTATATATATTGTGTTTTTCAATCGTGTGGGTCGATGTATATATTTTTATCATTTCTGTCATATTGCAAAAGGCTCTCTGTACAAGGGAGACTCTGCCAAAAAATTTCTGAAATTTAGGGTGTTAGAAAATTTTTGAAATTTTTTGTTAACTAGAGAAGTTGATTTTTGAATTGAATTTGAAATAAGGGATTTTGGTTTAGAAGTGGAAACTAAATGTTTTATATGGAATTAAAAGATTTAGTAAAGTGAAATATCAAATTTTTAATTAAGTGGGTTTTTGAAAAAGTGGTGGGTTTGGATCATTCGTCCTACCTTAGCAATTTCGAGGATGAAATTCTTTTAAGGGGGGAGGAATGTAACGACCCGGATTTTTAGTCGTTGATTTTGAATATTTAAATATTTAAATATTGATTTGGAATATAATTTAATTTTTGGAATATGAAACTTTTGGTTGTAATTGTAGAATGAAATTAAATTTCAAATATTGCGATTTATCATAATACGGAAATGGTGAATAATTGAAATTTGAATTGAATATAAATCAAAATAATTTCTAATGATTGATAAATTCTATTTGAATTAGAATTGAGTTAATAAGTTTTTAAAACTGAAATTTCAAGTGATTTCGTAAATTTTTGAAATCGTCGATTTAATCGATGCGTAAAAATAGCGATCCGGGGCACAGTCTCGGAATTCAACGAAACTAGTTCCATTGGATCTGTAATAGTGTATAATTATCGAATTTCAAATTTCGTAGCGTTTGAATTTACCGTTTGATCGTACGATCTGAAAACGCATAGAAATAATTTAATTTAATTTAAATAGTCAATTTAAAAAGCTATCTTCTCCATACGATCAAATTAGACTTCGGAACTTGTTCCATTGCGTTCGAAATAGGGTTATAACATTAGAAATGCCTGGAGCCACGCCTCGATTGGAGTCCGTAATTTTATATCTAGATATTTTGGAAAATTTAAATAATATATTTTATTCACAACCCTCAAATCAGCCACACCCTATGATGGAATGCGAGCCACCCTAACCCCTGAACGAAGCTGCCTATTCAACGTTTAAATCATGTTTCTTTCTTCGCTGATGAAAATGAAAACAATTCAAATTAAATAACGAGCTTTTCCTTTTTCTTCTCTTCAATTCTAATGCACGCAAAATAAAGAGAAACAAAATCGTGATGCCTCTGAAGCTCGAGCGCGAGAGCGAGGTGTAGCCTGGAAGCATAAGGCGATGCGATAGTATGAGGGCCTGACGATGTCGTGGAGGATGGCAGCGCCGTATGTGGTGAGGTCGACAAGTGGGTTTGGGCGCGATTGCCGCGTGCGCAAATCGTCGAGGCAAATTAGGGTTCGACTGTAGCAAATTTATTATCTCAACTTGGTGATGGGGTTCGTGACCAACGGCGCGAGCGCCTGGAGGTGAGGTTAAGAGCAAAGTCGACGACAGTGGAGTGGCGACGAGAGACTGGCGAACTATGGTGGTGCCGGCGTTGGGAGGTGGTGGTCGAGTCATGACATATTCGCGTGCGCCTGGGTCCAAACTTTCGGCTATGACGGGTGGTGATGAGCGATTGGAGTTGGCTGCTGATAGAAGTCTAGTGTCTGGGTTCGTTCGTGATGGTATGCGATTAGAGAAGGGTAATTAAGTTATATAAGAAATTTAGCTGTTTGATTAATTTAAATTATCTCGTTGTTAATTAATTCATAATTTATTCATACAAGGTTTAAATCAAACGGAATTAGTTGTGTGGGATTCGTAGCTACAAAATCTATGCAATAAAATTTAGAATCAGAACGGATTGCAAATAAAATTAAGGTGAGGAAATCTCACTCTTTTTGGATTGCTGGATTTAATCGATAATAATTAAAATTAATTATTGGATGCTAGTTGAAAATATAAATTATTATCAGTTTGGATGTTATATATATATAGTAGTATATATATTAGTAGTTGGATATATTCGCATCGTTGGAGCGGATAAGACACTATGTGCCCGCATAATAGCGGATGACCCTATATTATCGCGATATCCCCCTCGAAGTGAGATTGGTATTTTTTTTGTTATCTAACATCTGTGGATGCAGGGAAACAGGTTGGAGGGTTCCAACTGGATTCCTCAAAAATGTTTATTTTAATTTCATATATAGTGATATATGACTTGTGTGATATAGATTATGTGGTGATTTGAATTATTGGATGCTATATTAGCACTGACCTTAATTTTGGTATTTTAAATACCATAAATATTGTTACATGGAGGTTTAACCAAGTAACTAGAGGCACAACATAAGCATCGTTCGGCATTGGAAGTACCGTTCGGCATCCAGGCCTCGTTCGGCATCGAAGCCCCGTTCGGCACAACAAGGTTGATCGGCATCGGAAGCCTCGTTCGGCATTCAACCTCGTTCGGCATTCAAAGGTTGTTCGACATTGGAAGCCTCGTTCGGCATTCAACCTCGTTCGGCATTCAAAGGTTGTTCGGCAGCGGAAGCCTCGTTCGGCATTCAACCTCGTTCGGCATTCAAAGGTTGTTCGGCATCGGAAGCCTCGTTCGGCATTCAACCTCGTTCGGCATTCAACCTCGTTCGGCATTCCAGCCTCGCCCAGCATTCCAGCCTCGACCGGCGTTCCTGCCTCGTTCGGCATTCCAACATCGTTCGGCATTCCATCATCGCTCGACATCCAAGCCTCGATGGCATTCCATCCTTGTTCAGCATTCCAGCCTCGTTCGGCACATGGCCTCGCTCGGTGTAAGCATGTCGTTCGGCATCTCCCCTCGATCGGCATTGGACCTCGTTCGGCCTACACCTTTCACTTAACACACTACCTCATTCGGTTTGGAGACACGACTCGGCATTTTCCGTTCGGCATTTGTGGCTCGGCACACAGAAGTCACTCACCACGGGCTGAGGTATATGGCTGCTAGGCCTGTTAGGGAAGTCCAACCCATCTTCGTCTATAAATAGAAGGGCAGAGGCATAGTGAAAGAGACCTTTTTTCGAGAACACTGGGAAGACTCTGCTGCTTTCAAGACTTATTATTTTCAGTTCAAACTTGTATTCAAGTCATTAATATACGGATTGTATCTGTATTTAACTACTTGTGAAAGCAATAAAGATAAAAACTCAAAGTGGACGTAGGCAGTTACGCCGAACCACTATAAATCTGGTGTTCTAGATTTCTACAGTTAATTTAGTCAATATCTCTCTGTTTTAATTTATCTTCTTCGTTTATCTCTCTACACAATCTTTCTAAAGGGGGTTAGTGACCAATTTTGGTGCTAACACTTTGGTGCTTTCACTGAGAATCGAATTCTCAGGCCATAAGGATCTGCTTTGTAGCTACTGGATTGAATAAATCCCTCAAAGGAGATCCAAGCCATTCACAAGACGTCCGTTGATTCTACTCAGAGTTCTTATCAATAACTCTACTATGGGAAGACCACGTACTAGATCAGCCTCTCATAATGCGGACGTCAACGAGACCTCTAGCATACAGCAAATCGGACCTAGCAATCAGCAAGCAAATCCGGGTGCAGGAACTACCATCCAAAATCAAATGGAAGTTGTCACCAGAACAGAGTTCAACGACTTGATGAGAGAACTCATGGAAAGTAGGAGACAACTTGGAGAACAGATGCAAGCCAACGCCAACCTTATGGCTCAGCTCACTCAACAACAGCATCAGAATGCTGGGGGTAGTCCAGCTCTTTACTCTTCATCTGATAGCTCGACTTCATTTGATGAACCCCATAGGCGTAGACGCCGCAAGACTAAAACTACACAGGCAGGTGATGCTGATCGATCAACTAGGGATCACTTACACCCCGGAGACCGCAACCAAGCAGGAACGGGAAACTTAAGATCTGGAGCGCGTGTGGAAATTGGACGCCCGACTCACCAAGACGCCAATGATGCTGAACCTCAAGATACACGTTTGGCAGATCGCCAGCAGAGGAGGCATCAACCTAACCGATCCCGCAGAACAGACTCCAACCTTTCATCTTCCATACAAACCCCAGACTCGTCGGCTATGGTCAGACAGCCGATGAGAGAAAATAAAGACCTGACCAATGAAGATTGAGGGATATCCAAAAGTCATACTCCATTTGCAGACACTGTTCTATAGGCCGAATACCCCAGGAAGTTTAGCATGCCAACTATCCCAGCCTATGAAGGAAAGACCGATCCCCGACAGCATGTGATGAGATACGAGTGGATGATGGATTCAGCTAGAGCGAATGATGCAACCAAGTGTAGATGCTTTCCAATAACTCTATTTGGGATCGCTACCATGTGGTTCACCCGACTTCCTCGGCGGTCCGTATCCAGTTTCGAGGAGTTAGCAACGAAATTTATAGAATAGTTCAGAATACAAACTACTCATCCAAAGGACGTGATGTCTCTATCAAGTGTAATCCAAGCTCCAGGGAAGTCGTTGAAGGAGTATTTACAGAGATTCCATGTTGCAGCTACTGAAGTTAGCAATCCTAATGATCACGCAATTCTCATGGCTGTGATGCGAGGTGTGGATCCAGATTCAGAGTTTGGAGATTGGTTAGCAGGAAAACCTCCAACTACGCTAGAGCGTTTTTACTCAAAGGCTCATCAATTCATGAGAAGAGAGGAAGCTAGGTGGATAAGGCGAGATAAAGCACCAGGGCCTGTTCAGAAGACCATGAAAAGCAACATCGCTGTGAAGCAATCCGAAGACAACTCGGGGAAAGTTCAGGTCAATGTCCAGAACAAGCCCGGGCAATCTAAGGAATCCGGAGGAAGAAATCAGGGGAAGAAAAGAGAAGCGGGGAAATGGAAGTCGAGAATTCCAACCTACAACGAATACACCCCACTGAATGCATCTCTTGAGAATATTTACCTATCAACTTGTAATACCTTTCAATACAGAAAGCCGCGCCCAAAGGAGTCAACCGAGGAGCAAAAGCGGACTGGGAAGTATTGCCGCTTTCATGAGACTTATGGGCACAATACTGAAGAGTGCAGACACCTACATGACGCTATAGAAAAGTTGATTAGATAGAAAAAGTTGCAGGAGTTTGTAAAGAATCCTCAAGAGGGTGGACAGGGAACGTCCAATCCCGGTCACGCACCAGGTCCACGTCACCCTAAGGAGCCTGCTCAGACCGTGGGTTGACTGGTCATAAACATGATAATAGGCGGACCTCACCCTGCAGATAAGAACTGGCAAGAAATGGAGCGGTATGCTAATTCCTCGAGGCATGCAGATTTTGAGTGTTGTTCCAATGTGGAGGATGGGACCCCCGCTAAACAGTAGCGCATGATGACAGACGATATAGTATTCAGGAGCAGAGATGCTAACCGCGTGGAGGCACCCACCGTTGACCCGATGGTCATATCTTCAACAATCGGGCCGACCTTTGTGAAAAGAATTTTGATTGATTGTGGAAGTTCTTTCAATATCATCTTCAAGAAGGCTTATGACCAAATGAAGATGGAGACAAAGGATTTGAAGCCATCTAAAGCTCGTATCCATGGCTTTAATGGCGCAGCGACTGATGTAGTGGGATATGTTGAGTTGCCAGTTGAATTGGGACAAGGTGAGCGTAGGAGGGTGCGAATCCTACCTTTTGTAGTTTTGGATGTAGATTCTCCATACAATGTGTTTCTGGGTCGACCGGCCCTGGCTGAGTTTAGGGCAGCATTGGCCCTGTGGTG
This sequence comes from Allium fistulosum, assembly GCA_030737815.1. Lineage (NCBI taxonomy): Eukaryota > Viridiplantae > Streptophyta > Magnoliopsida > Asparagales > Amaryllidaceae > Allium > Allium fistulosum. The sequence continues at coordinate 602,829,429 of CM060903.1, forward strand.
TTTGACTTTAAAATTTCCGACTGACAAAGGAGTAGGTGTTGTTCATGGCGACCAGGCGACCGGTCATGCATGTTATGTGGTTGAGCTCCGAGAGGCCCAGCGGAGAGAGAAAGGAAAGGTTGCAAACAACTCCGTTCGCATTCAGAATACTGACAATTGACAAGTAATGCCCGAGCCCTGGCTCGGGCAAAATTCTCAGATCTACAGAGACATAGATCTGAGAGATGGTGATGAGGAACCCAGGAAAGAAAAAGCAGCACCGGCTGAACTAACGATAGACATTTCAGTCAGCCGAGACGATCCGTCGTGAATACTGAAGATTGGATCACAACTTAGCCCCTCGATGACCGAGGACCTTAGTGATTTCCTCCGAGCGAATCTCAATGTTTTCGCTTGGACACATTCCAACATGTGCGGGATCTCTCCCGCTATTACGAGTCATATGTTGAACATAGACCCGAGGTACGTTTCAGTTAAGCAAAAAAGGAGAGGAATGGACCAGGAGAGGTCCGCTGCTCTCAGAGAGGAGGTGGACAAACTCAAAGCCAATGGGTTCGTCCGCGAGTCCCTCTACCCTGAATGGGTGTCAAACCCCATGCTAGTGAAAAAAGCGAATGGGAAGTGGAGAACTTGCATAGATTATTCCGATTTAAACAAAGTGTGCCCTAAGTACAGTTTCCCATTACCTAGAATTGATCAGTTGGTCGACTCTACTGCAGGACACGAGTTATTGTCGTTCATGGATGCGTACTCGGGATACAATCAGACCCCGATGCATATTCTGGACCAGGAACACACTAGTTTTGTCACAAACGTTGGGCTATATTGCTACATAGTGATGCCTTTTGGATTGTAAAATGCGGGAGCGACCTATCAACGTTTGGTGAATCGAATGTTTAAAGATCAGATTGGTAGAACAATGGAAGTCTATGTGGATGACATGCTCGTGAAGTCACAGCAGTCAAACGACCACATTCGAGACTTAGCAGAGATGTTTGGCATACTCAGATATTATGGGATGAAGATCAACCCTCTGAAGTGTTCCTTCGGCGTTGCGTCAAGGAAGTTTTTGGGATTCATTGTTAATGACCGGGGAAGTGAAGCTAACCCGGAAAAGATTCAAGCTATTCGAGACATACAAGTGCCCAGAACTATAAAACAGGTACAAAGCTTGAATGGAAAGATGGCTGCACTGAGTCGATTCATATCCAGAGCCACAAACAAGTGTATTCCCTTCTTCGATATAATAAAGAAAGGAAAGAGGAATTTCGAATGGACATTCAACTATGAGGAAGCATTCCGAGCTCTGGTAATGCATTTGGAAAGTCCTCCAGTGCTGTCGAAACCAGTAGACCATGAAATGTTGTACGTATACTTGGCCGTATCCCTGCATGCTATAAGTGCGGCTTTGGTCCCCGAGGAGGACCGAGTTCAAAAGCTGGTGTATTACGTTAGTAAACGTTTAACGGGGGCAGAAAGAAATTATCCTAAAATTGAGAAATTGGCCTATTGCTTGGTGATTGCATCACGTATGCTGCGTCTATACTTTCAAGCTCACTCAGTCAGTATTTATACCGATCATCCCTTGCGACAGGGACTCCAAAGACCAGAAACTTTTGGAAGGATGTTAACATGGAATATCGAGTTGATTCAGTTTGATATTACCTACCTGCCACGAAGGGCCATACAAGGGCAAGCTCTAGCAGACTTCATCGCTGAGTTTATTGTATCAGACGAACCAGATAGTCACAGTGTCATTCCCCCCATTCGATGGAAATTGTACACCGATGGGGAGTCAAACGACCGTTGCTCTGGGGCTGGTGTAGTTCTTGTGACTCCAGAACATCGATCGATTTGTGATGCTTTGAAGCTCAATTTCCCGGCTACAAATAATGAAGTAGATTATGAAGCATTGATTGCTGGTTTAAAGCTTGTTGGAGAACTCGGGGTAAAATCAGTTGAAATCTTTTGTGACTCGCAGCTGGTGGTGTACCAAGTGTGAGGAAATTACCAAGCAAGGGGACAAAAGCTTGCTCCGTACCTTGCACTGGTTCAGGAACTATTGGCAAACTTTGAACATTATGACATTTCGCATGTCCCGTGTGAACAGAACAAGGAAGCCGACTCGCTGGCCAAATTCACGAGTACCGGCGATGCACAACAAATGGGATTAGTTCCCGTCGAAACCTTACATGCTCCAAGCATAGATGTGATGGAGATCGATTTTGTGTTGGAAACGGGATTCGAGAAGGAGTCATGGATAACCCCATTCAAACTATACCTGCTAAACGGTACTTTGCTCGAAAGAAGAAGCGAAAGACGATAGGTCATTCGCAAAGCCGCACGATATGTGATGCAGGGAGGAGTAATGTATCAGAGGGGGTTCTCGGTCCCCTTATTACGGTGCATTGCCCATGATGAGACAAAGCGGGTCTTGAAGGAAGTTCATGAAGGAGAATGTGGCGACCATACGGGGGGGCAGACACTAGCAAAAAAGATCCTCCGCTACAGATACTATTGGTCAACTGTGAATCGGGATGCTGCAGATTATGTAAGAAGATGTGACAAGTGTCAAAGATACGCGAAAATCCCGAGAGCTCCGCCAACGGAACTCACGCAAATGGTTAGTCCCTGGCCATTTGCAATCTGGGGAATCGACATAGTCGGTTCTGTGCCTATATCCAAAGGTGGTGCAAAATATGCGATAGTTGCGGTCGACTACTTCACCAAATGGGCCGAGGCAGAGCCTCTAGCCACAATCACCTCTAAGAAGGTCATTAATTTCGTTGTGCGGAACATTATATGCCGCTTTGGCCTCCCGCGAACCATCATTACAGATAATGGAACTCAATTTGAAAGTAAGGAATTCAAAGATTTCTATTTAAAGTACGGCATTGAGAAAAAGTTCGCCGCAGTTGCTCATCCGAAGGCTAATGGACAAGTTGAAGCCGTGAACAAAATAATCAAGTCCATATTGAAGAAGTGTTTGGAAAAGGCTGGAGGCAAGTGGGTAGATGAACTTCCAACAGCGCTATGGGCTTATAGAATTACCCACAAGTCCGCGACTGGCCACACTCCATTCGCATTGGCATATGGCTCGGAAGCTGTTATACCCGTGGAGCTTGAAGTTCCATCGCATCGGGTGACACATTATGATCCTAGGATGAATCAGGATCTCTTGTTGGAATCACTGGACTTCGTTGATGAAAAACGTGAAGAAGCTGAGTTAAGGGCGGCATCATATAGGCACCGAGTTAAGCGATATTATAATGAAAAAGTCCGCCCGAGAATTTTTGATGTGGGTGATCTCATTTTGAAACGAGTTTTTTTGGTACGATCACGTATGAATCCCAACTGGGAAGGTCCATATGTCGTTGAACAGAAGCTTGGAGAGGGAACTTTCAAGCTAGCGACCGTTGATGGCATGACACTCCCCCGAGCATGGAATAGTGAACATTTGCGACGTTATTATATTTAGCCTGTTTCTTTCGTGTTTTTGGTGTAATTATTTCCTGTATGTTTTTGTTCCATTGATTCTTAGTTTCTTTTTAAGCATGTAATCGGACGATTTAGTTTGTTTTCATTAATAAAGGCTTGAAGCCATCTTTCCCATGCATCACTAATGTTTTTATGCATAATAATCCGGTGACAAACAACTGGAGTTACATTATTCTGTCTGATGTACGAACGCGCATAGACGACTTAAATCTCCAATCCCCTGAGTGCGGACTGGAGTACTCTGAGTCCCCAGAGTGCGGACTAGAGTATAAACGAACTAAATCTCCATGTCCCCTGAGCGCGGACTGGAGTACTCTGAGTCCCTAGAGTGCGGACTAGAGTATAAACGACCTAAATCTCCAAGTCCCCGGAGCACGGACTGGAGTACTCTGAGTCCCCAAAGTGCGGACTAGAGTATAAACGACTTAAATCTCCAAGTCCCCTGAGCGTGGACTGAAGTACTCTGAGTCCCCAGAGTGCGGACTAGAGTATAAACGACTTAAATCTCCAAGTCCCCTGAGCACGGACTGGAGTACTTTGAGTCCCCAGAGTGCGGACCAGAGTATAAATGACTTAAATCTCCAAGTCCCCTGAGCGCGGACTGGAGTACTCTGAGTCCCCAGAGTGCGGACTAGAGTATAAACGACTTAAATCTCCAAGTCCCCTGAACGCGGATTGGAGTACTCTGAGTCCCCAGAGTGTGGACTAGAGTATAAACGACTTAAATCTCCAAGTCCCCTGAGTGTGGACTTGAGTACTCTGAGTCCCTATAGTGCGGACTAGAGTATAAACGACTTAAATCTCCAAGTCCCTGGAGCGCGGACTGGAGTACTCTGAGTCCCCAGAGTGCGGACTAGAGTATAAACGACTTAAATCTCCAAGTCCCCTGAGCGCGGACTGGAGTACTCTAAGTCCCCAGAGTGCGGACTAGAGTATAAACGACTTAAATCTCCAAGTCCCCCGAACGCGGACTGGAGTACTCTAAGTCCCCAGAGTGCGGATTTAAAAAAAAAATTCTAAGTACCAGAAATGTGAAATAAGAGATGTACAATTCCAAAGAATCTCCGAGCAATGTGAAAGTGGATTGGGGGTTTATGTAACTCACAAGAACTTGAGCTTCGACCATAGTTATACAGAAAGCTAAAAAATAGAAGTCATTTGAAAGACAAAGAAACTAAACTTTATTTATTAATCCAAAATGGGGTTATACAACCACTCCTCCAAAACTCGGAGTCAAAAGTCTGTCTACATTGACTACGAAAATAAATAAATAAAAGTAATTACATGATCAAAGCTAACCCTCGTTGAACGAGTGTAGTGGCCACTTCTTTGATTTCTTTAGCTTCTTTTCCTCCTTTATTTTCTCAGACGACTCCTCCCCCATGCGTTTTCTCTTGGACGTTTTGCTCGCCAGAGAAACAGTGTCAGGAGTGGGAGGAGGAACATCCAGTGGTTTGGATCTGCCAGGAAGAATGACTTTTAGAGGCCTGTTCAACGGGTCGTCAAGTTCTACTACTTGGGACTGGACCTTGATCTCAACTTTCTTCCTTTTCTCTTTCGCAAGTTGCTCCTTCATGCTCACTTTCGAAGTGTGTCCTGAGGCGCTCGTAATTTCAATTTCATAACTTCCTTCGATGGGGGACGAAGTCTCGGACTTATCCTCATCGAGCGCCTCAATCACCTGAGCATCAGGACCAGGGGTCACTCCCGCGTGGGTAGCCTCGCTCGTTTTCCCGTTTTTCTCCTTGGCGTCATCGCTCCTTGGAGTCGGATCAGAATCAGAATGGCCTGCGAAAAACCACAAGAGACGAACGTTAGAATACAATAGCCTCTCGCCAAAAACGACAGTTTTTTGAACTTTAAGAAGAAAAGTTATATACCGGTTTCTTGCTGGCTTTCGACCGTCCGAGGAGTCTCACCCTCTAGAATGGGAGATATCATATGAGTGTCGAGGCCAGGGTCTTCTGGGTCATAACCAGCGTGTTGCTCAAATGGATAAAGTACTGGCTGATTAGCCGGTTGAGTAGGAGGAGGAGCTGGAGACTCGGTTCCAGACGAACCAACGATGCCATTTTTTTCCTTTGATGGAGAAGAGCCTTTGCCAAAAAGAGCCATTGCTGTAGATAAGTCTGAAGGTTCATTCCCCCTAAGAAACTCCTTTACTAAAGCATCCTCGTCAACCTCCTCGGTACCCAACTCAACCTTCTTAATCTTTATCAATGTTTCCCATGCCTTGGCTAGAGATTCGAGGTAACCCTCGCCAAGAAAAGTTAAGTCCCGATGCATGAGAACACGGGCACTGTATTCAGCTATTAGCGGGTCGAACAAGCATTTGATCTCCTCTCTGCCAGCTTCTGTGGCCGCCTCAAGGCGAGAGTCAATCTCCACGGATGCTATTCTTTTTCCCTCTTTACGGGCTTCATCTTTCAACATCCCGACTTTAGAGAGCTCGTCGTCAAGCTGTGCCTTCAAGAGTCGTGTAGCAACAATCTCGTTGCAGTATCGTTGGGACTTCTCTTGAGCATCTATCTTCTCTTCCTTCTCCTTAGAGAGTAGTTCTTTCAACTCTTTAACCTACAGGGTGAGTGCATCCCTTTCTTTTTGAACGGAGTCCTTTTCTAAAGCCAGGGCCTCACAGCGTTGGACCGCTTCGTCAATTTCATTTTTATGAGTCATCTCTAGACGAGTGACGGCCTCCGCAGTATCTTTAGCACTTTGTTCGGCAGCCTCAAGTTGGGAGTTATATGAAGAGAGCTCTTCATCCTGATTTTTGATAATGTCTTTATCAAAAATGGCTTCAAGCTTCAGGCGGTCGATTTCATGTTGACGCTTAACAGATACTTCCGAGACTTTTTCAACTAGATGGACAAACGCGTCATGTTGAACATAAACGTCGTTGTTGCAAGCAATGGCACTCTGCTTGACATGCCCCGGAATGTGATGGATCGCTGGAAGGAACTTCAGACCATCAAAGCAGATTTTGGGGAATTTATCTTTAAGCTCGGCCAGGTTCTCCGATATCATTGGATCTGTTGCGGGAATAGGGGGAGGTGGCTTTTAAAGTTCCGTTTTCTTACGATGTTCCCGAGACTACCGTGTGCTAGATGAACCAGATTGTTGATCACGAGGAACATCGGATTGAGACCCCTTCTGCGAAGACTTCTCTCTGCCTTTCTATGATTGAGAAGGAAGATCGCGGGAATATGAAGACTGGTTGTATGATTTCCTTCGATAAGTCGATTCTCGGAGGCGATTGTCTCAGTCTCTAGAGTCGTCTTTGTCTCGGCACTTGCCGGTGCCCGAATCCCGACCAGAATGATGAAAAATGGATGAGCCGCGAAGACGATCGAGTCCGTGGGTGCGTCCCATGTCACCTGCATAGAATGAGAATAACGACAGGTTAGGAAAGATCAGGGGTGATGGCTAAAATTGAAGTGTAGGGTGAAGTGCACGTGTCTGTGTGTGTCCTAGTGTTCCCCCCGACGGACCAGTTTCTTTATCTTTACTAATATGAGTTTTTTCTCCCTGGACATGAGCTTGAGTGCCTGCATCGCCGTTGGCGGGCGAATGAAGTTTAAGCGCCTCTGAGTCGTCGAAACCATAATTGAGCGGATCATCAGGGATGGTGAGGTTCGACAGACCTTTCAGCGAACTCTCTAAGGGTTGGGGGGAAGGTTCTCTCTCCTCTGGAATAAGGGTAACTTTAGAAGTTCCACCCACTTTCTTCCTCCTCAACTTATAGGTCAATTTCTTCTTTCCTTTAGAAGGGGAAGATGACGTCTCAATATCGTGAACCTCGACTATCGGGTCCCGAGTGGGACTAACATTTTCACCCGGTACTTCGGGCGTCTTGCCTTCTCTAATTTCTCCCTCCTCTGGCGTGTCAGGGTGTCAGGGGCGTTACATGCGGAAGGCCCAGCTTGCTTTTTTCCTTTGCCCGAAGCAGGTCTGGATAGAGTGACACCTTAGGGGAGGCTTATTCGGCGACCTTCCGCCAGCTGCCCGAACTTCGTAAGTGACTCATTTGAAATGAGAGATCCGATGTCCCGATCTTCTACAGGGAGGGCCCGGATAGTCTCAACAGCTTCAGAGTACCCGAAGCCTTCGGGACGTGGATTGATACCTGAAAAAGTGGATAAAGAGTCAGAAAAGATGCAAATTTCGCCAAATTCAAGTGTTAATCTATAAAATGAACTTACTTCCTTCAACCTATCTTCTGGAAAAACCGGGAGGACAATGCACGTAGAACCACTCTTGCTTGTACTGGGCAAATTTGCTCCATGCCCCAGTCAGGATTTAGCATTTACTATGTGGCTCTAGAAATATAAAAGATGGGATGTCCGACCGCCTCTTGAAGCGATAGATATAACGAATATCGCCGGAAGTAGGAAGCCTGAAAAGGACACTCATGAAGAGGATGCAAGTCCCGTATATGAATGCGTTGCTATTTGGATGTAATTGTGAGGGGGAAATCTCGATATATTGTAGTACATCGCGAAGAAAAGAATTGAATGGCGGCACGCTGCCGACCCAGCACATGAACCTGTTGCAGGCTGTATATCCGACTGGGGCAGGTGCGGACGATCATGCCCCGATGGGACTAACACGTCATCGAAGGGGATTCCATGGACAGAGCATATCCGATGGAGTGTACTTTCATTAATCTTTGAGGCATGTGAATCGATTGGGTCGTCTAAGAAAATTGCTACCTCTAGAGCGTCGGGAGCCAAGTCGACAGATGCCGTCGCAGGACTCGGTAAGTCTTGAGTAGGGGTAGTTGACGGGTTTGAGGTTCCTATAACTTCTTGTCGAGAGGATGGCCCGGGTCTATCTGAGATCGTAGCAGAGCTAGATTTCCTAGACATCTCTGATGAAGATTGAATCCGACAAAGCGCCTGTTTGAACTATACTTAAAAAACAGTCAACATTAGACTTAACAATGTAAATATCCCCCCCCCCCCCCCGTGTGTTGTGTGAACTAGTGCGATCATTCAGATGTAAGTGCCAAGCAGTGAAAAGAAGCTGGATTGGTGAAATAAGTTTAAGCTTTGAATTGTCGTCTTCGAAGACCGTCATCGCTGACCGTTTACGAAAGCTTGTCATAAGACGGTTTATATTTTGAACTCGACATCGTCACTGCATTTGAAAAGTTATTAACTAATAGGCAAGTTAAGTCCAATTTTTAGTTGTTTAAACACGGGAGTTATCAGTCTGGATTGTCCAATATGCTTTGTTGTTTAAGTCTGTCCTTGTCCATTGTCATGAATTCAGGCATAAAATATGTGTTGAGTCAATTATACATTAGGTTCGACTGGTGTTGCTGTTGTACACGACCCTCCTACCTAACCACTTTGTCGTTCGGCATTCAACTAGTCATGCTGAACCACAATCATGCCGAGCCACATCTCTCGGCACTCTACCTTCCACACCAACGCTCTTCCGCCGATCCACTTCACCGTTCGGCATTTGTCTAGTCATGCCGAACCGAAGTCATGCCGAGCCGCTTCGCTCGGCATTTTGCCTAGCACTAACTTTCCCTCAACACTTCCTCCCTACCGCTCAGCACAAACGAGTTATCCACCAAGTTATGCCGAGCCGCCTCATTCGGCATTCTACCCGACTCCACTCTTTACTTACACTCCCACTAAAATCGTTCGGCATAAAAGAATCATGCCGGGTCGTGGTCGTGCCGAGCCACATCGGTCGGCACGCTGAACCTAACTACAACTTCACTCCAGTACTTCTTCTCCAATGTCATTTAGTATGAGGAAGTCATGCCGAGCCACATCGACATGTCTTCCATCCTTCACTCCACCTAATCCTAAGGCTTCTTTAAACCTTGAATCCACTTTCCTAATCTACACGACTATTATTTTTTGTGGGTTAGGGGAAGGGCACGGGTTCAAGTTTTGTCTTAAGTCCCTAATTAGTGAAAGTCAAGCGAATGAAGGGTTAGTACCTAGTAGAAGGGGGCGAGGTCTGATGGAGTGCTCGAATTGGAAGTAGAGATCTACTCGGGTTTGCTATTGAAGGCAATCGAGGAGTAACCAAGGGAACTCGAGGACGAAAGGAGTTGTTGAGGTGTTGACAAGAGTTTGGAATAGGCAAGTTCGTAAGTTCTGCAGTGTGGAGGTAAAAGTAAAAGAGAAAGAAAAGAAGTATCGCCTTATATAGAGAGAAGAGAATTCGAAGGGACAGGGACCGGTAGAACCGGTCAAAGCACTTCCTTCGCTCGGCATTAATGTCGATTGGCATTTGTATGACATTCGGCATTAGTATGTCGTTCAGCATACAATGCATCGACCGACATTCTGAATAAGGACTCGAGGCAATGCACGGAAGACACGTGATTTAAAGCGCATCATGTTCATCCACATGATGCACTTTGGGGGGCAAGTGTTACATGGAGGTTTAACCAAGTAACTAGAGGCACAGCATAAGCATCATTCGGCATTGGAAGTACCGTTTGGCATCCAGGCCTCGTTCGGCATCGAAGCCCCATTTGGCACAACAAGGTTGATCAGCATCGGAAGCATCGTTCGACATTCAACCTCGTTCGGCATTCAAAGGTTGTTCGGCATCGGAAGCCTCGTTCAGCATTCAACCTCGTTCGGCATTCAAAGGTTGTTCGGCATCGGAAGCCTCATTCGGCATTCAACCTCGTTCGGCATTCCAGCCTCGCCTGGCATTCCAGCCTCGACCGGCGTTCCTGCCTCGTATGGCATTCTAGCATCGTTCGGCATTCCATCATCGCTCGGCATTCAAGCCTCAACCGGCATTCCAGCCTCGTTCGGCACATGGCCTCGCTCGGCTTAAGCATGTCCTTCGGCATCTCCCCTCGATCGGCATTGGACCTCGTTCGGCCTACACATTTCACTTAACACACTGCCTCGTTCGGTTTGGAGACATGGCTCGGCATTTTCCGTTCGACATTTATGGCTCGGCACACAGAAGTCACTCACCACGGGCCGAGGTATCTGGCTGCTAGGCCCGTTAGGGAAGTCCAACCCATCTTCGTCTATAAATAGAAGGGCAGGGGCACAGTGGAAGAGACCTTTTTTCGAGAACACTGGGAAGACTCTACCGCTTTCAAGACTTATTATTTTCAGTTCAAACTTGTATTCAAGTCATTAATATACGGATTGTATCTGTATTTAACTACTTGTGAAAGCAATAAAGAAAAAAACTCAAAGTGGACGTAGGCAGTTACGCCGAACCACTATAAATCTGGTGTTCTAGATTTCTACAGTTAATTTAGTCGATATCTCTCTATTTTAATTTATCTTCTTCGTTTATCTCTCTACACAATCTTTCTAAAGGGGGTTAGTGACTAATTTTGGTGCTAACAAATATTATTTCAAAATTTGATGGAAATTAAAAGGAATTTTGAATATAAAAATATTTATATCGGAATTTGGATTATTTTTAAAGAAATTGAATTGGATAAAACAATAAAATTGATTTTGGATTGTACTTAGCTATTTGTAAGAATATTTTAAAATAATTTATATAAAGATTTTTAACGATGGATTTTAAAATGTTATTTTCTAAAAAATATGGAAAAGAAGTTGAAATCGGTATTTAAAATAGATTTGAAAATAAATGGATTTATAAAAATGAAGTTATAAATGAGAATGTTTATAAACAAGTGAAATACAAATGAGTTATCAATTATAAACGATGTTTATAAATAAAGTAAAAACGATTTTCATTTGATAAATTGGAAATATAAATTCTTAAGAGTGAATGTATAATGAGAAGTGAAAATTGATTTTTGGAAGGAATAGTGGATTCTATGATTGAAATGTGAGAAGGGTTAGGTAATTGGAATGAAATCGATGAGTGATGAATCATGATGGATTTATAAACTGGAATTGGTTATTGAGATTTTTTTTAAAATATTTTTATTAAGAAGTTAAATTATTATAAAAGAAAATTTTATTTATTATACTAGGTAATTTAAACTAGTTAGTATTGAAATATTTTGGGAAAAGTGGATTTTTTCAAATATTTGATATAAATTGAAATAAATTCTAATTTTTATAATTAGATTTGTAAATCGATTAGTTTATTTAAAAGTGAATTGAAGTTGAGTTATCGATGTTTATTTAAAGTGTTTTAATATTTTAAACTTGTTTTAAAAATAAATTTTTATTCTTTAAAATACTTATTATATGTATATGGTTTTGAAATGATTTTAATTTATTTATAAATCCTCTCGAGATTTGTAAACGGTGTTTATTCAACGGATATGATTTTATAAGAGAAATCGTATAGTGGAATTCTAGAAATTTAAGGAAATGTCTGAATTGTCGAAATAAGAGAACTTTGAAAGATGAAGTAGAATTCATAAAGGAAGTTAGAAATTGGTAGTTGGAGTAACAAGTGTAATAGATTTTGGAAATATTAAAGGAAATTAATTAAATAATTCCGGGGACTTATATAATCTGTTATAAACGAAATTAAGGGATTTACAAGTCAAATTGTAAGGATTTTGGAGAAATAGGAAACTAATGGAATATTTTTTCTAAGTATTGGAAATAAATTGATTTTAGTAATAATATACTTATAAATATTCCTAAGTACTGAACTGGAAGGATTTAAAATATTTTAACTAATGGATTATTATATTATAAAAATATTTCCACAGGGTTGAATTATAAATGGGATTGACAAATATTTCTAAGTATTGATATGGTTAAAATATCCTATTGTGGATATATAAATTTGAAGTTGTTTTCAATTATTAAATATACTGGAAGAGATGTGAATGTATATCTTTGTAAAGATATATTGGAATAAATGTTTTTGAAGATCTATAAAATAAGGTCTAGTGACTACTAATGGATGTTATTTGATAGTTAAATAACCGACTATCAGAATTTGACCAAATTCATTAATCGTTTCGAAGAGACCGGGATCAGATTTAATTATCCGAAAACCACTTCGATCCGGTTTGTACGTTACGAATTATGAAATCAAGAAGCTAATGGAGGCAGTGATTTGGAGATTTGGTTTTTCCAGACACATGACAACTTGTATGGATGAATGCTATCATTGCATGTCGAAAGGCATTGTTTGCATTCCAAGTATGAATGCTATCCTAAAGGTAAAACGTAGCCTTAAGCCTCATCAACCGGGAATGACTAAAACATGGGAGATGTAGCAGGGCTAAGTGGGTTGCACCCAATTAGGGTATGTTATCACCTTTCTAGATACCCTGGGAATATATTATAATTATGGATATGGTTGTGCATGAAAAAGAGAGCGCTCGATAAGGGTGGGAACACCCGGGGTGATAACATATTCGGTACTATCCACGTTAAGGGTAGGCCGGTCCTGTGTTGGCAGGGGATCTAGGCGTGGTCCTTGGTACATTTTTCTAGAGGTGTGATGTGGTGTGCGGTACCCCAGTAGCCCAGTCATTGTATAGAATCCAATATCCACTACAAGCCTTTACGGTTTTGATTGTAGAGCCTAGTATGCTGGAATTTAATTAATGCAACAATTTTGGCTATTTTAATAAGTATTTGTACTTGGACACTATTATAATATCATAGGATTTTCTATAAAAATGTTTTGGTTATCGTAAGGTAAAAACCCGTCATGTTTATGTGTGACATGGTCTTACGAGATACCTTTGTTTTCAAAGGATTTTGAAAAAGTAATAATTCAAATTGAGTGTGTTTTCTCATTCTGGTTTTCCAGACTGACTTGAGTGTTATTTTATTATATTGCTTGGGTCAGACCGAGTATTACAGATTCAGGTTAGGATGTTATGGAGCTCAAGAGACGAGCTGGAAAATTTCAGTCGTATACCACATATTTGATTGTATTCTGCTGTGTGTGTAGACTGTATAGTCAGCACCGGTGAGGAAAAGTTATTATAACTGTCCAGTTTGATTGTTGATTGTTGTACTTTAGTAATTGTATGTATATTAACAGCTACAATTTCTTTTGTATAAAAATTTGTTATTATATATTATATTTTGTTCCGCTGCGATTGTGAGATTCTGTGTTGTTGTTTCGGTTTCTTCTATCTTTTTCTTCTTCACCCCTAAAGATTCGTATATTTATTCAATTTGAGTTGGACACGTGTGATTTAGTGTTGACTCAAAGGGTATGGAGATATAGGCCTTTAGAATATAACTGATTACAAGGGATGGGATGAATATAACCAAACCAAATTGAACACAACACATTCGAATGTCTAATAAGTATTCTTGTACATTGAAGAGAAACTATGAGTTTCTTATCAATGTCGAGAATAGATAATCATCGATAGTCAATTAAACCATTAAGAATATCGACTCTACGATATTGTATGATGCGCAAATTCGAAACAGATTCCAAGTACATTATCAAAATATGATTTTGATAGTTGTATTCAAAAGGATATGAAACCTTTGGCCGCATATGTGCCTTTAAGAGTAAGATAAATGCAGTTGGAATGTAATGAGCCACATTGATAAGAATGATACCGTAAATTTCAATTGTTGAAAATAACATAATAGATTCACCATTCAATGTGCTCAATTAAGTTCAGATTTTACTTACAAAATTATTGCATAGTATTACTTTATGTATTGGTATATATGTGTTGAAACAGAAAATTCTAAATAATGATTTAGAACAAACTATTTACACATAATAAACAAAGTGTCTTGAAGCCAGTGGGAGCGATATTAAGTTTGTGAGTTTTTGGATATGATCTACGAATAGATATAAAAGTATCATCCGACAAGCATTAAAATTGAACAAATGTTTTGATAGAAATATCAAATATTTTAATTGTCGATCAAAGTGCGGAGGAAGTGTGTGCTCATAAGAAAGAAAGTTAAAAGGTACATAGATATTTCTAAATCATAAGTAAACAACACATTACTGATTGTTAATGATGTACTTGTGTTAAAATTAGTTTTAGTTGTTTTAATACTCGACGTTAGATTTGTTAAATGATGCGTAACGACCCAGGATCTAATTACTTTAGTTATGGATATTTAAATATATTTTTATAATTAATTAACGGATTTTATAACTCAAATTAAAAATCTTTTAAATAATAATTAATGATGTTGAAATAGTTTTTCAATTTTGTCTACAAAAATAATTGGTTCAAAACAAAATAAAAAAAGTGACCGGAAATCATTATTCGAATTTTCGACTTTTAAGTGTCGAAAAGTTGTCGAAAAACATTGTGCACATTTGTATAACATATATACACATTTATATATAAGTTAGAATACATTTTAGGATATACATATATATTTATACTTTAATTTATTAAAGTGTGAAATGACATTTTTTGAAAATTAAATAAGTTTAAAAAGTAAAAAGGAAAAATTGTCATAACATGTCCTATTTTTGAAAACATAAGTACCAAAGTAAATAAATATATGTTGGCTTTGAAATGAAAAGCAGGGGGACAAGAAAATTATGTGGCAAAAATCTAGTAGAGGGTATGTACTCTTATGCTATTTTAGTAATTTAACTTTTGCACTAGTATATAAACGCGTTTCCTACCATTTTCCTCATTTTTCAAATTCATTTCTACTTTTTAAATTCTCTTCCAAGCTTTCATATACACTTTAATGGCTTTCTAAATATTTCTAAAGCCTAAAATGTTTAGTACATCCACTTTTAAACTTCTAAATTCTTGCTTAAAGATTTCTTTCCTCATTTCAACACCTCTCCTCCACAAAACAAGCACATACCCACCCTTAACCACCTTAGGAGAAGCCCATATACCCTTAAGCAGAACACTTTTGTCCACTTGAACCCTCCAAAAATCTCATTTTTCCAAATTAAAGCGCATAATTAGTTCGTATACAATATCTAGAGGAAGTTGCCTTGATTTAGTCAACTTTTGGTGAGTAAAGTTCTCACCTTTTTACTAATATTCTAAAACACATATCATTGCTTAATTTGTTGTATATATGATGTTTGTTTGGGTGAAAATAATTGTTGGTTTGTATGAATGTATAAGTGCTTGAATTATAGTGATGTTTGGTTATGATTTATATGTGCTTATGTGACATGATTTGAAATTGACTTGAAATGAAGTCTAATGTTTATATTAGCTAGAAAGTTGAGATCTTGGATCATGTAAGTGGTTGTGATGTGAATATGAATTTTATGGATTGAATACATGATGTATGCTAAGAAAGTTAGGACCTTTACTCATTTAAGCGATATGTAATCCCTTGTGTAAAAGCTTTGAACTTGGGTTTTTAATTTAAAAATATATTTAAGTTAAAACTTGCTTGGTTTCAAAAACATGCCTTTATGATTTACAAAGTGGTAAAGTTTCCAAGAGTTAAAGTTTAAAAGATCTAGAAAAACCTAACTTCAAGTTTTGAAATTACAGGTCGTAGAGCGATAGTCGCCGTGGAAGCAGTTTGTAAAACGGACTAGATTTTCAAATCTATAAGTGTTTTACTTAAGTATATTTTACAAAAGTCTTTTCTTACTTATGCTAAGTAATTAGAAATGTATTCATTATTTAATTAATTAATTATTTAATAATGATTATTTAATTAATTAATTAAGGTAATCAGTTCTTAATCATTAATTACAAAAATAATTAGTACCTAAGTGTTAATTAAGTAAGTTAATTATAATTAGTTAAATAATTAAAAGTTAATTATTATTTAATTATTAATTAGGGATTTATTTATTTATTATTTAATTATTTATTTAAGATTAATTAGTAATTAATTATTTATTTAAAAAAGGGTTTAATTATTAATTAATTGTCGATTAAGTTGAATTTAATTAAGATTTTAGTTAAGACTTAATTAAGATTTAGTTATTATTTAATAAATGTTTAATTTATTATTTAATTAATAAATAAGGGTTTTAAATTACTTTGTTTCTAAAATATCGGTTTTGTCTAAAACGGTTTTTCTTTTTCGAAAATGTTTTAAATCAAGGGATTTCTTTGTCGATTACCCTTACGTAACCTCAAACAAATATGAAATCAAAGTTAACGTGTCATGTTTAAATTAAGTATATGGTTATCCATATGCAAATTCTGTATAATTACTCTAAGTAGCGGATTGTCCGATATTTAGAACTTGACCTGTTTTAACTCAGGAAGTATGTTGTGTATATTAGAGTTCCCTGGTGAGGACTCGAATACTGGTTACATACTTCCAAAAGAACCAGAATTGAGTTAGCCGAAAATTATCGTTGTGACGACCCAGATTTTTAACGGCTGTAAATTAATAATTAATTGAATTAAATCATTGGAATATTACTTTAGATAAGTCGAACAAATAAATTCCTGATATCTAAAATATCTGGATATATGAGTTAATTTAAAGGCGTGTTAAATATTTAATCTATATAATTTCGGGAAAGGAAATTACATGTATATAGGAACTCCACTATTTAAATTGAGATAAAACACCCATATATATATATAGATAAACATATATAAGCTTTATGATGCGAATATGTATATTATATATAATGAAAATGTATAAAAAAAGCAATGTGTATGAAAAGGATTATGTATATGTTAACAATACATAAATAAATGTATATACATATATATTATACGAAATAGTGGCAAGGATAAAAGTAATTATATATATATATATAATCATGCCTAAGTAAATGGAATAGATATGAACACAAACATACATGTGCAGGAAAATGACAATACAAGCAAGAATAAAGGGATAAAATGCATAACTATGTACATGCACATATCAATTCATATATGTGTACATAAGAATTAAGATAAGTATGTAATGACTATGGGGAAAATAGCATTAAATGTAGGCATACAACATTTCTAGTCAAGCGTACAAAACAATTAATCAAAAGATCAGATCAAATAAAAATATCTCAGCCTGTACAAGGTTTGCAGCCACACTGCTTGCTTACTTGATACACTTCCATCCTTTATTTATACCCCTACCTTGTTTCATTTTCTTTCACTCGAACTAAATAACAAAAGGGGATAAACTTCACTGCATTTCATGACTTAAAGCAAGCAAAACAACTCAACAGAAGGGAAGATCAAAGACTTGAACAAGAAGCAGGTTCTCTGTTCAAAAATAAATAGTGAGTAAACTCTTGAATCTGTATATATATCTTGGTTTGCCTGTGATCAATGTTTGATTTTGTGATAGTGAAGTGTTTTTATGGATGAAAAATATGCTGCATGAATATATATACTTAAGAATGATGTATGCATGTCTGGAAACAAAAACAAGTTCCAAGCTTTCTCTATTTTTATAGAACTATGAGTAAACTTGTCTTTAAAAGCTTAAACTTGTGATTATCATGATGCCTGTGATAGATTATGGATGAAATGTTGTGAAACAACTTTGCATGGATGGATTAAGATATTTATATATATATTTTAATATGAGATAAACCTGTACATTCAAGCTCTGTTGATTTAACAGATCAAAACTGATTCAAAGACCCAATCCTCCTTCTTCAATCTAATTTTGGTTATAATCTCTAAATAAAAAGTGTTAGAATGAACGTAAAAACAATTTTAAAAATAATTTCAAGTATATAAAGTAATTAATTAATTCAAAAATGAGAATTTACAGTAATGATCAATTAATGCCAGAAAATCAAGTATCCAAATTTCAAGTTTTAATTATATAAACTGATTCGAATGGGAAGACGATGATTTTTGATACATAAATCTAGATTTTTAGGTTTGTAGGTGATGTGAATTTTTAAGTTGATCGAGAAATGATCTTTAGCGAATTCAAGGCGGATGGGTCGAAGCTAGAGGTCGAGTTTATGGCCAGAGGAGGATGAGGGATTGGCGGACTCGGGAAAATTAGAAGCGCGATTTTTCGAGTGTCGTGGCGGCGGGTCAGAATGGATGTAGGGTTTTAGGCGGCATTTTGGCCAAGCTCGGTTTTGGTTCGTTTGTGCAGTCGATAATCGATCAGAGTTGTGCGCATGAAGGGTGATGGTTGGAGTAGGTTGTGACGAAGCTTGGGCTGGAGTTTCGTGGCCACCGGTGGTCTGCGGTGGTGATGCTGGGGAGTTTTTGATGATCAACTTGTTTCTAGATTCATTCGAATTGCTCGATTTCTTGTTGATGGGTTTTCGAATTTTCTGGGTTGTCGAGTGGGTTGACGATGACGTCGCCGACATGATGATGGTCTCGATGCCGGTCGGAGATGAGCAGAATGCTGGTGCACGTGCACAAGTCTTAGTCATATCTGTTGATGTTGCTGTGATTGGATGCTTCGGGGAAGTTGGTGATTTACTCGGGGTCGCTCTCGAGTTTGATCGGTATTGTGATTGAGTTTGGTTCGGGGAATGGATATGGTTTGTCTCGGAGTTTTTGGGGTTTGGACTCGGGCCTGTACCGAACTATTTTTGCAGAGTTGATGGTGATAAATAAATCAAGTTTTTAAGCAAAAGTAAAATATTTGTTAAGTTTCAAAGCAAAGTTTCAAAGCCAATATTAACAAGTTTTCAAAGTAGATATTTATAAAATTTTCAAGAACAAGTTCAAATATAAAGTATAGGTCTTATGTTTATCTTAAAATTTAATTAAGATTTTGGGTAATCATAGATTAATTAAATTAATGAAGAAATTGAAGAGAAGATTAACTATTTAATGATTAAGGAACAATTAATTTATAATTGAGGGTTATCAATTAATTAATTAGAGATTAATTAATTGGTAATTTGAGATAAATTAATTGGTAATTAGAGATTAATTAATATAAGTCATTAGAGATTAATTACTTAAATGATAATTACTTAATGTAAGTAATTAAAGGATAAATTTGTTAAGGGTTAATTAATTTAATTAGTAATTAAAGGTTAAATTAGTTAATAATTAAAGATTAATTAATTGAGGATAATTAACCAATGGGATAATTACTTAATGAAGGAAAATGGATAATTAATTTAGAATTGATAATTAAAGGATGATTAATTAATTGGTTTGTAATTAATTAATGTTAAGTAAAGGTAATCAAGTGATTAAAGATTAGTAATTAATTTAATTAGAGATAAATTAAATTAGTTTTGGGTAAATGATCAATCTTGCTTATGAATGATGGAATGATGTAAATGCCTTGAATTTGTTGATATCCCTGATATGAAGTGTTTTCTGATATGATGTGTTTTGATAGACAGTGATATATGGTTATCTATCGTTGATGAATTGCTGTGTATAAAAGTGATACCCTGTATTTAAAAATTGAATTGAATCAAATTGAATAACTTGGGTTAAGATGACATGAGATTCGAAGAGACCGGGGTCGGATATTAGTAAATACCCGAAACCACCTCGATTCCTTTATAAATTGATCTGTGGATAGGTTGAAATGAAATGATTCGTGTGAATGGAACTATTTAATCTAAGTTTTAATACTTAAAAATTGATATGAGAAATAAGAGATGTTTATTACAACTTGTGAAGTTGTAACTTAATACAAGTTACCCGGGTGTATATAAGTTGTATAGTTTTGTATTCCATGTTAGATGGGTTTACTCACGTTGGTTTCCAGCCTGACCCGGGTGTTACTTTGATGTAATGCTCGGGTCAGACCGAGTATTACAGATTTTCAGGTAAGGACGTTCTGGAGCTCAGGAGACGAATTGGATGGCAGGAACGTATAGAGTGTTTCCGCTGTTATATTATTTCTATCTATCTGAGGCATATTTGATTTGTATATGTCCAGTGTTGGGTATGAAAGTAACTCTGATGTATTATAAATGTATTTGACTGATACAGTATTCTTTGTAAACTGATATTATTTGATATTATATTTTGATCCGCTGCGATTTGTAAGAATCAGTGCTGTGTTTCTGTTCCTTCTTCTTCTATCTCTTTCTTCTTTTTCTAACTATCTGGAATTTTCGTGATTGAAAATTTCGGGTCGTTACACTTGGAATCAGAGCAAAGGTTAAGCAAGAACCTTGGCTCTGGTGGGTGTACTCATAAGGATGGGGTCAATAGTACCCTAGAATGAGTTGAGTGTATATATATATAAGAGCGTACTTTTTATTTTCTTATATAAAGATTTTAAATGATTTTATATAAGAATATATTTTGATATATATAAAGCAATATTTCTTACTAATAAATGTTAAGGTAATTGGTTGTTAAATTATTGAATTAAATATAAGAGGTAATAGAAATACAACTAAATTGAAATTAAATAAAGGTGAGTTTGAAATGGATTTAAACTGAATTTAAACCTTGAATTTGGGGAAAAGTTTCAGAATAAGATAAAAATGAAATGTTTTAGATAAGTATGACTTATAAATTGGAATTGAAGATAATTTAAATTGTGAAGTCTTAAATCTAAGTCCAGAAAATTTGGAATTTGTTTCAAAGTATTAAAAGAAATTTATTTGAATTAAAACCAAAAATGGTTTAAATTTAAGGTATAACTTGGTGTGCAAAGGAAATATGTATATATGAGGGATATACGTAATGTCAAAGATGATTTGAAATAAACTCTAAATGTTGTGTTTTAAATTTGGAATGTAATGTGAAAACCCAAGGTGATAAGTTTTTGAACTTATAAGATTAATAATGTGAAGTTTAAAATTTGAAGTGGGAATTCAAATTTGAGTAAGTTTGACGGGATTAAATTGAATTTAACTTAAAGGAAGTTAAATAAGTTTGGAATAAACAACCTGAATTGGAAATTTCAAGATGAAATTGAGATTTAACTTAGGAAAGTTAAATGGGTTGATTTGGTAGGGAATTATATGTGATCTCAAATAGGTTTGAGATCTGGAATGGGTAGTGGATGATGAATGTTTTAAATAAATTGGATGATAGAAGGTGGTAATATCTATTCCATTATTGGAATTAAATAGAATTAAACTTTAATTTGAAATTACTTAAGTAATTTTGATTTTAAAGATAAAAATTAAACTTGAGAAAATGAGATCACTTTGAACATTAAGATTTGAATGTTTAAAATGAACATGTAAATTGAAATGGTTAAGGAGAGGTTCCAAGATTTAATTTGGGTAATAAATTGAATTTCAAAGATTAAATTGTTTAAAAAGGGGATTGAATTATTATTTGAACCTAAAAATAAGTTTATGTAGAAGTAAAGGTAAATTAAAATGGAATTTTGAAATTTGAACTCAGAATTAAATGGTTAGGCTGTTAAATTAGAAGTAAAGGTAAATTTGATTTAAGGGATTAAATCAACATTTAAAAATTTAACTCGAATTTATATAATTCGAGATGGTTTAAAATGGAGATTTAAACTGAATTTGATTTGAATTAATGGGAATTGTGATTGAAGATGGATAAGTATAAAATTCAAATGGAAGATTTGGATTGGGATTAATTCATATAGAAATTGAAATAATTTAAAATTGAAGTGAATTCAATTTGAAATTAGTCTAAATTAATTGGGATAATTTGGAATTGTAATTAAAGTGGATATGTTTAAAATCAAATGGAATTTGATTTGAATTTGGAAAGAAATTGAGGTTAATTCAACTTGAATTGGGGATAATCAAGTTCAAGGGAAATTGAAGTTATTCAAATTAGAAGTTAGTCAATTTAAATGGAAGTGGAAATTTAAATTGAATTGATGGGGAATTGAACAGTTTGACTCTGGACCATTTTCAAAATAAATTGTTTTAATATAAATCTATTTTTCCAAACTATTTACTATACAACTTTTCTTTTTAAACCTAAAACTATCTTAAGCTTGTTTTACAATTATTTTTGGAACTATTTAACAATTTTACAACTGTTTTATAAACTAATTACTATTTCTCAACTATTTTACAAATTAATTACTATTTTACAACTATTTTGCAATTATTTAAAATTTCTATAACTATTTTATCAATACATAACTGTTTTACAGCCATTTTACAAACTAATTATTATTTTTCAACTACTTATCTATTTTTAAAAATTTTCAAGCTATTTTCTAAATATAAGCTGGACAGAGTTCAAACTGTTATTGATTAAATACCCAACTGAGATAAGAATTGAAGTGATAATCCAAATGGGGATTAAGGCAAATGTGAATAAGTGGATAAAATCAAAGTGAGGATGAATAGAAAGGAGAAATTGATTTAACTGATAATCAATGAAGATAAATACGTAGGATGTACGTACATTATTCTATTCGCATAGTGATTTGATCCAGATTCGAGCATAGAATTTCGAGATAGTATTATCAATCCGAGTTGGGATTTTCCACTCGATTTTCGACGGCGAACCTGGATATGGATTTTTGATTGGTTCTGGATATTCTCTATCATAGCTGTGACTATGCAAGGAGAATGACGGTTTCTGATCAAGAAACCAGATCTGAGTCCGCACTAGGAAGTCGTGTGGACAATGCTAGTTCGGAAGTGAAATTGTGTGATCGAGTGAACGATCAGATTGATATTGCGTATGGATGATATGTGGACATCGTACGGGTGTGAATGAAATTGATATTGAAAATTTGTGGATAAGAACTGTAAATTGGTTTTTGAATGAAAGGTATATTTTATGAAATATATGGTAAAGTAAAATGAAAATTTGAAATTTCTATGATTTAAGATTCACTTTATGAAGAAGGTAATGTGGTTAATAACTTTATAAAAGAGTAATCAAATTTGAAATTTGATTTGGAATAAACAAAGTTACGAATCTTTGTTATATATATGATAAAACTCCTCTTGTTGAATCTTTGCCAGAAGAAAAGGGTTTTTGGAGGTATTTGAAGTATAAAAGTGAATTTATACAAATACAAATTGATTCAAAGATTTTTCAAAACTTATATATATATGTATTTATAAAAAGGATTTGTGAAAATGATCTTGAGGAAAGGTTTTGGGAACCTATGGCATTTGGAAAGGCTTTTGATTTTTTGGGTAAAACCAATATTGGAATTTGGAAAATCCTAATATGAGAATTATCGATTTTGGGAATCGATTTTGGGAATCGATTTTGTAAAGGAGCTTTATATGAGATTCATACTAGGTGTATGATTTGGAAAATACTATATGTGTATAGTATAAAGTGTTTTGAAGTGGCTCTGGGGAAAAAGGCGCTCCATTGAAATGAACTTCTCAAGAGTGCCACAGGATGGTACTGCCTTGAGCCTCTAAGGGAGAGGTTCTAAAGTTGATCCTGTGAGGAGTTCGGACAAAACTAGTTCCTGAGGATTATTGTGTAGCGAAAGTCGAGGGCGCTGGTGCCTACAGAGGCATTTGGGTTATGCTGTGACGACACTGTAACTCGATGTCACTGTGATCTACTACAGACCATAGCGAAAGTTGTGTGTGCCGCTGAGAGCCAACGGTCTACGTTTGATTTTATATCGGTAAACTGTGACCTATGTAAGAGTGGAGAAGTTTCATTTTTGACAGCGAAAATCGTGTGTGCCGCTGAGAGCCAACGGTTACATGGACTTTTGCTGCGACGGCAACGTAACCCTGGAATGTAACTGCGATCTGTTGTGGGTTCCATGGCGTAATCGAGTGGCGTGGAGACCTACAGTTACATGGACTTTTGCTGCGATGGCAACGTAACCCAGGATGTAACTGCGACCATGGATGGGGGTGATGATTTCCAGAGCATTTTCACCAAAGTTATTTCCTCTATTTTTGAAACTGTTTTCTATATTTTCAATAAAATTATTTTCCAAAGTATTTTCACTGGGTGTTGGAAACGAGTTTACCAAGTACTTATAGATTTTCAGTCCTACGCCTGATCAACGTATGACCGAATTTCTGTGAGAACAAGGATGGACTTGTTGAAACATCGAGTTATAAAAGTATTTTAGTAATATTATATAGATTTTTAAAGTGATTTAAAAATGATTAAAGAATATTTATCTTATTTTAAGCATTTTATTAATTCTAGTTTCGTTCCTTTTCGAGGACGAAAAGTTCTAAAGGGGGGAGGAATGTGACGACCCAGATTTTTAACGGTTGTAAATTGATAATTAATTGAATTAAATCATTAGAATATTACTATAGATAAGTCGAACAAATAAATTCCTGATATCTAAAATATCTGGATATATGAGTTAATTTAAAGGCGTGTTAAATATATAATCTATATAATTTCAGGAAAGTAAATTACATGTATATAGGAACTCCACTATTTAAATTGAGATAAAACACCTATATATATATATATAAACATATATAAGATTTATGATGCGAATATGTATATTATATATAATGAAAATGTATACAAAAGCAATGTGTATGAAAAGGAATATGTATATGTTAACAATACACAAATAAATGTATATACATATATATTATACGAAATAGTGGCAAGGTTAAAAGTAAATAAATATATATATATATATAATCATGCCTAAGTAAATGGAATAGATATGAACACAAACATACATGTGCAGGAAAATGACAATACAAGCAAGAATAAAGGGATAAAATGCATAACTATGTACATGCACATATCAATTCATATATGTGTACATAAGAATTAAGATAAGTATGTAATGACTATGGGGAAAATAGCATTAAATGTAGGCATACAACATTTCTAGTCAAGCGTACAAAACAATTAATCAAAAGATCAGATCAAATAAAAATATCTCAGCCTGTACAAGGTTTGCAGCCACACTGCTTGCTTACTTGATACACTTCCATCCTTTATTTATACCCCTACCTTGTTTCATTTTCTTTCACTCGAACTAAATAACAAAAGGGGATAAACTTCACTGCATTTCATGACTTAAAGCAAGCAAAACAACTCAACAGAAGGGAAGATCAAAGACTTGAACAAGAAGCAGGTTCTCTGTTCAAAAATAAATAGTGAGTAAACTCTTGAATCTGTATATATATCTTGGTTTGCCTGTGATCAATGTTTGATTTTGTGATAGTGAAGTGTTTTTATGGATGAAAAATATGCTGCATGAATATATATACTTAAGAATGATGTATGCATGTCTGGAAACAAAAACAAGTTCCAAGCTTTCTCTATTTTTATAGAACTATGAGTAAACTTGTCTTTAAAAGCTTAAACTTGTGATTATCATGATGCCTGTGATAGATTATGGATGAAATGTTGTGAAACAACTTTGCATGGATGGATTAAGATATTTATATATTTTTTAATATGAGATAAACCCGTACATTC
Organism: Allium fistulosum; assembly: GCA_030737815.1. Lineage (NCBI taxonomy): Eukaryota > Viridiplantae > Streptophyta > Magnoliopsida > Asparagales > Amaryllidaceae > Allium > Allium fistulosum. Next base: position 602,855,023 of record CM060903.1, read on the forward strand.
AAGCTCTGTTGATTTAACAGATCAAAACTGATTCAAAGACCCAATCTCCTTCTTCAATCTAATTTTGGTTATAATCTCTAAATAAAAAGTGTTAGAATGAACGTAAAAACAATTTTAAAAATAATTTCAAGTATATAAAGTAATTAATTAATTCAAAAATGAGAATTTACAGTAATGATCAATTAATGCCAGAAAATCAAGTATCCAAATTTCAAGTTTTAATTATATAAACTGATTCGAATGGGAAGATGATGATTTTTGATACATAAATCTAGATTTTTTAGGTTTGTAGGTGATGTGAATTTTTAAGTTGATCGAGAAATGATCTTTAGCAAATTCACGGCGGATGGGTCGAAGCTAGAGGTCGAGTTTATGGCCAGAGGAGGATGAGGGATTGGCGGACTCGGGAAAATTAGAAGCGCGATTTTTCGAGTGTCGTGGCGGCGGGTCAGAATGGATGTAGGGTTTTAGGCGGCATTTTGGCCAAGCTCGGTTTTGGTTCGTTTGTGCAGTCGATAGTCGATCAGAGTTGTGCGCATGAAGGGTGATGGTTGGAGTAGGTTGTGACGAAGCTTGGGCCGGAGTTTCGTGGCCACCGGTGGTCTGCGGTGGTGATGCTGGGGAGTTTTTGATGATCAACTTGTTTCTAGATTCATTCGAATTGCTCGATTTCTTGTTGATGGGTTTTCGAATTTTCTGGGTTGTCGAGTGGGTTGACGATGACGTCGCCGACATGATGATGGTCTCGATGCCGGTCGGAGATGAGCAGAATGCTGGTGCACGTGCACAAGTCTTAGTCATATCTGTTGATGTTGCTGTGATTGGATGCTTCGAGGAAGTTGGTGATTTACTCGGGGTCGCTCTCGAGTTTGATCGGTATTGTGATTGAGTTTGGTTCGAGGAAGGGATCGGGTTTGTCTCGGAGTTTTTGGGTTTTGGACTCGGGCCTGTACTGAACTATTTTTGCAGAGTTGATGGTGATAAATAAATCAAGTTTTTAAGCAAAAGTAAAATATTTGTTAAGTTTCATAGCAAAGTTTCAAAGCCAATATTAACAAGTTTTCAAAGTAGATATTTATAAAATTTTCAAGAACAAGTTCAAATATAAAGTATAGGTCTTATGTTTATCCTAAAATTTAATTAAGATTTTGGGTAATCATAGATTAATTAAATTAATGAAGAAATTAAAGAGAAGATTAACTATTTAATGATTAAGGATAAATTAATTTATAATTGAGGGTTATCAATTAATTAATTAGAGATTAATTAATTGGTAATTTGATATAAATTAATTGGTAATTAGAGATTAATTAATATAAGTCATTAGAGATTAATTACTTAAATGATAATTACTTAATGTAAGTAATTAAAGGATAAATTTGTTAAGGGTTGATTAATTTAATTAGTAATTAAAGATTAAATTAATTAATAATTAAAGATTAATTAATTGAGGATAATTAACCAATGGGATAATTACTTAATGAAGTAAAATGGATAATTAATTTAGAATTGATAATTAAAGGATGATTAATTAATTGGTTTGTAATTAATTAATTAATGTTAAGTAAAGGTAATCAAGTGATTAAAGATTAGTAATTAATTTAATTAGAGATAAATTAAATTAGTTTTGGGTAAATGATCAATCTTGCTTATGAATGATGGAATGATGTAAATGCCTTGAATTGGTTGATATCCCTGATATGAAGTGTTTTCTGATATGATGTGTTTTGATAGACAGTGATAGTATGGTTATCTATCGTTGATGAATTGCTGTGTATAAAAGTGATACCCTGTATTTAAAAATTGAATTGAATCAAATTGAATAACTTGGGTTAAGATGACATGAGATTCGAAGAGACCGGGGTCGGATATTAGTAAATACCCGAAACCACCTCGATTCCTTTATAAATTGATTTGTGGAATCAATAGGTTGAAATGAAATGATTCGTGTGAATTGAACTATTTAATCTAAGTTTTAATACTTAAAAATTGATATGAGAAATAAGAGATGTTTATTACAACTTGTGAAGTTGTAACTTAATACAAGTTACCCGGGTGTATATAAGTTGTATATTTTTGTATTCCATGTTAGATGGGTTTACTCACGCTGGTTTCCAGCCTGACCCGGGTGTTACTTAGATGTAATGCTCGGGTCAGACCGAGTATTACAGATTTTCAGTTAAGGACGTTCTGGAGCTCAGGAGACGAGTTGGATGGCGGGAACATATGGAGTGTTTCCGCTGTGATATTATTTCTGTCTATCTGAGGCATATTTGATTTGTATATGTCCAGTGTTGGGTATGAAAGTAACTCTGATGTATTATAAATGTATTTGACTGATACAGTATTCTTTGTAAACTGATATTATTTGATATTATATTTTGATCCGCTGCGATTTGTGAGAATCAGTGCTGTGTTTCTGTTCCTTCTTCTTCTGTCTCTTTCTTCTTTTTCTAACTATTTGGAATTTTCGTGACCGAAAATTTCGGGTCATTACAATCGCTTAGTTTGGAGCCCCTGATTACGGATAAGTATAATTTATCTGAATCGCTCAAAACTAATAACGCTCGCAATGGATTATTAGGAAGTATGCTATAGAGATGTACTATTCTTCCTAGGGTGATTCCAAAATGGAAAATAGTAAATGTTGAATGTTTGTTCGATCTGGGAACAACTTGTATGGATGAATGCTAGCATTGCATTGGTTGCCTAGAAAGCAGTGTTAGCATTCCAAGTTGGTCTACTTAAAATAAAGGTAATCGTAACCTCAAGCCTCACACCCGGGAATGACTAAAATTAAGGGATATGCTTCAAGGCTATGTGGTTTGCTACCATTAAGGTATGATCATCACCCAATATAGATCGATATTATAGATTTGTATGCTCATGGTCCATTTAGGTTGTTGATCCTAACCAGGGTGATGACATATTCGGTGCTATCTAGAAAGTGGTAGGGCCGGTCTTGACTCGCAAGGAGTCCATGTGAGGCCCTCGGTGTGTTTTATCTAAAGATGCACTATGGTAAGTGGTACCTCGGTGCCTTGTCATTGTTGGAATCCATTTTCCAATACGTGCCTTTACGGACTTAGTTGTGCCCAACTACTAAAATGTGAGATGCAAGCATTTCAGCTATATTAAATATTTATTTTAAACTTAGACATTATGATAATATCAAATGATTTTATATAGAAATGTTTAGGTTATCGTAAGGTAAAAACATGTCCGTGTTTATGCGCGGCATGGTCTTACGATATACTTTTGGTTTGAAATTTTTTTATAAAGTTAAAAACTTATGCTTTATTCACACCAGACCCATGTCTGACCCAGAGTTTTATTTTCTTTCCCTAAAACTCTTGGGTACTCAAATTTGTACGAGTAGCCAAGTGATCTAGGTTTCTTACATATGCATTTTGGAAGAGCTTGGAGCAGGTGGCTTCACCGATAGCTAGCTATTATCTTATTCCGCTGTGTATGTATGTACTTTGTATCGGTTATGTTGGGATAGACAGTTATAACTGTCCCAGTTTGAAATTTGTACTGTCTGACTTTGATGTAATATTATTTTGGTGATGACTTAGTATGATCTTATGTTGATTATTGTATATCCTGTTGTGTTGTAAGATTCTATGTTGTTTAGTTTCTTCTTATCTTACTTTTCTTTACCCCAACGACTCGTCTTTCGAAGTAAGAAAAGCGAATTGTTACACTTGGTATCAGAGCTTAGGTTCAGCGAATACCTAGGTTTTGGATTGGGGTCAACTTCGAGAGCGCAGTACACATATATATCCCTATTAGTTAGATCAACTTTGATAGGTTTGATTAGTACACTTCCTTAAAGATTTATCTCGTCTAAGTATCTTAAAAATATCTTACTTTGTTCAGGTAGTAAGAATGAGCTCGATAAGGGTACGAGAAAGAGGAAGCAGTAGCAAAAAAACCACAAATGGAAGAACCCTGAATGTTAGAAAGGGTGGAATAGCTGCTGAGGCCGTAGCTCCAGTACAGCCTCGAGTAAACTTTGCAACTCTGTACAAAGACTTCACAAATCTAGGAGGAAAACCTTTCAAGGGTACCGAATCTATCATTGAAGTACAAGCTTGGCTATGGTCATGTGAGAAGATTTTGAAAGGTTTGGACATTTCTGATAATCAAAAATGGTTCTTGGCATCATGGCAATTGCAAATGGGTGCAGCTGCATGGTGGGATTCTATAACTGCAAATGTTCCAGAAGATGAGTTCTCATGGGATCGATTCAAAGAAGTATTCGAAGACCAAATCATGCCAGCTATAGGAAAAAATCGATTATATAAAAGTTTTATGGATCTCAAGTAGAGTGACCTATTGGCGGGTGAATATGAGATGAAGTTTAATGAGTTATCTCGTTTTGGTCCTGGACTTATTGACACCCCGCTAAAAAAGAATGAGAAGTCTGTATTGGGTATGTGAGAAGAGTTCCATGAAAAGATGACCACTCATATAAAGGAATCATTTTTGGATCTAGTAGACATGGCCTTGAGATATGAAGTGCTTTTGAAGAAGATGCCAGTAGCAGCAGTAGCACCCAGTGGCGGTACTGTTAATCCAAATAAAAGGAAGTTTAACCCAAACTAGAAAAGAAAGCAGGGTAAGAGAAAACCAGTAGGAGGAGATCAGGGAAACAAATATAAAGATGTTGTTTATTTCAATTGTAATAAAAAGGGGCATATTTCAACACACTATTAGCAGGCGAAGACTATCTCTCCAATGGTCCAGAAGACGCTTTGCTATATTTCCATCAGCTTGGACACATGGTTAAGGACTGTCCACTATTGAAGAAGGGTCAGCAGATTAAGGTCTATGCTATTAAGGATGAGCCCTCAACCTCTGAAGATGTTAACGGGAAGGAAGTCTTGGAAGGTACTTTACTTATTAATAGCATTTTTGTTAGAGCTTTGTTTGATACCGGAGCTTCTCATAGTTTCGTCTCTAAAGAATTGGTAGATAGATTAGAATATACCTCGGAATTTGTAGAAACCCCTATATGTGTGTCAAATCCCGTTGGTGGTATGACCAGTCTATGTTTAATTTGTAAGAATGTACAAATTTCCTACCTTACCCATCGTTTCCCATGAAACAAGTTTGTGCTTAATTTTAAAGGTTTTGATGTTTTTCTTGGAATGGATTGGCTAGCTAAGTATAATGCTATCCTTGACTGCGTTAATCAAAGTATAGTGTTGAAAGCCAAGACTGGATGGGTATTGGAAAGAATATCTATGAAGTCCTAGATAATCGTATGAATAGTTTCCTTATTCCTTACAATCATCCCAAGAAGAGCTAGATTCTATTTAAAGATTTCCCGGATATTTTTGAGCCGATTAGCAGTTTGCCTCCCCATCGAGAAATTGAATTTCGTATTGATCTAGTTCCCAGTGTGAAACATGTTATTCAACCCTTACATAGAATGGCCCCGAGAGAGAAGCAGGAGCTAATAAGTCAAACCAATGATTTATTAAGAAGAGGGCTGACTTTCGAGTTGGGGATCGGCAGTAGTTTTTGTGGCTAAGTCTGATGGTTCTTTAAGATTGTGTGTAGACTATAGGGAGTTGAATAAGCAGATCATTCGGAATAAGTATCCATTACCCCGAATAGATAATATGTTTGACCAACTTAATGGGGCTAGAGTATTTTCCCAATTGGACCTCACAACGAGTTTCCATCAGATAAGGGTAGCGGAGAATGGTATACCCTTAACTGCTTTTAGAGGGCCAGACCTTTTCTACGAATGGTTGGTTATGACTTTTATGCTAACCAATGCACCTGTATTTTTTGTTGATCTTATGAATCGATTTTTTAGGGATGTTCTAAATAAGTTTGTGTTGGTTTTCATTGATGACATCCTTATTTATTCCAAGACTAAAGAAGAGCATAAACTCCATTTGGAACTAGTGTTAGAAACTTTAAGGAAAAACGTCTTAAAGGCTAAGTTTTCTTAGTGCCACTTTTGGCAGTCAGAAGTGAGATATTTAGGTCATGCTGTATCAGGAGATGACATTCCAGTTGACCCAACTAAGGTAGTTGTTGTGCAAGACTTTAAAAGACCCCAAACTCCAACGGAAGTTGGCGGGTTATTATAGGAAGTTCATAGAGGATTATTGTAAGACCGCTTCTCATCTAACCAAGCTGACGAAAAAAGATGTTAAATTTGAGTGGACTCTAAAGTGTGAAGAAGCATTCCTTGAGTTAAAAGAAAGGTTGACCAGTGCCCTAGTTTTAGCTATTATAGATGGAGGAGAGGGGTTGACTATTTATATCGATGCTAGTAGAGTTGGGTTGGGTGCAGTTTTGATGCAGCATGGGAAGGTCATAACCTATGCAAGTAGATAGTTGAAGCCTCACAAGAAGAATTATGCAATGCATGACTTGGAACTATTAGCCGTAGTATTTGCGTTGAAGATGTGGAGGCACTACTTGCTGGGTAAGAATCATTCTATTAATCTTTAGTTTATTACTAATCTTTAAGGATCCTTGTAGTAATTGCCTTCTTTAAATAGGTGAAAAGTTTGAGCTTTTCACGGATCACAAGTCCTTGAAGTACCTTTTCACTCAGAATGACTTGAACTTGAGGCAGCGACGATGGCTAGAATTCCTGGCAGCTTACGACTTGGATATTCTCTATATGCCAAGGAAAGCAAATGTGGTGGCTAGAATGTTTGTTCGATCTGTCAAAAGATAAAAGGCGATCACCAAAAGACGGCTGGTTTACTTCAACCCTTGAAAATACCGAATTGGAAATGGGAAATGATATCATTGGAACCCAGAACCAAGAAAGGAAATGAAGGTGTATGGATCACTAGAGATCGGCTAACGAAAAGTGCTCATTTTATTACAGTAAAGCCGACAAGAACTGCAGCTTCTTTGGCAAAAATTTATATAATAGAGATAATAATATTGCATGGAGTCCCAGTAAGTATAGTAAGTGATGGAGATCCTATCTTTACCAGTCTGTTTGGGAGGAGTTGCAAGTAGCTTTAGGAATAAAGCTAAGCTTGAGCACATCATGTCACCCCCAAATAAATGGACAAATGGAGAGAGTGAATCAGATTCTAGAAGATCTTTTAAGGGCGTGTATTTTAGATTTTGGAGGATCATGGGAAGATCATCTTCATTTAGTGGAATTATCCTACAATAATAGCTATCAAGCGAGCATTGGCATAACACCCTACGAAGCTCTCTATGGACGTCCTTGTAAGTCGCCGGCATGTTGGGTTGAGACTGAGATCGGCTAGTACTTAGACTAGAAATGATTCAAGAAACTACTAAAAAGGTTGCGGTGATAAAGAGAAGGATGAAGTAAGCCCAAGATTGCCAAAAATTTACGTCGATAAAAGGAGAAGAGATTTGGAATTTGAAGTCGGAGACTCTATATTTGTAAGGATCGCCCCAATAAGAGGAGTTGTTCGATTTGGAAGGGCTGGGAAGCTAGCACCCAGGTATATTGGACCTTTTAAGATTATTGAAAGGATTAGATTTCTCGCCTATAAGGTTGAATTACCAGAAAGATTGTCGGTGGTCCATAATGTTTTTCATGTGTCTCATTTGAGAAAGTATGTTCATGATCCATCATTGATTGTGGAGCCGACGGTTTAAGAGGATTTTGAGGTATTATCGAACTTGACGGTGATCAGGCATCCAGTTCATATTATAGATCAGGATGAGAAGAGGTTGTACAATAAGGTGGTGAAGTCAGTAAAGATTCAGTGGAGTGAGGATCCCCGGGATTGTACTTGGAAGATGGTGGATCACATGAGGAAGTCTATCCAGAATTGATGTTAGGATAGTCATTGTTTGTATGTATAGTGTATGCATTATTGTGTTATGGATGCATAGTGTATGTCCTTTGTATGGATTTCATGCTACATAATAAATGACCTTTTGAGTTATTATGAGTTATCTCTTTGTTTGCTACTTTCAGGACAAAATTCTTTTAAGGGGGAAAGAGTGTAACAATCCAGGATTTAATTACTTTAATTATGGATATTTAAATATATTTTTATAATTAATTAATGGATTTTATAACTCAAATTAAAACACTTTTAAATAATAACTAATGATGTTGAAATAGTTTTAAAATTTTGTTTACAAAAATAATTAGTTCAAAACAAAATAGAAAATGTGACCGAAAATCATTTTTCGAATTTTTGACTTTTAGGTGTCAAGAGTTATTGGAAAACATTATGCATATTTGTGTAACATATATACATATTTATATACAAGTTAGAATACATTTTAGGATATACATATATATATACACACACTTTAATTTATTAAAGTGTGAAATGACATTTTATGAAAATTAAATAAGTTTATAAAGTTAAAAGGAAAAAATGTCATAACATGTCATGTCTTTAAAATCATAAGTACCAGAGTAAATAAATATATGTTGGCTTTGAAATGAAAAGGAGGAGGACAAGAAAATGACGTGGCAAAAATCTAGTGGAGGGTATGTGCTCTTAGGCTATTTTAGTAATTTAACTTTTGCACTAGTATATAAACTCATTTCCTACCATTTTCCTCATTTTCTAAATTCATTTCTACTTTCTAAATTCTCTTCCAAGCTTTCATATACATTTTAATGGCTTCCTAAATATTTCTAAAAGCCTAAAAAGTTTAGTACATCCACTTTTAAACTTCTAAATTCTTGTTTAAAGCTTTCTTTCCTCGTTTCAACTCCTCTCCTCCACAAAACAAGCATATACCCACCCTTAACCACCTTAGGCCAAGCCCATATACCCCTAAGTAGAACGCTTTTGTCCACTTGAACCCTCCAAAAATCTCATTTTTCCAAACTAAAGCGAAGACTTAGCTCGTATACAATATCTAGAGGAAGTTGCCTTGATTTAGTCAACTTTTGGTGAGTTAAGTTCTTACCTTTTTACTAAGATTCTAAAATATATATCATTGCTTAATTTGTTGTATATATGATGTGTGTTTGGGTGAAAATAATTGTTGCTTTGTATGAATGTATAAGTTCTTGAATTATAGTGATGTTTGGTTTGATTTATATGTGCTTATGTGACATGATTTGAAATTAGACTTGAAATGAAGTCTAATGTTTATATTAGTTTGAATGTTGAGATCTTGGCTCATGTCAGTGGTTGTGATGTGAATATGAATGTTATGGTTTGAATACATGATGTATGCTAAGAAAGTTAGCACCTTTGCTTGTTTAACCGACATGCAATCCCTTATGTAAAAGCTTTGAACTTGGGTTTAAAATTTAAAAATATATTTGATTTAAACTTGTTTGGTTTCGAAAACACGCCTTTATGATTTACAATGTGGTAGAGTTTCCAAGAGTTAAAGTTTAAATGATTTAGAAAAAACCAACTTCAAGTTTTGAAATTACGGGTCGTATAGCGATAGTCGCTATGGAAGCAGTTCGTAAAACGAATTAGTTTTTCAAATCTATAAGTGTTTTACTTAAGTATATTTTATAAAAAAATTTCTAACTTATGCTAAGTAATTAGAAAGGTATTTATTATTTAATAAATGAATATGATTAATTAAGTGTATATTAGGCTCGGGTCCTTAAAATCAAACTTGATACACAAAAACTCCTCCCCAAAAAAAGATTGTAAATTAAGTCTTTAGAATTAAGTTAATGAATAATTGCATACATTTATGCAATTATTCAGTGAATAATTGTAGAAATTTATGCAATTATATCCAAAAATTGCATAAATGTCTACAATTATTCAATGAATAATTGCGAAAATTTCTGTAATTTTTTTGGTGAATAATTACAGAATTTTCCACAATTTTTTTTGCAATTTTTTGGTGAATTAATTGCAGAAATTTCGTAATTTTTCAGTGAATAATTGTGGAAATGTCTGCAATTTTTGGATAAAATTGCGTAAATGTCTGCAATTATTCACTGAATTATTGCATAAACGTATGCGATTATTCGGTAACTTAATTCTAGGAACCTAATTTACATACTTTTTTGGCAAGGATGTTTGGTATATTTTGATACTTAATAGGGACTTTAGCCAAGCCATCCCATTAATTAATTGAGGCAATTAATACTTAATCATTAATTAACAAAGGTAATCAGTGCCTAAGTGTTAATTAAGTAAGTTAATTATAATTAGTTAAATAATTTAACGTTAATTATTATTTAATTCTTAATTAAGGATTTATTTATTATTTAATTATATATTTAAGATTAATTCATAATTAATTATTTATTTAAAAGAGGGTTTAATTATTAATTAATTACCAATTAAGCTGAATTTAGTTAAGGTTTTAATTAAGAATTAATTAAGATTTAATTATTATTTAATAAAGTTTAATTATTTATTTAATTAATAAATAGGGTTTTATATCACTTTGTTTCTAAAATATCGGTTTTGTTTAAAACTTTTTTTCTTTTTTGAAAATGTTTTAAATCAAGGGATTTCTTTGTCGATTACCCTTAAGTAACCCTAAACAAATATGAAACCAAAGTTAATGTGTTATGTTTAAGTTAAGTATATGGTTGTCCATATGCAAAATCTGTATAATTACCCTAAGTAGCAGATTGTTCGCTGTTCATAACTTGACCAGTTTTAACTCGGGAAGTATGTTGTGTATATTAGAGTTTCCTGGTGAGGACTTGAATACTGGTTACATACTTCCAAAAGAACAGGAATTGAGTTAGCTAGAAATTATCGCTTAGTTTGGAGACTCCGGTTTCGGATAAGTATAATATATCCGAACCACTCCAAACTGATAACGCTTGTAATGGATTGTTAGGAAGTATGCTATGGAGATGTACTATTCTTCCTTAGGTTGATTCCAAAATGGAAGATAGTAAATGTAAAATGTTTGTTCGATCCCAGAACAACTTGTATGGATGAATGCTAGCATTGCATTGGTTGTGTGGAGGGAAGTTTTAGCATTCTAAGATGGCATGCTTAAAGGAAAGGTAATTGTAACCTCAAGCCTCACCCTTGGGAATGACTAAAATCATGGGATATGCTTCAAGGCTATGTGGTTTGCTACCATTAGGGTATGGTCATCACCCAATATAGATCGATATTATAAATTATGTATGCTCGGGGCCCATTTAGGTTGTTGATCTCAACCAGGGTGATGACATATTCAACGCTATCCAGCAAGGGGTAGGGCCGATCTTGACTCATAGGGAGTCTATGTGAGGCTCTCGGTGTATTTTATCTAGAGATGCACTGTGGTAGGTGGTACCTCGGTGTCATGTCATTGTTGGAATCCATTTTTTAATACGTACCTTTACGGACATAGTTGTGCCCAACTACTAAATTGTGAGATGCAATCATTTTAGCTATGTTAAATATTTATTACAAACTTAGACATTATGATAATATCAAATGATTTTATATAGAAATTTTTCGGTTATCGTAAGGCAAAAACTTGTCCGTGTTTATGTGTGGCGTGGTCTTACGAGATACTTTTGGTTTGAAGGTTATTTATAAAGTTAAAAACTTTTGCTTTATTCATACCAGACCCATGTCTGACCCGGAGTTTTATTTTCTTTTCCTAAAACTCTTGGGTACTCAAATTTGTATGAGTAGCCAAGTGATCCAGATTTCTTACAGATGCATTTTGGAGGATCTTGGAGCAGCTGGCTTCACAGATAGCTAGCTATTATCTTATTCCGCTGTATATGTATGTATGTACTTTGTATCGGTTATGTTGGGATAGACAGTTATAACTGTCCCAGTTTGGAATTTGTATAGTATGACTCTGATGTAATATTATTTTGGTGATGACTCTGTATGATATTATGTTGATTATTGTATATTATTCCGTTGTGTTGTGAGATTCTGTGTTGTTTACTTCTTCTTATCTTTCTTTTCTTTACCCCAACGACTCGTCTTTCAAAGTAAGAAATGCGGATTGTTACGTGATGTCTTTTATAGTAAATATAAAAGATAATTGGAATGCCCTAAACGATATGCGAGGACGCCTTATTAAAATGTTTAATAAGGAACATGTAAAAAGGATTCCGTATGTATTGGCAATAGGAATTATCATACATGTTATGTTATCTATGATATTGTAATTTATTATGTATTTGATACTTGAAGCAAATATCAAATTCATATTAATATCACAAAATGGTTCTTTAAAGTGTTCTCGCTTATTTATGAAATACTCAAGAATTGTTTACAGAAACAACAAACTCCTTATGAAGGAGTGTTCAAATCAAACTTCATAAGTGATATTGAGTATGATATGTCAATAATAAATTCAAGTTAAGAATCTTTAAGTTGGAAATGTTCGAAATGAAAGACCGTGGCTGATTCAATGAAAAAGGTTAAGTACATCGCCTTGAATGGTGCCAAAATAAAAACATTGTGTATTTGTATATAAATGCACAAATTTATAACTGAGCCGAGGGTGATTTCAAATGTTGAGAATCCTATAACATTGTTATATGATAACAATGTCATGACATGGTTCATAACAGAACTTAGAGCTCACTAAAAGTCAAGAGACATACTTCGAATTGTTCCACATGATAAAGGAAGTTTATCGGCATCGGAGAGAGTTGATTGACAAAATAGAAAATTAAAACATAATAGCATAACCATTCACTGAGGGATTGACCCAATTGGTTTTGAGAAAATCGATTGAAGAAGTTCGAATGAGATTCCATAATTGACCCTAAGTGCAAGTGTGAGATTGATACAGTTAGGGGTATGCCTTAAGGGCAATTATGTAATTCGTTACATATATCCAACTTGATAACCAATCTTGTTCAAACTAAAATGCGTTTTCTTTCTATTATATACTTAATATAATATGTTATATTAATTAATTAATTTAATTAAAAGTATATTTAATATAAAATCCATAAAAGGTATGTTTTGTAATAGTAGTTACAAACTGTTGTAACAGTGAGTAATTTATCACAATGAAAATAAATATACAGTTTCAAATATTCCTAGTCAAGATGTATCGAAACTGGATATTCATATATCCATTGAGACTAGAGTACGTAATGCTCTCCAAATATTGGATAGTGTATTACAGCTGACTGCTGGGGGCACCAAGGGGTTACATACTGATAGTTATTGGATAACTATGGAATGACTCACTTGATAGTTTTATGTTGGTTAATATAACAAAGGTCAAACAGAGAATATCGATGTGACTAATTTACACAGTTCTCTCGACTTGAGAATATTGTTGATCTTTAATGTGGAAGCTCCGCTTTGATTATAGTTAAATCGTGACATGACATCCATTAAAGGACTATAGTTGGGTCGAGTGGAAGCATTGGAAGTGAAACACTATTCAAGAGAGGATTCTTCTTCTTAGTTGTACGAGGTTAGTATCACGGTCAACTGATGTCAACTTAAAGTCAAAATCTATAACCAGAGTAGTTCAGTTAATAATAATAATTATTATTGAAACAAGGATTTTGTGTTTGGACTATAAAGTTGAATGTGGACTATATTTGAATTTCGATCATTACCAAATTTCATAAGTCCTAATGTGATATAGTTTTGACGAAGAGAATTGGTGTAAATAATTGTCACTATCGGGTACCACTTATAATAAGTAAAATTGGATTTTACCAAAAAAGATATGTAGGTGATAAATTCAGCCAAAATGTCAAACTGCCTGCTAAGTGACGTGTGAACGTTAATATTCGAATAGTTTAATATTAATTACTGACTAAATTTACATCTTTGAGCTGCACAATCGTAATGATGAATACTCTGAAAAATCACATGATTTAATTAATTTATAAAATGTTGTAAATTAATTAAATTAATTGATATTTGAGAAATATTAATTATTATTTATTTGATGTTTGGAAGTTGTTACTAATTATTTCAATGCATTTATAAAATTTATATTTGCGCGCATTGATATACAATATCGATGCAATTTAAAGATAATTGTATAAAATGATTTATGGAAAATTTATGTCATTTGATGACATGATTTGTGGAAATTTAATATCATTTGATGATATATCATGTGTAAAGAAAGGATTGGAGAGAGAGAAATAATTAAGGGATTTAATTAAGGAAGTTTTATTTAAAGAATGAGAAATGTTTCATTCTTTCAAATAAAACGTATTCTCTAATTCATTCTGTATGTACAACTCATTTCTTTCTCATTCATTCTTTCTCTTTCTCTCGTCCTAACTTTTCATGGCAGAAATTTTTTTTTCAAAATCTTTCAACTATAAATAAAAATATCAAACACAATAAAACAAAAGTGGTTCATCCATCTCTTGCAAGCATAGGATGTGGATCTTGAAGATCTGAGGAGATATCATCATTCAAGGAATGATTTCTAGGCAACATCCTAAGTCGATCCTCTGATTTATTTATTTATATGCTTTATCCTTCGTATTTTTGAATACGAATGGTTCATTGCATGCTTAATATATTAATTTTAAACATGTGAATCAAAACCTTTTTTTCTCAATTAACAATTTGTTTATTATTTGATTCAACTCAGATTTGCACGTGTTTTTCATCCTTTGTTTATTTATGTTAATTATTGTTAATATTGTCTATGATTTAATTCCTTTTTATCACATCTTATTTAATAATATATATATAATTTATAATATCAATTGATTTACATCTATTTTGTGCTCTTCCATTTTGATTGCGTGCCCATATTTTTAGCATTCAAGTTGTGAAATATTACATGTCATTTAAATTTTTGTTCATGTTGTTCCTATAGTTAAGATTTGAAATTTTATTGTGAATTTACATGCGCCTAAGTTGTCCCATATTCCTATTTGATACCATTTATTTATATGATTTTATTTTGTTTCAACTTATATAAATTACATATGTTGTCTATTTTAAACCATCTGAAAATTGAATATGATTTTATATGTTTGTGTTCGATTTTTTTATTGTCTTCTTTTGTCAAAAAAATAATAATTTGACTTTTGTGTAAATTTGTTAACTTCTAATTCTAACACATACTAAATCAAAATTTTTATATATTCATTTGTTATTTTATTTTTTAAACTAGCTTGCAATTAATTACATATATAAGTGAATGTGTTGTTTTAATTCAAGGTTTAAAATTTTACTTTTATGTCCAATCACAATTTTAATCTTAAAATTCTTCCTAAATTGAAGGTTGATTATATTTGTTACTTCTAGATTTCAAATTGTGATAATGGTCAAAATTTATTTTATATGCATGTATGATTTAGAGTTTAATCTAATTTGAATTGACATTGATTAAATGAGCAAAGAAAGGAGGAAAATGCTCCATCTTTCCTTTTTCATAAATGTCTACCTTAATACCTTAAATGTTCTTTTTGTTAATATACGTTAACTTTTGTCTGTTGGTAAAATATCTTTCAATATATTATGCATTAGTGTAAATTAAACTTACCCACACACATACACACATACATATTTTACTATCACTTACATGTTTTAAAATAAAATTAGGACCATAAAGGCATGTATTAATTTTGTAGTAAATGTCATTAATTTGTCACTTAACCTAATTAAAGAGAGAAATGAAGATTTTCCCTCTCTACATTTATGGCCCCATCATCTCCTATTTAATTGTTTGTGTTAAGAGAAAGAAATAAAAGGTTTCTTTCTCTAACCTTTTACATGTTTATTTACATACTTTTATGTGCTACTTATATGTTATCCTTATCATTGAAACACATGAATGCATTTGATACATTCATCATATTACATATTTATTTGAATTAAATTTAGAACTCCTTTAATTACCAAATTAAATATAATATTGATTTTATTTAAAGAAAATTTAGATAAGATCTAAATGTATTTAGACATCATAGACCCATTAATGATCCAAAATGGTAATATTTTTTGAAATTAACCTATTTCTTTCGCTGTGGGGTGGCCCAGTTCCAACAAAATATATGTTTATTTATAAGTATTTTGAATTATAATTTACATATATATCATATCACTTTCGGTAGCAAAAAATAACTGTTATTATTATTATTACTACAATTATTACTATTATTATTCCGAAGTAAATATTTATTATTTATATACATATTCATATTTAATTTAATAATTTATTTAGTTTAAAAATAAAAAATAAGTATTTAATTTTTTTTATGAATTATGTCTTATTTAAAATAATATTTAAAAATTTAATATTATATATATATATATATATATAATTTTAATTTCATAGATTCATATCTGTTTTTAAATTGTTTTACTAAGTAAACAATTAAATATTTTGGAAATGGTTTTAATTTTCAAAATTATCGACTTGGTGAAAATAAATTAATTTATTAATTAAAAAGTTCGAAATTAATATACATATATTTTTAAATAATGTTTGGGATAGCCAATGTGTATATAAATTATGAATATGTCCTTTGTAATGTAAATCTCAGCACTTATAAATATACACATTAACTATGTATACCATTACATGTTGCACGTTCACAATACACATTAATATGTTCGAATATACTCGAATTTAAATTCAAAATTTATATTCCATTTAAATTCATTATTTAAATTAAATAAACAAATTAAATAAAATAAGATTTTATTTAAAATAATTTTTGGATCTAAAATCAATTAGACTTTATAGCCCAATAAAGATCCAAAATGGAATTTCTTTGAAATTCACTCATTTAACAGGCTGCAACCCGACCAAGTACCTTTAGACATTACCCTACATAATAACCATGGACCCTTATGATTATTTACACACATTTGACATCTATCCATTCATATACCTTATGTTAGTCTACCATATTTAATTATATATATTAGTTATAATGTTTGCATTATGAATATGAACATGTAATAAATTAAAATATAAAATAAACTAAAATAACAACATATTTTATATTTAATAAACCTAATTCATAATCTACGTCTTCAATATTTCAATATTCTAAATTCATGGTTACAAGCGATTTTCTATGGCCACTTTAGCCTTCACTCCTCCTCTTCCCCTCTCTCTCCTTCATCCCTTGCATCTTCCCCAGTTATGCCTAGGCCTTTGAAACCCCTGCTATTGCTACTGTCCCTGAGGAGCCATGGTCGTTGACCAGATCTGGTGCTACTTCTCCACCCAACAAAGTTCTGGTCCAAAGCTCTTCTCCTTCTACTGACCTTTGTCCTCTTCTTCCGGTTATCCCGCCTTCCTATCCTTCGTGGCAGTCAATCTCTCTCTACTTTGGTTAATGAGCTTGATGCTTCCTTGCCTGCAACTGCACCATTATCTGGTCTGTCTATAATTAATGCTAATATCCCAATTACCCCTTTTCAGCTATTGTTTTTTGGTAAGTCAAATGAGCATTGAGTGAATGCTTTGGTTGGTTTAGACATTGGTAATGACGTTAAGGATTTTGCTGAAAGGAATAAGTGTGTTTTGGTTAATAATTTGATCTCTTCAGAAAGCACGCAAGGTGTTTACGTTAAGGTCGAAACCATTATTTAGAAATCTAGTACTATTTCTCTGCCTCGCATTGCTCAACCTCCTTTGTCAGGCAATCCTGCTCAGTTTGCACATCAAGATGACTTGTCTAATAGTAGCCCTTCTGCTCCTATAATTAAAAGTAATAATTGGCCACTTTATTTTTCTCGCTGCCAAGAAATGTTGGCGTATATTCACCTCGATCTTTTGAAACAACTGAAGTTGATGGAATTATGCTCCCCCTCTCGGGAGGTTATTCAAGCAGGTGTTGATTACTGGTTGGATTAGTTGGTTGGTTTTTTTCATGATTCCAATCCCGCTTATTATGTGATTAAAGACCATTGTCTGCGTAATTGGAAGCTTAAGGGTGTTTTGCAAGGGCCCTTCGACAACTTAATATTTTATTGCAAATTCTCCAAGCCTGAGGAGAGGCTTTGTGTTCTAGAAGCTGAGCCCTCTCTCATTGAAGGAAAGCCCTTTATCATTACTACTTGGAATGCGTTTATTGATAGTGCCAGGGAGCAAGTTTTGTCCACTTGTATAGGCTCATTTCTCTCATATTCCTTCAGTTTTACAACCGATGATCGGTTTAAACTGGCTGACGAGCCTTATTGTCAAAATAAAGTGTTTTGATGTAAATACAGTAGCTAGGAAAAAAAATTGTTTATGCTAACATTTTGATTGAAATTACTTTGGATAAGCCTCTGCCTTCCAAGCTTAGAGTTTGCCCCGCTCATGGTCATGTGGCTATTATTGATGTTCACTACAGTTGGAAGCCTAATATTTGCACGATGTGTTATTCTTTTGGTCATATGGCTGATAATTGTAAGCATGTATTCTTGCTGTCTCTGTTAAGGCGGTAGTTTTGCCTCTTCCTATTACCATTAAGTTCCCTCTTTCCTGTTCCCGACAAGAAAGTGGGTTACGAAGCATAGGCCTGTTGAGGTGGTTGATCATGTTGTTCCTGTGGCCTCTACTTCTCTTTGGAGGACTCGTCGCCTGCACCGTGTTGTTTGTTAATGCTGAAGTTGATCCTCCCCCGGTGGATCAGGTGATGGTGTGGTCTGAGCAAGCACTACTACAGAACAAGTTATTTGCTTTGGTTGTTTACCCCTTGTTTCTTTAGTTCAACCACCAAAGTAAATAAAGATGACGGAACATGCCAAAGTATGTTGCTTCAGTTGTTGAACCAAAGCAAAAGAGGTTATGTGCTTCGCTTGTTGAATTTAAGCAAAAGGGGTATAGCAGCCTATGCAAAGAGGTCATATGCTTTAGTTGTTGAACCGAAGCGAAAGGGGTAAAACAACCGAAGTAAATGAGTGGTCTACTACCAATCATATAAATATATATAAATTTAAATTTGATTGACTCATCACCTATCATCCATTATCATGATCTAGTATCCATCATATAAATATATAAAAACTGTATAAAATATAAATCATATAAAATAATAAAAAAACTGTATAAATACATAAAGATAAATCATGTTTATATGTACATGTTTTGTATACATAATGGATTTGTTCTTTATTTAAGCATTTCATTTAAAACAAAGCAGTTTGACTAGTATCAATCAAGCATTACTTTTAAAAGAACCAAGTGCCTTCACAGCTCCTGCTCTAGCACATACTGATGGTAAGCTGCTGTAGATGCTGCACCAATGAATGGACCAACCCAGAATATTCATTGTTCATACAACATAGAGTCACTTATCAGGTACTTATAATCATGCTATTAATATGAAATAAGAGTTTGAATAATATGTAAAAGTAAGCAAATTTGATCATCCCAAGCTTTATCCTTGTTGTAAATAATAGCTACTCCAAAACTTCTAGCAGGGTTAATCCTAGTACCGGCAATTGGAATGGTTGCCAGATGAACCATGAACACCGCAAACCCAATTGGAAGTGAAGCTAGTACCTACAACCCATTTATTACTTATAATTCTAGTTTAAAACTAAATAATTACAGAACATAAGAAATCCTATAGTATGACGCATAATTTATCGCAGTTTACAAATATAAATTAGGTTTTATTCTTTGAAATATAAATATTAAAGAAGAGTATCATACCGGCACATGAGAATTTCTAGCACTATGTTTAGGGTCGGTAGCAGCAAACATAATGTAGACCAACACAAAAGTGCCTATAATTTTAGATGCAAGCCCAGTTCCTTTACTGTACCCAGCGCTTATGGTAAAACATGGTAACTAGTCCTGAAAATAAAGAAAATAGTGTTAAAATATGGTAAGATAAACCTTATGGTAAAACATGGCAACTGATTTTGCAACTAATTCTGCAAAAAAAATAAAACAGTGTTAAAACATGGTAAAGATAAATCAGGTTTAAATGCACATATTCTGTATACATAATGGATTTTTTCCTTATTTAAGCATTTCATGCATGCTTACAATTGCTCCTAAAAGAACTATAATGCATTGCTTAAGAATCTTTATGATTTTTCTTCTGTGAAAAAAAGCTATCTTTGTTCTGAATCTAAAGTGCAATTTGATCAAGAAGTGCTTAAGAAAACTTTGTTGTCATTCCTATGAAAAGATAAGTTTACTTATGACAAGGATAGTATTTTGTTTTTATTTTGGCTCTTAGGAGAATTTTTCTACTTCATAACATCTACCTGTAAGTTGGTAAAGGTTATTATTCTAGTTTCGGGCCAGTTATATGGAAGCTTGCATTCAATGAGGAGCTGCGCTTCGAATCCTTGAATACTACAGTACCTTTTCAGCAGAAATCATCTTTTTTTCTGCAGTACAAAAATTCCATATAATGGGTGATAGTTCTGTATTAAGATTTAAGTTGTAAGTTACTACAAGTCCAGCAATTCCTGTAATATAATCAATTTCATTAGAAAGATTTTAAGATAATAAACTATAGACTATAAGTTTCATGTTATTAACTAATTAGATTTATAAAACCAATAGGTAGGCTAACAAGTAAAATTAATGAAAATGCAAACACAACATTTGACATCAAAGACTAACAAACATTGCATGTTATCTTATAGAAGTCACTAAACAAAAAGCAGAATAGTTGAGTCATATAATGTAACAACCCGTATATTTCATGATTATATATTTAAATGTTTTATTTAAATATAGCATCGTTAATCGGATTAAAGTCTGAAATGTTACTTTTGTAAATAGTCGAATTGGTACTCGAGACCACTTTCATTGAGTTCAAAATGGCGTTTACAACTTTTTTGAGTATGGACATCAGTATGTTTGGAGTTTAGTAGAATTTTGTTATTTTTCTATTTTGGGCTTTGGGTTTGGGTTTCAGCCCACTAACCCATGTGAAGAAATGCAAGAAAGATCAAAAAATGTCGCGCGGGTCGAGTAGGGCGTTCTAACTTTTAGCATAATTCTCCACTCGTTAGTATTTTACTATAATGTTGTATATTTCGAATCGTTTTATTTGTTTTTTAATTTAGTTGGTAACTTTTTTAAAAAGTAATGAATTTACACATTTGAACTTAGTATTTGTATTGTCAATTAGCAGTACAATAGGGGTGTTGTCTTAATTTGCAATTTACTTGTATCGTCAAATCAATGAACATTTCAATCAGTCTCATCATGTGCCAAATTATTATCTTGCACTAACCGACTGCATCTGGCTCTTTTGTCAGTTAGTGCCAGTATTCTAAGTTTTTGTCAATTAACTATACAGTATACTCATAAAGTTATCCATCGTTAAAGAATAACATAGCTCATCTCGTTCATTTATAAAAGGATATTATGAACCAAACATTACTAACAAAAAGAAAAGGTTAATTATAAAAAGATGCTCGACACTCCTTGGTCAGTAGAAACTTGCTTGTTCCAGTGGAATCCTACATAGTGGTAGACCGCGAGCATGATTTAAGCTTGGGTCAAGACCTATACAGTGTAATGGAAGTTATTGGAAGTTAGTGGAAGAGATATACAACAATCATTCAGATTGAAAAATTAGACTCATGACTGTGGACACCAAAAGAGCATACATTAATTTCCAGAACCTAAATCCAGACGTCTGGATGAACCCCCAGACGTTTGGAACTGCCAATTTTGCCTATTTTGACTGTTTTTGATTGGATTTCAAATTATTAATCAATTTTTGTTGATCCGGTTAGTTGTTATCACTTATTATCGACTTTGATGACTTCTTTCTTTGGATTTTTAGGAATATCCATTTGATGGATTTGATATCGATTTTTATGGATTTAATTCACATTGTCGTATGTGAATTTTTGGCGATTGATTGTTTTTACAATCATTTTTGTGATTTGTCACTTTAAAATACAAAGGTTTCTATACTAGTAGTAAATACTAAAACTCTTTCATTAAAATGATTTCGACACTATTTTAAATATAAAGCTCGCTTTTAAAACCGTTTTCCAATCTATTAGTATATACAAACCTTTACCTCATTCGTATGAGAAATCTAATTAAACGGCTTAGCAAAACAAGTGGTATGAAACGCTTGCGTTTACTTCGTCGATTAATTCTTGGACTTGTTCGATTGAACTCTCGTGACAATTTTCGAGTGGAAATCTACAATTTGTTCTTAAATATTTAAGTTAAGCTAGTGGTTATGGAACATGAAGCTAAACTCTTATATTTACTAGCTTAGTATGATTCACACTTCTTATTGATCAATGTTGATCATTTTGTTGTTTAGACTAGCAATATGCGATTTCTCTTAGTCCGCATGGGGGACTGTACCCCGTTCTATAGAGCTTCGGCTCATTTTTATGGGCTAGCAACCCATGGTCTTTGGACCGTTCGTGGAGCAATCGGCTCGATAAGTCGGTGCATGGGGCGTATCTTTTGAGGTGCATCGATGTTTGACTAGGCATGGGGCGTATCTTTTTAGGTGCGTCGATGTTCGACTGTGCATGGGGTGTATCTTTTTAGGTGCGTCGATGTTCGACTGTGCATGGGGTGTATCTTTTTAGGTGCATCGATGTTCGGTTCATGGGATAGCGACCCATTTGTGATACACGTGTTGGTGAGTTTTCATGCTCCCGTTTGTGATAGGCCTTCCCCTTTTTGTGATTTCTGGATTTCTAGTTGATGATTTCTAGAATTTGTGTTTCACCAATTTTGATGATATGCATTGATAAGCTCTACAATGTTTGTGTTTTGGTGAATAATTTAAAGAAAATGACATTCTTTTTAGTGTTTGAGAATATTTGAGATATTGTATGATTTTTGTTGTTATCTGATGTATACTTGTCACAGTATGGCATTATGTTTTTGTCATATCTCTTATCCTATCTCATTTTATAAGATATTTATAGCTAGACTGATCCATTTATTATTTTTCTTGTTAAATAATACTCGGGTCAGACCGAGGTATTTCAGGTGCTTCTACTTGACTTCTTATCAGGGACCATCATCTGATTTTTGGCTAACTACTTTAGATTAGTAGTTTTTGCTTTTATACATTCGAGATAGAGACTCCTTGATGTATACTTATTCTTTTGTCTAGTACTTGTACCTATTATTTTGTGATGTAGTGGATCTTGTATGACCACTATTTTGATGTACACTTCTATGTGTTATATTCATATCTATTTCCGCCTTTGTGATATGAATATCCGTGACTGATTTGTGTTATGCTTATTTCTATATTTGTTTTCGAAGGCCACATAGCCACTGTGTGGAAGCTTTGAGTTTGTATTTAATATGTCGGATTTCCTCTTGAAATGAAATTCATGTCATAATATCTGACATATCCGTACTCGCACAAAGCAATTACACAGATGGTCGCTCCTCAACAGCCTTATTCTTCGCGCTAGTCGACGACATTACACAGTAGTGTCCTTGGATAGTGTGAGTATAGAGGTGGGGCATCACATATAAGCCGACCAGCTTTTTACATCATCGAATAGTCAATTGGATGGCCAATTGAATGTATAGGACGGTTTTTCTCTCATCAACAATTCTTATAGGCCCGGAATCTTGTCAAGGACAAAATTCTTCTCAGCCCTACGATATGTTGTTGCCCCCTATTTTCCACCTTTGAAGATGAGATCCGCACTTTCCTGGCCATTATTCTTCGGACCTTCTAGCATCATTCTTCTCTCATATATAATGGGGGAATGCTATAATTTTTCCATCTACTTCTTATATACTCCACCATACTACTAACCAACCCTACTCGACTGCAATTAAGGTAAAAAAAGCTCACTTTTGTTATTCATTAAATTAACTTTTACTTTATACATCTGCATCTAGATTATTGGATCTTTAATCAAGCTGTATAAATAAAAAAGGTTATTCGTATTAACCGTTGAATCAACAGAGATGTAAAATACCTATAGTTTCTTTTCATTTGCTATGATCCGTAGCCTAATAATACATGCATAAAACTACTAACCATTAAACTCACCAATCCATCATCGTAAATAAGGATTCTTCATAACTACACTGTATTAAAAAAAGAAAAAGAATATAGAAAAGCTCGGGAAACTCAAAAGGAAGAATAAACCTGGCATCATGCATCGCTGTCACATCATTCCTAACTAATCATAATGCTCTTTTTATTTTGATAGCCATTCGCTTATCTGGCAATGTCATTAGCAGTGTTCTCTGAATCACTTGCAATAGCAGCCGGTCCTCTCTTTGCAAATCCTACAAAGTACAAACCATTTTTTCCTTTCCACTGTTTTGGAGATTCATCTTTAGGGTATCCATCTTTGTTAAGCCACCTCCCTTCTTCATCCTACATCATTTTTTAACATTACATAAAATAAATCCAAGATCAATATGTAACATAAATAAATAAAGATATTAATATACCTCCAACCAATTCATAACTGAACTTGTATAACTAGTTGCAAGTATAATAGCATCAAAAAATGGCTGATTCCATCGCTAAACAAAACTTCATCACCGTAATCTTAACAGGCTCCTTAACAACCTACATTAATTGATGTACTCTTAACATTAATGAGTGTGTATTTATATTGCTACCAATTGTCTATATGACTTGTTAAGTTACTTGAATTTCACCACTTTTGATCTTTTGTACTATGCCTACGTCAATAACAAGAGATCGACCACCATAGAATTTGAGAGCAAACGGACCCTTACTAGGCATGACAATGTCATACTTTGAAAGATCTCCATAATAGATGTAACTCAGTGTGGCTATAAGTTTGTCTACGAAGCTCATAGGCAGGTACTTTAGTAAGAACATGGCGAAGCAGATAAGCTCTTTAGCACAGACATGAAACCGCATGCATATACATCGAATTAATACAAGTTAATAAGAATTTCGAAGAAGTACATAAAAAGTGGTTAATGTAAACGTGACATGCTGGGCTACGAATAGCAATAGAAGTCAAAGCACCAAGATTACAAAGATCATAAGCAATCACCATACCAGAACTTCCACATCCAACTACCACCCAGCCTATAACCCCCTGGATTTTAGCCATCTATTATTAGAATATAATTAACTAATTCTAAATATTGAAATACTAATTTTTATAAGTTGAATAACTTAATTTTCTGATATTAAGAATATCCGAATTATGAATTTTGAAAGCTATACTAAATTTTCAAACGCTAACTGCTGAATATGATATATATATATAAGCTTCACCATTTCAAACTTATGATAAATAATATATATACATATATGAGCTTCATCATGATAAATTTAAAATCAAGCATGCAAAGATCATAACAGCCCACAAAGGAAAGAAAAATCAATCACATAAAAGAAAATAAAAAAATATAAAGTGTGAAGCCTATACATGCACATATCAGCCACCCTAGTGTGTACCAATAGCCTCCTTCTTATGTA
Organism: Allium fistulosum; assembly: GCA_030737815.1. NCBI lineage: Eukaryota > Viridiplantae > Streptophyta > Magnoliopsida > Asparagales > Amaryllidaceae > Allium > Allium fistulosum. The sequence goes on from CM060903.1 coordinate 602,880,263, forward strand.
CTGTCCCTTTCCCTTCTCTTATATATAGCCATACTTGTTCATTTGAAAAAAATCTGCTGCTAAGTTAAAGACTGAGTTGATTAAAAGCTTGGAGGGAGGAGAGATTAAGCGGCAATGTTCATCATTTTAATTACAGTGAGTAGAATATTTAAATTTTTCTTTACTGGTTATTATATATATGTATGCATGTATGTATGTAACTGTGATTATGGATGAATCATTATTCTTTGACAAGTATATAAGTATCTGATATGTGTATATATGTATGTATGTTTGTGCTCGACATGTTCAGTTCCACCTACGTCCAAACCACTGTACTTCTTCCACAAATAAGCTCTCTGTTCATGTTTTTAGGTTAAAAACAGTTAACTCTTCTCTTTAGAAATCAATATCTCATCATCCATTTAGTTTTAAACCATGATTCCAAAACAAAAGTTGTTTGTTTTTTAGTATAGAACATTTTAAAATTTGTTTCATTCGATTCCATCAAGCATAGAAAGGGAAAACCCTATATAACAGGGATGGGTTAATTATGGTCGAAATTTAACTATCATAATATAAGAAATGGATCATATGGTTGTGTTTGTCGTCCAAAAATAGGATTTTTAAGTTTGGTTTAAGGATTTTTAGTGTTGTGTGGAGGGAGACCTTTAGGGTTGATCAGATTTGGGCGTGATACCAAATTCCGGCGACGTAGGCGATTTCGTGGCACGACGTTTGGCATGAAGGAGGATGGGACGATGGGGAATTCAGGAAAAATGGAGCGGTGATTTTTAGATGTGTGTGTCGGTTAGTCGAGATCGAAATAGGGTTTTAGGGTGTTTGTTTTTTGTCTCGGGTTTCTTGGCAATGGCGATGAAGAGGGCGAGAGAGAGGGATGCACATAGGGGGGATTTGGAAGAGGAGATGATGGCGATGCTCAGGGTGAAATCTGGTGGTGGATGGTGGATGACGTGGTGAGGCGTTAGGTGGGTATGGCTTTTATTCCAATTTTGGGCGAGTAGTTTGATTTTCGAATCGAAGGTGTGGTCGCGGTTTCCAAGTGGCAGTCGAGATGAGCTGGTCGTGGGTGACATGCAAGGATGGTCGGCGGCGAGTTATGCTGGCCAGGGGCAGTGTGTACGTGCACACTTTTGTGCATAGTTTCGTGCATGCGAATGGAATAGAAAAGGGGAAGAACTGGGAAGGGGAAGAAGGAGTTTTGGGTGTGGTTTTGGTTGGGCTATGGGCCGAAATCATGTGGGGTAAGAAACTATATAAAATTATTTTTATTTCCTTAAGAAAAAATGTTAATGTTAAAAATGTGATATTTAGCTCGTTTTAAATTAAATTGACCTGTAGATTTTTGCATGGGACTCGTATTGACGGGTATGACATTGTAGTGTAAATTGTTGACAGAATTAGCAAAGTATAAATTTATGACATATTTAAACGCATCGAATTAAAATTTCATTATTTAATTTATAACGTCGTGTAAATTATATACCTTATTTATTAATGTTTATTTGGCCAAATAAATTACTGTTGAGTTAAATTGGATCGAATATGGTAACTGGACATTGGTTTAGCGGAATAAAACACCGTTCCACTAATTAAATTAATTTGGTAAATTAATTAGCAAAATAAAACCCCGTTCTGTTATCCGACGGATTTGGACATTTGTTTAGCAGGAATAAATCACTGTTCCGCAAATTAAGTTAATTGGACCCTGTTTAGCAGAATAAATCACCGTTCTGCTATTATTAATTGGATAAGTTAAATTGGACATTTATTTAGCAGAAATAGATTCTGTTCTGCTATTACATTAGTATGGACACTTAATTACATTCCGATTGACTAGTATTGGATAAGTGTTGTATTAACAGTTAGTTGTTAATTGGGAGTTAATTTACATATGTGATGTTATGTAAATACTACAATTATAACTTATATAGTTATTGGTATTAATGGTGACTCGATTAAGTCCCATTGAAGTTGCTAAACCTCTTCCCAAAGCTGATTTTTGAATCAAAGCTATTTGAAGAATAATTATTATTTATTAATAAGGTTATTAAAGATAATTATTATTTGTTTTAAAAGATAATTAATAATTTTTTAGTAATGATTTTAAGTTAATTATTTTATTAATATGAATCATAAAGGTTGTTTAAGAATATTTAATTATTGTTTCAAAGTTATTAAACTATTTAAAATGTTTTAAATCATAATTTAATTATTAATTAAGGTTATTTTATAATAAATTTATTTTGAAAGTTATTATTATTTTAAAGTTAATTAGTATTATAATAGTATTTTTAAAGATAATTTATTAATATTGTTGAAGTTAATTAATTATTATATGATTTAAAAATATTTAAAGTTATATTTTTATAATATTAAAAAGGTTTACTCAATATAATTAAGTAATGTTTGTTATAAAAGAATTGGTTTTAAACAAAAGGATTTAGAAAGGAAAGTTTTACGGATAGGTTAAGATTTATAAAAGAATATTTTTTCTAATTAAAATGGAAAGTTTATAAAGAAACTTTATATATAAATTTGAAGATATTTATGAAGTAAAAAGGATATCTGGAAAGAAGTGGTTGATTTTCATAGCATAATTCGACGGGCAGAGACTGCCTATAGTTTGTTATGTTTTTGCTGGGACAGCGATGTAACCATTGTGCTAACTGCGATCTATGATTGATTTCATGGCGTAATTCAAGAGGCAGAGATTGCCTAAAGTTAAGTTTGGATTTCTCTGGGATAGAGACGTAAACATTGAGCTGCGATCTATAGTCGATACCGAATGGTACTTTCCATATCTATTTTTAAATGATTTCCAAGTATTTTTAAAATGAATGTTTTGTGAATATACTTATTCCGATGTGATAAGTATATGAAGCAATTTCAAATTAGTTTATGAGGCTTTAGTGATTTCAGTGGGAAAGGTAATCTTTGTTTTGGATGTTTGTTTATTTGATAGTTAAATAACCGACTATCAAATCTTGGCCTAAATATGTAATCCTTCTTAATTTTGTTGGTATGAAAATATTCCCTACTTAACATCGAAGGATTTTAACATTGGGAATATCTAGGAGAAACACAGAAATTATATGGTACAGTTACCATCGGTGGTGCTATACTATACGTATAAACTCGTTTCGTTCTTTTAGGACAAATGATAAGGAGATTCGTCTACTTAAACGGTTAGGGGGTGATCCCCGCTCTTATGTATTATCTGATTATTTCCTAAAGAACCGGTATTGAGCATTCCGGAAATCGACGTTTGGTTTTGTGGTGCACCCAGGACATGGAATAGTGTACTCGTAAGAGATGACTCGAACCCGTAACCACTTCGAAAACCATATACGGTTCTATGGAGGAGATTCATGATATTTTGAGATGTTGGAATCCATGTGTGATTCCAAGACCCATTGGGGTATGGGAATCTGGGTGTGATTCCAAGATCTAATTGAGATGTGGGAATCTATATGTGATTCCGAGACCGTTGGGTATTGAAATCCATGTGGATTCCATGATCAATTTGGTGGCGGTGCGTAAGCTGGAATACCGGACGTAGCCTCATCAACGTAAATGACTAAAACCAGAGATAGGAGGCATGGCCAGTAGGGTTGGCAAACCCATAGGGTGTAATCGGCTCCTTTTTCTAGCAATACCGATACCTTAAGTTGTTTTTGGCATAGCGGGAGTGATGCACTCGGTCTTAGCAAGACCAGTTATGTTTTTCCTATAATACCCCGACTAGACGGGTATGATGCTTCGGAAGGATAACTCTGATCCTTGTATAGAAGGACCGTTCTCGAAGTACTGAGGGAACCTCCATGGAAATCCTACATAATTAGCGAATGCGCCTTATCAATTTTCGATTTTATATATAGTATTGTTGTGATGTACACTCATGAGCATCACAGCTACTTGGTTATTATTATTTTCGCCCTTAGACATTAATATAATATCACTGGATTTTCAGATATAAAGGTTTTGGTTATCGTAAGGTAAAAACCCGTTCATGTTTATGTGCGGCGTGGTCTTACAAGATGCATTTGATTTTAGAGGATTTTATAAGTTAAAATAAAATAAAATTCCTTTTGATTTAAGTTCTCACGCTGGTTTTACCAGACGAACCCGGGCGTGGTTTTTCCTAAATGCTCGGGTCAGACCGAGCATATTTCCAGGTTTACTGGGATATTTGGAGCTTCAGGAGAGGAGCTGGAGGCCTAGAGACGTATTCATGTAGATGATTATATTTTCGTTGCATACATGGTTGTATATTACTCAGCAATTGTGAGGACAGGTTGTTATAGCTGTTCGGGCTGAAATAGGTTAGCATACTATGATTGATGTATGTATATATATAAATTACAGTTTTGTTTTGTGTAAAGATTTGTTATATATTATAAATTATTCGTTCTACTGTGAGATTATGTGTTGTTTAGTTCTTCTTTGTTCTTTTCTTTTTCCTAATTATTCGCTTTCTCATTCAATTTGGGTTGGACATGTGTGGTTTATTGTCAGCTTAAATTGTACGGAAAAGTGAGTCATTACAACATGGTATCAGAGCTTAGGTTGAGCGAACACCTAGGCTTTTGTGGAATTTACTCATTTGAGATAGACTAAGCGAGACCCTAGAATGAGTTTGAGAGTGTGTTTATATACATATATATAAGAGTGCGTATTTGTTAGTGATATAAAAATGTTTTGTATTGTGTTGGTTGATCTGTTGAGTGGCTTAAGAATTCTGATTGGTGCGTTTAGCCAACGTTATCGATAGGGATTTCCTAAACACTCGAACAAGACAAATTGACACAATATTGATTTAAAATTTGGGTAAATGAAATAACTTTACCTGAGTATATATTTTATATATATAAAAGAATAATTTTTCAAAGGAAATTTAATATAGTTATTCTTGGTTGTGCTTGGTTATTAAGAGTGATAGTATTCCCTCATTATCATCTAGGATTTGGTCGGTCATGCTCATCCATTTCGGAGCATTGACCATTATTCATTAATCTATCTTGAATCTTCCTTTTTGAAAACCTGGTTTGGGTGGATAAGAATTTCGGGAACATTGGAACGAGTACCTTGTGAATTAAATTTCACAAATTTGAATATAAGGCATTCGTTGATAATGTTGAATTAAAAATTGATTTCTAGGGGCGTTTATTTAAAAAGAGAATTTGAATATTATGGAATGAATATTTTAGAAATATAAAGGCTGATAATCAAGTTTAATAAATGTTGTTTTATTAAAAGAAATTTGGAATATTTTGAAATAATATCTGGAAATGGTTGAATATAAAAGTTGGTTGTATTAAATTGGGATTTTGTAAAAGAAGTTTAATAAAGGAAAACTTAAATCTTTCTGAAATAATACTTGAAAGATGATTTGTATAAGGAAGTTATCATATTTCAAAATAAATATTTGAGGAATGATTTCCTTTAAAAGGAATATTTTATAAATTGATTTATTAAAATGTGCCTTATAAATAAAAGGGATTTGAGAATTTAAATCCCACTGATTTTGGCAAAATGGTTTTCGAAGTTTAAAGGGTTAATAATAGTATTGAAAATATTTTCGAGTTTCTAAGTAGGCAATTACTGCCATTAGGACTTTTCTATATTATTGTTTAGATAAAACAAATTTTGATTTGATTCCAAAAATATGTATATAATCATTTTAAATGAGGTAGAGAAAAAGAGAAATAATAGTTTTATTTGAGATAATTGAAATATGAATGACTTTGGAAATGATAATAATAGTTTTCTTAAAGGGTTTTTGGTGTACCAATATTTTGGACAGAGTTGCTTAGAAATATATTTGAGTATAAATATCTCTGAAAAGGAATTTTTGGGAAAAATGGGCATTCCTTTGGATTAGTTTGGGAAATGAGTTCTGATTTGTTTTCTGGTAATCAAAATAATCTTCTAAGTGACGATCGGATATTTGCTGAGGCGAACGGTATTGTACACTTAGTAAATTATTCTCTTTGTCATTGTATAGTTGGGACGAGTTTGAATCCGGACAAATCCGAAGTAAGTTGAAAATAGATAGTTTGTTAAAAACCATTTATTTGGAAATATATTTGGTATGATTTCAGAAGGGGAATTTTGAAAGTTAAAAAAAATGTTTTAAGTTAACTAGTTTGAGTGGCTCAAAAATAACTAAAAATGGGTAAGAGATACATTCGGATGGTAAACGTTTCTCTTGAATATTATCCTGCTTGTAAGGAATATAAGATACTGTTTGGTAATACCCAGTTTCTTGGTATAATTTTGGGGTTACTCAAGCTATATATATATATTTATGTAGATTAAATATATAGTATCATTTCAAAAATGTTTTGATTAAAAACCGGGTGTTTTAAAATTCTTACGTGAATTTCTAAAATAAAAGTTTGAATTGGATGGTTGTGTATGCCTTTGGGTTGTGATAGGATATTATATAAATTTGGGAGTTTAAATTGGGTTTATAAATGTTTTCACAAACGTGAGAATATAATTTGTATTGGAAATAACCAATTATATAAGTGCAAAAGTGTATGTAAATCATTACTCTTTCCATAGTTTGGTCTAATATTCGAGTACAAGCCTTTGAGTTGTTTTAAACCGTTCCAAATAAGAATCTATTACTCGATTTTTGACGACGAGCACTTGATGAGGTTCTTGATATTGAACCATGGTTTTCTATCATAGTTATAGCTATGTAAGGAGGGTATAGGTTTCTAATCAAGAAGCCCGGTCAGGGTCCGCACTAGTAAATCGGGTGAACGATACTGGTTTGGAAATGGAGTCATGTATTCGAGTAGTGATCGAATCAGATTCTGTATATGAATGATCTATGATCATCATGAGGGCTTATGAATAATATTGAGTGTACGTGTGCTGGAATTTTGGGGACGAAATTCTTTTAAGGAGGGAAGAGTGTAACGACCCGGATTTAGCCATCTATTATTAGAATATAATTAACTAATTTTTAATATTGAAATATTAATTTTAATAAGTCGAATAACTTAATTTTCTGATATTAAGAATATCTGAATCTATGAATTTTGAAAGCTATACTAAATTTTCAAATGCTAACTGCTGAATATGATATATACATATATATATATATATATATATAAGATTCACCATTTCAAACTTATGATAAAAAATATATATACATATATGAGCTTCATCATGACAAACTTAAAATCTAGCATGCAAAGATCAAATCAAGCATGCAAAGATCATATCAGCCCACAAAGGAAAGAAAAATCAAGCACACAAAAGAAAATAAAAAAATATATAGTGTGAAGCCTGTACATGCACATATCAGCCACCCTAGTGTGAACCTATAGCCTCCTTCTTGTGTATTGTCCCCTTCCCTTCTCTTATATATAGCCATACTTGTTCATTTATAAAAAAAATCTGCTGCTAAGTTAAAGACTGAGTTTTTCAAAGGCTTGGAGGGAAGAGAGATTAAGCGGCAATGTTCATCATTTTAATTACAGTGAGTAGAACATTTAAATTTTTCCTTACTGGTTATTATATATATATATATATGTATATATATATGTAACTGTGATTATGGATGAATCATTATTCTGTGACTAGTATATATGTATCTGATATGCGTATATGTGTATGTATGTTTGTGCTCGACATATCAGTTCCACTTACGTCCAAACCACTGTACTTCTTCCATAAAGAAGCTCTATGTTTATGTTTTTGGGTTAAAAACAGTTAACTCTTCTCTTTAAAAATCAATATCTCATCATCCACTTAGTTTTAAACCATGATTCCAAAACAAAAGTTGTTTGTTTTTTAGTATATAACATTTTAAAATTTTCTTCATTCGATTCCATCAAGCATAAAAAGGGAAAACCCTATATAACAGAGGATGGGTCAGTTATGGTCGAAATTTAACTATCATAATATAAGAAATGGATCATACAATTGTCTTTGTCGTCGAAAAATAGGATTTTTAGGTTTAGTTTGAGGATTTTTAGTGTTGTGTGGAGGGAGAACTTTAGGGTTGATCAGATTTGGGCGTGATGCCAAATTCCGGCGACTTAGGCGATTTTGTGGCACGACGTTTGGCATGGAGGAGGATGGGACGATGGGGAATTCAGGAAAAATGGAGCGGTGATTTTTAGATGTGTGTGTGTGGGTTAGTCGAGATCGAATTAGGGTTTCTCTTGGATAGAGAAGTAACCATTAAGCTGCGATCCATGGTCGATACCGAATGGTACTTTCCATATCTATTTTTAAATGATTTCCAAGTATTTTTGAAAAGAATGTTTTGTGAATATACTTATTCCGATGAGATAAGTATATGAAGAAATTTCAAATTAGTTTATGAGGCTTTAGTGATTTCAGTGGGAAAGGTAATTTTTGTTTTGGATGTTTGTTTATTTGAAAGTTAAATAACCGACTATCAAATCTTGGCCTAAATATGTAATCCTTCTTAATTTTGGCGGTATGAAAATATTCTCTACTTAACACCGAAGGATATTAACTCTGGAAATATCTAGGAGAAACACGGGAATTATATGGTACAGTTACCATCGATGGTGCTATACTATACGCATAAACTCGTTTTGTTCTTCTAGGACAAATGATAAGGAGATCCGTCCACTTAAATTGTTAGGGGGTGATCCTCGCTCTTATGTATTGTCTGAATATTTCCTAAAGAACCAGTATTGAGCATTCCGGAAATCGGCGTTTGGTTTTGTGGAGCACCTGGGAAATGGAAGAGTGTACTCGTAAGAGATGACTCGAACCCGTAACCACTCCGAAAACCATATACGGTTCTATGGAGGAGATTCGTGATATTTTGAGATGTTGGAATCCATGTGTGATTCCAAGACCCGTTGGGGTATGGGAATCCTAGTGTAATTCCAAGATCTAATTGAGATGTGGGAATCTATATGTGATTCTGAGACCGTTGGGTATTGGAACCCATGTGGATTCCATGATCAATTTGGTGGCGGTGCATAAGCTGGAATGCCGGACATAGCCTCATTGGCAGAAATGACTAAAACCAGAGATATGAGGCATGGCCAGTAGGGTTGGCAAACCCATAGGGTGTAATCGGCTCCTTTTTCTAGCCATACCGATACCTTCAGTTGTTTTTGGCATGTCGGGAGTGATGCATCGGTCTTAGCAAGACTAGTTATGTTTTTCCTATAATACCCCGGCTAGATGGGTATGATGCTTCGGAAGGATAACTTTGATCCTTGTGCAGAGGACCGTTCTCGAAGTACTGAGGGCACCTCCATGGAAATCCTACACAATTAGCGAACGCACCTTATCGATTTTAGATTTTATGTCTTGTATTGTTGTGATGTACACTCACGGGCATCACAGCTACTTGGTTATTATTATTCTCACCCTTAGACATTATTATAATATCACTGGATTTTCGTATATAAAAGTTTTGGTTATCATAAGGTAAAAACCCATCCGTGTTTATATGCGACGTAGTCTTACGAGATGCCTTCGATTTTAAAGGATTTTATAAGTTAAAATAAAATAAAATTCCTTATGATTTTAGTTCTCACGCTGGTTTTACCAGACTGACCCGGGCGTGGTTTTTTCTAAATGCTCGAGTCAGACCGAGCATATTTCCAAGTTTACTTGGATATTTGGAGCTCCAGGAGAGGAGCTGGAGGCCCAAAGACGTATTCACATAGATGATTATATTTCCGTTGCATACATGATTGTATGTTACTCAGCAATTGTGAGGACATGTTGTTATAACTGTCCGGGCTGAAATTTGTTAGTATACTTTGATTGATGTTTGTATATACATAAATTACAGTTTTTTTTGTGTAATTATTTTTTATATATTATAAATTATTCGTTCCGCTATGAGATTCTATGTTGTTTAGTTCTTCTGTCTTCTTTCTTCCTTTCTTTTTCCGAACTATTCTCTTTCTCGTTCAATTTGGATTGGACATGTGTGGTTTATTGTCAGCTTAAATTTTATGGAAAAGTGGGTCGTTACACAGCCCCTTATAAGAGAATGAGCTCTTTGTGGATCTGTTGGGCACAAATGAATTATTTATCCCTCTTCAACTAACCATCGCCGTAACTCGTCGAAACAAGTTCATATTCTAAAGGGCAAACACGGATTTCAATTCGTACTTAAGCGGTTGAGGCTTACAGGGGTGCTAGATGACAGCTTATGGCAAAATAGGGAAATAGGTTTTAGGATATTTGATGAACTCCTCACCCACTTCAATGCAATTTTCTAGGAGGTGGGAGAAAAGGAAATAATGAACTCTGAAGTGAAGACAGTCAAATGATAGATACTTAACCCGGAGTTCCAACCTAGAAATAAAGAAGATAACGATGAACGTAGATCTTATGTCTGATCTATTTCCAGACAAAAGTTTGTATGTTTCTACTTCTCTCCATTAGTCTGATCCACTTCGTCTTGACCCTACAGTTATTCACCTATCTCGATCATCACTGAAAGCCACTACACTGCCTCCCCATAAACCTGCAGCAGCCATTATCGAGAATGCTTCCATGGCCTATTTCAACACTTCAAACAGATTCTCCCTATTAGAAGAGACGATGGACGAAGATGATTTGCAAGGAGCAATTGTAGTAGGTAGTGCAATAGATATAGTTATAGTTGATGGTGGTGATGAGGTTGGAGGCAGGTAAGGATTCTTCTATTGATGGATAAGAAAGAGAGGGTGAGGATGCTTATGCATGTGGTGGGCGATTTGATGAAGCAGGGATTTCGATAGATTTTGAAGTTGATGAAGGTTCCATGAGTATTGCTGTTTCTGATATTGTTTGTACAAAGGATGGGGAGGGCATGCTATTAGGGGATGTACTGGATGGTGATGATGGTGTAACAATATTAGAGAGTCTTCTTGGATGCTACAAGTAAATTATGATAATGCATACTTGGTGCAAAACCAGATAGTTCTATTATTTCTGAATAAACTCCTCATATATCATTAGTTAAAGGGGCTGTATTTTATGTTTCTTTATGCTTACACACACCAAATGGTGCACCAGCCTAACAAAAAAAACTAGTAATCGCTAATTTGTATAAATAAATTCATTTTAAAATGTACTAGCTGTATAAGTAAAGCATTATATTATTATATATACATTAGTTCAAATTATGTAGATATCTTGTTTACATAGGAGTTGATTATTGATCACCTTCTTCCTAACATAACTTATCAAGTTTTAGTTCTTACCATGCATGAGGTGATTGTGTTGCATCCACAAAGACTTAATCCATTAACTCTATCTTGGACATTAAAAACACCACCTCCATCACTGCTCTGCATTTGCAGATAAGAATCAGAATTTATTGAGGATTTTACAATAATATAATGCAAAAAACACTGACATGTACCATGTACAAGTTAACTGCTAGAAAATTTGGAAGCATGTTTCCTGATGCCTCCTTGTAACAAGAATTAACCATTTCATCCAGACTACGTAATGCTCTCTGCATGCTTCATTCGCAATAGGAATTGTTGGAAAATAATTCATGAGAAATAAAGAACCTGGCACAATTCCTGGATCGCCAGCTTATGAGAGATAGTAAACAACAAATTATAATTTGGTTCATATTAAAAAAATATTATTAAAGCAACAGGAATAGCAGATTAACAACGACAATACTAAAATGTTGTTTCATACTATAGACATATATAATCTTATTTCTTAATATCAGGATGTATAAACAAGGTAGGGTACATACATGGAATAAGGATCACATGATATGTGTAATTCCTGTTAGCCGCACCAACTCTCTTGTAGTAAAAATGTAATATTGTTGCAACACAAAACAAAAATTAAACATATGAATGATTAGACCGACCTTACACTCACTTAACATTCTTATATATGCTACTACACCTTATACTTTCTCATGTATACCTAGTGATTCATGTCAACCTAGAAGATAGTGCTTACTTGATACCATATGCATACTGCATTGAAAGGGACAAATAAAGCAAATACTGGCCAAGCGACATTCAACGTAACCCCAACAGTTCGTAGAATTTGAATTGCGCAGCATGCTAACCGGGCTAATTTCCATATTTAACTGCAATCTAGTGGCGAGGCATGCTAACTGGGATAATTTCCATATTTAACTACAATCCAATGGTATATCCATATTTAACTGCAATCCAATGACCTTTTCCACTTTTTTAATGAAAGTTTTGGTAGCACTAGCACGCTTATCTATTAATTGAACAAATATTAGTAAATCTTCTGCATATATAAGACAAATAAGTGATGCTTGGTTCTATTTTATGAATTAGGGGGATTTTTTACTACTTTCTTGAATATCCATTAGAATGGTGAATGTTCTATAAGAATAACGAACAGATAAGGTGATATATGATCACCTTGTCTTAACCCTTGCTAGTGAAATACCAGATATTATTAGAATGGTATATATGCACTCTATATAATACAGACCCTCCGCATAAAAAATGCCCAAAAAATTCAATAAATCAACTGCTAATACTATTTTTTACAATAGTTTTTAGAAATTTCTGGTCATATATACTCAATCTGTTTTGTTCACCAATTGTTTGCCAATATCCGATCTATCATGGATCCAGACATTTGTTGTTCATCTGTATCATCTATTATAGCTTTCAGTATTTCACATGTTATCCACTATTAACAAATAAGATACAATTTCTAACCTATACATACACCGCACTCTGTAGATTATTATCCAAATATGGGCCATTATTTCATTGATCTTCTTACTTGATACACATTAAAGCAATGTAAAATCAACTTTGCACTACTCTTCAACAAAAAAATCCTACAAATATAGGTTATAACAAAATGATGGATTTTGAGATCTAAAATGCAAACACTAGTAGTCATTCATTTACAACCCAAGTCTACCTGTATTTGTACGTTTAATATCATATGTATTAAAAACAAAAAAAAATGATACAATTATTAAAATCAGTCGAATAATTCATTTAAGAGAGATGGAAAAAAGGAATCAGGAAACCAAACTTCAAACCATACCCAGAACCACTAAAGTCATCATCATCCAAAATTTGCTACTTGAGCTAGTACTGGTTGTAACCATGCTGAGCAGTAGGGTATCCACAACCATCTTTAATTTTTCAGCCAGAGAAAGAGATCTTGATCAACTAATCGATGTTAGCAACTAACATCACAATTAGGACATGGACACATCTAGAAAATTATTCGTTCTGACTGGTTGTAACCACGATGATCAGTAGAGTAAAAAAAAAGCATTAATTATTTAACTGGAGAAAAATACGTCGATCAACACTCAAGGATGGTAGCAACGACCATTAGAATTAGGGCTTCGACAAATTTCAAAAATTATGCATTGCAAAAGATAGTTTTGATTTGCAACCACACCTACACCATCAGATTTAGGGCAATTTATGTTGAGGTAAAGGAAATATGAATTAGGGATGAATAAATTAGGGTTAAGTATGGTTAAAGGAACTAGAAATGGTGTAAAATGTTGATAAGGGTCCCAGATCGATTAGGGGAGGGAGGTAGTCAGAGATTGATAAGACGAAAGGGATGGGAGAGGAAGAGAGAGCGGAGGATTGATGATCGAAAGTTAGAGGAGTAGGGAACCCTAAATCACGAAAATCAAAGGGGGCTGCTATTTTTTTTCTCGTATGTATTTTGAAGTTAAAAAAATAAGAAAAAATCTATATCGCTTTATATTGTCAATTGCTTCGGTTGCTAACACAACCAAAGAAAATAACCTTATTTGCTTCTGTGCATTTGCGTCAGTTGTAACAACAATCAAAGCAAATTGGATTTTTGCATTTTCTAATGCGTTTTATATACCAATTGCTTCGGCTGTTAAGGGAGAACCAAAACAAATTATACTATTTGCTTCATTTGTTAATACAACTGAAGCAAATGAGGCGAAGCAACATACATATTTGGTACTACTGAAGCGTGGGTTCATGTGTTTTTGGAAATGAGATTCGAGCCATATAGTGGTCAATTTGTCAAGTATGTAGGAGTTGAAGGCGAGAGGAGATGCCTTTTCCATCAGGTGGAGGGTGAAGTGCTTTCTCTATGTGTTATGGGCGATCTTTGTGATAGTAATAGGTCCGTGTTGGTAGATGACTCTTGGGATAGGAAGTATTTTTATGGTACTGATTCGATAGACTATGTTCCTTCTTTAGTTTTCCTTTTTTCGAGGTTCTTTCATGTCATTAGCCCTGCCACTTCTGATGATGGAAACGGATCCTCCTCTTTAGAAAAGGACTAGTGTTGTCTTTATTGTAGTAGTATAGGTATTTTGCCTATCTCCTAAACTTATTTGTTTGTTTTGTTGTTCCGGTGTATGTGTCAAACACATGTTCCCTAATTCATGAATAAAAGTAGACGGTCTACTTAAAAGCTGGCTAGTCTTGCTAAAAATCAAAATAAACATACACTAAGTTTAATATAAATTAATTCACTACAAGAAAACCTAATTTTAGTAGCACCTATTAGTAGCATTTGTAAACCAAGTGCAACCATATATGTTTTGGAATATTTTCCCCAATGCGGCAAAGCTCTAGCGTTATTTTTTGGGTAGCTCGCCTAAACTATTTGTGAAAAAAATTTAAGTACTCCATCTCTCATTTTCACGTCCCTTTTAATTCCACTTCGTAGCGTTATCATCCAAAACCTCCAAATCTCCATCTTTTTACTCAACCTTCAAACAATAAAGCAAAAACCACATCGTCGATCTACCTCACCTTTAAACTCGTTATTCAGAAGCATCTATATCGCCATTGATTTATGATGCATGGAAACCCTGATTCAATTTTTGTCGATCTACTTGGCCACGATCTATCAGTTAATTTTCTTATGAGCAATATAAAATTGCAAGTTGAAATCATAGTTTAATTTTACTTATATTATCGTAGATAGTTCCTTTGTCATCATCGCAGCAACACCTATAAGATTGTATATCGGTATTGTGTCTGCTCATGATCAAATGGAAATTTCCCTCTAAACCATCAAATATGCAAATTAACCTATTAATAAGCTCTTTCGCTTTGTGAGATGAAAAGAATATTGTATAAATTAATCTAATATAGAAAAGCAAATTAAAATTTGAATATTCAATAAGAAAAATAATATTGCTCTCACTTATGTACAAACATCTTGTAATTTAGGTTCTTATGTTCCTTTTTTTGTTAGGTTTTATTTTATTTTCTTATTTTTGGCTATTTTGTCATCATCAAAACCATCTTGGTTAGCTGTAACTCTGATTCCATGTTCAATTAGCTATTTAGATTATAGCTTGTTTTGAAGAAAATATCTCATTGAATTTAATATTGAGAGAGAGTTTCAATATTTAAATGCTTTAAGAGAAAATACAGCTTTTACTTTCTTTTAGTTCTATACTCAGTGTTAATTGTTTGGTGTTATTTACACACCTGAATCTCATCAAAACTTTTCTTATGCGTGTACACTCTCACATTCCTGTAAATTGAGTATTTTTTTCAATTATTGTCATCTATAATGCAAATATGCGTTATTGTAATAATCTTGTGTTGAAAATTGGAAGATTAGCATAGTGATGCTAGCATACCAAAATTATCATTTGAAAATTCTATAGCACACGTGACAAGCATGCGGTAAGGAGGGAAAAAATCATTAAGTAGGAATTTTTTTTCTTTTATTTTCTTTATCTACTTTTATATACCAAACCATATTATGCTTATGTAATCTTAACATTGAGCGTTGTAGTTTTACTCCCTTTTACTTCCACTTTATACTCTTAGGGATATATGCGATGCTTTAAACTATGATTTGGAGTTTAGTAGTCTTTTGGATTTGAGAGGCTAAATAAAATTTAGGTTTTTCATAGCCATGAGGGAAACTAATCCTCCTCTCAAAAACTCTCCACCAATTCCTGACATTACCCTTGATCGACCACCTAACCCTTCACACATCAGATTTCCACCTTAAGGAGGCCCCTTCATTGATGAAGAAGGCTTTTAATATCTACAAAATCGCAAGAAGGCTGCTTCTATCCGCGGAAAGACTGCCCAAGAGGAGCTGCTCGTAAGTTTTAACAAAGTTAGGGGTTTTGTTGAGAAAAGATGGGATTTAAGATCCCAAATGCCCCCCAAAACAGATCGTATAATAAGAGAGATGCAACTAAAAATGTCCAAAAGCCAGTTACCTTCTCACTAAACAGAATCTTAGGCTGAAATCGTTTCAGAAGAGCAAGAAGATCAAGAATCTGAAGAATGCACTCTGGAATACATCCCCTCTATCAAAATCAGTGATAAAAAGATTGGCATCATAAAAGAATCAGTCTGTAAAAGAACAGAAAACGAGTGGAAAAACGCTATTCTGGTGTATGTTGTTGCTGAGAAGCCTTATTTCGTATACTTTAAGTCATATATACAAAGAGTATGGAGACCAAAAGGCTAGTTTGAAGTGTATTCCAAAGAAAACGTATTCTTCTCGATCAACTTCAAAGAGCCATCGGATTGTGTTAGAATCCTCAAAAGCAACCCATAGTTTATGACAGAAGACTCATCATAATGAGAAGATGGTCAGGTAGTATAAAACTAAATGGAGATCTTTTAACAACAATGCCATTTTTAGGTAAAACTGCTAAATGCGAATCTAAAACTCCGGGACAGAGAGGCTTTCAATGTAATGGCCATCATTATAGAAAAACCAATTAAATGTGATGCAGCCAAGGCAAAGAAAATGAGATCAAATTTTGTTCAAATTCTTGTAGAGGTAGCGGTAAATGAAGAATTACCAAATGAAATAAATTTGATATTATACAATGGGGAAAGAATTGTACAAAAAGTAGAATATGAATAGGTTCCACCTAAATGTGACATATGCATCGGCTTTGGTCATAATAGGAACCAATGTATTTCAAAGAAAGCCGAGGTTCCAAAGGAGAAAACAGTGCAAGAAAATCAATATAATCATAAGGAGGCGAAAGCCTAAAATCTGAATCAAAATTCTCTCTAGTGGACCGGTCAATAAATCAAGAAAGTAGTAAAAAGGCATCTCAGAATCATGAAAATGCAGAAATGACTAAAGAGAATCCAAAAGAAACAGAAAGAAATAATCAAGGAGGGAAAGATTCACAACTCAATAAGGAGGAAGCCCATGTCATTGTCGATGAATCCCATCGTTCTTAGCAACTCAATGAGCAGGATGCTCATAGCATAGTTGAAAAATATCATCAATTTCAGCAACCTACATTAGCTAACAGTACGATAAGCAGGGAAGAAAAGGGAACTAAATAATACACAGTTCATTGAATTTGATATTCCCATGGCTCTAAATCCAAGTTTACATACAAACAAAGGATAAGTAAGTAATTGTAGCATTGATTCAAGTTTAGATCTTTTAATTAGGTCAGAGAATGGCTGAAGCAACTGCAAACCCAAAGGTAGTGGCAAAATCAGGAGTGGAAAGTAATCCCCGTGATGATATGCCTCCTAACACATATCAGCATGCAATAGTACTATATGCTACAAATAATGATAGAGGGATTAGAGGAAAAAGGAAAAGAGCCAGATAGTTTCAAGCAAAAGTATATTTCAGATAATCCAGAATGGGATGATCTCAAAAATGCTAAAAACTAGAGGATCAGAATGCAAAAAAAGAGGTAAAGCATCAGGTTTAGGTACGAGAACTAGAAACTCTTTACAGCTTACTTTATAATGTCATTTTTAGTCTGGAATATTAGGGGAATGAATGCCCCTTACAAACAAGTAGATGTCCTAAGTATGATTAGGAAGTATAAGGTAACAATTACTGTTATGGTTAAAAACAGACTTAATGATAATAATTATGATCAATTCTGTTTAAAAATTCCAAATAATTGGAAAAGGATAAACAATAATATTTTTGGATGCAAAGGTAGAATAATGCTATTATGGGATACTATTTTTTGGAGTATTAGTGATATAACATTGGATTACCAATTTATAAATTGTATTATACATACCATTGGTGGTTTAATCTTTCAAGTTATTGGAGTATGTGCAAGTAACTTTGAAAACTAAAAGAGATATTTTATGGAAAAAATAATAAATATAAAAAAAAAGTAATGAGTCATGGCTATTAGCAGGGAATTTTAACACTATTATGAATTTCAAATAAAAAAGTGGAGGTAATCCTATTCCTTTAAAACAAATTGGAGAAAATTGAGAAATTCTTATTTGAAACCGGTTTAATTGAACCTTTATTGAATGGTGATAAATTTACTTGGAGATCAGGTGAGTTTAGAAACATTCAATGTAAATTAGATAGTGTTCTAGTTAATGAGAATTTTATGAGGAAATTTCCTAACTTTTCTTGTTCAACAGTTGAACAAAACACCGGTGATCATACCTTTATTTTAATTAATCTGAAAGAAACTATAAACAAGATAGTAAATATTCATTTCAAAATTTATAAATGGGTGGATTCAAAATGAAAAATATAAGGAAACAATGAAAGAATGTTTAAACTTCAAAAGTAAGGGTTTAAATCAATTTCAATTTAGTATGTTTTTTAAGAATACTAAATATCAACTGAAACAATGGAATAAGCTTAATCCTAAGCATTCAGAAGTAATAAATGAAACAAAGAGAGAGGTTTAGAAATTGCAGGACCTGCTAGATAGTAAACCTAAAGATGGAGATATATCCTTAAGTTTTTTCACCAATCAAACTAACATGTCAAAAGAGATACAAATAAATGTTAGTAATCATAAACAAAAGGCAAAAGTTGATTGGCTAATGCAAGGAGGCGAAGCAACTAATTTTTTCTACGCTAGAATGTCTAGTAGAAGACATATTAATAATATAGACTATATTTATGATAATATAGGAAGATCAGCACATAATTTTGACAAAATAGCTAAGGAAGCAATTGAATATTTCAAAGAATTGTTTAATGGTTATAATGAATTAATTGATTTTCCTCATATAATATGTAAAAAGAAAGTAGATTCCATGGCTTCTGAAATTCTACTAGAAAGAGTTAATGAAAAAGAAATCAAACAAATTATTTTTAACTCTAGTGATAACAAAAGTCCAGTCCTGGTGGTTTTAATTCAAAATTTTATAAGAATCGGTGGGACAACATAAAAGGTGAAATTTTAAATGTGGTTAATAAATTTTTGGAAAATGGAAAGTTACTTGAAAGTTTTAATCATACTTTTATAACTTTATTTCCAAAATCAAAAAACCCAAATAACATATGAGATTCAGACCAATATCCTACCGTAATTATATATATAATATAATTGCTATAGTTTTAAGCAATAGGATTAAAAAAATTATACCATGTATTTTCTTAGAAAACCAAACTGCTTTTATGCCTGGAAGATATATATATATATATATATATATATGTATGTATGTATGTATGTGTATGTATATATGAGAATTCTTTACTATCTCATGGCATGTTAAGAAATTTTAATAGCAAAATTGGTAATAGTATGTGTGTCAAGATAGACTTACAAAAGGCATATGATAAAGTAAATAGAAAGTTTATCCATAGAATGATGATAAAAATGGGATTTGATAGAAAATTTTGTGATCTTGTATAAGAATGTATAAACATAGCTACCTTTTATTTTAATTCAAAGTCAACCGGTAGGTTTCATCAAGAGTAACAAAGTCATTACACAAAGGGATCCCCTCTCCCTTTGTAGGGTTCATTAAGGTCAACCAGTGGAAACATGGTCATGTAAACTTCTATCAATAGCAGACAGGGTAGAGTTAATAAAGACAGTAGTTTATGTTATCACTCTGTATTGGATGCAAACACATCAAATTCCAGCAGCAACTATAAACAAAATAGAGAAGTTATGTGCTAACTTCATATAGAAAGGGGGATATCATAAAATGACATGGGAAAAATTATGTAGGCCAAAGAAGGAGGGAGGTATTAGCCTCAGAAATCTACATGATCTCAACATAATATGCAACTCAAAACTTATTTGGAGATTCATTAGACGTGATTCTATATAGGCTAGATGGATAAGTAATAAATACATTAGAAAAGGGTTTTTGTGGAGTACAGTAATTAAGCTAGATCATTCAAGTTTTGTGAAGCAGATGCTAAAACATAGAGGTACAACAAAGAAGGCTATCAAAAGAAATTTTAAAGATGGTTCAAATACTAGTTTATGGTTTGATCCATGGTACAACAATAAGTCACTTATAAACATTTGGGGATGGAATAATCTGGTCATTATAGGAATGCTAAAGCAACAGTTTTGAAAACTATCAATGGTATCCAGAAAAACATGCAGCAATAAGTGAATATGGTAGTAATACTAGAAAATTCCCTATTGATAAATATGATGTTCAAGATGACTGGGAATGGATATTATCCAAAAATGAAGTCTCTTTAAAAAAGACATGGGAGTTCATCGGAGAGAAACAGTCAAAAATGGAATGGGGAGACATAATTTGAGACAAAATTAACTGTCCTAAAATGTCTTGCTACTATTTTTTGCTATTACAGATAGACTTCCAATTTAAGCAATAAAAAAAAGTGGGGTAATGTAGAGGGTATGACTTTTTTTATTATGCCATGATGAAATAAAGACCAAAAAACATTTGTTCTTTCAGTGTAAATATGCCAGTTACTTGTGGATGAATGTAAAATCTTAGTTAGGTATTAATCAAGTAAGCTCTATGGAATTAAGAGCTAAAATTGAATTAATTAGGAAACATTTCAGCAGTAAATCTAAAGATAGATATATGGCTCATATTCTTATTACTATAACAATCTATCACATTTGGAAAGAGCACAACAATAGACTTCATAACAATAAGGAATTAATGAAAGAGAAAAGACAGATTTGTATAAATAAAGACAATGTGATTATTCAATCGAAGTCTAAGAAGAAGGGGAAATGATTATACCCATCTCCATGCAGTGGATTTCATTTGGTTGAAGATTATCTGAAATTGCCAAATCAGCAATCAACTTCAAAGTTTGACAAATCTTTGGCTGCTTCTTCAAAGCTTGCCGAGATTCGGACCTAGAAGCTGCTATTCCAAGCCTCGCAACGGATCTGTCATTATAGAAGTTCTGAACTTGGATATAATTTAGATCCAAGATTAGATCTAGTGTATACTCAACTTTATCTATCAATACCTCACCGAGATTTAGGCCTAGGAGCTGCTATTTCCAAGCGTCGCAATGGATCTGTCATCATTGAGGATCTGAACTTGGATGTTGAGAAAGATTTAGATCCAAGTTCAGATCTAGTGTATAATCAACCATCTGAAGTCTGACAACACGAAATTGCTCAAGCCAGAGGAAAAGCACCAATTAACAATGATTTGGTTATGAGAAAAGAGCTTAATCACGATCTATCATACTAGAAAAGAGGAGAATCAAGCAGAACAACAAAGTAGAAGAAGAAACTTACAATTATTCAGGAGAAATCGAGTGATTTTTTCTTCAACTAATTTGTCTCGAAGCAATTTTTGTTTCATTTGTAACTAAGTTTGTAAAATGAGTTGTGGCATTAGGGTTATAGTTATAAAACCAGATGAGAAAACGAGTCGGGTTGTATACCTAGTCCAAGTTTTATAGTGGGCTGCGCTTTTGCAATTCATTTGCAAAGTTTCAAAATAAATATTTGGAGTATAGTAGGCTTCATCATAATCATATGCCCGGAGTTTGGAAAATTCTCCAACCATTTTTCAACTTATACTTTAGTTCTCATCCACCAAAAATATTTTTCCTTATAAATTAGCGTCGTGAGTTAACAAATTTACCATGTTGAAAAAAGGGAAAATTAATTAAAAAAATTTCAAAGAAGTTTTCATTTAATGTCTTTCTCATAATGTAGTGAATTAACAATGTGCTAATGGCGTAACAATATAAGCTTTTTTTACGTGTTTTGACATTTAATTGTTGCATTGCATAATAAAGTTAACATCTTATTAATAATTGGATATACGCCACAATTTGTTTAATAATATACTATGTTATTTTATTTGATAATTCCAGCAAGACATGAACAACATTATTTTTATACACTTGCTCATAAGACATTATTTTTATACATAAATGCTAGCAAGACATGAACATAATAGTGAACATTATTTTTGTTTATATCTTTCAAATGGTCAGTATACAGTGGTATTCAACTATGATCATTGTCTATGGCTATGTACATTAAGAAGAAATGAGCCATGTGTATAGTAGGTTGATTGTGTTAGTTTGGCTTTGGTCTCTTATAAATAAATAAATAAAAGCTTGAACATAATATGGAAATTAATTTTGGCTACATTTGACTATGTATTGTGAATTGATTCCCTGAATTAATTTTGATCTCTTATAAAACAAGAACATAACCTTTTTTGGTTGGTTAACATAGATATGAGGCTACTGATGTATTTATTTAAACTTCTGATGTTGGAAGCCTTAATGTTGTGATATGAAGTGGACCAAAAAGTAGGCAGTAGATAATGCTTCTCCATTAGAACAGGTGAGATGCAGCTGGTGTTAGAACCTCTATTTTATGGTTTCGATGGCAACAACTATACAATCAT
Source organism: Allium fistulosum (assembly GCA_030737815.1). Taxonomy (NCBI): domain Eukaryota; kingdom Viridiplantae; phylum Streptophyta; class Magnoliopsida; order Asparagales; family Amaryllidaceae; genus Allium; species Allium fistulosum. The sequence goes on from CM060903.1 coordinate 602,902,819, forward strand.
ACACATACAGTATATTCCATCTGTTTGCAGGTAAACGCTTCGAGAATTCACAATATCATGACATGAAGACGAACAGTAGAAGAAAAGAATCATTAGTATTAGAGAAGCTATTATATTGTGTTATAGTCATAGATAGATGGTTTGTAAAATTTCCTTGAGTAGTTTTTACACAAAATTGCACATAAAAACTTTTACAAGGTTTTCATTATTTCAAACAAAATGATTTTATAAGTACACAGACATCAGATGTCTGTTTATATAAGTCAGACGTCTAACTATGCTCTCGGGTTAAAAATATATATAATGAGACAGACGTCTGAATTTTATCCCAGACGTCTGACCTAGGTAACGGGCTAAAATCTTGAATAGACACTTGCTTTATTCTAATGGTTACATCCATATCTCTTCAATGCATCTCTTCTTCCTCAAAGGCTGCAACCCTTAAACTGAAGTAAAACACACTAAAGGTTGCTACTTCTCAAGAAAACCCTTGAACACTTATAAATCTGTAAAGATTTTGAGAAACAACTTGCTTGAATTTTCTGAATCTCTTCTCTTTATTCTTTGCATACTTTGATTTCTAAAAGCAATCAATACATCATTCTTATCACTTCCTAAAACCAAAGCTTCACATACACATACTACTCAAAGGAGTTTATAGGAAGATTTGTATTATGCAGTCAAAAGCAGTGTTACTAAGAACACATACCTGTCAAGAAAAGACTTTTTGTATCAAGCATTTTCCTCCAGGCGAAGCGAGGGTTGTTTGCTAGTTTAAGGACGAAGGGGAGCTTCGGGACTAGATGTAGCATGGGTGATTTGAACCACTATAAAAACTCGGGTGTGATTGTTTCTTTACTTTACTCTGGTAGTTATAAGTTAGTTTTTATTACACTTGCATATTAGATGCAAATACACGATCCATATGCATTTTCAGCCGGCAGCCAATGTTTCACATGCATGCACCAGAAAGCAAGTGACGCGGCATGATAACCGGAGTTGATAACAAGTTGACAGTAGACAAAGTAAGATGTAATGTGTTGTTGCCGTGAACTGGAAGAGAGCTAATGTAACGATCCACATAATTCAAGCTGACAGTAAACCACACATGTCCAATCCAAATTGAATGGAAAGATGGATTGTTATGGGAAAGAAAGAAGAAAGAAGAAGAGAAGAGAAGAAGAGAAAACGAAACTAAAACAACACAGAATCTCACAATCACAGCGGAACAATATATAGTATAATATCTATGATCTTTACAAAAGGGAAACTGTAATATACATACATCCATCAGAGTACAACAACAAATCACTAACCATCAGCCTGGATAGTTATAATAACCTGTCCTTATAAATGCTAAAAATTTCAACAGCTAATGCATCAGATAAATAAACATATATGGGAATACATCTTGAAGACCTCCGGCTCATCTGTAGAAGCTCCAAAGCATCCAAATACAAATCTGTAGAAGCTCCAATACATCTTGAATTTTTTGGATCTCTTCTCTTTATTCTTTGCATATTTTGATTTCTAAAAAGTAATCAATACATCATTCTTATTGCTTCCTAAAAACAAAGCTTCACATACAAATACTACTCAAAGGAGATTATAGGAAGATTTGTCATGTGCAGTCAAAATCAGTGTTACTAAGAACACATACTTGTCAAGAAAAGACTTTTTGTATCAAGCCTATTCCTCTGGGCGAAGCGAGGGTTGTTTGCTAGTTTAAGGACGAAGGGGAGCTTCAGGAGACGTAGGACGGGAGTCTGAACCAATATAAAAACTTTGGTGTGATTATTTCTTTACTTTTATTTACTTTACTCTGGTAGTTATAAGTTAGTTTTTATTACACTTGCATACTAGATATAAATAGACGATCATTACACACTTTCATTTGGTATCGGAGCACGGTTGTTTCAAGTTACGGTAGCACATAATTGAAACATATTTAATATGGCAAGTACATTTCAAGAAGGTCAATCCACTGCACGTCCTCCACTATTCACTGAATCTAATTATGCTTACTGGTCTACACATATGCATATTTTTATGGAAGCTAACGGTCTAGAAATTTGGCAAACAACACAAGTTAGATATGAAGCACCAGACATAGGTATAAGAACTTAGACAGATGCTCAAAAGAACACAGCAACAAACAATGTTAAAGCCATGAATGTTCTATTCTGCTCACTTGACAAAAATGAATTTTCACGTGTCATGTTGTGCACTACTGCATATGATATATGACGTACACTACAAATCACTTATGAAGGCACAAACAAAGTTAAACAAATGAAGATTTCCATTTTACAAAATCAATTTTCTTCATTTAAAATTAAAGCAAATGAATCTATTGGTGATATGTATGCTAGATTTCAAACTATTCAACACGATCTCATGGCACATGGAGTCAAATTCACAGATTTTGATTAGTTACACGTATTTTAAATTCTTTAACTAATGAATGGGAAAGAAAAGTGTTGGCAATCGAAGAGGCTAATGACCTATCTCAACTAAAATTTGAAGAATTGATAGGAAATTTGACGTCGTACGAAGCAAATTTGCAGGCAAGAAAAGAACAAAATCATGAAAAGAAGAATATAGTTTTTCAAGCCAACGATGATGATTCAGACTTAGATGAAGATGAGATAATATTTATTTCCAAAAACTACAACAAGTTCAAGAAATTCAAAAAGATGACGAAATCCCAAAACGGAGGAAATTCAAATTCATCCAGCCAAACTTCAATCAAATGCTTTGGATGTGACAAGTTCAGACACATGAAGAAACAATGCCCAGAATTCAATAATGACAAAAAGAAAAGCAAGTTTGAGAAATTCAAGAAAAGAAAACGGGATTTTCAAGTAACTTGGGATGACTCAGATTCATCTTCATCATCAGATAGTGATAGTGATAATGATTCTGAGCAAGCTAATGTATGCTTCATGGCAAACTCTGAGGAGGTATGTCCCGATCTTACTTATAATGAAATTTTAGAACTTAGCATAGAACTAGATGACAAATATAGAGAAACTAAAAAGTTAAATAAAGAACAAGTTGCTAAATTTAATCGAATGGAGCTTGAAATAGGATTATTAAAAGATGAGAAAACCATTCTAGAAGAAGAATTAGAAATTACACGGGAAAAATGTAAGAACCTTTCTATTCACAATGATTCTTTATTATGTGAAATAGGAAAAGTTAAAGCAGAAAATAATGATATCAGAAAAGAAAACATTGTATTAAAGGATAATCTAGAAGCATCAAAATCCAAAATTTCTAATCTTAAAAGTGAGTTAGATAAGATTACAAACAATGTTTCAAAATTCAATAAAGGAAAGCAGAATTTGGACAATTTGATCAAAATTTCTAAAACATCTGGAAATCAGACTGGATTAGGATTCAAGAAGACTCCAAAACATAGAAACTATAGCCCACTATATAAAAAGTTCAAGAAGCCACACACTAGAGAAAAAGCTTCTAACTATAAGATAATGAAAACATGGATTCCAAAATATGGTGACAAACTAATTAGACAGAAATACATAGATAACTATTTGTAAAGTGTTGTTCATAATGAAAATTACTCTTTTAAAGGTCCCAAACCCTCCTAGGTATGGCTACCTTCACTCTCTAACACTTAGGACCCTATGGAGGAAGTGGGTACTAATTAAATTGTTTTTATCTTGCAGATACCCAAAAGAAAATCTAATAACAAGGAGAAATGGATGCTCGATAGTGGATGCTCCAAACATATGACTGAAAATACACATATGTTATCGAATATAACATACATAGACGGTGATACTGAGGAAAGCGAAGATATATCCTGGCCTCCACAAGACCCTCCACACTATAGTCATTACACAGCATTTCAGGGTCTCTCTATTCGAGAAGATAAGGAATACCATGATCAGTCGCAGTGGCAAAGCATCGACTACGATGAAGATGCCTCTAATCTCTAGGGATACTTCCAATATCAGTAAGTTATCTTCTCTTTTCATTCATAACAGTGTATAAAACTTCTTGAGAACAATTAGTTTATTTGTATGACTATGTTGTATTGTCTGTGACTCAGTAAAACCTTGTGTTCTTTGTGCTTATATGTATACTATGTTACTTTTGCTTCCATGATAAACTATCATTTCTTTGTACTATGTTTGCTTCGTCTTGTGTATCTGTGCATTTCTCTTCAGAAAATCTCCTCTATGTTCAATAATTCTTTTTGATAATGACAAAGAGGGAGAGATATCATATTACATGTATATAGAAGGAGGAATCACACTCAGAGGGAATTATATGCTTATTCTATAATTGATTGTATAGTTGTCGTCATAAAAAAAGGGGAGAATGTTAAAACCTCTACTCTATGGTTTCGATGACAACAACTATACAATCATACACATACAATATACTATTTGCAGGTAAATGCTTCGAGAATTCACAATATCATGATTTGAAGATGAATAGTAGAATAAAAGAATCATTGTTATTAGAGAAGCTATTATATTATGTTATAGTCATAGATAGATGGTTTGTAATATCTCCTTGAGTAGTTTTTACACAAAATTGCACATAAAAGCTTTTACAAGGTTTTCATTATTTCAAACAAAGTGATTTTATAAGTACACAGACATCAGACGTCAGTTTATATAAGTCAGACGTCTGACTATGCTCTCAAGTTAAAAAAATATAACGAGACAGATGTTTGACCTGGGTAACGGGCTAAAATCCTGAATACACACTTGCTTCATTCTAATGGTTGCATCCATATCTCTTCGATGCATCTCTTCTTCCTTAAAGATTGCAACCCTTAGACTGAAGTAAAACATACTAAAGGTTGTTACTTCTCAAGAAAACCCTTGAACACTTATAAATCTGTAAATATTTTGAGAAACAACTTGCTTGAATTTTCTGAATCTCTTCTCTTTATTCTTTGCATATTTTGATTTCTAAAAGCAATCAATACATCATTCTTATCACTTCCTAAAACCAAAGCTTCACATACACATACTACTCAAAGGAGTTTATAGGAAGATTTGTATTGTGCAGTCAAAAGCAGTGTTACTAAGAACACATACCTGTCAAGAAAAGACTTTTTGTATCAAGCCTATTCCTCCAGGCGAAGCGAGGGTTGTTTGCTAGTTTAAGGACGAAGGGGAGCTTCGGGACTAGACGTAGGATGGGTGATTTGAACCACTATAAAAACTCGGGTGTGATTGTTTCTTTACTTTACTCTGGTAGTTATAAGTTAGTTTTTATTACACTTGCATATTATATGCAAATACACGATCCATATGCATTTTCAACCGGCAGCTAATGTTTCACATGCATGCACCAGAAAGCAAGTGATGCAGCATGATAACCGGAGTTGATAACAAGCTGACAGTAGACAAAGTAAGATGTAATGTGTTGTTGCCATGAACTGGAAGAGAGCTAATGTAACGATCCACAAATCCGCATAATTCAAGCTGACAGTAAACCACACATGTCCAATCCAAATTGAATGGAAAGACGGATTGTTATGGGAAAGAAAGAAGAAAGAAGAAGAGAAGAGAAGAAGAGAAAACGAAACTAAAACAACACAGAATCTCACAATCGCAGCGGAACAATATATAGTATAATATCTATGATCTTTACAAAAGGGAAACTGTAATATACATACATCCATCAGAGTACAACAACAAATCACTAACCATCAGCCTGGATAGTTATAATAACCTGTCCTTATAAATGCTGAAAATTTCAACAGCTAATGCATCAGAAAAATAAACATATATGGGAATACATCTTGAAGACCTCCGGCTCATCTGTAGAAGCTCTAAAGCATCCAAATCTAAATATGTAAATATGCTCGGTCTGACCCGAGCATTGAAAGGGAATAATGCCCGGATCATTCTAGTAAACCAACGTGAGAAAACACATCTCAACTGAATTTTTAAGTTATAAAAACTTTTCAAAACAAAGGTATCTCATAAGACCATGCCGCACATAAACACGGATGGGTTTTTATCTTACGATAACCAAAACATTTTTATCAAATTTTATTATATTATACTTGTGTCTAGTATACAAATAATATTAATCATAGCCGAAATTGTTACCATTATTAAATTCTAGTGTACTAGGCTCTACAAATAAAATCGCAATCTCAAATTGGAAAATGGATTTCCAACCAATGACCAGGTTAGTGACTACCTTCCGGTAGTACATCTCTAAAGAAATGTACCGAGGCCCAACTGATGGTCCTCTACCAACACAAGACCAACCTACCTCTAACAAGATAGTACCAAATATGTCTTCACCCATGTCGTTAATGACCTATCTGAGAGCTCCCTTCGCATACACCACAATAATTTAAAACCCGACATCATAGCGGGAATAAATCTATCTAGAAGGGGATGATCACATCCTAATGGTTGCAAAGCACATAGCCTTGCCGCATCTACCATATATTAGTCATTTTTGGGTGTGAGGCCTAAAGTAACGATTACCTTTCACATAACACATTACACTTTGAATGCCACCTTTCAATTCCATAATCACACAACTGATTTCTACAAACGTATAACTCCTGAGTTAGTACGTCTTAGGAAAGGGTGTGGAGTTAAGAGAAGTTACCTTCTCCACCACCAAACATATGATACGTTTATAGAGGTCAATCAATGTAATCTAGAATGCAACATTACACTTTCGTCCATACAAGTTGTCAAGAACCAGGACAAACCGAAGGAACTCTCCTACCATATCTTGTCGGGAATCAACCCAAGGATTAGTAGCGAGACGACCTTGCATATCGACGATTTTCATAACAAAGTACTATTGCCACTATATATATATATTATATGCATCGTGGGTCTAGTGGCAAGTAGCCTTGGATCATGAAGATCTCCATCTTTAAAAATTCATCATCATAAACATGCACTTTCGAACACATATGTTCATCCGAAATGGTTTTTAGATAAATCTGATCCTGGTCTCTCTGGATCAACAGCGATAAAGAGGCCCTCAACCTCATATGGAAACCAAGTCTCGTAGACTTATCACATTTCCAACTCTCAGCTTGCTATCCTTCGGCCAATAAGGAAGCCCGGTAGATTAGAGTACCATAATCACTCCGCACTACTTAAATAAACATTCTTTACCCAAACGATAATCAAGCCTACACAGTTGGTTTTGTGCTAATTGCATGACTAATCATTTCCCACATCAAATTAAGGAACCAAAAATGGCCAAATTTGATAATCGGTTATTTAACTATCAAAGCAACAAAGAAGATCTAGCCCATAAGCAGTAACTAGGCCCATATAATTAATCTTTTCATCAATTAAATCACTTTCCAAATATTTACTTTAAATTATCTTTAAAAGGATATATTCTCAAAACCATTTCAACTGTTCGATATTTGGAAAACATTCCTATATACTTAATATACTTATATCAATGGTATAAGTATATTTAATAACACTACCATTTTCGGAGACACACTAAATAGATTTCTATAATCGTACAACTCCCAAGTTCATACGCCCCAGAACGGGTGTTAAGTATAAGAAGCATTGCTTTATATACCACTAAGCCTTTAATATGACCATAAGAACCAATTCATGTATTTCACAACGGAATGTCAAAGCACAATTTATTGGGTCAAAAAAAATGTTGCATAAAATATCATTACAACACTAGTATAGAGAGTCGATTAACTATATATATATATATATATATTAATCCTGTATACTGTATAAAACATTTCCTTTTAGAAATCATTTACTATAACAACAGTGTTATAGTCCATGCCTTCCTCACTTTCCTGAAAACGTCTATTACAACAATAAATATTGAAATCTATATTTTCATCACTTAGCACATTTTAAATCACTTTAGAAATCATTAAATTCCATTTGAAATTATTATTTTCAAAACATTACTTAAAAAGATAAACCATGTAATGACCCACTTTTTCGTATAGTTTAAGCGGAAAATCAACCACACATGGTCCAACCAAATTGAACGGAAAGACAGATAGTTAGGGAAAAGAAGAATGTAAGGAGAAGAGAAGAAGAAAACAAACGACACAGAATCTCACAGTGGAACGAATAATATATAATATACAATAAATCTTTACACAAAGAAGAAATGTAATATACATACATCAATCAGGGTATGCTAACCTATTTCAGCCGGACAATTATAACAACTTATCCTCACAATTTCTAATAAATAAAATAATGAATGCCGCGGAAAAAAATTATACGCAAATACGTCCATGGGCCTCCAGCTCGTCTCTTGAAACTCCAAACATCCAAACTAAATCTGTAAGAGTCTGTCTGGAAAACCAGTGTGAGAAAACACATCCAACTGGATTCTTAAAGTTACCAAACTCTTTTCAAAATTATGGTATCTCATAAGACCATGCCGCACATAAACACCGATGGGTTTTTACCTTACGATAACCAAAACGTTTTCTATAGAAAATCTAGTGATATTATAATAATGTCTAGAGGTCAAAGTAAAATATGAATATAGCTGAAATGTTTGCATCTCACGTTTCAGCATAGTTGGGCACAACTAAGTCCGTACAACGCTTATTGGAGAATGGATTCCATATAATGACTGGGCTACTGGTGTACCACCCATCACGGTGCATCTCTAGATTAGATAACACCGAGGACATCATTAGGATCCCCTGCTACCACAGGACCGGCCTACCACTTGACTAGTAGTACCAAATATGATTACCTATCCGTTAATGGGGCTCGAAGCATACAAATGAGAGATAATATCAACTCTAGATAGGAATGATCATACCCTACTTCGGAGCGACCCACTTAGCCTTGCTGCATCTCCTCTGTTTTAGTAATTCCCGGTTGATGAGGCTTGAGGCTACGTTTTACCTTTTATATAGCACTTCCCACTTGGAATGCTAACTCTGCCCTCTAGGAAACAATGCAATGCCAGCATTCATCTATACAAGTTCGTTCTACGACTGAACGTAATGCGTGAGAGCTCCGTCTTCAATTCCATCATCTTCAAGATGTCTTCACTTCGAAACATTTAAGTTGGATCGAAGTGGTTTTCGAATAACATATCTGATCCCTTCCTCTTCGAAACAACTTTCGATAATTTTTGGTAAACTCAAACCTGGTTCTTTAGGAAATAAACAATCAAAGATAAGAGTGGAGATCACCTCCTAACCGTTAGTGGATGTATTTCTTTATCATTTATCCTAGGAGAATGAAACGAGATTTATATGCACAGTACAACATCATCGGAGATGACTGTGCCATATAACTCATTTGTTTCTCCTAGATATTTCCAAAGTTGCGTTTTAGGTCCAAATTCGATAGCCAATTATTTAACTACCAAATAAACAAACATTCAAATCAAGGATTTATTTCCATAGGGAAAACCAGCATTGGTTAAGCGCATAAGCAACCACTAGCCTTCTTAATAAATCTTTTCATTTAATAAATTCATCTTGTAAATACTTGTATCAATATACTTTTACAAAGACATATTCACAAATTCCTATATTTTCCACACTTAGAAAAATATCCATATACTTATCTCAATGGTATAAGTATATTTATTAAATGGAGAAAGATTTCCTTTTCATACAATTCTCAAATCATTTATAAATTCCTTTATAAATATCAAAAATAATTTATAAACTATAAATAAATCCCTAAAACCATTTATAACCTATTTATAAATTATTTCTCAAGTCATTTATAAAACCCTTTATAAATCCATGCAACTGTAAAATTCCTTTTATGATTCCATAAACCAATTTCTAAAATTCATTTATAGATACCTTACCATTTATAGAACTCCTTCACCTCATAAATAATTCCCCTTTATGTCTTCAAACCATTTCACAAATCGTCCCTTATAAACCCCAAGTCTGTTTATAAACTCTATTTATGAGTCTTGAAAACATTTGTAATTAAATAAAATCATTTACTTTAAAACACTATTATATAATAATAATTATTAACAATAAACGTTATAAATAAATAATAATTATTAACTTCAAAACATCTTAAAAATAATATTTAATTATTTCAAAACATTATTAATAAACAATAATAATCAATCTTTATCATGGCTATAAATAATAATAATTAACTTTCAAAATATTATTAATAATCATTATTATTAATTTCATACCATATTAATTATTTGAATAATTTACCTTTCAAAATTGTAAAATATTGATAAATATCTTTAAAACAACATTAAATATAAATAAATAACTTTAAACAATATTAATTATTAATAAATAAATTTAAAACAATATTAAATATAAATAAATAACTTTAAAAAAATATTAAATATAAATAAATAACTTTTTAAAACAATGTTAAAAATAAATAAACAACTTAGAAAAAGATAAATAAAAGGTTGGAATAAAATAGAAATTAAATCCTTTAACACAAAATATTTCCGAAACCCAATTTCGGATTTAAAATCATTTCCTGTATCAAAAACCCATTTCCAACTCAAATGGCAATTTATAGTATTTTTGAATACTAATTTGAGGCCAATAGTTAACAAACGCTCAACCAATATTAATATTGATTTCCTATCACTACTGGGTTTCTGTTTTTTTTACATAAACAATGTCATAACCAATAGTGTTCGTAAATCGGGTTTAATATCCAATAATTCATATAACAGGAATTTTATTGGAAATAAATCAACACTATCGAGGAATCCCGTTGGATCACTCCAACCCGTCCTCTTGCATCACAACTCATATATATATATATATAAGTATATATTTACCAGCACATATATATTAATAAAATCAACAGTGGTGAGGAATCATGTTGGATCCCTCCAACCCGTCCCCCTATATCACAAACAGTATATAATTATATAATATGGGTCATCCGCTACTAGGCGGGTATATATAAAAAGGTCATCCGCTCAAGGGGCGGAAATAAATCCAAACCAACTGATAAAAATAGTAAATCATCCAAACATCCAATTAACAAACTATATAACATTTCTGGTTAACCAAAAAGGTAAGTTTAATTCACCAAAATCTTTGTTGTCGCTGTAGCGTTCCGGTTTGGAACTAAAATGGAACTGCGTCCGATTTTAGCCCAAATTTCAACTGACTCCAAATTCATCCAAATTAGATCCATTGCATAGCTTATGTCATCATGAGCACAAAGCAAAAATCCACGCCTCGATTGGACCTCGTAGGCAAAACTTATTCACAAAATAAGTTAATGATTTAATTAATTATATTTAAATTCACTAATTATTAAATTAACTTTAATTACATTCTAATCCTTCTTCTTCTCTCTTAATTTCCCCTATCTCCCCCACCCCCAGTGCATGCGTGCACCATGGTCGTGCACTCTTCCTCCACTTCCTCCCTTGATTCGTCACTAAAAGCCACGAAACCGAAACTAAGCTCCTTCTCTTCGTGTAACGACCTGAAATTTTCAACCATTCACATCCATACATGTCAGATTTGAGTTGCTCAAAATATCAGATCGTTAATTTAAAATTTGGCAAAACTCAATATACACAGTAAATAAATAATCACAGAATCACAGACACAGAGTAATATAACAATAATGCAGCTAAAACAAAAGAATAGTAGTTCATGAGGCTACTATATATACATAACAGAGTTAAACAAGATATAACAGAAATCACGAATACAAAGATGTCTCAATACAATAGTCAAATACAAGATCTGAATACATCACTGGAATCAACTGAATGACTGAAAGCAGAATCAACAGATGGATCCAAGCGAAGCTCCAACTCCAAAGGTGAGTCTCGAATACTGGTACAACTCAGTCTGACCCGAGCGCAAAGGAAAACACAAAACACTAGAGTCAGTACATACATACTTATACAATGTAAACTAACTCAAGTGAATTGTAATAGAAATGCACAAGTAACTTAAAGAATGCTTGGGACCGCCCATTCTTTAAGGATCCGTTAAACTATCAACTATGTAGTAATATATGCTATTATAATAATGTCTAAAGTAAAGTAAACTATCAAAGTAGCGTTAAGGCTTTACATTTTCCACCTTAACACATTTTTATATTCGCATAGTCTATACAGTACTGTAATCTCCCCCGTACTAGGTGTCATCAAAGGGCACTCCATAGGTATGGTACAAAACAAACTCGTAGTAAAGCTCGCTATGGTAGGTGACACGGCACAACGAGGCAATGCCAGGGTAGATATACCAATTACGCATCCGGACTGGTGGTAACGCATAGCAGCCACTACCGCCCACCTCAAGCCACACTCCCAAAAAATCAAAGGGTGCACCCAATCAATCACAAAGTAATAGAATGGTATCGAAGAAGTGTGTCTGATCAGAGGAGCTACCTTATTGGCCCGTCAATCGCTCATGTTTTAGCCACCTTATGCCAACTCACGGGAGTCGGGTCCACGTATATACCTCAATAGGATCGTCGCCACCATCCTACTTCATTCTGGAATCTCCACCGCGTACATAGTTGTTAAAGTGGTTTTCAGTATCGACAGAGAGTATGTCCATATCTGATCCCGGTCTCTTTAACAACCAATCGTTATTATAACCCGTGGATATTTATTTCAAAATAATTTATACTTCAAAACCAAATATCATATCCATTTCAAACTAGTTTATACTTCAAAACCAAAATATCATTATCCATTTCAAAACTAGTTATACTTCAGGACCAAAATATCATTTGAATAAACCCAGGTTTCCAATCACTGAATATTTCCTTCAATTTATTTAAACTTGAAATATTCCTTTTTAAATCACCTTAAACCAAAACCACTTTATAAAGTCATATTCTTAAATCTTCAATTGCAAATCAATATATTCAAAGAAAATTCTTAATTAAATACTATTTCAAATAAATTCATTTCCAAAATCATAGTACTTTCAAAGTTATAACACCTTTGAAACCAAACACTTTGAAACCATACTACTTTGAAACCATATCAATTTATAATGTTATCATTTGGAAATCATAATACTTAGAAAATCATAAAATCCTTTAAAAAAATATTATTCATTACCAAAGTTATAGCATTTTTAAGTTCATTCGTTCAATTATACCAATTTCGAAGACATTGTATTTACTTATAAATTTCAAAAGTGGTTTATTTTTCACTTCAAAACATATTCATTTAAACCATCTAAATTCAATGTCAAAAATCTTTCAAAACAATAGTCATTTCCAAAGTTCATCGTAATTTCAACAACAGCACTTATAAAGCGTTACGGAAATATATTAACATTTCAAAAACATTATCAATTCCAGAAACAGCAGCACCTATAAAGTGCTACAGTAGGTATTAGTATTTCAAAACAGTTTAGTTTCAGAAACAGCGGCACTTATAAAGTGTTGTAGTATACATATTGGTATTTTCAGAAATAGTTCAAATTCAGAAACAGTAGCACTTATAAAGTTCTACAGTAGGTATATTATTATTTTAGAACATAGTTAAATTTCAAAAATGGTAGCACTTAGCAAATGCTATCGCAAAAACCACAGCATTTTGGAAATCCTACCAATACAAATTCCAGATTTATCAAAACATTTCAGAAACCTTAAAACTTCAATTTTAACCATTTTAACTTTTAAAACCATATCTTTACATTTCAAAAATATTCATTTGGATATCATTTAACTTATAATTTACATAAAATAACTTTTTATAAATAAATATCCAAATTAAACTATAATTCATTTATTAAGTCAAAAGTACACTATTTACTTAACTTTTTTTATTTTAACAAATAACTTAACACTTTATTTGAAATACCCATTTCATAAACAAAATATTCTTTTAATAAGTCAAACTTCACATTTCCAATTGAACCCAAATTTTCAATTATATAAAGTTAAGTCATAATTTAAGATACATTTTTCCATTTAAATCATAATTATTTATTTTACAAAACAAATTCATTTCATAAAATAAAATCTATTAAAATCACTAGGTTAGATTTAAAATTCCATATCAAATAAAATTTAATTATTAAATTATTTATCATCGATGAAGATCTTTAAATTCAATTTAAAACCAATACATCTTTAAAATTTCAAGTAAAACCACTTATTGACTTATAAAATTTTAACTTATAGAAAACCAATGTATCTTTATATTGTAAATCATTAAACCACAATTTAAGTTAAAATTTCATAAAATACATTCAAAATACTTAATAATCTTTAGGAAAATAATATTTAAACATTATCCATGGGTCTGTATAATATTTTCTAACCTAGGTCAAGTGATACAGATATATATCATTTCAATCCGTAATTTAAAATCCGGGTTCTATCATTTCAAACCCGCAATCCCAAGTCAAATAAAATACAATAAAAAATCACTCGAGCCTATCATTTCAGCTCATAATGATTTTTCCTTATTCTAAAGTCCGTTCGAGTATGTATCATTTCAACCCATAGTGAAAGGGAACTTGCAGTGTGAGATACATAAAATAAAATAAACTTAGAGCATATAATATCATATCAGGTGATGTAACAGATATATAAGCAGAATTTAACATTATATTATCATATCACAGGCATATATATAAACTTATCAACATAGCATATAATTTTTTTACAAATCCACTTGTCATCGTTTCACAATTAGATAAGTACGAATGTCGAGAGTGATAAACTCACCTTTTTGAAGCTAGAATAATAAACTAGATACACAACAAACTCTGAAAAGCACGACAAAGCACGACTATATTTTGAATGAAAAGAGAGCCAAGATCCACATCTTGTACATAACAAATAAAGCAAACAAATATAAGTATGGATTCAACACAACCCAAGATGAATTAAAACAATGAGAACATATGAAACAAAATGTCATAACCTTGCTTCAACCACCAAGTGGGCTCGGCCATGGTCTAATAGGCTAGACCATCATCATGTAGCTCGGCCACATCATGTTTTGTGCAAGCTAGGCTCGGCTATGGACCATGAATACACGGCTAGAGGTTAGAAGGTGAAAAGAATGGAAGTTACAAATGCATGGAAGGCTAAAGGTCAAGGGGTCTGGGTCTAATTGGTTCGGCCATAGGGCTTGGTGCTCGGCCATGATTGCTTTGAGTCTTGTGTGCATGGCTATGTCATGGTATGGTCAAGTCAAAGCAAGGAGTGGTGGTGGTTTTTGTTGTGGCCAAGAAATAAGGAGGAGGAAGGTGAAATAATGGAGCTCGGCTAGGTTTTTTTGTGATGGATTTGGTGATGGAATCTTCATGGTGGTCACGGCCTGGCTTTTTGGTGATGGAGAGGGGATGTGGTCGGTCAAGGTGGTGGTGGAGGAGAGGAGATGGTCGACTAGAGGTGGAGGCCGAGCCTAGGTAGAAGGAGAACAAAGAAAAGAAAAATGGAAAAGAGGAGAAGAAGAAGGAAGCCATGGAATTAGAGCTTGCTATTTTTTCTTCACGCAAATGAAATGAGGAGATGAGAAATGAAGTGTACATGAGTTGCAAATGAAATGAACGGCTAAGAAGAGTAAATGTACGGCTAGCAAATGAAAAGGCTAGGGAAAAGGAAAATGCACAAGTTAAAGAAAGAGAAACTGAAGTCCTTTGAGTTTTCCAACCCTATATTCCAAATAAAAATCCAAATAAAAATCAAAGTGCAAACCGAAATAAAAATAAAATAAAAATAGAAAATAAAAGTATAGAAATGAACATAGGAAATAGAAAATAAAATACAGAAAATAATTGCGTATAAACGTTGTAAACTATCCAATTTAAAAAGTACAAAACAGAATTTGACGAAACGAAAAGCAGAACGAATATTAGGATTATATTCTACTTCAAAGAAAAAGATTAAAAATTAAAATTTTAAATTAAAAATTTAAACTGAAATTCAAAATTTGACCAAAGTTGACCAAAATATAAAATTTACAGAAAATATTTATTTCATTATATTTGGAAAGTAAATTACAAACAAATTCCAAACTTACTTTGGAAAATTCTAAAAATTCACTTTTAAATGATTTTAAAAATCAAAGTTTTCAAATAAAAATTAATTAAAAATATTTACAAAATTATGGGTTGTTACACTCTCCCCCACTCAAAACTTTTCGTCCTCGAAAAGGAACAAGGCACGTAAAACAGAGAAAACAAGATAGAATGAGATAGGATTAAGACAAGATGAAAAGAAGATTGAGCTTATACCTGATAACTGTTGTTATAGGTAAATTCAACCAGATGGAGATGATCATCCCAAGATCTTCCATAATCAAGAACACAAGCACGAAGAAGATACTCTAGGACCTGATTCACTCTTTCTGTTTGACCATCGGTCTATGGATGGTAAGCAGTGCTCAGATTCAGATGAGTACCAAAGATTCTTGAAAAGTTTCCAAAACAGACTGGTATAAGCAATACCCTTCCATTCTCTAACAAGATAATGAGAAATAAGGAAAACTGACATGATAGAGTTATGATATGAAATCACAGAGAAAGATGAGAAGAAAGACTTACATTAATCGCAGCAATCTTAACTGGATCAACATAAATTCCATTACTAGAAACAATATGTCCGAGAAATCGGACTTCATCCTTCCAGAAATGGCATTTCAAAATTTTAGCCTTCAACTGATGATTCCTAAGAGTCTCCAAAACAGATTTCAAATGCGACTCATGTTCTTTCCTTGACTTGGAGAAGAGAAGGATATCATCAACAAAGACTAGAATAAACTTGATAAGCACAACACAGAACACAATTCATCAAATCAATAAAGGAAGCAGGGACATTAGTCGAACCAAAAGGCATAACTAATCATTCATATAAACCATTCTCAGTACGAAAAGCAGCCTTGGGAATGCTTTCCTCAGCAATCTTGAGCTGGTGAAAACCCGTGACAAGCTCAAGCTGAGAGAAAACAGTAGCTCCATAGAGCTGATCAAACATATCATAGATACAAGGCATTGGATATTTTGCAACCCAAAAGAAAAATAGATTGGAAAACATAATAAGTTAATAAATTTAAAACCATGAAAATTTCAACCTAATTTAATAATTGATTTCATCCATTGGATTTCACCTAAGCTAAATAAATCTTAACTATTTCAAATTTCATTATCTTATCTTCCAATTATCTTAAATTAACAATTTTCAAAATCATGAATTTGAAAATCATTTATTATACTCATAATTTATTCACTAAATTTCATTCTTCTTTATTCCAAAATTATTATTAAATTTATTCCACTTAATATATCTAATCATATATATTAAGTTTTATTTCACTTATTATAACTATTTCAATTTATTTACAAATTCCTTTAATATCATTATATCGTAAATTATTCAATTAACCTTTTTATTCTATTTACTTCTATTGATCCTTTATAACTAAAATTTAAGTGTATAACATTTATTATAACTACTCAAATTTTATTTAAAAATCCTTTTTATTGTATATTATCCAATTACATATTCAACTTCTGAATAATTTAGGTAAGTTATATTGGAATGTAATTGAGTATTATACAAATAAACTTTCTAATTCAATTATTCAAGCTTAAATATTTATTCAAAATTTGGCTTCATTTTATAATTGAAATCATCCTTTAAGATAAAATTTAAGAATTGAATTTCCGATTAACTTCAAACAATTTTAGAGATACGTAAATATATATACATACACAATATATATATCAGATCAAATTTGAAATCATATACCAATATATATATTATAAATCAAGTCATATTTTAGAAATTCAAATCAATTTAATTTTCCAAAACAAACTGTAGCAAGGCTACAGAATGGTCTCTTCACTACGAAACTCAAAAATGAATGTGGATGATGCTGCAGCCATCACTGAAATTATTTTCCAGCGACAAAGAGAAGAGTACTGGTTTACAACTTTAAATTTCTTTGGAACGATTTCTATTCGGAAAATACTTTAAATAATATCTCTTTAAACTTTTTTTTTAAAAAAAAACCAAAGTTCGAAATCATCGAAAATTAAATTCTCAAATTCTTGATTTAAATTCATTTAAATTTCCAAATTAATTTATAACCATGTTTTATAGTTCACTTATTTATATATGAACAAAGCCAATGATTACAATATATATACAAAGTCAAATATTGTTTATTAACAACCAATTCAATTAACCATCAACATTCAGAAAATTATACATATATAAAATATGATTATACAAAATTTCTCATTTACCAAATTTTGAAAATAATATTATGTCAGTTTGCTCTGTTCAAGTGTTTTGGAGATCCTATCGACTGCGTTGATCAGACGAATCGATCGGAAACCCAAATCAACATCAACAACTCAAACAACACAATATATAATAAAACATTTTAAATATTAGTTTACAAATACACTTCAAGAATGATTTGAAGATAAGTTGGAAACAAAAGACAAGATGATTAAACAACAGAATAAAGGAAATGGATAAGCTTATATAAATCTCAGGCAACCTTAACCGGGTCAACCCTGACTTCAAGAATAAGATCGATGTAGAGTTCTGGGACAAACCTACATCCGATCTCAAGAGATAAAATTTGGGATAACAAGAGATAGATAGCATCGTAAACCGAGGATGCAGAAATTTTCGATGAATTAATGCTCCTTGTAAAGGAGTTTCACCCCTTAATAATCATTCAAAGATCGGCAAGACCGCCAATATATTATAAAGATCACTCGAAGTGGAGTTATGGGATACTCTCGAATCAAAAGAATAGGGAGAGACAAGAATGGATTTGGAACCGCAGGGAATGTACCAAAATTCAAAAGAAATCGAGTCAAAAAGGAAGAGATTCAAGCTTGAACGAAAGTGATTCTGTAAATAAATTTACTATATATGCTAAGTTTGCCTAGAGCCAAAGTTCTAATACCAACTGTAACAACCTGAAATTTTCAACCATTCGCATCCATACATGTCGGATTTGAATTGCTCAAAATATTAGATCGTTAATTTAAAATTTGGAAAAACTCAATATATACAGTAAATAAATAATCACAGAATCACAGACACAGAGTAATATAACAATAATGCAGCAGAAACAAAAGAATAGTAGTTCATGAAGCTACTATATATACATAACAGAGTTAAACAAGATACAACAGAAATCACGAATACAAAGATGTCTCAATATAATAGTCAAATACAAGATCTGAATACATCACTGGAATCAACTGAATGACTGAAAGCAGAATCAACAGATGGATCCAAGCGAAGCTCCAACTCCAAAGGTGAGCCTCGAATACTGGTACAACTCAGTCTGACCCGAGCGTAAAGCAAAACACAAAACACTCGAGTCAGGACATACATACTTATACAATGTAAACCAACTCAAGTGAACTGTAATAGAAATGCACAAGTATCTTAAAGAATGCTTCGGACCGCCCATTCTTTAAGGATCCGTAAAACTATCTACTATGTAGTAATATACGCTATTATAATAATGTCTAAAGTAAAGTAAACTATTAAAGTAGCATTAAGGCTTTACAATTTCCACCTTAACACATTTTTATATTCCCATAGTCTATACAGTACCGTAATCTCCCCCGTACTGGGCGTCGTCAGAGGGCACTCTATAGGTATGGTACAAAACAAACTCGTAGTAAAGCTCGCTATGGTAGGTGACATGGCACAACGAGGCAATGCCAAGGTAGATATACCAATTATGCATCCGGACTGGTGGTAACGCATAGCAGCCACTGTTAGTCCTTGAGAAGTTGGTTTTGATGACAACAACCTTAGGACTTGTTATAAAATATAAATACTAACGTTATGGTTTAGATATATATGTATATGCAGAATATAAACATGCAGGTACAAAGAATGAAGACTGTATAGTATAGAGATTCAAGAACTGATGAACTCAAGATCGAAGATATCAAGATTCGAGACTCATGAGTATTAAGATTATCAAGAGTTCAAGATTTCAAGATAAGTAATTTGGTTTGGAATTTTGTTAAAACTCCTAGAAAAGCACTGACATCTTAAAATCCATTTTATTCGTGGAATGGAATCCACTTCAAGCCTATTAAAGGGATGGAACCCTAAGTAGGATGGAACCTACGAAAAATCTAGTGGAACATCGTTTTGTATCCACTAACTTTTATTCAAATGTTTTACAAAATTATATCTTGTTTTCAAAATCTTCCTTTTTAAATCAAAAACATCTATCCTGGTTTTAAATATTTTAGCCTCAAAATAATCTTTATTTTCAATATCAAATTATCCTTGATTTTAAACTATCTTTTAACTATTATATATTTAACTTTTAATATTTATACTTAGATTTAAATATGAAATTATAGTAAAATTTTATATATATCAAAATATTATCCTCTATACTTATTTATGTATTTTAACTATAGTAAAGCATATTTATAAAATTTAAAATAGTGTTAATACAAGATAAAAGTTATTTTCAAAGAAAAACAAATTATCAAAAATTCCTTAGGCATGTCGACAACCCCTTAGGACCCTTGTCGACATGGTGTCAGTTAACTTCAAAAATTTGAATTTCAAAAGAAGTGTCTATTCGTTATAACCTTTTACGAATGGACATGGCTGTTGTTCTACTATAAATAGGGGATGTTTTAACGAATTTATATTCATATTTTTCTGATTTTCACTTCTCTTCTTCTTCCACATTTCTTTATATACATTTTCACTATTACTCTGCCGAAATCACCATTGAATCTAACTAGATCATCTCTGGTTTGATTCTCTATCACTATCTCAACAAGATCCCAGTGATATTCAGAGTTATAGGCTTCTTTGTAATCAATCGAGCGAGAAAAGGTGTGATTGTAGCTTGGAAAATTAATCAAGTGAGAGAAGGTGTGATTGTAGCCTAGGAAATCAATTGGGTGAACTTGTTGCCCGTAAAATCAAGTATCTCTACCCAGAGGATTGTGAATCTGGAGTGGTTTACCTCGTGGCCTTGAAATCGAGGGTGTAATTGTAAGAATTGATTTTGAAAGGAAATTCGTACTTTTGTTGCAGGACTGGATGTAGGGTAACTCCGAACCAGTATAAAATCCGGTGTGTTCTTTCCTTTATTGCTTTTACTTTATATTTACATCTATGTTTGATTCTGTGATCATATCTGTGTCTGCATATTGCATACATTTGTGTTCAAATTAATATAAACTAAAAAAGAATTAGTAATTCCTTAAAACACTATTCACCCCCACCTCTAGTGTTAATTCTAGCCTTAAGATCCATAATCCGCATTTCTCACAGCCACTACCGCCCACCTCGAGCCACACTCCCAAAAAATCAAAGGGTGCACCCAATCAATCATAAAGTAATAGAATGGTATCAAAGAAGTGTGTCCGATCAGGGGAGCTACCTCATTGGCCCGTCAATCGCTCCTGTTTTAGCCACCTTATGCCAACTCACGGGAGTTGGGTCCACGTATATACCTTAATAGGATCGTCGCCACCATCCTACTTCATTCTGGAATCTCCACCACGTACATAGTTGTTAAAGTGGTTTTCGGTATTGACAAAGAGTATGTCCATATCTGATCCCGGTCTCTTTAACAACCAATCGTTATTATAACCCGTGGATATTTATTTCAAAATAATTTATACTTCAAAACCAAATATCATATCCATTTCCAACTAGTTTATACTTCAAAACCAAAATATCATTATCCATTTCAAAACTAGTTATACTTCAGGACCAAAATATCATTTGAATAAACCCAGATTTCCAATCACTGAATATTTCCTTCAATTTATTTAAACTTGAAATATTACTTTTTAAATCATCATAAACCAAAACCACTTTATAAAGTCATATTCTTAAATCTTCAATTGCAAATCAATATATTCAAAGAAAATTCTTAATTAAATACTATTTCAAATAAATTCATTTCCAAAATCATAGTACTTTCAAAGTTATAACACCTTTGAAACCAAACACTTTGAAACCATACTACTTTGAAACCATATAAATTTTAAATGTTATCATTTGGAAATCATAATACTTAGAAAATCATAACACCCTTTAAAAAAATATTATTCATTACCAAAGTTATAGCATTTTTAAGTTCATTCGTTCAATTATACCAATTTCGAAGACATTGTATTTACTTATAAATTTCAAAAGTGGTTTATTTTTCACTTCAAAACATATTCATTTAAACCATCTAAATTCAATGTCAAAAATCTTTCAAAACAATAGTCATTTCCAAAGTTCATCGTAATTTCAGCAACAACAGCACTTATAAAGCGTTACGGAAATATATTAACATTTCAAAAACATTGTCACAGAAACAACAGCACCTATAAAGTGCTACTGTAGGTATTAGTATTTCAAAACAGATTAGTTTCAGAAAAAGCAGCACTTATAAAGTGGTGTAATATACATATTGGTATTTTCAGAAATAGTTCAAATTCAGAAATAACAGCACTTATAAAGTTCTACAGTAGGTATATTATTATTTCAGAACATAGTTAAATTTCAGAAATGGTAGCACTTAGCAAATGCTATCGTAAAAACCACAACATTTTGGAAATGCTACCAATACAAATTCCAGATTTATTAAAACATTTCAGAAACCCTAAAACTTCAATTTTAACCATTTTAACTTTTAAAACCATATCTTTACATTTCAAAAATATTCATTTGGATATCATTTAACTTATAATTTACATAAAATAACTTTTTATAAATAAATATCCAAATTAAACTATAATTCATTTATTAAGTCAAAAGTACACTATCTACTTAACTTTTTTTTATTTTAACAAATAACTTAACACTTTATTTGAAATACCCATTTCATAAACAAAATATTCTTTTAATAAGTCAAACTTCACATTTCCAATTGAACCCAAATTTTCAATTATAAAGTTAAGTCATAATTTAAGATACATTTTTCCATTTAAATCATAATTATTTATTTTACAAAACAAATTCATTTCATAAAATAAAATCTATTAAAATCACTAGGTTAGATTTAAAATTCCATATCAAATAAAATTTAATTATTAAATTATTTATCATCAATAAAGATCTTTAAATTCAATTTAAAACCAATATATCTTTAAAATTTCAAGTAAAACCACTTATTGACTTATAAAATTTTAACTTATAGAAAACCAATGTATCTTTATATTGTAAATCATTAAACCACAATTTAAGTTAAAATTTCATAAAATAAAATTCAAAATACTTAATAATCTTTAGGAAAATATTATTTAAACATTATCCATGGGTCTGTATAATATTTTCTAACCTAGGTCAAGTGATACAGATATATATCATTTCAATCCGTAATTTAAAATCCAGGTTCTATCATTTCAAACCCGCAATCCCAAGTCAAATAAAATACAATAAAAAATCACTCGAGCCTATCATTTCAGCTCATAATGATTTTTCCTTATTCTAAAGTCCATTCGAGTATGTATCATTTCAACCCATAGTGAAAGGGAACTTGCAGTGTGAGATACAGAAAATAAAATAAATTGTAGAGCATATAATATCATATCAGGTGATGTAATAGATATATAAGCAGAATTTAACATCATATAATCATATCACAGGCATATATATAAACTTATCAACATAGCATATAAATTTTTTACAAATCCACTTGTCATCGTTTAACAATTATATAAGTACGAATGTCGAGAGTGATAAACTCACCTTTTTGAAGCTAGAATAACAAACTAGATACACAACAAACTCCGAAAAGCACGACAAGGCACGACTATATTTTAAATGAAAAGAGAGCCAGGATCCACATCTTTTACATAACAAATAAAGCTAACAAATATAAGTATGGATTCAACACAACCCAAGATGAATTAAAACAATGAGAACATATGAAACTAAATGTTATAACCTTGCTTCAACCACCAAGTGGGCTCGGCCATGGTCTAATAGGCTAGGCCATCATCATGTGGCTCGGCCACATCATGTTTTGTGCAAGCTAGGCTCGGCTATGGACCATGAATACACGGCTAGAGGTTAGAAGGTGAAGAGAAAGGAAGTTACAAATGCATGGAAGGCTAAAGGTCAAGGGGTTTGGGTCCAATTGGTTTGGCCATAGAGCTTGGTGCTCGGCCATGATTGTTTTGAGTCTTGTGTGCATGGCTATGTCATGGTATGGTCAAGTCAAAGCAAGGAGTGGTGGTGGTTTTTGTTGTGGCCGAGCAATAAGGAGGAGGAAGGTGAAATAGTGGAGCTCGGCTAGGTTTTTTTGTGATGGATTTGGTGATGGAATCTTCATGGTGGTCATGGCCTGGCTTTGTGGTGATGGAGAGGGGATGTGGTTGGTCAAGGTGGTGGTGGTGGAGGAGAGGAGATGGTCGGCTAGAGGTGGAGGTCGAGCCTAGGTAGAAGGAGAACATAGAAAAGAAAAATGGAAAAGAGGAGAAGAAGAAGGAAGCCATGGAATTAGAGCTTGCTATTTTTTCTTCACGCAAATGAAATGAGGAGATGAGAAATGAAGTGTATGTGAGTTGCAAATGAAATGGACGGCTAAGAAGAGTAAATGTACGGCTAGCAAATGAAAAGGCTAAGGAAAAGGAAAAGGCACAAGTTAAAGAAAGAGAAACCGAAGTCCTTGGAGTTTTCCAACCCTATATTCCAAATAAAAATCCAAATAAAAATCAAAGTGCAAACCGAAATAAAAATAAAATAAAAATAGAAAATAAAAGTATAGAAATGAACATAGGAAATAGAAAATAAAATACAGAAAATAATTGCGTATAAACGTTGTAAACTATCCAATTTAAAAAGTACAAAACATAATTTGACGAAACGAAAAGCAGAACGAATATTAGGATTATATTCTACTTCAAAGAAAAAGATTAAAAATTAAAAATTAAGAATTTAAACTGAGATTCAAAATTTGACCAAAGTTGACCAAAATATAAAATTTACAGAAAATATTTATTTCATTGTATTTGGAAAGTAAATTACAAACAAATTCCAAACTTACTTTGGAAAATTCTAAAAATTCACTTTTAAATGATTTTAAAAATCAAAGTTTTCAAATAAAAATTAATTAAAAATATTTACAAAATTATGGGTTGTTACACTTCGCGAGAGCAAAATCTCCATACTAATCACCTTCCACTCGAGCTACCCAAATGAAATACGATGTTCCCTCTAACCTCATGTTCGTACAGGTCGTGACAATTATCTCAGCATCGAGCTTCACAAAAACTTCATCCGAGGTGCTATTCTCCCTTCCAAACTCGAATTTGATCTCCATTCCACTAATCTATCACCCTAAATCAAGAATTCCTAAACCCTAGTCTGCCCAAAGCTTGCGACTTACTGTCGAATCCCTCAAACTCATGCCGCACCCTCTTAGAACCCGTCTACAGGTAGATCTAGGCACCACAAACCCAAATATACCACCTTTATAATTTATATATTTTTATTTTAAATTGTATGAATTTTTTTCCTTTCTTTCTCTGAATGAAATCATTTGAAATTAGGAGGGAATGTAACGACCCTGAATTTGGTCGTTTTAACTATGCAATTATATATATATTTTATATAATCAATAAATAGATATTTATTAATAAATAAACTCATGTTAATTAATTGTTAATAAGGCAAAAATCATTTTCAAAATTTGTTTACCAAATTAAATAGTCGGTAGAAAAATAGAAAATATGGTCGAAGAACGTTTTCTTAAAGTTCGACCTTTCGACACCGGAAAATTGTTGGGAATGTTGTTCGTCTTTGTGCACCATATGTACATATATATATAGTAGATAATTAACTAAATAATAATACACTTAGAAATAGATTATCTTATGTTAATTATAATTAACAGGTGATGTGACAATTCATAACTTTAAAAATAATAAACATTATATATAAATATATATTCTTAAGTGTTGTCATATCTTAATATTTTTCATAATTAGACATCATTACTCATCATGGGCTTAAGGATTTGACTAGAGAAGGAGGGGGATGCGATAAGAGAGAGGAATAGGAAGGTGATGTGATTTTTCAATATTATGACATATTATGTTAAATCATTAAATGGTAAATTAGTAATTTTCTCCAATACTTTTTGCCTATAAATATACATCCACACACACACATTCTCATTTCCTTTCTCCTCTTCACTTTCGAAAACTTTCTCTCCAAAATATTAATGGCTTCCATAGTTTGTAAAAGTTAGAAAAAATCACTCTTTTCCACTCAAACTCTTCTCTTTAGCTCATTAAAACCATTCTACATCCATCTCTACACTTCCTCTTACAAAATCAAGTCCCCTTCTACCAAAAACACATCAGGTCGAGCCCAAATATGACTATGGCAGATCCTAATCGATGTGTTTAGGCATCCAAAAGCTTCACGTTTGCAAGTTAGGACCAAGTGCTAGCATATATCAAAGTTCTTGTGGAAGTTGCTTTGAGATTTGTAAAGCTTTCGGTGAGTAAACTTCTAATGTTTGGAAAAGAATATTCAACTTGTTTTGGTGCTATATATGTTGTTAAATATGCTAGGTTGATATGTTGAATTACCATGTGAATTGGATAATATGTGATTGCAAGTTGGTTGTTTGAATTGAATAAGTGATTTCGTTAAATATGTGATATATTTGGATATGTATATGTTTTATATGGATATGGTTGTAGACATGTTATATTGGTTATGATATGTTGGTAGTATTGGTTGTAAAATGGATCCCAAGTTAGTAATGAGATGGCTGTGAACTAGTGTTGAAATGGTTGCAAAGCGATTTGAGATCCGATGGAAAGAAATAGGTTTTCTTTGGTCTGATTTTGGAAATGTTTTTAAAGTTACAACTTGTTGAAAGTTTTAAAACCATTCACGTAAGTTTTTTTTAAAAGCAAGGCGTCTCTTTTGTCAAGTGTATTTCGCCTAGAAATCAATTCTAGCGAACTGCGCTTATAGCGATAGTCGTTGTGAATGTAGTTCGGAAAATTTCTCGATTTTAAGTTTTAAGTGTTTTCTTTTGGATTATTTTTGAAAACTCATTTTGAATTAATTTAGTAAGTCAAAAGTTTAGTTTTAATTATTTAATAATTTATTTATTTGATTTAAATTAATTTGGGTAATTATTAATTAATTAATTAATTAATTAATTAGGTTAAATAATTAGAGTTTAAGGCATTATTAACTAAGTAAATTATTTTTAATTAAGTAAGTTTTGAATAATGATTAATTAAGATAAAAATAAAACTAATTTTTATTTAATCACGTTATTTATTTTAATTAATTTTTAATTAGAGTTAATTATTTAATTAATTGTTATTAAATTAAAGGTTAATTATCCACTTAATGAGGGTTTAATTTCTTAAATAAATGTTAATTAAATATAGTATAATTACATTTAATTATAAATAAAATTTGGATTATTGATGATTTAATTTTGATTTAATTAAGATTAATTAAGGTTTGATTGAGTTTAAACTTATGATTTAGTTAATGTTTATTTGTTTTTAAGGTTTCTTTAAAAATCCTATCGGTTATTTATCTTTAACAATTTTCTTGTTTAAGTGAATTGTTTTAAAACCAATGATCTCTTATCCATGCTATTAAGTAGCCAAATAAATTAAAGTAGTTGTAATAAAACGATGATGCGTTTTATTGAAAGTAAGTCGACTTGTACTCATTCCAAATACCGCACTTCGGGAACGTGATAAATACAAGGGGGTTAATTTTGATAAGCGGGTCATGATAATCTAAGCATATGGAACATATGTTCATATGTAAATCGTCACACCCTGATAGTGGGATAGTCCACTATAAATAACTTGACCCTTTAAAATTATCGAAGGTTGGTTTGGAGAGACCGGGATTGGATATTAGTTGTTATCCGAAAACCATCTCGAACCAACATAAACGTTCGAATTGGAAATAGTAAAGGCAAGGTCCAAGATAAAGACTTTGAAGTGCAAGGGCTATTTGCTACTAACCCTAAGGTGATTCCAAAACGGGTGTAGTGGAAATAGTACCTTCGGTTCGTTCATCTCCTGAACAACTTGTATGGATGAATGCTGACATTGTGTCAACATCTGGATGGCGATGTAGCATTATAAGTGGTTGTGCTCTAGAAAAGGTAAACATAGCCTCAGGCCTCATCAACCAGAAATGACCAAAACAGGGTATGCAGCAGGGCTATGTGGGTCGCTCTCATAAGGGTATGTCACCCCCGTATCTAGTATCAATATTTGACCCATTTTTTGTATGCTCCGGTACGGTTGCTGATCCCAACCGTGGTGGTGATGTATTCGGTACTACTAGTCAAGCGGTAGGCCGGTTCTGTGTAGCAAGGGTACAAGATGTTCTTATAGAACCCAGGTATATTTTATCTTGAGGTGCATCTTCGTAAGGTAGTTCCTTACCTGGTCATGTATGGAATTTATTGTCCAATAAGTGTCATACAGAATTAGTTGTGCCCAAATATGTTGAAATGTGAGATGCAGGCATTTTACCTATGTTCTATCTTACTTGAAAACCTTAGACATTATTATAAGATCATTGAATTTTAATACAAAGTGTTTTGGTTATCGTAAGGTAAAAACCCGTCCGTGTTTATGTACGGCGTGGTCTTATGAGATACCTTTGATTTTCAAATTGTTTTATAAAAGTAAGAATTAAGTTGTTTGAGTTTACTCACACCGGACCCATGTCTAACCCAAAGTTTTATTTTCTTTTCCTAAAACTCTTGGGTACTCAAATTTTTATGAGTAGCCAAGTGATCGAGGTTTCTCACGATAACATTTTGAAGGAGCTGGAGCAGGTGGCTTCACTGATAGCTAGTTAGTATCTAATTCCGTTGTGTATGTATATATATGTATTTTGGGCTTGTGATGTAGGGCAAGTAGTTATAATTGTCATAGTGTGGAGCTTGTACTATTATGAATCTGATGTATTATGGTAGCAGTGACTATGTATACCTATGTTATATATTATATGTTGTTCCTTTTCGATGTGAGATTCTGTGATTGTTAAATATTCTTCTTATCCTTCCTTTTCTTTTACCCATAACGACTTGCCTTTCAAAGTAAGAAAGGCGGTTCGTTACAGTTGGTATCAGAGCTTAGGTTAAGCGAAACACATAGGCTTTTGGGTTGAGTCAATCTTGAGGGAACGTATTTGTAAATTTTTATTCATATACCCTTATAGGTAGATCAGCTTGGTAGGTTTGATTAGTAAGTTCTTTCAAGTCTTATCTCATTCAAATTATAAGAATTTTCTTACTATATCTAGGTAGTAAGAAATTAGTAATAGAGGCAGACGAGGTAGGGGTGCAGGTAGCACTACAACTACAAATGGTCGAACCCCAAATCCTGGAGAAGTTCGGATTACCGAAGAGACCGCACCAGAGCAGCCGAGAGTGAGTTTTGCAACCTTATGCAAGGATTACACTAATCTTGGAGGGAAACCATTTAAGGGGACCAAGTCTATCATGGAAGTGCAAGCTTGGTTGCGATCTTGCGAGAAGATTTTTAAAGGTCCTAGTTTATCCGACGAACAGAAGAGATTTTTAGCAGCATGGCAACTGCAAGAGGGAGCAGTAGCTTGGTGGGACTCCCTTACTGCAAATATTCCAAAAGACAATTTTTCATGGGCTCGATTTAAAGAAGTTTTTGAGGACCAATTCTTGCCAGCAGCAGGAAGGACGAGGATGTACCGCAACTTCATGGATTTGAAGCAGGGGGATCTATCTGTAGCAGAGTATGAGACGAAATTCAACGAGTTGTCTTGTTTTGGATCAGAATTGATTAACACCCCATTAAAAAAGAATGAGATGTTTGTTTTGGGTATGAGAGAAGAATACCATGAGAAAATGATAGCTCATGTCAAAGGTACTTTTGTGGATTTAGTTGACATGGCTCTGAGGTACGAGACCTTGGAAAAGAAGAAGCCCACTCCAGCAGCACCTAGTGAAAATAGTTCTAACAAGAGGAAGTTCAATCCGAATTGGAAGAATTAGGGAAAGGGAAAGCCTGGAGGTGGAGCCCAAGGAAGCCATTTTAAGGATTTTGTTTGCCACAAATGCCAGCGGAAGGGCCACATCATGAAGTTTTGCAAGTATTCTGGAATGCAGCAGTAGCAGCAGCAACAACAACAACAAAGTGGACCTATCTCCCCGATGGTCCAGAAGACTCTTTGTTTTGATTGCCATCAGCCTGGGCATATGGTAAAAGACTATCCACTCATGAAGAAAGTGCAACAGCCCAAGGTGTATGCTATAAAGGATAAGTCATCGACTTCAGTAGACATGAAAGGGAAAGGCATCCTTGAAGGTACCTTACTTATTAATGGCATTTATGTTCAAGCATTGTTTGATACTGGTGCCTTTCCTAGCTTTATTTCCTTAGAATCAGTAGGAAAATTTCATCTTATTCCTAGTATCATAGAAAACCCTATGTGTGTGTCTAATCCCATAGGTGGTGTGACCCATTTGAATATGATTTGTAAGAATGTGCCAATTTCCTACCTTTCTCATCACTTCTCTTGCGACCCATATGTCTTGGACTTTAAAGGATTTGACATTATTTTTTGTATGGATTAGTTATCAAAATATAAGGCTATCTTAAAATGTAATAAGGGAACTGTATCCTTAGTGACTGATATAGGAAGGAAAGCTAAGGTATCATGTAAGGAACCCGGTATTCATATGTATAGTTTCTTGTATGCCCTTGAAGCAGCCCGGGAGAGTTTAGGGTCTACTGAAGTTGTTAAGAAATTTCCCGATGTATTTGAAGAAGTTAAAAGTTTTACCCCCGCACCATGAAATTGAGTTCCGTATTGATTTGTTCCCAGGTGCAAGGCCTGTAGTTCAACCTAAGCGAAGGATGGCCCCGAGGGAGAGAGAGGAGTTGGTAGATCAAACCCAAGATTTGCTGAGAAGTGGATTGATTAGACCCAGTCATTCAAGTTGGGGATCAGCTGTAGTTTTTGCAGCTAAGTCTGATGGATCTTTAAGATTGTGCGTGGACTACAGAGAGTTGAATAAGTTGACCATTAGGAACAAGTATCCCTTACCCTGTATCGATGACCTTTTTGATCAACTTCATGAAGCTACGGTATTTTCCCAAATGGATTTAGCTATCGGATTTCATCAATTAAGGGTTGCTGAAGATAGTATACCCTTAACTGCTTTTAGAGGCCCTGATTGTTTCTTTGAGTGGTTGGTTCTGCCGTTCGGGCTAACCAATGCACCTGCATATTTTGTAGATCTCATGAACCGTGTTTTCCGAGATGTTCTTAATAAGTTTGTATTAGTTTTCATCGACGACATCCTTATCTACTCCAAATCTGAGGAGGAGCATAAATATCATTTGGAAGTGGTGTTGGAAACATTAAGGACACATGTCCCAAAAGCAAAATTTTCTAAGTGCCATTTATGGAAATCAGAAGTAAGGTTCTTAGGACATATTATGACGGGAGAAGGTATTTCAGTGGATCCAGTAAAGGTGGAGGCTGTTCAAGAATGGAAGCAACCGTGAACTCCTACCGAGGTTTGCAATTTCTTAGGATTGGCTAGATATTATAAGAGGTTTATTCAAGATTATTCCAAGATTTCATCCCATTTGACTAAGCTGACTAAGCAGGAGGAGAAGTTTGTATGGACTTTGAAGTGTGAAGAAGCATTTCTGGAATTGAAGAAGAGACTTACCAGTGCACCGGTTTTGGTTGTTCCAGATGGTAATAATGGATTCACAGTTTACACAGATACTTGTAGAGTGGGACTAGGTGCTGTGTTGATGCAACATGGTAGAGTGATTGCATATGCAAGCAGGCAGTTGAAGCCTCATGAGAATAACTATGCTACGCATGATCTGGAGTTGTTGGCTGTTGTCTTTGCATTGAAAATGTGGAGGCACTACTTGTTGGGAAAGGATCTTTCTTTTCTTCTTTAGTTTCTTTCTAATCTTTAGGATTCTAGAAGTAAAATTTATTTCTTTAAATTAGGTGAAAAATTCGAGCTCTTCACGGATCATAAATCCCTGAAGTATCTATTCACCCAAAAGGATCTAAACCTGAGGCAACAAAGGTGGTTGGAATTCTTGGCGGCTTATGACTTGGATATTCTGTATATGCCAAGGAAGGCTAATATGGTGGCGGATGCTTTGAGCAGGAATGCTGTTTTGACTCTCTAGGAGGTTACCCTAACACTTCGGGAAAGGATTATAAGGAATTAGAGGGAGGATGAGATACTTGAAGGTTTAATACAAGGTGTTAAGGAGGGTAGATGTTCGGATTTCAAGATGGATAGCCGAGGTGCTTTGAGGATGAATGGACGATTGTGTGTCCCAGATGTAGGTGGGCTGAGACGGGAAGTTTTGTCAGAATGCCATAAGTTTAATTTAAGTATTCATCCAGGAGTTCACAAGATGTACAAGGATATGAAAAGAGTATTTTGGTGGTCGGGATGAAGAAGGACATTTCAGTCTTTGTTAGTAGGTGTTCATGCTGTCAACAAATCAAAGGTGATCATCAAAAGACATCCAGATTATTACAACCTTTGGAAATACCCAATTAGAAATAGGAAATGATATCAATGGATTTTATCGATGGTTTGCCCAGAACAAGAAAAGGAAATGAAGGAGTGTGAGTTATCGTAGATCGGCTAATGAAGAGTGCACATTTTATCTCGGTCAAGCCAACTAGATTAACAGCTTCATTGGCAGAAATTTATATAAGGGAAATAGTCCGTCTACATGGAGTTCCAATAAGCATAGTAAGTGACCAATATCCTATCTTCATGAGCCAATTCTGGGAAGCTCTCCAAATAGCTTTGGGAACGAAGTTAAGTCTAAGTGTTGCCTACCATCCTCAAAACGATGGCCAGACTGAAAGAGTGAATCACATTTTGGAAGATATGCTGCGAGCCTATATTCTTGATTTCAGAGGATCATGGGAGGATCATATTCACTTGGTTTGAGTTCTCCTATAAAAATAGCTATCAAGCTAGCATTGGAATGGCGCCTTATGAAGCTCTGTACGGGAGACCATGCAAATTGCCAATGTGTTGGGTTGAATCTGAAGATTGTTTAGTGCTTGGTCCAGATATGATTCGAGAGGTGATGGAGAAAGTTGAAATGGTTAGAAGAAGGATGAAGGAAGCTCTGGATCGCCAAAAGAGTTATGCTAACAAGAGAAGGAAGGATTTGGAGTTTGAAGTCGGCGATGCTGTGTATGTGAAGATAACTCCCATCAAAGGAGTCATTCGATTTGGAAAAGCAAGGAAGTTGGCACCTAGATACATTGGACCATTAAAGATTATAGAAAGGATTAGGTCACTCGCTTATAGAGCTGAGTTACCCGAAAGGTTGTCAGGAGTCCACAATGTGTTCCATGTCTCCCATTTGAGGAAGAGCGTGCATGATCCATCTTCAGTGGTAAAAATGTCAGTTCAAGATGACTTGGAAATGGAACTGAACCTGACGGTAGTTAGACATCCAGTTAGTATTGCGGATCAAGATGAGAAAAAATTACGTAACAAGGTGGTGCGACTAGTTAAGATTCAGTGGAGCGAGAATTCCCGAGACCGCACTTAGGAAACTGTGGATCACGTAAAGGAAGCTTATCCAGGATGGATGCTAGAATAGTTGTTGTGTTGTGTCATGTATGTATTGTTGTCATGGGTGCTTGTATATCTTTTGTAAAAAATTTATGGCATGAATATGTGATTCCTTTGGGTTAACTCGTGTTAGTAATTTTGAGGACGAAATTCTTTTAAGGGGGGTTGAATGTAACGACCCTAAATTTGGTCGTTTTAACTAGGCAGTTATATATATATATATATGTATATATTATAATAAATAGATTTTTATAAATAAATAAACTCATGTTAATTAATTTTTAATGAGGGAAAAATCATTTTCAAAATTTGTTTACCAAATTAAATAGTCGGTAGAAAAATAGAAAATGTGACCAAAGAACGTTTTTCAAAATTTCAACCTTTCGACACCGGAAAGTTGTCGGGAATGTTGTACATCTTTGTGCACCATATCTACACATATATTGTAGATAATTAACTAAATAATAATACACTTAGGAGTAAATTATCTTATGTTAATTATAATTAACAGGTGATGTGACAATTCATAACTTTAAAAATAATAAACATTATATATAAATATATATTATTGAGTGTTGTCATATCTTAATATTTTTCATAATTAGACATCATTATTCATCATGAGCTTATGGATTTGACTAGAGAAGGAGGGGGATGTGACAAGAGAGAGGAGTAGGAAGGTGATGTGATTTTTCAATATCATGACATATTATGTTAAATCATTAAAGGGTAAATTTAGTAATTTTCTCCAATTCTTTTTGCCTATAAATATACATCCATACATACACATTCTCATTTTCTTTCTCCTCTTCACTTTCAAAAAATTCCTCTCCAAAATATCAATGGCTTCCATAGTTTGTAAAAGTTAGAAAAAATCACTCTTTTCCACTCAAACTCTTCTCTTTAGCTCACTAAAACTATTCTATATCCATCTCTACACTTTCTCTTCCAAAATCAAGTCCCCTTCCACCAAAAACACATCAAGCCGAGCCCAAATATGACCATGGCTAAGCCTAATCTAGGTGTTTAGGCATCTAAAAGCTTTACGTTTGCAAGTTAGGACCAAGTACTGGCATATATAAAAGTTCTAGTGGAAGTTGCTTTGAGATTTTGTAAAGCTTTCGGTGAGTAAATTTCTAATTTTTGGAAAAGAATATTCAACTTGTTTTGATGCTATATATGTTGTTCAATATGCTAGGTTGTGTGAATTGGATAATATGTGATTGCAAGTTGGTTGTTTGAATTGGATAAGTGATTTAGTTAAATATGTGATATATTTGGATATGTATATGTTTTATATGGATATGGTTGTAGACATGTTATATTGTTTACGATATGTTGGTAGTAATGGTTGTAAAATGGAATCCAAGTTAGTAATGTGATGGTTGTAAACTAGTGTTGAAATGGTCGCAAAGCGATTTGAGATCCGATGGAAAGAAATATGTTTTCTTTGGTTTGATTTTGGAAATGTTTTTCAAGTTACAACTTGTTGAAAGTTTTAAAACCTTTGAAATAAGTTTTTTTATAAAAAAAAGTATGGCGTCGCTTGAGTCAAGTGTAAGTTTCGCCTAGAAATCAATTCTAGCGAACTGTGCTTATAGCGATAGTCGCTATGGATACAGTTCGGAAAATTTCACGATTTCATGTTTTAAGTGTTTTCTTTTGGATTGTTTTTGAAAACTCATTTTGAATTAATTTAGTAAGTCAAAAGTTTAGTTTTAATTATTTAATAATTTTTTTATTTAATTTAAATTAATTTGGGTAATTATTAATTAATTAATTAATTAGGTTAAATTATTAGAGTTTAAGAAATTATTAACTAAGTAAATTATTTTTAATTAAGTAAGTTTTAAATAATGATTAATTAAAACAAAAAGAAAACTAATTTTTATTTAATCAAGTTATTTGTTTTAATTAATTTTTAATTAGAGTTAATTATTTAATTAATTGTTATTTAATTAAAGGTTAATTATCCACTTAATGAGGGTTTAATTTCTTAAATAAATGTTAATTAAATATAGTATAATTAGAGTTTTATTATAAAAAAAATTTGGATTATTAGTGATTTGATTTTGATTTAATTAAGATTAATATTGAGTTTAAACTTATGATTTAGTTAAAGTTTATTTATTTTTAAGGTTTCTTTAAAAACCCTATTGGTTATTTATCTTTAACTAATTTTCTTGTTTAAGTGAATTGTTTTAAAACCAAGGATCTCTTATCCATGCTATTAAGTAGTCAAATGAATTAAAGTATTGTAATAAAACGATGATGCGTTTTATTGAAAGTAAGTCGACTTGTACTCATCACAAATACCGCACTTCGGGAACGTGATAAATACAAGGGGGTTAATTTTGATAAGCGGGTCATGATAATCTAAGCATATGGAACATATGTTCATATGTAAATCTTCACACCCTGATAGTGGGATTGTTAACCCGCCTTTTGGCAAGGCCGCGGACAGACGGGTTTAACTTAATCAACTTCATGTTCGTCGAGGCTAGGGTACGATGGATACAGTTGACTGGATGGATGGATGACGCAACGTGCTTGGGAGATGGAAATATGATTGGATAAAGATGAATCAACTATAATTTGGGTCTGGGAAACATGGTTCGACATTAAACATGGTTCGGCATGGTGGAGGTTCAGCACAAATGGTTCGTCTGGCATTCACGTTCGAATAGCGTTCAAGAGTACTTGGCATACATATATCGTCCGGCATACATGAGTGGTTCGGCATTCCAGGAAAACTCGGCATTCAGTAGCGCTCGGCATCCAGGAGCGCTCGACATTAAGAAGCGCTCGGCATTAGAGATCGTTTGGCATGATGGGCGCTCGGCATTAGAAACTGTTCGGCATCAGACATGGTTCGGCATGGTGGAGGTTCGGCACTAAGGATCGTTCGGCATTAGATGGAGCGCTCGTCATAAATCTCGTTCGGCATCTGGAGACGTTCGGCAGTGGATGGATCGTTCGGCATCAAGGAGCGTTCGGCATTGGATGGGTCGTTCGGCATACCTCACCTTGCTCGGCATTGCACCTCGCACCTCCACACCTCGGTACCTCACACCTCGGTACCTCGAAACCTCATACTTCGGTACCTCGACACCTCGACACCTCGATACCTCGGTACCTCGAAACCTCGGCACCTCGAAACCTCGGCACCTCGATACCTCGGTACCTCTGTATCTCGATACCTCGTACCTCCCCTCGTTCGGCATACCAACTGCTCAGGATTGGTCGGCATAATGAAGTAGGGTTCGGCTATGACCTTGATGGGCCCAAACTACTCAGGAGGCCCAACAACCTGGTTTTGCCTATAAATACAACATGTGGGTCTCCAGATGGGGGATCTTCTTTCTGTTTTGGGGGGTAAGTGTTAACCCGCCTTTTGGCAAGGCCGCTAACAGACGGGTTTAACTAAATCAACTGCATGTTCGTCGATGCTAGGGTACGATGGATACAGTCGACTGGATGGATGGATGACGCAACGTGCTTGGGAGATGGAAATATGATTGGATAAAGATGAATCAACTATAATTTGGGTCTGGGAAACATGGTTCGGCATTAAACATGGTTCGGCATGGTGGAGGTTCAGCACAAATGGTTCGTCTGGCATTCACGTTCAAATAGCGTTCAAGAGTACTCGGCATACATATAGCGTCCGACATACATGAGTGGTTCGGCATTCCAGGAAAACTCGGCATTCAGTAGCACTCGGCATCCAGGAGCGCTCGACATTAAGAAGCACTCGGCATTAGAGATCGTTCGGCATGATGGGCGCTCGACATTAGAAACTGTTCGGCATCAGACATGGTTCGGCATGGTGGAGGTTCGGCACTAAGGATCGTTCGGCATTAGATGGAGCGCTCGGCATAAATCTCGTTCGGCATCTGGAGACGTTCGGCAATGGATGGATCGTTCGGCATCAAGGAGCGTTCGGCATTGGATGGGTCGTTCGGCATACCTCACCTTGCTCGGCATTGCACCTCGCACCTCCACACCTCGGTACCTCACACCTCGGTACCTCGAAACCTCATACTTCGGTACCTCAACACCTCGACACCTCGATACCTCGGTACCTCTGTATCTCGATACCTCGCACCTCCCCTCGTTCGGCATACCAACTGCTCAGGATTGGTCGGCATAATGAAGTAGGGTTTGGCTATGACCTTGATGGGCCCAAACTACTCAGGAGGCCCAACAACCTGGTTTTGCCTATAAATACAACATGTGGGTCTCTAGATGGGGGATCTTCTTTCTGCTCTCTTACTTTCTCTTTTCTAAGGCTAAGGCAACTCTGCCATTTAGCAACTGTAATCGATTATTACAGCAATAAAAAGCAAACTTCTAAGTGGACGTAAGCCAGAGTTAGCCGAACCACTATAAAATCTGTTGTTCTTTACTGCTTTCATTTTAGTTTTAACTGTTCTTCACATTATTACTCTCTACATATATTCTCTCTCTGAGTTGTGACTGGTATTTGGTGCTTTCATCTGGATTTGGGTGTAGTGACCAATTTTGGCGCTAACACTTTGGTGCTTTCACTGAGAATTGAACTCAGGAATTCTGAAGCTAGGAACTTGGATTTTAGGAAGCAATGGTTAGACCATCAACGAGGAAGCAAGTGACAGAAAGGAGCAATCAAGAGGGAAGTCAAGAGGCTTCCTCTGGAAATGAAGCAGATCGAGCATCCATCTACATCACCAGAGAGGAGATGGAAGTGATGATGAAACGACAAGAGGAGATGATGCAGGCTCTTCTTAGGCAATTTGAACAATCGGGAACTGCGGGTGCTGAAGGTCTTAGAGTTGGACCAGAGGAACTCAACCAGCAGGCTGATGGAGCGACACAACAGGGGGCAGCCCTTAATCGGCAGACGACTATCAACCTGGATGGATCCGGACATGGGGGCACACCACCCGGAGACAATGGACCAGTTCATGGAGGAACTGCAGTTAACACCATACAACAAGATGCTGGCAGAAATGCAAGAGCACGTGATGAGGAATACGTGCCAGAATTCCCTCGGGGACTCGGGGGGCAACCTTTGACGGACAACGCTGGATTGGCTGAGATCATCAGGAGAACTATGCGCGGAGGTTTGACCAATAGAGATTTGGAAGGAGTAAATAGGAGTCTGTTTACTCGTGAAGTCAAGATAGCTCAGAATCCACCAGAGTTTAAGCTACCTAACGTGGAGGTATACAATGGCAAGGCTGATCCAACTAATCACTTGATGAGATACACAAGACACATGGAAGTGCTGGGGGCATTGGAGGAAGTTATGGCCCGATGTTTCCCTTTGTACTTAACAGATATAGCTGCTATGTGGTTCAGACAGCTAGAAGAAGGATCTATCGGGACATGGACAGAATTGGTGGACAGGTTTTTGAAGCAATTTTGGGTTCATATCAAGAGGCCGAAGAATGTAATGACGCTGACATCAGTAAAGCAAAGGACGGAGGAATCACTCAGGGCTTTCTTAACTTGGTTCAATGCGGAGGTTGCTTCGGTGGATCGACTGGATCCATCGATGGTCCTAATGGCAGCGATGTTAGGGGTCAGAGAGAATTCAGATTTCAAGGTATCTCTAATACGAGACCCACCAATGGATCTCGGGGAATTCTTTCACGAAGCTGAGAGATTCCTTCGGCAGAAAGATGCATGCTCAGATATGAAATTAAAGGAGGTGAACGCGGCTGATGATGGAGGGCCATCTAGCGGAGGCTTGGATAAATATAAAGATAAAGGAAAATGGAAGCTGGATGATGATTCAGGAAAAGCTAGAAAGCGGTGGAGAGAGCCAAAATTCTCCACTTACACGGGATTAAACGAGACGTTGGAACGGATATTCATGGAAACTCGGAATCACCTTCCCTACCGAAGGCCGGCTAGGTGATAACCTTCGGAACGTGAAAGGGCGTCAGGAAGGCACTGTCTTTTTCACAACTTGGACGGGCATGATACCAACACCTGCAGGCATCTGAAGGACATAATTGAGGAGCATGTAAGGAATGGACAGTTGCAACAATATGTTGGAGCTCGGAATGCAGCGGTGGAACAGGAGCGACCACCGTCCACCTCAAACAACGATGGCACGAGGCCCAGGAATGATGGTCGATTGGTTATCAATTGACAGGGGTAATATGAAATAAGTAGCAAACTTTGAGCAAATGGCCGAGTCACTTACACGTGTACGGGGACGGAGATAGCCCCTAGGCATGCTCTGAGATGATGACAAACCGCGACGCTCTAGTTTGTGAAATTTGCCTTTTCTGTTTCGGTTTGGACATTTGCTTTTTCTTGGTTTGGTTTGAACTCCTGGTTTTGTTTGTCTTTTGGTTTTTTCTTTTGGTTTGGACTTTTATTTGGATGATTGATTTCTGGTTTGGATATTGGTTTGGATTTTTGATATGGATTTTTTGTTTCCTGATTTGATCTGTATTTCGGATTGGCTTTTGATTGGATTTTTATCTGGCTTTTGGTAAATGATCGTCAGGTATGGATCATACCTGGCAAGGGGTAAGTCACTTTGTCCAAGCATGGCAAATCAACTTATTCAGGTCGTTGAGTATAGACTATGCTCGGCAAGGGTCCGGAGAGACCAGGACTCAGCCTAGGACTTAGGCCCCCATATTATCGGTTACTATTGCAGGTCGTCGAGTATGGACTATGCTCGGTAGGGGTCCGGAGTGACCAGGATTCGGCTTAGGACTTAAGCCATGACATTATTCGACGTTCAGGGACACTGAACCATGATCACCATGGATTTACTTAACATAGGTCGTCAAGTGTGGATTGTGCTTGACAAGAACCCGGAGAGGTTACGGATATGAATATCGGCTATGGACAGCAGAGGATTTGGATATTGACCCAGAGAGGTCCTAAAAGTCGGTTATTGGTTATTGGATATGGATGAAACATGGACTTAGGATATTGGACTTGAGGAGGCTATTCAAAACACACCTTTCAAAGCAAGGCATGTTTTGGGGGGCAAGTGTTAACCCGCCTTTTGGCAAGGCCGCTGACAGACGGGTTTAACTTAATCAACTGCATGTTCGTCGATGCTAGGGTACGATGGATACAGTCGACTGGATGGATGGATGACGCAACGTGCTTGGGAGATGGAAATATGATTGGATAAAGATGAATCAACTATAATTTGGGTCTGGGAAACATGGTTCGGCATTAAACATGGTTCGGCATGGTGGAGGTTCAGCCCAAATGGTTCGTCTGGCATTCACGTTCGAATAACGTTCAAGAGTACTCGGCATACATATAGCGTCCGGCATACATGAGTGGTTCGGCATTCCAGGAAAACTCGGAATTCAGTAGCGCTCGGCATTCAGGAGCGCTCGGCATTAAGAAGCGCTCGGCATTAGAGATCGTTCGGCATGATGGGCGCTCGGCATTAGAAACTGTTCGGCATCAGACATGGTTCAACATGGTGGAGGTTCGGCACTAAGGATCGTTCGGCATTAGATGGAGCGCTCGGCATAAATCTCGTTCGGCATCTGGAGACGTTCGGCAGTGGATGGATCGTTCGGCATCAAGGAGCGTTCGGCATTGGATGGGTCGTTCGGCATACCTCACCTCGCTCGGCATTGCACCTCGCACCTCCACACCTCGGTACCTCACACCTCGGTACCTCGAAACCTCATACTTCGTTACCTCGACACCTTGACACCTCGATACCTCGATACCTCGGCACCTCGATACCTCGGTACCTCTGTATCTCGATACCTCGCACCTCTCCTCGTTCGGCATACCAACTGCTCAGGATTGGTCGGCATAATGAAGTAGGGTTCGGCTATGACCTTGATGGGCCCAAACTACTCAGGAGGCCCAACAACCTGGTTTTGCCTATAAATACAACATGTGGGTCTCCAGATGGGGGATCTTCTTTCTGCTCTCTTACTTTCTCTTTTCTAAGGCTAAGGCAACTCTGCCATTTAGCAACTATAATCGATTATTACAGCAATAAAAAGCAAACTTCTAAGTGGACGTAGGCCGGAGTTAGCCGAACCACTATAAAATCTGTTGTTCTTTACTGCTTTCATTTTAGTTTTAACTGTTCTTCACATTATTACTCTCTACATATATTCTCTCTTTGAGCTGTGACTGGTATTTGGTGCTTTCATCTGGATTTGGGTGTAGTGACCAATTTTGGCGCTAACAGGGATAGTCCACTATAAATAACTTGACCCTTTTTAAATTATCGAAGGTTGGTTTGGAGAGACCGAGATCGGATATTAGTTGATATCCGAAAACCACTTTGAACCAACGTAAATGTTCGAATTGGAAATAGTAAAGGCAAGGTCCAAGATATAGGCTTTAAAGTGCAAGGGCTATGCTACTAACCCTGAGAGTGATTCCAAAATGGGTGCAGTGGAAATAACACCTTCGATTCGTTCATCTCCTGAACGACTTGTATGGATGAATGCTAACATTGTGTCAACATCTGGAAGGCGATTTAGCATTCTATGTGGCAGTGCTCTAGAAAAGGTAAACGTAGCCTCAGGCCTCATCAATCGGAAATGACCAAAACAGGAAATGCATGTTGGGCTATGTGGGTCGCTACCATAAGGGTATGTCACCACCGTATCTAGAATCGTTATTTGACCCTTTTTTGTATGCTCTGGTACGGTTGCTGATCCCAACCGTGATGGTGATGTATTCGGTACTACTAGTCAAGTGGTAGACCGGTTCTATGTAGCAGAGGTATAAGATGCTCTCTTCAGAACCCAGCTGTATTTTATCTAGAGGTGCATCTTCGGAAGGTAGTTCCTTACCTGGTCATGTATGGAATCCATTGTCCAATAAGTGTCACACAGAATTAGTTGTGCCCAAATATGTTGAAATGTGAGATGCAAGCGTTTTAGCTATGTTCTATCTTACTTGAAAACCCTAGACATTATTATAATATCAATGAATATCAATACAAAGTGTTTTGGTTATCGTAAGGTAAAAACCCGTCCGTGTTTATGTGCGGCGTGGTCTTACGAGATACATTTGATTTTCAATTTTTTTTATATAAGTAAGAATTAAGTTGTTTGAGTTTACTCACACCAGACCCATGTCTGACCCA
Source organism: Allium fistulosum (assembly GCA_030737815.1). NCBI lineage: Eukaryota > Viridiplantae > Streptophyta > Magnoliopsida > Asparagales > Amaryllidaceae > Allium > Allium fistulosum. The sequence goes on from CM060903.1 coordinate 602,945,468, forward strand.
GAGTTTTATTTTCTTTTCCTAAATCTCTTGGGTACTCAAATTTTTATGAGTAGCCAAGTGATCAAGGTTTCTCACGATAGCATTTTGGAGGAGCAGGAGCAGGTGGCTTCACCGATAGCTAGTTAGTATCTATTTCCACTATGTATGTATGTATATTTATTTTGGACTTGTGATGTAAGGACAAGTAGTTATAATTGTCCTAGTGTGGAGCTTGTAATATTACGACTCTGATGTATTATGATAGCAGTGACTATGTATAATCCTATGTTATATATTATATGTTGTTCCTTTTCGATGTTAGATTCTATGATTGTTAAATTTTATTCTTATCCTTTGTTTTCTTTTACCCATAATGACTCGTCTTTTGAAGTAAGAAACGTGGTTCGTTACAGGAAAGGAGCATTTAAAAAGAAAGGGAGGGATAAGATGGGTATGGCCATGAACAGTGGAGAGTAAGGGTTGAGTATGGTTATAAAATAGTACATATATATTATTTTAATTAGAATATGTCTAGCTTTAAACGTCCAAAATATCAAACTTAAAACGAGACGTGCCGCCTGGCATTCTATATGTAATACCCCTATTTTGAACACAATGGAACTAGTCTCGTGACCTAATTCAATTATGTACAGAAGATAGCTTTTCAAACCAATTATATTATATAAATTCTGAAATTAATTTCTAAGCGTTTCGAGCTCGCACGACCAAACGATACGTTCAATCGCCACAAAATTTGAGAGCATATAATAACTCCCTATTACGGATCCAATGAAACTGGTTCTGTCGAAATCTGAAACAGTGCCCCGAAAAACTTTTTCACACGTTAATTTAAACAAAATATTATAAAAAACAAATTAATCACTTTTAAATCTAAATTAAAAGTTTACCATCTTCATTCTTATTTAAATAGAATTTAAATAAATTTTTGAAATTATTTTTATTCACATTAAATTAGGGATTTAATTATTTAAACAATTTCAAAGATTCAAATAACCATTATATTTGGAATTCAAGTTATTTAACTTATAAAATTAACTTTTCAATATTTAAAATCAATTAGATATCCCAAATTCAAACAACTAAAATTCTGGGTCATTACAAACCATTTTTGAAATGATTAACTCCATATTTAAATCACAACCTAAATCATTTCTATATTTATAAACTATGTTTATAAATCTCCTTTCTAACTTATAAACTTCTATTTTTATAAAATCTCTTTATTTATAAAATTCTTTTTATAACTCCATTTTTCTAAAATATGTTTATAAATCCTTTTCTTTATAAATCTAATTTATTTATATTCTATTTATAAATCCATTCACCATATATCAATTTCAAACAAATTTTTATATATATTTATAAACCACCGTTCATGAATTTAATACTTTATTTATAAAATATCTTTTTATAATTCTTTTATATAAACCCTTTAAAATCTTTATTTAACATACTTCACAAAAACAGTTAATTTAAAATACCAAAAATCATACTTTTATTTTATTTAAAATGATTTCCTTCCTTTTTATAATTTAAAAATTATTAAAGCATATATACCTTCAAATTCACTTTGAAATCCCTTTTAAATCAAAATTATTATTTTTTGTATTTTAAAATACCAAAAACAAGGCCCGTTTCTACTAAAGCACTAAATAAGAGTAATCATATCAATGTTATCAATTATGGCATCCAAAACATCATATATATATATATATCATAATATATGAAAAGTAAAATCAACAATGGGAGGAATCTTGTTGGAACCCTCCAACATGTCCCATTGCATCACATACAGTATATAATCAAATAATATAAATCAACCGCTTCGAGGCGGGATTTTATACAAAGGGTCATCCGCTCATACATGGGAACGCAATAGGGTCTCATCTGTTCCAAGGGCGGGAATGTATCCAAACCAACTAATAAAATAGTAAATCATCCAAGTAGTCAATAAACAATCAACAATAAAATTATCCACACTAATATAGAAATATAAATGGGCCAGGGAGGTGAGTTAACTCACATTGATTCCAATTTTCATCAAAACGTTCGGGTTTGAATTAAAATCGAACAAGCGTTCAATTTTAACCCAAATTCCTACTAGCTCCAAATCCATCCAATCCAACTCCATATTGTAGTATTCGCTGATACGATCACAACATAACTTGTCGCGTTCAATTTGAACCTCGTATGAATTAGATGTGATTTAATGAATGTTGAGATTATTTAAATTATAATTAACTTTAATTAATAAAATTTAAACTTAAATCACCTTCTCTCCCTTCGTTCGTTTCCAGGCAACAAAAAACCTGACCACACCTTTTCATCAGCCATCACCGCCTCGAGTCGCCGTTCGTCGCCACATCCCTCTAAACGACATCTCCTCCTCCCCCGCAATCGCCTGCCACCAGTGCCCCCCTCATTAAAAATGAACCCAATTGCACTGCCTTTAAACGGCCATAGCCGCCACCGTGGACCATCGGTCGACGATCAGCATGCATGGTTGAGTTCGTGGCAACGATCTCTACAAGTTTCATGTTGAACGTTTTGGCTAATTTCGCTTCGATCGGAACATTGATTCATGGCCGATGATTTGGTTTTCTTTTAATGGCATCTAGGTTTTAAGATTAGGGTTTGAGAAAATAGTGAATGTTGAGGTGCTTATATAGAAAATTTTCAAACACTATTCACTCGTTGAATTTTTGAACTCCAAAAGAGGCGTGCCGCCTGGCGTTCTATATGTAATACCCCTAATCCGAACACAATGGAACTATTATCGGCAATCCATTCCATCATATACAGAAGTTAAATTTTCAAAATCAAATTATATTAAATTACATTCCTTTAATTAATTTCTACACATTTCAAGCTCGCACGACCAAACGATACGTCCTAACGTCAGGAAATTTGACGGCATACTATAATTCACTATTACGGATCCAACGAAACTAGTTTCATTGAAATCCAAGATAGCGTCCCAAAAAGCTATTTTCACACGTTAATTAAAACGAATTATTATTGAAAACAATTTCAATCACTTTTAATTCAAATTCAAAAGTTTACTATCTTCATTCGTATTCAAATAGAATTTAAATCAACTTTCCAAAATCATTTCCATTCATATTAAAATTCAAGATTTAATAATTTAAACACTTCCAAATATTCAAATAACCATTAAATTTGAAATCCAAGTGATTTAAGATTTAACTTATAAAATTAACTTTCCAATATTTAAAATCAATTAAATATTCCAAATTCGAATGACAGAAATTCTAGGTCTTTACATACTTCCCCCTTAAAGGAATTTCGTCCCCAAAATTAGCAATAAAAAATGCCCAAAACCCATTAACTTTTCAAAATCAATTAGCTAAAATAGATTACAAAATTTCTAAGTCTATTAAATTCACCCACCTGTACCTACTAATTTCCTTCCATTCATTCATTCCAAGTTATAACTCAAAATCAAATTTTAGTTATAAAAAAAATTTCAAAAATCACAAAAATTTCTAACACCTTAAATTTACAAAAAATTTCATCCATGTCTCCTCTACATGGCTCGATCGGAAAAATTTATAATATATATAATCACAAATATACATCTCATCTTCAAGGATAAGGCATCCCATAGGGAAAAATATAAAAGTTCAATATGTAATCCGAACTTTTTATTAATATTAGCAAACATATACAATCAATATAATACGAAAGCGAGCTCTAAATGCGAAGCATACACCATTCGCACCTACTAATCACTTGACAAATAATGAGAACATGTATAGGGAAAGTAATATCAATATATAACATGTACTAATACAAAAAATATATGCAAATGTAACAAGAGGAAGATCAAATAGATAATATCCATCCAGTTAATTCATAATCATTTTAATTTACATTTTCCAACGTCAATATTTAATTTATTAAGCCCATACGATGTACATATACCATCCGTACGCAAAACCATACCCGATCGCTCGCTCAATCACACAATTTCACTTTCAAACTAGTATCGTTTACACGACCACTCTAGTGCGGACTCGGATCTGGTTCCTTGATTAGAAACTGCCATTCTCCTTATATAGCTATATACTAAGATGGAGAATCCCAAAATCAATTAAAAATCCATATCCAGTGTTCGCCATCGAGAATCGAGTGAAAAATTCTAACTCGGGCCAATGTAAATCATCTCGAAATCGTATATTCGAATCTGGATCAAACAGTTATGCAAATAAAATGATCTACATACAACTTACGTATTTATTTCAATTGATTTCTTATTATATCTCATTCTTTTTTATTCATATTCTTTTATTCACATTCATTTATTCATAACCGTTATTCACATTGCTTTATTCACATTCATTTATTATTTTCATATTCATTTTCATTTACATTCATTTTATGTTTAACAACATTTCACCCCATACTAAATTCATTTATGAATCATTTCATAAAATTTTACTAAAGTTTATAAACATTTTCTTCAATACTATATCATTTATAAACCATTCCATAAAACCATTACTTAAGTTTATTATAAACATTTTATACAACACTTCTCATGTTTATTTTCACTTTACAACTTAAGTTCATATCCATTTCAAATCAAATTAAATTTAATTTAACTCATTTCATTAATTTACTTTATTTACCTCTACTTGAGTCAAATTCCTTTTTAAATTTCATTTTATTTAACTTACCTTAAGTTAAATTTCATTTCATTTTTCAATTTCAAATTTACTTTTCTTAACATTTATATTCAACGACTTTAACATTTTTGTTTTAACATACAAATCCTCAAAATTTATAAGTTATAAAACTTATTTATGTTTAAGTGAAAATTTTCAGAGTTTAAACACCATGTTCTTATTTCAAATCATTTTAAAACAATACTATAAATAATTTCTTTGTATTTCAAATCATGCTTTTGAATTTAAACAAAACCTGTTTTCCCAAAACAAAAATCCAATGGTAGCAATCCATCACTTAGAAACTCGAAAATGAATATTGATGGTGCTGCAGTCATCACCCGAATTATTTTCCCGCAACTGAAGTGAGTTTAGTGCTTTATATTTCTTTTAAATCCCATTTTAAAATATTTCTAGTCAAAATATTTTCCATATAATACTATTTTTATTCCTCCAAAACCTTTGGAAAACAATTTTCAAAATCACCAAGATTTAAATTCTTAAATTCTCAGCTTTTAAATCCGTTTTATTTACAAATCATAATTATAAATTTTTCTTATATATAATTTCACTTCGGTTATATAAAACCATTTCTTAATTGTTTGTCTTTGTTTATATTATAATAACAACAACTTTTATTAGAACATAAACAACAAACAACAATTAAAATATTTAAAGATTATCATTCACTAACAACCAAACACACCATATATAATGATAATAAATTCTAAAAAATTATTCTTTTATACATAAAATATGATTTAGGAAAAATTATTTATTTACCAATTCTCAAAACAATACTGTGTTGGTTTGCCTTGTTTAAGTGTTTAGAAACCCTATCGATATCGTGGCGTCCCACATACCGACCAGAATTCATAAGCCACTCAACGAATAAATTAACACAATATAAAACATTTTTATCTTACTAACAAATACACACTTATATCTATACTACACTCAAACTCATTCTAGGGTATTACTAACCTTATCTATAATGAGTACCCAACCAAAGCCTAGTGTTCGCTAACCTAAGCTCCGATACCAGTTGTAACGACCTACAAATCTGCACAATTCAAGCTGACAATAAACTACACATGTCCAACTCAAAGTGAACGGAAAGACGGTTAGTTACGAGAAAGAAAGAAGAAAGAAAAAGAGAAGAGAAGAAGAGAAAAAGAAACTAAAACAATAAAAAATCTCATAATCGCAGTAGAACAATATATAATATAATATCAATGATCTTTACAAAAGAGAAACTGTAATATACATACATCCATTAGAGTACAACAACAAATCACTAATCATTAGCCTGGACAGTTATAATAATTTTTCCTAACAAATGCTAAAATTTTCAACAACTAATGCAGCGAAAAAATAAACATATACGGGAATATGTCCTGATGACCTCCAGCATGTCTGCTGAAGCTCCAAAGCATCCAAATCTAAATCTATAAATATGCTCGGTTTGACCGAAGAAATTAAAGGGAATAATATCCGGATCAGTCTGGTAAACCAGCATGAGAAAACACATCTCAATTGAATTTTCAAGTTATAAAAACCTTTCAAAACAAAGGTGTCTCGTAAGACCACGCTGCACATAAACACAGAAGTGTTTTTACCTTACGATAACCATTTTTTTATATCAAATTATGTTATATTATACTAGTGTCTAATATACAAATAATATTAATCATAGTCGAAGTTGTTACCATTATTAAATTTTAGCATACTAGGCTCTATAACTAAAATTGCAAGCTCGTATTGGAGAATGGATTTCCAACAAATAACCAGGTCAAGGACCACCTTTCGGCAGTACATCTCTAGCGAAATGTACCGAGGCCCAAATGATGGTCCTCTACCAACACAAGACCAACCTACCTCTAATTAGATAGTACCAAATATGTCATCACCCGGTCGTTATCGACCTATCCGACAGCTCCCTTCGCATACACCACAATAATTTAAACCCCGATGGGAATAAATATATCTAGAAGGGGATGTTCATATCCTAATGGCTGCGAACCACATAGCCTTGCTGCATCTACCTTGTTTTAGTCATTTTCGGGTGTGAGGCCTGAGGTAACGATTACCTTTTACATAACACATTGCACTTTGAATGCCACCTTACCATTCCACATCACACAACTGATTTCTACAAACGTATAACTCTTGAGCTGATACGTCTCAGGAAAGGGTGTTAAGCTAAGAGAAATTACCTTCTTCGCCACCAAACAAATGATATAGTTATAGAGATCAATCAATGTGATCTAGAATGCCACATCAAACATTCGTCCATACAAGTTGTCCAGGAATAGGACAAACCAAAGGAGCTCTCCTACCACATCCTATCGGAAATCAACCCTAGGATTAGTAGTGAGAAGATCATGCAAATCGAAGATTTTCATAACAAATAACTACTGCCACAATATATATATATAATATGCATCACCGGTCTAGTGGCAAGTAGCCCTACATCATAAAGATCTCCATCTTCAAAAAATCATCACCATAAACCTGCACTTTCGAATGCATACGTTGGTCTGAAGTCTGTAACGAACCGGAGATTTTCAATCCTCGAAAATCAACATTAATACGTCCATGGTATAGAATGCCGAGCAATCGAGTGCCGGAAATTACCAGTTCATTAGGGGTGAAGAATAAAAAGGGTAGAAGAAAATAGAAACAACAACACATAATCTCACAATCGTAGCGGAACAAAATATAATACATAATAACAGATTTTATACAAAAGAGTCTGTAACTGCTTATCACTTACAATCATCAGAGTACAACAATCACTACATCAAATCTGGACAGTTATAATAACTTGTCCTCATATAGCGGAAATATACATCAAGTACGGAAATACGTCTGAACTCCTCCAGCTCGTCTCCAGGGCTCCATAGCATCCTATCATGAATCTGTAATACTCGGTCTGACCCGAGTATTATAATAAAATAACACCCGACTCAGTCTGGAAAACCAGCATGAGAAAACACACTCAATTTGAATTATTACTATTATTTTTCAAAACCATTGAAAAACAAAGGTATCTCGTAAGACCACGTTACACATAAACACGATGGGTTTTTACCTTACGATAACCAAAACATTTTTATCAAATCCGTCTAATATTATAATAGTGTCTAAACCAAGTAAATAGGAAATAGCTAAAATGCCTGCATCTCACGTTTCAGCATAGTTGGGCACAATCAAAACCGTACGACACTTATTGGGGAATAGATTTCATACAATGACTAGGCACTGGGGTACCACCTATCATGGTACACTTCTAGAAGCATGTACCGAGGACCTCGCTGGGATCCCCTACAACACAAGACCGACCTTATCCCTAACCGGGATAAAACCGAATATGTTATCACCGCGGGTGTTCCCACCCTTTCCGAGAGCTCTTTCGCATGCACTGCATCCACATAATATAATATATTCGAGGTTATCTAGAAAGGTGATAACATAACCTAATTGGATATAACCCACTTAGCCTTGTTGCAAACCTTATAATTTTCAGCCATTCCGGTTGATGAGGCTAGAGGCTACGATTACCTTTCAAGGATAATTTCACTTAGAATGCTCATCATCCTCCAATGACGATGTTCTGATAGCATTCATCCATACAAGTTATCCTGGGTATTGACAAACCGAATCACCGTCTTCATCATCTTCACGGTATTCATTCGTAACGTTCAAAACAAATCGAAGTGGTTCTCGGGTAATTAAATCTGATCCTGGCCTCTTCGAAATGATTAACGAAACTGGCCAAAATTGATAGTCGGTTATTTAACTATCAATACACATCCAAAAGCAGACATCAGACCTTATTTCAAACTTTTCCAAAATTTATTCCAAAATATCTTTATAAGATATTACTTTCAGTACTTCAACATTTGAATACATTTTTTATACATCATATATATATATAATAAGTATATAATAAGTCATTTCAAACTCTATATATATAATAAGTATTTAAAAGAATAATAATAATTTATTTTTAAGGCAGGTTCAAATAATTATCTAAAATATTGAAATACTTTTTTTATACATCATTTTTCAAAGCAGGTTTAAAAATTTGGGATTTATTAAAATATATATTAAGTATTTGAAAAATTCACTTCTAAAGTATTCAATACTAACTAACTTTAAATTACATAGTTTAATAAATAAAATTTTCCTTTTAAAATATAACTTAACTTATAAATAAAAATATATTTTTAAATCTCAATAACCAAATTTTAAATTTATAAACCCCTCTCGATTTCCACCACATCACTTCCTTTTTGGTCTCCTTAACCATTTTCACTTCAAAATAGTATCCACTATTTTTCTCTCACCCTATTTCCATTTTCAAATATAAATTATCCCTATAAATTTATATTTCCAATTTATCATCTGATATCAATTTCCTTTTTCTACAAAAACCGTTTATAAATTTTTATAACTCCCTTGAGTTTCACTAAAATAATCTCATTTATAGAGATTCCATTTTATAAATTCAATTTCTTATAAATTCCATTTATTTTTGCCAATCTATTTTTACTATCAATTCAACTGTTTTCCGTATTCTTTCCCAAATATCATATTAAAACCCAGTTTTAAAAATTACTTTATATAATTTATTTTAAAATCTCTATTTAAAATATTTTTCAGAATTTATTTAGTACTATCAAAAACCAATTATTGCTTATTTAAATCAATCTTTTTTTAAATAATCCAAAATTTCGATATACATATTTTTGTATTAAAAATCTCCTTTTAATTCTTTTAAAAATTCAAATAATTTTCATGGTATTTAATATACCAAAGTTAATTTCCATCCTATTATAACATTTAAAAATTTACAACACACAACAATTCAGCAGATTATTCAATCACATCATATATTTATATATATATATGAAAAACACTACATATATTTGAGGAATCCAGTTGGATACCTCAAACCTGTTTTTCCTGCATCCATAGATGTTAGATAATATAAAATACCAATCCCACTTCGAGGGGGATATCGCAGTATATAGGGTCATCCGCTATTATGCGGGGCACATAGGGTCTCATCCGCTATAATGTGTGGGAATATCAATCCAATTACTAATGTATATACTACTATATATATATGTATATATATTTAACATTCAATCGATAATAATTTATAAATTCAACTAAACAATCAATAATAAATTTTAACTATTAAAATTTTACTAGTAATCAAAAAATGAGTGAGATTAACTCACCTTGATTGATTTTTTTTATTAAATCGAACAACGTTCGATTTAAATCTAAAATTCTAGCTTGTAGCCTATCGCCTTACGATCCTGCCCGTTCCATGCAATTTTGACTTCATAAACGTGCATTTCGAATTTATTAACATTCGATTTAATCAAAACAATCAATTATTTAATTTATAAAGTAAATTACCATATTAATGTTAAAATTTTAAAATCTTAATACCTCACTGCCTCAGACCAGTACGCCCCGAGCTCGCGCCCATCTCCTCCTGCCGCGCCTGACCATATCACCATCCCTAATCGCTTTGCCAACTCTAGTCGCCTCCCTCAAAAACGCGGCTGCGACGAACCTTAAATCGAACGCACACCAACATCGCACAAGCCCCTTCCCTAAAAGCGATCCGATACTCACCAGTGCCTTGCCACTCGCGACCATGCCTTCCCCTTCCCTTCAACTCGAGCGTCGCGACCTCCCTTTCTTTGGCTGTAGGAAGCTCCAAGGCTCATCGCGACTGACGCCGCCACCATCTTTCCAGCCACCGCGTCGCACCCCCACATCCTCGTGGTCGACCACACGCCAGCCTCACTTGAAATCGCGAGCTCGAGTTCGGCATACCCAGGCGAAAACACGCACGAATTCTTTTTTTTATTTTCTTTTTTACTAAGCAATTTCGTTTCCTCGATGTCAATTTTATAGGAGAAGGATGCGTGGTTTAAAAACTGGAAAGAGGAATTTTCAAGATTTTCGATTTTGTTCATTTTGGTTTTGAAGGGGAGTGATAATATACGCGATTTGATTCTGAGGATTTGAAATTCAATAGGGGGGAGGAGACATGATTTAAAAGGTGAAAAGGGGATGCCGCGTGTGATTTGGTCTAGCATGTTTTAGAAGGGAGAGTCTTGACTTGGCCAATTATAATATTATTTAATTATAAATATCTCAATTTTAACAATTAAAAATTTCAATCTCCTATTGAGACGTGCCGCTATGTGTTTATAATATTATACCCCTATTTCAAATGCAATTGAAAATGTTTCGAGTCCTAATTCGATCGTATGGAGAAGATAGTTTTTGGACCCACTTATTATATTGAATTTTCGATATAAATTACATGCGTTTATATTCCGTACGATCAAACGATAACTCCAAACACTACGAAACTTGAAATCCGATAATAATACACTATTACGGATCCAATGGAAATGGTTTCGTCAAATTTCGAGACTGTGCTCCGAATCGCAATTTAACGCGTTGATTAAATCGACAAATTTTAAAATTTCTGTAACGAACAGTAAATTTTAATAATTTTTATAACGTAATTAATTGAATTTTTGTGAAATTTTAAATAATAAAATTTTGAAATAAAAATATAATATTTCGGATACGTATTTAAAAACATAGCAACTGGTAAATTTTCATCTGATAATATTGAAGTTTATTTTCCTGTGAAATTTCATTTCAAATCAAACCGGTTAATAACAGTGAATTTAAAAGTTTTCCGAAACCAAAATATGTCAACAGGAGAAAATTTATTCAGATCATTCTGAATCAGACTGCGAAATTCGTTTTTCCAAATTTGGACTTCTACTGCTCCGTTTATCTTAATTCCGACCAAATAGCAGCATTTTCGGTACCGGTTATCGATTTTTGATCCGATGATCGTACCACCAATATCTGTATACCGTTTTGATCGTCTTCTCGTGTTGATCTCCACAGTATATTCATTTCTGTATTTTGAGGTCCGGTACGCGACGGAAACAATAAAACTGTGTGTCGTATCGGTACCGAAATGGAGACTTTTAACTTACCGTGCCTTTTCAAAATTCAAACGTGATGTCCAATCAATCAAGCAATTAATTGCTTTAAATATTTCAGTTGAATCAATCTGAGACTATTCCATTTCCTTTCTTTTTTTCGGTTGCTTTTATTTATTTCTTACTCTGCCTAACATACGTTCAAAAGCATTCTTCTAGATCTGCATCTCACTTCTTAAAAAATCTCTTCTCCCCTCCCATTCGTTCTCTGCCGAAACCCAAGAGCCTTCCCCATAAAACTTCTCCTCTCATGGCTGCCACCGGACCTCCACACACCTACTTCCTTCGCAAGCAGCCTTTGCCTCTCCCCATGTTTAACCTCTCCTCGTCTCCGCTCCTTCAACTGCCCTCCGCCCGGCCAGCAACCGACACACCACTCCCCTCCCTCTCAACTGATCTTCCACCATCATCCAGACCTCGTCTATAGCCGAGCCTTCTTGTCATCAACCCATGGCCTTGATCAAACAAGCATGGCCGAACCCATTGCTTTGCCTTGCCGTGAATTCATGTATGCGAGGTAATATGGTTGTTTTCCCTGCTCGTCCCCTGTTCCTGCTAACTAGCAGTATCTCAGTTTTTTTTACTTTTATTACCTGTTATATGTAAACCATATTTATAAAGTTTAGACTTAAAATATACAAAATTTTATAGCGCAGTAACTTTTGAAACATACTTATGTAAGTTTTATAAGATTTTATTTCATATTCTAGATTTATATATATACGGTTGTTATATATATATATTACTTGCATCTATTTTGATATCATACGTATGCTATATATACTAGACTATATATGATATATTTGATATGGATTTTGTAACTTGTTTTGTATGTTATTAACATGTCAGTAAAATTCGAACCATTATATTAGTATATAGGTTCGTATAGGCTAGTTATAAGTTTCATAATATATATGTATATATGGGCTGGGTTATGACCTCTTAGGTACTATATTAAAGATGTATTTTATTTTAAAAAGAAAGTACATAGAAGGTTTTATTTCTAAATTATTAATAGGTGTCTTTGATTTTGAAATATGCATGTACAGGTTTTAAAACGTTAATTATGGTTGTGGTTTTGAATTATATGCAGATCTGAAATGTAAATATGTAAGTTTGTCTATATGTAGGTGATAACAGTTGGGTTTGGCCTGTTATCTATAATAATATACTTAGTTAGTTGTCTATATATATTTTTGTTAGTTTCAAATGATTTTAAGTTTGGAACAGTTTTATACATGAGTATATATAGTGCCCTGCTATATGGGCTTTGGGTCTCTGTTTTGCATTTTTTTTCCATTTCGATTTAGTAAGAACGAATTACTACGTATATTATACTTAGTGAATTGATTCGCATATTATACTTATAAATATTTAAGTTATCTAAGATAAATATATGGGTTACAGAGGCATAGGCAAAGGCAATAGAACGATATGTGTATATAAAGAGTTTATAAAGATATATTTGCATAGGTTAACATATATAACTTGTTAAGTGTATACATATATATATGAGTTCAATAAAGTATAAATTATATAATATAGTAACCTCTTCATACTTTCGGTTGTATATACATATATATATTATAATAAAGTATATATATTCTAATTGCCTTCTAAGTTATATCATATAAGTTCTTAATTGATTTTCAAGGTACAGTATAGATTTTCGACGTGTCTATTTATAGTGGCATTTTGATATACATATAGTTTTTATAATTATAATATAATAATATATAGTTTGTTGCATATCTTGGTAGTCTGCATAGTTGATCATTGTTTGATGGCATGTATATATTTGTTTAAGTATAGTTGCATATTTGTTAAGGCTACACGTATGTTGTTCTCTTTAAAACAAAACAATTAGAGATTATTTATTTTTTGTGTTTTGGTTTACAAAGACAATAGGAGAGTCTGGTTTTCAAAGTCCTATATGCATTTATGATGTAATAATTTGAGGATAATATATTATTCTATATAAATTTAATATTTGTTTGGAATACATTTAACGTTTTATATATGAGTTTTAAAATTTAATATTGATTTTGATAAGAAATGTCATATATATATTTTGTTTCAATTTATATCAAGGTTGACTTTTATTAATTCTCGTCGACTCTTAATTACCAGCTCAGCTTTGCTTTAATCGTTGATTTCGTGTCCATCGTGCTTTGCTTCGAAATTTGTGCTCGGATTCGTAACCCATTTCATTGTCAAATATCTCTAACCTCGGAAGGTGAGCAATCACTCACGATTAACGTTCTTTTATTATTTCAATTTGATTTCAATTGAAATAGCAATTGAAATATGCTGCTGAAGTTATTTACATTGTTATATATGCTATTATCTATAACTGTTCACCTGTGACATCTGACACCAGTATCTAGTATTATATGCCTGTTATTACTATTATTTGTATATGTTCACCTGTGATATCTGACACCCGTATCTGTTATTTATACTGATGATATATGTTTGTTGTTATATTTTTTTGTATCTGTTATCACTCTGCAAGTTCCCTGTTAGTATATAATTCACTATGGGTTGAAATGATACATACTCGAATGGACTTTAGAATAGGAGAATTTCGTTATGGGTTGAAATGATAAACCCAAGCGATTTTCATTTGAATTGAAATTGGGATTACGGGTCGAAATGATATCTACCCGTATATATTTAAATTTCGAATTTAAATGATAAATATCTGTATCACTTAACCATATGATAAATATATATACAGACACCGTTGGTCCATATATATAAATATATTAAAATGAATTCTATGGTTTTGGAAAGAAATATATGGTTTTAATAAATGTTGAGCCTTAAATTATTATATATATATGGGAATGATTGATTTAAATACATATAATATGTTGAGTATTTAAAATATATTTCAAAATAGATTTTGGTAATAAGTTGAATAAGTTAAGGTTAGAAAGATAATTCGAATTTAGTTGAAATTGGATTCATTAAAGAATTTTATCTAATTAAACCGATTTAAAACTTATTGAAATTTAAGATATGATTTATAACTTGAGTTTGATTTAAATAATTTAATGAATATTTCTTGTTTAAATAAATTTAAGGAAATATTTAGTAAAAAGGAAATTTAAGGCTAGTTAAATGATATTGAATCTATTAAGTGAATATTCCCTGATTAAATAATAATGAAGTTAAATCAAGAGCTATATGAAACTGTTAAATCTAACTTTGAAAATGTTGAATACTAAAGCTTTGAAATATATTGAAAATAAAGGGTATATTTAGAACTGAATTCAATTGAAGAATTGAGCTTTGAATAAATTTGAATTTGGAATTTGAAGTTGATTTGAATCGATTTGCGAGACTTGAGGAAATTATAAATACTTTACTTTTTAAATCATTTAATATATATACTATTTTGGAAAATAGATATATTTGAAATGAAATGATATTTGGGTTTTGAAGTATAAATTTAATTGAAATGACCACGGTGTTAAAATGTATATTTCCACCTTGTAGATAGTTCTGAAGATCCTTAGAGGATGGTTATCCCAAACATCCTTTAAGTTACTCGTATTTCAGTTGATATTTCACTTGAGTTGGATTTATTTATATAAGAATGTTAATCCTAACTCGAGTGTTTTGTGTTTTGCTTTACGCTCGGGTCAGACCGAGTGATACAGCATTTGAGACTCACCCTTGGAGTTTGGAGCTTCCTTTGGAGATCCAACTATCGCCTCAGCTTTCAGCTCTTCTAGTTGATTCGTTCAGAGAAGTCATCTGTTGTACTGGAGATTTCATTACATTTGAGATATTCTGTTGTATTTTATTTAACTCTGATGTTTATATAGTAGCTTCATGAACTACTATTTTATCTATTCCGCTGCGTATTATTGTATTACTCTGTGTCTGTGATTCTGTGATTTATTTATTTACTGCATATGCTGAGTTTTGCCAAATTTAATTTAACAATCTGATATTTTGAATTATTCAAGTCAGACATGTGTGGATTTATTGTCGATTTGAATGGTCCAAAATAGCGGGTCGTTACAGTTGGTATCAGAGCTTTGGCTCTAGGCAAAACTTAGCATATATAGTAAATTTATTACAGAATTGCTTTCGTTCGAGTTTAATCTCTTCCTTTTGACTCGATTTCCTTTGAACTTTGGAACGTTCCCTACGGTTTCAAAATTCATTCTTGTCCCTTTCTATTGGTATTCTTTTGATCCTGGAGTATCCCATAACTCCACGTCGAATGATCTCTATAAGAATAGGCGATCCCGCCGATCTTTGAATGTTTTGTAAAGGGGTGAAACTCCTTTACAATTGGCATTGATTCACCGGAGATTTATATATCCCTCGGTTTTGATGTTGCCATCTCTTGTTATGCCGAATTCTATCTCTGGCGATCGAATGTCGATTTGCCTCAGAATTCTGAACCAATCTTATTTTGAAGTCACGGTTGACCGGTTAAAGTTGCCCGCGATTTATAAGGGTATCCGACTACTGTTTTGTAATTTATTATCTCATCTTCGTTCGAGCCTATCTTCAAATCAGAATCCTATTTGATTAGAGTCCCTCTAAGTTGAATTTATATCTTTGTTTTGAAATCCATTCTTGAACCATCCTTTGAAAAATCAGGCTTGTTTATATTTTAGAAATTATTTTATATATCGAAAGTATTATCTTGATAAATATGATTTTATTATATATAAAAAAGTGTAATGTTTTCGATAAAGATTATAAACCCTTTAAAATAAGAATTTGAGGTTTCGAAAGGATTTGTAATTTTGAAAAATTATATAAGAAATTGAGTTATATAAAAATGATTTATAACTGAAGGATTTTTTTTAATTTGAAATTCGAGATTTGAACTCCGGTATTTTGAAATTGGTTTTAAGATTTTGAATATATTATAATAATAATATGATTTAAAAGTATTTTCCGAATAAGAAATGTTTCAAATGATTTTAATAAGTTTCGAATGATTTCGAAGAAATTTCAAAGAAGTTTTCAAGAAAATAGAAGTCCAGAACTCACTTATGTCGCTGGAAAATAATTTCGGTGATGAGTGCACGCATCATCGACATTGATTTTCGAGTTTCAGAGTGAGGGAGAGGCCACTCTAGTAGCATTGCTATGCGAGTGATTTTGCGAAACCAATTTTGATTTCAAATTCCGAAGAAAGATTTGATATTCGAAAGATATATATATATATATATATATATATATATATTTGAAATGATTTGAAATAAGCCGGTGTTCAGTCCTCGTGTTCCGAATTTGATATAAACCTATCTATTAAAATTTATGTACTGATTTATTGATGATTTCCAACTCTTGAATTTGAAAATGATTTCTTCGACTATTTTGGAGTTCGAGTACTTCCAAATCAAGGTTAACTTTTCAAAGCTAAGAAATTTGAAAAGTATTTTGATAAAGTATATAAGTTTGTTTTGAATGTTTAAGTATGAAGTAATACGATTTAAATAAGTTGAAACTGTTTTGTTAAGAAAATGAATAAGGCAATTTTAAAATTTTCTAATATGAAATTTAGATTTTTGAAATGTCTTGAGAAGAATTTGGTCTTCAAAATATTTTGAATAAAATTCAGTTTAAATGTTTTAACTTAGTAACATCTTTATGAAACTATATATTTAACAAGTTGGAATAAATATATAAGTTGTACGTATGCTGTTTACTCGCATAATTAATTTGATCCAGGTTTGAGTACACAAGTTCGAGGTGAATTACACCATTTCGTGTTAGGATTTTTCATTCGATTCTTGATGGCGAATATTTGATATGGATTTTGGGCTTGATTCTAGAATTCTTTATCATAGTATATGGCTATGCAAGGAGACTGATGGCTTCTAGTCGAGAAACCATATCGAAATCCGCATTAGGGAAGTCGAATGGACAATACTAGTTCGAAAGCGAACTTGTGTGATCAAGCGAGCGATCAAATGTGATTCTGCGAAATGATGACGTATGTACATCTTATATTCTAATATCATTGATATATTTTGACGCTGAAACTGAAAGCTGTCGAGTTAGAATATCTTTGCTTACTAAAAGAAAATTTCCAATTTAAATTACAAAGATATATAACCCATAAAAGCAAAGATATTCAATCCCATATGGCTCTTCATACAGCGAAATTTATTTTGAAAATTTTGATCCTTATATAAGATGGACCTTACGTAAGTATAAGATGATTTTTGAAAACATTTGATTTTGGAAATGAATTGGTTGACTTAAATTATATTGATTTGGAAATTGGATTTATTTTCTAAATCTATTATTTTGGAAACTTTGAAACTAAAGATATTTAATTTGAGAAGAAATAATTTGGTGAAATTGTATATGATTTTGAAATTGAACTGATATTGAAACAAATTAAAATTTGAGAACCTTACTAAATACTTGATTTGGGAGTTGTCGAACTTATATAAAATTGATTGTATGAGTATGAAATTGATTCGAAAACTATAGATTTGAAAAGGTACTCAATTTGAAAGTGAAATCTTATATAATTGAAGTCTATATAAGTATGATTTGATATACTATTGATTTTGGAAAGTATTTGATTTGAAAATTAAATCTTGTATATAATGGATTTTATATAAGTACGATATTTGAAAGTGATTTGAAAAGGTACTATATGATACATATTTTCGAAGTAAAGATATGGAAAGTGCCTTCTGCTTGATATCCGATTTGTGGCCACATCTTGGATTCATTCTATCGATATTATTCTCTCTGATTGTTGGTTTTCCGGATATGATACTCGAGTGTCCTTCGAATTCCATGGCGTTACCCATGGTCTTATTTTTCTCTCGTGACTGCATAGCGCAACTGCCTGGCTGAGTCTTGCCTAGGGGTACGGATTGTTTCCTGGGGGATCCAAGCGTAACCATTGTGTATCCTACAATCTGTGTAGGTCGCGAATAGTAGCGCAAATGCTTGGCTGAGTCTTGCCTGGGGGTACGGATTGTTTCCTGGGGGATCCAGGCGTAACCATTGTGTATCCTGCATTCTACTAGTCATCATGGCGTAACTCGTAGGGCTGAGAAAGCTTATGGATATGGATTGTTTCCTGGGGGACCCAGGCGTAACCATTGTGTATCTACGAACCATGGTTAGACAAAGGTTTTGTTCGTTTTTGTTTGGATTGTACTTTCCATATCTGTTTTTAAAAGTTTTTCCAGTATTTTCACTGGGTGTTGAAACAGGTCTACTAAGTACCTGGAGAATTCTAGTTTTGCGCCTGATCAACGTACTGCCAGAGTCTACAGGAACGAGGATAAACTTGTTGAAACATCGAGTTATAAAAGTATTTTCGAAAGAAAAATTTGTTTCGATATAAAGGTATTTTATTATAACAGTATTTCCAACAAAGGAATTTTGTATTAATATTTGAAATTGAAATTCTTATGGTTCTAATTAACTGTTCGTGCCCGATTCTATTGTTTTAAATCTATCTTATCTGCTCAGCTTATTTATTCACTTATTTGTTTCCAAATCCACCTCCTTTCCTTGTTGACTATATCCTTTTTAAATCTAGTTTATTCATATACTACATGGTTTAATAGAAAATTCTTAGTGTTATAAATATTTTAGGAGTTTTAATTAAATAAAACATATTTAAAGTAAATGATTATTGATAATATTTGAAAGGTATCTTGAAATGAAATTAATAAATTTATGAATTATGGATTTAATATTTTCGAATAGCTTCTTTATAAATATAAGTAATAATGTAAATAATTGTTTCAAATAATTTTCATATCTTTATAAATGTGTTATTTAAACATATAAATGGTATTTATAAAGAAAGCAAGAAATTTTACAAATGGATTTTGGAAGGTATTAAAATATTAAAGATAATTGATTACAAATGAAGTTTTCAAATGAATATTTCTGGTAAAATTTATATAATTTCAAATTAATTGTTTAATCTTAACTTTCAATCTATTTTTCTTTCTGGTTGTTTCTATTCTTCTACCTCCTTTCTTTTCGGGGACGAAAAGTTTTGAGTGGGGGAGAGTTTAACGAACAGTAAATTTTAATAATTTTTATAACGTAATTAATTGAATTTTTGTGAAATTTTAAATAATAAAATTTTGAAATAAAAATATAATATTTCGGATACGTATTTAAAAACATAGCAACTGGTAAATTTTCATCTGATAATATTGAAGTTTATTTTCCTGTGAAATATCATTTCAAATCAAACCGGTTAATAACAGTGAATTTAAAAGTTTTCCAAAACCAAAATATGTCAACAGGAGAAAATTTATTCAGATCATTCTGAATCAGACTGCGAAATTCGTTTTTCCAAATTTGGACTTCTACTGCTCCGTTTATCTTAATTCTGACCAAATAGCAGCATTTTTGGTACCAGTTATCGATTTTTGATCCGATGATCGTACCACCAATATCTGTATACCGTTTTGATCGTCTTATCGTGTTGATCTCCACAGTATATTCATTTCTGTATTTTGAGGTCCGGTACGCGACGGAAACAATAAAACTGTGTGTCGTATCGGTACCGAAATGGAGACTTTTAACTTACCGTGCCTTTTCAAAATTCAAACGTGATGTCCAATCAATCAAGCAATTAATTGCTTTAAATATTTTAGTTGAATCAATCTGAGACTATTCCATTTCCTTTCTTTTTTTTTCGGTTGCTTTTATTTATTTCTTACTCTGCCTAACATACGTTCAAAAGCATACTTCTAGATCTGCATCTCACTTCTTAAAAAATCTCTTCTCCCCTCCCATTCGTTCTCTGCCGAAACCCAAGAGCCTTCCCCATAAAACTTCTCCTCTCATGGCTGCCACCGGACCTCCACACACCTACTTCCTCCGCAAGCAGCCTTTGCCTCTCCCCATGTTTAACCTCTCCTCGTCTCCGCTCCTTCAACTGCCCTCCGCCCGGCCAGCAACCGACACACCACTCCCCTCCCTCTCAACCGATCTTCCACCATCATCCAGACCTCGTCTATAGCCGAGCCTTCCTGTCATCAACCCATGGCCTTGATCAAACAAGCATGGCCGAACCCATTGCTTTGCCTTGCCGTGAATTCATGTATGCGAGGTAATATGGTTGTTTTCCCTGCTCGTCCCCTGTTCCTACTAACTAGCAGTATCTCATTTTTTTTTACTTTTATTACCTGTTATATGTAAACCATATTTATAAAGTTTAGACTTAAAATATACAAAATTTTATAGCGCAGTAACTTTTGAAACATACTTATGTAAGTTTTATAAGATTTTATTTCATATTCTAGATTTATATATATACGGCTGTTATATATATATTACTTGCATCTATTTTGATATCATACGTATGCTATATATACTAGACTATATATGATATATTTGATATGGATTTTGTAACTTGTTTTGTATGTTATTAACATGTCAGTAAAATTCGAACCATTATATTAGTATATAGGTTCGTATAGGCTAGTTATAAGTTTCATAATATATATGTATATATGGGTTGGGTTATGACCTCTTAGGTACTATATTAAAGATGTATTTTATTTTAAAAAGAAAGTACATAGAAGGTTTTATTTCTAAATTATTAATAGGTGTCTTTGATTTTGAAATATGCATGTACAGGTTTTAAAACGTTAATTATGGTTGTGGTTTTGAATTATATGCAGATCTGAAATGTAAATATGTAAGTTTGTCTATAGGTAGGTGATAACAGTTGGGTTTGGCCTGTTATCTATAATAATATACTTAGTCAGTTGTCTATATATATTTTTGTTAGTTTCAAATGATTTTAAGTTGGGAACAGTTTTATACATGAGTATATATAGTGCCCTGCTATATGGGCTTTGGGTCTCTGTTTTGCATTTTTTTTCCATTTCGATTTAGTAAGAACGAATGACTACGTATATTATACTTAGTGAATTGATTCGCATATTATACTTATAAATATTTAAGTTATATAAGATAAATATATGGGTTACAGAGGCATAGGAAAAGGCAATAGAACGATATGTGTATATAAAGAGTTTATAAAGATATATTTGCATAGGTTAACATATATAACTTGTTAAGTGTATACATATACATATGAGTTCAATAAAGTATAAATTATATAATATAGTAACCTCTTCATACTTTCGGTTGTATATACATATATATATTATAATAAAGTATATATATTCTAATTGCCTTCTAAGTTATATCATATAAGTTCTTAATTGATTTTCAAGGTACAGTATAGATTTTCGACGTGTCTATTTATAGTGGCATTTTGATATACATATAGTTTTTATAATTATAATATAATAATATATAGTTTGTTGCATATCTTGGTAGTCTGCATAGTTGATCATTGTCTGATGGCATGTATATATTTGTTTAAGTATAGTTGCATATTTGTTAAGGCTACACGTATGTTGTTCTCTTTAAAACAAAACAATTAGAGATTATTTATTTTTTGTGTTTTGGTTTACAAAGACAATAGGAGAGTCTGGTTTTCAAAGTCCTATATGCATTTATGATGTAATAATTTGAGGAAAATATATTATTCTATATAAATTTAATATTTGTTTGGAATACATTTAACGTTTTATATATGAGTTTTAAAATTTAATATTGATTTTGATAAGAAATGTCATATATATATATTTTGTTTCAATTTATATCAAGGTTGACTTTTATTAATTTTCGTCGACTCTTAATTACCAGCTCAGCTTTGCTTTAATCGTTGATTCCGTGTCCATCGTGCTTTGCTTCGAAATTTGTGCTCGGATTCGTAACCCATTTCATTGTCAAATATCTCTAACCTCGGAAGGTGAGCAATCACTCACGATTAACGTTCTTTTATTATTTAAATTTGATTTCAATTGAAATAGCAATTGAAATATGCTGCTGAAGTTATTTACATTGTTATATATGCTATTATCTATAACTGTTCACCTGTGACATCTGACACCAGTATCTAGTATTATATGCCTGTTATTACTATTATTGTATCTGTTCACCTATGACATCTGACACCAGTATCTAGTATTATATGCCTGTTATTACTATTATTTGTATATGTTCACCTGTGATATCTGACACCCGTATCTGTTATTTATACTGATGATATATGTTTGTTGTTATATTTTTTTGTATCTGTTATCACTCTGCAAGTTCCCTGTTAGTATATAATTCACTATGGGTTGAAATGATACATACCCGAATGGACTTTAGAATAGGAGAATTTCGTTATGGGTTGAAATGATAAACCCAAGCGATTTTCATTTGAATTGAAATTGG
Source organism: Allium fistulosum (assembly GCA_030737815.1). Taxonomy (NCBI): domain Eukaryota; kingdom Viridiplantae; phylum Streptophyta; class Magnoliopsida; order Asparagales; family Amaryllidaceae; genus Allium; species Allium fistulosum. Next base: position 602,968,494 of record CM060903.1, read on the forward strand.
GATTACGGGTCGAAATGATATCTACCCGTATATATTTAAATTTCGAATTTAAATGATAAATATCTGTATCACTTAACCATATGATAAATATATATACAGACACCGTTGGTCCATATATATAAATATATTAAAATGAATTCTATGGTTTTGGAAAGAAATATATGGTTTTAATAAATGTTGAGCCTTAAATTATTATATATATATGGGAATGATTGATTTAAATACATATAATATGTTGAGTATTTAAAATATATTTCAAAATAGATTTTGGTAATAATTTGAATAAGTTAAGGTTAGAAAGATAATTCGAATTTAGTTGAAATTGGATTCATTAAAGAATTTTATCTAATTAAACCGATTTAAAACTTATTGAAATTTAAGATATGATTTATAACTTGAGTTTGATTTAAATAATTTAATGAATATTTCTTGTTTAAATAAATTTAAGGAAATATTTAGTAAAAAGGAAATTTAAGGCTAGTTAAATGATATTGAATCTATTAAGTGAATATTCCCTGATTAAATAATAATGAAGTTAAATCAAGAGCTATATGAAACTGTTAAATCTAACTTTGAAAATGTTGAATACTAAAGCTTTGAAATATATTGAAAATAAAGGGTATATTTAGAACTGAATTAAATTGAAGAATTGAGCTTTGAATAAATTTGAATTTGGAATTTGAAGTTGATTTGAATCGATTTGCGAGACTTGAGGAAATTATAAATACTTTACTTTTTAAATCATTTAATATATATACTATTTTGGAAAATAGATATATTTGAAATGAAATGATATTTGGGTTTTGAAGTATAAATTTAATTGAAATGACCACGGTGTTAAAATGTATATTTCCACCTTGTAGATAGTTCTGAAGATCCTTAGAGGATGGTTATCCCAAACATCCTTTAAGTTACTCGTATTTCAGTTGATATTTCACTTGAGTTGGATTTATTTATATAAGAATGTTAATCCTGACTCGAGTGTTTTGTGTTTTGCTTTACGCTCGGGTCAGACCGAGTGATACAGCATTTGAGACTCACCCTTGGAGTTTGGAGCTTCCTTTGGAGATCCAACTATCGCCTCAGCTTTCAGCTCTTCTAGTTGATTCGTTCAGAGAAGTCATCTGTTGTACTGGAGACTTCATTACATTTGAGATATTCTGTTGTATTTTATTTAACTCTGATGTTTATATAGTAGCTTCATGAACTACTATTTTATCTATTCCGCTGCGTATTATTGTATTACTCTGTGTCTGTGATTCTGTGATTGATTTATTTACTGCATATGCTGAGTTTTGCCAAATTTAAATTAACAATCTGATATTTTGAATTATTCAAGTCAGACATGTGTGGATTTATTGTCGATTTGAATGGTCCAAAATAGCGGGTCGTTACAATTTCAAAATCGCTTAAAATTTCAGTTTTAAAAACTTACTAACTCGATTATAAATCCAAGTCCAATTAAACCATTTAAATATTCAAAATTAACGACAGAAAATCCGGGTCGTTACAGGTTTTCGGATAAATCAGATCCTTGTCTCTCTAGGTCAACAACGATAAAGAGGCCCTCAAACTCATACGGAAACCAAGTCTCGTAGACTTATCACGTTTCCAACTCTCAACTTGCTATCCTTCGTCAATGCAGGATGCCTGGTAGATTGGAGTACCATAGTCACTCCGCACTACTCGAATCAACATTCTCAACCACTATAATGTGCGGGAATATCACTCAAATTACTAATATATATACTACTATATATATATTTAACATTCAACTAATAATAATTTATAAATTCAACCAAACAATCGATAATAAATTTTAACTATTAAAATTTTACTAGTAATCCAAAAACGAGTAAGATTAACTCACCTTGATTGATTTTTTTTATTAAATCGAACAACGTTCGATTTAAATCTAAAATTCCAGCTTGTAGCCTATCGCCCTATGATCTTGCCCGTTTTATGCAATTTTGACCTCGTAAAATTGCATTTCGAATTTATTAACATTCGATTTAATCAAAACAATCAATTACTTAATTTATAAAGTAAATTACCATATTACTTTTAAATTTTAAAATCTTAATACCTCACTGCCTCAGACCAGTACGCCCCGAGCTCGCCCCCATCTCCTCCTGCCGCGCCTGACCACATCACCATCCCCAATCGCTTTGCCAAATTTGGTCGCCTCCCTCAAAAACGCGGTTGTGACGAACCCTAAATCAAACGCACGCCAACATCGCACGAGCCCCTTCCCTAAACGCGACCCGATACTCACCACTGCCTTGCCACTCACGACCATGCCTTCCCCTACCTTCTACTTGAGCGTCGCGGCCTCCCTTTCCTTGGCTGCATGAAGCTCCAGGGCTCATCGCAGCTGACGCCGCCACCATCTTTCCATCCACCGCGTCGCACCCCCACATCCTCGCGGTCGACCACATGCCAGCCTCACTTGAAATCACAAGCTCGAGTTCGGCCTACCCAGGCGGAAACACGCGCGAATTCTTTTTTTTATTTTCTATTTTTTACTAAGAAAATTCATTTCCTCGATGTCGATTTTATAGGAGAAGGATGCGTGGTTTAAAAACTGGAAAGAGGAATTTTTGAAGATTTTCGATTTTGTTTATTTCGGTTTTGAAGGGGAGTGATAATATACGCGATTTGATTCTGAGGATTTGAAATTCGATAGGGGGGAGGAGACGTGATTTAAAAAGGTGAAAAGGGAATGTCACGTGTGATTTGGTCTAGCGTGTTTTAGAAGGCAGAGTCTTGACTTAACCGGTTATAATATTATTTAATTATAAATATCTCAATTTTAACAATTAAAAATTTCAATCTCCTATCGAGGCGTGCCGCTAGGCGTTTATAATGTTATACCCCTATTTCAAAAGCAATGGGAAAGGTTTCGAGTCCTAATTCGATCGTAGGAAGAAGATAGCTTTTTGAACCAACTTATTATATTGAATTTTCGATATAAATTACACGCGTTGATATCATGTACGATCAAACGATAACTCCAAACAATACAAAATTTTAAATCCGTTAATAATACACTATTATGGATCCAATGGAACTGGTTTCGTCGAATTCCGAGATTATGCCCCGAATCGCTATTTAACGCGTCGATTAAATCGACAAATTTTAAATTTCGAAATCGCTTAAAATTTCAGTTTTAAAAACTTACTAACTCGATTATAAATCCCAAATCCAATATTTAAACCATTTAAATATTCAAAATTAATGACATAAAATCTGGGTCGTTACATTCCTCCCCCCTTAGAAGAATTTCGTCCCTGAAATTTCTAAGTCAGGGAAAATGCTCCAAACCCATTACTCTTTTCGAAACCCACTTAGTTACTCGCTATTTCACTCTTCTAATCTTTTAGCTTCAACTATAACAATTAGTTTCCATTACTAATTCAAAACCCTCTATTTCAATTTCAAAACAAAAATCAACTTTTTAATTAACAAAAATTTTCAAAATTTTTCTAACACCCTAAATTCCCGAAATTTTTTGACAGAGTCTCCCTTGTACGGAGAGCCTTTTGCAATATGACAAGAGAGATAAAAATGTATACATCGACCCACACGGTTGGAAAACAAAATATATATCAATATTTTATATATTTGCGGTATTTAATCCGAAAACGTACCTTATTTTAGCATTTTTAAGCAAGTGGCTTATTTTATATGAGATTAGCACGATCAAAGTCTAACCAAATGGCCCCCGGGTACCTGTGCTTACTCAATTTAAACACGTAAGTTCCAAAACATTAAATTTAATAACATTTCACTTATTTAAATAGTTAAAACACATAAACTTTATAAACCAACATGCCAAACATATATTATAAGCAATTATAAGGTTCCAATTTTAATTTAATTGCTTTCAATCGATTTTCATACCATTTCATTCAATCTGAAATGCTTTACAACCCAATTTATACCAAATAATTTCATATCCATCTCAAATTGATTAAAAATCAATTTATTCACTTTCTATTAATTCATAGAATTTTATTTACTCCCATCTAGGACAAACGCCAATTTTATCTATGCAGATTTGGCGATATTTATTTAACAAAATAACTATTTCACAATTTATTCGAGCCAACTTCCATCCGAAATATTAACTTAAGTCAATTCATTTATTTCCAATTATTTCAACTCTGTGACTTAAGTTTATTACTCTTGCAACCAAATCCCATTTTCATTTTCATCCAATCAAATTTCATCTCATTTACTAATTTTTTTATTTTATTTAGTCCTTTCATTTAATCCACTTCAAATTTCAATTTCAAACTCAAATTCATTCTCGAATACATTTAAAATAATATTCAGGGCCATATTCAATTTATTTACACTCACATTGAATTTATTTATAACTCAAGCCATTTTTATTTCAATCCAATTCCATTTGATCACATTCAACATATATTTAATCAGCTTATATATATATAAGTCGAATTTTTTTATTACTCAAGTTCTATATTCAACTTCAGCTTCAGCCCACAATCCATTCTATTTAGTCAAGCTAAATTCCATTCCATATTCAATTAACTAATTAATTTATCTAATTAGTTCACTTCCATTTTACAATTCAATATTTGATTTTTATTTCAAAAACCATTCTATTTAATCCACCCGAGTTCAAATTTATTTTATACTCCAGTTTGGATTTTTATTTCTCCACTAAAATATCAAACCATTTTTATTTTTGGTTTTCTATTCCACTTTCCAAATTTTTTTATAAGTTACACAACTTATTTTCTCACATTTTCATCAATTTTATACTCAAGTATATTCACATTTTATTTTTAACTAAAGATTATACATCACTTTATAGCTTAAGTATACTTTTATTCCATAAATTCAAATTTCTATAAGCTATTCAAATTTATTTATTCATAATCTCAAATTTTCACTCAAATTATATTCCATTTAAATTTTTATAACTTGTAGTTATTTAGCCACTTACTCTTCGCATTTGTATATTTAATCCAATTCAATATGGTTTCAAATCCCATTCAATTTAATTTTATTTTAATTTCAATTCACTTTAACCAATATTTCTGAACCATATTCGAATTACTCATACTTCAATTAATTTCATTCCAAACAAATTTATTTTTAATTCATTCCATTTAATCAAGTAAGAATTTATTTCCAATTTCCAATTTATTTCCACACTCCCTTACTTACATTTATTTATTCCATTTACTTACACATTCACATGCACTTTATACTTAGTTAATCTATTACATTCTACTCATTTCATCTTATTTATTATGATCACTTTATTTAATTTAGTTCTATAACTTTTGCTTAAGTTGAATTCTAATTGCTACAAATTTTCTTTTACAAATCCAATTTATTTAACTTACACAAGTTAAATTTTAATTTCATACTGAAATTTTCATTTTAAAGTTTTATTTCAAAGCTTATTTTCTTCTTAATTCACTCCTCTTTTAATTAGAAATTTCAGAATTCAAACACCCGGTTCTTATTTCAAATCATTTGAAATAGTATATATATAAATAAATATATAACTCTGTTTTGACAAACAATTTCCTTCAATTTTCAAAAATCAACTTGATTTTTATCCAAAAAAATTCCCTCGAATCTCTAAAAAGCATTTGTTTTTCACAAAAATCTCCATATCAAATTACTACGGTAGCAATCCGTCACCTAGAAACTCGAAAATGAATACTGGTGATCCTGCAGTCATCACCAGAATTATTTTTCAGCAACTGAAGTGAGTTCAGTGCTATAACTATTCCAAAATCAATTTTAAAAAATTTTCTTTTGAAAATATTCTCAAAAATAATACTCTTATTATTATTTTTCCCACACAACTTTGGAAAACATTTTTTTCCAAACTTCCCGGGATTTAAATTTCTAGATTCTGGTTTGAATCCAATTTTAATTATAATCCATTTGTATAATTTATACTTATACAAATTTTCATTTGGTTATATAAACCATTTCCAATTTCATAATCTTATTTGATTATAATATTATCATCCAAACACTCCAACTACATATAATAATTTTCAAAAAAATTATTTCTTTTATAACAAAATATGGTTTGGGTAGAATTATTTCATTTATCCACTTTTTAAAACAATATTGTGTCGGTTTGCCTAGTTTAAGAGTTTAGAAATCCCTATCGATACAGTTGTACAGACTGTACCGACCATAATTTATAAACACTCAACCGATAAGTCAACACAATATAAAATAATTTATATTCACTAACAAATACACGCTCATATCTATTATCACTCTCAACTCATTCTAGGGTACTACTGACCCTACCTCTAATGAGTAATCCCCACCAGAGCCAAGGTTCTTGCTTAACCTTCAGCTCTAATACCAACTCTAACAAACCGGAGGTTTTCTATCCTCGAAAATTGCCATTAATACGTCCACTGTATAGAATGCTGAGCAATCGAGTGCCGGAAGTTACCCGTACATTAGGGGTGAAGAAGAAAAGGGTAGAAGAAAATAGAAACAACAACACAGAAAATCACAATTGCAATAGAACAAAATATAATATATAATAACAGATTTTATACAAAAGAGTCTGTAACTGTTTATCACTTACAATCATCGAAGTACAACAATCACTATATCAAATCTGGACAGTTATAATAACTTGTCCTCATACAGTGGAAATATACATCAAGCTCGGAAATACGTCTGAACTCCTCCAGCTCGTCTCCTGAGCTCCATAGCATCCTATCCTGAATCTGTAATACTCGGTCTGACCCGAGTATTATAATAAAATAACACTCGAGTCAGTCTGGAAAACCAGCGTGAGAAAACACACTCAATTTGAATTATTACTATTATTTTCAAAACCCTTGAAAAACAAAGGTATCTCGTAAGACCACGTCACACATAAACACGACGGATTTTTACCTTATGATAACCAAAAGATTTTTATCAAATCCGTCCGATATTATAATAGTGTCTAAGCCAAGTAAATAGAAAATAGCTGACATGCTTGCATCTCACGTTTTAGCATAGTTGGGCACAATCAAAACCGTATGGCGCTTATTGGAGAATGGATTCCATACAATGACTAGGCACTGGGGTACCACCTATCACGGTACACTTCTAGAAGCATGTACCGAGGACCTCGCCGAAAACCCCTACAACACAAGACCGGCCCTATCCCTAACCTGGATAAAACCGAATAATTGGGTATGACCCACTTAGCCTTGCTGCATACCCCTTGGTTTTCAGCCATTCCAGTTGATGAGGCAAGAGGCTACGATTACCTCTCAAGGATAATTTCACTTTAATGCTCATCGTCCTCCAATGACGATGTTTTGATAGCATTCATCCATACAAGTGGTCCTGGGTCTGGACAAACCGAATCACCGTCTTCATCATCTTCACGGTATTCATTCGTAACGTTCAAACCGAATCGAAGTTGTTTTCGGATAATTAAATCTGATCCCAGCCTCTTCGAATCGATTAACGAAACTGGCCAAAATTGATAGTCAATTATTTAACTACCAATACACATCCAAAAGCAAACATTAGACCTTATTTCAAACTTTTCCAAAATTTATTCCAAAATATCTTTATAAGATATTACTTCCAGTACTTTAACATTTGAAAACAGTTTTCAAATCCTTATATTTTTCAACGGAATATTTCCACCCCTTCCCAATACTTATAATATTTTTTTCCACTTCATTTTATATTCAACACTTAGGAAGTATTCCATTTATTCCCTATTTCTTTCCCTCAAAATCATTTACAATTTATTTGTAAAATTCTTAACTCGTTTATAACGAGTTTTATACGTTTTGGCATTCCTTAATTAATTCCCTTCAATATTTCCAAAGCCAATTATACTTGCTTATAATTTCAATTTCCCTTCATACTTCTTTATGAATTATATTTCATTTTTTCGAAGTTCACTTTTATTTAACTACTTCAGAAACTTTCTTACTTTTCTTCCCAATTCCATTTTAAGGATTTTCTTATAAATCCCATATACTGAATAACCCCATTTCCAGCCTTCCGAGAAGGTTTATAAATAAATTTTTAAACATTTCAAACTCTATATATATAATAAGTATTTAAAAGAATAATAATAATTTATTTTTAAGGCAGGTTCAAATAATTATCTAAAATATTGAAATACTTTTTTTATACATCATTTTTCAAAGCATGTTTAAAGATTTGGGATTTATTAAAATATATATTAAGTATTTGAAAAATTCACTTCTAAAGTATTTAATACTAACCAACTTTAAATTACATAGTTTAATAAATAAAATTTTCCTTTTAAAATAAAACTTAACTTATAAATAAAAATATATTTTTAAATCTCAATAACCAAATTTTAAATTTATAAATCCCTCTCGATTTCCACCACATCACTTCCTTTTCGGTCTCCTTAACCATTTTCACTTCAAAAATAGTATCCACTATTTTTCACTCACCCTATTTCCATTTTCAAATATAAATTATCCCTATAAATTTAAATTTCCAATATATCATTTGATATCAATTTCCTTTTTCTATAAACACCATTTATAAATTTTTATAACTCCCTTGAGTTACACTAAAATAATCTCATTTATAAAAATTCCATTTTATAAATTCCATTTCTTATAAATTCCATTTATTTTTGCCAATCTATTTTTACTATCGTTTTCAACTACTTTCGCTATTCTTTCCCGAATATCATATTAAAACCCAGTTTTAAAAATTCCTTTATATAATTTATTTTAAAATCTCTATTAAAATATTTTTCCGCATTTATTTAGTACAATCAAAAACCAATTATTGCTTATTTAAACCAAACTTTTTTTAAATAATCCAAAATTTCGATATACGTATTTTTATATTAAAAATCTCCTTTTAATTCTTTTAAAAATTCAAATAATTTTCATGGTATTTAATATACCAAAGTTAATTTCCATGCTATTATAACATTTAAAAATTTACAACACAAAATTATCCAGCAGATTATTCAATCACATCATATATTTATATATATATATATGAAAAACACTACATATATTTGAGGAATCCATTTGGATCCCTCCAACCTGTTTTTTCTGCATCCACAAATGTTAGACAATATAAAATACCAATCCCACTTCGAGGGGGATATCGCGGTATATAGGGTCATCCGCTATTATGCGGGGCGCATAGGGTCTCAACCGCTATAACGTGCGGGAATATCACTCAAATTACTAATATATATACTACTATATATATATTTAACATTCAACTGATAATAATTTATAAATTCAACCAAACAATCGATAATAAATTTTAACTATTAAAATTTTACTAGTAATCCAAAAACGAGTGAGATTAACTCACCTTGATTGATTTTTTTATTAAATCGAACAACGTTCGATTTAAATCTAAAATTCCAGCTTGTAGCCTATCGCCCTATGATCTTGCCCGTTTTATGCAATTTTGACCTCGTAAAAATGCATTTCGAATTTATTAACATTCGATTTAATCAAAACAATCAATTACTTAATTTATAAAGTAAATTACCATATTAATTTTAAAATTTTAAAATCTTAATACCTCACTGCCTCAGACCAGTATGCCCAAGCTCGTGCCCATCTCCTCCTTCCGCGCCTGACCACATCACCATCCCCAATCGCTTTGCCAACTTTGGTCGCCTCCCTCAAAAACGCGGTTGCGACGAACCCTAAATCGAACGCACGCCAACATCGCACGAGCCCTTTCCCTAAACGCGACCCGATACTCACCACTGCCTTACCACTCGCGACCATGCCTTCCCCTACCTTCAACTTGAGCGTCGCGGCCTCCCTTTCCTTGGCTGCACGAAGCTCCAGGGCTCCACCATCTTTCCATCCACCGCGTCGCACCCCCACATCCTCGCGGTCGACCACATGCCAGCCTCACTTGAAATCGCAAGCTCGAGTTCGGCCTACCCAGGCGGAAACACGCGCGAATTCTTTTTTTTTATTTTCTTTTTTTACTAAGAAATTTTGTTTCCTCGATGTCGATTTTATAGGAGAAGGATGCGTGGTTTAAAAACTGGAAAGAGGAATTTTCAAGATTTTCGATTTTGTTCATTTTGGTTTTGAAGGGGAGTGATAATATACGCGATTTGATTCTGAGGATTTGAAATTCGATAGGGGGGAGGAGACATGATTTAAAAGGTGAAAAGGGGATGTCGCGTGTGATTTGGTCTAGCATGTTTTAGAAGGCAGAGTCTTGACTTGGCCAATTATAATATTATTTAATTATAAATATCTCAATTTTAACAATTAAAAATTTCAATCTCCTATTGAGACGTGCCGCTAGGTGTTTATAATATTATACCCCTATTTCAAATGCAATTGAAAATGTTTCGAGTCCTAATTCGATCGTATGGAGAAGATAGTTTTTGGACCCACTTATTATATTGAATTTTCGATATAAATAACATGCGTTTATATTCCGTACGATCAAACGATAGCTCCAAACACTATGAAATTTGAAATCTGATAATAATACACTATTACGGATCCAATGGAAATGGTTTCATTAAATTCCAAGACTGTGCCCCGAATCGCTATTTAACGCGTCGATTAAATCGACAAATTTTAAAATTTCAAAATCGCTTAAAATTTCAGTTTTAAAAACTTACTAACTCGATTATAAATCCCAAGTCCAATTAAACCATTTAAATATTCAAAATTAACAACAAAAAATCCGGGTTGTTACAGGTTTTCGGATAAATCTGATCTTGGTCTCTCTAGGTCAACAACGATAAAGAGGCCCTCAAACTCATACGGAAATCAAGTCTCGTAGACTTATCACGTTTCCAACTCTCAACTTGCTATCCTTCGGCATGCAGGATGCCTGGTAGATTGGAGTACCATAGTCACTCCGCACTACTCGAATCAACATTCTTAACCCAAACGATGATCAAGCCTACACAGTTGGCTTCGTGCTAAGTACACGACTAATCAGTTCCCACTTCACGTCAAGGAACAAAAAATGGTCAAATTTGACAGTCGGTTATTTAACTATCAAAGCAACAAATAAGATCTAGCACATAAGCAGCCAATAAGCCCATTTAATTAATCTTTTCATCAATTAAATCAGTTTTCAAATATTTACTTCAAATTATCCTTAAAAGGATATATTCTCAAAACCATTTCAACTGTTCGATATTTGGAAAACATTTCCATACACTTATATCAACGGTATAAGTATATTTAATAACACTACCATTTTTGGAGACCGGGTGTTAAGTATAAAAAGCAATGCTTCTTATACCACCAAGCCTTTAGTACGATCATAAAAACTAATTCATGTGTTTCACAATGGAAGGTCAAAACGAATGTTGCATAAAACATCGTTACAACAAACAAAAACACTAGTATAAGGATTCGATTAATTATATATATATATATATAAATCTCGTATACTATAAAACATTTCCTTTTGGAAATCATTTACTATAACAAGAGTGTTATAGTCCATGCCTTCCTCACTTTCTCGAAAACGTTTATTACAACAATAAATGTTGAAATCTATGTTTTGTCACTTAACACATTTTAAATCACTTTAAAAACCATTAAATTCCATTTGGAATCACTATTTTCAAAACATTACTTAAAAAGATAAACAATTTTTAAAATGATTAAGTTCATATTTAAATCTCAACCTAAATCATTTCTATATTTTTAAATTATGTTTATAAATCTCCTTTCTATTTAATAAACATCTATTTTTTGTAAAATCTCTTTATTTATAAAATCTCTTTATTTATAAAATCTAATTATAACTCCATTCTATTCTAAATCCCATTTATTATAAAAATCCATTTATAAATCCTTTTCTTTATGAATCTAATTTATTTATAAATCCATGTATCAATTTCAAATCCATTTATATATATATATATATAGAACACCGTTCATGAATTTAATACTTTATTTATAAAATATCCTTTTATAAATCTGTTATATAAACCCTTCAAAAACCTTTATTTAACATACTTCACAAAAACAGTTAATTTAAAATACCAAAAATTGTACTTTTATTTTATTTAAAATAAATTCCTTCCTTTTTATAATCTAAAAATTATTAAAACATATATACCTTCAAAATCACTTTGAAATTCCTTTTAACTCAAAATCACTATTTTATAGTATTTTAAAATACCAAAATAAGGCCCAGTGCTACTAAAGCACTAAATAAGAGTAATCATATCAATGTCATCAAATATGGCATCTAAAACATCGTATATCATAATATATGAAAAGTAAAATCAACAATGTAAGGAATCTCGTTGGATCCCTTCAACTGTTCTTATGCATCACATACAGTATATAATCAAATAATATAAATCAACCACTTCGAGGCGAGGTTGTATACAAAAGGTCACCCGCTCATACACGGGACGTAATAGGGTCTCATCCGCTCTAGGGGCAGAAATATATCCAAACCAACTAATAAAATAGTAAATCATCCAAACAGTCAACAAACAATTAATAATAAAATTATCCACACTTATATAGAAATATAAATGGGCTAGAGAGGTGAGTTAATTCACATTGATTCCAATTGTCATCAAAACATTCCGGTTTGAATTAAAATCGAACAGGCATTCAATTTTAATCTGAATTCCTACTAGCTCCAAATCCATCCAATCCAACTCCACATTGTAATATTCGCTAATATGATCACAACACAACTTGTTGCGTTCAATTTGGACCTCGTATGAATTAGATGTGAATTAATGAACGTTGAGATTATTTAAATTATAATTAACTTTAATTAATAAATTTTAAACTTAAATCACCTTCCCTCCCTTCGTTCGTTTACAGGCAACAAAAAACGCAACCACAACATTTCATCAGCCACCGCTGCCTCGAACCGTCGTTCGCTGTCGCCGCATCCCTCTAGACGACAGCCCCTCCTCTACCGCGTCGCCTGCCATTGGTGCCACCTCATCAAACTCCACCAACATCGTGAAAAACAAACCCAATTGCACCGCCTTTGAATGGCCATAGCTGCCGCCGTGGTCCATCGATCGATGGTCGGCTTGCTTGGATGAGTTCGTGGTGACGGGCTCTACAAGTTTCGTGTGGAACGTTTTGGCTAATTTCGCTTCGATCGCAACTTTGTTTTGGGGCCATTGATTTGGTTTTCTTTTAATAGTGTCTAGGTTTTAATATTAGGGTTTGAGCAAAAAGTGAACGTTGAGGTGCTTACGTAGAAAATTTTTATACACTATTCACACGTTAAATTTTCGAACTTCAAATGAGGCGTGCCTTCCGACTTTCCATATGCAATACCCCTATTCCAAACACAATGGAACTAGTATCGGGATCCAATTTCATCATATACAGAAGTTAGCTTTTCAAAATCAAATTATATTAAATTCTTTTAATTAATTTCTATGCGTTTCGAACTTGCACAACCAAACGATACGCTCGATCACCACGAAATTTGACGGTGTACTATAATTTACTATTACGAATCCAATGAAACTGGTTTCGTTGAAATCCGAGATAGTGTCCCAAAAAGCTATTTTCGCACGTTAATTAAAATGAATTATTATTTAAAACAATTTCAATCACTTTTAATTCAAATTCAAAAGTTTATTATCTTCATTCTTTTTTTTTTGAAAACCCAGGAAAACCAGGCGAGCCGGTAAACTCCTGAGGAGGGTATAGTAAAGCCGTCCGCTGATCCAAGCCCCCAAACCACCGGGTAAATTTATATAGGATAGGGAAGCGCATGGTAGGAATCGAACCTGTGTCATTTTACCAGAACCCCAAGCCTCCTTTCCGCTGCGCCGCACCCGCGGACATTATCTTCATTCTTATTCAAATAGAATTTAAATCAACTTTCTGAAATCATTTTCATTCATATTAAAATTCAAGATTTAATAATTTAAACACTTCCAAATATTCAAATAACCATTATATTTGAAATTCAAGTTATTTAATTTATAAAATTAATTTTTCAATATCTAAAATCAATTAAATATTTCTATTTCGAATGACTGAAATTATGGATCGTTACAGCTAAAGGACCTCAAGGAAGCGTACTAAGGGAAAACTGATACGGAAGTGAGGAGTTTAGCTGGTGATCTAATGCAGAGTGCTAGAGAAATGATGTTGGCCATCAGTGATACAAATATGATGTAGTGTGCAGCGTGCTGTTGCCTGAGGTAGGAAGGTGAGCAGTTGTGATAAAATGCAGGAATAAAGATGCTGGCCTGAAGAGAGAAGGTGAACTGCTTCGATATGCTGATGAAGAGATGCCCTTGAAAAAAAGGGAAAAAAATCAAACTATCGTGTGTGTATCTATATATATATATGCTTATATACATATAAATGGTGATGTGGCACAACTATAGGGGGCAATTTATATGTGTAGATGCTATCAAAAGAAATCAAAACTTGAATTTCTACTTTTGTTCACTTATATTGATAATAGTAAAAGATTTCATTCCATTTCCAATGAAAACATGAAGCAGGTCCTTCAGACCTAAAGCACACTTTCCTTTCAATTATGAATCATCGCCTTACACAGTAAGCATGTCACAAATAAATGCAAGCATCACATTATATAATGTTTTTCTTTCGAAGTACAATCAATTTTATTTGTATCACATCACATTATGGATTGTAACAGTTATAAGTATGCATATTTCCCATCTAACAGCAATAAACATGAATTCTATAATGTGGCACTTGTACAGCTTCATTTTTCTAGTTTGCTTGTCTTCATTTCAGATACTTCTTCATATATAGTTGATGCAGCCCAGGTTGAAGTCTTAGGTCGTGTACGACCTAAGGAAGTGATAGATCCTGTATGACCTAACTGGTTACTATGACCTAACGAGTAGATAGGTCGCGTGGAGGAGGTACGACCTAAAGTGAAATAGGATGAAGCGCTTGGGTTATGCCATAGGTCGCTAACGAGTTACGACCTAACGAAGCCGCGACCTAGCGAGGTAACAAAGCTACACGGTGAAAAGGCGGAAGCAACGGAAGTGTTAGGTCGCGTACGACCTAACGAGGGTTTTAAGTCGCTCCAGCGACCTAGTGGAGAATCGCGAGCTATCGAGTTAAGACCAACTTTAGGTCGCAGAGATATGTTACGACCTAAGTTAGGTCGCGAGAAGATGAGGAGAGATAGGTCGTTCGTTATAGGTCGCAAGGCATTAATTCGCGAAGACTTAGGTCGTGCAGTTTCTGAAGCCGCTTCAATTTTAGGTCGCCGATGAAGGGATGTCGTTCATTCTTAGGTCGCGCAAGCCAGATGCCGTCCATTTTAGGTCGAAAGTCGTGAATCGAGATGATGTGTTGTAATATGTTGTATTTTCTTGAGTCGCATGTATTTTAGGTCGAGTTGTTTAGGTCGTTTCCGACCTATGGTTGTAAAGTGTTGTGTTGTATTTTCTTATGTTGAAATCTTTTAAGTTGTTGTTTTAGGTCGTTCATTTTAGGTCGCGTCTGTTTTTAGGTCGCACCATTTTTAGGTCGTAGGTCGTTCACGACCTAAGTGTTGTTGAAATTTTGTTCTGTTTTTGGCGTGTTGAGTTGTAGCCTATAAATAGGCATGTTTGGTCATTTGTAAAAGTTTAGTTGATTTGAAATAAAAACTTTGTTTTGTTAGCTTTGTGCTTTCACCAAATTGGTAGTCGAGTGTAATCTCCTATCTCCACTCTCGGATAATCGAGTGCGCTCGATTCAACGACAGCTGAAGCAGATTCACGGAATCTAGCGTGCTAGATCAACATGTGAAGAATCGCAGATCTTTGAACCTGGTATCGTGCGCGATCAACGAGTTCGGGATAGCTAGAATTCGGTATCTTCGAATCAACGAATTTGGGCATTTCAGTATCTTCCAATCCATCGATCGCTACTTTCATCGATCTACATTGTTTTTGATTAATCCGCTGCGTCAGTTTTGGTATCAGAGCTTGTTTAGCCAATCATAGCTAAATCGAGTCTTGGAGTCAATTATTTTGAAGAAGTTTCAAGAGTTAGCCGAGCTTGAAGTGTTGAGCCGTGCAATTTTGTTTGAAGTATTGAAGTGGTGTTCATTGTGTTCATCATATTTTAGATCGAAAGTTGGAGAAGTGTTTGAATTTGGCCGTGGTTGTTTGCGTGCCAAAGAGGAGTTGAAATTTTAAAGTGGACGAGTTAGCATAAGTCGGAGCCGAGCTAAGGGAGGTTAGGCCGTACATCATTTGGTATCTTTTGCTTAGTCCAAGCGAGAATTGTAGAGTTTGTGAAGTTTTCAAGCATGCCGCCAAGAAGAGCTAATCGACATCAAAACGTTGAAGCATTATATCGAAGAGAAGAAGCTGATGAGATGGAGCAAAGAATCAATGAAAACTTTAGTGAAAAGCTTAACGAAGGAATTGGTCGATTAGAGAAGATGATGTTAGAGATGAATCAGAATCGGAGAAGGGTATCACCTGAATCTAATCATGGGGGAAGTAGAGTCTCGCCACATTCCAATCGAGACAGAAGTGTTGATGATGATCGAAGTCGAGATAGAAATGTGAATGATCGTAATCGGAGGAATGCAGATCGAAGGGATGTTGGTGGAAGAAATGGTGGTAGTAGAGATGCTGGTGGTCAGGATCGACATCGATATACATCGGATTGTGAAGAAGAGTATGATGGTGGTAGTGTTCATGGACGAGGACGAGGACAAGGAAGAAATTACTCTAAGTATGATCACAAGTGGGAGTCGGGGATGAAGACTAAAATTCCTGAATTCAAAGGTGGTATGCAAGCGGAGGAGTTTCTAGATTGGGTGGCTAATGTTAAGGAGATTTTTGACTTCAAGGAAGTTCCAAAACATCGTAAGGTGAAGTTGGTTGCTACAAGGTTGAGGGGTAGAGCTTTGGCGTGGTGGCAGCAAACCAAACTTACACGTGAACGGATGGGGAAGTCAAAGGTTGAATCATGGGAAAAGATGAGGAAAATGATGAAAGCCACATTCTTACCTTATAACTATCAGTCGCTTATGTATCAGAGGTTGCAAAACTTGAGACAAGGGACGAAATCTGTGAATGACTATGCTGACGAATTTTACCAACTGATTGCAAGGAATGATATTATGGAGACAGAAGAACAATTGACAGCTAGATTTGTTGGGGGGTTGCGAATGCAGATTCAGGATATGGTTAACATGTTTGATCCCAGATCTGTAGCGGAAGCACATCAGAAAGCGTTGGCTTGGGAGAAACAGGGAAGATGAGGAGGTGGTATGTTTACAAATTCCAACAATCCAGTGAAGGGTGTTAGTGTAAGTTCTAATGTTTCAAAAGCTGTTGCAAAATCAGTTGTGAATGAGGTTGGGAAGATGAAAGTCAGTAATGGTTTCAAGTGTTATAATTGCCAAGAAATGAGCCACAAAAGTAATGAATGTCCAAAGCCGAAGAAGAGAGCTATGATAGCAGAGGTTGAGGATGAGGATGAAGAAGCTGAAGGTTCCAATTCACCACCTGATGAGGAGGAAGAAGAAGTGTCGGGAGACGAAGGTTATAATCTAATGAGGAAGAGGTCCTGTTTAACACCAAAGCAAGAGGAGGATTGTAGTTGGTTGAGAAGCAATATTTTTCAGTCAACATGTACCATTCTGGGGAAGGTTTGCAAATTTGTTATTGATGCTGGAAGCTGTGATAATATAATTTCTTCAGAAGCTGTGAGGAAGTTGGCATTGAAGACTGAGAAACATCTGAAACCGTACAAGCTAGCTTGGTTGAGGAAAGGCGGGGAGGTGAAGGTTGGACGAAGGGCTTGTGTAAAATTTTCAATTGGAAAGAAATATAAAGATGAAATCTGGTGCGATGTGGTAGATATGGATGTATGTCATTTGTTGTTGGGGAGACCGTGGCAGTATGATAGGGCGGTGCAACATGATGGGCGTACCAACAGTTACAATTTTATATTTGAAGGCACAAAATTACTCTAGTTCCAAAGAAGCGACAACAGGAAGAAAACAAACTGGAGGAGATTGAAGAGCTGAAAACTTTATTATCCTTGAAGGAGTTTGTTAAAGAAGTTGAAGAGGAACCTGAGGTGTTTTTGTTGATTGGACGAGAGAGTCAGGAAGTGGTGGAAATACCAGAAGAAGTAAAACCAGTATTGGAAGAGTTTGACGATGTATTTCCAGAGGAGTTGCCAACAGAGCTACCACCGTTGAGGGACATTCAACATCAAATTGATCTTGTTCCAGGAACTATGTTACCTCACAGACCAAACTACATAATGAGTCCAAAAGAGCATGAGGAGTTGCGAAGGCAAGTGGAAGAATTGCTTGAACAGGGGCATGTGCAGGAGAGTTTAAGTCCTTGTGCTGTACCAGCTTTATTGGTACCCAAAAAGGATGGAACGTGGAGGATGTGCACAGATAGTAGAGCATTGAATAAGATCACAGTCAGATACAGATTTCCGATGCCAAGGCTTGATGATTTATTGGATCAAATCAGTGGGTCCGTAATATTTTCTAAGATTGACTTGAAGAGCGGTTATCATCAGATTCGCATTAGACCAGGGGACGAATGAAAGACAGCATTCAAGACGATGGAAGGATTGTATGAATGGCTGGTGATGCCGTTTGGTCTATCGAATGCACCAAGTACATTCATGAGGGTGATGAATCAAATTTTCAGGCCATACATTGGGAAATTTGTGGTGGTTTACTTTGATGATATTCTAATCTACAGTGCTAGTACAGAAGAGCATGTTCAGCATTTGAAGAAAGTGTTAATTATTCTTCGTGAAGAACAATTCTATGCTGCTACAAAGAAGTGTGTATTTATGGCGAGGAGTGTTTTATTTCTGGGGTATGTTGTGTCGGAAGAAGGAATACAGGTTGACCAATGTAAAGTTGAAGCTATCAGAGATTGGCTGCAACCCAAGACGATAACGGAAGTTCGAAGTTTTCACGGGTTGGCTTCATTTTATCGAAGGTTTATTCCACACTTTAGTAGTGTGATGGCGCCTGTGACTGATTGTATAAAGGGTAAACAGTTTGCATGGACGGAGGAAGCCGGGGTTGCTTTTGAACGAATCAAAGGACTCTTGACGTCTGCACCAATTCTAGTGCTACCAGATTTTCAGTTAGTGTTTGAACTACATACTGATGCGTCCAAAGTTGGGATTGGAGGGGTGCTGAGTCAGAAGGGGCGTCCTGTTGCATATTTTAGTGAGAAGTTGTCAGGAGCAAAGATGAGATACAACACATATGATGTGGAATTCTATGCTGTTGTGCAAGCTATTAAACACTAGAGACACTATCTATTTCAGAAAGAGTTTGTTCTTTACACTGATCATGAGGCATTGAAGCATTTACAAGGGCAAGATAAGATTTCAGCGAGACATGCATCATGGATTGCATATCTGCAACAATTTACTTTTGTTGTTAAACACAAGTCTGGAGTTACGAACCGTGTAGCGGATGCGTTGAGCAGAAGGAATCATTTGTTTACTACAATGAAGGTCGAAGTGACAGGGTTTGATGTGTTACCAGAATTATTTGACGAAGATCCTTACTTTGGGAAGTTTGTTGATAAAGTCAAGAATGGGGAGACGGATGAGTTCGTAATGGTGGACGGTTTCCTGTTCAAAGGAAATCGACTGTGCATACCTGATTGTAGTTTGAGAATGAAGATTGTAAAAGAGCTTCATGAAGAAGGACATTTTGGGTGAGACCGTACATTATAGTTGATTTCACAATCTTATTTTTGGCCGTCAATGAAGCGGGAAATTGGAAGGTTTGTGGAGCGATGTCATATCTGTCAGGTTTCAAAAGGAACTGCGACTAATGCTGGATTATATATGCCGTTACCTGTGCCAGTTAGACCATGGGTTGATATCAGTATGGATTTTGTTTTGGGTTTGCCTAAAACCCAAAGGGGAAATGATTCTATATTCGTTGTGGTGGATAGATTTTCCAAAATGGCACATTTCATCGCTTGTAAGAAGACAGCTGATGCCGTCCGGGTTGCTGAGTTATTCTTCAAAGAGATATATCGTTTACATGGTTTGCCGGAATCCATTGTTTCTAATCGGGATACTAGATTTTTAAGTCATTTTTGGCTAAGCTTGTGGAAGATGGTGGGAACAAAGTTGAACTTTAGCAGCGCTTATCATCCGCAGACGGATGGACAGACCGAGGTTGTGAACATATCATTGGGAAATTTGTTGAGATGTCTTGTGAAAGATAATCTGAAGAGTTGGGACATGAAGTTATGTCAAGCAGAATTTGCTCATGATCATGCAGTGAATCGTAGTACGGGATTCAGCCCATTTCAGATTGTATATTCTGGTTTGCCAAAGGGGCCGTTGGAGTTAACAGTCCTACCACAACCAAAGAAGACAGTCAAACGAGCTGTAGATTTTGTTGAAGGATTGACAGAGTGTCATAGAATCGTTCAAGAACGATTGGAAAGGGCGAATGAGAAGTACAAACGTTCTGCAGATCTGAAGCGAAGGAGTGTTGAATTTAATGAAGGTGATTGGGTTTATGCAGTGTTAACAAAGGATCGTTTTCCGGTGGGAACATACAATAAATTGAAAGCACGGAAAATTGGACCAGTAAAATTTTTGAAGAAAATCAATGAGAACGCATATCAATTGGAATTGCCGGATAATGTTCATACTTCTGATGTGTTTAATGTCAAACACTTAGTTCCGAACCATGGGAATGAGTGTGCTATGGAGGAGGAAGATGCAAATTCGAGGATGAATTTCTCTCAACCAGGGGAGGATGATGCAGCCCAGGTTGAAGTCTTAGGTCGTGTACGACCTAAGGAAGTGATAGATCCTGTACGACCTAACTGGTTACTACGACCTAACGAGCAGATAGGTCGCGTGGAGGAGGTACGACCTAAAGTGAAACAGGATGAAGCGCTTGGATTATGCCATAGGTCGCTAACGAGTTACGACCTAACGAAGCCGCGACCTAGCGAGGTAATAAAGCTACACAGTGAAAAGGCGGAAGCAACGAAAGTGTTAGGTCGCGTACGACCTAACGAGGGTTTTAAGTCGCTCCAGCGACCTAGTGGAGAATCGCGAGCTATCGAGTTAAGACCAACTTTAGGTCGCAGAGATATGTTACGACCTAAGTTAGGTCGCGAGAAGATGAGGAGAGATAGGTCGTTCGTTATAGGTCGCAAGGCATTAAGTCGCGAAGACTTAGGTCGCGCAGTTTCTGAAGCCGCTTTAATTTTAGGTCGCCGATGAAGGGATGTCGTTCATTCTTAGGTCGCGCAAGCCAGATGCCGTCCATTTTAGGTCGAAAGTCGTGAATCGAGATGATGTGTTGTAATATGTTGTATTTTCTTGAGTCGCATGTATTTTAGGTCGAGTTGTTTAGGTCGTTTCCGACCTATGGTTGTAAAGTGTTGTGTTGTATTTTCTTATGTTGAAATCTTTTAAGTCGTTGTTTTAGGTCGTTCATTTTAGGTCGCGTCTGTTTTTAGGTCGCACCATTTTTAGGTCGTAGGTCGTTCACGACCTAAGTGTTGTTGAAATTTTGTTCTGTTTTTGGCGTGTTGAGTTGTAGCCTATAAATAGGCATGTTTGGTCATTTGTAAAAGTTTAGTTGATTTGAAATAAAAACTTTGTTTTGTTAGCTTTGTGCTTTCACCAAATTGGTAGTCGAGTGTAATCTCCTATCTCCACTCTCAGATAATCGAGTGCGCTCGATTCAACGACAGCTGAAGCCAATTCACGGAATCTAGCGCGCTAGATCAACGTGTGAAGAATCGCAGATCTTTGAACCCGGTATCGTGCGCGATCAACGAGTTCGGGATAGCTAGAATTCGGTATCTTCGGATCAACGAATTTGGGCATTTCAGTATCTTCCAATCCATCGATCGCTACTTTCATCGATCTACATTGTTTTTGATTAATCCGCTGCGTCAATAGTGTTATTGAACATTATTGCTTTTACATAGATTTATCTCTATGGAGTGCAAGTTGTTTCATGGAAAGACATAAATCATCAGGAATTACTTTTTATGAGTTTTAAAGTAAGTCAATGAAGTTGTTCATGTTAAGTTTGGGTTAAATTGATTACCTTGAGTAGTTACAGCCATCCATCTTCCTTAAACACATCAACTTGTTTATGTTGTACAAAGAGTAGGTAGCATTTTACAGCATATAGCTTTTATATCTATAAAATTGTTTTTACCATTATGTTTTAACATGGTTTATTCTGTTTGATGTAAATACTTTATTCATTTTTGCCTATTATTCTGTACCAACATAAAAGTACCAAGATGATGAACTTAATCTGATTAAATCATATTAGGTCTTAACATGGATATTTTAGCTCATATATCTTTTTTTGAAAGTACATGTTTCCTGATTCCTTTTGATCTTTTAGGCCATTATGAAGTCGCCTAAAGCCATTAGGGGAGGTGTACCTATTTGTTTTCTCCGGGGAATTTATAAGCTCATCGTTGTGTTTATTACTTTTTTCATAATCCTTTCAATTTTTCTTTCTTTCTTTTTTTCCCCTTTTGACTGCTGGTTCCAACTTCTATTCCAAAATGCAAATTGGTAATATGGGAGCTTTAGAATAGCAAGGATTTGCAAGAAATAGACTGTTGGAATTGAACAACACATCATCTGTCATGACCACTAGCAAGAGCCAATCATCAGGGGATATTATTTTGAAATCCACATATGATGATCATAAAACATGGCCAAGGAGGTGAGCACACAGAAATATTTATTAGCAAAGGTGAATGTATCTTTATATACGTATACATACATACATACATACATACACACACACTTTCACACATACATACATACACACACATACATATATACACATACACACACACATATTACATACAAATAGTGCGGCATCCCTGTAGCCTCCAGATTTCCATCACAAAATCCAAATTAAATGATATGGCTAGTGGAAAGATAGAGAAAACCATATTATTTAATTCTGGTTATATAGTGGAATCAGAGGGCTGCAAGGGTGCTACACTATTTGGGGTGTCATTGAATGCCCCTTATATCACTACAAAAGAAGCACTGTTTAGCGACGGCTAATAGCCGTTGGCGGCCGTTGCTAGCCGTCGTTAAAAGCTGTTGCAAAATATCTCGTTGCAACTGAAGAAAGCGACGGCTCCGTTGGTCTTTTTGCAACGGCTTGTAACAGCTAAGTGTCCACGTGGCAGCAACCGTTGGGGTTGTTGGTTTTCCGGGTTGTTGATGCAAACCGTTGCAATATTGCCGTTGCTAGCCGTCACTATATTTGACCAAAGGGCCGTCACTAGCCGTTGCAAACCTGGAATATATTTGCTGCCACATTGCAGCACCTTCAACCCTCAATCCCAATCAATTCAAATAATATAATTCCATCATTCCACACATATAATACCATTCCATCATACCATATAATCAATATCATCACAAACAAATCATCAAAAATTGCATATTCCAACATATATTAACAAAATCATATAAGAAAATCAACATAACCAAATATGAAAATCCACCACACCAAACCACATAACTAAATTAAACGACCAGTACATATCAAGTGCCAAAGTATCAATCACAACAACCAAAATACCAAATCCACCAAAACACTAAGTATCAATCACAACATCCAAAGTACCAAATGTCAAACCCATCATAATATGTACATATATATATAAAGCGTACCCATCAAAACAAACCAACTAAGCATCATCATCAACAACATCTGCACCTCCTTCCCCGGGCATCGACCCATGCTCCTGATAGAAGGCAGCAATACGCTCATCTATCTGCGTCGCCAACTGAATCTTCCGCCAATCATTGAGCTCATCCAATTGTGTTTGCATCCGAGCAACCTCTTCCTCATCTATGGATCTCCTATATGCCCTTTGGAAATTAAGAGCCTGTGAAATAATTCAAGTGAATAAGAAGTTCATGGCATACAGGTTTCTACTGTGTAAACGTTGAGTACATACCATATTGCCGAAACTGTAACGCCTGTTTCGACTTGCCGGTTCAATGATTGAATCCCATATCCGATTAGACTCATCAATCGTAAGCGACTCCCGTCCACTCGCTTGTATCGCTCGTGCATGCTCTGCTTTATATCTCTCCTACAATTACGAACAGATATTTGACACAATTGCTATACAATTTACTTATTTACTGTGAAATAAACAAATATGAAATATTTTCATTACAGAAATAAACATATTTACCATTACAGAAGCAGCCTTGTTGTAATATCCCGGAAATTTGGGGCAATATCAATTTAATAATCTGTTTAAATAATTAAATTGATTGATAATTTTTTATAATAAAATTTGAATTGATTTAATAATCTAATTTAATAAATATTTAATTAGTGAAATTTATCTTTTAAAACTAATAAAATGATTTCTATTTATAATGTATATATATAAGTATATATATTGTAAATAGATTAGCTTTGGGTTGAAATATAATAAATAAAATCTTGTTTTTAAATTTCTAATATATATATTGATAGTTTGGAAATTTTAATATTTGCTTTTCAAAGTTATTTAAACAAAATATCTATATGGTTTTAAATAAGATTAATAATAAGGTTATTTTCTTTTTGAGATATTGCTTAATAAATAAGATTTAAGAGTATATATATATAGGTAAGTTTAAAATACAATATTAATAGTGTATTGTTTTATTTATAGATATAAATAGACTTTAATAAAATAGAATGGTTATTTCAAATTGAATGTGTAGTTATACATGTATGTATATAACTTGACTTTAAATTGGATTTTAAATATAATTTGAATTTGAATTTAGATTTAAATTTGAATTCAAAAAGAGGTAATATTCAAATAGTTTGGATTTCAAAATATATGTAAACTTTTATTTATAATAATTAGTTTTGTTTCTTTATAATTAATATATATAGATATGTATTTAATAAGTTAAGAAAAAGGTTTTTATATTTAAAATAAATAAAAATAATAAATTAAAGGGACATGTGTTAGATCCTAAGGCTTTAATATAATATGTGTTATAAGATTAAGGCATGAGAAGGACAAGTGTCAAATTAAATTTAGTTTTTCTTTTATTTTTATTTTTAAAGTATTTCAGCTTATATAAACATTTCCTTCTTCCCTTCCATTCTTTTCTTATTCTTTTTCTAAATCTAAGCTAAGTGCAAATCTGAGAACACTCCACAAACAATTCAGTAATCATCTTCAAAACCATAATTCATTTTCAAAACCAAGACCTGTAATGCATTTCTTCAATCTCAAAACAAAGCCTGCAAGTGTAAACCCTGTAATCCATTATTCAAAAATCAAAGGCAAAGCCTGTTTTTCTCTTCAAATCTGAAAGCCTGCATATTTTCTGTAATCTGGAAGCAAGATCTAAGGGAAAATCAAAAGCAAGCAACCTGATTTAGAGCAACATTTCAATAAATCAAGTCTGCATGCAAGTTTATAAAGCTAACAACTCAAGTTTTAAATCAAAAACCAGAGGCTAAGGCTTTTCAAAACTGTTTCTAAAAGAGGGCTCTGTTCATCATAAAATTGGTGAGTAACATTACTAATTAAATGTTTAAGTATATGATATCTGTTTGCATGCTATAAATCCTTGAATCTATGATGTAATATGCCTGCATGTTGTTTAATATGTTTGGTATGTGTGTATATCTTTATATATGGATGTAAATTGGTGTACATGTCTGTTATTTATGTGTATCTCTGTTACCAGCTTCAAGTTCAAAATTTTGATTAAAATTCTGTAACTTTTGACTTAGTTAAGATTATGATTTAAGTTATAAACAAATATTGTTTGTTTTTATCATACAATAGAATTTAGAATTTAATTTAAGTTTAAACAAAACTTGAATGGCCAGGAAAAATCAAAACAACAGAGCAAGTCAAATATAAGTGGAAAATTAAACTTCTAAATTTATTTATTCAGGCATATGATCTGAATACCTGATTGAAACCATGATTTTTAAGATTCGAATCACCATTTTTAGAGGGGTATTGAACGAGTAGTTTGAGGTTGAACAGATTTTGTATTCTGGGAAATCTCTGGCGATCTAGTTGATCGGAGAGGTCGAAGTTTTCAATGGAGGTAGAAGAACGATCGTAGAATTCGAGAAAAATGCCAGGAAGGTATTCAAATCACCGGAGTGGTGGCTGGTGATTGATTTAGGCTGTAGCCCTAGATTTTGGCATGGTCGAGAAATTGGTGGTCAAGGAAGCTCTGGTGGATCGAGTTCCACCAGGCCATGGGAAATTGAAGTGGGGACGTAGTCGAAGTCGCGGCCAGACGTTCAGATGTTCTGATGATCGGATAGGCGAATTCGAGATGCTTCCAGGTTGAAGTGTTGTTCCAGGATTTTTGTTCCAGGTGGGATGTGAAGCTCGATTTTGAATTCGAGTACTTGCCGAAACTCTGATGATCGGATTTTAGTGTGAAGGTGATCGTCGACTTGAGGAAGTGGTCGTAGGTGATCGGAGAGGCTGGGTTGATCTGTGCACGTGCACAAGTGTATCGGCAATGGTTGGTTTTCGTATTTGGGTTAGAGGAAGAAGAAGGTCTCGAGTATTTCTCGAGTGATAGCGTGAATAACTCGAAGCAGATAGGGTTTTTACTCGAAGCAAAGTGTGATGGTCTCGGGTCATTTAGAATTGTAGTTTTAAAACCAGTCAGAGGTTTAGAATTTTTAAAATAAGTTTAAATTAAAAGCAGAATTTAAAACCAAGTTTTAAATCAAAATTTAAGTCTGGATTCAAAATCTAAAAAGGTATTCTAGATTTTTAAGATTAATAAGTTTATAAAAATTTATAATGTTTTAACAAAATTAAAAATGTTAAAGGTATAATTTTATAAAGGTTTGAATTTAAAAATCTTATAAATTTCCTTTATAAATGTTAAGTGTTCTTAACATTTGAATTTAAGAAGATTTTGTAAATTTGATTTAAAAATTGGATAAAGTTAAATTTGTAATTTATTTTAAAATGAATTAAAAGAAGATTTTAAAGTAAAAATGTTTTAAAGTCTTTGTTAATAATAATTAAAGTAGTTAAAGGTTAATACTTTAATTTAGAAAGTAATTAAGGTTTAATGATATATGAGTCATTAAATTAATAAGATAATTAAAGAATAATTTAATAATTTGATTAATTAATGGTTTAGTGTTAATTAATTAAATAATTAGGATTTTAAGTTAATTAATTAAGGGTTAATTAATTTGGGATTAAGAATCATTTATTTAGATAAGTATAGATTTTAATAAATGATTAGAAATTTATTTATCAAGTGATTAAAGGTTTATTTAGCAATTAATTAAGTAATAGAGTTAAATTAATTGGTAATTAAGAATTTATTAAGTTGTAATTTATAAATAGTTGATTAAAGTTTAATTACTTAGGAAGTAGTTAAAGAATTGTTAATAATTAATGAAAGATCATTAATTAGGGATTATTAGATAAATAAGTAATTAATTAATTAACATGATTAAATTTGATAATCAATTAGATTAATTAGTTAATATGAAAATGGGTTAAGTATAATTACTTAATGGAAGTAATTAAGGTAATTAATTACTTAAGGTAATTAATTAAATAAATTTGATAAGTTTAAATTAATTAGTTAAATTAATTTAAGATAATGATTTGGAAATTTGATAATTACTTAAATGTAATTAGTGAAAGTATAATTACTTAGGAGAGTAATTAAAGGTAATTACTGGATGTAATTAACTGAAGATGATTTAATAATAAAAGAAATTTGAGTTAATTACTTTTGAATAATTAATCAAGGGATTAATTAAAGGATAATTAATTAAGGAGTAATTAATTTATGAAGTGGAGTAATTAAGGGAAGTTAATTACTAAATGAGATTAATCAAAGGTGATTAATAAATGTGACTAATTAATTATTAAATGTAATTAATGTAAATAAGATAATTAATTAAGAATAATTAAGGATCATTAATTAATTAATGATGTAATTAAGGATTGGTTAATTAAGATTAATTAATCAATAAATAGTGATTAAAGTAATTAATTAATTGTAATTAATTAAGGATTAATGTAATTAAATATAGTTAATTAATTAATGAAGTAATTAAAGATTAATTACTGAATGGTTTAAGATAATTAATTTGTGAAATTAATTAAGTATTAATTACTTAAAGTAATTAAAGGATAATTAATCAGGAATGATTAATTAAGATGGATACTTAGAGTAATGATTAATTAATTGGTTTAATTAATAATTAAGTAAGCAGGATTTATAGAATGAAGTAATTAGTTTAATTCACTTTAAATTAATTAGATGATATAAATCATTGCTTAAGAATGGATGAATGAGATTGAATGTATTTCATTGTTTGATATCTCTGATGAGATATGATTGATATATGATATGGATGTTTGGTTGAATTATAATGATAATGTGAATTATCTGTTTGGGATGATAATGTAGATTA
This sequence comes from Allium fistulosum, assembly GCA_030737815.1. NCBI lineage: Eukaryota > Viridiplantae > Streptophyta > Magnoliopsida > Asparagales > Amaryllidaceae > Allium > Allium fistulosum. The sequence goes on from CM060903.1 coordinate 602,996,955, forward strand.
TCTATTGAATTATCTATCTTTGTGTATATAGATAAGAATTGAACTGTTTTAACCTTAAAACAACTTGGCCCTTAAAAGATACGTTTTGGATTTCGATGAGACCGGGATCGGGTTTCCGTATACCGGGATTCCAGGTCTGGAGACCCGAATACCACATCGATCCAAATTTACGATAGGTCGTGAATCTCAAGTGAAGATGAAGATTCAGAGTGCAAGGGTTATTGTCGTTAACTCTGAGGGTGATTCCAAAACGAGTGTAACGAGATAATGCCTTCGGTTTCGTTCGAACCCGGAACGAACTTGTATGGATTGAATGCTTTCAGCACATCGTCAGGCGGACGATGAGCATTCTAAGTGATATGTTCTGATTAAAGGTAATCGTAACCTCAAGCCTCATCAACCGGGAATGGCTAAAACAGGGGAGGTGCAGCAAGGCTTCGTGGGTAGCACCCACTGAGAGCAAGATAGATCCCTGTCTAGAGGTCCCTTTTCTTTTTATTCGGCTTAGTGTGTGGTTGGTCGCGCCAACTACGGGGTTATCTTGTTCGGAATTATCCAGTAAGGGATGGTTCCGGCTTTATGTTGCAGGGGAGCGGGCGTACTCCTCGGTACGGTGATCTAGGCCACGTACTGTGACGGGCGGTACCCCAGTAGCCCTGCCATTGTATGGAAACCCATTCTTCCTACGTGCCCTTACGGTTTTGATTGTATAACCCACTTTGTGGCTAGTATGCTGGAATTTAATAATGTAACAATTTCAGCTATTTCATATTTATTTGAAAACCCTAGACCCTATTATAATATAACTGGATTTCCTATCAAATGTTTTGGTTAGCGTAAGGTAAAAACTTACCCATGTTTATTTGTGGGGAGTCTTACGTGATACCTTTTCTTTCTAAAGGTTTTGAAGTTAAGCGAGTTTAACCTGTTACTCACACCAGACCCATGTCTGACCCAAGTGTTTATTTCTGTTTTATATAAACTCTTGGGTACTCAAATTTTTACGAGTAGCCAAGGGATTCAGGTTTAGCTTTGACGAATATTCTGGAGGAGCAATGGAGCAGAAGGCTTCGGCGTTCGTAGATATAGTATTCCGCTGTGTTGATATCTGTGATAGTGTTTGTATTGTATTAAGTTGTACTATCTAGACAGATGTTTATAACTGTCTAGTAAGTGATGTATATGCTGTGTAACTCTGTAAATTGTTGTATACTATGTAATAGTTTATGTTATTAATATAATTTATTCGTTCCGTTGTGAGATCGTTGTTGTTGTTTCTTTCTTCTCTTCTTTTCTCTTTTCTCACCCCTTTCTTTCTTATTAATGATACGACTTTCTGTGGAGAAAAAGCCTGGTCGTCACATTTGGTATCAGAGCATAGGTTGAGCGAATGCCTAAGCTTTTGGTTAAGTGAATATCAGAACACTAGGTTGAGTGAATACCTAGGTTCGGAAGGATTGTTCATTAGAGATAGGATCTGTAGCAACCTGTTTGAGTCTGAGTGTATATATATATACGAGAGCGCGTATTTGTTAGTTATATAAAATGGTTTTATATTGTGTTAATTGATCGGTTGAGTGGTATATGGATTCTGGTCAATACGAGTAGCTAACGTTATTGATAGGGATCTCTAAACACTTGGACCAGGCCAACGGACACAATATTGTTTTAAAAAGGTAGATGAAATAATTTTACCCAGATATAATTTCTATAAAAAAAATATCATTTTTAAATGTATATGGTATTTGTAATGATTGGTTGAGATGATAATAATTTATCATCTAGGATTAGGAGTCTGAGTGTTGAGGTTGGAAGTGTATTTGTCGAGACTGTAAACCTAATACCGTCTCGAGTGAACTTTGCAATTGTGAGGATTTCATCGATCTCTGAAGGAAACCTGTTATGGTTCGGAGTTTATCTTTGAAGTTGGATGAGTAGAGTTGGATCTGTCGGTTAGGCAGAAGCGAGTGATGGTATCTCAGGAAATTGTAGCTGTGTGATGAGATACAGTGACTATGGATGTTCCCGAAGATGTTTTCTTTGGAACAAGTTAATGAAGTGTGTCTGTTTCGGTGTTGTGGCTGAGTTCACCATGGTGTTTGTGTTGGTTTGGGTCCGAGTTTCTCGAAGAGCTTTGGTTAGAAAATCTTTGGCATCTGTGGCAGCAGTGCAGCTCGGAGTGTTCTTTGTGTTGGCAGAAAGTTTTTGGCTGAGCAGTTTTCTGAAGGTGAAGTTCAGAAGCAGCAGAGTGAATCCATTGCTTCGATGAATAGGATAGATAAGTATAAGCTGTTCTGATTGGTAAAGAGAGAACAGTTTCTTTGCAGTTAGGCTGGGTTGATCGCAAAAGTGACTTGCGATAGTTTGAGTATTCTCTTGAGTTATCTGAGATTTTCTGGGATATATTGCCCAGTCTGTGCTTGTGTTCATCATCAGCATTTTCATTCTACTCCAGATCAGAATGGTGCAGCAGAAGCAGTTTGGCGAGTGCTCCTGTTTGTCTTTTCCAGATAGGAGAAGTTAATTCGGTCTTCTGATGTTTGTGAGTGGAGTTTGTTCTTGGTCTTGGATGATCTTGAGGAGATCATTTTGTGGAGTTATTTTTGGTTCTGTTTGTTTCTAGAAGCATCAGCAAAGGTTGATTTGATCAGGAAGGATTTGTAGGAAGCCCAAGATCGTCAGAAGAGTCTTGTGGATAAGAGACGGAGAAATTTTGAATTCGAAGTTGGAGACTTTGTTGTTGTTGAAGTTTTCTCTGGTGAACGAGAGTTATCAGATTGGGTAAGTCTGGGAAGTCAGTTCCAAGTTATATTGGATCTCTTATGTGTTCTAATTTGGATAAGTACTTTGATCTACTGGATTGAATTGTCAATTTGGATAACTGGAATTCATTGTGTTTTACGTATCTCTGAGGGAATACGTGTTTGATCTATCTCTGGTTTAGAACCAGCAGTTCAGGAGATTTGGTTGTTGAGTCAGACTCGTCTGTAGTCTGATATCTTGTTTAGTTCTATAGATCTAGATGAGTAGGAGCTCTATAGCTTAGTAGTATTGGTTGTTTGGATTGTTTGTAGAGCGAGTATCCCGGTATATATATATACTTGGGAAAACTCGAGGAAATTCTATTCAGAATTTTGTCTGGATAATTAGAATTGTTTGATTGGATGAATTGGTTGCTATGGTTGTTAGCATATGGATGATAATATATGGTTGTGATTTAAATAGATTATTAAATTACCTTTGTTTTAAATTTCGGGGACGAAATTATTTTTAAGGGGGGAGGAATGTAATATCCCGGAAATTTGGGGCAATATCAATTTAATAATCTGTTTAAATAATTAAATTGATTGATAATTTTTGATAATAAAATTTGAATTGATTTAATAATCTAATTTAATAAATATTTAATTAGTGAAATTTATCTTTTAAAACTAATAAAATGATTTCTATTTATAATGTATATATATATAAGTATATATATTGTAAATAGATTAGCTTTGGGTTGAAATATAATAAATAAAATCTTGTTTTTAAATTTCTAATATATATATTGATAGTTTGGAAATTTTAATATTTGCTTTTCAAAGTTATTTAAACAAAATATCTATATGGTTTTAAATAAGATTAATAATAAGGTTATTTTCTTTTTGAGATATTGCTTAATAAATAAGATTTAAGAGTATATATATATAGGTAAGTTTAAAATACAATATTAATAGTGTATTGTTTTATTTATAGATATAAATAGACTTTAATAAAATAGAATGGTTATTTCAAATTGAATGTGTAGTTATACATGTATGTATATAACTTGACTTTAAATTGGATTTTAAATATAATTTGAATTTGAATTTAGATTTAAATTTGAATTCAAAAAGAGGTAATATTCAAATAGTTTGGATTTCAAAATATATGTAAACTTTTATTTATAATAATTAGTTTTGTTTCTTTATAATTAATATATATAGATATGTATTTAATAAGTTAAGAAAAAGGTTTTTATATTTAAAATAAATAAAAATAATAAATTAAAGGGACATGTGTTAGATCCTAAGGCTTTAATATAATATGTGTTATAAGATTAAGGCATGAGAAGGACAAGTGTCAAATTAAATTTAGTTTTTCTTTTATTTTTATTTTTAAAGTATTTCAGCTTATATAAACATTTCCTTCTTCGCTTCCATTCTTTTCTTATTCTTTTTCTAAATCTAAGCTAAGTGCAAATCTGAGAACACTCCACAAACAATTCAGTAATCATCTTCAAAACCATAATTCATTTTCAAAACCAAGACCTGTAATGCATTTCTTCAATCTCAAAACAAAGCCTGCAAGTGTAAACCCTGTAATCCATTATTCAAAAATCAAAGGCAAAGCCTGTTTTTCTCTTCAAATCTGAAAGCCTGCATATTTTCTGTAATCTGGAAGCAAGATCTAAGGGAAAATCAAAAGCAAGCAACCTGATTTAGAGCAACATTTCAATAAATCAAGTCTGCATGCAAGTTTATAAAGCTAACAACTCAAGTTTTAAATCAAAAACCAGAGGCTAAGGCTTTTCAAAACTGTTTCTAAAAGAGGGCTCTGTTCATCATAAAATTGGTGAGTAACATTACTAATTAAATGTTTAAGTATATGATATCTGTTTGCATGCTATAAATCCTTGAATCTATGATGTAATATGCCTGCATGTTGTTTAATATGTTTGGTATGTGTGTATATCTTTATATATGGATGTAAATTGGTGTGCATGTCTGTTATTTATGTATATCTCTGTTACCAGCTTCAAGTTCAAAATTTTGATTAAAATTCTGTAACTTTTGACTTAGTTAAGATTATGATTTAAGTTATAAACAAATATTGTTTGTTTTATCATACATTAGAATTTAGAATTTAATTTAAGTTTAAACAAAACTTGAATGGCCAGGAAAAATCAAAACAACAGAGCAAGTCAAATATAAGTGGAAAATTAAACTTCTAAATTTATTTATTCAGGCATATGATCTGAATACCTGATTGAAACCATGATTTTTAAGATTCGAATCACCATTTTTAGAGGGGTATTGAACGAGTAGTTTGAGGTTGAACAGATTTTGTATTCTGGGAAATCTCTGGCGATCTAGTTGATCGGAGAGGTCGAAGTTTTCAATGGAGGTAGAAGAACGATCGTAGAATTCGAGAAAAATGCCAGGAAGGTATTCAAATCACCGGAGTGGTGGCTGGTGATTGATTTAGGCTGTAGCCCTAGATTTTGGCATGGTCGAGAAATTGGTGGTCAAGGAAGCTCTGGTGGATCGAGTTCCACCAGGCCGTGGGAAATTGAAGTGGGGACGTAGTCGAAGTCGCGGCCAGACGTTCAGATGTTCTGATGATCGGATAGGCGAATTCGAGATGCTTCCAGGTTGAAGTGTTGTTCCAGAATTTTTGTTCCAGGTGGGATGTGAAGCTCGATTTTGAATTCGAGTACTTGCCGAAACTCTGATGATCGGATTTTAGTGTGAAGGTGATCGTCGACTTGAGGAAGTGGTCGTAGGTGATCGGAGAGGCTGGGTTGATCTGTGCACGTGCACAAGTGTATCGGCAATGGTTGGTTTTCGTATTTGGGTTAGAGGAAGAAGAAGGTCTCGAGTATTTCTCGAGTGATAGCGTGAATAACTCGAAGCAGATAGGGTTTTTACTCGAAGCAAAGTGTGATGGTCTCGGGTCATTTAGAATTGTAGTTTTAAAACCAGTCAGAGGTTTAGAATTTTTAAAATAAGTTTAAATTAAAAGCAGAATTTAAAACCAAGTTTTAAATCAAAATTTAAGTCTGGATTCAAAATCTAAAAAGGTATTCTAGATTTTTAAGATTAATAAGTTTATAAAGTTTATAATGTTTTAACAAAATTAAAAATGTTAAAGGTATAATTTTATAAAGGTTTGAATTTAAAAATCTTATAAATTTCCTTTATAAATGTTAAGTGTTCTTAACATTTGAATTTAAGAAGATTTTGTAAATTTGATTTAAAAATTGGATAAAGTTAAATTTGTAATTTATTTTAAAATGAATTAAAAGAAGATTTTAAAGTAAAAATGTTTTAAAGTCTTTGTTAATAATAATTAAAGTAGTTAAAGGTTAATACTTTAATTTAGAAAGTAATTAAGGTTTAATGATATATGAGTCATTAAATTAATAAGATAATTAAAGAATAATTTAATAATTTGATTAATTAATGGTTTAGTGTTAATTAATTAAATAATTAGGATTTTAAGTTAATTAATTAAGGGTTAATTAATTTGGGATTAAGAATCATTTATTTAGATAAGTATAGATTTTAATAAATGATTAGAAATTTATTTATCAAGTGATTAAAGGTTTATTTAGCAATTAATTAAGTAATAGAGTTAAATTAATTGGTAATTAAGAATTTATTAAGTTGTAATTTATAAATAGTTGATTAAAGTTTAATTACTTAGGAAGTAGTTAAAGAATTGTTAATAATTAATGAAAGATCATTAATTAGGGATTATTAGATAAATAAGTAATTAATTAATTAACATGATTAAATTTGATAATCAATTAGATTAATTAGTTAATATGAAAATGGGTTAAGTATAATTACTTAATGGAAGTAATTAAGGTAATTAATTACTTAAGGTAATTAATTAAATAAATTTGATAAGTTTAAATTAATTAGTTAAATTAATTTAAGATAATGATTTGGAAATTTGATAATTACTTAAATGTAATTAGTGAAAGTATAATTACTTAGGAAAGTAATTAAAGGTAATTACTGGATGTAATTAACTGAAGATGATTTAATAATAAAAGAAATTTGAGTTAATTACTTTTGAATAATTAATCAAGGGATTAATTAAAGGATAATTAATTAAGGAGTAATTAATTTATGAAGTGGAGTAATTAAGGGAAGTTAATTACTAAATGAGATCAATCAAAGGTGATTAATAAATGTGACTAATTAATTATTAAATGTAATTAATGTAAATAAGATAATTAATTAAGAATAATTAAGGATCATTAATTAATTAATGATGTAATTAAGGATTGGTTAATTAAGATTAATTAATCAATAAATAGTGATTAAAGTAATTAATTAATTGTAATTAATTAAGGATTAATGTAATTAAATATAGTTAATTAATTAATGAAGTAATTAAAGATTAATTACTGAATGGTTTAAGATAATTAATTTGTGAAATTAATTAAGTATTAATTACTTAAAGTAATTAAAGGATAATTAATCAGGAATGATTAATTAAGATGGATACTTAGAGTAATGATTAATTAATTGGTTTAATTAATAATTAAGTAAGCAGGATTTATAGAATGAAGTAATTAGTTTAATTCACTTTAAATTAATTAGATGATATAAATCATTGCTTAAGAATGGATGAATGAGATTGAATGTATTTCATTGTTTGATATCTCTGATGAGATATGATTGATATATGATATGGATGTTTGGTTGAATTATAATGATAATGTGAATTATCTGTTTGGGATGATAATGTAGATTATCTATTGAATTATCTATCTTTGTGTATATAGATAAGAATTGAACTGTTTTAACCTTAAAACAACTTGGCCCTTAAAAGATACGTTTTGGATTTCGATGAGACCGGGATCGGGTTTCCGTATACCGGGATTCCAGGTCTGGAGACCCGAATACCACATCGATCCAAATTTACGATAGGTCGTGAATCTCAAGTGAAGATGAAGATTCAGAGTGCAAGGGTTATTGTCGTTAACTCTGAGGGTGATTCCAAAACGAGTGTAACGAGATAATGCCTTCGGTTTCGTTCGAACCCGGAACGAACTTGTATGGATTGAATGCTTTCAGCACATCGTTAGGCGGACGATGAGCATTCTAAGTGATATGTTCTGATTAAAGGTAATCGTAACCTCAAGCCTCATCAACCGGGAATGGCTAAAACAGGGGAGGTGCAGCAAGGCTTCGTGGGTAGCACCCACTGAGAGCAAGATAGATCCCTGTCTAGAGGTCCCTTTTCTTTTTATTCGGCTTAGTGTGTGGTTGGTCGCGCCAACTACGGGGTTATCTTGTTCGGAATTATCCAGTAAGGGATGGTTCCGGCTTTATGTTGCAGGGGAGCGGGCGTACTCCTCGGTACGGTGATCTAGGCCACGTACTGTGACGGGCGGTACCCCAGTAGCCCTGCCATTGTATGGAAACCCATTCTTCCTACGTGCCCTTACGGTTTTGATTGTATAACCCACTTTGTGGCTAGTATGCTGGAATTTAATAATGTAACAATTTCAGCTATTTCATATTTATTTGAAAACCCTAGACCCTATTATAATATAACTGGATTTCCTATCAAATGTTTTGGTTAGCGTAAGGTAAAAACTTACCCATGTTTATTTGTGGGGAGTCTTACGTGATACCTTTTCTTTCTAAAGGTTTTGAAGTTAAGCGAGTTTAACCTGTTACTCACACCAGACCCATGTCTGACCCAAGTGTTTATTTCTGTTTTATATAAACTCTTGGGTACTCAAATTTTTACGAGTAGCCAAGGGATTCAGGTTTAGCTTTGACGAATATTCTGGAGGAGCAATGGAGCAGAAGGCTTCGGCGTTCGTAGATATAGTATTCCGCTGTGTTGATATCTGTGATAGTGTTTGTATTGTATTAAGTTGTACTATCTAGACAGATGTTTATAACTGTCTAGTAAGTGATGTATATGCTGTGTAACTCTGTAAATTGTTGTATACTATGTAATAGTTTATGTTATTAATATAATTTATTCGTTCCGCTGTGAGATCGTTGTTGTTGTTTCTTTCTTCTCTTCTTTTCTCTTTTCTCACCCCTTTCTTTCTTATTAATGATTCGTCATTCTGTAGAATGAGTGGCGGGTCATTACACTTGTCGTCCGACCAATCATATGAAACATTCCCATCCTCATCTGTATGCTCCACTGCATGTGTGACTCTGAAAACCTCAGCCGGTGTAGGCTCCCTTTCATACTTTGCCCACTGAATATATACAAGAATAGATTATATTGATAATTTGCATGAGTATATACAAGAATAGATTATATACAAGAATAGAATATATGGTAAAGAGACACTAGTAAATATATACATCAATAACATAAATATTGGTTAATTTATTTACCAATTCCCTCCTATGTTGTTGGAAGGATTTCGAGCCACGACGATGTAAAACGGGGTTTTGTTCCTATTAGCCTTGTTTCTTGCCGATAATTCCTATTAATTTATACACACTATTAAGTAAAATAATTCAACACATTTAAATGTAAAAATATAGTGACAATATAACTTACTTTGAATACTTCAGATTTCCAATATTGCTGGAATCCAGCCCAAATATCATCCTCCATCCAACTTGGCTTTTTCCCTGAACTCTTAGCCCTTGACAGAGTCTCTCTGTAATTTTTCCGCATCTTTTTATTCCAATGATTTATAAAAACATCCATATCCTGCGGATCTACACGTACAACTGCCTACATATTGAATTATCATACGTGTTATGTAAAAGTGATTATATAATTAAAAAACAATCAGTAGAACAGAATACATAAAACTGATATCATAAGGCATGATGGCATATTGTTTTTGGTTTCATATAAGGCATAATTATATATTACAAAGTTGTACTTACCATAAGATCAGCCCATATTGCGTTTTTTATATGTGTTGGGATGTTATCCCACTGAGGCCAACACCCGGACATCCTACTCTTGTATGCTTCCTTCGATACTTGTAAAATGAAATCGGACGGCTCCACCTCGAACCCTCTGTAGAAATGTTGATGTATATATTCAATATATTTCATATAATATAATTCAAATAATGTAACGACCCGTAAATTTCAACTGTTTTAATAACGTAATTAGTTGAAATTTTGTAAAATTTTAAACGATAAAATTTTGAAATATAAATTTGATATTTGGAATGCGTTTAGTTAAACATAGCAACTGGTAAATTTTCGTCCAAAAATATGAAAGTTTATTTCGCGCGTAAATTTACTTCAATTTAATCAGTTAAAAAGCAATGAAAATAAAATGTTTCCGAAACCTAAATATTTTTACATAGAAAAATTCTAAACCATCTTCTGAGCAAGATGTCAGTTTGTCGTTTTTCCAAATTCGGACATCTTTGGCTCCGTCGATCTTATTTTTCAGCGTTTTTCTTGTAGTTTCCGCTATTAGAAAATTCAAATTTTTATAATTCGATCGTACCACTGATATCTATATACCGTATTGATTGTCTCGTTGTGCTGATCTCTAAAATATATTCATCCTTGTGTTCCGACTTCCGATACTGAGCGAAATTAATAAAACGATTATCGTACCGGTACCCGTTTGGAGCTTTTGGGGTTTTGGTGTCCTTTCGTTGTTCTTGATAATTCCAATAGCCACTAGCTTTGTTTTAATGCCCATAATTTATTAGTGACATTTACTATTCCCCAGTTCAAATTATAATTTGTCGGTTCAATGTACGTTTCAAATTATACATGTTCATCTTTTGTTCAAGCAGCCTGTCCTTTTGTTTTCTTATTTTTCTCCCATGGCCAAGCTACTCTTCCTCTGCCATATCAAGTTTCCCTCCACCGAAACCCATATCACCTTCCTCAAACCCCATGGACTCGACAGCCACCTCATCCCCGCCAGCCCTGAAACCCGAACCACCGCCATCATTTTTCCTCCGCCTTCCCATAGCCTCCTCTCGCCACGACCAAGACCAGCCCTCCATGAGCATCCGCCCGTAGCCGTTGTCAACCATCCGCATCTCCACTTGTATTCACTCGGCCTCCTCCTGCAGCTTCAGATAGTTGAAGCTTCCAGCGCCTCCACTTGCCACCCAAACCAAAGCCATCGCCATCTGGCGCGCGAGCACAACCCCACCTTTTCGCCTCCGACTTCCCATCACCGCACGCCATAACCGCGCACCACCAACGCAGCACACCGAATAGCCGACAACCCCTTTAATCCAGATCCGCCACTACAAACACCTCCCCACCTCTTTCTCTTGTGCCTCCCACTTGCTCGCGTTGAGCATCACCAACCACCCCGACCTGAGTGCACAACTCCACCGCCACCTTCTCACCGAGCTCCGCCCAGTCTGACATCGGTTCAGCCCGCCAACCTTGGCCTCTTGTCAGCCTCTGCTTGTATATGCCCAGGTCCTTTCTTTTCTCTCTATTCTCTTTGTTTTGCCATTCCCCGTGCTCTTCTTTGATGTATATAAAGCTTATATATTTGTTTGGCTTTCTTCTCTATACTTTGTTTTAAAAGTTGTTGTTCATAAAAAATATATTCGCATGAGTCAATCTGGATATGTACACTATAATCTAGTTTATATTTGTGTTATAGGCATCCATTCACATAAATAAATTAAGACACGTTACTTTATATTCAATATAATATATAAATAATTATATGTAAGGAGTTTTGTGTGTTGCGTGTGTATATGTATATTAATATATGTGTTGTGTGTGTGTCTATGTATATATGTGTTGTGTGTTGCGTGTGTATACGTATATTAATATATGTGTTGCGTGTGTGTATATGTATATATGTGTTGTGTGTGTGTATATTTATATTTATATAGGTTAGTTGTATAATCTGTTAGTTATAATACGTTAGTGCATGAATGTTAGTTATATAAATTTTAAAATATGTTAGTTATAAAAATTATAGTATGCTGTTTATACTTGTAAGTATGAAGTTGTTTGTTTTATAAGGTATAAATATATATATGACCTATCTATTTTATATAAGTATATATATGACGTTGTGATTCGGTTGTTACAATATATAAGATTCCCTTATATTAGTTTACTAATTTATGTAATATGATAGTTGCTGTTTTATATTTATAAGCTCTTAGTATTTTGTAAGTACTATATATAAGTCTTTGATTTTGAAAGCTATGTTGCGTGCATATAGCTTATACCTGTTGCGTGCATATATAGATATGTTACAGTATATATATTTTATAATATATTTTATATGTAAGTTGTTTGTAAAGTTGTTTATAATAAATATAAATAATGTATATGAACATATATAAAAGGGCTGTTAGAAAGAAAAATTATACAAGTTTTGTTGTAGACTCTTTTACAGTTAGTATATACATGAGTTTGGGTTTTCAAATTTTATTGATTTCAGAGAAAAAATATATATAAGTATTTTGATTTTAGTTAATGGGTTAAGAAAGAATGATTTCTAAAGGAAGTAATGTAAAAATACATATATTATACTCTTCGTCTTAGTTATAATCAAGACTGATTCAATTTGTTATCATAAATTTCTTTTATCAGCTTTGATCGTTGATTTGTGCAAATCTTACTTTGCTTTGAGATTCGTGCTTGGATTTCGTAATTCAACTTCATTGTCTATCTCTCTAGCCTCGAAAGGTGAGCAATCACTCACGATTAACGTTCTTTTATTTATTAAATTTGATTTCAATTGAAACGACAATTGAAATATGCTGCTGATAGATATTTACACTGTTATTACCTGTATCAGTTCACCTGTGACATCTGACACCATTATCTGTTATATATGCAATGATAATCCAGTTTGGTTGTTAAATGATTGATTGATTGATGTTTACAATTGGACGTTAAAATTGTAATGTATAAAGTGATAAATAGTATGCAAATAAATTTGACGTAGGATAATTAAAATTTGAATCGACACATATGTTGAATTTGATTTGTTGAATATGACCCCTTTTAATTGTTAAATTAATTGACATGTAGAAATATGGAATTACACCTTGAATCATTTAAATTGATGTTGTTAAATTGATGATGTATGAAATTGTAAATAGTTGACAAGTGAAGAACCGTGATGTGATAATCTTTAATCTACATGAAATGATAGTGTAGATTCTAGAAATAATTATATTAATTTGCACAAACAACAATGTGAATTAATACGATTATTTCGGGATTATTTGAATTGATTTTTGGATTGATATTGATTGATGTTATTGCTTGTTTATTTACTTTGACACCATCCCAGCTATCACACTGCAAGTTCCCTTTGTTATGCTTTGAATTTTGAATTGAATTGGAATCGGGTTGAAATGATAAATACCCAAATTGAACTTTGACCTAGGATAGAGAATTAAATAAAATCCGATTGGTCAATAATTTGATTTAAAAATAAACAAAGATTTTATTTGAATAAATAATATGGTTTTGAAATGAAGTTGGAATTTGAATTTTTATGAAAGGAAAATGTTAATATTTAATCATATGAAACAAAATATTAACAATGTAATTGACGAAAGAATGTTGTTTAATTTGAGAAATGATTGAATTAAGTTTGAAATGATTTAATAATTAAGTTTGAAATTATAATTAAGTTTGAAATTATTAAACTTTGAAATTATTTAATAATTAAGTTTTGAATTATTTAATAATTAAATAAGATTGAATTATTTGATAATTAAATAAAAATTTGAATTCTTTGATAAGAGAAGTTGAACTTAAGAAATTGATTTAATGAATTGGAAATTAAATAGAATTGTTTTGAATGATAAATTTACTTAACGAATATTGAATAAAATCGATAAATGAAGTTAAACTGATTTGAATGTTAAATTAAATTAATTTAAATGATTTCTGAATGAAACTTATATACGAACTTGAATCAATATTTGAATTGTTTTAAATAAAATTTGAAATTGTATTATAAGATTTTGAAAGGGTATTTGGAAGTTTTGAAACGTAAATTATGGAAATTGGTTTAGAAAGACAAACGAAATGTTGATTTATAAACTCTGATTGAAATTGAAATTGATTTGGTTTTGAAATAAATAAACGACCAATCGGTGAAATAATTTCGAAGGTTATTAAAGAGACCGGAATCGGTTATTGATATACTCTCTATCTAAAACGAAAACCAATTTAATAACTATACGCGGAGTGTGATCCAGAATGAAGTGGTTGGAATGATGTACGTGATGACTGAAGAAAGAGAACGATAATGGATAGCCTTGACACTTGTGTCAAATTGGAAATGACTAAAACAGGAGCCATGCCGGGCCAATGGAGGTCAGCTACCTCAAGCGAACACACTTCTTCGAACTACTCATTACTTGTTGTCGATTTGTGCACCCTTGATTTTGGGAGTGTTGTTTCGCGGTGTTGCGATCACTGCGGCGATGCGTTCTCACCAGTCCGGATCAGGCAAATGGTAGTTTCACTACCTTGGGTATTACCTCATGTGCCTTGTCATACTTGTATTCCTTTATACGCGACCACTACGATTTTGGTTTGTACCTTTAGTATATGGATTGCCCTCTGGTGACTTCCGGTTTTGGGGAAACTACGGTCTTGTATATGCTCTTGGGAATAAAAATGTGTTAAGGGGAATAATGGTAACGCCTTAACACTATTTTGATATCTTTATATTACTGACAGACATTATCTACTTATCGTACACTACTACATAGTAGATAGTTTAACGAATCCTTAAAGGATGGTTATTCCAAACATCCTTTGAGTTACTTGTATTTCAATTGCTATTTCACTTGAGTTGGATTTATTGATATAAGAATGTTAATCCTGACTCGAGTGTTTTGTGTTTTGCTTTACGCTCGGGTCAGACTGAGTGTACCAATATTCGAGACTCACCTTTGAAGTTGGAGCCTTGCTTGAAGATCCAGCCATCTATTCTGCTTTCAGTATTCGATGATTCCAGTGATGTATTCTGATTTGTATCTGATGTATCGTATTACTCTTCCGTTGTATCTACTTTAACTCTGATGTAACTTATACATTTATATAGTAGCTTCATGAACTACTATCTCTTTTATTTCCGCTGCATTTATTACTCTGTGTCTGTGATCTGTGATTATTTATTTACTGTATATGCTCAGTTTTGCCAATTTAAATTAACAACGCGGTATTTTGAATTATTCAAGTCCGACATGTGCGGATGCGAATGGTCCAAAATAGCGGGTCGTTACAGTTGGTATCAGAGCTTTGGTAGCTCTAGGCAAAACTTAACATATAGGGTAAATGCATTTATAGAATCACTCTCATTCGAGTTTCAATCTCTTCCTTTTGACTCGATTCCTTTGAATTTTGGAACGTTCCCTACGGTTCCAAAATTCATTCGTGTCCCTCACTATTCGTCTTCTTTCAATTCTGGAGCACCCCATAACTCCATTTTGAATGATATCTATAATAGGTCGGCGGTCTCGCCAATCTTCGAATGATTCGTAAAGGAGCAAAACTCCTTTATAATAGGCATCGATTTACTGGAGATTTCTGTATCCTCGGTTTACGATGCTATCTATTCCCTGCTATACCTGAATTCCATCTCTTGAGATCGAGTGTTGATTTACCTCGGAATTCAGCATCGATCTTATTCTTGAAGTTACGGACGACCCGGTTAAGGTTGCCCGTAAAATCAAATAAACTCATCCATCTCCCGATTGTGGTAATTGAATTATCTTATCTTATCTTATTTTCGAATCAAAATTCTCTTTGATTTGATTTCCATCAAATTTGAATCTCCATACATGATTTGAAATCTAATCTTGTATCGTCGTGCGAGGTAGTGCATTTGTTATGAATATAAATATGTTTCTTTATTGTGTTGTTTGAGTTGTTGATGTGATTTGGGTTTCCGATCGATTCATTTGATCAACGCTATCGATAGGATTTCCAAAACACATGAACAGAGCAAACTGACACAATAGTATTTTCAAATTTGGTGAATAAAATAGTTTTGTATAATTATATTATATATAAGTATAAATTTCTCTGAAATTCAATTGCTAATGAAGTTTGTTGTCAGAAATGATAATATTTAATTTTCATTTATTGTTTTATAAACCATTGACTATTGAATAATATAAATAAATGAATTTATAAAACGTGGGTATAATTTGATTGAAATTTGAAGTAAAGTTTAGATTAGAATTTGAGAATTTAAATTTCTGGTGATTTCAAACTTTGATTTTAAAAGTTTAAGCGTATAGTGTATAAAGTATTTTCAAATAGAAACCATTTTCAAATAATTTTAAAATATTGAATTTTATCAGTGCTCTTCTCTTTGTCACTGGAAAATAATTTCGGTGATGGCGGCCGCATCATCGACATTCATTTTCGAGTTTCGAAGTGGAGATACTATTCTGTAGCCTTGCTACGGTTTTGTTTTGAAAAATATTTTGATTTGAATTTCTTCAGTATAATTTGATTTATATATATAGGTATCTTATTTTAAAATTTAATTTGATTTGATATAAATATTATATATATATATCTCTAAATTGTTTAAAGTTAATCGGAAATCTAATTCTTAAATTTTGTTAAGGATGATTTTAATTATAAATAAAACCAAAATTTGGAATAAATATTTAAACTTGAATAATTGAATTGGGAAAATTTTATTTTTATATTGTTCAACTGCATTCTAATACAACTTACCTAAATCATTCAGAGTTGAATATGTAATTGGATAATATATATAATATAAATTGAATTTATAAATAAAATTTGAGTGGTTATAACAAATGTTATACACTTGAATTTTAATTATGCTAATAGAGATAAATAGAACAATAAGATAATTGAAACTAAATTTTGTTTTGAAGGTTAATTAATAAATTGAAATTAGATCAACTTATGGAAATACCTTGAATTTAAAATCAATTAATGAATATAAATTAATTTAAATTTAAATTTATATGGTTTAAATTAATTTATATGGTTTAAATATATGAAATAATATATATTAAGTGAAATAAACTTAATAAGAATTTGGAATAAAGAAGAATTTAAATTGCTGAAAAATATGATTATAATAAAAGACTATTCAAATTTATGGTTTTAGAAATTGTAAATTGAGGATAATTGGATAATAAAATAATGAATTTAGAAATAGTTGAGATTGATTTTAGTGAAATCAAATGGATTAAATCAATTATTAAATATCAATTAATTTAAATTTGAATTTATATGGTTTAAATTAATTGTTATTTTGTATTTCAAATCTGTTTTTCTTTCTGGTTGTTTCTATTCTCCTACCTCGTTCCTTTTCGGGGACGAAAAGTTTTGAGTGGGGGAGAGTGTAACGACCCGTAAATTTCAACTGTTTTAATAACGTAATTAGTTGAAATTTTGTAAAATTTTAAACGATAAAATTTTGAAATATAAATTTGATATTTGGAATGCGTTTAGTTAAACATAGCAACCGGTAAATTTTCGTCCGAAAATATGAAAGTTTATTTCGCGCGTAAATTTACTTCAATTTAATCAGTTAAAAAGCGATGAAAATAAAATGTTTCCGAAACCTAAATATTTTTACATAGAAAAATTCTAAACCATCTTCTGAGCAAGATGTCAGTTTGTCGTTTTTCCAAATTCGGACATCTTTGGCTCCGTCGATCTTATTTTTCAGCGTTTTTCTTGTAGTTTCCGCTATTAGAAAATTCAAATTTTTATAATTCGATCGTACCACTGATATCTATATACCGTATTGATTGTCTCGTTGTGCTGATCTCTAAAATATATTCATCCTTGTGTTCCGACTTCCGATACTGAGCGAAATTAATAAAACGATTATCGTACCGGTACCCGTTTGGAGCTTTTGGGGTTTTGGTGTCCTTTCGTTGTTCTTGATAATTCCAATAGGCACTAGCTTTGTTTTAATGCCTATAATTTATTAGTGACATTTACTATTCCCCAGTTCAAATTATAATTTGTCGGTTCAATGTACGTTTCAAATTATACATGTTCATCTTTTGTTCAAGCAGCCTGTCCTTTTGTTTACTTATTTTTCTCCCATGGCCAAGCTACTCTTCCTCTGCCATATCAAGTTTCCCTCCACCGAAACCCATATCACCTTCCTCAAACCCCATGGACTCGACAGCCACCTCATCCCCGCCAGCCCTGAAACCCGAACCACCGCCATCATTTTTCCTCCGCCTTCCCATAGCCTCCTCTCGCCACGACCAAGACCAGCCCTCCATGAGCATCCGCCCGTAGCCGCTGCCAACCATCCGCATCTCCACTTGTATTCACTCGGCCTCCTCCTGCAGCTTCAGATAGTTGAAGCTTCCAGCGCCTCCACTTGCCACCCAAACCAAAGCCATCGCCACCTGGCGCGCGAGCACAACCCCACCTTTTCGCCTCCGACTTCCCATCACCGCACGCCATAACCGCGCACCACCAACGCAGCACACCGAATAGCCGACAACCCCTTTAATCCAGATCCGCCACTACAAACACCTCCCCACCTCTTTCTCTTGTGCCTCCCACTTTCTCGCGTTGAGCATCACCAACCACCCCGACCTGAGTGCACAACTCCACCGCCACCTTCTCACCGAGCTCCGCCCAGTCTGACATCGGTTCAGCCCGCCAACCTTGGCCTCTTGTCAGCCTCTGCTTGTATATGCCCAGGTCCTTTCTTTTCTCTCTATTCTCTTTGTTTTGCCATTCCCCGTGCTCTTCTTTGAAGTATATAAAGCTTATATATTTGTTTGGCTTTCTTCTCTATACTTTGTTTTAAAAGTTGTTGTTCATAAAAAATATATTCGCATGAGTCAATCTGGATATGTACACTATAATCTAGTTTATATTTGTGTTATAGGCATCCATTCACATAAATAAATTGAGACACGTTACTTTATATTCAATATAATATAAAAATAATTATATGTATGGAGTTTTGTGTGTTGCGTGTGTATATGTATATTAATATATGTGTTGTGTGTGTGTCTATGTATATATGTGTTGTGTGTTGCGTGTGTATACGTATATTAATATATGTGTTGCGTGTGTGTATATGTATATATGTGTTGTGTGTGTATATTTATATTTATATAGGTTAGTTGTATAATCTGTTAGTTATAATACGTTAGTGCATGAATGTTAGTTATATAAATTTTAAAATATGTTAGTTATAAAAATTATAGTATGTTGTTTATACTTGTAAGTATGAAGCTGTTTGTTTTATAAGGTATAAATATATATATGACCTATCTATTTTATATAAGTATATATATGACGTTGTGATTCGGTTGTTACAATATATAAGATTCCCTTATATTAGTTTACTAATTTATGTAATATGATAGTTGCTGTTTTATATTTATAAGCTCTTAGTATTTTGTAAGTACTATATATAAGTCTTTGATTTTGAAAGCTATGTTGCGTGCATATAGCTTATACCTGTTGCGTGCATATATAGATATGTTACAGTATATATATTTTATAATATATTTTATATGTAAGTTGTTTGTAAAGTTGTTTATAATAAATATAAATAATGTATATGAACGTATATAAAAGGGCTGTTAGAAAGAAAAATTATACAAGTTTTGTTGTAGACTCTTTTATAGTTAGTATATACATGAGTTTGGGTTTTCAAATTTTATTGATTTCAGAGAAAAAATATATATAAGTATTTTGATTTTAGTTAATGGGTTAAGAAAGAATGATTTCTAAAGGAAGTAATGTAAAAATACATATATTATACTCTTCGTCTTAGTTATAATCAAGACTGATTCAATTTGTTATCATAAATTTCTTTTATCAGCTTTGATCGTCGATTTGTGCAAATCTTACTTTGCTTTGAGATTCGTGCTTGGATTTCGTAATTCAACTTCATTGTCTATCTCTCTAGCCTCGAAAGGTGAGCAATCACTCACGATTAACGTTCTTTTATTTATTAAATTTGATTTCAATTGAAACGACAATTGAAATATGCTGCTGATAGATATTTACACTGTTATTACCTGTATCAGTTCACCTGTGACATCTGACACCATTATCTGTTATATATTCAATGATAATCCAGTTTGGTTGTTAAATGATTGATTGATTGATGTTTACAATTGGACGTTAAAATTGTAATGTATAAAGTGATAAATAGTATGCAAATAAATTTGACGTAGGATAATTAAAATTTGAATCGACACATATGTTGAATTTGATTTGTTGAATATGACCCCTTTTAATTGTTAAATTAATTGACATGTAGAAATATGGAATTACACCTTGAATCATTTAAATTGATGTTGTTAAATTGATGATGTATGAAATTGTAAATAGTTGACAAGTGAAGAACCGTGATGTGATAATCTTTAATCTACATGAAATGATAGTGTAGATTCTAGAAATAATTATATTAATTTGCACAAACAACAATGTGAATTAATACGATTATTTCGGGATTATTTGAATTGATTTTTGGATTGATATTGATTGATGTTATTGCTTGTTTATTTACTTTGACACCATCCCAGCTATCACACTGCAAGTTCCCTTTGTTATGCTTTGAATTTTGAATTGAATTGGAATCGGGTTGAAATGATAAATACCCAAATTGAACTTTGACCTAGGATAGAGAATTAAATAAAATCCGATTGGTCAATAATTTGATTTAAAAATAAACAAAGATTTTATTTGAATAAATAATATGGTTTTGAAATGAAGTTGGAATTTGAATTTTTATGAAAGGAAAATGTTAATATTTAATCATATGAAACAAAATATTAACAATGTAATTGACGAAAGAATGTTGTTTAATTTGAGAAATGATTGAATTAAGTTTGAAATGATTTAATAATTAAGTTTGAAATTATAATTAAGTTTGAAATTATTAAACTTTGAAATTATTTAATAATTAAGTTTTGAATTATTTAATAATTAAATAAGATTGAATTATTTGATAATTAAATAAAAATTTGAATTCTTTGATAAGAGAAGTTGAACTTAAGAAATTGATTTAATGAATTGGAAATTAAATAGAATTGTTTTGAATGATAAATTTACTTAACGAATATTGAATAAAATCGATAAATGAAGTTAAACTGATTTGAATGTTAAATTAAATTAATTTAAATGATTTCGGAATGAAACTTATATACGAACTTGAATCAATATTTGAATTGTTTAAAATAAAATTTGAAATTGTATTATAAGATTTTGAAAGGGTAATTTGGAAGTTTTGAAACGTAAATTATGGAAATTGGTTTAGAAAGACAAACGAAATGTTGATTTATAAACTCTGATTGAAATTGAAATTGATTTGGTTTTGAAATAAATAAACGACCAATCGGTGAAATAATTTCGAAGGTTATTAAAGAGACCGGAATCGGTTATGGATATACTCTCTATCTAAACCGAAAACCACTTTAATAACTATATGCGGAGTGTGATCCAGAATGAAGTGGTTGGAATGATGTACG
This sequence comes from Allium fistulosum, assembly GCA_030737815.1. Lineage (NCBI taxonomy): Eukaryota > Viridiplantae > Streptophyta > Magnoliopsida > Asparagales > Amaryllidaceae > Allium > Allium fistulosum. The sequence goes on from CM060903.1 coordinate 603,018,151, forward strand.
TGATGACTGAAGAAAGAGAACGATAATGGATAGCCTTGACACTTGTGTCAAATTGGAAATGACTAAAACAGGAGCCGTGCCGGGCCAATGGAGGTCAGCTACCTCAAGCGAACACACTTCTTCGAACTACTCATTACTTGTTGTCGATTGGTGCACCCTTGATTTTGGGAGTGTTGTTTCGCGGTGTTGCGATCGCTGCGGCGATGCGTTCTTACCAGTCCGGATCAGGAAAACGGTAGTTTCACTACCTTGGGTATTGCCTCATGTGCCTTGTCATACTTGTATTCCTTTATACGCGACCACTACGATTTTGGTTTGTACCTTTAGTATATGGATTGCCCTCTGGTGACTTCCGGTTTTGGGGAAACTACGGTCTTGTATATGCTCTTGGAAATAAAAATGTGTTAAGGGGAATAATGGTAACGCCTTAACACTATTTTGATATCTTTATATTACTGACGGACATTATCTACTTATCGTACACTACTACATAGTAGATAGTTTAACGGATCCTTAAAGGATGGTTATTCCAAACATCCTTTGAGTTACTTGTATTTCAATTGCTATTTCACTTGAGTTGGATTTATTGATATAAGAATGTTAATCCTGACTCGAGTGTTTTGTGTTTTGCTTTACGCTCGGGTCAGACTGAGTGTACCAGTATTCGAGACTCACCTTTGAAGTTGGAGCCTTGCTTGAAGATCCAGCCATCTATTCTGCTTTCAGTATTCGATGATTCCAATGATGTATTCTGATTTGTATCTGATGTATCGTATTACTCTTCCGTTGTATCTAGTTTAACTCTGATGTAACTTATACATTTATATAGTAGCTTCATGAACTACTATCTCTTTTATTTCCGCTGCATTTATTACTCTGTTTCTGTGATCTGTGATTATTTATTTACTGTATATGCTTAGTTTTGCCAATTTAAATTAACAACGCGGTATTTTGAATTATTCAAGTCCGACATGTGCGGATGCGAATGGTCCAAAATAGCGGGTCGTTACAAATAAGTTTGATACATACCCAGCACTTTTCAGAACTATCTCCGCAACTCGACGGAGATCTGGCTCAGAGCTACTCAGACCTACTCCAAGTGAAGGTGACTGAGATGTACTACGTCGATTACGTCGCCTATCAGACATATCTGGCACAAACATAAATATAATATCATACACTGCTTAGAAAAGAGTACTGATAACATAAACATCACATAATCATCAATCAATATCACATAATCATTAATCATTGCATAATCATCACATAATTATTAATCAAGTGATAATCATCACATAAGCATACTTTGCACATAATCATCAAAAAAAGCGTACATGAAAAGAATAATGCATAACTCAGAATGATACAGATCATATATAGTCATCATTATTATTACATAGCTCAGAATATTATAGAACATAGTCATTATTGTTAATATATAGCTCAAAATTATACAACAAGCGATGCCGTCTATGATCAGTCTTCGTCATATTCTGATTCAGACTCGGTCTCGTACTCTATATCATTTTCTTTGGTACTTACAGATGCATCTATTAAAACATTCGATTCATCAGTCAACGACCCTACATCAATGTCATCAGTTATCACTATTTCAGTATTTGGCTCGAGATCCGCTTGATACGCTGCTTTATCTGGAATATTATTTCCATCAAATGTATATCTTGCCTTCATTTTAAAAACAGCCCACCAGTCTGCTTTATCTTTTTTTAAGGACGGATATGGATCAAAATAAACTTGTAAAGCTTGCTTAGCTAATACAAAAGGATCATACTTATAGTAATGCGACGTATGCCTTATTTCAATTAGCTTATAATCTTTGTGCACGTTAATTCCAAAGCCAGGAACATTGCTAAACCAGTTGCATTTGAATAAAACAACTTTCTCTGCAGGTTGTATATAATATGTCAACTCTAAAATTTGTGTTAAGACGCCGTAAAAATCTTTTATATGCTCCTTTGGATCATCACTTCTTTTGACAAATACACCACTGTTATATGTTAATTTTTTAGCCCTGTAATCTTTGGTGTTGAATTTAAATCCATTAACGAAGAATATTGGATAAGTCTTGACATTTCGTTTTGGTCCGATAGCAAGATGTCGTAATCCTTCGTCAACAACACAGTTTTCTGTATCATGAACGTAGTTTGAAAACCATCCAGCAAATTGTTTACTGAGATCGCCAGATGGAAGTTGTGATTCGTATATGCTGCAAATATGTATTATATTCCTTTATAATTAATATATACATGTATAATTGAATTATACATGAATTCATAATTACCTGACAAATGGTCCAACTTCAGCACAATTTAGAAGAACATATGTGTGTGCCACATGGTAATCTCTATCATCTAACCATATTTCCACACATTTTCTAGCAGGTCTTCCATGTTGTCTAAAAATAGATAAAATTGTTTGAGAAGAATCCTGCTCAATAGTTTCTTCATTACAGGGAACACTTACGAACGATAAGTTCACATCGTTACTAAAGTAATGTGAGAAAAAAAATGAAGCTTCTTCTTCAAGGTACGATTTGCAAATCGAACCTTCTACTCGTGCTTTTTGTCTAATTTTTTTCTTCAAATGATTCAGGTACCTATAACAAAATTAATTAAATTTATATGGTGGTACAAAAACCGAAATTAATTAAATTACCTCTCAAATGGATACATCCATCCATATTGGACAGGACCACGAAGGAGTGCTTTAGATGGAAGATGAACAGGTAAATGCTCCATTACATTAAAAAAAACCAGGCGGAAATATTTTCTCCGGTTTGCATAGAAGTACATGGATTTCTGCTTCAAGTTTATGTATACGATCTACCTTTAGCGTCGTAGAACAAAACTGTTTATAAAACATACTTAATTTTATTATAACACTCCATATTTTTGCAGGCAGCAGTTCTTTGAAAATCATGGGAAAAAATACTCCATCATAATGTGGCAATTGTGACTTTTCATCCCACTCAATTTGCTGTTTTTAAAGTCAACACATCTACGGAGGTTAGAAGAAATCCCATCAGGACATCTAAGTCCTTCCACCCACTTTAGAACGAGTTTTACTTGCTTGTTGTCTAGCTCATAGCATGCTTTGGGTTTCTTATTATCGTCGTATAATTGAAGTTCAGGCCGCTTACAGAAGTGTAATATATCACGTCTTGAATTCGCATCGTCCTTGGTTTTCCCCTTCACCTTCAAAATTGTATTAAACACGTTGTCAAACACGTTTTTTCGTTGTGCATGACGTCAATGTTATGTCGGAGTAGGAGATTTTTCCAGTACGGTAACTCCCATAATATACTTTGCTTGCACCAGTTATGAATGTCCGATTTACCTGGAATTTCAACCTGTACCCCAGTTTCATGTATCTTTGGGTAGTCTTTTACAATTTCATATACCTCTTCACTTGTCCAAACCTTAGGTGGTAGCATACTCTCTACTCTGTTAGCTTTAAAGTTGTTTTTATCCGTTCTAAATTTATGATTGATATGTAGAAAACACCGATGACAGTCAAACCAAGAAATTTTCTTTCCATACTTTAATGAAAATGCTCGTGTTTCATTCATACAATAAGGACAAGCTAGACGTCTACATGTGCTCCAACCTGAAAGCATGCCATACGCGGGAAAATCACTAATAGTCCATAATAAAGAAGCAAACATACGAAAATTCCTTTTCTCGAAATTTCGTACGTTTCAACTCCTTCATTCCATAGTGTTTTCAACTCGTCGATTAGTGGTTGTAGATAAACATCAATTCATTGTGTCGGATCATCGGGACCGGGGATGACAATCGTTAGAAACATATATGGAGTTTTCATACACATCCATGGAGGTAAATTATAAGGAGTAATAATAATAGGCCATGATGAATATTTACTACCAAACTGAGAAAATGGCGAAAATCCATCCGTACATAAGCCAAGCCTAACATTACGGCTCTCTGCCGCAAATTCAGGATAAGTCTTATCGAAATGTTTCCATGCTTCTCCATCAGATGGATGTATCAAAGTTCCTTCTTCTGGTGTTCTCACACTGTGCCATCGCATATGACATGCTGTAGCAGAAGATGCATATAACCGTCGAAGTCTGGGAGTGATGGGTAAATAATGCATCCTCTTATATGGAACTTCTTTTCCTTTCTTTTTTCTTGGTTTGTATCTTTCCTCGTTACATATTTTGTATTTTGTAAGATGAGCGTCTTCTTTCCAATACAGCATGCAACCTTTTACACATGTATATATCTTCTGGTACGGCAATCCAAAAGCAAACATAAGTTTTTTTACTTTATAATGACTATCACACGTCAAATTATTAGGTGGCATGTGTCGTTTTGCAGTTTGTACAACTGCTGTAAATGCAGCTTCTGTAAGATTAAATTTCGATTTCATAGTGATGTATTCGGCGGTTACAGGTAATTCGGTTCTGCTTGTACATCCATCTCACAATGGCCTCTTAGCAGAATCCAATAAATCGTAAAAAAAATTAGCTTCCGCGCGCGGTCGGCTCTTCGTCAACATTTTCGTTCCCATCATCACCTTGGTCAAAGGTAGGAAACATTGATCGTGCAGCATCTTGCACCATGTTTTCTATAGGATTGGTCATAGTATTATCGTCCTCTAACACTACAGGATTAGGTGTAGGTTGAACAAGTTCTCCATGACAATCCCATAAGTAATAATTCGGCACAAAACCAAATTTGTACAAATGTACTTCTACTACATCTGGTTTCCAATGCTTCAGATGTTTGCACTTACTACACGGACAACGAATGTCTACATTATTTCGATTATTAGATTGAGAAAATCTAATAAATACATATACACCATTACAGAAACGTTCTTTTATTGATCCTTTCATACCTTTTCGAGGTTCATACATCCAACTACGATCGAGAAAATAATCGAACATATTTCCTGATTTGTAAAATGTAGGTTAGAAGATTGAATAACACACTTCATATTAAAGTCTTGTAAAAATTCGTACATAACCCTAAACTATTTTAACAAATTCAAATAAATGTTGCATTCAAATTTTCAATTCTTAAGTTTATTGTTTTTTTACTTTGACGACCGGTTATCCTACTTCCCATTACAAACACAATAACGTAATCATATTTTATAAATCATTTTAGGTTAAACGATTCTAAAAAAATTCGGCAGCACTTCCCTTTATTCACTGTATCGTACACAAATGCGTGTACACAGGGAAAAAAGGAAGTGCCATCGAAATTTTCTGAACCGTTTAAACTGAAATGATTTATAAAATATGATTACTTTATTGTGTTTGTAACTTGTCCAAATACTAGGACAAATCCAACAAATGTTGTATCAGATGAATATAGATGTCCGTTCTATGGAAAAACGAATATCCATATAATGATCATATACAACACTTGTCAGACGGGGCCAAAAATTCTCTAAGGGGTTCACATAAATAAAGCACAAATTAAAAAAGATTAATATTGAAGTATTAGTGGTCTGTAGTGAAATAATGATCTTAAATTTTATTTAGTAATGTAGCCAAATAGAATCCGTTTAATTATGAATCAAAATCCATGGAAACTATCAGTAACTCGGAAAATATGCCTTATCTCACAAATGGGAACTATAAGTTACTATTTTAACAACTACAAAAACTATTTTATAATTCATTTAACTATTTAAATATTTATTAATTAAATCTAAAATTTTAAAACGTATTTTAACTTTTGTTTAACTACATAAATTTTAATTAACGATTTTGTGAACTAAATAAGTAGTTAGCACTTACAACAGTATAACCAACATTATCGTAAACTTATCAATAAACATATTATTCAATAATCATGTACTATTTTTTGGATTTTAAATTAGCCATAATTTTTAACAACATAGTAAACAATAAATTCACTAATTAATACCACCAAATCAACACTAATTATCATCACCTAATACGCAATAATCACCATGTTCAAACACATAATCTACTAATTTTCTAAATTAGGTTTACCATTATATACCCAATTCAAATAATAAACTATATATCATAAACTAATAACATATATTCATCAATTCCAAACCCTTGAATCATCCAATTCCAAATCCATAAATCATCAACAAATTAATTTAAACCTAAATTAAACAAAGATAATGGAAAATAGGAGATACCGGCAAGTTTGGAGAGGTTGAAATTAGCGACGGAAGGTTGCGATGGCTCCTGGTGGCGGAGGGCGGTGGCTCCTGGCGGGGGGCGGTGGATCTGAGTGGATTTGGGGAGAGGGAGAATGAGAATGTTTTCTCTCGGGTAGCAGGTTTGTATAACGCGATAAATGGCGGCTAGCAACGACCGCTTTTTTTAGCCGTTGCTAGCCGTCGCTAGACTATGTCGCTTTCTGAAGCCTTTCTAGTAGTGTGTGTGTATATATATATATATGTATGTATGTGTGTGTATGTATGTATGTATGTGTGTATACACACGTAAGTGAATATATATATATATATATAGTTATTAGTTTAAGCTTTATATATATGCATATGCATTTTTTTATATCTCTATTGTATATTTAAATTTTTTTACCTCAAACTTGCAGGATAAACAACATTTCTGTATCCATTAGAAAAACCTAAAGCTGAATTCTTGGAGATATATGCATACTTCTAGATCTCCATAATGCTGCAGTCGAACCATGCTCATGGTTTAATGTAGTCTTAATAGCTGGAAAAGTTGCATCTTGTCTCCACTTCAATTACTTGGTATTATTCTCTTGAATAATTTACGTTGTTCTAGTCTATCATTTTGATTTCCAAGCAAATCACTTGAGGGATCTCTTGAGGGTACTTGGTATTATTCTCTTCAATTAGGTGTAGTCATTGCAGAATACAATTGAGCTAAATAGAGTTTAGTTACATATAAAAAATCATAAATGTTAATAAACTAAGTTTAATAGAACTTCAGTATTGAATTATTTTTATTTATTTTAATGAAGATAGCTTTAGTGAATATACTAAAAGATTTGGTGTGGATTTTGAAGGCTGCATGAGTCATTTCTTCTTTACTAGATATCGTATATGTTTTGTTACTGGATAAACATGGCCATTACAACCTGGTATCTTTACTAGATGCCATATCTGTTTTTTCCAGTATTACTATACATATTAGTATTATTTGTAAATAAATATGTAAAAGACACTGAAATGATATTTTATAGAAAGTTTTTTCTATGTATGAAATTAACCGGAGTCAACAAATAGGATATATCGTAAATTTACAAATCTTGTTACCGGTTTCATAGTAGCTAGGTGCTTTTATTAGTTGATGATTGTTGTGTAAATTTGTAGTTATTTGAACCTAGGGAAGAAGATGATCATGAAGAAATCGTTCAACAAATCGACATATGATATATTTGATTGAACTCATTTTACACAGCTACAAATAATAGTAAGGTATTTTCATTTTCCATCTTTTTTTCCGATCATGCATCAATGCTTTGTACATGCATCACCCTCTGTCAGCCAAGAAATTTCGGAAATTTTCTTAGCATTTAGAGCTATTATTTTATTATGTTCTTTTTGTTAAATTTGGGTGATTCAAATATATGCTAAAGAAGAAAAGAATTTAGCTAATTGATCTTATCAATAAATTAAGTTATACGTGGAAAGAAAAAGATTAAAGTTATGTGTGATTGCTTTTGAAGAAAGAAAACTAATTAGTTAGCTAATTCGTTAATTAGTCAAAAGATTTGTTATATGGAGATAGAAAAGTTTATATATGGATATTCAATCAAATAAGGAAAATTATGGAAATCAAGATCATCATTATACATTTACGTAGAAATCAAACAATGGATATTTGAAGAGGTTTCAAGACAATTGCACAATTAATTTTCTTAATTTTCAAGTAATCCTTCATTCTCAAAGTGTCATCTTCATAATGTACCAGAGAGCATTCTCCATTATCCTTTTACTCAGTAAACCCTAATTTCTATAGTCAAATCAAATTAGGGGTTTTAAGTATAAACAAGTCTTTGGAGAAATTGATTATTCAATTTGTAATTATATGTTAGTCTCTCCACTTTACTACCTATAATTTTGTAATTTCTCCTTTTTACTATCTTGGGTCCGTGGACGTAGGCAATTTGGCTGAACCACGTTAAATCTTTGTGTTCTTTACTCTTTTATTTTTCTTTGTTTGGTGACTATTGTTCATTGAATTGGTGGTTGATAATTAATCGGCAAGCTAGATCCTTTTGGTTGCTTCGGCGCATAAGCCTAACTATTCCATAATAGTTTGACATTAGTGTAAATTAACTAAAAGTTTACACAATGGATTGGTATCATTGTTCATTGAATTAGTGGTTGCTAATTAATCGACAAGCTAGATCATTTTGGTTTCTTCCGCACATAAGCATAACTATTTCACAACAGTTTGGCATTAGTGCAAATTAATTAAAATTTTGTACAACGGATTGGTGTCAAAGCTTGACATCTTGTTCTAGATTAGTTATCAGTGGCAAATTCTTCTAGTATTGGTATGAAAAATTATGGCGTCACCAAATTTTGCTAGAAAATGAGTTTTTGGGACATGGAAGGTATAGACTAATGAAGGTGTTCTTCAGCAACAACATCATTCATTTAGGGAAAGAGATAAAAGCCAAAAGCACCTTGGAGGTAGATGAGATATGCATAGGTCTCACTTTATGGGTCTTAGAAAGGGTATTTTCTATTATTGTAAGAAAAAAGGGCATTTCATATTGGATTATCCGACTCTTAAAAAGAAGAGAGAAGAAGGAGAAAGATTCAGTTTCAGCAGCAGTTAGATCAGATGTAGATACAAGCGATAATGATACATCATTATTTTCAACCAGTATTTCACCTTTTGAGAGTACAAATTGGATGATTGATTCAAGAGCCTCTTGTCATATGACACCAGATAGAAGCTGTTTTGATAGTTATAAGAAGATTGATGGTGAAGCAGTTCATATGAGGAATGACACATCTTGGAATGTTGTGGGCGTCGGAAGTGTGAGGTTTAAGATGCATGATGGTGTTATTAGGACTATCACGAATGTTAGACATGTTCCAGTGTTGCGTAGAAGTGTGTTGTCAGTTGGAGTTTTGAGTAGACTTGGTATGAGGATAATAATAGATGGAGAGAATCTGAGAGTGGCAAAGGGTTCCTTGATAGTGGTGAAAGGGATTCTAGTTGATAGTGGCAAAGGGTTCCTTGACCGTTTTCATAATGCTTCATAAATAAATGTAAACCACTATAGAAATATACAGTAGCAAGGTACAAATGCTATGAAAAATTATAGTAGCAGAAAAAACCACTGCGAAAAACGAAGAACGATGCAAGTAAACCGCTACTAAAAAATGTTAACTTTGCAGCAGCTGATAAGCGCTACAGAAATAAACTTTTGTAAAATTTCTAAAACACTACAATATATCAAGTTTTTGTAGCATTTTTACAACGCTACAAAAAATTTCAGACTTTTAGTAGCATGTCGTATCACAACGTTTATCAAAACGCACTAAATGTTTTGATAGCGTTTTTTCAAGGCTACGAAAGGCATTTTTTGGTGTAGTGATTAAAATTAAATTAAAACAACACTCCTTATTAATAATCACTAATTATGATTTAGTGCAAATACATTGTTCATTAAATAAAAATAAGATCCAGTGCAAATTAATTGGGGGAAATGGGTATGGAATAGGGTTGTTATGGTAACGGTAAATTTACCATTACCATACCATTACCAATCAATCAGATACCATTATTGATTGATATCGGTATACCAGTTTAATTGGTATGGTAATGGTAAATTTACCATTTTCTACGGTAAATTATCGGTAACATTTCTTCAAAACCAGTGATAATGGTAAATTTACCAGTCGATTTAAAACACATGTATATTCATATGATATGCTTTAATATAGACATTTAGCAGCAAAAAAATGACTAAATTTAGTTCAGTAATCATGTCAAATAATGCCAATACATTTCTTTTCTTTCTCATTTATGCCTTTTATTAAATAACACTATAAATAGTATACTAAAAATGCGCTATAGTGTAGAAACATGTCAAGTTATGGATTTTTTGGACAAGTGATAATTTACCATTACCAGTGTGACGGTTACCAGATTATCGATATACCGGTCTTCGGTATACCAGCCGATTGGTACTAGTAAGCAATTTTAGATTACTAGTAAAAATGGTACGGTAATGGTATTTGTCAAATGGTAACAGTAACCACTACCATAAGAGCCCTAGTTTGGAATGCATATTGCCCCAAAAGTATAATTTTCTCTTATGGATGATCATGAAAAATTCTACTCATAATTTCAATAACCTAGCAGCCAGAGGTATCACTATCAGGAATGCTTGTACTTTCTCCAATGATAAATAAGAGGACAACTTGCATTTATTCTTTAATTGTAAGTACATCCACAGACTTTGGAAGAAATACTAGAAAGAGGAGGAATACATAACCTGGTTTGGGACAGCAAGCAGGAGTGCAATCAAGCATTTAAAGCTACAAGATGGAAGGGCTCATATTTTATTAGTTTGTTTATTTTCTTAGAGGTTTTCATACATGTCATTTGGAAGGAAAGAAATGGCCAAGTATTCAAGGAGTAAGCAATTCCAAGGAAGCATTATTTTCTGTTATGCTTAAGGAAGTGAGACCGGTTATGAGTAACTGCAACTTTGAAATGGAGGACGAATATAGATGCCTGGATTTGTTAGGTTATTTAGGCATTGGTTTGTGTTTTCTATTGCCTGTATTCGTTTTTCCATCTTTTTCCTTTTCTTTGTGTTTTAAGCATTTCTTCTGTGGGTTATCTTTGCATTTCTTGTTGTTTTTTTTTGTATTTCTGTGTTTGTTCCCATGAGTATCAACTTGTTAATCTCATTTCTTTTCCCTTTCTCTTAGTACAATAAATTGGTAAGGGGCAATCAATCCTGCTAGCTTTCTAAAAAAGGAATCTTTTGGAATCTTCCTTTTTTTACCTCATTGCAAATGATCTTGATCCAACATTCCGTTCATACATATCATTTTTATTTTCTTATATAAATCATTTATGATTTACGATGAGTAAATTAAGCTAGTCAAGATTTTATTAAGATAAAATCGGTACATGTATTATACATATAAGTTTAAAATATACCATTAACTCAACAACTTAATTAACCTATATGAAGTTGACTTTATGAAAAACATTTCATTAAATGTTACTATATGTGAAACAAAACAGAAATCATTAAGAATGTTGGTTTTCCTATATTTTCATAGACCTATTAATTGCCTCCTAATTAAAGCTTATACTTATTAAAACTCTCTTAGAAAATAAAATGAAAATTCATTATTAAATAGTATTTATGTAAAATTGACTTAACACCAAAGAATAGTGATCTAATAGAGCCTAGGATCCTGAGGGTGATCATAGTGCTAGTTTTTAGGAAGTGAAATCTCTGATCGTCTTATATGCAAAGTTCATAACTAATTCAGATCATAAGCCACATGTAGATACAGTAGAAATCAAGAAGTAGTGTGCAGGAAAAGGAAACAATGCTAGATCATAAGCCTACTGTGATAACCCTGATTTTTGTGAGTAATTTCATGATTTAATTTAGTTTGTGTTTGTTTGAAATTGCATTGAAAAAAATAGGAATAGGAAATTGATTTACAGATACATGGTTTAAAACATGTACATGTACACAAGACGATGCACACACATGCACACAGATTTCTGTGTAATAAGAATTTAGCAGAAATCAATAGATAAATTAAAATAACTGATTTAGAAATACATATGCATGAAGATAGAATTGTATCCTTAAAAAAAAATAGGGTACAAAGAAAATAAAAGACTTAGGTATGCATGTGTTATACATGTCTACAGTCAACCAATTTCTGGAAGAAAACAGAAGTTACATAGAAATGGCATGAGTCCTTAAACAAACACTTTATCCATTTCTGGTAATTTCTTTAATTTAGGAAATAAGAAGTCATGGATATAACATGACCCGGGAAAAGATTAAAAGAATGAGGCTTATTTCTGAAAATGAAGACAAGGACCACATACCCTCTTATTTTTTTGAAAGCAGGCTATGTTATGTATGGGGTAGAACTGACATTGGGTAAATTCCATAAACCCTAGAAACAGCCAAGATTTATATAAAAGGCCTAGTATAGTGAGACCATACACATTTTCTTCATTAACCTAGAAAAAAAATATATACAAGACATAAACCAGAAAAAAAAATAGGAGAAGGCAGAAGACTAAAAAGGGGTTCATAAGGCATAGGAAGAAGAAGGATTAATGTGAGTAACCTCACTGAAAACTTTGGCATTAAGTCCTGAATATTGAGGCAGCCTATTTGAACTAATCATTCATTTTCTTTTACAAGTTATGTCTTATGGTTTGATGACTTTGTTTTGTTAATGATCTGTTTAAGTATAGAACCCCTCTCTGATTTACCCAGAAAAAATGAGAGTCATGGATTCATGGTTCAAAATGTTTATCTGTGATATGGGTTAGCTTTGAGATGGAGTGATTTCTTTTATAAGTTTTCTTTATAAAAATTTTTTTTTTATGAAAATCCCCGGATTCAAGTGGTGGGTATATGGTCTGAAGATAGAAAGAAATATGGGGCTGTAACATTGTGTTGTTGCTTATGTCTCATGTTGATTAAAACAAAAGAAAATGTAGAAGTGCAATGTTGTACATGTGCTGAGCTTCTATGTTTTATGAAATACCCAAATCAAATATACTTGTGGTTTAGCCAGACCATGAATCTGATTGAACCAGAGGTAAGAAAAGATAACCAGTAAAATACTTAGGACCATATACTTACATCTTGATCCACTGAAACTCATAGTCAAAAAAAATAATGTGCTAAGAAACCATATCTATTTTCATGATTAAATGTTTGCTTCTGAGAATATAACTTACCAAACTCTAGATGAATACATGTTGCTTGCATTATTTCTATTTCTCTGATTAAAAAGTGAGATGCAGAAGGGATTATCAAAGTTATGAAAAAAAAGAAATAGTACTTAGTAATTTAACTAAGGACTTGGGATCTTAGGGCTACAAAATATAGCTTGGCAAGGGGAACATTGCAAGCTCACACATGGTATGTTTATACCCAGGGGCCTGAGTGTGCTGGGTTAACAGAGAGATGTCCCAGGCAGTGTGTGTTTAAAAAGAGAAAGTAGCTAAAGAACCTATTATATTCGATAATGAACTTTAGAAATAGGTTCAGGAGAGGCCTGGGCAAAATCCCTGATGGCCAGTAAAGTTGAAAAGGGCATGATGACTGAATTGATGTCTGCATTTGGTTGGCTTATGATGTTTTTATTGATGAATCTTATGATTGTTTTCTATGAATTAAGTCATTGTGATCACATATATATAATCTGTTTAACACTGATATGAATGCACATGCCTCACAAAAACATGTACAAAGAAGATACTGAGTTTCTTATTCATACAAAGCACTGGAATATAAATGGAATTGAATATGATCATGTTTTCAGTTAGATTATTCATACCAGACAATTAGTCTGACCCTTTTGTGTTTGTGCACCATTGGGTGTCTCATATTTGTATGAGGCAGTTCATGGTTATTATGCAGGTAAATAAGAACATGGTTGATCAGGAATTGGTTTAGTTAACTACTTAAAGATTTGGATGCTATGTTTAAAAAGACTTTGCTGAAGTAAATCAAACATTCATGAGGAACTAGATTAAGACCTTTTGTTTAAGTTACTTTGAGAAACCAATGTATTGTTAATTGCTGTTTTGTAGTTGTTGAACTTATATATATCAGCTGAGACTATGTGCTTTGTTTCTACAAGATGTTTTGCTAAGAAAAATGAATGTTAAACTTCAAGAACAGTCAGGCTAATGGTAGAAAATTTGAGAATAAAGGATTTATGGATTGAATGTATATACAAAGAACCGACATAAGAAAATCCATGTATAAGTTAAGAAATAATTTTTAGACACTCTGAGACGTCTGTCATAAATATTTAGACGTCTGAGATCAAATTTAGACGTCTGTCATAAAAAATTTAGATGTCTGAATTTAGTTCAAAATGTTTTTCACTCTCTGTTTCAATTTTAGACACTCTGAGACGTCTGTCATAAAGATTTAGACGTCTGAGATTAAATTTAGACGTCTGTCATAAATATTTAGACGTCTGAGATCAAATTTAGACGTCTGTCATAAAAAATTTAGATGTCTGAATTTAGTTCAAAATGTTTTTCACTCTCTATTTCAATTTTAGACACTCTGAGACGCCTGTCATAAAGGTTTAGACGTCTGAGATCAAATTTAGACGTCTGTCATAAAAATTTTAGACGTCTAAACTGCTGATTTTGCCTAATTTGCCTATTGAGGAAAAGAAGTGTTAAGAATTACTAAGTAGCAACTGCATATGATTATGGGATTAATTCCCCTGACTTAAAAATCAAAAGATATGGAAAATGAGCTATGTGCTGGTTGATTTGAAATTCAAAGTTCAATCAGGATACACTCTTGCTAAACAACACTCTGATCCAAGCAAGAGGGTCACATACATCTTCATATGTATGTGAATATATTTATTGATGAACTGATATAAATATATTAGTAGAAAAGGAGGATCCTGGATTATTTAGTAAGAAGGCTAAATGACTCTAAGAGATTTATTGATGTAAAAAAAATCCTAGTAAAAATAATTAGGTGGAATTAGTTAGGGTCATTTCATTTGGTATCAGAGCTATGTTGTTAAATAACATAGCAAAAATTTTGTATGAACTTGTTTGCATTGGATGTATAGAAGTATTGATTGCTTTGGATGTTTTGATTGTTAATGTTTACACTATTGATATCTATTATGACAGAATAAGTGATAGATTAAAATGAGTAATCTATAGAATATTAGACAAAACAGACTAACCTAAGTATTATATCCATAGAGTTATGGTAGGACCCAGACATCAAAATGTAGGAACAAGTGAACCACCCATGGTGAATGTGCAAGAATTCATGAGAGCCCTAAGGGATGGAGTAGGCAATAGGCAGGAAAATCCACATGAGGAACTTTCCAAACTACTCAAGACTTTTACCAATCTTGGAGACAAAACTTTTGATGGCACAGAAGGAGTTATGGGAGTTCAAAATTGGCTCAGAATTTTGGAAAGAATCTTTGCAGACATGCAAGTTGAAGACCAAAGGAAGAGGCAAATTGCATCTAGGCAATTGAGAGGAGCAGCTTTGGATTGGTGGGAAGTTATCATAGCTGGAAGACCTGAAGGGGAAGTGACATGGGATAAATTTAAAGCAATGTTGGAGGGTAGATTTATCCCTGCATCAGCTAAAGAGTCTTTACTGGAGGAATTCATCAAATTGAGGCAAGGGACTATGAGTGTCACTGAGTACACTCAGAAGTTTGAATCATTGGCAAAGTATGGTGCAGTGCTCATCACTACTGAGGAAGCTAAGAATGGCAGATATATTCAAGGGTTGAACCCTAGCCTTAGTAGAGCCATGCTACCATACAAGGATAAAACTTTTGATCAAGTTTTGGATTTGACTCTGAGCATTGAACAACATGATAAAGCTAGAGAGAATTTCAGGGCATTCAAAAATAATCAAAACAAGAAGGGAAAGGGTAAATTTCACCCTTATGATAAGAAGAAAACAGACATAGCTTCCACCAAGAAACCAGAAGAAGCCAGAACTACTGAAGTAAAGAAGAAGATCACTTGTTATAACTGTGGCCAAGAGGGGCATATGAAGAATAGATGCACAAATGTTAGGCCTGCATCCTTCAATTGTCACCATTGTGGGAAGGAAGGTCACATAAAGAGGAATTGTCCAGACTTTAAGCAAGGAAGATTAGGGGCTTTGGAAGGGAAAGGCAAGGCAGCTGAGGGATCAAGTGTTGGAAAGCATGGTCAAGTTGAAGGTACTTTGCTTATTCACTCAATACCTTTAGCAGTAGTGTATGACACTGGGGCTACACACTCATTGATCTCTCATGATATTGCACAACAATTAAAATTGAATTGTATGATTGTTGATAAGCCGCTGTTAATTAGGAGCCCTATAGGTAGTTCATATGTTATGGGTATGATGTGCATGCAACTAGGACTAAATATAGTAGGACATGTGTTTGAGTCAAACCTATATGTATTGCAATATCCGGACATAGGGATTATTTTAGGAGTTGATTGGTTGAGTAGATATAAGGCTATCATAAATATGGAGACATCCACCATATCATTGAAAGTTTCAGATGGACAAAGAATAATTGTTTTTTGTGAGGCAAACAAAAATAGAGGTATACCCAACCTTTCTACATTGTCAAATGAAAAACCCATGCCTGCATTAGAAGAGATCCCCATAGTTAATCAATATGTTGATGTGTTTGGTGAAGTGAGGGGAGTTCCAAACCATAGACCGGTTGAGTTTTCAATCAAGATAATTCCAGGAGCTAACCCAGTGGTTAAAAGACCAACTAGAATGTGGCCTAAGGAGTTGATGGAGCTGAAAAAGCAATTAGTTGAACTAGAAGAAAAAGGTTTTATTAGACCCAGTAGCTCATCATGGGGAGCACCAGTAGTCTTTGTTAAGAAACAAGATGGATCCCTTAGGTTATGTATTGACTATAGGGAATTAAACAAAGTCACAGTTAAAAATAAATACCCCTTACCAAGAATTGACGATCTCTTTGATCAATTGAGTGGTGCAAAAATATTTTCTAGACTTGATTTAGCTTCAGGCTTTCATCAGATGAAAGTAGAAGAGGAAAGTATAAAGTATACAGCCTTTAACACCAGATATGGACTTTATGAATTTTTAGTAATGCCATTTGGTTTGACAAATGCTCCTTCCTATTTTGTTGATTTGATGAATAGGATTTTTAGAGAATACTTGGATAAGTTTGTATTAATATTTATTGATGATATACTAATTTATTCTAAGTCAGTTAGAGAGCATGAAAACCATTTGCACATGGTATTTGAGAAATTGAGACAGGAAGACTTGAAAGCAAAGTTTTCAAAATGCACTTTTTGGCAAAATGAAGTGAATTTTCTAGGCCATATCATATCAGAAAAAGGAATAGCTGTGGATTCCAATAAAGTCATTGCAGTACAAGCTTGGAAAAGGCCTACTAATGTCACTGAAGTCAGATCATTCATGGGAATGGCTGGTTACTATAGAAGATTTATAAAAGATTTTGCAAAAATCTCAATTCCATTAACCAGATTGACTAGGAAAAATCAAGTGTTCACTTGGACTGAGGAGTGTGAAAAAGCCTTTGGGAAATTAAAAGAAGCACTGGTACAAGCTCCAATTCTTAAGGTACCTGAGGGAAATGAAAACTTGGTGGTGTATACTGATGCAAGTGGACAAGGGCTTGGGGCAGTGTTGATGCAACAAGATCAGGTAATAGCTTATGCTTCTAGGCAGTTGAAATCAAGTGAGGTAAGGTATGCTACTCATGACCTTGAATTGGCTGCTATAGTGTATGCTCTTAAATTATGGAGACACTACTTGTTAGGAGCAAAATTTGAAGTGTATACAGACCATAAATCACTTAAATATTTGTTTTCACAAAAAGAATTAAATATGAGGCAGCAAAGATGGGTTGAACTCTTAGCCTCATATGATTTTGAAATATTGTACACACCCGGTAAGGCTAATAAAGTAGCAGATGCCTTAAGTAGACAACATGCTAAAGTGGATAGATTAATGATAGAAGAGTTTAACACTTTATCATTATTAATTGATTCAGAGATAGGAAGTAATAACATAGAAAATATGAGCTTATGCAGTGAGAATGTAGAAATGGGAAAATTAAGTTTTATTACTCTGGGATCAGAATTGAAAAATAAAGTTGTAAAGCTACAAGACCAAGATCCATTTTTATTTGAAAGGAAGACTCAAATATTAAATGGTAAGGCAGTGGAAGGTTTTCAGTTGAATGATCAAGGCAATTTGAGGAAAGGAGAAAGAATATGTGTTCCAGCAGTTGATGAGTTGAAGCAAGAAATCTTGGATGCTTACCACAAAAGTAAATATACTATACACCCAGGAAGCACAAGAATGTATCACAACCTCAAGAGAGATTATTGGTGGAGTGGTATGAAGAGTGCAGTGGCAACCTATGTATCTAAATGTATGATTTGCCAACAGGTGAAGGCTGAGTATCAAAAACCCTCAGGGATGCTTCAACCTTTGCAAATACCACAGTGGAAATGGGAAGACATATCAATGGATTTCATTGATGGTTTGCCTAGAACTAGGAGAGGAAATGATAGTATTTGGGTAGTGGTTGATAGGCTAACCAAGTCAGCCCACTTTATACCAGTGAAATCAGAAAGAAATGCAAATACCCTAGCCCAGTTATTTATTAAAGAAGTAGTCAGGCTGCATGTTATACCAAAGACTATAGTAAGTGATAGAGATACCATCTTCACTTCAAAGTTTTGGCAGAGTTTTCACAAGGCAATGGGGACTGATTTATGCTTAAGCACAGCATACCATCCTCAAACTGATGGCCAAACAGAAATTGTGAACAAATTGCTTGAAGACATGTTAAGAGCTTGTGTATTGGATTGGGGAGGAAGTTGGGAGGATCATATCTTTTTAGCTGAATTTGCATACAACAATAGCCATCATAGTAGTATAGGCATGGCCCCCTTTGAAGCTCTTTATGGGAGACCATGTTTATCACCCTCAAGTTGGCTTGAATCTGGAGAAAAGTGGTCTTAGGACCAGAAAATGTGAAAGAGACTTCTGAAAAGATAGCTTTGATCAGAAAAAGAATTGCTTCTGCCCAAGATAGGCAAAAGAAATATGCAGATCAAAGAAGGAAGGCAGTACAATATGATGTTGGGGATTATGTATTCATCAAGATATCACCCATGAAAAAGGTTCTAAGGTTTGGGAAACAAGGGAAGTTGATTCCTAGGTATATAGGACCATATAAAATCCTAGAAAGAATAGGAACAGTAGCCTATAAATTAGAGTTGCCAGAAGAAATGAGAGCAATGCATGATGTTTTTCATGTGTCTCAACTTAGAAGATGGGTTCATGATAAGGAGGCAATCCTAGAATCCTCTAAGGATGTGCAGATTGATCCTAGAATGATCTACGAAAAGGAACCAGTGGGCAAAATTTCTAGAGAAACCAAGAAATTGAGAAATAAAGAAATTAAATTAGTAAAAGTGCAATGGAGTCTTGACCCAAACGATTGCACATGGGAAGTGGAAGATAAAATCAGAAATGATTATCCACAACTGTTTGATTAAATGAAAGGTAAATTTATTTATATTAATGAATGTTTTGATTGAAATATGCATTATGATTTTTGTTTTAATATGCATAGTGTTTAATTAAGTGATTGGCTTGAGAATGGTTTTGATATCAGAAGTTGATTTTCTGAAGAAATGATACTTAAGTTAAGTATGAAAGAATTGTGGGACACAATTCCTAAAAGGAGGGGTAAATGTGATAACCCTGATTTTTGTGAGTAATTTCATGATTTAATTTAGTTTGTGTTTGTTTGAAATTGCATTGAAAAAAAATAGGAATAGGAAATTGATTTACAGATACATGGTTTAAAACATGTACATGTGCACAAGACAATGCACACACATGCACACAGATTTCTGTGTAATAAGAATTTAGCAGAAATCAATAGATAAATTAAAATAACTGATTTAGAAATACATATGCATGAAGATAGAATTTTATCCTTAAAAAAAAAATAGGGTACAAAGAAAATAAAAGACTTAGGTATGCATGTGTTATACATGTCTACAGTCAACCAATTTCTGGAAGAAAACAGAAGTTACATAGAAATGGCATGAGCCCTTAAACAAACACTTTATCCATTTCTGGTAATTTCTTTAATTTAGGAAATAAGAAGTCATGGATATAACATGACCCGGGAAAAGATTAAAAGAATGAGGCTTATTTCTGAAAATGAAGACAAGGACCACATACCCTCTTATTTTTTTGAAAGCAGGCTATGTTATGTATGGGGTAGAACTGACATTGGGTAAATTCCATAAACCCTAGAAACAGCCAAGATTTATATAAAAGGCCTAGTATAGTGAGACCATACACATTTTCTTCATTAACCTAGAAAAAAAATATATACAAGACATAAACCAGAAAAAAAAATAGGAGAAGGCAGAAGACTAAAAAGGGGTTCATAAGGCATAGGAAGAAGAAGGATTAATGTGAGTAACCTCACTGAAAACTTTGGCATTAAGTCCTGAATATTGAGGCAGCCTATTTGAACTAATCATTCATTTTCTTTTACAAGTTATGTCTTATGGTTTGATGACTTTGTTTTGTTAATGATCTGTTTAAGTATAGAACCCCTCTCTGATTTACCCAGAAAAAATGAGAGTCATGGATTCATGGTTCAAAATGTTTATCTGTGATATGGGTTAGCTTTGAGATGGAGTGATTTCTTTTATAAGTTTTCTTTATAAAAAAAATTGTTTATGAAAATCCTCAAATTCAAGTGGTGGGTATATGGTCTGAAGATAGAAAGAAATATGGGGCTGTAACATTGTGTTGTTGCTTATGTCTCATGTTGATTAAAACAAAAGAAAATGTAGAAGTGCAATGTTGTACATGTGCTGAGCTTCTATGTTTTATGAAATACCCAAATCAAATATACTTGTGGTTTAGCCAGACCATGAATCTGATTGAACCAGAGGTAAGAAAAGATAACCAGTAAAATACTTAGGACCATATACTTACATCTTGATCCACTGAAACTCATAGTAAAAAAAAATGTGCTAAGAAACCATATCTATTTTCATGATTAAATGTTTGCTTCTAAGAATATAACTTACCAAACTCTGGATGAATACATGTTGCTTGCATTGTTTCTATTTCTCTAATTAAAAATTGAGATGCAGAAGGGATTAGCAAAGTTATGAAAAAAACAAATAGTACTTAGTAATTTAACTAAGTACTTGGGATCTTAGGGCTACAAAATATAGCTTGGCAAGGGGAACATTGCAAGCTCACACATGGTATGTTTATACCCAGGGGCCTGAGTGTGCTAACAGAGAGATGTCCTAGGCAGTGTGTGTTTAAAAAGAGAAAGTAGCTAAAGAACCTATTATATTTGATAATGAACTTTAGAAATAGGTTCAGGAGAGGCCTGGACAAAATCCCTGATGGCCAGTAAAGTTGAAAAGGACATGATGACTGAATTGATGTCTGCATTTGGTTGGCTTATGATGTTTTTATTGATGAATCTTATGATTGTTTTCTATGAATTAAGTCATTGTGATCACATATATATTATCTGTTTAACACTGATATGAATGCACATGCCTCACAAAAACATGTACAAAGAAGATACTGAGTTTCTTATTCATACAAAGCACTGGAATATAAATGGAATTGAATATGATCATGTTTTCAGTTAGATTATTCATACCAGACAATTAGTCTGACCCTTTTGTGTTTGTGCACCATTGGGTGTCTCATATTTGTATGAGGCAGTTCATGGTGACTATGCAGGTAAATAAGAACATGGTTGATAAGGAATTGGATGAGTTAACTACTTAAAGATTTGGATTCTATGTTTAAAAAGACTTTGCTGAAGTAAATCAAACATTCATGAGGAACTAGATTAAGACCTTTTGTTTAAGTTACTTTGAGAAACCAATGTATTGTTAATTGCTGTTTTGTAGTTGTTGAACTTATATATATCAGCTGAGACTATGTGCTTTGTTTCTACAAGATGTTTTGCTAAGAAAAATGAATGTTAAACTTCAAGAACAGTCAGGCTAATGGTAGAAAATTTGAGAATAAAGGATTTATGGATTGAATGTATATACAAAGAACTGACATAAGAAAATCCATGTATAAGTTAAGAAATAATTTTTAGACACTCTGAGACGTCTGTCATAAATATTTAGACGTCTGAGATCAAATTTAGACGTCTGTCATAAAAAATTTAGATGTCTGAATTTAGTTCAAAATGTTTTTCACTCTCTGTTTCAATTTTAGACACTCTGAGACGTCTGTCATAAAGATTTAGACGTCTGAGATCAAATTTAGACGTCTGTCATAAATATTTAGACGTCTGAGATCAAATTTAGACGTCTGTCATAAAAAATTTAGATGTCTGAATTTAGTTCAAAATGTTTTTCACTCTCTGTTTCAATTTTAGACACTCTGAGATGCCTGTCATAAAGATTTAGACGTCTGAGATCAAATTTAGACGTCTGTCATAAAAATTTTAGACGTCTAAACTGCTGATTTTACCTAATTTGCCTATTGAGGAAAAGAAGTGTTAAGAATTACTAAGTAGCAACTGCATATGATTATGGGATTAATTCCCCTGACTTAAAAATCAAAAGGTATGGAAAATGAGCTATGTGCTGGTTGATTTGAAATTCAAAGTTCAATCTGGATACACTCTTGCTAAACAACACTCTGATCCAAGCAAGAGGGTCACATACATCTTCATATGTATGTGAATATATTTATTGATGAACTGATATAAATATATTAGTAGAAAAGGAGGATCCTGGATTATTTAGTAAGAAGGCTAAATGACTCTAAGAGATTTATTGATGTAAAAAAAAATCCTAGTAAAAATAATTAGGTGGAATTAGTTAGGGTCATTTCACCTACGTCCACTTAATATCTTTTGTTATGATTCTCTGATTTACAATTGCTATGACACTTGCCAAATCTCTTTAGATCGGTTATAGCAGTTGTGGATACTAGATTTGTTATTGACAACTCTGATGTCGTAGATCTTAGGGTTAGTCGACCATGATGTTGGATTATGGATTGGATGATTAAAGGTAATTAGATCTTAGGGTCGGCCATGATGTTGGATTATGGATTGGATGATTGAAGGTAATTAAATAAGATTGAGATAATTCCTTGCCATCCAAAGTGCTTTAGTAAATCTGTTCAGCTAATTCGGTTAGGTAGTGTTTTTTTAAATTGAGTAATTAAATGGTTGTACATGGTTGTACTACAAGTTTTAGGTAGTGTATAATGTACTACAAGTCAACAATGTCCAGTAGTTAGAATCACGCACTACGTAGGATTCAAACACCTAATGGTCCAAAGCCAGATCACCTAACCACTAGGATAGTAGCGCCGGACTCGATTAGGCAGTTTCTAGTGCTTAAAACTTTTCTGCTATTACTGTTCATCCATTGTGTATCTATAGGTATGATATTATGAAGGAATGTGATCGGTACTTCCTACAAAATTGGTACTTTCCATGTATGACCAAGTCAATTCAGTATAAGTCGGTTCGGTGGAAGTCGGTTCAACGAGCACACTACCAAATCGTTTTTCCTATTCGGCACTTACCCACTATCAAATAGTTTTTGTTGTTTGGTTCTGAACTGCTCTTCTTTGCACCATAGCTTCATTTTAAACTAAAATTGAGTGGAACTTTGACCAATCACTTTGTATCGTCGAGTAGAATATTTCAGTGCCTTCAGATGTTCCACTGGAGCCAGTGGCTCTCAAAGGTGGAGCCCAAATCGATCAGGTGGAGGATAGATTTTAAGACAATCATATTTTTCAATCTGTAGCTTGGATTGAGATGCTGTTTCGACCAAGGTGTATCTCCCAATTTCAGGCATATTTTCAACTAGTTTGAATCTATTCCGATCGAGACAGCGCCAAACATGTCCCTAACAAATACTAAATTAAATTTCTTATAGTAGAAAACACTCAAAGTTCATACATTTTACATGACAAATTATATATCTTTTGGCGATGAATAAAGTACACACTTATCAAAGAAAACGTTGGAATAAATTTTTGAAGATTTAGATATTTATTTACGTTGAAAGTTTTCTTTACGCTCTATATCAATATGATCTAAATAAGATCAACGTATATGTATACACACGTATATGTCTAATTATTTTTTCGAACTTTTGAATACAAAAAATAATTATTCGCAAATATATCACGTTGTTTTTTGAAATGTCCTAAATTATTGGATCTATCATGATCCACAAATCCATAAACTAACCACAGAAAAGGTACATAAAATTATAAGATCTATAGGCATAAAGAAATAAATAAAAAATAAAAAATAAATTTTGATTATATCAACTTTTCATCGTACCCTCTCCAGAGTAATCGTTGATTCACATAGATATAAATTTTCTCAAAATCGTAGTTTTCGTTCTCCAAATGTCTCAACCACCATCACGAGAAATGGATTTAAATTCCGCTTTCAAATTGTTGGAATTTGCGGAGTAGGAATAGTAAACGATATTCGATAAAACATTATTGTGTCACGGACAAACCACTTTCATGAAAACGAAACTTAGTACGACTACGTTACAATTGATAATGTCGTTTGGTTTCCCCAGCTAACATAAATATTCTTCAAACTTGTCCACTAAAGGTTGAAAGATTTGAAGAATTTCAAAAATCATTGCCTAAAATTTTACTTATCGTTAGAAAATTATTTTGATCGAATGAATTATTTAAAATAAAGAGACGTGAATGTGAATTTGTTTAGTGTATTGTTGAGAGTGGAAGTAAATAGGATCGAAGAAAATCAAACATTGATTTTTTTTTCCTCTGTTTTTCCTACACAAATTAATCACAATAAAAAAATAGAAACGATTACCCATTAATATAGAATACAAAAGTTTATGTAAATTGATAAACATTAAATTATATAATATATCCAACACTCCTAACCAGGTGAAATCTTCGTCCCCTTTTACTTATTTCAAGTGTCACACAGATCCTGATCATTAATTTTTCATCCTCAACTATTCATATGATATGGTGGATCCCACTAATTTA
Source organism: Allium fistulosum (assembly GCA_030737815.1). NCBI lineage: Eukaryota > Viridiplantae > Streptophyta > Magnoliopsida > Asparagales > Amaryllidaceae > Allium > Allium fistulosum. Next base: position 603,042,993 of record CM060903.1, read on the forward strand.
TCATTTTGTTGTAATAAATGGCTGCGATTTCTCGTGACATATGTGACAGGTAAGAAGGGGACAAAGGAATTGAACTGAACTCGTAACCAACTTTTTGTCCTCAAGCACATAGTACTTACGATTCTTATACTCAACTTGGTGTTTAATTACAGTAACACTGATTTCTCTTCTAATTTACCTGATAGGGGCGGAGGCTACCGCACAGACAGGCACAAGGAGAATTTCGAACATCTCCTGCATAAAGACAAGATTTTGCAGCTGGATATGAATAATCAAAGAGTTTCGAAAGATTTCTACAAAATCAACATCAACAATTTTATCTATCACTTATCTGTTTGGGACAAAGGAGAATGCAGCAAGCATTATGCTAATGAAGAGCTTACTGCTGGAGATAACAGTAAGAGTTACACTGATAGCAAGTTTGCTACAATCGATTACTTCGATTTCTGCTCATCTGCTCACTCTTTCGACTACAATAAGCAAAAGCCCCTACTTAGGCCTGAGATTCAAGGCATCTCTAATCGAGTTCCCTCAAACATTAGGGATGGTTTTCATCTGAGATATCCATCAAGAATAAAAAGCAAAAAGAACAGAGAACCTCAGATCCGCTTTATTCGCGAACAATAAAGCGTGACACACTCGATATCAATGATGAAGATAGCAAGGGAAAGGACTTTACATGAAAGCCTCCATGATCTCCCTGATTTGTTTCAAAATCGCCATGAATCGTTATGGATCGCACTTTCCCTCAGTGTTTTTTTTAGGGTTTTCGTTACTGAGTAATAGAAAACCTTCTCAGTAATAGAAAGCCTCCATGGCTGTGGTTGCTCCTCTGGTGTTCTCCTCTGGTTTTCCACCTTCTTTCGGGTGGAGCTTGTTATGCTTTTCGCCACCTTCTCAGGGTGGTGGCTTTGTCGGTTCTCTCCCGGTGGTTTTTGGCCAATTGTTATGGGTTTTCTGTTGAGCGTGTTTTGATATTGGCTGGTTTTCGGTCCTTTCTTTGTCTGGTGGTGGTTGGTTTTCTATCAGGTGGTCTGGCCTACACCGTCTTGGGTGTAGCGGGGAAGTTGGTTCTGCGGGATGTTGTTCCTCTTGGTTCATCCGGGATTATTTGTATTCTTCTGGCAGTGGATTTTGGTTCCTTTTTCTTCTTTCTTGTACACTTGATAGGCTTGTATCTGTTTTCGGTATTTTGGAAGGCATTTTTTCATATGCCTTTTTTCTTTCTGTGAGCTTTCGGAGAAAGGCTTTTTTTCTCCTTCTAGTTATATATATATTTCTTAAAAAAAAAAGTAATAAAAATGTTGCGGCGAGGGTTTGATTTGTGTTTGTTTTGGGTAGGGTTTACCCTACCTGTTTCTTTCTGGGCCTTGGGCCAAATTTTTATTTGTTTCCAAAAAAAACATAATATGTATAATTCCTGGTAATCAACTTCGGGCTTGACGACATAATTGGTAGAATTCTTCCTCAGGTCAACGTCCTACTCACCAACTTAATATGAAAAATAAGAATTCATTTTTATAATGGGAACAAATTATCATGTAATATTTTACAACGATGGCAAAAACTTGCGATGAAAACTGAATGACACGAGCAGACGAAATAAGCCTTAAACAAAAATTTGCACTTACATGGTCTTATCTACATCAAATGAAAAGAGACCTAATGTTCAAGAACAGATATCATAAACTACAGGCTATAGCAACATAACTCATCTTCATTTGTTTTGGATAATCTCTTGGGAATAGATACTGGTAGTATCAATTATGCGCCTTATGATTCCCTCTTTCAATGATTTCTCATCCCAGTCTGATACCTATATTTTGTAGGAGGAGTGTACAATTAGCAAAATTAATGTATGTTTATATCCATGTTCAAAGTTTATAGATGTTGAATTCATATTCCATCATTCACTTGAAGCAACCAGAAATATGCAGTCGTTTTTTAGGCTGATCGGAATCTAAAATGAGCTTATCACGCAGGCATTTCAAATTAGAAAAATTAACAGCTACACAAAACAAAAACAATATTATGTATGTCTAGCTATAGTTTAATGGCAAGTGGTATTGTTTTCATACCTTGATGTCAAATTTTATGCTGGTACATACGCATGGAACCATTTGCTTGTAATACTTGTTTGCATCTAAAGATATCAAGCTGGTGACTCCACTTTGCTTCAGATATTCAAGAGCATGGAGAACTAATTCAAGTAAATCACACTGGACCCTCACATGAATCCTGATGCTCACCCTCTGAAGGCCAATCGCTAAATCAGATACTTCTATTACTTGGATTCTAACAGCATCCATAGATTCATCGGTATCTCCTTCATCATCTTCTTCCAATTTATTATTTTTCTCAAGCTCAAATATTTGAGCCTCTAATCTTTTAAGATAATCCTTAGTTTTGCATAGAACTGATACCTTGTCTTTCTATTGTACACACAAAATAGGCATAGCTTAAAACTAACATATAAAATAGAGGTATGTATATGTGCGCCATGTAGTGTACTTTTGTAACATAGACATACTTGCTCAGACTTATAGAATTCGAAGATACATACATAAATAAGTTACGTACCTTAGAACTGGGAGGAAGTAACTTTTTTAGTTCATAAAAAGAGTCATTAAGTTTCTCACGCCTCCTCCTCTCTGATATAATATGATGCGGTTGATTCCTACTTGGCTGCAATTCAGAGTCGTCTCCATTCCTTTTCAAACCGATTTTTCTCAGAATATCAATAGTGTTCTTCATCATCTTTTGGCCACCAGCTGAATCTCCTTTTAATTCATACGTATGTGAGATAGCTGACTTGTATGGACTGAATCCTAAACTAGTTTTTTCTTGATTTTGAATCAGATCCATAACTGAACCAGAAGGCTGTGAAGAAGTAGAAGATAAAATGGAACACAAAGCTTCTGTGATCATTATCTCATCAAAGGCCGGAGTTGGAAATTTAACGTGATAGTGCTTATCAGAAGCTAAAGAGGACCCACTGTTGATGATCGATGACAAATCAGAACTGCTTGAAGAGAGAGAGTGTCTTAAGGAAGATGACGACATGTACTCATCTATTTCCGAGTAGAACTCTGTAGAGTATTCTGAAAACACATGCTCCATGTTTCTTTGCTCCATGATCATAGACAGCGGTTACAAAAGATTATATATTATTAAATTTTCTTAAGCATAATTAACAATGAAGAGTGAGGACTGTAACCATCGAATATCAACTTTATATCGGTCTCTCTTTGGTCATCTCGAGCTCGGGACAAAGTCCCAACTTGACTGATATGTTGTATGTTTAATTGTGAGTAAAGCTTGTGAATTTGGTTAACTGCCATCATGTTTTAAATAGTCTTAAGTTTTACGTATATCTTATGTTACAAGTGGGTCTGATCAGGTCTATTATACCTCGTCAATTATATATTACACTGCATGGAGTTGGAAGAGTGGTCAAATCAGGAGGCTAAAACATTTACCACATTATTATAAATCAGCTTACTCTAGATGCAAGTTTGATTAGTTAAAAGTTGTCTGCTTCACCAAACCCAGTATTATCAATCATATAATAGAAGACTATGTTATTTTATCTTAGCCAATCCTACTGCTATTGCTCAAAATATAAAGAAAAAAGTTATAAATTTTATTATTAGATTCTCAAATTCATTAAATAAACTTTACTAACCATATACAGTATTTTATGAACATATGCTAAACTTTCAACATATATACTCACAAAATCTTATTTCTAGATTATTATAAGTATATGTATGTAATGTTCAAAGTTAACTTTTGAAAAACAACTTAAATTAATATTATTAAATGTTGAAAAAGTCTTTCAACAGAAACGAAAAAAATTTGAAATTCATTTGCATTAGGAAATTATCCTATATTTGGAAAAACAGATAAGAATGTGAATATTTAGGTATCCGCGTTTGGAAATTATCTGTTATATTTTTGTCAAGATAGTAGTGTTTTAGTATAACGAATGATAGGTATTTGTTGTTTTATCAAGATAATATAGTTTATATTATATGTATAAAAATGCATATTCACCGCACAAAATTACCTTTTAACATCATATCCATTTATATTTTGTACATCTATAATCATCGGGGTCGAAACAATTTTATGTTAAAGTAAAATTGTCTATTAGTATCTTTAGATCCCATTGGAGTAGACATTGTAATTTAGCTTTTTTGAATGAGTCGCAAACTAGGTCACTTTCTTTAAGATATTTCGCAGCTCTGCTTAAAGTTGTGCAAGGTAGACGATTAACCACGTCGTCCTTAGGATAAAACAATCTAGATTTTGATTTTGTATTGGTATTTGTTTGCACAAACCAAATACTATTCGTCGTTTACCTTTGTTAAGCTTGGAAGAAATTAGTTGTTTATCAAAATAATGTAGAAAATGGAATGTTATTCACCTTATCAATCTGCTTATGGTTTCTTATTATATATATAGCATACGACGAGCATAACCATTTTTTCCTAACGTGGAGGAGATAACAGCGTGCAGAAAAAATTGAGAACAAAGAACATGGATGATGGACTTGATCTCTCTTGATTTACTACATAATAAAAACATGTCAATTTTTAAAAATAACGGTTCAAAAATATCTTAATTTTATCTAATATTTTTTGACCAAAACATAATGTATCACACTATAGAACCAAGCAAACCGTAACCCTATCCAATCCAACTCAACCCTGATTGATCGGACGGAAGGATAGACTGCGCATGTGTATGTTATCTAGCATGGCTTCCCTTCTCAATACAAAAGAAAACACTAATTGTCCATAGAGCCTAATATGACTTCTGAGTATCCTATATTTAATTAGAATTCTTTCATAATATCCAAGATGTTGGACTACACCAATATAAGAAGCCTTAAGGCACTTCCAAAAAAAAATTAAATAATTCATTTTCATGACAATATTTCCAACATCCCCCCACTTGAATTTTTAAAAATATTTTCTTAAGAAATATTCGAATACATACAAGACTGTGCATAAATAAAAATATCTTTTGACATGAATAGTTGCGTAGTGAGTGAGATTCAGATTATACTAGAGTAATACATATTCCTGAACACTATCCCTAACATCAAACCACACACTATCCTTTCATAATGTAGTTAAAAGTCTGTGCATTTATAGCCATGGATGTCTATCCTAGAATAGTAGAAACTCTAGAAAAATTTTGTCCGAAATGTCACAGAAAACGATCTTATTTCTACATTCACATAGGTGAGTCTATCAAGAGTACTCTTATAGATAGGTATCCCACTCTATATAGAGTATGGATCTTATTAAAAGTATATGTTAACTCATCATTTTATCAATTCATGATTTCGTGCTTCTATTTTTTTCAAAGGATGATTAAACACATATCAACTCACAACATGTTATTACGCATTGAACCTATTTTTTGGAATATTTAGGTAATGTTTGGTTTAAAACGAATTTTGTGTTTTCGGTTTTAAATATGTATGTCAAACATGAGAAGAGTGGAGGGATGATGGAGGAGATGAAAGAAAGACGGAGGGAAGGACGGAAGGGATAGAAGTACAATGGAAGAATGCATAGTTTCTCGTGCTTGTGTTCTTTTCAAAACACGGAAAATAAAAAAAAAAGTTGTTTTCTATTTTGTATGTTAACTTCATTTTCTAAATTGGTTATTTTCGACAATATACATGCATCATGTGCGTTTTTGTATGGACGAAAACTCAAAACTAAAAATAAAAAACCAAACACTACCTTAGTCTTTAGGTTGTTGCCGTTGGAGGTAAATTTGGACCAGTCTTGAAATGGGCCCAAACTTATTGGAAAATACGCTTAAGGTCTGAAAATGCACCTTGGTCGAAACTACGTCTCAATACGAGCTATGGATTGATAGTGGTTCTCTTATGCAAGCCAAGAAAGCCAGTCTTCCTTAAAGCTAGTGTTACTCGTACTGCCATTCAATATCCATATCCATCCGTGTTTTTATGGTCATTTCCTTACGAATTTTGAAGAATGCTACACAAATGGAACATTCGAATGCATTCGAGTGTTTTACTCAATAATACGATGCTATCGATTCAAGTTTCACAAAATTCCAACATAAAATAAAGAAGTTTTATGGCATAAAGAAAATTGGTTTGATCTTGATGATCATGTTAGGTATCTAACAAAATTATACCAAATAGAAATAGTAAAATAGAATAAATCGACCAGAATTTGCTAAGCCAAGAAAATAGTTGGTAGGCTTGAATCTATTCAAACCAGAATAGAACTAACCGAAAAGATTTAGGAAAAAATATATATACCTAACATAATTTGTTGAATAGAATGTGCCTAATAGAATCAGCTGAACAAAATTAACAGAATGGAATTAGCTACACAAAATATGTCGAACAGAACATTTTACACCTATAAATAGCCCCTAGCATCACCTGTATAGCGATAGAATTTTCTAGGAGCCTATATACCTCACTGGCTAGATCCTAAGAGCACTGAGAGCACTACTGGGAAGCAAAGGACCATCCAGAAATACCAGTACAAATATAAAGTGATCAAATCCACCATCCAACAATAACCACTATAGACTGGATTGATCACTTTTAAGATCTAGATAATTTATAGCCTTGCCAACCTAGTGAATTGATCGTTTGCAATTGTTGCAACTTATCCGAAGAGATCTACCAAGCCTTGTAGCAATTGTAAATCGAAGAATCATAATAAAAGATATACAGTGGATATAGGTTAGAGATTGCCAAACCACTGTAAAAGTATTTTTGTGTTAGTTACTTTCCCTCCATTTTACTTCCCTCTAATATATCTATTTGTGGTTTGTGATCTGAATTAAAGTAAGAACTTAACATATCCAATGAACAGAGATCCTACCTCCTAAAAATTAATACTAGGATCACACTTATAATCCTATGTTATACTTGATCTTACGATGTTTGGTCATTTTTGATGCAAATAGTTACCATTATGAATGACTCATTGTTCAAAGGAAATGGCCCCATAAATTTTGAAGTTTTATGGACTATCTCATTGTCCAATCCTTTCGTCAAAATTCTACCCAGTTACCATCAATGCTTACATGATCTACTTTAACAGCTCCTATAGAGAGAAATTTTCTAACCCTTCTTACGATGTATCGGTTGTCTCTTATCGTCATAATAACTTTTCTAATTTTTTGCAACAAACACAGTATAGCCACAAAGGATTAACACAACTGGTATCGATCTTTCCCACAAAGGGATCACAAATTAGTAGTCTTCTTAGCTAACATGCGTCTTTAGTAGCAGTTGCTAGTGATATTATCTCTTACTCTATGTTGGATTAAGCTAAAATAGACCATTTCATTTATTTTTAAGAAATAGCACAAAAAATATAGCAACTCGTTGTTTTGAAGTCATCAGCCAGAGTGTTCAAGTTGATAGAGTTATGAGTGTGCTCTAGGGATAGCTATGTAATTTGGTTCAATGACTACTCGTACAATGAGTCTTATTCGAAATAAAGTAAGCTTTTGGTTTTATTTTCTATTGTATTATTATGTTAGGACATAATTGATGTTTTAAATACATTAAATATATATACAAGTAGAAAATATTAACACCCCAAAAGGTTAACCGAAAATTTATTAAAGGGATTAATTTATTAATAATAAAGAGAAAATGAAATTTGAACAAATTTTTGAATTTCGCTACGAAACTTGCATCATTGCATTTGTGATGATTTTTTGGACAACATTCATTTATAAAGTTTTGTAACTGAAGTTCATAGGAAAAATTATTAAAGTTTAAAGATTTGAAATAAAAAATAATCAAAAATATATATATAAAAAGGAAACTTAATGTTAATTTAAGTAACCTTAACTGGCCGACGGCTGAATTGGAACTGGTCGACCCCTAATGGTTGACCGTCCATCATCAATCAGTCGACCGGTCATGAGTTATCTATTTGGGTTAACATAGCCCGAACGACCCAGATTTTAATAATAATAAATCGAACGGTTGTGGTTATTTACTGTACCTATAAATATGACATTTACCCTCACTCTAATTGTCTGAGAAACCCCAATCTAAACAGTACGTCTAAACTCTGCTCCTCAAATTTTCTCTGTCTCCTTAAAGTTTCTAAAACAAAAAAAAATAAGATAAAATCAAAGGTTAAGAAAGAAGGGAAGATAATCAAATTGAAGATCAACAAATCAAAGAGGAGGTGATTCAAGTCAAAATAAGAGGGAAAAAGCCCTTAAGAGGTGAGGGATTGATTATTAAATATGATGATTTAAAAGCAATTGGGTTTATTTATATATCTATTTGATCTGGAAATTAAATGACTTAAATCTGAAATAAAATTTAATTTGAAGATTATTGAAATCTAAGATATTGTTTATTTAGTAATTGCAATTATATAGAAATTTGATTGAAAGTCTAGATCGTATGGATATAAACTCTATTTGATTTAACTTGATTTTAATACATACACACATACATACATAGACATACCATTTTGATTTTACCCTGAACTGATTTTGATATTGCAACATACATATTTGATTTTGTAATTGATAAGTTGAAATCGTGCAAAGGAAATTATAAATTATACACCAAATTTTTTGGAATCATATGCGAAATTATGGATTGAAATCTAGTTAAAAATTTTGGGGCAATTAACGATAAAGGAAATTATAGGAATTAATAAACCATAGAAAAAATGATGATTTACAAATTAACAAAATACAATCGGTCGACAACTTACTGGAGCCGGTCAACAGCAAGCGGTTGACCGCTAAAGTAGCAAGCGGTCGACCGGTTAACATATTTTAGGCATAGGTTGAACCTCGGCCTATGGCCTAGGTTTGGTATGTATATATTACTATATATATTATATTAATAAGTAAGGGAAGTTAATTCCCTAATTCTTCACTTTGGGATACTACAAGATTGGATTAAGCGTGTATGTGGGCATTTAGGCCTAGACAATGTTTATTTTGTGAATTTAATATTCGATATAAGGAGGTTTGATCGTGAGGGTGTGCTAAGCACACGACACTAACAAGAGGCTCCTTGGTGTATGCGACAATGTTGGAGGATGTCTGGTGCGGTGCTTAGTCCAACACTAATGAGAGGTTCCTCTGGACATACGATGGGATGTGACACTATTGGTGGATGCTTGGTGTAGTGCAATAAATTGCATTACCATTGAGTTATTGGACGCGAATGCTTTAATAAACCCTAAGTTGTCTTTGACGTGAGTCAGCATTGCGAGTTCCTTTCAACGTGTAAGTACGTTACGTGCCGTTGTTGTTTGAGTAATGTAGTCCTAAGTTTGATATTTTATGCGATATTACATTAGGAGCAGTCCCAGAGATTATTAGTTCGATATGTTTTTGATCAGTTGTCTGATTCCGTTGTTGATTAGTGGTTTGATTTGTTGTTCGACCTCTAAGTATAAACCTCCACAAGATTTTCGGGTGTAGGTGTATTTGGAACCATGTTCCTTAGGTTAATGTGATCAACCCTAGTATGTAATTCACAAACACAAGTAGGACATCCTAGGTCATGTAGAGTATAAATGAAGTCTATTGCATATGATTACCATATATTAGTAATACAATTTATTCAATAAACTTTTGTCTGACCCACTCCTTTCCATTTTCCCCTACCATAGAAGGATATGACAATAGGTGATTGGCCCAGATCTAGTACATAGGGAAGTGAGCTTGGCGTTAGTGTTGGCGTTGCATATTATTCTTTATTATTCTCTATGCAACTATCTGACTTTATGGTATTATTTTTTAAGCTCTGGATTTTTGACTACGTATATTTTGAGACTATGTTTTCAGGGATATTTTCTAAGATGATTATTTTCCATGTTTATATTTTTTGCCTTCCATTGTGAGATCTGAAAGTATAGATTTATCCTTGTAACCATGTCCTGTAATATTTTAAAAATTGATAACTTATACCTTTTAGCATGACGTAAGTCCGAAAATCACTCTAGGCTTTAGGTCGGTGTGTCTAAAGGTGCGGGTTGTCACATTTGGTATCAGAGCCTAGGTTTAAGATTCCTTAGGAGTTAGGCACATGTTAAGAAAACGTACTTGAATATTTTGAAAAAAAAATTAATTGGTTTTCATATATATATATATATATATATATATGTATGTATGTATGTATGTATGTATGTGTGTGTGTGTGTATGTATGTGTGTGTGTGTGTGCGTGTATGTATAAAGTCTTCAAAGATTTAACATGAAAAAACCCAAACACTTATTCTTGTTAATACTACCTGTGGGAAAGTTGCTAGTAATTCCTAATCACAGATAGAAAGAATGAGCAATTCTATTGGATGCGGCTTAGTTGAGGTAGTTGAGATTCCGGGCATGTACATCCTGAAATTGTTTCGTCGGTATTTGCAAACGAGAGGGCAAGCTGAGGTAACCCGCATGGGAGAGCATATTTGTAATTTTCTATACATACATGCACATATATATATATATATAATAGACACACACACACACACTCAACACCCTATACATTTTGACTCATAAGATAGTGGTTGGCTTTTCCCTTATACAAGCAAACAATTGTGAGTTAAAGTAAATGTTAAGATTATAACAGTTGAGGTGGAAAAATAAACCCTTCACATTTATTATAATTTACTCCACAAAGAAATGCTAGTGGAGGTTTCCTATATAAACCAGCAGTAGCAAGTAAAATATGGATTTAAGGGTTAGTGGAAAAAGATTAGTAGCATTGGACCCATATATTAAAAGTGTGATGTGATAAGACATAATGGGAACATGAAATAAGGACTTTACAAAATTTGAGCAAAGCTCCCAAATTAAAGTGAAAGTTCTATTCTTATATTAGTAGTAGTTGTAAAGACTCCATTTGACTTAAATTTATAGCTAGACTGTTCCTATATTAGAGTTGGACACTATATTAAAAGATAGACTTGATTTAACTATCTTTAAAGAAGAGAGATAGAAACCCTATACACTTAAAGCATTATTAGGTGTAATTGGGCTTGTGTAAATTAGGGCTCTTTTATCTACTCCAATTTAAGTGATAAACCAGTGGAAATGTTTTTTAAAAATTAGAAATTGTAATGTCTAATATTTTCAAAAGGAAAATAAGTTGGTTTATGATTTTCTATGAAATGATCGGACAAAATTTATGAAAATTTATTAAAAAGTAGAATTAAAAGAATTTTATAAAAACAATTTTCAATAATTGCTTTAAAGCTTTTGTTTTTTTTATAAGGCACGTTGTTGCACTTACCCTTGATGTGTATTTTTCTTTTGATAATGAAACTTTTGAAATTAAAATTGAAAAGTATGTGAAACCCAGCTTTGAAATTCTTTTATAAGTAAAAAATGGTCAGTGCTTGAAAATGTCTTTTATAAATATTCCAGTCACACTTTAAAGTAGTAGTAATAATAATAATAAGTTAAAATATCACATTTTCTTTTAAAATACATTATTGTGAAAATTTCTTATTTTTTAAAGAAAAAGTTTAGAAGGAAATGTTGTATGTCCACGTTTCTAAGCTAAGCTGAGCTGTTTTGGGATAAAAATTGAATTGAAGAAAATGTCATGACTTTTGGTCAAATGGAAACATTTGTTAAATTAAAAGAGGATTTTAGAGTTTTAGAAACTTACTAGTCTTATGGAAATGGTGTTAAAATCAAAGATTTTGATTTAAAAGGTAAATTGAAAGTATAACTATCACTTAAACTTAAAGGGAAAGAATTAAATTGGAGTTAGATAAATAGGATTACACAGCCTATAAGGACTAAATTGACTATGGAGTTTAGAAGTATTGAAATATTTGGGGGTAGAGATAGGAAGTAATATGGAGATTTAGTGACCTTTTCAATCAACGTTCGAATTGGAAGGGTAGAGTACTAAATCAAACTTCCTGTAATAGTGAAGAGTGAACACCACTTTGTGTTTTTCTACCCAAATATGGTTTGAATTGTAGAATCTTAGCGCCATAAAGTTTGGAAAGTATAATTTGGGCAAAACATATTAAGAGTAAAGAAAGAGCAAGGCAAGATATTTTATTGTATCAAAGAATGCTACGGATGCAAGAAGTTTTCTCAGTTTTTGTTGGTTGCTATAAGAAAAAATTAGTTTTTAATGGAACTGGGAATGTGAGCATGCTTTTATTTAGCTAAAGGAGTTATTGACTAGTATACCTATTTTTGTACTCCTTGATGATTTGAAGGCGTTCACTATAGAAACTGATGCTTGCGGTATAGGATGGAGCACTGATTTGATGTAGCAGGGAGGAGTTATTTATTATACTAGTGAACATTTGAAATTATACGAGAAAAATTATCCAACCCACGATCTTGAGATGATAGTTATTGTTTTGCTCTCAATTCTTGGATTTAAGTTATTTATAGATTATAATTCCCTAAAGTATTGTTGTTTTAACATCATCAAAAGAGGAAAATGATTTGGATTATTTATAGATGGGTGTCATTGATCCGACATTTCAGGTAACGTTACACCACCAATGTTGCTTTTGACTTAGGGAGTTATCGGTACAAAGCAAGTACGTTTCATCTTGCACTGTACGTTCTATGGCGATACTTATATAGAATTGATACTTGAGTTATCGTCGCAACTACAAGTATATTATTATGGCCGAGGTGATAGGAATTCCATAAGAGATTCACTAGGCTAGGACATCGTCCATTTTAGATGTTCCTGATGGGTTTTAGATATGATGCTATTAACGTATTGAACATTATGTCTATTATATTAAAATGGAAAGGCATCGGTCCATCTTGATTTGTCTCGACCATAAAACAGTTGGAATAAAATAATGAGAAGTTATGTTTGAGTAAAGATCCCATTAACGAGATAGCATTGAGAAATGGTAGATTTTGAAAATTCAAACTACAAAAGATATCTGAGATGAAGCTGGAGTTAAGATTGCACAGAGGATGGTTTATTCAAGGATTTGGGTTCCCATTAAGAAAAAGATATTGCTGTTTGCACGCATTGAGAATGCGGAGGCGATACTCATAGAAAGTAAGATTTATAGGAAAGGATGATAGGATTCTTTTCAACCATTCCTCAAAGTAGAAGAAGATTATCTATTTAAGAAAGTCCATCAAATACTGACTTAAGATGCATAGCTCGTGTTGCATAACAATTGTAAACAAACGGTGTATCACCTAGTCGATTACCTTTGAGGCTAAAACGATTTTAGGTCACAATTCCATTTAAACTTAGGACTTCACTTAGACTTAGGATTTTAATTGCTAGGTTTGAATAGGAGAATAGGTTAGGATTACCCTATTTGAATACTTGAGTATTTACTTGCGTGTATATTATAGAACTTAGGATAAATTCATGTAGACTATAAACAGATACTTAGGACCACGATTGTTGAAGAATTGGAGAAACTAATCATAAGCAAAATGAAATGGCTTAAGTTGAATCAAATTGGAAAAGAAATTATGCTTTTTTCAATAGTTTGAGAAATGACCCAGTTTGGATGTCCTTGAGGAAAATGAGGAATAACAAAAGTGCTAAGTTAGTAGATACTAGGTGGAACGCCGTCCACTTTCGGGTTGTCATACCTTAGTACCTGGAAGATAAAAGTAACCGGTGTACTACTGGATGATTTAAGACATTGGGTATGTGCATTGAGGAGGCATAAGGCTATATTTTCGTTGGACCATACTTATGCTCATGTTATCTATTATGGTGCATGTCGACATCGCTTTATTCGAGTTGGTGGCAAGGATAGTAGAGGTTTGGCTATGCATGTACATTTGGGTTGAAGTTACATGCCGATAGTAAAGATTGATCCACTAGAGAGTACTTGGAAAGTGGAAGAGAGAATCCATCTTTTCAACTCGACTCTATATTGAAAGATTTTTCCATAGAAGGAGGAGACTGTAAGAGATGGGTAGAAAATATATGCTGATAGGAGACACACGGAGTTAAAGTTCCCATTGTGCAACATGGTCGGTGTAGGGATCTCGTCGCTTAGATACATTATTGGATCGGTAGTTCGAAAAAGTTAGCACCAAGATTTATAGAGCCTTTTCCGATTTTGGATAGAGTATGGAAGTTAGCTTATAAAGTGGAGCTTCTTGAAGGGTTAGCGGTAGTTCACAATGTTTTCTATGTGTCACACTTGCGGAAATGTTTACACAATTCAGCTACCAGAGTCGAGCCGAGTCAGTTAGCAGAAGTTGAAGTAGAAAGTAAGTCACTTGTTCGCCATGCACCAGCCCGCATTGTTGAGCATGGGTCAAAGCGACTCCACAATAAAGTAATTCGACAGGTTATAGTCCAGTTGGAAGATGATCTAGATTAGTGTACTTGGGAGTTTGAGGAGAAAACCTAAGCTACCCATTTAGGGTTCTTTTCTACTTAGTCTCCATTTAGAATAGCTAATTACTTATTCACTTAGGTTTTAGCTAAGCATACCCTATAGTAGGGATGTTTTGATGCAAAGAATGGTTGGAACGTGTTATTAGGGCGTGTTTGGATAATGGTTACTAATGGATGTATTTAACAGATCTTTGCATACATAGGAAAATATATTTAGGTTAGCTTTCACTCACACCATCACTTGTTTTATTTTATCAAATTATATGCATATGGTTTTAACATATGTATTGAATGTTTGTGCATACATATAGAATTGCAAGTATATTTTCAAAGGATTTTGCATTCATTTGGATACATAGCATAAGCACTTGCATTATAGGAGGTCGACTAGTTTAAGAGGCCGCCTAATTTATGCATTTGTTATAGGTCCATATGAATTTCATACCTATACGTACATGTTGCATTAGAAATCAAAACTAAGATTGCCAATGGATATGGTTGAATAGATGGTTGTAGATATTGATTTCTGAATATACGAGTTGCAACTTTCCATCGTTGGAGACTTCATGGACGAAATCCTTTTTAGATAGGGAGAATATAACACCACGGAAAATTAACTGAAAATTTATTAAAGGAAATTAATTTATTAATTACAAAGATAAAAATGAAATTTGAGCAAACGTCAGAATTTGGTTACGAAACTTGCACCTTACATTCATGGCGATTTTATAGACAACATTCATATATAAAGTTTCGTAATCGAAGTTCATACAGAAAAGTTATTAAAGTTTAAAGATTTGAAATCGAAAATAATGAAAATATAAATATAAAAAAGAGGAAATTTAGTGTTAATTTAAGTAACATTAACCGGTCGATGACGGAATTGGAATCGGTCAACCCCCGACGGTCGATCGCCCATCATCAACCAGTCGACCGGTCGAGCATTGTCAGCTAGGGTCAACCTAGGCCGAACGACCTGAATTTAATAATAATAAATCGAATGACTGTGGTTATTTACTGCACCTATAAATATAATGTTAACTCTCTATTTAATTGCCTAAGAAACCCTAATCTACACCTAAACTCTGCTCCTCAAATTTTCACCGTCTCCTCAAAATTATAAAATAAAATAAAAATAAAATTTAAGATAAAAATCAAAGATTAAGGAAGAAGGGAAGATAATCAAATTGTAGATAAAATCAAACTATAAGAAGGATCAACAAATCAAAGAGGAGACGATTCAAGTCAAAATAAGAGGGAAAAAGCTCTTAAGAGGTGAGTGATTGATTATTAAATATGATTATTACAAGTAATTGAGTTTATTTATATATCTATTTGATTTGGAAATTAAATGATTTAAATCTGAGATAAAAGTTTAATTTGATGATTATTGAAATCCGAGATATTGTTTAATTAGTAATTGCAATTATATGGAAATTGATTGAAAGCATAGATCGTATGGATATAACCTCTATTTGATTTAACTTAATTTTAATATACATACATACACACACATACACACACACACACACACCCTTTTGATTTACCCTAAATTGATTCTGAGATGTAAACATACATATTTGATATCAAAATTGATAAGTTGAAATCGTGAAAGTGAAATTATAAGTTATACACAAAAATTATTGGAACCATACGCGAAACTATGGACTAAAACTTTTTCAGAAATTTGTGAGTAATTAACAGTAAAGAAAATTATAGAAATCAATAAACCAAAGAAAAAAAATGATGATTTACCAATTAATAGAATATGACCAGTCGACGGCTTATTAGAGGCGGTCGACAATAAGCGGTCGACCGCTAATGTAGCAATCGTTCGATAGGTTAACATATCTCTGGTGTGGGTTGAACTTCGACCTATGGCCCAGATTTAGTGTGTGTATATATTACTATATATATAATATTACATAAGTAAGAAAAGTTAGTTCCCTAATTCTTGACTTTTGGATACTACGGGACTGGAGTAAGTGTGTATGTGGGCAACTAGGCCTTGACATTATTTATTTTGCGAATTTAATATTTGATATATGGAGGTTCGATCGGGAAGTTGTGATAAGCACATTACTCTAACAGGAGGTTCCCCGGTGTACGCGAAGCTTTTGGTGGATGTTCGGTGCAGTGCATGGTTCGGCATTAATAGGAGGTTCCTTGGTGCAAACCACGATTTGGACATGACACTGTTGGTGCAAGCCAAGTGCGGTGCAA
The DNA here is from genome assembly GCA_030737815.1 of Allium fistulosum. Taxonomy (NCBI): domain Eukaryota; kingdom Viridiplantae; phylum Streptophyta; class Magnoliopsida; order Asparagales; family Amaryllidaceae; genus Allium; species Allium fistulosum. The sequence continues at coordinate 603,059,586 of CM060903.1, forward strand.
TAAGTGGCACTACCATTGAGTTATTAGACATGGATGTTTCAGTAGACCCTAAGTGGTCTTTGATGCGAGTCGGCATTATGGGATCTTTTCAATGTGTAAGTAATGATATGCATAGTCATTGTTTGGGTAATGCAGTCCCAAGGTTGAAACTTTATGCGATCTTATGTTAGGAGCACTCTAAGAGATTATTAGTTCGATCTGTTATTGATTAGTTGTCGGATCCTTTGTTGGTTAATGGTTCAATTTGATGTTTGACCCCTTTGTATAAACCTCCATAAGATATTTGAGTGTAGTTGTATTTGGAACCATGTTCCTTAGGTTAATGTGACCAACCCTTTTAAGTAATTCACAAACACATGTAGGACACCCTCAGTCACGTAGATTATAAATGAAGTCAATTGCATGTAATAACCATATATTAGTAATACAATTCATTCACCAGACTTTTTTCTGACCCACTCCTTTGCTTTTTCCCCCCACTATAGAAGGATAGGGCAGCGGGTGATTGGCTCAGATCTAGTACGTGGGGGAAACGAACTTAGCATTGGTGTTGCATATTAGTCTTCATTATTCTCCATGTAACTATCTATTGTATTTAGTACCTATCAGACTTTATATTGTTATTTTGTAAACTCTGGATTTTTGACTACGTATATTTTGAGACTATGTTTTCTAGGATATTTTCTAAGACGATTATTTTCTTTATTTATATTTTATTGCCTTCTACCGTCAGATTTGAAAGTATAGAATTTCTTAAATTTTATCCTTATAACCATGTTCTGTAATGTTTTAAAAACCGATAACCCATACCTTTCAGCCCCACGCGAGTTCGAAAGTCACTCTAAGCTTTGGGTCGATGTGTTTGGAGGTGCTGGTTGTCACAAAAATCCTTGGGAAAAGTATTTAATATATTGTAATTACGAATGTGCTTGTAACAATGAGTATTGAATCATAGAAAATAAATTCTAGTCCTTCAGTTTTCATAATCAAGATTTATCGAAAATGGAATATCGATATATCTGTTGAGATTATTATGTGTAACAGTCTCCATATGATGGATAGTGCTCGTGACCGTTTGGCACCAAGAGATTATGTATATGTGGTTGTTTGGGAAAATTACAGAACTACTAATTGAGAGCCTTTTATAGGTCAAAAGTCAAATAGAAGATCACACGTTACAATGTTCCTTAGTTTTTTATCTTGATAATACTATGACCTTTAAGTGTCTAAACTATACTTTGGTTATGGTCAATCATGCAAGAACGATGATTTTGCTAAGGCCACGAGTTGATATAAGTTGAACCACTTAAAGTGAATAAACTATTCAAGAAAGGATTTGTCTCCTTCGAATAGAAGGTCGGTGTCTCCATATTTGTTAGTCAAATCAAAGTCAAAGTATTTGGTCAAATCCAATCGATTAATCGATAAACGTTATCGATTGAAACATGGACTTTAATATTGGAATTTGCAATTAAATATGGATATCATCAGAGTTTCAACCATTGTCCGAGCTCCCAATATCTAAGTGATATAGTGATGACAAAGTGAAAACATGCTCAATATATCGTTGCTTTAGGTGTAACATCCCAAATTTTTCACCTCTTTATAGAGCATCGAAAAGAGAGCACTAGACCACAACTAAAATGAGGCAACTACCCAATATATTAGCATGATATAATATCGCTTGTAAAATTATAAACTAAGATGGGATAGGATACTTATTTAATAACGATATGTCTATCACGGTGATGTATAGTTATTAACTTAACTAACATACATTAATTATCTCATAATATAGAATCATATCAATCATAAGTAATACTCATAGTGGTGTTTCCTACTTATTCTTTTTGATATAAAAATCAAAATTAACCTATCCTGCATCCCATTATACCACTACACACAGACAATGTGACTACCTACTTACCCATTTCAGGATCAAACTAATGTAATTCTTTTCCTACCTACTAACCAATCCAAGGGAGGGTTTAGAAATCATACATAACCCCACTCTTCTCCTGCATCACATTTTTGGCATATTTGCACAATATATACGTTAGTGATATTATTCATCTCACAATATCAAACAAATTTATGAACAATTATGGTGTAGTATGCTTCTGTAATTGGGAATCAATAAATTAAAGTAGTATTATATTTTCCTTAAGGGTAGTAATTATGTTGTAGTAGTATTCTTACACAATTAAGCAGTTGCACTTCAACTATTTGCTAAAATGTTAAATCCAACTTATAATCAATTCAGCCAAATCTAAAGAGAATCTAGTACTTAAAATAAGGAATAAAAGTGCAGAAAATGTAAAGGATACAAGAATTTACTTGGTTTGGATCTTAATAATTCTTATGTCCATGGATCAATTATTTTCTTATATTCTTCTTGGTACAAGCTTTTAATGACAGAAAGTACAAGTATTTGTAATATAGAATTTAGAAAAACTGTAAAAATTCTTTTCTTTGTTACAGTACCCTTCTATTAATACTACTATGACATCACGCGGATTACTAATTGCCTAATCTAGCATTTCTTCTCCACTGTTTGATCCTTTCATGTGTCATTAATCACATTGGTTGTTGGTTTGTGCACGGATTGCTAACATAGTTGTAGGTATGGGAAATTTCTTTAGGCGGGAAGATTTGGCTAAAGGCGTGAATTTTGAATTTGTAGTTAGGGAGGAAATTTGAATTTCGACATTAGGGGTTAACTTTCGAATTTGATCTGAAAACTGCTCTTGCCTTGTTTGTAGCGTCGTAGTTGACATGGAGTATTGTAACATGGATGTGGCCTAGAATAGGACGTGGTCATCATAGGAGACTTGGTGCAGTCCTTTATAAATATGACGACACGGTCCCTTTCTAGTGGCGGTGTAGTCTGATTTGGTAGGTAGCAGCGCAGTCTCTTTTTGGAGTGACGGCGTAGTCTATCATATTCTTTTGGAAGGGGCATCGCTTCCGCTACTGGTTCGATTATGATTCATGCTAAGTTTCACTTCATCCTTGTTTGTACATCTTATTTGGCTATGATGACGGAGTTTGATACTGTCATATTAAGCTAGCTTCTGAATTTGGATTTGTTTGTCTGTGTGCGCAGTAAGCGAATTTGTTGCTTTTTGAATGCATGGCTTTTAAGCTTTCTCCTTGTGGTTTGCTTTTATTGGACTAAAGCAGCTTGGTTTTTGGAGGTGGTGTAATTTACCTTTGATTCGAATTGATCTTTACAGTGCATTTAACTTGACTTCGATACTGCATCGCTTATTGTGTATGAATTGCGAAAAATTTAGTTGTATTGAACATAGTCTGTTGGGCTTCATGTATCATATTTTGTGCAATTCCTTTTCAATAAAGTTGTGGCATGCCTTGCCTTCTCATTTGACATATGCAGTATGTTTGCTTCATACGCATAAATTTTGGATATGCACTATGTATGTTTATAGGAGAAAAACGGGTATAAAAGCTGCCTGCTAAGTCTGCGATAATGTATGTGTAACGACCCATAATTTAATCACTTTGAACATGAATAGTTAATATTTTTTAAATGATTAAATAATGGATTTTATATCAAGAAGTATTAACCCTGCCTAATAAAACAGAATAGTATAATTACTTGCCTAATAAAACAAGAGAGAATTATTAACCTTGCCTAATAAAACAGAATAATATAATTACTTGTCTAATAAAACAAGAAAGAATTATTAACATAGCCTAATAAAACAGAATAGTATAATTACTTGCCTAATAAAACAAAATAGCATAATGATTATTATATTCCATACGGATGGTTGCCATTGGACCAAAATCTGGTCGAATCAGGTTATGCCATGCGGATGGTTGCCATTGGACCAAATCTGGTCGAATCAGGTTATGCCATGCGGATGGTTGCCATTGGACCAAAATCTGGTCGAATCAGGTTAGGCCATAGTTGATAAGGAGAATTCCTATTGGACCAAATTGTGGTCGAATCAAATTAAGCTACAAGGATGTTTTCTATTGGACCAAAATGTGGTCGAATCAAATTAGGCCATATGGTTGGTTTCTATTGGACCAAAATCTGGTCGAATCAGGTTAGGCTATAGGAAATTACTAATGTACCCTTCTCTTCACCTATAAATAGCCAAGTCCATATCTCATTTTAATTCATTCACAAACTAAAGAAAATAACTAAAATTCATTATCAAAGGTGAAGTATTCCAAGTCTCCATCAAAGCAAATAGGATATGAGTATATTCCTTGCTTTCATAGTTTAGTGAGTATAACTTATTCTGTGAGTATATTCCTTGTTTTCATAGTGTCGTGGGTATAACTTATTCTATGAGTATATTCCTTGTTTTCATAGTTTAGTGAGTATATTCCTTGTTTTCATAGTTCAGTGAGTATATTCCTTGTTTTCATAGTTCAGTGAGTATATTCCTTGTTTTCATAGTTTAGTGAGTATATTCCTTATTTTCATAGTTTAGTGAGTATATTCCTTGTTTTCATAGTTTAGTGGGTATAACTTATTCTGTGAGTATATTCCTTGTTTTCATAATTTAGTGAGTATATTCCTTGTTTTCATAGTTTAGTGGGTATAACTTATTCTGTGAATACAATTTAATTATTTTACAGTGTTGTAATCTTAATCTCTTTCCTTTGACTCATTCACATTTTAATAAATGTTGTGTTAACTATTGATTGTAAATTGTTAATAATAATGGTTCTGTTATTATTCTTGTTATTTTTCTTATTTGGTTGTTTGATTTGTGCTCAGCCAGTTTATGAGCAATAACTTTGATGTTTAGTTAAAAGGAACTTACACCACCTTTTAACTTAGGATTGACATTTAGTGACTTTTTGGTTAAAAGGAAATAACATCCCATTTAGCTATCTCATTTAATTAAGAGGGAGCTTCACCCCTCTTGGTCGTATTCTCCTTTAAAGATGATGGGTTTAAGTTATGATTTGAATGCAAGTTTAAAATTTGGTTTAAAGTAATTTAAAGGAGCTTTGAAATTTATATAATGATTTAAATAGGTTATTTATGGAAAGTAAGTAGTCCTATACTTGGCACTAAAAGCCGATGAGTAGATTGATCTTCTATCTGTGAGACCTAGAACCGAAGTGTCTAGGCAAGGCTAGGAGCAACCAGTGCCCTGACTTACCCGGCTTTGTTTCTGGGCGAGGGGTAGAGTAAGTCGAGAATATCGGAAACGCGACAAGTATAGGAGATTTGATTTCCATAAATGATCTTTATAATTATAATGGAAAACATTCACATTTATTATAGACAATTGTTTTTGACCCATCTAAGTATGCTTTTGAAATATGAAATCCTCCCAAATGTTTTGTGAATATACTTATACCGATGAGATAAGTATATGGATATTTTCCAAGCAGTGAAAAAGTATAAGATTTAATTTCCATATACCATCATTTTGTTATCCCCGATAGTTGATATCTTGACTATCAATTTCGATACCCTTCTTTCTTTTGTTTTTGTTTCGTCAATCTAAGACTATTTGTTGCTCATTTAGAGCATTGATATCCTTTATCGTAAATGACTAAATAAAGAGCGAGTGGGGGCCAAGCTATGTGGGGTTGCTCCCATTAGGGTATTTTCACATCTACTCTAGATTGGTTTCGGTTGTATGCGCACGGAGATGTGAAATACTCGGATACTCGGTAAGGTTGGAGGGGTCCGGCTTGGAGGTTTCTGAGAGCCATCGTAGTTCTCAAGTATATTTTCTAGAGGTATACTTTCGGTAAGGGGGGCGCACCCTCCTAGTCATTGTTGGAAAAATTCCTTTTTCTTATTTTTGATTCAAATCTTTGGATTGATTCTTTCTTAATTGCATCGGGAAGCGTCTTGCGCTCTTCGCGATGTTTAATTATTTGTGTCCATTCTTTTATGCTTGGATGTTGTCCTTCTGAGGGGAAACCCGTTCTGCATTTTTGCGACATGGTCTCACCGGTTACTTTGTGTGTTCTGTTTTTTTATTTGGAGTTTACTCATACCGGACTTATTGTCTGACCCGAATTGTTTGTTTTCCCTAAACTCTCGGGTACTCATTTATATTTGAGTAGTCCGGAAATGACAGGTTTCTTTGGGCTCTTTTGAAGATGGTGGACGAGCAGGAGGCTCCTTATCGATCTAGCTATTTATTTCCGCTGTTATGAGATGTTGGCTCTATGTATGTATATTTAAAGGCTGGTTGTTATAACTACCTAGACTAATAGTAGTACATTGTAACTCTGATAACTCCATGTTGGGAGTAACCTTATGTACTGTCTTATTTTTATGTTATATTTAACCATTCCATTGTGAGATTATTGTTGTGTTCTTATATTTTACCCCATGACAACTCGTCTTTCAGATACTTGGGCAACGACACATGAATACCATGGATGTATTAAGTGTCGTTCTCAGGGGTCAGAAAGGTGGGTTGTCACAGTTGGTATCACAGCTTCGGTTGGGCAAACACCTTAGCCTGCTTGGGGTATAACTCATTAGAGATAGGGTAAGTGATGCCCTAGAATGAGTTAATCTTAAGAGAGCGTATTTTTAATTTTTGTAATAATAATATTTATCCTCTAAAGTCCCGTTTTGGACTTGGATTGATAGACACACCGCTCAAGAAAAATGAAATGTTTGTGAATGGAATGCGACCAGAGTTCCATCATGAAATGACTAATCATCTTATGGGTACGTTCACCAACATTATTAGCATGGCTTTGAGGTTTAAGGCTCTTGAGATTAAGGAAGTAGTCCAGAAGGGTGTAGTACCAGCAATAAGTGCCAAGCTTTTATCAGTTATACTAGTTGAAGGAAAGCCAAAATTCAAGCGTAAGTTTAAGGGAAAGAAGCAAGTGTTGCAAGGTACATTATCCATCTATGATATTCCTGTAAGGGTGCTATTTGATACAGGAGCTTCCCATAGTTTTATTTATTATGATCTAATGGACAAACTAAACCTTAAATATGTTATCATAAGTAATCCTCTTTGTGTGTCAAACCCAATTGGAGGTCCGACCAATCTTGACACTGTGTGTCTAAATGTACCTATTTCTTGTCGAAATCATCTCTTTCCTTTTGACTTGTTTGTTCTTGGGTTTATGGGTTTTGGAGTGTTACTGGGAATGGATTGGTTATCTAAGTTTAAAGCTATCTTGGATTGTGGTGGAAGGCTCGTTAGAGTTAGTGATGTAGGAGATGTTGGTGTTGATATTAGTTGTGAAGAGCCTAAGCATTTAATGAGCAGTTTTCTCTATTCACTCGAAGTGGCTAAATCGGAGCTAGGAGATGTGCCGGTTGTTCGAGATTTCATAGATATTTTTGACGAGGTGCAAGGTTTACCTCTTCACCGTGAAGTCGAGTTCCGTATTGATTTGGTTCCGGGAACTAGACCTATTGTACTACCCTTACGAAGGATGGCTCCAAAAGAGAAGAGGGAGTTAGAAAGGCAGACCTATGATTTGTTGCAGAAGGGCTTGATCCGACGTAGTACCTCGAGTTGGGGATCACCAATCGTCTTTGTTACAAAGGCGGACGGTTCTCTAAGGTTATGCGTAGACTATCGCGAGTTGAACAAAAGGACTATCAAGAATAAATATCCTTTGCCAAGGATCGACGATATGTTTGACCAACTCCATGGTGCTCGGATATTTTCTCAATTAGATCTTGCCACCGGTTTCCACCAATTAAGAGTGGCAGAGGGGAGTGTTTCCTTAACAGCTTTTCGAACTCCTGAAAATTTCTACGAGTGGTTAGTTATGCCGTTTGGATTGACTAACGCACCCGCTTATTTTGTGGACTTAATGAATCAAGTATTTCGAGACATTCTTAATAAATTTGTTCTCGTCTTTATTGATGACATTCTTATCTATTCCAAGACAGAGGAGGAACACAAATATCATCTCCGTGTCGTACTCGATACCTTAAGAAGCCATGTGTTGAAGGCTAAGTTTTCCAAGTGCCATTTATGGAAATCTGAAGTTAGGTTTCTAGGGCATGTTATTTCGGGAGAAGGCATATCGGTGGACCCAGCTAAAGTTGTGGCGGCTCAAGACTGGAAGAAACCTGAAAGTGCGATGGAAGTTAGAAGTTTCTTGGGATTGGCTGGTTTTTACCGTAGGTTTATCAAGGACTTCTCAAAGATTTCTTCTCATCTGACGAAGTTAACAAAGAAAGATGTTAAGTTTGTTTGGACTTCTAAGTGTGATCAAGCATTCAATGAATTGAAAGAGAAGTTGACCAGCGCTCCTGTATTAACCATTCCAAATGGGAGCGAAGGTTTAACCGTGTATACAGATACTTGTGGAACCGGATTGGGAGCAGTTCTGATGCAGCATGGGAAAGTTATTGCCTATGCGAGTCGACAGCTAAAGCCGCATGAGAAAATTTATGCTACACACGATTTGGAGCTTTTAGCTGTTGTCTTCGCACTAAAGATGTGGAGGCATTATCTTTTGGGTGAAAGGTTTGAGTTATACACGGACCACAAATCCTTAAAATACCTTTTTACCCAGAAAGATTTGAATTTGAGGCAGCAGAGATGGCTGGAGTTTCTCGCCTCTTATGACCTAGAGGTTCTTTATACCCCTGGAAAAGCAAATGTTGTTGCCGATGCATTGAGTAGGAATGTAGCAATGGTTGCAAATTTAGAAGTTAAGCAAGTATTGTTAGAGAGAATTGCATCTAGTCAAGAGGCATATCCTATTTTAGCTCGACTTAAGAAGGATGTTAAAGAAGGTGTTGTTTCTAGCTTTGAGATTGATCTCCGGGGCATATTGAAAATGAATGGGCGTATTTGTGTTCCAGACTTTGATGGACTTAGGCAAGAAGTGTTAGCCGAATGCCACCATTCAAAGTTATCTTTTCATCCATGAGTGACCAAGATGTTCAAAGATATGAAGAGGGTATTCTGGTGGAAGGGGATGAAGCGAGATATTTCAATCTTTGTGAGTCGTTGTGCAAACTGCCAGCAGATTAAGAGTGACCAGCAGAAGACAACTGGATTGCTTCAACCACTTGAGATACCAAAGTGGAAGTGGGAGCAGATCTCTATGGACTTTATTGATGGGCTTCCTAGGTCAAGAAGAGGTAACGATGGCATTTGGGTTATAGTCGATCGACTAACCAAGAGTGCCCATTTCATTCCTTTTAAGATGACTAGGACTGCTACGAGTCTGGCGAGTTTGTATGTAAAGGAGATTGTGAGACTCCATGGGATTACTCATAGTATTGTAAGTGACCGAGACTCGATATTCACTAGTAGGTTCTGGGAGGGATTGCAGAATGCTTTAGGGACTGAGCTAAGTCTAAGTACAGCATACCATCCCCAAACAGATGGGCAGACGGAGAGAGTGAACCGGATCTTGGAAGATTTATTGCGAGCATGCATTCTAGACTTCGGGGGTTCTTGGGAAGATCATTTACCCTTAGTCGAATTCACTTATAATAATAGCTATCAAGAAAGCATTGGTATGGCCCCTTTCGAAGCTCTTTATGGTCGTCCATGTCGTTCTCCTTCGTGTTGGGTTGAATCTGGAGATAGACTTGTTCTTGGACCCGACATAATCTTAGAAGCCAATGAGAAGGTAGCTGATATTCGAAGAAAGATGAAGGAAGCGCAAGATCGGCAAAAGTGTTATGCAAATCAAAGGCGTAGGGATCTAGAGTTCTTAGTCGGGGACTTGGTTTTTGTAAAAGTCTCTCCTCTGAGAAGTGTCGTGAGGTTTGGAAAGACAGAGAAATTAGCCCCTCGATATATTGGTCCTTTTCCCATACTGGACCGAATTGGTAAACTTGCATATAAAGTGGAGTTACCAAATCGACTATCAGATGTGCACAACGTATTTCACGTATCTCATTTACGTAAGTATGTACATGACCCTTCGATGATAGTAGAACCGGGACAACAAGTTGATTTGGAGGTTCAGCCTAACCTAACTATTCTTAGGCGGCCAATTCGTATTGTCGCTCGAGATATAAAGCGATTAAGGAAGAAGGTTATGAATCTTGTTAAGGTTCAGTGGAGTGGAGATGTTACAGATTGTACTTGGGAAACTGAGGACTATATTAGGGATCTTGTTAAGGTTCAGCAAGTTGCTCATCAACTAGCCAAATAAGACAGTGCTTCCTCTCATATTGCTCCTCCTAAGGTATCTTCCTCTAGGGCAGTTCTGGCTCATCCTTCTAGCCTATACAGCGAAATGGCCTTACAATTGAAAATGAATTGGCAGCTTTATATCAACATAGAGTTAATGACTTGAAGGCTGTCTTCAAAAGGAGGTTGGAGGATCCTAAGAGAGAGAGACGATGGTAGAAGAGTGCTCATCTGCTTATAAATTTTTTGTTGCATATCAAAGAAAACCAAGAAGTTTTGGATGATCTAGAATGTGTGCAGGGCGTAGCTATTGAACTGTTTAATGCTTGGAGTTCCCAACTTTTCGTAATTTGATTTTATAGAAAAGCTCAAAAAGGAGAAGACTAGGTGCATTATCGTAGATATAGCTATTCAACATGCAGGAATTGATGTGTTTAACCATTTCTTGCCAAAGTTAGACTTAAGTTTCCTTTATAATCGAGCCAACTATGTTTTTAGGAGGCAAGACCTAGGGAATTCTTAGGTCGACGCTAACTATGTTCCGAGGCTCCCTATAGACAATGCGCCTCATCGTTCTTCGGCTATTATAATTGAGATACCTCCATTTCATACTTATCAAGTTCCCAGAAAAAGAAAGTTTCTAATGACGGAGGATTCAGAGTCTAAGTAGGAGTTATTTTCTCGACTTCATGGATCCTTAGCTTACAATGTGTATTTTCATTATACATATTTAGCATTTTATGATGACTTGTAATGAAATTTGGAAAGAAATTTTAAAGTTATATGTGTACCTCTTGGAGCTTTATGCAGATTTTTTTGAATTTTCCTTTAACTCGTACTACATGAATACCTCTTCTTCTTTTCGCAGAAACTCTTAAATCTAAATGGGTATTGATTTTTTTTTGTCATGCGCTTGGCATGATTGGCCCTGCTTATGGTGAAGATTATTGTGTTTTGATTGTAAGTCGAGTCACATGTTTTCAACCCTTTACTCATGCACATGATTTTTTATACTAGTTCAGATAGTCTAATATCCCTACGTCCATTGAAGTTTTGGCTGAAAAACCTAGTTATGTTGTTATAACGTTTTTTTGATTTATAAGAAAATAAAATTGACGAGTAGATTTTTATACTAGCTCGGGCCGTCCAATATTCCTACGTCCAGTTTATTATTTTATTAACCTGTTTTAGTCACGACTTTGTACGTTGTACTTTGTTACAAGAAAAGAAATATTAAAACAAGTATAGTCGGAGGAATTCCGAGTTCTATGTCCTTACCATTTATTTATGATGAGCCACCTTTATAGGTTGAAGTGTCCTCATCAGCATCTTGCGCGGCATGGTTACTACGCTTTTCCAATAGTAGAGGTTTTATATTTGCTAGCATCGATTTTATGTTCGGGTTTATCTGAGCCTTGTTCTTAGCCCTTAGTTCCAAGCTTAACAATCCAGCATCACCATTCTCATTTGCGAGATTGTCGTGTTACTCCCCTGCATGCACTTGTTACATAGTAGATTAATGTTGACAGTGAGCTGTGGAGCTATAGGAATTTGATGTCCTTGATGGCTTGTTTGGGATACCAGATTTTCGGTACCAGTCATTCTTTCATTGATCTGGATAACAATAGTGTTAAGGGCATCAAATATTAGTTCCATGGCTATCTCTTATAGTTGGCAAACATGTTTGGATGAGGAAGTTAAGGGTTTGCTTCCTATTTTTGCAAGTAGGTGTTCAGACTCCGGTTAGGGAGGGTAGGGGAGATTTTAGGCTTTGTCACTCAAATTTGGGAAGTTGTGGAAATCAAGAATGTAGGTAAAGTTTGCTGGAGGCTCGGCCCTCCTTCTAGCATCAAAATGTTAGCGAGATTTTTCGTCTCACAACTCCAAACAAATTTATAAAATAGTTAGGGTGCAGTATGCTTCCGTGATTGGGAATCAACAAATTCAAGTAGTATTAAATTTTTATTAAGGGTGGTAATTATACTGTTATATACTTACACAATTAATTAGTTGCACTTTATCCGTTTATTAAAATGTCAAGCCTAACTTATAATCAATTTAGGTTAATCTAAAGAGAATCCAGTACTAAAAATAAGGAATAAAAGTGTAGAAAAGTGCGACACAAGAATTTACATGGTTTTGATTTTAATGAATCTTACTCCATGGATCAATGCTTTTCTTATATTCTTCTGTATAAGCTTTTAATGGCAGAAAGTACAAGTATTTTTAGTATGGAATTCATGGAAACTGTCAAAAGTACTTTTCTCTATTATAGCACCTTTCTGTTTATAGTACCATAACATCACGCAGATTACTAATTCCCTAATCCAACATTTCTTCTCCAGCGTTCGATCCTTCCATGTGTCATTCATCATATTGCTTGTTGTTTTGTGCATGGATTGCTAACATGGCTGAAGGTATGGGCAATTTATTTAGGTGGGAAGATTTGGCTAAAGGTGGGAATTTTGAATTTGAAGTTGGGGAGAAAATTTGAATTTTGGCATTAGAGGTTAACTTCTGAATTTTTACTGAAAGCTGCTTTTGGTTTTTTTACAACATCGTGGTTGGCATGGAGTATTGCAGGATGGATGTGGTTTGGAATAAGGGTGTGATTTACTTAGGAAAGTCGGCGTAGTCCTCTATAAATATGATTGCGCAATCCCGTTTTGGTAGCGGTGCAGTCTGATCTGGGAGGTGGCGGCGCAGTCTCTTTTTGGAGTGATGGCACAGCCTATCATATTCTTTTGGTAGAGGTATCCCTTCCAATACTAGTTTGGTATGATTCATTCTATGTTTCACTTCAGCCTTGTATTCGCATCTTATCTAGTTATGCTGACAGAGTTTGATGTCGTTGAGTTAAGCTAATTTCTAACTTTGGATTTGTTTGTTCGTGTACAGTATGCGAATTTGTTACTTTATAAAGGCGGGGCTCTATGCTTGCTACTTGTTGCTTCCTTTTACTGGATTAAACCAGCTTGGTTTTTGGAGGTGGTGTAATTTACCTTTGATTCAGATTGATCTTTTCAGCTGTTATCCACATAATTTATAAGGAAAATATAATGTTGAATTGAAAACAGGTAATGTCGAAGGCCTCATCAAGGAACTATGCCGACCTTAAGGTTTAAGGGCATCACACACCAAAAAAGTAATGAGATATAGATATGGAATGTCAAATCCAAGATGATAGGGGAAGGTAAAAGAGCATGCTCAAGGTTTTACAGGATGAATATCTACTCTCATAAGTGAGCAATAGCCACCGTGAAGTTCTTAGTTTATGATGACATCGAAAAGCATCATTAATGAAGCCTCCTTTATCATCAATAACACATCTTATTAATGCGCACTTTGTCAATATCCCATATCATCGGCATTGAATAATGACAAAGGCATGACATTAGAGTAATATTGCAAATGTTACTACAATTATTGTTTCCAAAGATATGTAGCATATGACATAGCTATGACACTGCATCAATAATCAATGTCGAAAGAATCGTAATAAGCCAATGCCTGAGGCTTATGATGCATCCCCATATCAATGAAGAATAATAGACAATGTCGTAGGTCATCAATGAAGCCAACAAAACTGGATGTCGTCGGTGCTGCATTGTAGAAAGGGAATGACGATATTGGAAAGCTCTAAGCCAAAAGCCATCAGTGTTATAACAACATGATATAGCATTGATGCGACATCACATTAATTCTGTATTCCCTCAATGGAGCACTTCTTCCATATAGCCAGAAGAATCAATGCCGTCTTCAATTAATTCCGCTTACCATCAATGCCGCCTATTAACAATTCCGCCTATTATCAATAGTGCATGTTATCAATGCCATATGTTATCAATACCATCTGATGGTGATGCCGCCTACTATCAATGCCACTTGTTATCAGTGCCTATCATTGCCAATATCGCTACTTATCAATAATGATGCTTATTGATGGCGCTCTTTACCAATTCTTAAAGGACACCGCACATCTAGAAATGCGATATTGATGTCGGAAGTCATCAATATCCATGGAGGTTATTATGCCACTCCTCGCCAATACTACTTTATACTATTGTCACTTTAAACTGATGCTGCCACCTGCTAATTAAGAGTGTTGATCGTCATAGAATATCCATCGATGTCGGAAGTCATTGATGACGAATGTCTTTACTACTGAGGCGGTGCTGAAGTTCTGCTATTTACCAAGGAATGTCGAATGTCATCATTAGGCAAGGCCAAGTCCCATGCGGCGTTGATGTTGCCGAAATTCATGTGTACTGAATTTATTCTGCTATATCGCACTTCTACCCTAATAAATGCGAACCTAGGGGTATGGGATAAGGGACGATCATTTATTTTTCCTCCTTTCAAAATTAAACAATTGTAACCCTAAATTGAATTAGGGGAAAGCTTGATTTGATTGTAACCATGATGGAATTATATGAACGAGGATTTGAATATGCATAATACCTTGATTGTGCACTTTAGACGTTATCGGATATGGACATGCATAGATAAAGCCCTTTGGACCCAAAGCTTGTCGTGATTTTATATAAATCATATGGGCTTCGGTCTAAACTAGTGCTCATATGCATAATCACTATCTTACTATCTACATAGGGACATAGGACTATGGACTAAGAGTATTGCCTATCTCATCCATTAACATGCTTAATGGGCTTCCACACATATTTATGACCTATTCTTTTACTTTCTTTGATCATGTGGCATGGACTTTCGAATGTCTTATTCCAAAAGAACGTATAGGCTTTCAAACAACTTGTTCCAAAAGAGTTCGAGTTCCTCATTCCAAAAGTCCATGAGCATCATGAAACCATTCTTTAATGATATCATCTTATACTTGGCCTTGAATGTTAAGCCTGATCTTGATCTCTTAATACTGTTTTGTCAAAGCTAACTAAACCATGCTTAGTCGTGTTATCAAGCATGTTAAAATAGAGCTTAGGCTCTTCATACTCGACATCATAGGTGTTATACAAATTTTTGGGTTAACATTTTGGCACTAGAAGGAGGGCTTGAACATCTGATTTTTTATAACTCTCTCCCTAAACTAACTACACGAAGCTTCCTTTTGTTCGAGGAAAATGGGGAGATCAAGGCGAATTAATGTTCCAAATGAAGAAGTCGTAAAAACAACAAGATTAGAAGAAAATGTTGTCCCCAATTTCAACTTGGGGAGTATAGAACCTGGACAGCCATCAGAGCCAACAAAGCCGACCGGTAGCGAAGCTCAAATTATAGATCTAACACAGCAGGTGGCAATGATGCAAGGCTTATTGGAGAAGATCATTGCACAAAAATCTTCCAAAACTTCCAAGCTCACTGAAGAGATGGAAGAATCTCCGAGAAGGAACCCAAATGATTCTTTGCTAAGTAATAGATGCAAAGACAAGTTCACTATGACTCCACAAAAGAGGAAAGGAAATCAAAAAACTGAAATAGTAGAACTCTCCCTTAAATTAGTGGTAGGAAATAAAGCTAAAGCAAATTACCAAGGAAGATTGGTAGGTAAGTTCAATGAGCAGTCCAGAAGTTCAACCTCCAAGGAGTATAAACCTGATAGAAGAAATTACCACAGGGATGAGGCTTATCTAAGAGACATGGCCGAAAAAATGGAAAAAGATATGCTTAATCTTAAAGGAAAGGGAACTCTTGATGAAATAGTCAATAATAACCACTGGGAAGCTCCCTCTATGGATGAAATTATGTCCACAAGAATCTCGCCCCACATCAAAATTCCTTCCTTAAGATACAACGGAACTACTGACCCAACTGATCATCTAACGGCGTTTGAAAGCCAGATGAACCTTTATAATATGTTTGGAGCAGTGCGTTGTAGGCTTTCCCCTACTACCTTCCAGGACGCAGCAGCTAAGTGGTACAGACATTACTGTGAGAAAACCATCTACTCCTGGAAGTAATTCTCTTATGAGTTCTCGACACAATTCTGTATTTGCAAAGATCCCACAATTGATTATAGCCTGCTAGCTAATGCCAAGCAATGGTTGGGGGAACTATTAGGTGATTATCTTAAGAGGTTTAATGCAGAGGCATTGAAGTGGAAGATATGACCAACAGAGATAAGTTGATGGCTGTGCGTTCAAGACTGATTGAACATACAACTTTCTGGTTGGAGCTCTATATTCATGGATGTAGAGATTTATAAGATTTCCATTTTCAAGCTGATAAGTTTATCCATATGGATGAAATGTATCACGCCAAGAAGAAAGTTCATACCATTAAAGAAATAGGAAAAGCTGGCTATAAACGCAACAATAGGAAGTCGAGACGGGAGGAGGCCCCAAACACCAATCATGTTGCTTGGAACAAGTCAATATCCTACATATTTGCTATGGTGAAAGAAAGTGGCAATATTACATATTCGTACAAAGCTAAGACCAATCCTAAACCAAGAAGAGTGGAGGACTATTGTGCCTATCATAAGGCAAATGGGCATAAAACAGATGAATGTCGAGCGTTGGCAAACATAATTCAACACATGATTCATTATGGACATCTAAAGGAGTTTGTCAAGGATAATACGAAAGCTGCTTGTTTTGAAAATGGCAACTAAAGACTCCCAAACAACGCTGTAAATTTAGTGAAAAGTGACATTCAAACAGATTTCATTTCACCCCTTAACAGAATTGATGTTATCTATGGAGGCCCAAGCTGGAAGCAGCAGAGGATCCATAAATTGCTATATTAGGGAAGCAAAAGATGGGATTTTCTGTATTCAGAAAGAGCCATCGCTCAAAATATAAGGTTCCAAATCAAGATGCATAACTTAACCATCACTCCGTAGGGGCTAAGAGGAGTTCGTCATCCATGTAACGGTCCGCTTACGATCATTACGCAAATTGGACTCTCTGTGGTTACTAAAATTTTGGTGGATACTAGAAGTACAGTCAACATAATCTTTAAACATGCATTCGACTAAATGGGAATTCCAGAGAAGAAATTAGAGTTGAGCTTTGAGCCTATTTTTTAATAACAAAGGATCAACTCCTATTAGGCAGATAAGACTTCTTATGAAAATGGGAATTCCACCACATTCTAGGACTTTTGAGACTCTCTTCGACATCATAAATCAGCCTTCTTATTACAGTACCTTTTTTGGAAGGCCGGCTTTAGATGAGGTTGATGTTTTTGTCTCACCAATGTATCTGATGGTAAAGTTCTTGACTAAAAGCGAATGGGGAACCATAAGGGGAGAGCAATTTAGCCACCGTGAAATGTACTTTGCCACTCTTGTGCAATATAAACGAGATAATCTTTCTTTTTATGACTCGGAGAAAAATAAATCAATCAGGATTGATATTAAAAAGCCTTTGGATGATGATTCTCTAAGACCATCATCCAAAGCGAAAACAAAGCCTAAGCATGCATTGAGAAAATTTTACTGCTCTGAAAAGAAAAGAAAGAGAAAAGAGACCAACCTAGTGGAAGATGAAGTAGAAGATGAGGAGACCATTACTAAATTAGATTATAGAAGTGAACAAGAAAGAATGAAGCCTACAGAAGACCATGAGAAGATATGCTTGGATCTAGTTGATCCAACAAAGACCGTAAAAATTGGGAAAGAATTGGATAGCAAACTTAAAGGAGAACTAATTCAATTTCTTCAATCCAGCAATGATGTATTCGCCTGTACCATTTAGATATGGTTGGAATAGATCCGACCATTATGTGTCATGCTTTGAATATTGACCCTAATATCACACCTATTCGGCAGAAGAAAAGACAGTTTAATAAAGTTTGATCTAATGATTTGAAAGAAGTCAAGAGATTGCTCGAGAACGGATTCATCAGAGAAGTACTTTACCCGAAATTTTTAGCCAATCTGGTACTAGTCAAAAAATCTAATGTGAAATGGAGGATATGTGCTGATTATACTGATTTGAACAAAGCATGCCCGAAGGACTTCTACCCTCTTCCAAGGATAGATTAATTAGTCGATGCAACAAGTGGTCACAAACTATTATCCTTCATGGATGCTTATTCCGGATACAACAAGATTCCAATGTTCAGACTATATGAGGAGAATATTAACTTTATAACAGATTAGGGAACATATTGCTATAAGGTAATGCCTTTCGGATTGAAGAATGCCGAAGCAACATACAAGAGATTAGTAAACGGAATGTTCAGAGAACAAATTGGCCAGAACATGGAAGTATATATGGATGATATGTTGGTAAAATCTCAAGAGGAAAGCAACCATCTAAAAGATCTTGAAGAAATGTTCGATGTATTACGAAGATATAAAATGAAACTTAACCCACAAAAATGTTCCTTTGGAATTCAGTCTGGAAAGTTCTTGGGATATATTATCAGTGCAAGAGGAATTGAAGCCATTTGTGACAAACCAGGTTTTTGACCTTCGAAAATCGACATCAATACGTCCACTGTATTACATGCCGAGCAATCGAGTGCCGGAAATACCAGATCGTTAGGGAAAAGAAGAAAGAGGTAGAAGAAGAAAATAGGAATAACAACACAGAATCTCACAATCACAGCGGAACAATATATAATAGATAACAACTAATCTTTATACAAAAAGAACTATAACTGTTATTTATACATTACATCATCAGAGTACAACACATCAATAACTCAATACTGGACAGTTATAATAACTTGTCCTCACAAGTGCTGCATATACAACATACAATACACATTGGAATAAAATCAAGTACGAGTAATACGTCTTCGTCGTCCAGCTCGTCTTCTGAGCTACATAGCATCCTATCCTGCATCTGTAATACTCGGTCTGACCCGAGCATTATAATAAAATAACACTCGAATCAGTCTGGAAAACCAGCGTGAGAAAACACACTCAATTTGAATTAAATCCTTTGAAAAACAAAGGTACCTATTAAGACCATGCCACACATAAACACGACGGGTTTTTACCATACGATAACCAAAACATTTTATATCAAAATCATCTGATATTATAATAGTGTCTACGCACAAATACATATTCAAATAGCTAAAATTGTTACATTGATTAAATTCTAGCATACTAGGCTCTACAACCAAAACCGTAAAGGCACGTATTGGAGAATGGATTCCATACGAATGACTAGGCACTGGGGTACCACCTACCACAGTACACGTCTAGAAAAATGTACCGAGGACCACGCCGGGATCCCCTACAACACAAGACCAGACTACCCCTAACCTATAACCTAGATAGACCGAATATGCTATCACCTCGGGTGTTCCTACCCTTTCCGAGCTCTTCCGTGCACCATAGTAATAATATCTGAGGGTATCTAGAAAGGTGATAAACATACCCTAATTGGGTGCGACCCACTTAGCCTTACTGCATCTCCCCTGATTTTCAGTCATTCTTGGTTGATGAGGCTAGAATCTACAATTACCTTTTAAAGGAATTTTCACTTAGAATGCTCATTGTCCTCCAATGACAATGTACTGATAGCATTCATCCATACAAGTCCGTTCTGGGTTCGAACGAAACCGAAGGCACTATTTCTACTACATTCGTTTTGGAAAAATCCTCAGGATTAGTAGCGATTAGCCCTTGCACTTCACTGGTCCACCTTCGATTCCATGCTCTTGTTATCACTTCGAAAACGTATTCGTTGGATCGAAGTGGTTTTCGGATAACTTATATGATCCCGGTCTCTTTGAAACAACGTTCGATATTTCCGGTAAACTCAACCCCGATTCTTTAGGAAATAAAAAGTAGAAAATAAGATCAGAGATCACCTCCTAACCGTTAGTGGACGGGTTTCCTTATTATCGTCCTAGAAGAACGAAATGAGTTTATACGTACAGTATGACACCTCGAATGGTAACTGTACCACATAATTCCCGAGCTTCCTCTAGATATTCCCAAAGTTATATTTTGGGTCCAGAGTTGATAGTCTGTTATTTAACTATCAAATAAACAATCATTCTACCAAATATTTCATTTTCCACTGAAAACACCAAGTCTCATTTTATTTAATTTTAATAAATTAAATCTCTTTATCCAAAATATACACTTATCTTGACGAATTTAGTATATTCACAAACTATCCTTTTCAAAAATATTTGAAAACCCTTTTAAATAATAAGGAAAGTACCACTGCGGTATCAAACATTGATTCACAGCTCAATGGTTATGTCTCTATCCCGGAGAAATCCAAAACTTAACTTCAGGCACTCACTGCCACCGATTACGCCATGAAAGTATACCATTACTTTTCGAAAACTTTATTTAATAATTTTCTCAAAAAAAATACTTATAAAATTCCTATATAAATTTCCAAGTCTTAATTTAGGCAAGTATTTTTTTTAAAATAAAATAAAAGTTGTTATATAAAATAATATTAATATTGAATAATTTATCTTTTAAAAATAATAAAACTGATTAATTCTTAAATATTAATTACTTTAATACACTACAACAAAACAGTCTTTTTACAACGGGCAATGCTCGTTGTAATATGGTTTTCGCAACAGGCATGTGCCCATTGTAATAGGCCTCGTTGTAATAGATCCACCACATTTTACAACGGGCAAAGCACGTTGCAGTATACCTTTTTACAATGGGTTATGACCGTTGTAATAGACTATAATACAACGGCCATAACCCGTTGCAATAGATTTTATAAATGATGTCATATTTACTTGGGTAGTGGAAACTGCATTATGGAATTTTTTTTCCTTTAAAAATAGTAGAAGTAATATAGCAAACCTGCTAGTAAGAAAATCGATAACAGTAAGAGTTTGATCTATTGTTTCATCTGTTTTTCCCCAGCCTTGATAGCCGTCTCTTGTTCCACTATGTTCCCATCCATTTTGAGAGCCTGGAGCGCAATGGAGATCTACTATTATACTAATACCATATCTCCTGGAAAATACATATAAAGTTATAAACCATTATACGATGAAATTCAAAATATAACATTTTATATTGGCTGGTTAACACTGTTTTTACTTACTTGGCCCAAAGAAAAGCATTGTCTAGAGCATTAAGTGATCCACCGACAAAAGGAAATGGTGGATTTGGATCGCTTGCGATCCACCACCCGATTGGAATTCGCACACTGTTTAACCCATTTTCTGATATGAACTTGAAATCTTCCCCTACTACGAATGTATTCCAGTGTTCATGTACATCGTTCACAGTTATTTGCTAAAGTAGTTCAAAAGGAATACACATTTTTTTAAAGAAAAAAAAGAGTGAAGAAAAGAAAAGCATACTCTCATGACTGAAGCAGCATTTTCTTCATAGCCATTTGTAACTTGAAATTCTCCTTGCAATCCACCAACGTTGTTAATCGTAAGTACAGATGGGTCATTATCACTCCAATCGCTGCTTTCTGCATAATTTTCCACAACTGATATATCTGTTCTAACCTAAAACAAAAAATAATCAATACAAAGCTATAACATAAGTAAAGAAGTAACAAGAAATTCTATGAACTACAAAAGATAGAAGTTGATTAGTACTTGCAAGAAGAGACCATTTGCAAACACGATTTGTGTCATTTGCATTTCTCACTATCTCAAACATATTGGAAGCATTCGAAGAGCTTGAGACTGCTACCAATTGTCCTTCACTATCTAATCCAAAGAATTTCCAGTTGAAGACTCGAAACTGGAATGTGTTCTCGGTTATTCTCCACAGCTGAATATATTTCAAAAACATTATATAATGGTAAGTGAATATTCAAACATCTTTCATATACATGCATATGTAAGAAATTAGCACTTTGAATGTTTCCCATCCTGATGCTGATGTTCTATTGGCCACGATTATGGTTCCTCCACCACTCTCTGCACATAAATACTTATTTTGCGTTACGGACTTGAATTGAAGATGTGTTCCATCCTGTTTAGATTGTTTATTTGTGATATATAAACAGTTAGTGCATGCAGATTGAATAATTTTAAACAATGTCTTAAACAAATAAAAGTTAGAATATACTAGTAGTTGTTACCAAAAAATCTTTATTGGGAATTCCATCAAAAAGAGAAAGTTTGATCCAACTGGCCAAAAGGTAAAGCATGATTTAACTGGTCCATTGTAAAATTAGTAGTTAAAAAACTAAAATTAAAATGCAGTGGAGGGACTAAATTGTTGTATGAGCAAACAAATCATTTGTAGTGTCGGTACAGATTGTGGAAGTTGCAATTTCTTCCACTGTGCATCATGACATAATTCAAAGTTTATATCATGCAATATATAATATTTCAGATGTATCATGATATTGATTTAAATATAAGAAACCACGATGTGTAAGATACCTGTAACGAGACTGAATAAAAAACTCTCACAATTTTAGTAAAAGCTCACAATTGCTGCATCATAACAAATGATTTAATACTGAACAAAGCGTAAAACTGAAAATAAACGAACTGGAAACATGTTGTTCCTTTGGAAACAACAATTTGAAGGTCCTTCGATCGTAAACAAATCACTAATACACATTAATGTGGTTTAAAACCTGTCAGGTTGGCTAACTGAGGTCGGTTATATTTACCTATCAAAATATACTTTGCTAGTTCAGTCAATGAAGAACTACACACAAATATCACCAATCAAGTTATTCAATAACTAACAAAAGAATAGTGCATATCAAGGAGAGAAAGAAGTTCCCATTTGTTTGAACTATCATGCACTGTATTTATTAATATATGCAAAAAAAATGTATAAATGTATGAAACTATTGTTGTATCTGATAGAAAATGAACATGCCACGTAGTCAAGATCGATATAAGTGTGAAGTCTCAACATACATGTTCTGCTACTCGAAAGTGTAGTGTCATTAAAAGCAAACAATACCATACCCATGAAGAGTTAAGGTTTGACATTCACTTATATAGCTCTGTCTGTACAAAATTTCTAAACAAAAAGACATTACCTGAGCATCAGTAAATATTAAATTTCAGATCAACATCAAACTACCTTTGATTTGTGATTTCTGGTTTAGTAAATTCTGTTTAAAAACATCCAATTAATTATGGTTTCAAAAGTATGTAGATTCATTGTTTCTGTTAAACAATTTCAACATCAATAAATAAGACTAAATCCAAAATTTTATCTAAAAAAAACTTAAATTCAATTCAGATCTACAACATAGATCTACAGTAGAAAATGCAAAGTTAAAGACAACCTAAAATGAAGAAACAAAACAAAAATTCAGAGAATAAAAGAATTCAATACCAGTGCCTTTTACACGCTTGGATCCAGCTTGTTCATGATGGGCTGAGTGTTTCTAAACAGTGCAACAGACGTGCCTCACCAGCTCATCGAATTCATACAAGGAACCCCAACTTCCCTCATCCTCTTACTCGATCTAATACCTCGAAAAGACTCAGTGCTTCACCCTGAATACCTGGACGAATACTACAGCAACACTGTCCTCGATAAGGTAAGGCGGGATCTTGAAGAACTCCCTCAGATCTCGCTGTATAGATCTCCATCTCTTTTCATAGGCGCGTTATCGCCTACTGCTGTTGTGGTTAGGGTTGATTGTGAATCGGTAGGGGATTTAGAGGAGATAGTTGGGAAGAGTGTGGGTAGAAGTTGTAAAGAGGTTTTGGGGGTTGGGTGGGTAAGTGTGTGGGGGAAATGAAGGAGATTGGGAGTGGGGAGATGGATGGAATGGTGAGGAGGGATGGGTTGATTAAGAAGATGCTGATTGAGATCGATCTCGTTGCTAATTTACCGAGGTTGTTTGGGGATGATGTTGCGGATAGGATTGTTGAGAAGACAAAGAATGATTAACAGAAGTAGGGTGGGAATTTAGGTTAAGTGAAAATGGGATAAGCGGGCAAATGAAAATTAACAGAAGTAGGGGCGGCAAAACAAGGAATTCACTAGTTTTAATATTAATTATTACAACGGGCTTATAAACGTTGTAAAATTGGCATCTATTACAACTAATTATAAAAATGGCGTTGTAATAGAGTATTTTTGTTGTAGTGATATCAACTAATTATAAACTAACTTAATTAATAATTAAATATACTTAAAACAAATTAAAATGACTAAATAATTAATTTTTCTGAAATATTCTTTAACACCTTTTAAATTACCCAGTTAATAATTAAAAATCCTCATTTTTAAAACAAACTCAATTTCTCGATAAAAAAATATATTTTCCAATTCTAATATAAACAGTCTAACATTTATAAATCTCTCTCGATTTATTCCCAATTTGCTTTATGTCCCAATTCCGTAAATCCCCTTATCACATTTCTAAAAATAAATTTACCATTTACTTTTAAGCCTATTTACCCATCTCCTTATAAATCCTCACCGTGAATTTATAACTTCAATTTATCCACTGATAATCACTTCAATTTATTTATAAACCTTGTTAATAATTTCCACTCATTTCCCGTTTATAACGGTTTCACAATACTTAATTGATTATAATTGATTTCTAAATTGAATCCCATTTTTAAATCAATTTTCCAAATAACCCAACTATATTCCAAAACCCAAATAGATTCAGATTCCACTTCCTTTTCATAATTTAAAATCTTGTTTAAAATCTAGTATAACAATTTCATATTTTATTTTCAAATTTCCTTTTTATTTTCCTAAACTATTTTAAATCTCGATTTTAAAATGTTTTTCACTTAAACAAATATCGCTTAAGTTTTATTATTTAAAATCCTTTTATTTACATTATTCCAAAATCTCAATTTTCCATTTTCCAAAATTATTAAGTACAAATTTTAAAATGAAACTATTTATTTTTCCCAAATTCATTTCCTTTCAATTAATCCAAACTTCACTATAAATATTTTTACTTCCAATTTCCCTTTTTATTTTCTTTCCAAATTCAAAAACATTTATTTTTGGTATTTAAAAATACGAAAATCTAGGCCAAAACTACCATAGCATCCAATACATTCAAATTACACTATAATCTACCACAGATTATTCAAACAAATCATATATCAATATATGAAATTAATTTCAACATTTTTGAGGAATCCAGTTAGATCCCTCCAACATTCTTTCCTGCATCCACAGATGTTAATACAACATAAAAATACCAACCCCACTTCGAGGGGGATATCGCGGTATATAGGGTCATCCGCTATTATGCGGGGCGCATAGGGTCTCATCTGCTAAAATATGCGGGAACAATCACTCCAACTACTAATATATATACTAATATATATAATATCACATTTAACTAATAATAATTTTATCTATTCAACCAATCAATTAATAATTAATTTTAACTATTTAAAATTAATACCAATCATCCAAATGAGTGAGATTTACTCACATTTATTCCAGTTATCGCCTTCATTTCTGATTTCCGACCAAATTCGAACGGCGTTCGAATTTCGTTAAAAATCTCAGAAGCTCCAATTTTACCCAAACCAGCTTCATGTCGTAGAATACGCTATTATGATCACAATGCAAAAAATTTCGTTCTAATCCGACCTAGCACGAACGAGTTATGATATTTATAAGCAATTGAATTTAATTAAACAATTTGTATAAATAGACACTATTTAAATTCTATTACCCACAAAAACTTGGGGCGAAGCCCACGTCTTCACTCCTATCCGCTTCCTACAGTGCCTTCTCTTCCCCTCCTTTTTTTTCTTACGCCTGAAATCCACATCTCGTGCACGGCCGTGCACGTCGCCTGCTCCATCCTTCGACGAACCCCGCTTCCGAGATCACCAACGTGTCCCAATTTCCCATCTCAACCCCACGACGCCAAGAACTTCACACCCGAGACCCTCAGGCAAATCACGACACAGCAAACCTCCCCTCTTCGATCTGCACTATTCACGCGATCCCCTCCATCACCGCGAAGATAAAACCATGCCTCCCTCCTCCTACGCGTGCGTGTACCATTGCCGACTACCCTCGACCGTCACCAATCGCGACTCCTTCGATCACGACCCCTCCCTCCGATTCGCCGTCGAACTCATCCCACGCCTTAAACTGCTTGCGGCCCCAAATCTTAACGTGATATGCACGACCACGCGTCAAGCTCCAAATCGCCGCTCCTCGCCTTATGTACGCGCCTAGGCGCCGCTGCTCCCCCTTTTTTTCAACGATTTGAATTTGAACCAATGTCCATTTGTTTTCTGCTTTGAAACAAATCTGGAGATGAATGGGAAAGATAGTGAACGAATTGAAGTCGTCTGTTTATTTATATTGTCGATTTTTTTTTCTTTTTGAATGCTCGACTATGTGCAATTTAAAAGGAGAATGGATGGAGGAACAAGACGTGATATTGGCGTGTAAAAGGAAGGCTACAGTGTTTTTGATAGGAAGGGAAAAAGATGATGTGAAAAAATTAGTCAAGTCAACATACAAATATATTATTTAAATTTTTAAACCTTCTCGATTACGTAACTCAAAATCTCGAACTCCTATCGAGGCATGCCGCTAGGCGTTTATTATGTTATACCCCTATTTCGAACGCAATGGAAAAGGTTTCGAGTCCTAATTCGGTCGTATGGAGAAGATAGCTTTTTGGACCCAATTATTATATTGAATTTTCGATATAAATTTCAGCGCGTTTATATTCCGTACGATCAAACGATAACTCCAAACGTTACGAAATTTGAAATCCGATAATAATACACTATTACGGATCCAATGGAATGGGTTTCATTGAATTCCAAGACTGTGCCCTAGATGGTTATTTATATACGTTAATTCAAACGGTATATTTTTAAAACTGAACAAATCACTTTTAAATTCAATTTAAAGAGTTTTATTATCTTCATTATTATAAATATAAATTTATAAGCCTTTAAATTATTTTTATCAAGCTTAAAACTCAAGATTCAATATTTTAACCAATATTCAATTATTAAATTCAATAATTTAATTATCCAATAAATCATTTTATTTGAAATTCAAGTTAAAAATTAACTTTTGAATATTTAAAATCAATTAAATATCCAAATTTCAAATAACCAAAATTCTGGGTCGTTACATTCCTCCCCCCTTAAAAGAATTTCGTCCTCGAAATTGCCAAGGTAAGAAGAATGGTCCAAAACCCGTTAGCTTCCTCAAACCCAATCAGTTTAAACAATTTTTCAAACCAATCTATTTAAACCACATTATCATTATCACTAATTTCCAATTTTATCCATAGATTCCAAATACTATCATTTACTCAACCACTTCAAATTAAAATCCCAAATCAAATTTTAATTATCAAAAATTTCTTCAAAATTTTTCTAACTCCTTAAATTTTCGAAAAATTTCGCCAGCGTCTACTTTGTGCGGCTAGATCGGAACACCTACAAATTGCCTCTACGGGCCCAAATCATCAAAAGAAAATAAAAGCCAAGTGGCTCAATCATAAAATCATAAATTTCAAACACAATTTAAACATGTACCTTTTTGTCGGACAATCAAATTTTACTTCTGAAATCGAAGACATCAATTTAGCTTTTGATTTTAGATACCTGCACCTTATTTACCAATAATATCCGATCATACAATTCAAAATCTTTTTATTCAGCATTTTCAATTTCCAACATTTATTTCACCAAAACCTGTACGATGTACATATATTATCCGTATGCAAAATCAAATCTGATCGCTCGCTCGATCACACAATTTCCCTTTCGAACTAGTATCGTTCACACGACTCTCTAGTGCGGACTTAGATCTGGTTCCTTGATCAGAAATCGTCATTCTCCTTGCATAGCCATAACTATGATAGAGAATCCCATAATCAATCAAAAATCCATATCCATTGTTCGCCGTCGAAAATCGAGTGAAATATCCTAACTCTAATCGATATAAATTATCTCGAAATTCTATACTCGAATCCGAATCCAATCGTTATGCGAATAAAATAGTATACATACAAGTTACGTACTTATTTCCAATTGATTCTTAGCTATATCCAATTCTTTTTATTCACATTTATTTCATTTACAATCAGTTATTCACAAATATCATTCTCATTCACCTATCAGTATATTACCTCAATACCAATTTCACTTTAGAATTCACCATCAACTTTCTTAAGTTTATTATAAATATTTTATACAACTTCTTATATTAATTAACACCTCACACTTGAGTCTATACCCACTTTAACCCAATCAATTCTATTTCTAAAATTTAGTTTGTTTAGTCCAACTCAAACTAATTTTTCAATTTCACTTTATTTAACATAATCCAAGTTAAATCCCATTCCAATACACAATTTCAATTCCATTTTCTTACTAATTAAATTAATTAGTTCCATTCACTAATTTATTTCCAACTTAATAAATTCTATTTCAATAACTATTCCATTTAGCCTACTTAGGCTTAATTTTTCCGAAATTCACTTTATACTTAATTTAAGTTAAGTTTAATTCCATTCCAATAATCAAATTTCAAAATTTCTTAAGTTATCAAACTTACTAATATTCCATAAAACATTTCCAAATAAAATCCCAGAGTTTAACTCCTTATTCCCAAATTATTCAAATCATTTTTTTTGAAATCATATATACCCCAAAATCCTTTGGTATATTCTTTTCTTTGAATTCCAAATCAAATCAGTTTTACCAAATAAAACTCCAATGCAAATCATTTAGGTAGCAATTCCTCCCTTGGAGACTCAAAAATAAACACCGATGATGTCGCGATCATCATCAGAATTATTTTCCAGCGACCGAAGTGAGCTTAGTGCTTTTTCCTCTTTTGAAAACCATTTTAAATATTTCAGTTCACAAATATTCCCCAAATAACATCACCATTATTTTCCAAGACTTCAAAAATCATTTTCGAATCCAATGGAAATTAAATTTCCAAATTTCCAACTTTTAAATCCTTTATTCAAATCATATTTAAATATACTCCAGAATTTCATTTCACTTCAAGTCATAATTCACATTTATAAACTCATATTCACAAATTCCATTTTGTTATATGAATTACTTTCTTAACTTTTTGTTATAATATCAACTCTTATTCAATCACCATAACAACAATAATAATAGTTTAATATTATCATTTCCTAACAACCAAGCATACCATATACAACTATAATAATTTACGAAATTTTTTCCTTTTATATATAAAAATAATTTGGGTAAAATTATTTCATTTACTCCATTAAAACAATACCGTGTCGAATTGTTCTGTTATAGTGTTTAAAGATCCCCATCAATAACGTTAATTACTCACATTGACCAGAATCCCTAACCACTCAATAGATCAACCAACACAATATAAAACAGTTTTATATTCACTAACAAATACGCGCTCATATCTATTAATACACTCAAACTCATTCTAGGGTACCACTAATCCTATCTCTAATGAGTTACCCCATCAAAGCCAAGGTTCTCGCTTAACCTTCAACTTTGATACCAAGTGTGACAAACCAGATTTTTGACCTTCGAAAATCGACATCAATACGTCCACTGTATTACATGCCGAGCAATCGAGTGCCGGAAATACCAAATCGTTAGGGAAAAGAAGAAAGAGGTAGAAGAAGAAAATAGGAATAACAACACAGAATCACACAATCGCAGCGGAACAATATATAATAGATAAAAACTGGTCTTTATACAAAAAGAACTATAACTATTATCTATACATTACATCATCAGAGTACAACACATCAATAACTCAATGCTGGACAGTTATAATAACTTGTCCTCACAAGTGCTGAATATACAGCAAACAATACACATCAGAATAAAATCAAGTACGAGTAATACGTCTTCGTCATCTAGCTCATCTCCTGAGCTCCATAGCATCCTATCCTGCATCTGTAATACTCGGTCTGACCCTAGCATTATAATAAAATAACACCCAAGTCAGTCGGGAAAACCAGCATGAGAAAACACACTCAATTTGAATTATTAAAGTTATCCAATCCTTTGAAAAACAAAGGTATCTCGTAAGACCATGCCACACATAAACACGATGGGTTTTTACCTTACGATAACCAAAAAAAATTATATCAAAATCATCTGATATTATAATAGTGTCTAAGCACAAATACTTATTCAAATAGCTGAAATTGTTACATTGATTAAATTCCAGCATACTAGGCTCTACAACCAAAACCGTAAAGGCACGTATTGGAGAATGGATTCCATACGAATGATTAGGCACTGGGGTACCACCTGCCATAGTACACGTCTAGAATAATGTACCAATGACCACACCGAGATCCCCTACAACACAAGACCGTACTACCCCTAACCTGGATAGATCGAATATGCTATCACCCCGGGTGTTCCCACCCTTTTCGAGCTCTTCCGCGCACCATAGTAATAATATCCGAGGGTATCTAGAAAGGTGATAAACATACCCTAATTCGATGCGACCCACTTAGCCTTGCTGCATCTCCCCTGATTTTTAGTCATTCCCGGTTGATGAGGCTATTAGACTGCTCATTGTCCTCCAATGACAATGTACTGATAGCTTTCATCCATACAAGTCCATACTAGGTCCGAACGAAACCAAAGGCACTATTCCTACTACATCCATTTTGGAAAAATCCTTAGGATTAGTAGCGATTAGCCCTTACACTTCACTGCTCCACCTTCGACTCCATGCTCTTGTTTTCACTTTGAAAACATATTCGTTTGATTGAAGTGGTTTTCGGATAACTTATCCGATCCCGGTCTCATCGAAACAACGTTCGATATTTCCGGTAAACTCAACCCCGATTCTTTAGGTAATAAACATGCGAAAATAAGATCGGAGATTACCTCCTAACCGTTAATGGACGGGTTTCCTTATTATCGTCCTAGAAGAATGAAATGAGTATATATGTACAGTATAGCACCTCGAGTGGTAACTGTACCACATAATTCCCGAGTTTCCTTTATATATTCCCAAAGTTATATTTTGGGTCCAGATTTGATAGTTGGTTATTTAACTATCAAATAAACAATCATTCAACCAAATATTTATTTTCCACTGAAAACAACAAGTCTCATTTTATTTAGTTTTAATAAATTAAATCTCTTTATCCAAAATATATACTTATCTTGCCGAATTTAGTTTATTCACAAACTATCCTTTTCAAATATATTTGAAACCCTTTAAAATAATAAGGAAAGTACCACTACGATATCAATCATGGATTCACAGCTCAATGGTTACGTCTCTATCCCAGAGGAATCCAAAACTTAACTGTAGGCACTCACTGCCTTCGATTACGCCATGAAAGTATACCATTACTTTCCGAAAACTTTATTTAATAATTTTCTCAAAAATAACACTTATAAAATTCCTATATAAATTTCCAAGTCTTAATTTAGGCAAATATTTTTTTTTAAATAAAATAAAAGTTGTTAAATAAAATAATATTAATATTGAATAATTTATCTTTTAAAAATAATAAAACTGATTAATTCTTAAATAATAATTACTTTAATATCAACTAATTATAAACTAACTTAATTAATAATTAATATACTTAAAAAAATTAAAATAACTAAATAATTAATTCTCTGAAATATTCTTAAACACTTTTTAAATTACCTAGTTAATAATTAAAGATCCTCTTTTTTAAAACAAACTCAATTTCTCGATAAAAAAATATATTTTCTAATTCCAATATAACCAGTCTAACATTTATTAATCTCTCTCGATTTATTCCCAATTTGATTTATGTCCCAGTTCCGTAAATCCCCTTTCCACATTTTTAAAAATAAATCTACCATTTACTTTTAAGTCGATTTACCCATCTCCTTATAAATCCTCACCGTGAATTTATAACTTCAATTTATCCACTGATAATCACTTCACTTTATTTATAAACCTTGTTTACAAATTCCATAGTCGCATTTCCCGTTTATAACGGTTTCACAATACTTAATTGATTATAATCGATTTCTAAATTGAATCCCATTTTTAAATCAATTTCCCAAATAACCAAGATATATTCCAAAACCCAACTAAATTCAGATTCCACTTCCTTTTCATAATTTAAAATCTTGTTTAAAATCTAGTATAACAATTTCATATTTTATTTTCAAATTTCCTTTTTATTTTCCCAAACTATTTTAAATCTCGATTTTAAAATGTTTTTCACTTAAACAAATATCGCTTAAGTTTTATTATTTAAAATCCTTTTATTTACATTTTTTCAAAGTCTCTATTTTCCATATTCTGAAATTATTAAGTACAAATTTTAAAATGAAACTATTTATTTTTCCCACATTCATTTCTTTTAAATTAATCCAAATTTCACTATAAATATTTTTACTTCCAATTTCCCTTTTTATTTTCTTTCCAAATTCAAAAACATTTATTATTGGTATTTAAAATTACCAAAATCTAGGCCAAAACTACCATAGCATCCAATACATTCAAATCACACTATAATCTACCACAGATTATTCAAACAAATCATAAATCAATATATGAAATTAATTTCAAATTTTTTAAGGAATCCAGTCGGATCCCTCCAACCTGTTTCCCTACATCCACAGATGTTAATACAACATAAAATACTAATCCCACTTCGAGGGGGATATCGCGGTATATAGGGTCATCCGCTATTATGCGGGGCGCATAATGTCTCATCTGCTAAAATATGCGGGAACAATCACTCCAACTACTAATATTTATACTACTATATATAATATCACATTCAGTTGATAATAATTTTATCAATTCAACCAATCAATTAATAATTAATTTTAACTATTTAAAATTAATACCAATCATCCAAATGAGTGAGATTTACTCACATTTATTCCAGTTATCGCCTTCATTTCTGATTTCCGACCAAATTCGAACAGCGTTCGAATTTCGTTAAAAATCTCAGAAGCTCCAATTTTACCCAAACCAGCTTCATGTCGTAGAATACTCTATTACGATCACAACGCAAAAATTTGTGTTCCAATCCGACCTAGCACGAATGAGTTATGATATTTATAAGCAATTGAATTTAATTAAACAATTTGTATAAATAGAACACTATTTAAATTCTATTACCCACAAAAACTTGGGCCGAAGCCCACATCTTCACTCCTACCAGCTTCCTACAATGCCTTCTCCCCCATTCTTTTTTTTTCTTACGCCTGAAACCCACATCTCGTGCACGGCCGTGCACGTCGCCTACTCCATCCTTCGACGAACCCCGCTTCCGAGATCACCAACATGTCCCAATTTCCCATCTTAACTCCATGACGCCAAGAACTTCACACCCGAGACCCTCAGGCAAAACGCGACACATCAAACCCCCCCTTCGATCTTGACTGTTCATGCGACCCCTTCCATCACCGTGAAGACGAAAACCACTCCTCCCTCCTCCTACGTGTGCGCGTACCATTGCCGACTTCCCTCGACTGTCACCAATCGCGACTCCTTCGATCATGACCCCTCCCTCTGATTCGCCATCGAACTCGTCCCACACCCTAAACTGCTCGCGGCCCCAAATCCTAACACGATATGCACAACCACACGTCGAGCTCCAGATCGCCGCTCCTCACCTCGCGTGCGCGCCTGGACGCCGCTGCTCCCCCTTTTTTTTCCTTTTTAAACGATTTGAATTTGAACTTGCGGCCATTTTTTTCTGCTTTGAAACAAATCTAGAGATGAATGGGAAAGATAGTGAAAGAATTGAAGTCGTCTGCTTATTTGTATTATCGATTTCTTTTTTTTTTCTGTTTGAATGCTCGGCTGCATGCAATTTAAAAGGAGAATGGAGGGAGGAACATGATATAATATTGGCACATAAAAGGAAGGCTACAGCGTTTTTGATAGGAAGGGAAAAAGCTGATGTGAAAAAATTAGTCAAGTCAACATATAAATATATTATTAAAATTTTTAAACCCTCTCGATTACGTAACTCAAAATCTCGAACTCCTATCGAGGCATGCCACTAAACGTTTATAATGTTATACCATTATTTTGAACGCAATGGAAAAGGTTTCGAGTCCTAATTCGATCGTATGGAGAAGATAGCTTTTTGAACCTAATTATTATATTGAATTTTCGATATAAATTTCAACGCGTTTATATTCCGTACGATCAAACGATAACTCCAAACGTTACGAAATTTGAAATTCGATAATAGTACACTATTACGGATCCATTGGAACTTGTTTCGTCGAATTCCAAGACTATGCCCCGGATGGCTATTTATATACATTAATTCAAATGGTATATTTTTAAAACTAAACAAATCACTTTTAAATTCGATTTAAAGAGTTTTATTATCTTTATTATTATAAATATAAATTTTATAAGCCTTTAAACTATTTTTATCAAGCTTAAAACTCAAGATTCAATATTTTAACCAATATTCAATTATTAAATTCAATAATTTAATTATCCAATAAATCATTTTATTTGAAATTCAAGTTAAAAATTAACTTCTGAATATTTAAAATCAATTAAATATCCAAATTTCAAATAACCAAAATTCTGGATCGTTACACCATCCTTGACCAAATTCAAGCTATTAAGGATATGGCGGAACCTAAGACAAGAAAAGATGTAACGAGCCTGAATGGAAGAGTGGCAGTATTGAATAGATTCATTTCCAGTGCCATCAATAAGTGCATCCCATTGTTCAATGTGATTAAGAAGAAGAAAAACTTCGAATGGAGTGAGGATTGTAAAATGCTTTTAAGGAGCTAAAAGATCATTTGGAGAAACCACTAATTTTATCTAGCCCCATAGAAGGAGAAAACATTTACCTCTATATGGTAGTTTTTGAGCATGCTGTTAGTTCTGTTCTAACAAGAGAAGAGAAAGGAACGCAGCTTCCAGTATACTATACAAGCAGAAGGCTTAAGGATGCAGAAACCAGATATCCGATCGTATAAAAATTGGCATACTATTTAATACTCACAGCACAAAAGTTAAGAGCTTATTCTCAAGCACATCCGGTTAAGGTCCTAACCATCTTTCCACTCAAGCAAGTCTTCAGTAAACCCGAAACTTCAAGAAGCTCTGTAAAATGAGGAGTGGAGCTCGGCCAATATGATATTGAATTTCTACCACAAGTGGCGATTAAAGGACAAGCCTTAGCAGACTTTGTTAATGAATGTACCGGATTTATTGAAGAACAATCATAAAAGGAGAAAGATTTATAGCCTAAGTGGTTTGTTTATAGATAGAGCTTCAAACGAGCAAAGTGCTGGAGCGGACATGTGATTATTACCCCTGATGGACCTCGTTTACGTTATGCAATGAAATTGGAATTTCCAGCCACTAATAATGTAGCAAAATACGAATCAATAGTGGCAGGACTCACCTATGCCCTACAATTAAAGATCCTTATGATTGAGATAGTGATTCTCAACTAACGATAAATCAATTGAACCAAACATATCAGACAAAGGATGTTAAGTTGGTTTTTTATGTTAAGAAGGTGTTAAAAATGTTAACTTAGTTTGAGGACTTGTCCATATACCATGTATCGAGAGGAAAGAATTCTCAAGTCGATTCTTTGGCTAATAAGCTAGCTCACGGGGAGCACCAGAAACATGAGTTGTCCCGGTAGGTTACTAACCAAACTCTAGTATATAAGAGAAGGCACATGAATCAAGAAATGAATCTATGGTATTAACCAGATCTCAAGCTTTAATACATGCGGAAGAGGAGTCAGAGAATAGAAATGAAACTCTCCAAGAGAATTTTTCTCACTTGGAGATGAATGATCAATATGAGAACAATTGGATGACGTTCATTGTTGAATACATAATAAATGGAGAGAAAAGAGAAGTAAGAAGAATAAAACATCAAGCTCTAACTTCCATCATGATGAATGGAATACTCTATAAGAAAGGATATTCACTTCCTGACTTAAGAGGTGTTCATCCGGAAATAGGAGCAAAATTATTAAGAGAAGCCATGAAGGATTTTGTGGAGATCATTCTAATGGTATAAAGTTAGCCAAGAAAGTTATGAGACCAGGCTTCTATTGGCCTCGGATGACTAGCCATGCCATCAATTATGTAAAAAGGTGTGAAAAGTGCTAAAAGTTCTCTAAGATCCCACGTTTGCCACCAAGCAAATTAACTTCAATCTCTATCCCATGGTGTTTCGATGTATAGGGAATTGACCTAATCGGACTACTACCTATATCCAAAGGAGGAGTTAAATACGTAGTGGTGGCCATTGATTATTTCACAAAATGGGTAGAAGCAGAACCGCTTTCAAATATCACAATAAGGAAAATTCTCCAGTTCATAATCAAGAATATTATTACCGGATTTGAAATTCCACACAAGATAATATCCGATAATGGAACTCAATTTGAAAGCGAAGAATTTCCCAATTCTGTAATAGAAATGGAATCATCTAGAGCTTTTCGTCTATAGCTCACCCTAGGGCTAATGAAGTCGTTGAAGCTGCCAACAAAACTATTAAGACCATTCTCAAAAACGATTGGACAAGACTAAAGGTAGTTAGGAAGAAAAACTACCTCTTGTATTATGGGCATAGGGAACTTCTACAAAAACCGCAATAGGGCATACCCTATATATTACTTAACATATGGATATGAACCCATGCTTCCAATTGAGGTTGAAGTACCCTCTCATTGAAGGATTGCATATGCATTAAATCCAAATCGAGAATTAAAGAAAGAATCCTTAGACTTACCAATGAGTTAAGAGATGAAGCAACCATACAAACGGCTGAATATCAACGAAGAATATCCAAATATTACAATTCTAAAGTAAGAGAAAGAACATTTCAAAAAGGAGAATTAGTGCTCCGAAGAGTTATGGTAAATACCAAGAATCCAATGGATGGACCACTCAAGCCAAATTTAGAAGGACCTCTAATCATACACAAAGTAATCCCTTTGGAGACTTATAGACTATGTCGATCCGATGGCAACGTAATAGCAAGAATATGGAATGTCAAACATTTGC
This sequence comes from Allium fistulosum, assembly GCA_030737815.1. Lineage (NCBI taxonomy): Eukaryota > Viridiplantae > Streptophyta > Magnoliopsida > Asparagales > Amaryllidaceae > Allium > Allium fistulosum. The sequence goes on from CM060903.1 coordinate 603,096,521, forward strand.
GGTCATATTTTCCAACAATATGAATAAAGAAGTTGAAATAAGTATATCTACATGGTTGAGGAGTAAGACTCTCCTAAAGAAAAAGAAAAATCCTAAACCATTACCTAAGATAGTAGTAAGGGGCGAAAAAGCCTTTATCCCCACCAAGATGGCCTGGTCAAAGCACCTCCAAGAGGGAAGCCTTTGGTCCCGTCTGAAAGGGCCTGACCAAAGCATCTGCAAGCCTTCTACCCCCACCTATGTGGCCTGACCGAAGCACCTCCTAGAGGGAGGATGGAGTAAGCCTATGGTCCCGTCTAAGATGGCCTGACCAAAGCACTGGACCAACCTTTAGTACTGTCTCTAAGGCCTTATTAAAGAGCCTCCTAAAGGGAGGTCGGGTAAGTTTTTGGTTATGCTTAAGATAGCTAACCAAACACACCGGACAACGGCCCTAAATCATCACCTAAGATGGTGATAAGCGGTTCGATCCAAGTTGAGATCATCACTTAAGATGGTGGCAAAGAAAAGGAACTAAGACGTCCAAAGCCCAAAGAGAGGTGCAAAAAAAGTGGACTAAGACGTCCAAAGCCCAAAGAGATGTGCAAAGAAAAGGGACTAAGACGTCCAAACCCAAAGAGAGGCAAAATAACTCAATCAAAAATGAGTCATTTGTGCTCCAAAACAAAATAAGAATCAAGTAATCTTCTAGAGGAACATCTATAAAATATGAGTTGTTGTGCTTCAAGGAAAGTGGATTTCTTTGCAAAAGAAAGCATCATTGCCAGAAAGATTTTCTGGTCTTTTCTTATTGCGAGATGGATTTTTTGGTCTTCTTCTATTATTCAAAAATTATTATTGCTAGATAGATTTTTTGGTCTTCTATTATTGCCAGATGGATTTTCTGGTCTTCTATTATTGCTAGATGAATTTTTTGGACTTCTTCTATTACTACCTAATGGATTTTCTAGTCTTCTATTATTGCTAGATGGATTTTATGGTCTTTTTCAGTTATTCAAAAATTATAATTGCCAGATAGATTTTCTGGTCTTCTATTATACTATATGGTTTATTGGTATTCGGAAATTTTTATTGCCAAATGAATTTTCTTGACTTCTATTCAAACGGTTTCCTGGTCTTCAATTCACGATATTGCCATAAGAGTTTCTAGTCCTTTCTCCCATGATGTTTCCAGATGGTTTTCTGGACTTTTACTTAAGAAATTATAATTCACTAATGAAATCATTATTTCCAAATAGTTTACTAATCTTAATTCTATAGGATTGCATTTAAGTAAAATTGCTGCCAAATGGATATTTGGACTCTTCAAGTAAATCTATAAAATCTAAAAGTAACATTGAATTACAAACAAAAGATCCTTTATGATCTTATTAAAAGACCCAAAATCAAATTTAAGAGCTACTAACGAAAACCATGACTTTTTTTGTGTTTTGTAGGAAAACAGGGTTAGAGAGAACCTCACAAAGAATAAAAAAAGATGGAAAAATTCTTGATTTTACACTAAAATGTAAAAAACTCCTTTTTTACAAGGTGTAGGGCAAATGTTATCCACATAATTTCTAAGGAAATAAAATAGGTAATTTCGAAGGCCTCATCAAGGAACTATGCTGACTTTAAGATTCAAGGGCATCACATACCAAAAATGCAATGAGATATAAAAATGGAATGTCAAAAGCCAAGATGCTAAGAGGAAGGTAAAAGAGCATGCTCAAGGTTTTTTACAGGATGAATATCTACTCTCATAATTAAGCAATAGCCATCGGGAATTTCTTAGTTTATGATGACATCAAAAAGCATCATTAATGAAGCCTCCTTTATCATCAATAATGCATCCTATTAATGCTGCACTTCGTTGATATCACATATCATCAACATTGAATAATGACAAAGGCACGACATTGGAGTAATACTGCAAATGTTACTACAATTATTGTTTTCAAAGATATGCGGCATGCAACATAGCTATGACACCGCATCAATAAGTATTGCTAAAAGAATGGTAATAAGCCAACGCTGAAGGCCTACGATGCCGCCCTTCATCAATAAAGAACAATAGACAATGTCGCAGGTCATCAATGAAGCCATCAATATTAGATGCCATCAGTGCCACGTGATAGTAAAGGAATGACGATATTGGGAAGCTCTATGCCAAAAGCCATCAATGTTATAACAACATGATGTAGCATTGATGTTACATCACATTAATGTCGTATTCCATCAATGGAGCACTTCTTCCATATAGCCCGAAGAACAATGCCGTCTTTAATTAATATCGCTTATCATATTAGCAATGCCGCATTTTATCAATGCTGCATGTTATCAATACCGTCTGCTACCGATGCCACCTGCTGCCGAAGCCTCTTGTTACTAATGCCGATCATTGCTAATATCACCACTTATCAATGACGCCGCTTATTGATGGCGCACTTTATCAATCCTTAGAGGACACCGCACATCTATAAATGCGATATTGGTGCGGGAAGTCATTAATATCCACAGAGGTTATTATGTCGCTCCTCACTAATGTTGCTTCGTACTATTGTTGCTTTAAACTAATGCCGCCACCTTCTAATTAAGTGTGTTGATCGTCATAGAAGAAGCCATCGATGCCGGAGGTCATTGATGCTGAATGTCTTTACTACTAAGGTGGTGTTGATGTTTTGCTATTTACTAAGGAATGTCGAATGTCATCATTGAGCAAGGCCAAGTGCCATGCGGCATTGATGTTGCCAAAATTCTTGCATACCGAGGTTAAGCCGCTATGCCACACTTCTACCACAATAAATGGGACCTACGGGTATAGGAGAAGGGGCGATCATTTCTTTTTCTTTTCTATCCTCTCAAAATTAAACAATTGTAATCTTAAATTGAATTGGGGAAAAGCTTGATTTGATTGTAATCGCGACGGAATTATATGAACATGGATTTGAATATGCATATTACCTTGATTATTCACTTTGGATGTTATTGGACATGGACATGCATATGATAAAGCTCTTTGGACTTAAAGCTTGTCATGATTTTATATAACACATATAGGCTTCGGTCTAAACTTGTAACAACCCGCAAATTTTGAAAATATTTTAAATGAAAATTCATTTGAAACTTTGAATATAATTATTTTAAAATTGATAAATTGGGAAATTTAACGTAATATTTTGAGTTTTGATGTGAAATGTTCTTCCAAATTTAATAAAATAAAGATTTTTCTTAAAATGCAAATTTTGGTCAACTTTGGTCAAAGTTTGACTTTCTGTTAAAATTTTGAATTTTGAATTTTGAACTTTTTTTTATGAAGATGGATTTAATTCTAACATTTTCCTGTTTTTTCGTTTTGTTAAATTTTGATTTCTACTTCTCCAAATTTGTTGTTTTCAGCGTATTACACGGAGTTGTTTTCTCTTAACCTCTTTCTTATTTATATTTTGATGTGGGCTTGTACTAATGGGCTGAGAACCCCTGCAGTAGATGAGAAGCCACCTGTTGAATAGCCTATATAACATCTCCTAGGGTTTTAGTTAGCCTCCTCATCCTTCATTTGTGCCTCCACAGAGAATTATGTAAGTCTTCTTCTTCATCATCCTTCTCCTCCAAACCCTAGACCTTCTTCCTCTTCTCCTCTACAATTTTCCTCCTCCTCTCCTTAGAAATTTCGGCCACACCTATTCCATCACCTCCCCATCACCAAACTCCAACCAAAACCACTTTTTTCCTCCTTCCTTTCCCCCTTTCCTCTTCGCCAATTTCAGCCTCCATTCCCCCTTCTCTATTTTCAGCCACCACTTCACCAAAACCCTACCAAAGTTGAGCCTTGCCACCACAAACCCTACACAAACCCGAGCCTCCACCTCTCCAAAACCCTAGCCTAGCCGAACCTACCCAAACCCGAACCTTCTCCACCAAAACCCCAGCCTTTGCACCACAAAACAAAGTCCAAAAGCCCTAGGCCGAGCCTAACCCAAACCCAAACTCCTATGGCCGAGCCTAACCTAACCCAAACCACCTCTAAACCCTAGCCTATGCACCCCCTAGACAAGCCTCTTCTATTGTATTTTGAAAAAATAATTTTTTTCTATTTTATTTTTTTGTATGAATTATTTGTTTATGTATGGAATTTATTTTATTTTTCAAAGCGTCAGATGTGGATTCTCCTCTCACTCAAGTTTGCCCATAATTTGTCTTTCTTGTTGCGCTTTGAATCATTTTTCTAACCAAAGAAAGGTGAGTAATCACTCTTGACAACGTACTTATATTTTGGTGAATTGATGACAATGGAATTGTATGGATTTGTATATGCAAGTTAAGAAATTTCACTATTGAATATTATTATGTTATTTCATACCATATTTTACCTGTTATGATCATATGCCATGATATATTGAATATTATTATGTTATTTCATACCATATTTTACCTGTTATGATCATATGCCATGATATGTTGTATATTGTTATGTTTATTTAATATTCTGAAATTATACTGCAAGTTCCTTCACTATGGGTTGAAATGATACATACCCGAATGATCTTTAGATTAAGGAAAATTGTTATGGGCTGAAATGATAGGCCTGAGCAATTTTATTTGACTTGGGATTGCGGGTTTGAAATGATATAAAACCCAGAAAATTAATAAATTGCAGATTGAAATGATATATGTTTGTATTTACTTGACCCTAGGTTAGAGAATTTTATACGGACTCCGTGGTTGATTTTAAAATGATTTTATAAAAATTATTAAGTATTTTGGATTTCTATATATGAATCTCAACTAAAATTTAATGTAAGGATTTCTGTAAATTTGTTTACATGTGTTAAAATTTTTATAAGAAATAAATAATTGGAAATGAAAAGTTTTGGAATCTAATTTACAGTATGAAGGTTAATTAAAAATTTAATAATCCGATTTGACCTAATAATGGACTTTTATTCTAACCTATAAATTGTAAGTTTTAATTTATGTAATAGTAATTAAAATGATAAATGTTTTGTGGGAAAAAAATGTAAGTTTTAACTAATGTAAATGGTATCATTTGGGAAATAAAATGATAAAATGTTATTTACTGAAATAAAATAAAGGGTAAGTTAAAATACTTTTAACTTGGCATAAGGATTTCTACTTTAAAATTTGATATTTTAGTAACAAAGTTATTTTACTAAAGGTGTAGTTTCTTTAATGACCAAATAGCTAAATTTGAGTAATATAATAGGAATGATAGAATGACTATGATAAAACTGGAAATATATATACTATTTGATCATATAAACTATTGTAGTAAGAAGTATTACAGTAACATTTCAAAACTGCTGCGATTTCTTACGGTAGCAATTCAAAACTGCTGCAGTTTCTTACTGTAACAATTCTGCACTGCTGCGGATTCTTACAGTAACAATTCTGCACCGTTGCAAATTCTTACAGTAGCATTTCTACACTGTTGCGAATTCTTACAGTAGCATTTCTGTACTGCTGCGTTTTCTTAAAAGTGACATTTCCTGAATGCTACAAAATTTTCTAAAAGGTTATGGTTCTGAATGTATGGTTCTAAAGGTTACATTTTTATAGTGCTATGATCTCTAAATTTTTACGTTTCAAAGGGGTTATAATTAAATGAATTTGGAAGTGTTACAACTTTGGAAAAATGAATAATATTTAAAAGAATAATGATATGGAATTTATATGGTTTTGAAAGTAATATGTTTGATATGAAAAATAAACCATTTGAAATTGAATAACCATGGGTTATAATAACGTTATTTGTTAAAGAGACCGGAATCGGATATGGGCATACTCTCTGTCGATACCGAAAACCACATTAACAACTGTGTATGTGGTGGAGATTCCAGAATGAAGTAGGATGGTGGCGACGATCCTAAAGGTATATTTACGTGGACCTAACTCCCATGAGTTAGCATAAGGTGGTTAAAACAGGAGCAATCGACGGGCCAAGGAGGTAGCTCCTTTGATCGGACACACTTCATCGTTAGTCATTCTATTACTTTGTGATTGATTTGGTGCGCACCTTTGATTCGGGAGTGTGGATCGAGTTGGGCAGTAGTTGCTGTTGATTCATGAGTTTTGATTCATGACACAAGCGTCAGAGATCATACGATGAGAATATTATACGAAAGCGACAAAAAGAGAATAAGCGTATGTTGTGCACTACAAAGGAGACAAAACTACAATTCAGAGATTAGTATGAATATATTATAGTATTGAGTCTTAGAATATTGTTAAAATCATTCCTCAAGTAGTCAACACACACACAAATTATTATATATTAAATTATATATGAAAAAGTGTGCACTGTGCAATTGACAGCAGGTCGGCCGACCGACCAGGAACTTCGGTCGACCGACTCTATGTCAGTGCACAGATATACACTGTTCTGTGTACGTTTTTGAAACTCAGCCGACCGACCAGTTTTCTCGGTCAACCGACCTGAGAATAACGGCTAGTTTTCTGAAGAGTTGCGATCGTTCGTGAAGAGGAATCTCCTTCAATCCAAGAGATACAGACACAACTTTTGATTGAAACTCTTCATGAAAGATTGTAACTATTCTACAACTATATAAACATGTTCAATTCACTTCTATAAAAACCAATTCTTGTTTATAATTCTGAAATATATTCTCTATTATTCTCTGCAAATAAAAAGCATTCATTCTCATTCAATATCACTAGAATCCTTGAATAAATTCGTATACTTCGATTCTACGTGATTATCTTCCTTCTAAATCTTCACACACATATATACTCTTGAGGATTTGATTATAGGAAAGCTATACTATCAAAAGACAATCAATGTTATTCAGAACACATTCGTCAACAAATTATTTGTATTAAGTTGAAGTCCTCTTCGGCTGTTGAGGCGGAAAAATTCATGTTCGGCTGCTCAGGTGTCGTATACCTATTCCTCCGGGTTAAGTGAGGGGTTTAGTTTAAATCCAGAGGGTATTCTGGGACTGGACGTAGAACGGGAAGTTCGAACCAGTATAAAAATTCCTGGTGTGCTTACTTTAATTTAAGTGAGGGGTTTAGTTTAAATCCAGAGGGTATTCTGGGACTGGACATAGAACGGGAAGTTCGAACCAGTATAAAAATTACTGCTATAATTTAATTTAAGTGAGGGGTTTAATTTTTATTTTACTGCTATTCCTGGTGTGCTTACACGATCCTTAGTACTGCACGTACACTTTCATTTGGTATCAGAGCAAGGTTATCCTATAACCGTCACAAAGTTATTTGATATCTATTTCTAGTAATATGGCAACAACACATACTAACGATTTTGACACTAACACTAATACTAGTTTCACAAAGGGTCAATCAACTTCACGACCTCCACTTTTTAATGGTATAAATTATAATTATTGGTCAACTAGAATGAGAATCTATATGCAATCTAGTGGATTTGATATCTGGAATGTTATACAAAGTGAGTACACAACTCCTACTGGAGAATACTCAACTTGGAGTAACACACAAAAACTAGATGCCACATCAAATGCAAAGGCTATGAATATTTTATTTTGTGCATTAGATAGAAATGAATTCAATAGATTTAGCATGTGCACTTCTGCTTATGAAATTTGGAGAACACTTAAGATAACACATGAAGGAACGAACAAAGTTAAATTAAGCAAAATCTCTTTATTGAAAAAATTTTGAAAATTTCAAAATGAGGCTAAATGAATCTATAAATGACATGTACTTTAGATTCCAGGATATTTATCATGCTTTACTATCACTAGAACAAAAGTTTACTGATTTTGATGTTGTTACAAAAATCTTAAATTCTTTAACGGACGAATGGGAAAGAAAAGTCCTAGCCATTAAAGAAGCAAGTGATTTGTCAACATTAAAACAAGAAGAATTGATAGGTAATTTAATGTCCTACGAAGTAAATTTGCAGGCAGAGAGAAATGGAGCACAAGAAAAGAAGAATGTGGCATTTCAAGCAGAAAAAGATGACTCCGACTCAGAAAATGAAGATATGGCAATGATTGCTAAAAATTTCAAAAAGTTTCTGAAATTCAAAAGAAATAAATTCAAGGGAAACAAAAATAATTCCAACAACAATAGCAAACCATCATCTTCAGCAATGGAATGTTATGAATATCACAAGAAAGGTCACATGAAAAAGGACTGTCCAGAACGTAAAAAGAGAAATTTTAAGAAGGACAGAACCAAAAGAAGAGCTTTTTCAGTCACTTGGGACGACACAGACTCATCATCCTCATCAGAGAGTGAAAGTGATAATGAAAATGAACAAGCAAATGTGTGCTTCATGGCTTCGTCGGACGATGTAAGTGATCTTACTTTTGAAGATTTAATTGAAATTAATTCTGAATTAGTAGATTTAGCAAAGCAACTTAAAAAGAAAAATAAGGAGTTGCAAAGAAAGTTAGATAGGACAGTCTTAGAAGTAGATATGTTGAAAGATGAGAAGAAAATATTAGAAGAAGAACTTGAAATTTCTCAACAATCGAATTCTAACTTATCTTCTCAAATTTCTTCAATATCTGAAGAACTAGAAATTCAAAAAAATAAAAATGATGTTTTATTTTTGGACAATAATAGTTTAAACTCTAAAATTAAGGATTTAGAGTTAGAAAAATCTAGTCTTAAAATAAAATTTGATGATATCTCTAAAAATGTATCTAATTTCAATAAAGGAAAAGAGAATCTTTCTAGGATACTTGAAAATTCTCAATCCTCTAACAATAAATCTGGACTAGGATTTAAGAAACAAAATAATTTTGCTAAAAGTAAGATTAATAATAATATTAAGAAGGATATTAAGAAAACAGTTTACCCAAACACTAAAACCATCAAGATATGGATTCCAAAATCAAATAATATTTTGATAAGGAATAAACATATCAAAATGTTTATGGAAACTGTTCATAATAACAAGAATTATGTTTATAAAGGGAATTCTGAACCTGTATGGGTTTGGCTTCCTAAGATTTAACTCTTAGGACCCTAAAAAGAAATGGGTACCAACTTTTTATTAATTTTTGCAGGTACCACATAAAAGGAGAGGAAAATGGATTTTAGATAGCGGTTTCTCAAAACACATGACTGGAAACAAAGAAATGTTGTTAAATATTATCTACTCAAATGGAGGATCAAACACTTTTGGAGATAACTCTAAAGGATATATCATAGGTAAAGGCGATGTAAGCAGCAACGGTACTACTAATTTACCTCTCATTACTGATGTTTTATTAGTTAAAAATTTAAAACATAATTTATTGAGTATTAGTCAGCTATGTGATAAAGATTTTAATATAACTTTTTCAGAAAATAAATGTAATATTTTCGATAAAAATCATAACACTATTTTCGAAGGAATAAGAGATAAAAACATTTATATCTTAAATATGAATGTTAATAATGATCCAAATTTGTGTTTAATAGCTAAAGAAAACGATTCTTGTCTTTGGCACAAAAGATTTTGTCATGTTAATTTTAAAACCATCAACAAATTAGCTAAAAATAAATTAGTTAAAGGATTACCCAATATAAAATTCAAAACTAATATATTTTGTGATGCATGTAAATTAGGAAAATTAACAAAATCTTCTTTTAAATCTAAAAAGATAATATCTACAGAAAAACGACTTGAACTTTTACACATGGATCTTTTTGGTCCAACTCAAGTTCAGTCTATTAATCATAATAGATATGTGTTTGTTATCGTAGATGATTTTTCTAGATACACTTGGATTTTCTTTTTGAAAAATAAAAGTGATACTTTCGATAATTTTAAAGATTTGTTAAAAGAATTCAAAATATTAAAAGTTTGAAAATTAAAATTATTAGAAGTGATCATGGAGGAGAATTTGAAAATGAAGCTTTTGAACAATTTTGTAACAAGAAAGATATTAACCATAATTTTTCGTTTCCTAGAACACCACAACAAAATGGAGTTGTAGAAAGGAAAAATAGAACGTTACAAGAATGTGCGAGAACTTTATTAAATGGAACCACTTTATCGAAACACTTTTGGGCAGAAGCTGTAGCTACTGCTTGTTATGTGTTGAATCGTGTTTCTATTCGACCTTTAACTAAGAATACTCCATATGAACTTCTAAATGGACGAAAACTAAATATTTCATTTCTTAAAGTTTTTGGTTCTAAATGTTTTATTTTGAATACTAAAGATCAGCTAAGCAAATTTGATACAAAATCCGATGAAGGAATATTCGTTGGATATTCGTAACGAAGCAAGGCTTATCGAATTTATAATAAAAGAACTCAAATTATGGAAGAAAGTTTACATGTTTCATTTGACGAAAATTTTAAAAATATAAATCCAAATATTACTATTGATTCTGATGATGAAACTACTCAGAATGAAAATAGTAATACTAATGAAAATTTCAATAATTATCATGATATTACTGAAAAAAAGAATATTACTCCTAATATGATAAAATCTCCACCTAGAATTTTACGAGATCATCCTGTGCAAAATATAATCGGAGAAGTTAATACGAATGTTAAAACCAGACATCAATTAAAAAAAATGGACATGTAGCTTTTCTCTCTAATATAGAACCTAAGAATATAAAAGAAGCATCAACTGATGACTACTGGATTCTTGCCATGCAATAAGAACTAAATCAATTCGAATGAAACGGAGTTTGGGAACTCGTTCCTAGACCTAGTGATCAATCAGTCATCGGTACTAAATGGGTTTTCAAAAATAAAGCAGATGAACTAGGAAATATAACCAAGAATAAAGCTAGATTAGTTGCACAAGGATATAATCAAGAAGAGGGAATTGATTATGAAGAAACGTTTGCTCCAGTCGCCCGACTTGAAGCAATACGAATCTTATTGGCTTTCGCGTGTTTTCATAATTTTAAACTTTATCAAATGGATGTTAAAAGTGCTTTTTTAAATGGTTATATAAAAGAAAATGTTTTTGTTGAACAACCACCACTTTTCAATCATGAAAAATATCCAGATCATGTTTATAAACTGAAAAAGGCCCTATACGGTTTAAAACAAGCACCACGTGCTTGGTATGATCATCTTAAAAGCTATTTACTAGAATCTGGTTTCGAAATAGGTAAAGTCGATCAAACACTTTTTATTAAGAAAACTAAGAAAGATATTTTAATAATTCAAATATATGTTGATGATATTATTTTTGGGTCGACAAATGAAAAGTTATGTCAGGATTTTTCGACTATAATGACAAATGAATTTGAAATGTCTCATATGGGAGAATTGTCATATTTTCTTGGATTGCAAATTAAACAAATTGAAAATGGAATTTTTATTAATCAAGAAAAATATTGTTATAATTTAATTAAACGATTTGGTCTGGAAAACACTTCTGCCAAACCAACTCCAATGAGCACAACTACTCATCTCGATAGAGACGAGGAGGGCAAAAGAGTTGATCAGAAACTATATCGTAGTATGATTGGATCTTTACTATATTTAATAGCGAGTCGACCCGATATAATGATGAGTGTTTGTTTATGTGCTCGATTTCAAGCAAATCCCAAAGAATCACATATGCGAGCAGTTAAACGTATTATTCGTTATCTAACTAAAACCAAAGATTTCGGGCTATTTTATCCGAAAGAATGTCCTTTCGAATTAGTCTCCTATAGCGATGCTGATTTTGGAGGAAGTCGGATGGATCGAAAAAGTACGAGTGGAACGTGTCATTTCATTGGACGTTCCTTAGTCTCTTGGTTCAGTAAGAAACAAAACTGTGTTTACTTATCGACGTGTGAAGCAGAATATATATCTGCTGCTTTGGCATGTGCACAAGTCGTATACATGCAACAAACACTACAGGATTTTAATTGTTTTCTTGAAAAATCTATAATTTATTGTGATAACACTAGTGCAATAAATCTTTCTAAAAATTCGGTCAATCACTCACGAACAAAACACATCGATATTCGTCATCACTTTCTTCGTGATTGTTTGGAAAAAGGATTAATAAATTTAGAATTTATTAATACTGAAAATCAAATTGCTGACATTTTTACTAAACCGCTAAATGAAAATATTTTTATAAAACTTAGACGTGACTTAGGAATAATGTCTTTAAAAGATTTATAAATAAAAAATATGCAAAAATATTGAAAAGCAAAAAAAAATTGTTTTATTTCTGACCAAAGTGGGACTCGAACTCATGACCTCTAACTTGCTTGTTAGATGTTGTGTTATAGCCACTTGAACTATGGGTATTTCTTATCTCAGTCTTCGTTAGAGTTTGTTTTATTTATTTTGGTTTCAGAAAATCTATTTTTAATTCTAAACTTATAAATCATACATTTACAAACGGCTTTATTATTAAACTTCTGTGATTATAATTAAAACTAGTTCCTATCCACTAATTTTTCAGCAAACAAATGCTTATATATACTATGCTTATTTTTCAAAACATATACTAAGAAAGTTTTAAAATCAAAACTTAAAAAAATGTCTTCAAACAATGACTTCTATAATTCCGACAACTCTCGTCTATCATATACATCTCCAGACGATGATAATTCCGACCGCATTCCTGAAAATGGACCCTATCCTATCTTTCCCATGCCTAATCGTGTCCTTAAATTCTCTCCTTCTCCGGATAAAGACCCCCGACATGGATGGAAACCATGGGAAAACTCCCATACAGGCTATACACTGGAAAAGAAAAAAGGCAAGAATGCAATGGTAATATCTCCATCAACTAAACAGAAAATTGATGAGATACACCACTATCAACAACAACAAATGGATATGCAGCGGGAACTTTACTATGAACAAAAAGTTATGGCACGACGTTTGAGCTTTCTAGAACGGATGGCTATGAAAGTTTGTTCATCAAAGAAGGATGACATTGCTGAACCCGCTTATAGACCTTCATCCTCTTCGAATCCTGCTCAATCTCCAATAGCTCCAAAATGGTCACCTATAGAAGATGTTCCGTCTCCAAACTCTTGGGAACGTAGATTTTAAGAACGGTGGCTAAACAATTTATATATATATATATATATGTTGTTTGTTTTCAACAAGTTGTATTAATATAGTGCAACAATAATAAAATTTATATTTATATCATTTTTTTAAGAAAAACAGCAAAACTGTGCATTTTTTACAGGGTCGGTCGACCGAAGGCCTGAGTCGGTCAGCCGAACCCATCCCGAAAGTTCCACTTGTTCTCAGATAACCCAGTCGGTCAGCCGACCCAGAAATTCGGTCGACCGAACGTGTTTTTCTGATGCTTTTTACTTCATATTTGTAACCCATCCATTCACCTTTTCAACCTACCTCTTCACTTTTACTTTACCAATTTCAGTTTTTACCCTAGCCCCCATTAAAATTTTCTCAAATTTTTATCTTTTCTTCAAAAACATTGGCTCCTAAGAAGAGAACAAAGACTACCAATGCTTCATCTTCATCAACTCCAGTAGATACTCAAATCGCCTCATGGCTTGTCAATGATTTAGCACTTCAAAGATGGATACAACTTCAAGATGCAAAAATCTTTGAAGAATCATTTGTAAGTTATTCTAATTTCGCTCCCTACGGTATTGAAAATGCCGCTATTGAGAGTGGACTTGATACATTCCTTGACCATAGGAAAAATAATTTGAAAATCAATCATATTATGGTCAAGTTATTTCTAGCAAACCTTAACCTTGTCAATCCGCCGAGAAACACTGACAATTGTGTTTGGACTTCGGTTTGTGGCACTTCAATTTTCCTTTCCATTGATTGAATTAATCACATTTTGCATGCACGACCGGGTGGAATTTCGTTACATGATGTAGATTGTAATATATCAATTCGTGACCGGATAAGCCATCTATTTTTTGAAGATGACGCTACAGATCTTAGACAAACATCATCCCTTCGACCTAAAGCCCGACTCTTTCATCGACTCATGATGAAATCTATAGTTCCTAGAGGCGGTTCATATCACTTAGTATATCCCGAAAACTTCAAAGCACTGTATGCTATTTGCGGGAATGTACGAGTAAATTGGGCACAACTTCTTATGGATGAATTTCTCTCTTTTAACCAAGGAAAGATGCTCCATATTTATTATGGAGAATACATAATGAGATTGATCAATAGCTTCATCACCCATGCTCCGGAATCCGAAACATCCAAAGTTCGTTCTTTTGATTTAAGGACCATAAAACTAATGAAGTTGCCCGATTCACCTCCTAGATTTATAACATTTAACCAATGGCGTACTACTCCTCGAGAACAACTACGCCGTAGCTTTTCTACACCGCAACCATCAACTCATGCTACAGAACGTCTAACTTTCCAACATTCAATTCAAAGACCAACTCCCGGAATTAGTACGGAGGCGGCCATTGATATTTTGGCTCAAAATCAACTAGCCTTGGATGCCCGGCTACGAAAAATCGATGGTCGTTTCTAGAAAATCAAGGGCTTCTTCGTCAATCTATGGGATGCCTTATCATGCACTTCCGAAGCCGGTGCCTCTCACCTTGCTCCCGAAAAAAGGCTAGCACCAAACTTTTCTTGGTCCACTTCGTAGAATACAAGTTCCGGTACATCGGGAACTCACACTTCTAACGCTCAAAGACGTGGTAAGGAACATGCTCCTCCGGAAGAAAATATTCGTCTAGAATTTTGGGATTCCAATGATGGTGAGGAGTGATCATATTGTTTTTACAACTTGTTATTTCATAATTTCAAGTATTTTTTTTATGAACAATATGCCTATTTTTAGATGTTGTGTAGTAAGTAAACATCATTAATATTCCTATTTGGTTTGAGTATGTAATATTTAAACTCGATGTTTTCTTACTTGTGTTACATGTCCCATATTTTTTTTTCATATTACATCTAATAAGTATTCCTTTTTGTCGATGACAAAGGGGGAGAAATATATGAAAGCTAACAAATTTTTGCAGAAAAAATGCCATATATTCAGGGGGAGAGTTATAATATATACTACTTCGTCACATAAGTATTTTCATCAATCAAAAAGGGGGAGAATGTTGATTCATGAGTTTTGATTCATGACATAAGCGTCAGAGATCATACGACGAGAATACTATACGAAAGCGACAAAAAGAGAATAAACGTATGTTGTGCACTACAAAGGAGACAAGACTACAATCCAGAGATTAGTATGAATATTTTATTGTATAGAGTCTTAGAATATTATTAAAATCATTCCTCAAGTAGTAAACACACACACAAATTATTATACATTAAATTATATATGAAAAAGTGTGCACTGTGCACTTGACAGCAGGTCGGCCGACCGACCAGGAACTTCGGTCGATCGACTCTATGTCAGTGCACAGATATGCATTGTTCTGTGTACGTTTTTGAAACTCAACTGACCGACCAGTTTTCTCGGTCAACCGTCCTGAGAATAACGGCTAGTTTTCTGAAGAGTTGCGATCGTTCATGAAGAGGAATCTCCTTCAATCCAAGAGATACGGACACAACTTTTGATTGAAACTCTTCATGAAAGATTGTAACTATTCTACAACTATATAAACATGTTCAATTCACTTCTATAAAAACCAATTCTTGTTTATAATTCTGAAATCTATTCTCTATTATTCTCTGCAAATAAAAAGCATTCATTCTCATTCAATATCACTACAATCCTTGAATAAATTCATATACTTCGATTCTACGTGATTATCTTCCTTCTAAATCTTCACACACATATATACTCTTGAGGATTTGATTATAGGAAAGTTGTACTATCAAAAGACAATCAGTGTTATTCAGAACACATTCGTCAACAAATTATTTGTATTAAGTTGAAGTCCTCTTCGGCTGTTGAGGTGGAAAAATTCCTGTTCGGCTGCTCAGGTGTCGTATACCTATTCCTCCGGGTTAAGTGAGGGGTTTAGTTTAAATCTAAAGGGTATTCTGGGACTGGACGTAGAATGGGAAGTTTGAACCAGTATAAAAATTCCTGGTGTGCTTACTTTAATTTTTATTTTACTGCTATTATCAGTTTCCACATTTATATATCATATTACACGATCCTTAGTACTGCACGTACACTTTCAGTTGCGGCTATGCGTTACCAATAGTCTGGATGTGTAATTGGTATATCTACCCTGGAATTGCCTACTTGTGCCGTGTCACCTACCCTAGCACGCCTTCTACGAGTTTGTTTTATGTCGTACCTATGTGGTATCCTCTGGCGGCTCCAGTTTACGGGGAGTTACGGTATTGTATAGACTATTGGCATCATAAAAATGTGTTAAGGGGGAAAATGTAACGCCTTAACGTTATTTTAATAGTTTACTTTACTTTAGACATTATTATAATAGCGTATATTACTACATAGTAGATAGTTTAACAGATCCTTAAAGGATGGGCGATCCCAAGCATTCTTTAAGTTACTGATGCATTTCCTTTACAGTTCACTTGATTTGATTTACATTTTATAAGTATGTATGTCCCGACTCGAGTGTTTTGTGTTTTTGCTTTACACTTGGGTCAGCCTGAGTTTCACAGCTTTGGTTTCATCCTTTTTGGAGCTAGAGATCCGCCGGAGATTTAGCTGTCTACCTGATATTTCCATTCTAGTTATTTCCACTCAGCTTTTTCTTTTGTAGTAGAGAACTTATGTATCTAAACTTTCCATTGTATTTGTTTTCAGACTTTGATATTATGTATTAGTTTTGAGACTTTGTATCTAGTAGCTTCATGAACTACTATGTTTATTTTATTCCGCTGCAAGTTATTCTGATATTCTGTGATTCAGTGATTGATTTTATTTGCCCCAAAATTTATTAACAATCTGTTGTTTTGAATTATTCAAGTCTGATATGTGTGGATTTATTGTCAATTTGAATGGTCCAAAATGGAGGGATGTTACAAAACTAGTGTTCATATGCATAATCACTATCTTGCTATCTACATATGAACATAGGACAATGAATTAAGAGTATTACCTACCTTATCCATTGGCATGCTTAATGGGCTTCCACACATATCTATGGCCTATTCTTTTACTTCATTTGATCATGAGGCATGGACTTTCGAATGTCTTATTCCAAAAGAACGTATAGGCTTTTTAACAACTTGTTCAAAAAGACTATATGGGCTTTTGAATTCCTCATTCCAAAAGTCCATGAGCATCATGGAGCCATTCTTCAGTGAAATCCTAGGCCTTGAATGTTAAGCCTAATCTTGATCTCTTAACACCATTTGGTCAACGCTAACTAAGCCATGCTTAGTCGTGTCATCAAGCGTGTTAATAGTGAGCTTAGGCTCTTCGTACTCGGCATCATGGGTGTTATACCAATTTTTGGGTTATCAGCAGCACACTTAACTCGACTTTGATACTGCTCCACTTATCGTGTATGAACAACGAATTGTTTAGCTGTACTTGAACATAGTCTATTGGGTTCCATGTATCATATTTTAGGCAGTTCCTTTTCAATGAAGCTATGGCATTCCTTACCTTCTTATTTGACATGTGCCATCTATTTGCCTAATATGCTTGAATTCTTGATCTACACCATATATGTTATAGGAGAAATATAACAATATTAGGGCTAGATTCAGTTCGGTACCAAAAATTCATATTCAAAACCATTACCATGTCGATTTATATGGTAATAGAAAAATCATACCATTACCAACCAAAGTAATCAGAAAATCGATACTTCAGTTTGTAGTTGGTAATGGTTGGTAGAGGTCGGTAACAAACTTTTACTATTTACAAGTATGATATCTATTTGTTACAATATTTTATGTTAAAAGAGTAAACATTAAGAATTTTTAATTTTTATTATATGATTATTTATCAATTTTATATTGTGTAGTCAAACATACGAGTAAATGTTGTGCAAGAAGCTAAAATATTGTATAAAATCATTTAAAAAAATACATGATAAGAATTGCATTTAATTTGCATGATAGTATTTTGCTATATTTTCTATTAAATCATTACACATTAAATGTGTTGCTATATATATATATGCTGAAGTATTTGGTAGGTAGAGTAATTACCACATTTAGTAGTTAATTACTATTACTGTATCGTATATGTTCATGCGGTTCGACAAACCATACCAATTAAACAGGTTGCCTTTTTTATAGTACAATTTTAATTGGTAGTTGTTAGTAATGGTTGGTAAGTTGTAATATGGTAAAAATATCCAGCCCTAAATAATATATAACAATACAAGAGTATGCATATAACAATAGTACGAGTTAGAAAAATCATATCTAAATGCTCTTATATGGTGATATGTATGAAATACCAACACTATGTGAACTCTCAACACAAACTAAATGGTATCGTTGTACTCGAATATGTCATACAAACTATACCATTCTTAAATACACCAATATGATACAAAAGTCTCACTTAGTAGTGTGGACATAACAAGAGTAACCATATTTTAACATTACTTACTAATCACATTTTGGCATTATACTGATGTGGTTAATGTAAAATGCATAATCAAATTATCCACGTATGAAGGTAAATATCACATAACACACTAAACTACACACTCAAATCATAATATAGATGTATAGTCTCTAATGTCTACACCTATCCATTTTGTTAATAGCTTTATTATTATTTTTTCCAAAATTTGTTTTCCAAAAGATTTCCAAAATGTATTCCTTGATTTTAACCAAAATCACATTTCCCAAAAATCCATCAAAAACAATATTTATTGAAAATCTATATCAGAAGCTGAATAAAAAAACCAAGGAAAATACTTAGTAATATTATGGGCATCCCTGCACTATCTCTTTGCTACGCCCGAATCACACTGAGGTCAGCACGACAACATTTATCCATCAACCTAATTAAATTTCATGGTTAAGAATCCATGGAAATAAGCTTGAGTAGCAAACAATTTAACATGTTACAATAGGACTGACAGAGTTTAGTGTGATCTTAAGGGAAAATTATGTTATTTATTATATAACTTAACTCTTTTATTAGAGTCTTGTTCGAAATTAGGTATGCTTTTAGATTTAAGTCTATTGTATGTGTTATTATATTGTGATATACGTAATGATCTGGATACATTAAACATATATAAATAGAAATTCCCTAGGAAAGGAATTTAATCAATTGTAGTTGCGAATATGTTCGTAACCATGAGTGTTGAACCAAGTATATAAAATACTTATCCTTAAATTGTTCCTAATTAAGATGTATTGAGAAAAGGACATCGATACATTCTTTGAGAGTACTATACATAATGTTCTTCATATTATGAACGGTGAATTACTCATGACAATTGTGGACACCATAGGATTACGTGCTTGTGGTTGTCTAGAACGACCACAGAATGACTCAATGAGAGTCTTTTGTATGGGTCAAAATAGAAGATCTCATGTAATGATGTGAAGTACGTTGGATCAGATGCATCGAACAACAGGGTAAAGGGGTAAATTTCAAAAAAATAGCATTTGACTTATTATGAACTAGATCTATAATAGTCTTATCATGAATATTATTGTTAACAGTAAATCATAGTTTATGTTGCTATTGAATGAAACTGATCTAAACTTAGTATATTATCATTATATAAACAATGTTAATTTGATTATAAAGGTTTCATCTATTTAAAATAATATTTAATGAAATAATTTGGTGTCAATATAAATAACATTTTTTAATTTTAAACATTAGTTATAAATAATTTTCAATTATATATATATATATATAATTTTAACTTTAAATATTGAAAATATGAATAAGACGCATAATATTAAAATATATATATTCTATTATTAATGGTGTTAATATATAATTTTTACTAATAATTTAATATGTATGTATCTTATATCTAATGATAAATACAAGTGTATATTGAAGAGATTAATAATATCAACGTGTTTAGAATTGTGATATGAGCCCAACAACCCAAGTTGCATGCAAATGGAGTTCTTATGCAAGAATTATTCATGTTTGAAGATTTTGTGGTTAAAATATAATTTTATATTTAGCAAGGACTTTTAAATAAAATTACCTTTATTGTGCAAAACCCTAGTTGCTTGAAAAAAAGGTCCACTACCTTTGAAATTTTTAATCACCTCGAATCATTGGACTTGTCGTCGCCACCACAATTGAGATCCCCTTTCTGAGACGATTCCAACCATGCCCAAAAGTCCATGTCTGATGCTATCTCCAAAGACCCTAATTTTGATTCCCGATCTCAATATGCTATCTCAGTCCATCGCATGTTGAAGAGATCCCCGTTGGATGCTATTTCCAAGCTTCTTATCGAGTCGACCATGGTAGGGAAGGATGTGATTCGATGATGTGTATGATACATGCTCGGGTGAACGACGAAGGCAACGACAATTTCCTTTTTTTATCGACTTATAAATTTTTAAACCAAATAAAAATTATATGTGAATAATTTTGAACTCAAAATTTTCAAAACATTTTTTTATAATGAATGTATATATATGTGTGTGCATTGTAAAATAATAATGAAAATAAGATATACTCGATAATCTAGTCGTCGATAACACCTTCAACCATCAACTTTGCCTTAGAGAGAATATTTCTCTTACTTAATGGTGGAATTGCAAAGTCCACCATTAATATGTAATTTATTTGGAAGAGAAAGAATTAAATTTTGTGTTTATAGAACGAAGACTCTACGTATATTTATAGGATTAATGGACTATGTAAAATATATTACCTTGATCCAATATTCATGGTATGACCCGACCTTATCTCATTTAATTAAAAACCCATTTAGTTAATTCATACCTACATATATTTTTTCTCACTATAGTTTGTAACAAATTTAAAAATTTTGGCTACCACAATAATGTGTGTGTATGTATGTATGTATGTAATCTTTAATTAAAGGAACATGCCAAATCTATAGTGGGTGAAATAAGTAGATTTAAAATATTCATATTTACGATCATAGTGGGCCTATGAAGTCTATTGGGTTGTATCATATCCAGTCTAGATTATATAAATAAATAAAATCCAAATTTATTTAATTTTTTGATTTATTTAATTAATGATTAATTAAACTTGACTTTTACAATATATAAGTATATCATTATGTACTCATATGTGTATATTGTGAAATGGCAACATAATAATAATGTGTGCATGGTTAATATATGCATACCTAGATGTTAGGATTTGCATCTATATCATATAAATTAGCCATTTATATATGCATTAGCTGTCTCAAAATATCATTCAAGAAAATATATTTTAAAAAATTTGAAATTTATTTTATATAAAATAAAATAAACTTTTCTTTTAAATATATTTTGATTAAGCTAATAAGATTTGAACTCAAATTAATATATCCAATTTGACTTAGTAAAATAATTTTAATTTCAAATACCTATTATTACACATTTAAAACATTTTATTGCCTAAAGGTTTTTTATAATTTAATATTATAATGAAATGAAGTATATATTTATCTAATAATAAAATAAATATAAAAATATATAAGAAATACTTTTTGGTAAAAGATTATTGTAACACCCTGAAATTTAATAGAGAATTTAATAAAAATTTAAAATGGAAATTTAATAAGGAAAGTAAATTTAATTAAAACAAGGGCTAAAAATAAAATTTCCACATATGTCTGAATTTGGCTACAAAACATACGCCCTTGCGTTTGTAGCAGTTTTCCGGATGATTTTCGTATATAACACTTCGAAAACGGAGTTCGTATGGAGAAGTTAAAGGCACATAAAGATTTGGAATAAAATGAAAGAGAAAAGAAATAAAATTATATAAATAGAAAGTTGATGTTTGAACCTATTTCTGAGCTAAGTAGATAGACAAGAGATGGTAGGGCTGTATATCCCCTATCAAGAGAATTGTAGGACCGTAAATCCCCTATCGAAGGACTATAGGTCATCATGGTTTGGGTAACAGTGAATACCCAAATGAGATATAAGAGTTGACTAGGAAGATGTATTTCATAGACACTTAGGGCGTATTCCATCGTGGTGGCATGTAGCACTTACGGAGATACCAGATGAGCGAGCCTGATCCTAACGGGAGTTCTTGTACACACGGTTCTGACGCAACGTGGTAGAGGTAGACGCTGGTGCAGGATGATAAGTGGCTGATATAAGAAACGTTTAACACTACGATCGAGAGGTGGATAGTGGGTGGATACCATGAGTCGCGTTATTGGTTTGCAGTACGAGTGTGCATTTCGGGGTTCTTCTCTCGCACGTAGTAATGATAGGTATTTTTGGACAATGCAAAGGACGTTGGCTGATCGTTAATGTGAGGTTCGAATTATAATTTGACCCATTGTTTTAGATAAGAATCCTTAGGTATTTGACAATAGGAATTCACAGATACTTGTTACACACCCTACATCACTTAGAGTAGTTTTGAAGTTAACTGCACATGATCATCACATATTAAACTTGTACTCATTCACTAGACTTTATGTCTGACCCACCCTATTCTTCTCATTTTCCCCCATCATAGGATGATAGATTAGCAATTGAACTGGGCATAGTATGGAAGGAAGGAGCTTCGTGTTAGAGTTTCCCATACCATTTATTGTTCTTCTTATACTTTTCTTTTGTATATAATATTATCAAATTTATATTGTAACTTGGAAGAAGTGTATATGTCAATCAAGTATTTTTGGAAGCTGTTTTTCTTAAATGTCTATTTTCTGTATTTATATTTTTGTTCCTTCCGCTGTGAGATATGAAAGTGTAGAATGTATTAGAACTCCATTCCTGTAATTTTTCTTTGTAATATTTTTGAAATCCCAACAGCTTATATTTCTTAGCATGATTCATGTCAAGAGGTGTGAGTTGTTACATTTGGTATCGGAGCTTAGGTTTAGGATCTCCTAAGACTTAGGCATATTTGAGCGAACGTACTTGAAAAAGTTTTTGAAAATAAAATGGTTTTTCAAAATAGTTTTTTAAAGTGTTTTCCAATAAATTTTCAGTAATGGGTTTTGAGAATATATAAATACATATAGATAAAAGTTTTCCAAGAAGTTTCCAAAGATTTTATCTATATATCTAATTTTTTATGTATTTGTGCTTATACTATTTATGGGAAAGTTGGAAATAATTCCCAATTATAGACAGCGAGAATGAGTACAAATTTGAGGGGAATAGCTCAGAAAACACAACTAAGATTCTGAGCGTGAGCATCTCTATATAGTTCTATTGGTATTTAAAGTAAGGAGGCAAGATAAGCTAAACCCGGCTAAGAGAGTGTAATGATAATTTTATGATATGTGTATTAATACACAAGAACCTATACATTTTGACTCATAAGGCAGTTGTTAGCTTATCCCCTATATAAGCAAACAATTGTGGGTTAGGATAAGAGTGTTAAGGTTATAATATTTGAGGTGAAAATGAATTTTTACATTTATTTGAGTTTACCTCAAAAGAAGACTTTAGAAAAGTGTGTTCTATGTATATTTTTACTAAGTCAAGTAAATCATTTTCGATAATTTAATTAAAGGAAATGTTATGACCTTAGTAAAAAGAAAACGGTTGTTAGAAATAAATAAAGGAAATGTTATGGAATTTGGAAACATTGTAATGATTGGGGTCGAGATAAAAAGTAATATGAGAACTTGGTAACCTTTTCAAGCAACAGTTGAATTGGAAGGACGGAGTATTAGGTCGAACTTCATATAGTAGTGAAAAATAAACACAACCTAGTGTTACTACATCCAAGTATGGTTGGAATTGTAGATTCTTTTATGTAAGGAAGTTTGAAGAGTATGATTTGACTAAACCTATTTTAGAATAAGGAAAGAGTCAATCAAGATGTTTAAGTTGTATTAAAGAAAACTACGGATGTAAGGAGTTTTCCAGTTTGAAATATAAAAGGGACAAGTAGGATCTACTTCCATCCATATTAAGAGTGTTAAGCAACAAATAGGCATTTCCATGATTATGTTTGGCAATCTTAAATGGAACAGTAAGTATAGGTTTTGACACCATAGCAACAAGATATTGGTTGATACCATATAGATGAGAATAGGATACCTGTGGGCTATGGGTAGTCCAGGTATCATTTAGTCCCCTACAGGTTACGAGA
The DNA here is from genome assembly GCA_030737815.1 of Allium fistulosum. Classification (NCBI taxonomy): domain Eukaryota; kingdom Viridiplantae; phylum Streptophyta; class Magnoliopsida; order Asparagales; family Amaryllidaceae; genus Allium; species Allium fistulosum. Next base: position 603,120,567 of record CM060903.1, read on the forward strand.
TATCCAGGTGGACAAGATTGAGAAGGTATCCACTTTATATATGTTATTGGATTTATGTCATAGTAGTTGTATTCCATGGTTGCCTAGGGGTGAATCTTGGAATTAAAGGATTGAATGTTGCACATACTTGAGATTGGAAATTAGTGGGAAGTAACAGTTTCTGGAATATATAGATTATGTAATGGCTCTAGATTTGTATAAAACAAACCACTTAAGCAGTGTTTGGAGGTTATGTGGAATTAGTCATCACGGTAAATTGTTGGATAATTGATATGGATTAATAAACACAAATTGGAAGTTGTTATTAAGGAGATTTATGTAGTATTTTAATTCATTGGGATGAAGTGTGTAACACTGTAAACTTCCATAAATTATCCAGTTTTAGTACAAAAGTGTATCGTTTGAAATAACAAGAAATATATCTAAAGGAAAGAGATGTACAAAATATGGATAGTCACCATATTTTTTACTGCCTATTTCAATAATAAACAAGAGAATAATTCCTTGTAATTCCAAACATAACACAAATCCTCACTTGGATAATTTAGGGAAAGTTACAACGTTCAAGTTCCTTTTGAGAAAAGTGTAGTTCCGATGTATTAAAGTATGGAAATCCCTGAGTATATACCAAAGTATTAGTCCTTACGTCAATGGAATTAAAATGGAAAGGTATCATGTCATATTAAGCTGTCTCAACCATATGATAATTGGAATGGGCTGATAAGAGGTCACATTTGGTACGAAGATCCCATATATGAGATGACATCAAGGAATAAGAAAAGAAACTTTTGGAAGTCCAAAATACAAAAGGTATCCTAGGCAAATTTTAGTCAAGATTTTTCATTGGATGGTTAATTCAAAGATTTGGGTCTCAGTCAAGAAAAGATATTGTTATTTACATGCATTGAGAACGCGAAGATGATTTATAAGAAATGAAACTAGAAACTTCTGGTATGACTTGGAGTAAGGGATAAAAAGTGGATTCTCTCCTATCATCCGTCGGTTCGGGAGAAGAATAATTTGGAATACATAGTTTTGGTTGCATAAAAATTGCATGCGAACGAAGTATCACTTAGGTGATTATTCCCAATGCTAAATAAATCGCAGATTGTAACTTCAATTAAATTTTGAAGAATTGAAGAAACGATTCAAAATGTAAAATGAAACGACCTAGGCAGAATTGAATTGGAAAGGAAGCTATACTATTTTCAATGGTTGGGGAATCCACAAGTTTAGATATCCTTGAGAGGAAATCAGGAAGTAACAAAAAGATCTAAGTAGAAATTACTAGGAAGGAGACACCGTCCACTTTCGGGTTGTCTACCCTAGTGTCTAGAAAATGAAGTGAGAAGTTATACCACTAGATGATTAAAGGCGATTTGGTTGTACATTTAGAATTGCATACGACTATAGTTTCGTGGGAGCAAACTTATTCTCAAGTCATTTAGAGTGGTGCAATTGGACATTATTTGAGTTGATAGCATGCATTGCAAAGGTTTACCGATGCATATACAATTGGATTGAAGATTCATGCCAGCGGTAAATGATGAGAAATGAAGTTGGGACATGGATCTGATTCATAAAAGGACAAGGATTACACAACAAGAGAAGAAAGCATATACTGACATGAGATGCATGGAATCGAGATCCTCGATGATGACACAGTCTATGTGAACATCTTCCCTCATTGATAGGTATTGGATTGATAGTTCGAAAAAGGTAGCACCGAGAAAGTAGTAGGGCCTTTTTTGATTTGCGATAAAATTTGGGAGTTAGCTTATGGAGCAAAGCTTCCTAGAAAGTTTGCGAGAGTTCACAATGTTTATTTTATGTTACATTTTTAGAAGTGTTTATGGGATAAAGTTACCATGGTCTAGCCATGTCAGTTAGTGAAAGTTAGAAAGGATAAGCGAGTCCCTTGTTCCTCAAGTAGCTACCCATATTTTGAGCATGGGATAGACCTATTTTGAAATAAAGTAACAAAACTAGTTAGGGTCCACTAGCGAGACGATCTGGTTGAGAGTAAATGGAAACTTGAAGAGAAAGTCTGAACTACCCATCCCGAACTCTTTTTGTGCACGGTTCCATTTTAGTTAGGAAAGTACAGATTATTTTTGTATTTAGGTTCTAGCTTAGGTAGAGACCATTGGATGGTAAGAATGGTTGTAAACATGTCAGTAGAACATATTATGGATGAAGGATGCTAATGGATGTATTTGGATGTATCATTTGGGTTGTATTTCTTTACACGTCTAGGATAGTATATCTGCTAGATATTACACACACTCACATAATCTCTTATTTATCATCTAGCGGTTGGATAGGATACGCACCGATGTTTGACTTTTATTGTGCCAGTGGATGTTATGCATATGGATGTTGCATATAGGTGTAATGGTTATGCACACATGTAGAATTGCAAGTACACTTATTTAGGATGTTGCATACATTTAGATGCATGACATGAGTATTTGCATGATAGTAGGTTGACTGGATCAGTAGACCGCCTACTCTTTTGCATTAGCACAAGTTCATGTACATTTCACGTTGCATATATGTACATATTGCATTAGAAAACATCTAAGGACAATGATTGTCATGGATGATGGATGAGTAGATGGTTATAGTTATTGGTTGTTGTGTGTATAACTTACATTTTTCCATCCTTTAAGATTTCGAGGACAAAATCCTTTTAAGGGGGGAGAATGTAACACCCCGAAAATTTACGGAAATTTAATAGAGAATATAATAACAATTTAAAACGGTATGAAAAGTAAATTTAATTAAAACAATGGCTTCAATGAAAATTTCCACGGACGTTCGAATTTAGCTATGAAACTTGCGCCTTTGTGTTCGTAGCAATTTTCCGCATGATATTCATTTATAGCACTTTGAAAACGGAGTTTGTATGGAGAAGTTACAGGCACGGTAAGATCTGAAATAAAATGAAAGAGAAAAGAAAAAAATATTGGGTCAACCCTTAGGAAGGCATGGTCGACCGGTATAGGTCGACCATGGACCCTGTTAGGTCGACCATGGTTGTGAAAATTTACAGAACCAGGAGCATGCCATGCGTTGTATTGATGGGTTTCAATCCATTACTTCACACCCAAGATTTGATGACCATGCGTGATTTAAGCAATTATTCTCCAACCTAAATCAACGTCCCTAATTCATCGCAAACCCCTATATAAGCAAGCCAAACCTAACCCTAATCTCTCATATCAATTTACACCAACCGAACTCTATCAAAATATTCCTTCTTCTCCGACCTCTAAAATTTATTCAAATCAAATAAAATGAAAATAGAAGGATTCAAAATATTGGATCTAGTAGAAGCTAGCAAACAGAGATGTTATCTGACATTTTGACCCAGCTATATCTGAACTGACTGGACAAGTTAAACTCAACTGTCATCAAGGCCAATAGCCCAGAGCGATGATTGTGAAGTCCAGAATTCAAGTGCAGGCACAGATGTGAAGCGACGATCAACCGAGACCAAGAGATAGAATCTCCAGAATTTTATAAGTACGGATTAGTACCTTCCCCAAGTATGAGATTAGTGCATATCCCTTTCCCTAGATGATTGGTACATATCCTCACTTTTTGTCAATATAGAGTGACACGGAAGGCCCCATGAAGCTATATTTCAAATCTCAAGTCGTTTGGAGTTTGTATAAAAGGGATCAGTATAAAATGGATCATATAAAAGGGATAGGTATAAAAGGGATTGTATAAACGGGATCGTACAGAAGGGATCAACATATTTCAGCCAAGCAAGTGCAAGTCAATGGAACATAATCAATATCTCAAGATCCATAAGTCCAATGCATATGAAATTTTGGGAACAAGATGTGGGGACCCTAGGGAGCCTACCCTGTGGATCTAACCTTAAAAGGGTGAAGAGAGAGGGATTGGCCCTCTTCCCTCAATAAGGATCGGCTAGAATCAAGAGACAACTCACATTGCACCAAGGATCGAGCAATAACTCAAGTTCTACTCATCCAATTGTTATGAAACTTGGAGCACAAGCTTACAACAACTTGTAGAACACCCCATAGGGATCGCACATCAAATGGGATAATTTGGAGGGATCGGCCCCTATCCCTCCAAAGGGATCAGCTGAAATCAGAATACATGCAACACCACTTCACAGAAAATGCAATATCTCACAAATCGTAAGTCAGAATGGCACAAAATTTGCAGGGCAAGTAGCTAACATCATGGGGAAACCCCCAAAAAGGATCACACCCCATTTGGACACCAAAATAGGGATCTAGGCCGATCCTAATTGTGGACCCCCAATGGGCCTCAAAATTCTTGTGTGGCCTCATCTCGGCCTGGAGGTTCTTCTACTGAAATTTTAGCCCGATCTATGCACGTCATCCCCTATAAATACAGAAGGCATGGCCTTAGAAAAAGGATCTTTCTTTCTGCTGCCAAGGCTTTTCCATTTTTATTCTTCATTCTTGTACTAATGGATCCTAGCTAATCCAAACATTCTTGTAATCATAATCAAGTGCAAGATCGATAAAAGTATGAAGTGCACGTAGGCCAAGATTGCCGAACTACTATAAAAATCTGTGTGTTCATTTATGATTTTTTTTCTTTATTTTAATTTCATTCTTCATTTAATCTCTACTAGATTCTATTGGATGTTGATGCCTATTTTTGGCATCAACGGGAGGGAAATTCTCGGGCAAAGCAAATAGGAAGAGGTTAGGCTTAAGGTAAATGAGAATAATTATAATAAGATAATTAGTACAGTTAGTTTTAATCTATTTTATCTAATCTTGGGTTTTAATAATATGAGTAGTAAATTATAAACCTAATTTTAAATCTGTAAACCAGATTAGAATTAAATTCTATAAATTGTTAAATATCTGATTTAATGCAAGTATACACTTTCATGATCATATTGTAAAACTCTGATTAGAATTGTTGAAACCCTATAATTAACTTGTTAGATAAAAATTGAATATGCTAAACCTTAAATTTTGTAGGAAAGAATTAACCCTAGAGGGGGGTGTGAATTGGGTTAAAAAAAATTCATAGATATATATATATAAATTGCAGCATAGAAAATAACAGAGTAAATGCATAAATTAAAAGCGACACACAAGTTTACCCAGCTTCAGCAAAACCCGCTTACTACTGCCCCAAGGTTTCTACTAGGAATTAAACAATCTGATGCTTACAGACCCTGTAAACTCACGACCCTCGCTAACCTGATTGTTTTAACCCTATGCTTAAAACTTTGCCACAACTCTACCTCAGAGTTGCGAATTCTCGAACTATGCCCCATAACTGTAACCTAGTTAACACTAGAGTTTAATAATTTAAAAATAAAATTACAATAAAAATAAAAATTGAAACCCTAAATATAAATAGTTTAAGCCCAAAATAGAAGTAACCAAATAGTGTGGCCCAAATTAAATTAAAAAACTTTATCCTCTTTTGCTTATTCGGTCTGTATTCATTTCATCTCGTCTTCCTTTTTTTGCTTCGTTCTGAAATTATGGTTTTCACAAATTGAAGCCATCGATTAAATTATTATGTCAATCCAAGTGAAATTGTTGCCTTGATGCTTTGTCAATCGCTGCTTGCTTGATTCCTCTCGGTCGCTTCATCGTCGAGTTGGATGATATGAAAAATGGTACGTGATTTTTTATGCTATTCCGATTTTGCTCAAACTCGATCAATCTAAATGTCGGTGATGATATGGGATTTTATTGGAATCTATATTCTATATTTTAGTTTGTATATTTTAGTTTGAATCTTTTAATTAATTTTCTCGACCATGGATTTTTGATCAAACGCCATGATATTTTCTTACTTGTTCAATTCTGATATATACTACGATATATCTCACATATACTTTTAACAAATTTGACCCTTGATTTTGATATTCGATTTTTTGCCTTACTCGGTTAATTTCACTTTTGTGGTTTGTTCAAATCTTTTCTGACTTGTTCACTACTTCGTTTGGAATTCTGATATATTGATTTGTTCAAGAACTGTTTTGGTCCTCAATTTGATTGTGTAATTGCTGCCGTGAATCTTGTTTGCTGATATATGCATGCCTAAGCTTCCATGTATATACATACATATGTAAGTATATATGTGTGAACTTTTTTGGATTTTACATCTAGTATAAGATGCTCTATTCATCCTTACTGAAACTAGAGTTTGATCTAAAAAATCGACTTTGAATTGTGCACTTCTACCTTACTACACTCATGTTATCTTTTGGTTTACATGTTCATGTGCTTTCCCTTGTTGATCTGGTTATGCTATTGACCACCCTGGTCTTGTCTTGAGTTTGTCTGGTTGTCGTGCTTACCTGATTATGCTATGTTGAACTTGTACATGTTCATTTGTGCTCCAGTGTTCACTATTCTGGCTTATAGTATTACATGTGTTCTATAATGGCTGTAGCCTTGTGCTACCATGTGCACTTGACCCATATGTGATGGTGTGTGCATGTCTTGGTTCATCTGGTTATGCTATATGGTTTGATTTGGCTATGCACTTCCCTGACTATCCTTGTTTGCCCATGACCTTTGTGTGCATTCGTCCTTGCATTGATCTTTCTTGTACAATCTATGTACATGTACCATCTCCTCTAAAATATTTTGTTTAGCTGCCTTGTAGGCTTGATGCACTAATTCTGGTGCTTGTTGCACTCATGCACACTTGCACTTGAGATGCATATGCCTTAGCATGTCTTGTTTTACTGGAAATGCACACTTGCACTTTGATTATGGTGCACTTGTATATGCTGCTACTTTATTTCAGTTTGTTGCACTATTGATCTCGACCATATGTACATTGCTTGGCTGATACTTGTATATGGTGTACCCGAGTCGGGCTGAAACTTGCTTGGCCTGACCTTGTTCACACTTGCACTGTGTTGAGCCTTAGGGCTTGACCTTTGCAACTGCCCCTGAAATTGAATCGAGGCTCGGTCTTGTGATATTCACAGTGATACACTGTGCATATCATAAGATGCTCGTGCATAATTAATTTTTGTCTCTGTCTAAAATATGAAAACAAACAAACCCATAAACTGAGGTAATATCAACATTCAAATATAATTTTATATTTGCAATTTTGGTTTGTTTCTTTTTCCATTTTACTACGCTGTTTTTCTTATTTGATAGGCAAAGCAGATGACTAGACACAAGCTGGAGCAAGCAAATCAATATCAACATAAAAAACAAATTTGAGTATGAGTGAGTGAGTTAAGAGGGATTATTGTATATATGAGAGTGTAGAATATTGTATAATGAAAATTGTGTTGAAATGGAAGCTCAAATGTGTACTATTTGAATTTGAATTGAAAAATAATATTTGATTGAATAAAATTGTGACTTGTTTAAGTGAAATTCCGATTCGTTTATTTCATTCTGCAAATATTTATTTCATTTTGTGAAATTGCAATGGTATTATAACAAACACATTTAACGAATATATATATATATATATATATATGTTTATTATCATCAAACAAAAATCATAAACCATTATACTCTAAAAATTGGAAATGAATTATGAAATTGAATGGATTAGGAATCTAATTTGAAATTGAATTATGGAATTTGATAATTTGACACATGTTAATATTAACTTGTAACCTTGAATCACAAACCCTAGAATTGATTGAAAATTTGAGAATTAATTAACTAGAAATTGTGACTTGAGAGGGATTGTTGTATATATAAGAGTGTAGAATATTGTATAATGGAAATTGTGTTGTAGTGGAAGCTCAAATGTGTACTATTTGAATTTGAATTGAAAAACAATATTTGATTGAATAAAATTATGACTTGTTTAAGTGAGATTCCTATTCGTTTATTTCGTTCTGCAAATATTTATTTCATTCTGTGAAATTGCAATGGTATTATAACAAACACATTTAACGAATATATATATATATATTATCATCAAACAAAAATCATAAACCATTATACTCTACAAATTGGAAATGAATTATGAAATTGAATGGATTAGGAATCTAATTTGAAATTGAATTATGGAATTTGATAATTTGACACATGTTAATATTAACTTGTAACCTTGAATCACAAACTTTAGAATTGATTGAAAATTTAAGAATTAATTAACTGGAAATTGGGGTTAATTGAAATCATTAATTAACTGGAATTATTAACTCTTGTGATTAACAAAATTAAATTAACCTAGATACCCTAGCGGTCGATCGATAGTAGTCAACCTGGGGTATGTCTAGGTCGACTGCTCGTCTGTAAAATGTAGATCCTGAATCTCGGCCTAAGGACCAAGTTTAAAATAAAATTTTATATAATTTAATACAAAAAATTATTCAGATAAAAAATTGATTGTTCGAGCCTATTTCTGAGCTAAGTGGACAGACCCGAGATGGTAGGGTCGTAAATGCCCTATCAAAGGACTGTAGATCATCACAGTTTGGGTAATAGTGAATACCTAAATAAGAGATAATTGGATACTAGGACGATGTATTTCGTAGACACTCAGGGGTATTCCATCATGGTGGCGTGCAACACTTACGAAGGTAACAGGTGAGTGAGCCTGACCCTAACGGGAGTTCTTATATGCACGGTTCTAGCACGATGTGGTACAGGCGGACGCTGGTGTAGGATGATAAGTGGCTACTATAAGAGACGTTTGGCACTATAATCGAGAGGTGGACAATGGGTGCATACCATGAGTCGCATTATTGGTTTGCAGTACGAGTGTGCATTTTGGGGTTCTCCTCTGGTGCGTAGTAATGATAGGTATTTTTGGATAATGCAAAGGATGTTGGCTGACCGTTAGTGTGAGGTTCGAACTATAATTCGACCCATTGTGTTAGATAAGAATCCTTAGATATTGGACCATAGGAATTCACAAACATTTGTTACACGTCCTACATCACTTGGAATAGTTTTGAAATTAACTATACATGATCATCACATAATAAACTTGTACTCATTCACAAAACTTTATGTTTGACCCACCCCTTCTTTTCATTTTCCCCACCACATGATGACAGGTTAGTAGTTTAACTGGGCATAGTACGTGTAGGAAGGAGCTTCACGTTAGAGTTTTCCATATCATTTATTGTTCTTCTTGTAGTTTCCTATTGTATATAATGTTATCAAACTTGTATTGTAACTTGGAAAAATTGTATATGTCAATCAAGTATTTTTGGAAGCTATTTTTCTGAAATGTCTATTTCCTATATTTATATTTTCATTCCTTCTGATGTGAGATCTGAAGGTCTAGAATGCCTTAAAACTCCATCCCTATAATTTTGCTTTGTAATGTTTTTAAAATCCCAATAGCTCATATTTCTCAGCATGATTCGTTTCGGGAGGTGCAGGTGGTTACATTTGGTATCATAGCTTAGATTTAGGATCCCCTAGGACTTAGGCACGTATTAACCGAACGTACTTGAAAAAGTTTTTGAAAATAAAATGACTTTTTAAAACGGTTTTCTTAAATGTTTTCCATGAAGTTTTCGGTAATGGGTTTTGAGAATATATAAATATCTATAGATAAAAAATTCCCAAGAAGTTTCCAAAGATTTTATCTATATGTCTAAAAAAATTTATTTGTTGCCCATACTATCTATGGAAAAGTTGGAAATAAATCCTAATTACTGATAGTGAGATGAGTACAAATTTGAGGGAATGGCTTAGAAAAGATGGCAAGGATTCAAAGCATGAACATCCCTACATGGTTCCGTCGGTATCTAAAGAAAGGAGACAAGATGGGCCTAACCCGAGTAAGGGAGTGTAATAATAATTTTCTGATATGTGTATTAATTCACAACAACCTATACATTTTTACTCATAAGGTAGTTTTTAGCTTATCCTATATATAAGCTGACAATTATGGGTTAGGATAAGTGTTAAGGTTGTAATAGTTGAGGCGGATAATAAAATTTTCACATTTATTTGAGTTACCCCAAAAAGAAGACTGTAGAAAAATGTGTTCTGTGTACAATTTTACTAAGTTAAGTAGATCATTTTTGATAATTTAATTATAGGAAATATTATAATCTTAGTAAAAAAGAAAACAGTTGTTAGAAATGAATGAAGGGTTTTAAAGATTTAAAAACTAACTAGTTTTATAGTAATAGTAAAGTCAAATGTTTTAATTTAAGAAGGTAGAATGCAAATTTTATGAATATCACTTAATATAAAAAAAGGGAAGAAATAATTTGGAGTTAGATAAATAGGATTAAATGGCCCATTAGAACAGAATTAACTATGGAATTTAAAATTTGGAATGATTGGTACCAAGATAAAAAGTAACATGAGAACTTAGTAACCTTTTCAAGCAACGGTTGAATTAGAAGGGCGGAGTATTAGGTTGAACTTCACATAGTAGTAAAAAGTAAACACCATCTTGTGTTACTCCACCCAAGTATGGTTGGAATTGTAGAACCTTTATGTAAGGAAGATTGAAGAGTATGATTTGACTAACCTATTTCAAAATAAGGAAATAGTTAGTCAAGATGTTTGAGTTGTATCAAAGAAAACTACGGATGCAAGGAGTTTTCCTATTTGGAATGTAAAATGGACAAGTAGGATCTACTTCCATCCGAATTAAGAGTGTTAAGCAACAAATAGGCATTTCCTTGATTATGTTAGACAATTTTAAAAGAAATAGCAAGCATAGGATTGGACACTATAACAACAAGATATTGGTTGATACTATATAGATGACAATAGGATACCTATAGGCTACGGGCAGTCCAGGTATCGTTTGGTCCCTTGTAGGCTACTAGTAGACCAGGTGGAAAAGAATGAGAAAGTATCTACTTTATATATGTTATTGGATTTATGTCATAGCAGTTGTATTCTGTGAAAGCCTAAGGATGAATCTTGGAATTGTAGGATTGAATGTTGCACATACTTGAGAATGGAAAGTAGTAGGAAGTAGTAGTTTCTGGAACTTATAGGTTATGTAATGCCTCTAGATTTATAGAAACAAATCGCTTAAGCGGTATTTATAGGTTATGTGGAATTAGTCATCACGGTTAATTATTGGATAATATATACGGATTAATAAACACAAATTGAAAGTTGTTATTAAGTGGAAACGGGATTTAAGTAGTATTTTAATTCATTGAGATGAAGTGTGTAACAATGTAAACTTCTACAAATTATTTAGTTTTAGTATAAAGGCGTATTGTTTGAAATAACAAGAAATATATCCAAAGGAAAGGGATGTACAGAATAGGGATAATCATCGTATTTTTTATTGTCTATTTCAATAATAAACAAGAGAGACAATTCCTTGTAATTCCAAACATAGCACAAATCCTCTTTTAGAAAATTTAGGGAAAGTTACAACATTCATGTTCCTTTTGAGAAAAGTGTAGTTTCAATGCATTACAGTGCGAAAATCCCCAAGTATAAACCAGAGTATTGGTCATTAAGTCAATTGAATTAAAATGGCAAGGTATCATCTCATATGAAGCTGTCTCAACCATATGATAATTGGAATGGGGTGATAAGAGGTCACATTTGGTAAAAAGATCCCATATATGAGATGACATGAAGTCCAAATCATAAAAGGTATTCTAGGTAAAATTTTAGTCATGGTTTTTCATTGGATGGTTAATTTAAAGATTTAGGTCTCAATCAAGAAAAAGATATTGTTATTTGCATGCATTGAGAATGCGGAGGCGATTTATAAGAAATGAGATTAGAAACTTCTGGTAAGACTTGGCGTAAGGGATAAAAAATGGATTTTCTCCAATCATCCCTCGGATCAGGAGAAAACCAATTTGGAATACATAGTTTTCGGTTGTAAAACAATTGCATGCGGACAAAGTATCACTTAGGTTATTATCCCAAATGCTAAATAATTCTCATATTGTAACTTCAATTAATTTTGAAGAACCGAAGAAACGATTCAAAAAGCAAAATGAAATGACCTAAGGAGAATCGAATTGGAAAGGAAGCTATACTATTTCAACAGTTGGGGAATCTACAAGTTTGGATACCCTTGAGAGGAAATCGAGAAGTAACAAAAAGGTCAAAGTAGAAATTACCAGGAAGGAGAAAACATCCACTTTCGGGTCGTCTACCTTATTATCTAGAAAATAAGTGAGTAGGTATACCACTGGATGATTGAAGGTAGTTTAGTTGTACATTAATAATTGCATAGGATTGCAGTTTCGCAAGAGCATACTTATGCTCAAGTATTTTAGAGTGGTGCAAGTGGACATCATTTGAGTTGATAGCAAGCATTGCAAAGGGTTACCGATGCACACACAATTGGATTAAAGATTCATGCCAGTGGTAAATGATAAGAAATGAAGATAGGACATGGATCCAATTCATAAAAGGACAAGGACTGCACAAGATAAGAAGAAAGCATATACTGACAGGAGACGCATGGAATTGAGATCCACGGTGATGACACAGTCCTTGTGAACATCTAGCCTCATTGGTAGGTATTGGAATGATAGTTCGGAAAAGTTAGCGCCGAGAGAGTTGTAGGACCTTTTTTGATTTTGGATAAAGTTTAGGTGTAAGCTTATGCAGCGGAGCTTCCTAAGGAGTTGGAGGGAGTTCCCAATGTTTATTTTATGTCACACTTGCCAAAGTGTTTATGGCATGCAGTTACCATTGTCAAGCCATGTCAGTTAGGGAAAGTTAGAAAGGATAGGTGAGTCCCTTGTTTACCATGCACATATCCATATTTTGAGCATGGGACAAACCGATTTTGAAATAAAGTAATAAAACTAGTTAGAGTCTAGTAGGGAGACGATCCAGTTGAGAGTACATGGGAACTTAATGAGAAAGTCCGATCTACCCATCCCAAACTCTTTTCTAGCACGGTTCCATTTTAGTCATGAAAGTACAGATTACTTTTGTATTTAGGTTCTAGCTTATGTAGAGACCATTAGACGGTAGGAATGGTTGTAAACATGTCAGTAGGACATGTTTTCGATGATGGATGCTAATGGATGTATTTGGATGTATTTTTTGAGTTGTATTCATTTACACGTCTAGGACAGCATATCCGCTAGATATTACACATACTCACATGATCTCTTCTTTATTGTCTAGTTGTTAGATAGGATATAAATGGATGTTTGATTTTTATTGTGCTAGTGGATGTTATGTATATATATAATGGTTGCGCGCACATGTAGAATTGCAAGTATACTTATTTAGGATGTTGCATACATTTGGATGCATGGCATGAGCCTTTGCATGACAGGAGGTTGATTGGATCAATAGACCGCCCACCCTTTTGCATTAGCATAAGTTCACATGCATTTCACATTGTATATATATGTACATATTGCATTAGAAAACTTCTAAGGACAATAATTGCCGTGGATGATGGATGAGTAGATTGTTGTAGTTATTGGTTACTGTGTGTATAAGTACATTTTTCCGTCCTGTAAGATTTTGGGGAAGAAATTCTTTTAAGGCAGGAAGAATGTAACAGGCCGGAGATTTACAGAAATTTAATAGAGAATTTAATAAAAATTTAAAATGAAAATTTAATAAGAAAAGTAAATTTAATTAAAATAAGGGCTAAAAATAAAATTTCCATAGATGTTTAAATTTGGTTAAGAAATTTGCGTCATTGCGTTCGTATCAATTTTCTAGAAGATTTTCATGTATATCACTTTGAAAACGGAGTTTGTATGGAGAAATTACGGGCACAGAAAGATTCGAAATAAAATGAAATAGAAAAGAAAAAACTATTGGGTTGACCCTTGGGAAGGCATGGTCGACTGGTATAGGTCGACCATGGGTTGAGAAAATTTATAGAATCAAGAGCATGTCAAGCATTGTATTGATGGGCTTCGATCCATTACTTCCTACCCAAGATTTGACGACTGTACGTGATTTAAGCAATTATTCTCCTACCCAAATCAACGTCCCTAATTCATTGCAAACCCCTATATAAGCAAGCCTAACCTAACCCTAATCTCTTATATCAATTTACACTAACCAAACTCTATCAAAATATTCTCTCTTCTCTAACCTCTAAAATTTATTCAAATCAAATAAAATCAAAATAGAAGAACTCAACAAATCAGATCTAGGAGAAGCTAGCAAACAGAGCGAAATTCTCGTGCAAAGCAAATAGGAAGAGCTTAGACTTGAAGTGAATGGGAACAATTTCAATAAGATAATTAGTATAGTAAAATTTAATCTATTTTATTTTATCTAGGGTGTTAGTAATATAAACAGTAAATTACAAACCTGATTTGAAATATGTAAACTAGATTAGAATTGAATTCTATAAATTGTTGAAAATCTGATTTAATGCTAGCACACCCTTTCATGATTATATTGTAAAACTCTAATTAGAATTGTAGAAGCCCTATAATTAACTTGTTAGATAAAAATTGAAATTTCTAAACCTTAAATTGGAATTGAATTATGAAATTGAATGGATTAGAAATCTAATTTGAAATTGAATTTTGGAATTGGGTAATTTAACACATGTTAATGTTAACTTGTAACCCTGAATTACAGACCTTAGAATTGATTGAAAATTTGAGAATTAATTAACTAAAAATTAGGATTAACTAAAATCATTAATTAACTGGAATTATTAACTGTTGTGATTAACGAAATTAAATAAACATTAATCGACGTTTAAAAATCGAACAACCCTAAAATTTATACATGACCAGTCGACTTCGATACCTTAGCGGTCTACAAGTAGCGGTCGACCTGGGGTATGTCTGACCGTTCAACTGTAAATTCCAGATCCTAACGCATGTATAAATTTTTGATATATACTAATTACTACATGGCAATAGTAATATAAAATGTACACACATTAGTTAATGGGTTCTCCTAGATTAACCTTGAATCGATCTCTGTACGTTGCAATGGCCTTGAGTACCATGATTTTTATTTTGTTTTGATGTGTGTGGCTTTAAGCACTCTCAGCCATAAGGGGGTAGGAGGTTCTAATGGCAAGTGGGACTGAAGTGTTAAAGAAGAAAAAAATGAAGGGGTATGGTCATTTAAATAGGGGAAATAAAGAGACAAATTATCCTTTCTTTTACTAATTCCCTTTTTACTAATTCTAGATCTATATGTAGAATTTATAAAAAGTATCCCCCTTTAGCAAGTCATGGAAGGCCATGGTATGGACCAATTAGATAGTCAAAACACTCTAAATATGTTAGGTAATTGTTAACTGGGTTTTCACCCATGCAGGAATCCGGATGAGTTAGAACATCTAGGACAAGCCAAAATAACTCAAGAATCAACCAAAATAACCTGAGGAATAGGCCAAGAGGGACTCAAGAAGAATTACCCAAAAATCCACTAATGGGATGGATCACTGCAATCCATCACCTATGGATCGCTAGTGATCCATAAATATGGGTCGTTCAAGCCTCTTGCATCATGAATCAATATCTTTTCTATGGAAGTTTGCTAAGTTTCATAGCATTCCAAGCAACATAATTTGAGAAGTGAAAATTCATCTGATTCAAGTTGTAGAAAAATCTAACCCGTGTGTGAACCATCACCAAAACAAGGCAACAAGCTACGAAACTACACGGAGGACATCTACATAGAGCAAGGAGCCTAACCCAGTAGGGTTGGCACAAAAATGTGTCAAGTGCATGGATCGCTAGCGATCCATCAAAATGTCTCAGATCGCCATGGAACTTTCAGAACTCCTTCATGGCATCATGTGCAGGCTTATGGTAAAGCGGCCTAGCCCAATAGCTCTCCAACCCTATAGATACAATCCCATTTGCAGCATAAACCAGATCTTCTGGACTGGCTACGGGACCTCTGTAGATATTATTCTTCACTCTTCTCCTCCCACACAATAGTCATCTAAAGGTTCAGTGTGATTCTCCAGTGAACACTTGTACTTGTGACTTGATCTAACTTAGAAGATTCAATCATATTGTAATCTGATTAACTTGTAACAACAGTATGTTAATAGAAAGTTATAAAGTGAACGTAAGTTTCATTAACAGGCGAACCACTATAAAAATCTTCTTGTCTTTTTACTATTTCTTCTCTTTTTATATTTATTTTCTATGTTATTGCTTTGTAAGAACAGGGCTGATGCTTTCACATTCAATCCAGGACGTTGATCCAATTTTTGGGTTACCATTTTGGTGCTTTCACTGAGAAACCTGAATCTAGGCTCAGATCTAGCTCTCTACTTTTGATCGGATAGGTCCAGAAGTTGGATCATCAAATTCTACATGGAAGATTTGTTGTTGAAAACCAATGGTACCGGAGAGGAAGTTAACTACCTCCGGAAGATCCATAGGAGCTACTATTGCTGGTGAAGAAACAAGCCCTCAGCAAGTTGAAATCAACAACCTGCAACTTGGAGCTAACACCGGAGATCAAGTGCCAGGATCCTCCACTCAGTATGAAGTTGTGACTAAGGGAGAATTGAACCAGATGGTTGATGAAATTAACCAAAAATGGCAAATAGTCAAAAGGCTCTTATGGAAAAGATAGATGCTCTCTTAGCATTGCAATCACTAACTACTCCCAGAACGGCACCCGAAGTCGTGGCTGCTACGAAGTAAGAGCTTTCTTATGTTTTTGGCTCAAGTAGAAGAAACGGAAAAAAGAAGCAAAAGGAAGTAATGGGTGGAGCTCTAGACGTCACGATAGTCGAAAATGCTAATACTCCACCCATTGTAAAAGCGCCTATTGCAAACCCGAACTTAGGAGTGAAAACTCCACGGGTGGACATACTAGTAGCTGATGGTGACTCTGTGGAAGGTGAGCAACTTAAGGAAGGAGAATTGAACTCAAATGATCAAATTCCACTTGCAAGACCAACCGCCTGCCAACGGACCCGTGCAGGAGTGGCTCACCCAAAGATTGGAGAGCCTAGGCTTTAACCAGCCAACCAAGACCATTTGCAAAGTCAAACACTTAGCGTAGCTACTAATAGCCGACCTGCATATGTACAGACAAGTGAAGCATATATTGCGGACATGGTCAGAAGCTTGATGGAAGAAAGCAAGGGTAGAAAGGATGATGATTGGGATTCCGCTCTGAGCCGAACTCCCTTCACCGATAGTATCCTGAGGGCGGAGTACCCCAAGAAATTCACCATGCCACCAGCTATGCCCTCTTACAATGGAGCTACTGACCCTCAATAGCACTTGTACAAGTACATTTGAAATATGGATGGTGCAAGGGCAACAGATGCAGTTCGTTGCAGATGTTTCCCCATCTATCTGGAAGGAGTTGCCTTCATGTGGTTTACCAGACTCCCTTTGCGATCTATCTCAACCTTTGACGAGCTAGCTAGAAAATTCTTGGATCAATTTAGGCTACACATGGCTCAGCCAATGGACGTGATGTCTCTATTCGGTTACTTCCAAGGACCCAATGAACCACTAAAATCGCATGTACCGCTTTAACACAGCCGTCACCGAAGTGAGCAATCCAAATGAGAATATAATTTTCATGGCTTTAGTCCGCTCGATCCATCCAAAAATAGATTTTGGGAGATGGATTAAAATAAAGCAACCAACCACCATGAAAGGATTCAATCGAAAGGCTAGTCGGTACTTAAGATTAGAAGAGGCAAATACGTTAGAAGATAAAAATATTGATATGCGACCAAATGAATCAATTCAGAGTAATGTGGCGGTCAATCAAAATGGCAAGAATTATGAAGTAACTACTAGAAAAGATGGGAACCAAAAAAGGAAGAACTAGGATCAGAACACTGGCAAGGGCAACACAGGGGGAAAGAAACTCAGAGGTCTGAAACGCGGAGAATACACTTCGTTGAACAACGGCTTGGAGAATATTTACCTGGCAACTCAGGGAACATAAGAGTACCCGAAGCCGCCTGGGAAAGAAGAGTCTGAGCAACAAAGGAAGTCGGGGAAGTTCTATTGCTTCCATAAAACCCTTGGCCATAGCATAGACGAGTGTCGTCATTTGAAGAACGTGATCAAAAAGCTAATTAGAGAAAACAAGCTCCAACAATATGTGAAAAAGCACCGAAATTCCGATCAGCCAACCGGACAAAACCAATCTGGATCTAGCAGATGGATCCAAACGAGCTGAACAAAGACTTGTCATCAATACCATTTCGGGAGGTCCTCATCCAGTGTAGTATAGTTGGGGCGAGATGGAAAGATATGCTAGTTCACTCAAACATGCTCAAAAGGAAACTTTCTTTGCAATCAAAGACAGACCCCTGCTAAACAGTAGAGGATTCTCAATGATGACATCGTGTTTTGAAACCAGGATAGTGAAGGAACAGAAGCTCCAACTTTCGATCCAATGTTGGTGACGATAGGAATCGGGCCAGCTGTCGTATGTTGGGTGTTGGTTGATACCAGAGGATCAGTAAACATTCTATTCATACGTTCGACCAAATGAAGCTTAACATGAAGGATGTCTCTGCATGTCGAACCAAAATCCAAGGATTCACCGGTCATCCACTACAACCGGTTGGCACAATCAATCTGCCTATTGAACTCGGAACAGGAGATCAGAGAGTGGTTCTCACCCAAACATTTGTGATAATTGATGAGATGTCGGCCTATAATGCATTCTTAGGATGATCGACCCTCACTTATTTTTGAATTATCCTGGCACAATAGTGTCTCACTATGAAAATCCCTACGGAAAATGAAGTTGGAGTGATAAAGAGAGACCAGAGTGTCGCAAGGGAATGCTACATTGTTGAACTGCGTGAAATAAGAAAGAAAGAAATAGGGAAGAGTATGGAGAAAATTCTCCAAATTCGCAAACTGTCAGCATAGCAACTATAGAACAGCCCCTAGCTTGTGGACCACAACCGATTCCATAAGGCTATGGACCCTAGAAAGAAGAGTTCAGGGGAGGAACGGGCAACACGGGTAGAGATTATGATGCCTGTCCCTATAGACATGGATGACCCGACACGAGTACTAAAAATAGGATCACATCTTGGAACCAAGACGCGACAAGAATTAGTCAATTTTCTTCGCGCTAACCTGGACATGTTTGCTTGAACGCATTCCAATATGTCTGGGATATCGTCGAAGATAGTATGTCAGGCACTTAATATCGATCCTAAGTACACTCCAGTGAGGCAGAAGAGGCACACCCTGGGACCGGAATGGTCTGCTGCACTAAGAGAGGAAGTGGATAAGCTATTGGAAAACGGCTTCATCCATGATGCAACCTATCCTATATGGATATCAAATCCTGTTTTGGTAAAGAAGTCCAATGGAAAGTGTGGGATTTGCATTGACTACTCAGATTTGAACAAAGCCTGCCTAAAGGATAGCTTTCCATTACCCAAGATCGATCAGCTTGTTGACGCCACGGCAGACCACGAGCTACTATCATTTATGGACGCCTACTCGAGATACAATCAAATCATGATGCATGAACCCTATCAAGAGAATACTAGTTTCATTACCGACCTTGGATTATACTGTTATCGAGTTATGCCCTTCGGACTAAAGAACGCAGGGGCAACCAACCAACGACTGGTAAACACAATGTTCAAAGATCAGATCGGTAAAACGATGGAAATATACATGGACGATAGCTTGTCAAATCACGCATATCAGAGAATCATTTAGACAATCTTGCAGAGATGTTTGAAATATTGTGGAAATATGGAATGAAGCTCAACCCGTTGAAATGCTCTTTTGGCATTGCTTCTAGCAAATTCCTTGGTTTCATCGTAAATGCAAAGGGCATTGAAGCTAATCTGGAATATATTACCGCCCTAAGGAACGTCAAAGCCCCCATGACCAAAAAGGAATTGCAAAGTCTAAATGGAAAGATCGCAGCGTTGAGCCAATTCATTTCCCGAGCGACTGACAAATGCATACCGTTCTTTGATGCATTGAAGAAGGGAAAGAAGAATTTCAAGTGGAACGAAGTCTACCAGACAGCCTTTGAAGAATTACTCCATCATATGGAAACCCCATTGGCTTTATCCGAGCCAATAAATGGGGAAGATTTGTTCGTTTATCTCGCTGTGCCGACCCATGCTCTGAGTGTGGCATTGGTACGTGAAGATGCTAGGCTCCAACGACTCGTCTACTACATCAGTAAGCAGTTCACTGAAGCTGAAAAGAACTACCCAAAGTTGGAAAAAATTGCCTATTGCATGTTGATCACGTCCAGGAAGCTACGATCGTACTTCTAGGCTCATCCCATCAAGGTGTTGATGGATCAACCTCTGAAACAAGTGATGTATTGCTCAGAGACATCAGGTCGACTTTTAAAATAGAATATCGAGTTAAGTCAATATGAAATCACTTATCATCCTTGAAGAGCTATCAACGGACATGCACTGGCATATTTCAACGTTGAATTTACCAAGCAGGACGATGAAGAAGAAAGCACTTCGGATATGGTGCCACAGAGGAAGTTATTTGTTGATGATGCATCAAATGAATTCTTTTCAGGTGCGTGGATAGTACTCGAAACCCTAGAAGGATGATCTGTTTGCTACACTTTAAGACTGGAATTTCCTGCCACCAACAATGAAGTAGAATGCGATGCTTCGGTGGTAGGATTAAAAATCATTACAGAATTAGGAATAAATGTTGTGCATGTCTACGGCGATTCTCACCTAGTCAACTTACAAGTGAAAGGGGAGTACCAGGCAAGGGGCAACCTCGCCTCTACCTGTCAAAAGTGTGGGAATTGCTGTAGGACATCAAGCACTACACTTTAAGTCACATTGCGAAGGAACGAAATATTCAAGAAAATCACCTAGCCAAATTAGCCAGTTCCACAGATGCTCGGTAAATGGGACTGGCCCCAGTCAATACGCTTACATCACCCAGCATAGATGATATGGATATCGATTGGATTAAGGAAACCATAGAGGAAGAGGAATCATGGATGATGCCGATCAAATATTACATGATCAAAGGTACACTCCCCAAGGATCAGAACGAGTGAAAGAACCTACTCCGAAAAGCACCATGGTTCGTCTTGCAGGATGGAATTTTTTATAGGAGGGGATTCTATACCCCGATCCTTAGGGAAGTCCATGAAGGAAATTGTGTAAACCACATTGCAGGGCAGACTCTAGCAAAGAAGATCCTTTGATAAGGTTACTTCTGGCCATCCATCAACCGTGACATAGCGGACAATGGCAGGTGATGAGTGCAATTCCAAAAGTTCGCCAAAATATAGAGAACTCCATCTACAGAACTTACACCAATGGTTGGCCCATGGCCGTTCGCGGTCTGGGGAATTAACCTGATCGACATGCTCCCAATTGCTAAAGGAGGAGCCAAATATTCTATTGTTGTTGTTGATTACTTCACAAAATGGGCTAAAGTGGAACCACTGGCTACTATTACCACTAAGAAAGTAATTAACTTTGTCACTAAAATTATTATTTGCAGGTTTGGAGTGCCATAGAAAATCATCATAGATAACGGAACTCGATTTGAAAGCACTGATTCAAGGACTTTAGCAAGCGTTTCCGCATTGAAATGAGTTTCTTCATAGTGGCACACCCTTAAGAAAATGGGCAAGTGAAGGTGGTGAACAAAATCATCAAGTCCACCATCAAGAAACGGCTGATGAAAGTCAAAGGAAACTGGGTTGATGAGCTCCCATTTGCATTACCGGACGGCGCATAAGTCAGCAACAAGAAACTCGCCGTTCGCCCTAGCATACAGATATGAAGCAATGATCCCGGTCGAATTGGAAGTTCCCACCCATCGGAAATGGTACTTCAATCAAAAAGAGAATGAACAGCTCATGCTCGAGTCACTTGATTTGATTGACGAGAAATGGGAGGAAACTGAGCTAAGGACCTCGGCTCGCCAAAAAAGGGTAACACGACACTTCAACTCCAAGGTCCGCAACCATACTTTCGAAGTGGGTGATCTCATCCTAAAACGGATCTATCCGACTATAGGAACATTCAGACCGAACTGGGAAGGGCCTTACTCAATCGGGCAAAAGCTCGAAGATGGCACTTTCAAGCTGACCACAGTCGATGGAATTCAGGTTCCCCACGCTTGGAATAGCGACTCGTTCCGGGATTACTTTATTTAGCTTTTATTTATGTATTTCCTATTTTCGAAAATAAGCCACCTGACAATACTAGGGGCATTGTAAATAGGCATAATTTGCTCTACTTTCCATTTTATCAATGAAATCTCTGTAGTTTCTTAAACCAATAAAACCATATTTATATAAATTACTCGCTGAGTCGACGAAAGAAAACCGACTCTCAAAAGTCGTGTACTCTCAAAAGCCAGACATTTCGTAAGCCGCGCACTCTCAAAACTCGTGCATGTCATAAGCCGCACACTCTCAATAGCCGCGCATTTCATAAGCCACGCACTCTCAAAAGTGCACATTTCATAACTCGCGCACTCTCAGAAGCCGTGCATTCTGTAACCCGCACACTCTCAAAAGCCACGCATTTCGTAAGCCGTGCAAGCACTGCTTGAGGTTGCTCCGGCATTATCAGCAAACCGTTAAGATTCTCTAAGTACCAGTACTGTCCAGACAACATGGGAAACTTGTCTATTGCAGGACTAACAAGGATAAACTCCCATTATAAAAAAGAATTGACGTGAGTCTGGCAATGTCGCAAAACTAGAAATCAGCCCGATCGTTAACATTCGAGTCACAGGTTCCCGAAGATAGGAACCGGAAAGTAAATTTGGCTACAGACATCTGAGGAATCGTTTGGATCAACCAGTCATTTATCAAGTGTTCGGAGTAAACAACCCTGTGAAGTAGGGGGCACACACACCAATACTTAGTTGAAAGGAAAACCACTCCACGGTCTTGTTACGTCGAACAAAGAATTTTGGCAATCACAAAAGATCTAGTTGTAAAACTGAAAAAAGCATACATAATGCGTGAAATCACGAAAATAAAGGCATCGTATACCACAAAATACGGCACGACAATATGGAGTATAGAAATTACAGAATAAGCAATTGTGTCATGTACACACATAAGTGGTATAAAAGCAAGTTAAGTGCGTGACAAATAAGGAAGAACACATAAGAGATGGCAGTAGAAATATTAATCTTTTCATCCTTATAACATTTTCGGTACAAAGTCAAAATATGGGGGCCATACCCACACAATATCGGCCAACAAAAAGAAAAGTACAGATGCTACAACAACAAAAGTAATAAGTGTAGACTCTACACTTGTACAAAATACATGTCGAACAAATCAAAATGCTACAAAATCCGGCTCCATTGTCACTCGAGCCCATTGGTGCTTCTTATCACCACTTCCTTTCCCACCTTTGATCGGAAGTTTCTTCTTCCCCTCAGCATCCCCACCGGGAGTCGTATCGCTGTCAGAGATATCGATTATAGGCTTCGTACCCATGTCTCCTTCTTATTCTTTGGCCTCCTCGAAAGACTCCCCTTTGGTCTTGCGCTTGCAGGACTTGTGGGAGCTCCTTGAAGACTTTCTTTCCTCTACCTTTTCCTTCTTAACTATCACCATCTGCTGCTCAGTTTTACCTGACTGGCTAGCCTTGTCTATCTGCTCTTGAGTGTCAGCTGTTATTAAGTCGCCCTCTAGAGATACAAAGGGGTCGTCCAGGCCATGCAACGTAGTGATCTTCTCAGATTCGGGCTCTGGTTGTGAGCCAGACACGGGCATGGCGATCAAAGAAGCTACAGAAACAAGCATTGAAGCAGTCGAAATAGAAGTAGGCCCTGAGACTTGATAAATTGGCAGTTCGACCATGCTGTAAACAAATATTGTGCAGGACTTTAGCAAAAATGATAGTAGAAGCTCTCTCCAGAGGGTTAAGTAAAGCTCTAAAGTTTGCAGGAGTTCGGTCGACGACCGAACCAATTGGCACTAGTTGACCATATTGAGTCTGAGGTGCTGAAGAAGTAGGCATTGCTGGAATCGTCTGCAAAGGCTTAACTGATGTCGATTCGGCTGCTGATAAAACCAGGCTTCCTCCACTGGATTTACATCAAGGTGACGGATGCTTCATTCTATATAAAAGAATTTATATCAAGCATGGTCAGATAACTCTATTTTTAACTAGAAATCCCCGTGTGTTTAACGCCTGAATCCAAAAAGATGTTGACTTTCGCAAACTCCTTGGATTCCAAGCATTGACCGGGACAAGTGCAGCATGTTATCTATGTGAGATGGGCTCGGTTTCTAAACATTACGAACGCTTTATCCTATGTAGATAGCTAACTCATAGCAGAAAAAGAAAAAAGCTTTCCATGTCATTCATTGAAGTTATTCCTTCTACACTTACCCGTTATCGATCAACGATCGATAACGGATCCGTTGTCCAAAGCGACACGGATAGCTCTTTGTATTCTCAGGTACCCCAAGCGTGCAATAGTAAAACTAATCCAGGATGATCAAGTCCATAGTAAACTGCTTCAATAGAACCATCGAGGCCACGCACAAGTCGATTTTGATTTATTGGAAGAAGATAGTAGAATGCATCAAGTGCAAGACACGACTACACTATCTACCTCCAATAAATCGCAATCAACCCGCTTCGTTCACCATCCTCATAGATCTTCCCAAATTCACTGGCCATCACCACCAATACAATAACCACGTCATCATTAACCTTGGATCAAAAGCTAATGGGTTCAATTTCGGGTTTATGGAGATCCAGGCTAAGTCCAGCGACCTACAAGGTCGACATCGATCCAAAAAGCAGCGATTCTAGTGCTAGGATTTGGCTTGGGGTGATAGTGAGGGTAGCTGATATCGGCGGCGGCAGGCGCTGGTAGTAGAGATCAACGGCGGCGATCTCGGATAGCGAAGTAGTTCAAGTCACTTAGGGTTTCTCTGGTTTGGGTCACAAGAGAAACACGTGAAGAAAAAGGCAATTGAGAAGGGTCGGCTGGAGCAAAGCTAAATAGGGAATTGTTTGCAGAAAATTTTCTCAAGTCTCCTTCAGGTTGTAACCGATCTTCTCCAAACTTGCCAAGAGTGATCTACATATTGTTTACGAGCATCTTGAAAATTGTAGGATCGAAATTGATTTGTTATTACGAGCGACGATAATTCACATCGAAAACTCAACAGACGGCTGAACAGTCAAAGCCAAATTCGCATGGTAACCTCGACACAATCAACTAGATTTCACAAAATGAAAACTCAAAAGCAGTTACTTCCACAGCACACCTTGTTTCCAACGAAGGCATACCCTTGGGGTGTAACGACCCAAGATTTTCGATGCTCGAAAATCGACATCAATACGTCCACTGTATTACATGCCGAACAATCGAATGCCGGAAATACCAGATCGTTAGGGAAAAGAAGAAAGAGGTAGAAGAAGAAAATAGAAAACAACATCAGAATCTCACAATTATAGCGGAACAATATATAATAGATAACAACAGATCTTTATACAAAAGAAACTATAATTGTTTTTATACATTACATCATCAAAGTACAACACAATCAATAACACAATACTGGACAGTTATAATAACCTGTCCTCACACAAGCTGACTATACAACTTACACTGCACAGCGAAATACACATCAAATACGTGTGATACGTCTCGCCATCCAGCTAGTCTCTTGAGCTCCATAACATCTTATCTTGTATCTGTAATACTCGGTCTGACCCAAGCATTATAATAAAATAACACCCGAGTCAGTCTGGAAAACCAGCGTGAGAAAGACACTCAATTTGAATTATTAGAGTTTTCGAAATCCTTTAAAAATCAAAGGTATTTCGTAAGACCACGCCACAAATAAACATGTCGGGTTTTTACCTTACGATAACCAAAACATTTTATATCAAAATCCTCTGATATTATAATAGTGTCTAAGTACAAATACTTATTCAAATAGCTGAAATGCTTGCATCTCACGTTCCAGCATAGTTAGGCACAATCAAAACCGTACGGCGCTTATGGAGAATGGATTCCAACTGAATGATTAGGCACTGGGGTACCACCTGTCACGATACCTGTCTAGAAACACCATACCGAGGACCACTCCGGGATTCCCTACAACATAAGACCGGAACTATCCCTTACTGGATAGCCCGAATAAGATCAACCCGCGGTTGGGATTAGCAACCGCCCACATAGCCGAAATAAAAAGGGACTCTAGATAGGGAAAACCTTACCCTACTTGGGAGCTACCCACTTAGCCTTGCTGCATATCCCCTGATTTTCAGTCATTCTCGGTTGATGAGGATCGAGGCTAAGCATTACCTTTTTAGAAATATTCACTTAGAATGCTCATTGTCCTCCAATGACAATGTGCTGATAGCATTCATCCATACAAGTCTGTTCCCGGTCCGAACGGAACCGAAGGAACTATTCCTACTACATCCATTTTGGAATCACCCTTAGGATTAGTAGTGATTAGCCCTTGCACTTCACTGCTCCATCTTCGACTCCAAGCTCTTGTCTTCATTTCGAAAACGTACTTGTTGGATCGAAGTGGTTTTCGGATCACAAATCCGATCCCGGTCTCTTTGAAACAACGTTTGCTATTCCCGGTAAACTCAACCCCGGTTCTTTAGGAAATAAACAGATGAAAATAAGATCGGAGATCACCCCCTAACCGTTAGTGGATGGATTTCCTTAAAGCAATCCTAGAAGAACGAAACGAGTTTATACGTACAGTATAGCACTTCGAACGGTAACTGTACCATATAATTCCCGTACTTCTCCTAGATATTTCCAAAGTTATATTTGGGTCCAGATTTGATAGTCGGTTATTTAACTATCAAATAAACAATCAATTCAACCAAATATTTTATTCCCACTGGAAAACACCAAGTCTTATATTTAATTTAGATTTTAAATAAATTAAATCACTTTATCCAAAAATATACACTTAAAATATTTAAAATAAAGCTACTTAAATTATTTATTCCAAATAATACTTATGAAATTCTATAATAATTCTCCAAGTAAAAGTTTAGCCAAAAACTACGTTTTAAAATAAAACTATTATATAAAGTATACATATCGAATAATTATCCTTTAAATCATAATACTAATTTAACCTTTAAAAATAATTAACTACTATAATTAACTTAATTAATATTTACTCTAATCATTTTAAAACAATTAAATAATAAATTTCAAAAAAAAACATTCTTTAAACACTTTTCAATTTTCTAATTAAAAACTTAAAATCTTTCCTTTTTGAAATAACTTAACTTCTCAGAAAAACACATTTTCCACTTCAATATAACCAGTTTAACCATTTATAAATCCCCCTCGGTTTATCTCAGTTCAATTTACGTCCAAATCCCGTAAATTTTATTTTCCACACTTTTAAAAATAAAACTACCCCTTATTTTTAAAACGACTTACTCATCTCCTTATAAATTTCCACCATGAATTTATAATTCCAAATTATTCGCTGATAATTACTTCACTTTATAAATAAAACTTTGTTTATAAATTCCACAGTCACATTTTCCCTTTAATCACTGTTTCAAACACTTAATCGATTTTCAAATCGATTTCCTGAATTAATTCCATTTTGAAATTTATTTCTTGATTTACCCAAATTTATTCCAAAATCCATTAGTTCCAGATTCACTCCTTTACTATGATTTAAAAATCTTATTTAAATCCGAAACATTAATTTCATATTTTATATTTTTCCCAAATTTCCTCTTTATTTTTCTCAAATCCATTTTAAACCTCGGATTTAAAAATAAATACTTTTATACTTAAACAAATCGCTTAAGTCCCATTATTAAATCCTTTTATTCTATTTTTTCAAAATCTCTATCTTTCCATGTTTAGAAATTATCAAGTACAAAATTTAAAATCAATCTATTCATTTTTCCCAAATTCATTACTTTTAAATTTATCCAACTTTACTATAAATCTCCTACTTTAAAATTCCCTTTTTATTTCCCTTTAAAAATTCAATATTTATATTTTTAAAATGCCAAAATATATCTAGCAATATCATAGCATCCAATAAATTAATTTTTCCAACATATTCTATCACGGATTATTCTACATTTCATATATCATTGAAATGAAAATAAATTCAACATTTTCGAGGAATCTAGTTGGATCCCTCCAACCTGTTTTCCCTGCATCCACTGATGTTAGCACAATATAAAATTACCAATCCCACTTCGAGGGGGATATCGCGGTATATAGGGTCATCCGCTATTATGCGGGGCGCATAGGGTCTCATCCGCTATATAATGCGGGAATATCAATCACTCCAATATATATATATATATATATATATATGTATATGTATGTATTACTATATATAATATCACATCAACTTGATAAAAATTATCAAACTCAACAATCAACCAATAATTTATTTTAACTGTTTAAAATTAATTGTTGTAATCCAGAATTGAGTGAGATAAACTCACATTGATTTCCAGTCGCTTCCGCGTTCCGTTTCCAATCGAATCCGAACGCGTTTGAAATTATCTAAAAATTTCAGAAGCTCTGATTTCGCCCAAAACAGTTTCTATGTGTAGGTGATAATGACACGATCCTAGCAAATCTTGAATCGTCCGAATCGGACCTCGTTTGCATAAGATATAATTTTTATAAGTTTACACAAATATAAATAATTAAATTTACATTTTCTTTCTTTTATCAATTTAAGAAAGCAGCCCATACCCACTGTACAAGACCCGGCCCAAAATAAAGCACCTTCTTCCCCAAAATTCCTGCTGCTCCTACCCATGTCCCCCCGCGTGCACGCGTATCACCGATACGACCAACCACTCGTCCATCGCTCAACCTGCGACCTCCCACACAACCGCCCCACCGATCTCCACTCCTCCATCAGCTTCCCCCATACTCCGATGCCCCATACGAAAATCGACAGCCCAACTCCCCCTCGACTTGCCCTAAGTCGCGACCTCCCCTGGTTGATCGGACCACGCAGAAACCCCTCCGGCAGCTGCTATATTCGATGGCGAGACCACTACCATCATCCAATTCGAAAAAAATCCCCTAAATTGACTAGGAATTGAAACCCTAGCTCTAGGCTACCCCCTGCATGATCGATCGATCAACACGAACAAGCGTCGCACTCACCAAAAAGCATATCAGACTAAAGCCCAAACTAAAACTAAAATTTTGAAACTAGTTTGGCAATTTTTAGTCGAATATCTTGGAAGATAGGGTTTTTTTTCTCCTGGAATTTTTTGAACTGGAAGAAGTGCTCGGTTGTTAATAAGAGGAAGAGGGAGAGAACACGACAATTTTGAAAAGAAGTTAGCGTGAGGAAGGGGCTACAGTGATATTGAAATGAAAGGGAACGTACTGATGTGAAAATAAACGTCAATCAATATATATATATATATATATTACTTAAATTTTAAATCATCTCGAAACCGCAGCTAAAAATCCCGACCTCCTACCGAGGCATGCCGCTAGGCATTTATAATGTTATACCCCTACTCTGAACGCAATGGAAAGGGTTCCGAGTCCCAATTCGATTGTGTGGGGAAGATAGCTTTTTGAACCCAGTTATTATACTGAATTTTCGATATAACTCTCAGCGTGTTTATATCCCGTACGACCAAACGACAACTCCAACGCTACGAAATTTGAAATCCGATAATAATACACTATTACAGATCCAATGGAACTAGTTTTGTCGAATTCCGAGACTGTGCCTCGAAAGGCTATTTTTAAATGTCAATTTAAATGATATATTTTTAAAACTAAACAAATCACTTCCAATTTCAATTTTAAAACTTTTATTACTTTCAGTATTATCAATATAAATTTTACAAGCCTTCAAATGATTTTTAACGAGCTTAAAAACCAAGATTTCATATTTTACCCGATTTCCAATTATTAAATCCAATAATTAAATCATCCAATAAATATAGATATTTGAAATTTCAGTTAAAAATTAACTTTTAAATATTTAAAATTAATTACATATTCCAGTTTCAAATATCCAAAAATTCCGGGTCATTACATTCCTCCCCCTTATAAGAATTTTGTCCTCGAAATTGCTAAGTAAGAAGAATGATCCAAAACCCAATAACTAATTTCCAAACCCACACAGTTTCAACAACTTTCCAAAACAATCTTTTTATTAAAGACACACAATCACTTCTACTAACTTCCCAAACTCATCCATAGCTCCCAATAATATTATTTACTCAACCAATCAAATTATAATTTAAAACCAAATTTTAAATTATCATAATTTTCTTCAAAATTTTCTCTAACTCCCTAAATATTTGATATTTTTTGCCAGTGTCTCCTTTGCGCGGCTAGATTGGAACAACTACAAAACGCCTCTACGGGCCCCAAATTTTCAAAAGAAAACAAAAGCCAAGTGGCTAGATCAAAAAATCATCAAATTTCATACGACAATTTAAATACGTACCTTTTTGTCGAGAAATTAAATTTTACTTCTGAAATTGATATCTTTCGCTTTTAATTTCCTGCACCCTACTTACCAATAATATCCAATCATATAATTTAAAATCATTTTATTCATTTCTTTTAAAAAATTTCAAAATTTATTTTATTTAAGCCCATACGATGTACATATATCATCCATACGCAATATCAAATCTGATCGCTCACTCGATCACACAATTCCACTTCCGAACTAGTATTGTTCACACGACTCTCTAGTGCGGACTCAGATCTGGTTTCTTGATCATAAACTGTCATTCTCTTTACATAGCCATATATTATGATAGAGAATTTCAAGATCAATCAAAAATCCATATCCAGGGTTCGCCGTCGAAAATCGAGTGAAAATCCCAACTCGGATCGATATAACTATCTCGAAATTATGTGCTCGAATCTGGATCAAATCGTTATGCGAATAAAATAATATAAGTACATCCTACGTATTTATCTCAATTTATTATTAGCTATATCAATTTTCTTTTTATTCACATTTATTTTGATTCCCATTCTCTTATTCACAATTTTCCTTTTTATTCACTTTTTTTTATTTCCATTAATTATCCCCACTTATCATTTTATACCCCTTTTTATCTCATCTTCATTCAAATACTTGCTTAGTATATTTTTAATACCAAATTTACTTATGAATTTCACCATCCATTTCTTAAGTTCAATATAAATATTTTATACAACTCCTTATATTTATTTCCACTTCATCGCCTAATTTTTCATCCATTTTTATTCAAATTAAATTTCAATTCTATTTGAACTCAACTTACCTTCCATTTACTAATTTATTTCCAATTAAATTCAATTCCACATCCGTTTAACTTACTAATTCAATTAATCAGTTCATTCACTAATTTTTATCCCAAATCTCAATAAATCTTAATTCCCAGAACTTTGTTCGTTTAGTCCAACTCAAACTAATTTTTCAATTTCACTTTGCTTAACATAATTCAAGTTAAATATTCCATTCCAATATTCAATCCTAATTCTATTTCCCTAAAAATTAAAGTAATTTGTCCTTCCACAAGTTTATCTCCACCTATTAAACTTTATTTTCAATACTCTTATTTTACTTAGCCTACTTAGGCTTAATTCTCAAATTCACTTTTATTTAACTTAATCCAAGATAAATCTCACTCCACAAAATCAGATTTCAAAATTCCTTAAGCTATCAACGTACTAATATTATATCCACCAATTTTCTTTAATTCACTTCATTTAATTGGTTCACTTTTCTAACTTATTTCGTTTTCACACTACTTTAATTTAACTCTTCTTAAGTTAAATTTTATTCTCACAAATTTCAAATTTTATAAGTTCCCAAGCTCATTCATATTCCATAGACATTTTTAATTAAACTCCCAGAGTTTAAACAATTCCTTAAGTATTTCAAAACCATTTTTGAAATCGTAATACCCAAAATCCTTTGGTATACCAAACTATTCCTTTGAATTCCATACCCAAAACAGATTTACCGAACAAAAACTTCAATTTACAACATTCAGGTAGCAATTTCTCCCTTGGAAACTCGAAAATAAACATCGATGATGCTGCAGTCATCACCGGAATTATTTTCCAGCGACCGAATTGAGTTCAGTGCTTTTATCCCCTTTTAAAACCCATTTTAAATTTTTATATATTTATTTTTTATTCCAAATCTCAATAGATTTCATTTCCAATTCAAAAATATTTCCAAATAATATCACTGTTATTTTCACAACTTTGAAAAACACTTTCAAAACCAACGGGATTTAAATTCCCAAATTTCAAAGTTCCAATCCTTTTAAATTTATATTTAAATATTCCTCTGGGTTTTATTCTACCTCAAATTATAAATCACACTTATAAATTCATATTTACAAATTCCGAATTATTTCTCTTACCTTTGGTTATAATATAAATTTCTTATTTTAATTTCTACACAACAATGATAATAGTTTAATATTATCATTCCCTAACAACCAAGCAACCATATACTATAATAATTTACGAAAATTATTACCTTTTATATATAAAAATAATTTGAACAAAATTATTTCATTTACCCCATTTTAAAACAATACCGCGTTGAATTTTGCTCTTCAAGTATTTAGAGATCCCTATCAATAACGTTAATTACTCGTATTGACAAGAATCCATAAGCCACGAAACAAACCAATCAACACAATATAAAACAATTTTTTTTATATTCACTAACAAATACGCGCTCATATCTATTAATACGCTCAAACTCATTCTAGAGTACTACTGACTCTATGTCTAATGAGTAATTCCCACCAGAGCCAAGGTTCTCGCTTAACCTTCAGCTCTGATACCAAGTGTAACGACCCGGGATTTTCGACGCTCGAAAATCGACATCAATACATCCACTGTATTACATGCCGAACAATTGAATGCCGGAAATACCAAATCGTTAGGGAAAAGAAGAAAGAGGTAGAAGAAGAAAATAGAAAACAACATCAGAATCTCACAATCGCAGCGGAACAATATATAATAGATAACAACAGATCTTTATACAAAAGAAACTATAACTGTTTTTATACATTACATCATCAGAGTACAACACAATCAATAACACAATACTAGACAATTTATAATAACCTATCCTTACACAAGCTGGCTATACAACTTAAATTGCACAGTGGAATACACATCAAGTACGTGTGATACGTCTCGCCATCCAGCTCGTCTCCTGAGCTCCATAGCATCTTATCTTGTATCTTTAATACTTGTTCTGACCCGAGCATTATAATAAAATAACACCCGAGTTAGTACAGAAAACCAGCATGAGAAACACACTCAATTTGAATTATTAGAGTTTTCAAAATTCTTCAAAAATCAAAGGTATTTCGTAAGACCACGCCACAAATAAACATGTTGGGTTTTTACCTTACGATAACCAAAACATTTTATATCAAAATCCTCTGATATTATAATAGTGTCTAAGTACAAATACTTATTCAAATAGCTGAAATGCTTGCATCTCACGTTCCAGCATAGTTGGGCACAATCAAAACCGTACGGCGCTTATGGAGAATGGATTCCAACTGAATGACTAGGCACTGGGGTACCACCTGTCACGGTACCTGTCTAGAAACACCGTACCGAGGACCACTCCGGGATTCCCTGCAACACAAGACCGGAACTATCCCATACTGGATAGCCCGAATAAGATCACCCTGTGGTTGGGATCAACAACCGCCCACACAGCCGAAATAAAAAGGGAGTCTAGATAGGGGAAACCTTACCCTACTTGGGAGCTACCCACTTAGCCTTGTTGAATATCCCCTGATTTTCAGTCATTCCCAGTTGATGAGGCTCGAGGATAAGCATTACCTTTTTAGAAATATTCACTTAGAATGCTCATTGTCCTCTAATGACAATGTACTGATAGCATTTATCCATACAAGTTCGTTCCTGGTCCGAACGGAACCGAAGGCACTATTCCTACTACATCCATTTTGGAATCACCCTCGGGATTAGTAGCGATTAGCCCTTATCCTTCACTGCTCCATTTTCGACTACATGCTCTTGTCTTCATTTCGAAAATGTACTCGTTGGATCGTAGTGGTTTCGGATAACAAATCTGATCCTGATCTCTTCAAAACAATGTTCGCTATTTCCCGATAAACTCAACCCCAGTTCTTTAGGAAATAAACAGACGAAAATAAGATCGGAGATCACCCCCTAACCGTTAGTGGACGGATTTCCTTAAAAACATCCTAGAAGAACGAAACGAGTTTATACGTACAGTATAACACCTCGAACGGTAACTGTACCATATAATTCCCGTACTTCTCTTAGATATTTCCAAAGTTATATTTGGGTCCAGATTTGATAGTCGATTATTTAACTATCAAATAAACAATCAATTCAACCAAATATTTTATTCCCACTGGAAAACACCAAGTCTTATATTTAATTTAGATTTTAAATAAATTAAATCACTTTATCCAAAAATATACACTTAAAATATTTAAAATAAAGCTACTTAAATTCTTTATTCCAAATAATACTTATGAAATTCTATAATAATTCTCCAAGTAAAACTTTAGCCAAAAACTACGTTTTAAATAAAACTATTGTATAAAGTATACATATAGAATAATTATCATTTAAATCATAATACTAATTTAACCTTTAAAAATAATTAACTACTATAATTAACTTAATTAATATTTACTCTAATCATTTTAAAACAATTAAATAATAAATTTCCAAAAAAACATTCTTTAAACACTTTTCAATTTTCTAATTAAAAACTTAAAATCTTTCCTTTTTGAAATAACTTAACTTCTCAGAAAAACACATTTTCCACTTTAATATAACCAGTTTAACCATTTATAAATCCCTCTCGATTTATCTCTAGTTCAATTTACGTCCAAATCCCGTAAATTTTCTTTTCCACACTTTTAAAAATAAAACTACCCTTTATTTTTAAAACGACTTACTCATCTCCTTATAAATTTCCACCGTGAATTTATAATTCCAAATTATCCACTGATAATTACTTCACTTTAGAAAAAAAACTTTGTTTATAAATTCCACAGTTCCATTTTCCCTATAATCACTGTTTCAAACACTTAATCGATTTTCAAATCGATTTCCTGAATTAATTCCATTTTGAAATTTATTTCTTGATTTATCCAAATTTATTCCAAAATCCATTAGTTCCAGATTCACTCCTTTATTATGATTTAAAAATCTTATTTAAATCCGAAACATTAATTTCATATTTTATATTTTTCCCCAAATTTCCTCTTTATTTTTCTCAAATCCATTTTAAACCTCGGATTTAAAAATAAATACTTTTATACTTAAACAAATCGCTTAAGTCCCATTATTAAATCCTTTTATTCAATTTTTTTTTCAAAATCTCTATCTTTCCATGTTTAGAAATTATCAAGCACAAAATTTTAAATCAAACTATTCATTTTTGCCAAATTCATTACTTTTAAATTTATCCAACTTTACTATAAATCTCCTACTTTAAAATTTCCCTTTTTATTTCCCTTTAAAAATTCAACATTTTCTAGGAATCCAATTGGATCCCTCCAACCTGTTTTCTCTGCATCCACAGATGTTAGCACAATATAAAATTACCAATCCCACTTCGAGGGGGATATCGCGATATATAGGGTCATCCGCTATTATGCGGGGCGCATAGGGTCTCATCTGCTATATAATATGAAAATATTAGTCATTCCAATATATATATATATATATATATTACTATATATAATATAACATCAACTTGATAAAAATTATCAAACTCAACAATCAACCAATAATTTATTTTAACTATTTAAAATTAATTGCCGTAATCCAAAATTGAGTGAGATAAACTCACATTGATTTCCAGTCGCTTCCGCGTTCTGTTTCCAGTAGAATCCTAACGCGTTTGAAATTATCTAAAAATTTCAGAAGCTTCGATTTCTATAACGACCCTGAATTTTTGATATTTGAAATGTGAATATTTAATTGAGTTTAAATATTCGAATGATAATTTAATTTGAAATTCAAATATCAGAATGGACTTTGGCAATTAAATTTCTGAATTTAATTATGGCAATTGGGTAAAAATGTTGAATCTCGATTTTTAAGCCGATTAAAAATATTTTCAAGGCTTTGAAAATTCATATTGATTATACTGAAGATAATAAAAGTTTCGGAATTAAATTTGAAACTGTTTTGTTCAGTTTTGAAATTGTATCGTTTAATCGATATTTAAAAATAGCGTTCCGGGGCACAGTCTCGGAATTCGATGAAACCAGTTCCATTAGATCCGTAATATTGTATTATTATCGGATTTCAATTTTCGTAGAGTTTGGAGTGATCGTTTGGCCGTACGATAAGAAAACGCGCTGAAATTAAATTGAAAATTTAATATTATAACTGGTCCAAAAAGCTATCTTCTCCATACGATCGAATTAGGACTCGAAACATTTTCCATTGCTTTTGGAGTAGGGGTTTAACATTATAAACGCCTAGCGGCATGCCTCGATAGGATGTAAAAATTTTAAGCTTCGAATTGAAGCCGATTTAAATTTGAATTTAAATATAATATTTATATTTTGGCTGGTCAAATTTTTTCTCACATAAGCTGTCTCTTAATTACCTCGTTAGCACGTGTCCTTCCAAATAACACGCGTCTGCTCTAAATTAATCAACAGGTCGATTGAAAATAAAAATAAAAGGAAGTCTTCGTTCAAAACAATTGAATGGCCACCCCTCTTCCTATTCAACTCAAATCAAATTGCAATTAAACGAAATCAAGTAACAGCCGAATGGAAACTTTCTCTTCTTCCTCCCAGTTCGTTCGAAATCAAAGGGATTCCCCCTAAAAATAAAAATAAAAATAAATGGCAGATGAGATAACCCAATCGATTCATCGCGAGGCCAGCTATCGTCGACTCGTGACTCGAGTGGTTCTCGAGTTTGGATGGGGATTCGTGCATGACTTTGGGAGTTGGGTTCGACAGTGAAGCGGGGTGGCTCGTTCGCGAGAAATTGTCGCGTATGGGTGACGACAGGTCGAAGCTGGGTTCGATTCAATGGCAAGCTTCTGGAGCTTATCTGCTTCGATCGAATACGTTCGATCAAGGGGGAAACGAGGTCGCGAGCAATTCGTCTGGCCAGGGAAACTCGGTGGAAGGAGGATGCGCGAGACGACTTGGAGTGCGTCGGTGCGGCAGTAGGAGTGTGGCGATGAATTCTCGATCTGAGTTGGGAGCCTTCGAGCAAACGATTCGGGTTTCTAAATTTTACAGTGAGGTAAATTCTATTTTCAAATTTTTGGATATATATATATATATATATATGTATATGTATATGGATTTGAGAAATTTTATATACAGTAAACAGAAAAAAAAATAATGATAATTTCTGAAGGGATAAAATAATTCTGTTTTGAATATATATACATATATACATAGATTCACATACATATTCTCATACAGGAGAACAAAAAAATATATATAAGATTTTGGGGAAAATAGAAG
Source organism: Allium fistulosum (assembly GCA_030737815.1). Taxonomy (NCBI): domain Eukaryota; kingdom Viridiplantae; phylum Streptophyta; class Magnoliopsida; order Asparagales; family Amaryllidaceae; genus Allium; species Allium fistulosum. Next base: position 603,157,923 of record CM060903.1, read on the forward strand.
TTTAAATAATTTACATTGAGATAGTATAGTTAATAGAAAATTTGTTTAAAATAAATCATTCGATAAAATTTAATTTATTAGTTTAAATAAATTAACAGATGGTAATTTATTGTCAATTGATTCGAATATTTATCAATTACAAAATTGTTTATACAAGGTCAAAACCGTGAAGAAATGGTCAAATTGGAAAATGGGATTGCAAAATAAAAGCAAGGTGAGATCTTCTCACTCAAATTGGAAATTTGATTTTTTTTTCAGTTATTGATTGATTGCTGTTTGGATGTGATATTAGATATAGTAGGATATATCTATATATATTGGCATATGTATATATTGCAGTTGTGATTTCCCGCATTATATAGCGGATGAGACCCTATTGCGCCGCATAATAGCGGATGATATTTTTATAAATCCCATATACCGCGATATTCCACCTCGAAGTGGAATTGGTATTGTGCTAACATCTGTGGATGCAGGGAAACAGGTTGGAGGGATCCAACAGGATTCCTCAAAACATTTGAATTGGTTTCATATGTTGTGTGATTGATTATTTATAATCTGTGTATGATTATATCTGTGATTGAATAGTTGAAGGCTAAATTTAGCCGAATGTATTTTTGGTATCGTTGGATACCAGAAATAAATGAAATTGGATTTTTGAAATTAAAGCTGGAATTTTTAGTAAATTCTTTTTGAAAGAATTGAATAAATTTAAAATAAGGGATTTAAAAGCGTAAAGTTAATTTATGAAATCTTATCGAATTATTTCCAAAATAGGGGAAAGATTTGTATAAATGGATTTTTAATAGTATTATTAGAAAGTTGGGAAATTTATTGAAATTGGAATTTTAAAGAGTTTGGAAAAGATTAAGGAATTTATTTTTTAAAAGTGGTAAATTTCTAGAAATCCAATTGATAATTGATTTGGTATTTGGAAATAAATCTTTGAGAAATCGATTTGGAAATTTATTTAGTGTTTGAAGGAAAATTGATTTTTGTGTTGAGAATAAATTAAAAATCAATTTGTAAAATGATTTGGGGTTTGAATTAAAATTAGAATCAATTTGAAATTTGATTCGGTGTTGAAGTAAATTTAGAAATCAATTTGGAATTTGATTTGGAGTTTGAAATAAAAATTGAGAAATCAATTTGAAAGTCGATTTGGTGTTGAAAGTGAATATTTGAGAATGTAAATTCCGAATAGAATTTATAAAGGAAAGGGAAATTTGTTTTAAAAATAAACGTTGATTTATTTTTAAAGTGTGAGAAATATGATTTGGAATCGGTTTTCAAAGTGATGAAGTGTGGAAATAAATTTACAGTTTTGGAATGTAAATTTGAAATAAATCGATAAGGATTTATTTAAAGGGCTTAAATGAATATGATTTGGAAATTGTTTTCAAATGGTTAAAGTATAAACCATATATCGGGAAGATATTTGAAATTTAATAATTTGGGAAAATTATTTGAATTTGATGATTGTTGTTAATATTGTTGATAGTTAAATCACCGACTATCAATATTTGCCTTTGAAATGGCACTTGATTTGTTTTTAAAACAAACGCTTATTATTCGGTTTAGCCGGGAAAGGACCTTTGTGTCAGATAACCCATTCCGAATAATAATACGACGATATGGATCGTATTGAAGACCGGTGATGAAGAACAGGTATTTGTGAAAACGATAGGATGACCTATCGATTGTCTCTGCACCGTTAGCTACGGTATAGAGATTTCCTTTGTGATGGGAAGTTTTATTGGGATTGTGAATATTCGGATTTGCAAGGGCTTCTTTGTAAGTTCCTTCGGTTCTGTTCGAACCCGGAAAAGACTTGTATGGTTACGTGTCTGACATTACATTTTGAGATATAAAGCTGATTTCTTTCAAATACATTTCTGTTGGTGGCGGAGAATTTATTCTCTTAGCTTAACACCCTTCTCTGAGACGTACGAGCTCAGAGGTTATGTAGTTGAAATTTATCAGCAATATATTCCCAATTTGGTAATGTGGCATGCTGAGTGTTGCTGTAATGATGATCATTTATTGATCATTTGTGATCAAAGCGTGGCTTTGTGAAAAAGCGTAGCTTTGTGGACGAGACTTCGTCAGGGCCTCAACAACCCGGAAATGGTCGAAACAGGAATGTTGCGGCAAGGTTATGAGGGTCGCGCCCTTTAGGGTATGTCATTTCCTTCTGGAAAGGGGTGGTATCATGGTATAGAGCCCAGATACTTACTCATGTGGACACACTTTATTTATTATGTGTGATGTTGGTTATCGAGTGCTCGGATAAAGGTCCCAAAGGACCGGGGGATGACATATTCGTGAGTTACCTAGTTACAGGAGTAACCCGGCCTTGTGTTGGCAGAGAGCAGTTTGTCTCTCGGGACGTCTAGCTAGAGGCGATCCCATTCGGCAGTAGGAAAGGAAGTTCCTTAGCCTGACCATTTGTTGGAAATCCATTTCCCACTACGGAACTTGTACGGTTTTAGTTGTAGAACCTGCCATTTACTTATGGTGGTCACCACTGTTTAGATGGTAGCTATAGTAGGCATACGATACTGGTCGTATGCTGGCTAAGATTAATATTATACTTTCGAAATGTTTTCTACACTAGACATTAATAATAATAATCTAATGATTGGCGTAGTAAGCATCTTTGACTATCATAAGAAGAAATCTCCTCCAATTCTGCGTTTGCATTGTGTGTGTGGTGGGAGGTCTTATGGTAGTTTCATTTTCCAAAAGCATTACGAATTAAATTTATTTTCTTTGTGAAAATAACTATTTTACGATCTCACACCAGTCACCATGACTGACTCGGAGTTTATTGTTCCCTTCTAAACTCTGGGTGCCCATAATTTTCCACACGGGCAGCCTAGAGTTATTTTTATCAGGATATTCTGGAGCTTTGGGGATAAGCTGGATGGCGAGATGTACTTCCGTACTTGTTATTTATTTCCGCTGTGTATTCTGTATGAGGACAAGTTTATATAACTGTCCGTATTGAGTTGTATATTGACTCTGATCGATGTATGTATAAACTGATATAGTTTTTTTTTGTTTAAAAGACTAGTGATTATCTATTATATATTGTTCCGCTGCGAATGTGAGATTCTGTTGTTGTTTCTGTTTCTGTTTTTCTGTACTTTCTTTTCTTCTGTCTTCTTCTACCTCTTCTTTTAACCCTAATGGTTCGGTTTTTCGGCATTCGATTGCACGACATTTGATACAGTGAACGTATTAATGTCGACTTTCGAGCGTCGAAAAATCACGTCGTTACAATTTCGCCCAAACCAGTTCCTACGTGTAGGTGATGACGACACGATCCTAGCAAATCTTGAAATGTCTGACCTCGTTTGCATAAGATATAATTTTTATAAGTTTACACGAATATAAATAATTAAATTTACATTTTCTTTCTTTTATCAATTTAAGAAAGCAGCCCATACCCACTGTACAAGACCCGGCCCAAAATAAAGCACCTTCTTCCCCAAAATTCCTACTGCTCCTACCTATGTCCCCCCGCGTGCACGCGTATCACCGATACGACCAACCACTCGTCCATCGCTCGACCTGCGACCTCCTACACGACCGCCCCACCGATCTCCACTCCTCCATCAGCTTCCCTTATACTCCGATGCCCCATACGAAAATCGACAGCCCAGCTCCTCCTCGACCTGCCCTAAGTCGTGACCTCCCCTGGTTGATCAAACTATGCAGAAACCCCTCCGGCAGCTGCTATATTCGATGGCGAGACCACTACCATCATCCAATTCGACACAAATCCCCTAAATTGACTAGGAATCGAAACCCTAGCTCTAGGCTACCCCTTGCACGATCGGTCGATCAACACGAATAAGCGTCGCACTCACCAAAAAGCATATCAGACTAAAGCCCAAACTAAAAATAAAATTTTGAAACTAGTTTGGCAATTTTTAGTTGAATATCTTAGAAGATAGGATTTTTTTCTCCTTGAATTTTTTGAACTGGAAGAAGTGCTCGGTTGTTAAAAAGAGGACGAGGGAGAGAACGCGACAATTTTGAAAAGAAGTTAGCGTGAGGAAGGGGCTACAGTGATATTGAAATGAAAGGGAACGAATTGACGTGAAAATAAACGTCAATCAATATATATATATATATATATATATATATATATATATATATATATATATATATATATATTTACTTAATTTTAAATCGTCTTGAAACCGCAGCTAAAAATCCCAACCTCCTGCTGAGGCGTGCCGCTAGGCATTTATAATGTTATACCCCTATTTCGAACGCAATGGAAAGGGTTCCGAGTCCCAATTTGATCGTATGGAGAAGATAGCTTTTTGAACCCGGTTATTATATTGAATTTTCGATATAACTCTCAGCGCGTTTATATCCCATACAACCAAACGACCACTCCAATGCTACGAAATTTGAAATCCAATAATAATACACTATTACGGATCCAATGGAACTGTTTTCGTCGAATTCCGAGACTGTGCCTCAGAAGGCTATTTTTAAATGTCAATTTAAACGAGAACAAATCACTTCCAATTTCAATTTTAAAACTTTTATTACCTTCAGTATTATCAATATAAATTTTATAAGCCTTCAAATTAATTTTAACGAGCTTAAAAACCAAGTTTCATATTTTACCCGATTTCCAATGATTAAATCCAATAATTAAATTATCCAATAAATATAGATATTTGAATTTCAGTTAAAAATTAACTTTTAAATATTTAAAATCAATTAAAATATTCCAATTTCAAATATCCAAAAATTCCGGGTCGTTACAGGGGGGCAAATATTAACTAGGTTTTTACCCAAGCAGGAATCCCGATGAGTTAGAACATCTAGGCAAAGCCAAAACAACTCAAGACTCAACCAAAAGGACCAGAGGAACTAGCCAAGAGGTACTCAAGAAGAATTACCCAAAAATCCACTAAGGGATGGCTCGCTAGCGATCCATCACCTGTGGATTGCTAGTGATCCATAAGGAAGCTTCATGGGTCGTTCAAGTCTCTTGCATCATGAATCAATATCTTTTTTAGGGATGTTTGGCAAGTTTCATAGCATTCTAAGCAACCTAGTTTGAGAAGTGAACATTCATCTGATTCAAGTTGTAGAACAATCTAACCCGTGTGTGAACCATCACCAAAACAAGGCAACAAGCTACGAAACTACACGGAGGACAGCTACATAGAGCAAGGAGCCCAACCTAATAGGGTTGGCTCAAAAATGTGCCAAGGGGACGAATCACTAGCGATCCATCCTCCATGGATCGCTAGCGACCCATCAAAATATCTTAGATCATCATGGAACTTTGAGAACTCCTTCGTGGAATCATGTGCAGTCTTCTGGCAAAGCGGCTTAGCCCAATACCTCTCTAATGCCTATAAATACAATCCTACTTGCAACATAAACATGATCTTCTAGACTGGCTGCGGGAACTCTGCGGAGATTAATCTTCACTCTTCTCCTCGCATTCACTGTGATTCTCCAGTGAACTATTGTACTTTTCACTTGATCTAACTAAGAAGATTCAATCATATTGTAATCTGATTCAACTTGTAACAGCAGTTAGTTAATATAAAGTGGATGTAGGCTTCATTAACATCTGAACCACTATAAAAATCTTCTTGTCTTTTTACTATTTCTGCTTCTTTTACATTTATTTTCTATATTATTGCTCTGTAAGAACAGTGCTGGTGCTTTCACACTCAATCCAGGGTGTTTATCCATTTTTTAGGATAATGGTAATTAATACTGTGACGACCCGACTTTCCACTCCCGGAAAATCGCATCGACAGAAAGAAAGAAAGGGGTGAGAAATAGAAAAGAGAAGAAGAGAAAAGAAAACAACAACAGATACTCACAGCGGAAAGGAAACGAAATATAATATATCACATAAATATTACATAGTATCATATACATCATCTATCAGAGTTACACAGATTACACATCACATACTAGACAGTTATAAACATCTGTCTAGTTATTACATCTCAACACAATACAGATCAATACAAAGATCAACACAGCGGAAAACTACTATCTATATCTACAACGCCGAAGCCTCCTGCTCCATTGCTCCTCCAAATTACTCGTCAAAGCTAAACCTGAATCCCTTGGCTACTCGTAAAAATTTGAGTACCCAAGAGTTTATAAAACAGAAATAAACAACTTGGGTCAGACATGGGTCTGGTGTGAGTAACAGGTTAAACTTGTTTAACTTCAAAACCTTTTGAAAACAAAGGTATCACGTAAGACTCCCCACCAATAAATATGGGTAAGTTTTTACCTTACGCTAACCAAAACATTTGATAGGAAATTCGATTGTATTATAATAGGTCTAGGGTTTTCAAATAAATATGAAATAGCTGGAATGCTTACATCTCACGTTCCAACATAGTTGGGCACAACTAAAACGTACGGCACTTATTGGAGTTTGGATTCCATCAATGGCAGGGCTACCGGGGTACCGCCCGTCACAGTACGTGGCCTAGATCACCGTACCGAGGATCACTCCCAATCCCCTGCAACACAAGGCCGGAACATCCCTTACTGGATAATTCCCGCACAAGATACCCCACGGTTGTCATGATTCAACCGCACACACTAAGTCGAAAATAGAAAGGGACATCTAGACAGAGGTAATCTTGTCCTACTTGGGTGCTACCCACTAACCTTGCTGCACCTCCCCTGTTTTAGCCATTCCCGGTTTGTGAGGCTTGAGGTCACGATTACCTTAGAAAAGAACACATCACTTAGAATGCTCATCCTCCACCTGACGATGTTCTGAAAGCATTCAGTCCATACAAGTTCGTTCCGGGTTCGAACGAAACCGAAGGCATTATCTCGTTACACTCGTTTTGGAATCACCCTCAGAGTTAACGACAATAACCCTTGCACTCTGAATCTTCATCTTCACTTGATTCACGACCTATCGTTAATTTGGATCGATGTGGTATTCGGGTCTCCAGACCTGGAAATCCGGTATACGGAAACCCGATTCCGGTCTCATCGAAATCCAAAACGTATCTTTTAAGGCCAAGTTGTTTTAAAGGTTAAAACAATTTAATTCAATTATCTTTATACACTTAGAAAGATAATTCACAATAGATAATCAACATTATCAATATCATCAGATAATCCATATTATCACAATTCAACTAAACATCCATATCACATAGCATATATCTCATCAGAGATATCAATCAAATGCAAAGCATTCAGTATTATCATCCATCCATAAGTAATGATCTATATCATCTCTAATTAATTTAAAGTTAATTAAATTAATTACTTTTATTTTATAAATCCTTCTTACTTAAACATTAATTAATTACAAATTAATTAATTATCCTCTAATTACCTTTTTCAATTAATCATCTTTGATTAATCATCTTTTAATTACCTTTTTCAATTAATCATCTTTGATTAATCATCTTTTAATTACCTTCAAGTAATTTATCTTTAATTAATTACTCAAATTAATTAACCTTAACCACTTATAGTAATTAACCTTTAATTACTTCATTAATTAATTAACTATAATTAATTAAATTAATCACTATAATTAATTATATTAAACCTTAATTAATTACATTAATTAATCACTTCATTTATTAATTATACTTAATTAATCAATCTTAATTGCATCATTAATTATATTAATTAATGATCCTTAATTACAAATTAATTATTAATTACTTTAATTAAATTAATTACATTAAGTAATTAACTTTAATTTAAACAACATTTATTAATCACCTTGATTAATCTCATTCAGTAATTAACTACTCTTAATTACTTCTTTAAATAAATTAATTACTCCTTAATTAATTTCTTAATTAATCCCTTGATTAATTATTCAAAGTAATTAAACTTAAATTACTTTCCTTAATACATAACCATCAATTAATTACTTCAAGTAATTATCTTATTATTTACTTCCTAAATAATCATACCTTAATAATTACATTAAGTAATTATTTATCAAATCATCTATTGATTATTCTAAATTAATTAAACTTAATTAATTAACTTAAACTAAATCAAATTAACTTAATTAATTACAATAAGTAATTAATTCTTAATTACTTCCATTAAGTAATTCCATTTAAAACAAATTCTATAATTGATTATCTTCAAATTAATTAATCTAATTAACTATTAAAATTAATCCTATTAATTAATTATTAAATAATCCATAGTTAATGACTTCATTAACTATTATTTAATTTATTTAAGTGTTAACCATAACTTAATTTACTTTATTAATTAATTCTTAACCATTAATTAATACTCTAATTTATAATCCTTAATTACAAATTAATCATCCCTAATTAATAAATCTTAATCATAAATAAATTAGTTTAAACCTTTAATTATTTATTTAATTAATCCAAATGATTAATTAATCAAACAATTTAATTATCCATTAATTTCCTTATAAATTTAATGAATACAAATCTTTAATTACTTTAGGATAAAACTTATTCCTATTAAAAATCAAGTTATTATTTACAAAGTATTTTTAAATTAATTTACTTTAATTCTACATTCAAAATTTCATTTTAAATTTAAAGATTTAAAATGAAACAAATTATCTTTAACTATGTTTAAACAACATTTCTAAACTCTTTTATTTTACAAGTTAAAGGAATTTCTCATCTTATAAATAACTAAAGAATTTGAATCAAATTTACCTTTAAATTCTACCATTTAATATACATTTTAAACAATAAAGTTATTTAAACAATTTAATTTAAAAACTGCTTTTATTTTAAATCTGAGATTCAGATTTAAACTAGATTTCAGATTTAAACTTTCTGTTTAAAAATTTCTTTACAAATTTAAATCCAGTTTAAATTTTATAAACAGACAGTTTTAAAACCTGTCAACAACAAAAGTACTCGAGCCCACTTAAGTTACTTCGAGTCGTAGCTCTGAAAACTTCGAGTCTCTCCCGTAAGATAACTCGAACAAAACGCGAGAACTACCTCTGTTAAAACCCAGACTTCACCAATGTACAAAGAAATACATGTGCACGTGCACCATCGATCGTCAGAGCTCCGGCTTCCATTTCCATCGTCGACAAGTCCTCTTCGACCACCTCCACCCATCTGGCCACCCAGAAACATCAATTCAACTCGAGGACGAAATCGAGCTTGCTATCCCAACCTGGAACAAGAACCATCGAAATGACCAAAACCTGTCAACACTCTCGCGCTTGCTCCTCTGACCACCGGAATGTCTGAACTACCGGCCACGCCTTCGCCCATGCCCCTGCTACCAATTCTCAGAGTATGGTGGAACTCGATCCATCAGAGGGGTCGTGATGGCAACATTTCCGATCAAACCTAAAAACTAGGGCTACAGACTTCTCTGATCATCCATCGCCTCCATAAAGCTTTGATCATCTCCCTGGCATTTTTCCTAAAGTCTCCGATCCTCCCTCTACCTCTGGTGATGGCCACGACTTCCCAGATCACTGAGATCATCAGATACAACCCAAAATCTAATTTCTGATCAAACTCACATTACCCATTCAAACTCAATCTAAAAATTATGGTTCCACTTTTAAAAATCATGTCTTTAATTAAGGATTCAGTTTATAATCCTGGATTTTATGAATTACCTAGTTTGAATTTTCACCTTTATATAACATACACTGTTATTTTGGTTACAGAGACAATCTGCTTGAAGTTTGACATAATTAAAATTTTTAGGCATTAGTATATGATAAATCAAACACATTTTGTTTAAATATTAAATCCAAATCACTCTAGATCATGGGATAATGATTTTATATCAAAAACAGGAGTCTGGAATTACAAGAAAACAGAGACACACTGATTCAAAACAACATACACACCTATATACATTCATGTATATGCAGAATCATCTATAAATATTCACATCCACAACACAATTATCACAGAACTAAGCATGCAAACATAATTATACTTAAGTTATTTTAAGTAAGAATGTTACTCACCTTTAAAAAGATGAACAGAGCCTATCTTTGAAACTGAGAAACTGTTTTGAACTTTAACTTGAATGCCTCTTTTAATTTTTAACTTGAGTTGCTTTTAGAAACTGAGTTGCTATGATTTTGCTGTTGATTTAATCTACAGGTTTGCTTGATTGATAAACTCAGGTTGAATGAGATGCTGTAGGCTTTGATTTTCAGATATGAGGATGATGTTTGCAGGCTGATCTTTGAGTTGTTTCCAGATTTTGAATAGAATTACAGACTGGTTTCTTTGATTTGGTTTGAAGCATTTGATTTAGAAGATGAATGATAGGTTGTTGAATCTGGTTTTTTTTGTTGAGGAGTTTAGATTTTTGATTTTAGATTAGAGGAAGAGTTTGAGAAGAGGTTACTGATCTGATTTTCAGATTTTATTAGAGAAAGAGTTTTTGAGTTTCTTGTTTTTGAAAAGGAAATTAGAAAGAATGAAGAAAAGGGATGCAAATGTATATATAACTAAATTTATGATTTTATAAAAATAAAAGAAAATGAAAAAAATTAAGACACTTGTCACATTGTTTAATCCATTGCCTAACACATGTTAAAATGAGTCATTAGATAAAGACACATGTCTTTTAAGTATTTATCTTATTTCTATTTATTTTAAAGTAATTAAAAAGCCTTTTCTTATTTATAAAATACTTATCTATATATATAAATCATTTTAAAGAAACAAAACCAATTATATTTATAATTAAAAGTTATACAAATATTATAATATCCAAACAATTTAAATATTTATTCTCTTGAATTTCAAAGCTTAAATTCAAATTTAATTAAATTAAATCTAAATTCCCAATTTACCCAAAGCTTCTATTTACAATATATATAAATAAATATATATATTCAAATAGAAAATATCTTATTAACTTTTAAAAGATAAAATCACCAATTAATACTAATTTAATCAGATTATTAAATTAAATTCAAATCTTATTATCAAAGATCATCAATATCAATTTAATTATTTAACAGATTATTAAATTGATATTGTTAAAATTTCCGGGATATTACAAATACCATTTAAATCGTAAATGTATATCGATATCGTATATCAATATGTGTGTGTGTATTACTTTTTTATACGCATCCAATTAATTACTAATGGTACCCAAAATTACTAATAACACCAAATGCATCAAATAACTAATTAGGATTCATAAATATTAATTGATCAAATTAATTTAATAATTTATAAATCAATTAAATCGTGTGGTGTTTCAAAGAAATCACCAAAATGTTTTTGTGACTCATAGGTGTAAATTCAGTCAGTGATTAATATCGAACGATTCAAACATTAATGTTCACTTTTCACCTTAGCTAGTGGAGTGACAGTTAAATCAAATTTATTGCTTATACATCTTTATCTGTAAGGTCTAATTTTATAATTTAAGCAGCACCTTTTTATAACGATTGTTTACACCATTTCTCTTCATCAAGACTGTATCACATTAGGACATATGGAATTTAGTTTTGGTAAAAATTCCAATGTCATCCATATTCAACTCGGTTGGTCCATAAAAAAAGTTCTTAGTTCAATAATAACATTTATTATTAGCTGTACTACTCTGGCCAGAGATTTTAACTTTGAGTTGACTGCATTTGACAGTTATATTAACCTCATACAATTGAGAAGATGAATTCTCTATTGAATAGTGTTTCACTTCTAATGCTCCAACTTAGAGCTAATTATTGTCACTCGATGGTTGTCATGCCATGATATAACAATAATAAAAGTGGAGTATCCATATTAAAACACAGCAAAATTCTCAGGTTGAGAGAACCATGTAACATCGCCACTTCGTGACTTCCTGTTTTACATCATTTTCATTAACCAACTAGAAACTCTCGAGTGAGTCCTTATGTGGATATCCAATAACTATCATTACATAAACCCTTTGTTCCCTCAGTAGCCATGGGTAATACACTACCTAATATTTGGAGAATATTACGTACTTTGGTCTCCATGGATGTACCAATATCCTTTCCCGAAACATCTTGACCAGGAATATCTAAACTAATATGTTATTTTATGTTGCGATAATTTTCTCATGATTACAACTCATTATAATTATGATTAAATAATATATAATTTAAGGATTTTATATTTTGATATACTTTTAAGTAATTTACTTAATTAATTATATCACTATCTCAAAAACGTATAATAGAAATCAAATACCTTTATTACAAACAAGATTGGTTATAGTGTTAGATATATGTAACAAGTTACATAATTACCCCCAAGGCATACCCCTAACTCTCTCAATCTCCCACTTGCACTTGATATCAATTATGGAACCATAATTACATCATTACGATTGGTATTCTCAAATTCAATTAAGTTAATCCCTCTGTGAATGGTTATGCTATATTGTTTTAATTATCTACTCTATCAATTTACTCTCTCAAACGTTGATAAACATTCTTTATCTTGTGGAACTTTTTGGAGTATGTTTCTTGACTTCTAATAGGGTCTAGATTCTTTCATGGTCTGTATCGCGGCATTATTATACCATAACAATATCATGGAATTATCAAAATTTAGAATCAACCTTGTTTGATTATAAATTTATGCATTTATATATGTGTATATACATATAGACATTGCTTTTATTGTGGTGCTATTCAAGGCGATGTACTTAGCCTTTTGGTTGAATTAACCATATCACCTTTTTAGAACATTTCCAACTTAAAGCTCCTTAACTAAGATTTGAATATGAATTTAGGATTGACATATTATAATCGATATTATTTATGAAGTTTGGGTCTGAGTACTCCTTCACAAGGAGTTTGTTGTTTCTACAAAAATTCTCTTGTATTTTATTAAATACTTGAAAATACTCTTTACTACCATTTTCGTAATAATTTGGATTCGATACATGCTTCATGTATCAAATACATAAGTTACATGTGATATTATAGACAACTTCATATATAATAATTCCTATTGTTGATGCATAAGAAATCAATCTTATATGCTCCATATTAGACATTTTAATACGACATCTACGTATATCGTTTTGGGACAATCCCAAAATCATTTTATACTAGTTACAAAAGATTTTGTTTTCATATCCAAATTCGAGTACTAAACAACCAAACTAAAATGATTTCAATAGAGGACCATCATTAGCAATCATAAGTTTGTCATTTACTTATAGTTTTAGAAATATTATAGTACCTTTAATGTTCTTTCTTATAGACACGTGCTTCTTCTAGATTTTGATTGAAAATCAAACTGTTTGATTTCTTTATCAAAATATTTGCTCAATTCCGATGCTCGCTGATTGGTACTTTTGTTTCAATTCTCAGGTCATATCCGAGATTTACAAACTCAATATAGCTCCTACAGACTTTAAGACACTTTGGTTGTTATGTGCAAATGATGAGTTCTAATCATTATTTAGAAAAAAATTTAAGATAATTGTCGTAAAACACAAAATCATATTGGCAATAATTTTGCAAGTAAAATCTGAATTAACTTAAGTATGTTTAATGACGAATCTATTACGTTAATTTCAACAATTTGAATTTACGATGTTATTCTTATCTGCATACTATATTCCAACTACATTGGCCTTCTTCTTGAAGATACATCTGCCGTTATTTCCCTTCGGGTACAACTTTCAAAATCATATTTTGATACTGTACTTGGAATTGATTTAGGATTTGCACATCATGCTGTATGGAAGAGTCAATACTCTTCATGGCTTATTAACAGCTGAGGATATTCTTCGCTTGGCATTGATATGAAATTCATAGTTTGTCTTTAATGTGTGACAATTCTTACCAGACATTCTAATATCTTGTGCCCATTTAAGATTGGTTAATTTAATTTCATCTTTCGTAATTAGTTTTATCTTTGGATCGTATCCAAATCCATCTTGCTACCAAGAATTTCTTAAAGAAATTCCTTTTCCATAAAGTTAGTGTTTCTGGAAACAACAATTGTTTCTCGGTATGAACATGCATTTAGAAACATTTTATAAACTATCTTTATATATGTATAAAACTAATCTAGTTTATAGTTTTCAAAACTTATGTTTATAGCATAAATTGATCAACCAATATTGGTTTGTCCCCAAATTGCTTTGGGGTGATCCACACAAGATCCCTCATGGACGAATATTATGTGCAGCCTCTCGACTTATGCAGCCGGTTAACTCCTTGACCTAGGATATGTAAGCATTTCTTATGAACTTTTATCTTATATGATATCGTAAATTGTGCTTTTGTGAAATTAAGTTTAATCTATGTACTAACTCTAAGTACACATTCTAACAGAAAAAAGTTAACTCGGCTTCACTCATCATTAATCATTCTTTGTCCAACAAATTCAGGTTACTCCATATCGATACATCGTTATATATCATAGAAAGGAATGACTTTTGATAGAATCCAATGCATTTTAGGTACATTTATAAATCCTTTTCAATATTCTCACCTATTCGATCAAATTGAACCATTTTATTTTCTTTTGCACGTTACATTATTTACTTCCATTTTGTATTCTACGAACTTATCATAGACATACTGCATATATTTCAAATACATGTGTCCATGTCTATGATAATCCATTTGTGAATTTAATGAAATATATAGAACCGTTTTGGTATCATTAGACTTACAATTGCATACATCCATATGTATAAGTCTTAAGAGTTCACCAATTCTTTTGTTGCTTCCACTGAATGCATGCTTTAACGTCATATGATTAAAGAACTATTTCTCAGAAATATGGCTTGGTCTATATTCCAAAATAATTATAAAAATTTCAGACACTTTTGTATTTTCTAATGCATCATTTTTGCTATTATTACAGATTTGTCTTAGAACAAATATTCATAATATAAATATTAAATTAAAATTATGTTTATTTTTAGTCAATATTGAAAAACAGTTACTATTTCATAAATAATACTTGGTATATTTATGAAGACAATCCTTCATAACTTGATGTGTACACCAATAGTGTCAAATGGTATGCTCCTACTATTTCTACCATTACTATAACAACATATGAAATATAAATCTCCATACGACCACTTTTCATGGTATTTAACTCATCCATTGTAGCTAGTTTACAATTGAGAGTTTTAAATCAAACACCTTGAACTCAAGAAATAACTTTAATAGTAACAAATTTCTATATGAAAATACATTTGGGATAGAATCACATTTCTTATTCCATATTAAGTATCTATTGGTATTTTATACAATTATCGTATGTTTCTCCATGAAGCAGAGATGACCATTCACTCTCTCCATCCTAACTAGGCATATCTTACATCTACTCTTGGACATTTGTTTCGCTTCTAAATGGCCAAACCAGTAAAGTAAATTCTTACTACAAGACTACATCGAACTATTTACAAAAATGCATTTAGTCATCCTTACCGTTTAAGGATGTCAAATAAATTGCACTTTATGTAAAATGATCAAACTGATATTTCAATGATCGAATTCTCGTGTCCATCTTATAGCTCTTAGTCTAGTACTACATTTAACTAAAGAAAATCCTTACTACAATCATTCGTATTGAATGTATGATCTCGCATCATGGTTTATTTGCTCATTTCGATTGAATCAATTTCATTGAGATTTCATACATTAAGAATCACACCTAGTCAATATATAAAATTTATATGTGATCAAATATGGATCAAACATCCATATTCTTGTATTGCCTTTAGAGTTCAAAACTCATCGAAGACAATACACTGCCTCGAACAAATAAACACCTAAGTAACTGAAATGACCCTCCTATTTCCACCCTAATTTCATAAGGATTTTTTTTTAAGAGATGATATATAGATATATCATTCATTACAAATATATTTCCCAGGGTCATTTTCTTTCTCCAATAAACAAAATATATCCAGGATCTTTCACAATATAAAAATATTGTTTTAAATCTAAATCATTCCTAACATACATATATGAAGATATCTATGTTATATTCTACTTGAATCAGAGCATGATAATATGTAAGTAGAAATCCTTTTAAATCTATTAAAATGTGATAATTCCCTTTTTAAAATATTACTTATTGTATCCTGATTTTTGACTATAGAATCCACTGGAAATATGTACTTTAGTCTGTTATTATAATTAAGAGATGATCAAGTAATAATCAGTGGAAAGCAAGCTTATAATATAGATGATTGTCTTAAAGTCTGGATAGTATCAAACTCAGGTTAAAAGAAAGTGGATCCTAAGTGAACACAAGCAACATCTAGGCGTAATGGAAACGCGCCTAACTTATACATGAGAGGTCACGAGTTCGAGTACTATGCTGGTCGGTTCAAACACAATTTTTGTTTTTCTTTTTATTTTTCTCCTGTATGGTTTGAAATCTGATATCTACCTATATCTGCACATATATATTTAACTTTTGCCTATAATCTAACATACAAAACAACATTTCTTACTTTATTATTTTTGAAACCTATTCCTACAACTGTTCTAGGAATTTATGTTTATATTTTTTGCCCAAATATCAACATGTACACAGATGTACATGTACATGTCAATATCTTTGCTCATTTTCCAGAAAACTAGGTGAAACAATTGCTAAATGTACTAAGCTTTTGAAATGCATTTTTATTTTCAAAATACAATCTATCATGATCAACCAATACTTCATTTATTTGAAGTTGGTTAACTCATGTATCCTGTATCTGCTACACACTAGTTCAAAGCAATGGAGATACCATTCATTGCATTCTGTCTGAAGCTTTTAAAAACATTTTACTTTTCTCAATACGATTCAGAAATGAATTCAAACTTATTTACAAAGCATTTCAGTAAAAAGAAACTAAAATCCTTTTAAGTTTACTTCTAGCTAAATCCAGATTTTATTCTAAAACTCAGTGCTCTGTTATGTCTCAAGATTAGCTAATGCATAATATAAATTATGCAAAACAGTAGCTCACATACATATGCATATTTCTTTTCCAAGCATCCATATCAATACTTAAAATCATTCCTTGTTCCCTACTCAGATATTTCTTTTAGATTTTAATCCTTAGTGCATAACAATATATTTAACATGATACAACTAGTCCATCTAACCATAATAGAATTCATTACATGACTGGAAATCTTAGAAACATAAAAATTTTCCTGAATACATGCAGATATAATCAATTTAAGCTCTTATTGAAACTAGCTAGCATGTTCATTCACTCCACCATAATAGCCATACTTCATTTTTACTTAGTGCCTGGGTTACCTGAAAGAGCATGAGTGGCTGCCTCATTTTAAAATGAGACACCCCATATGCCATGAGCAAACAAGGGTCAGATCTATGATCTGGTATGAGTAACATCAATACATTCATGATATTAAACAATAGAGAATATAAGAGCACCAATTAGTTATTTAAGCAAATTCCTGCAATCAATTACTTTAGCATAGTATAATTAAGTTGATTCAGGTATGATATATTCATTTATCATTCTTACACTTGCATACATAATCATGCAAACATAATTATCTATTTGCAACAATTGCATTCACTGGAACCATCTTGGTTCCATACCATTCAACCTAAGAAATATCCATATTCCTATTTCTTCATTTACAGGTTGTATAATTCAATTTAAATCCCTGCCTCATCTGCTATTAAGGAATCACGGGGACACATTGCAATGAACTAATTCACAACATTGCACAAAGATCTCAGGGCTTAAACAAACCATGTGCCAACTTGCATACTTCAAATATGACAAGCATTCCAGCATCCTTCTTGGCTTTCCCTTCCCTAGTTTATTTACTAGTGTATTGACTTAAATCCTATCATCAAATATGCTAAGTGAACATGTCACTGCAAGCATGGAAACATCCATAATCTTTCCTAGCATAATTCTCCTCAGAAATAAGCAGACAGTTATTTCCTAAATGGGGTCAATATGTCTTGATCTTAGTAAAATATAAGAATATTTTCAACTGTAAAAAGAGGCATGGCATGTTCTTATTATATTGATCTGCAAGCCTTTATGATTGATTCAGATTCAAGATCTAGTTCAATCATAATTTTTGCTTGTGAGTTTTTTTTTTTGATCTGATTAAGGGCTCAGCACTTAGAAAATTTCTATTGCACCCTTAACATTTTTCTTCTCAAGCCTCAGCACTTATACCAAGTATAATGCAGCTCCCAACATTTTTGTAAAGTTTTCATGCCATAGATCTATAACAGTTGAGAGTATTCTCTATATAATTTTAAGATCCTAGACTTTAACATTTATGAGTATAAATAAAACAGTATGATACACATCCAAAGACAAATGTCTCAACCAATCAAAGATCATCAAAATCATCCATATTAAATCATATCAGATTTAAAATAAGACATCCAAAAAGCATTGATGAAATCATATACATCAAAACCAGAAATATATAAATGGCAATATAAAAAGTGGCTGCCTCATCTCAGGTCTTAATGCCATGAACTCAGTGAGGTTACTCACCTAAATACTTCTTCTTATTAATCCAGAAAATCCTTGTATGAGTGTTTTCTCCTTCCTTCCAATATTTTTCTTCCTTTCTTATTTTTGTGCAGCTCGGGGTAAAGTAATTCTACTGGCTAAAACTGCCTATTTATATGCATTTTTCCACTAGGGTTTTGTTAAAACAGAATTCCATTTCTGTCCTGGCTAGCATCATGCATTTTTCATTCATAATACCCCGGCTATATTAACCAATTTAAAGGCTGCATTTTCTTTCTTTTACTTTTCAGAAAATGGCCACTCACCTAGTCATGTTAAAAGTATGACTATCCCATTTTATATTTTTATTATTCCGGAGAATCCCCTTTGCTATTTTTGCCTACACAAGCTTATTGACTTGTATCACATTTCATGTCATTTTAATGTTATAGTTTCACTTGCTTATATATATATATACTTTTCAGTACTTAAAAATGTATATTTGTACACATATCTTATCTAGGCTTATTTAATTCCTCTTTAATTTCAGAAACATATGCACCTATATGTATACAGGTTTACAAATCCTTATAATATATATATATATATGTATAATTTTCTTTTCTGGGTTTTAAATAAAATCTGTTTACTGATTTAAAGTAAAACTTACTTTTCTTATTTTCTAAGATGATCCATATAATTCCAGAAATCAAATATCCATGTTGCAAAATCATGTTTGTATTGCTTTTTAATTCTTGTTTTAAATCCAAGAAATCTGGAGTTCTTCCTTGTGCCATTTCAGTGTGCACGTGCACACATATACTTGCACACTATTTATTCCAGAAATTTCACCATATTTAAATCTAAATATTTCAAAAATTAAATCATTTTACAAAAATGATTTTTCACAAAATTTTGGGGTATTACATTCACCCCTCCTTTTAGGAATTGTGTCCTCACAATTTTTCTAACATTTATAACAAGCATCATTTTCTTTTCTAAAAACTTATCAAACATATGCACAAGCAAACAAATTCAACCATATCAACCATGCATAACAAAAAAAAAATTTCCAGAAAAAGAAAAAAATTACCTTTTAATTTGCAAAAAGCTTAGGATAATCCATTCTAATCTTATCCTCTAACTCCCATGCGCAGTCATTAGGATCACTACTCCACTGGATCTTAACTAGTTTCAAGGTTTTGCTCCTTAATTTCTTTTCTTCCTTGGCTACAATCCCCACTGGTTCTTTTTCATAAACCAAGTTAGGATTTATTTGAATTTTGGTAGGCTCTTCCAAAATGTCTTCTTTATCATGTACCCATCTTCTAAGTTGGGACACATGAAAAACATTATGCATTGCTTTCATTTCCTCTGGTAGTTCTAATTTGTAAGCCAATGAACCAATTCTTTTCAGAATTTTATAGGGTCCAACATACCTTGGTGTAAGCTTACCTTGCTTGCCAAATCTCATGACTTTCTTCATAGGTGAAATCTTGATGAAAACAAAGTCTCCCACTTCATATTCCACTTGCTTTCTCTTCCTATCTGCAAATTTCTTTTGCCTATCTTGAGCTGCTGCTATTCTTTTTCTTATTAACCCAATTTTCTCTGTAGTTTCTTTAACATATTCAGGTCCTAGAACAGCCCTTTCTCCAGTCTCTACCCAGCATATAGGTGATAAACATGGCTTGCCATATAAGGCTTCAAATGGTGCCATCCCTATGGTGCTTTGGTAACTGTTATTGTATGTGAATTCAGCTAG
The DNA here is from genome assembly GCA_030737815.1 of Allium fistulosum. Classification (NCBI taxonomy): domain Eukaryota; kingdom Viridiplantae; phylum Streptophyta; class Magnoliopsida; order Asparagales; family Amaryllidaceae; genus Allium; species Allium fistulosum. The sequence continues at coordinate 603,178,156 of CM060903.1, forward strand.
ATGGAGGTGGTCTTCCCAGTTGCCTCCAAAGTCCAGTGTACATGCTCTCAACAAATCCTCTAAGACTTTGTTCACCACCTCAGTTTGACCATCTGATTGTGGATGGTAGGCAGTGCTTAAGCACAATTCACTCCCCATGGCCTCTTGAAAACTTTTCCAAAACCTTGAGGTGAAGATGGTATCCCTATCACTCACAATGGTTTTGGGTATGCCATGCAACCTTACTACCTCTTTCATGAATATTTGAGCCAATTTTGGAGCATTTCTTTCTGTTTTAACTGGGATAAAATGTGCTACCTTAGTTAGCCTATCCACTATTACCCATATACTTGTGTTTCCCTTCTTAGATCTAGGCAGACCATCTATGAAATCCATAGATATATCCTCCCACTTCCACTGTGGTATACTAAGGGGTTGCAATAGTCCTGATGGCCTTTGTGTCTCTGCCTTGACTTGTTGGCAAGTCATGCACTTTGCAACATGTCTGGCCACATCTGACTTCATCCCCTTCCACCAAAGATTTCTTTTCAAATTTTGATACATCTTGGTGCTACCTGGGTGTATGGAGTACTTACTCCTATGGTACTCATTTAATATTTCCTCCTTCAATTCTATATTTTCTGGAACACATATCCTATTTTTATTCCTTAAATAACCATTTTTATCAATTTGATAATTTATTACTTCCTCCCCTTTTGATATGAGCATTTTCTTTTCCACCATGTTTAGGTCTTGTTCCTGCATTTTCCCAATCTTAAGAAGTAAATCTGGTTGCAGAGATATCATACTTAATTTCCCTTTACCTTCACCTTCTTCAATGGGCATCATTTGTACCTTACTGTTTTCCTCAATTTCCAAATCAGTAAGTATAGACAAATCCCTAAACTCTTCCATCATCAACATGGCTACTTTGGCATGTTGTCTACTCAAGGCATCTGCAACTTTATTTGCCTTGCCTGGTGTATACAGTATATCTAGATCATAGGCAGCTAGGAACTCTACCCATCTATGTTGCCTCATGTTCAAATCTTTTTGTGAGAATAAATATTTCAGTGCCTTATGATCAGTGTACAAAATGAATTTGGCACCTAACAAATAATGTCTCCAAAGTTTCAAAGCATACACAACTGCTGCTAGTTCAAGATCATGCGTTGCATATCTGGTTTCATGTGGCTTTAATTGCCTAGATGCATAGGCTACCACCTGGTCTTGCTGCATCAACACAGCCCCTAACCCAGAGCCACTTGCATCAGTGTACACAACCAAATTTTCATTTCCTTCTGGCACTCTCAATACTGGTGCATTAATCAGGGCTTCTTTTATTTTGATAAAAGCTTGCTCACATTTTTCTGTCCATACAAAGGCTTGGTTCTTTCTAGTTAAATTGGTAAGTGGTGATGATATTTTTGAGAAATCTTTTATAAATCTCCTATAATATCCTGCCATCCCCATAAATGATCTAATCTCACTGATGGTACTAGGCCTTTTCCATGCTTGGATTGCCACTACCTTATTAGGGTTTACTGATATTCCTTTGGCAGAGATAACATGCCCAAGAAAATGTACTTCTTCTTTCCAAAATGCACATTTTGAAAATTTTGCCTTTAAATCATTTTCCCTTAGTCTTGACAAAACTAAATGCAAATGATTTTTATGCTCTTCCACTGTCTTGGAATAAATCAAAATGTCATCAATAAAAATCAGTACAAACTTGTCTAAATAATCTCTAAATATTCTATTCATTAAATCAACAAAATATGAAGGAGCATTTGTCAAACCAAATGGCATAACCAAAAATTCATATAAGCCATATCTTGTGTTAAATGCAGTATACTTAACACTTGAGTCTTCAACCTTCATTTGATGGAATCCTGATGCTAAGTCTAGCCTAGAAAATATTTTAGCTTCACTGAGTTGGTCAAAGAGATCATCTATTCTAGGCAATGGGTATTTATTCTTGATGGTTACTTTATTTAGTTCCCTGTAATCTATGCACATTCTCAAGGTACCATCATGTTTTCTTACAAACACTACTGGAGAACCCCAGCAGGAATTGCTTGGCCTTATAAATCCCTTGCCCTCTAATTCTTCCAACTGATTTTTCAATTCTTTCAGTTCACTTGGCCCCATTCTATAAGGTTTCTTGATTATTGGACTTGCTCCTGGAATGAGATTAATTTGGAACTCAACTGGTCTGTGGTGTGGAACACCCTTAACTTCCCCAAACACATCCAAGTATTCATTAACTATGGGAATTTCTTCAATGGTTAGTTCACTCAGATCTTTTTCTAAGTCAACTAAATGATACAATTTCCCTTCCTTAGCTACTTCACATAGAACTGTGATCCTCTGGCCTCTAGAATTTTGCAATGATATGGTGGATGAGTCTAAATTAATTATGGCTTTAAATTGCCTTAACCAATCTACCCCCAATATAACTCCTATATTTGGGTAATTTAAAACATATAAATTGGAAATAAAAATATTTCCTCCTATGTTTAACTCCACATCCACACAATTCATGTTCAAAACACTAGAACTCCCTAGGGGACTTTGTACAAGCAATGGGGTTTCAACCAATATGCAGTTTAATTTTAATACTTTAACTACTTCATAGGAAATCAAAGAGTGTGTTGCTCCAGCATCATATACTACTGGTATGGGTATGGCACAAATGAGTAATGTACCTTCCACTTGGCCATGATTTTCAGCATCAATTTTCACTGCAGATTTGCCTTTACCTTCCAAAGTTGCCAATTTCCCTTGCTGTTTATTCTCAGGACAGTTCCTCTTCATATGCCCCTCTTTCCCACATAGGTAGCATTTGAAGGCTCCTCCTTTTAACTCTGGGCACCTTGGTTTGATGTGTCCTTCTTTTCCACAATGATGGCAAACCAATTTCTTCTTAGTATCATTGGCTTTTGTGTCTTTACTCTTCCTGTTGTCTGCCTCCTCCTTCTTTTTATCATAAGGGTGATATCTTCCCTTATCCTTCTTGTTGTTGCTCTTAAAATTCCTATATTTCTCTCTTTCTTTGTCATGTTGTTCCAGTTTCAAGGCCAGATCAATTACTTGATCAAATGTTCTATCTGCATATGGTAGCATAGCTCTGCTAAGTCCTGGGTTCAGTCCTTTTATATACCTATCATTTTTGGATGCTTCATCTGCCACTAGCATTGCTCCATAATTGGATAGCCCCTCAAACTTTTGAGTGTATTCAGTGACATTCAAAGTTCCCTGCCTAAGTTTGATAAATTCTTCAAGCAAAATGGTCTTGGCTGATGCTGGTACAAATCTTGCCTCCAACATCTCCTTGAACTGATTTCAAGTGATTTCATTTTCATTTCTTCCAGCTATGATCACCTCCCACCAGCTTAAAGCTACCCCTTTCAGTTGTCTAGAAGCTACTTGCCTCTTCCTTTGGTCATCCAACTGCATGTCATTGAAAATCCTATCAAGTGTTCTCAACCATGCTTGAATTTCCATCACACTCTCAGTTCCTTCAAAACTCTTGCCTCCCAAATTGGAATAAGTCTTCAGTAGTTTTGAAAGCTCTTCATGTGGGTTCTCAGGCCTATGCCCAATCCCTTCTCTTAAAACCCTCACAAATTCTTGCATATCAAGCATTTGAGGTGCACTGGGTCCTGCATTGTGATGAGATCCTCTTCCTACCATGGTCTGCTAACTAAATTCTGGGTAAAGGGTATTAGTATATTATGAGTACTTCTATAATTTCTATTTTCTTATTTAAATTATTTCATCCAAAACAAACAGACATAATACATTTCTATAATACTTAACAATCAATGCAACCAAGTGCTCTGATACCAACTGAAATGACCCTCCTATTTCCACCCTAATTTCATAAGGATTTTTTTTTAAGAGATGATATATAGATATATCATTCATTACAAATATATTTCCCAGGGTCATTTTCTTTCTCCAATAAACAAAATATATCCAGGATCTTTCACAATATAAAAATATTGTTTTAAATCTAAATCATTCCTAACATACATATATGAAGATATCTATGTTATATTCTACTTGAATCAGAGCATGATAATATGTAAGTAGAAATCCTTTTAAATCTATTAAAATGTGATAATTCCCTTTTTAAAATATTACTTATTGTATCCTGATTTTTGACTATAGAATCCACTGGAAATATGTACTTTAGTCTGTTATTATAATTAAGAGATGATCAAGTAATAATCAGTGGAAAGCAAGCTTATAATATAGATGATTGTCTTAAAGTCTGGATAGTATCAAACTCAGGTTAAAAGAAAGTGGATCCTAAGTGAACACAAGCAACATCTAGGCGTAATGGAAACGCGCCTAACTTATACATGAGAGGTCACGAGTTCGAGTACTATGCTGGTCGGTTCAAACACAATTTTTGTTTTTCTTTTTATTTTTCTCCTGTATGGTTTGAAATCTGATATCTACCTATATCTGCACATATATATTTAACTTTTGCCTATAATCTAACATACAAAACAACATTTCTTACTTTATTATTTTTGAAACCTATTCCTACAACTGTTCTAGGAATTTATGTTTATATTTTTTGCCCAAATATCAACATGTACACAGATGTACATGTACATGTCAATATCTTTGCTCATTTTCCAGAAAACTGGGTGAAACAATTGCTAAATGTACTAAGCTTTTGAAATGCATTTTTATTTTCAAAATACAATCTATCATGATCAACCAATACTTCATTTATTTGAAGCTGGTTAACTCATGTATCCTGTATCTGCTACACACTAGTTCAAAGCAATGGAGATACCATTCATTGCATTCTGTCTGAAGCTTTTAAAAACATTTTACTTTTCTCAATACGATTCAGAAATGAATTCAAACTTATTTACAAAGCATTTCAGTAAAAAGAAACTAAAATCCTTTTAAGTTTACTTCTAGCTAAATCCAGATTTTATTCTAAAACTCAGTGCTCTGTTATGTCTCAAGATTAGCTAATACATAATATAAATTATGCAAAACAGTAGCTCACATACATATGCATATTTCTTTTCCAAGCATCCATATCAATACTTAAAATCATTCCCTGTTCCCCACTCAGATATTTCTTTTAGATTTTAATCCTTAGTGCATAACAATATATTTAACATGATACAACTAGTCCATCTAACCATAATAGAATTCATTACATGACTGGAAATCTTAGAAACATAAAATTTTTCCTGAATACATGCAGATATAATCAATTTAAGCTCTTATTGAAACTAGCTAGCATGTTCATTCACTCCTCCATAATAGCCATACTTCATTTTTACTTAGTGCCTGGGTTACCTGAAAGAGCATGAGTGGCTGCCTCATTTTAAAATGAGACACCCCATATGCCATGAGCAAACAAGGGTCAGATCTATGATCTGGTATGAGTAACATCAATACATTCATGATATTAAGCAATAGAGAATATAAGAGCACCAATTAGTTATTTAAGCAAATTCCTGCAATCAATTACTTTAGCATAGTATAATTAAGTTGATTCAGGTATGATATATTCATTTATCATTCTTACACTTGCATACATAATCATGCAAACATAATTATCTATTTGCAACAATTGCATTCACTGGAACCATCTTGGTTCCATACCATTCAACCTAAGAAATATCCATATTCCTATTTCTTCATTTACAGGTTGTATAATTCAATTTAAATCCCTGCCTCATCTGCTATTAAGGAATCACGGGGACACATTGCAATGAACTAATTCACAACATTGCACAAAGATCTCAGGGCTTAAACAAACCATGTGCCAACTTGCATACTTCAAATATGACAAGCATTCCAGCAGCCTTCTTGGCTTTCCCTTCCCTAGTTTATTTACTAGTGTATTGACTTAAATCCTATCATCAAATATGCTAAGTGAACATGTCACTGCAAGCATGGAAACATCCATAATCTTTCCTAGCATAATTCTCCTCAGAAATAAGCAGACAGTTATTTCCTAAATGGGGTCAATATGTCTTGATCTTAGTAAAATATAAGAATATTTTCAACTGTAAAAAGAGGCATGGCATGTTCTTATTATATTGATCTGCAAGCCTTTATGATTGATTCAGATTCAAGATCTGGTTCAATCATAATTTTTGCTTGTGAGTTTTTTTTTTTTTTATCTGATTAAGGGCTCAGCACTTAGAAAATTTCTATTGCACCCTTAACATTTTTCTTCTCAAGCCTCAGCACTTATACCAAGTATAATGCAGCTCCCAACATTTTTGTAAAGTTTTCATGCCATAGATCTATAACAGTTGAGAGTATTCTCTATATAATTTTAAGATCCTAGACTTTAACATTTATGAGTATAAATAAAACAGTATGATACACATCCAAAGACAAATGTCTCAACCAATCAAAGATCATCAAAATCATCCATATTAAATCATATCAGATTTAAAATAAGACAGCCAAAAAGCATTGATGAAATCATATACATCAAAACCAGAAATATATAAATGGCAATATAAAAAGTGGCTGCCTCATCTCAGGTCTTAATGCCATGAACTCAGTGAGGTTACTCACCTAAATACTTCTTCTTATTAATCCAGAAAATCCTTGTATGAGTGTTTTCTCCTTCCTTCCAATATTTTTCTTCCTTTCTTATTTTTGTGCAGCTCGGGGTAAAGTAATTCTACTGGCTAAAACTGCCTATTTATATGCATTTTTCCACTAGGGTTTTGTTAAAACAGAATTCCATTTCTGTCCTGGCTAGCATCATGCATTTTTCATTCATAATACCCCGGCTATATTAACCAATTTAAAGGCTGCATTTTCTTTCTTTTACTTTTCAGAAAATGGCCACTCACCTAGTCATGTTAAAAGTGTGACTATCCCATTTTATATTTTTATTATTCCTGAGAACCCCCTTTGCTATTTTTGCCTACACAAGCTTATTGACTTGTATCACATTTCATGTCATTTTAATGTTATAGTTTCACTTGCTTATATATATATATACTTTTCAGTACTTAAAAATGTATATTTGTACACATATCTTATCTAGGCTTATTTAATTCCTCTTTAATTTCAGAAACATATGCACCTATATGTATACAGGTTTACAAATCCTTATAATATATATATATATGTATAATTTTCTTTTCTGGGTTTTAAATAAAATCTGTTTACTGATTTAAAGTAAAACTTACTTTTCTTATTTTCTAAGATGATCCATATAATTCCAGAAATCAAATATCCATGTTGCAAAATCATGTTTGTATTGCTTTTTAATTCTTGTTTTAAATCCAAGAAATCTGGAGTTCTTCCTTGTGCCATTTCAGTGTGCACGTGCACACATATACTTGCACACTATTTATTCCAGAAATTTCACCATATTTAAATCTAAATATTTCAAAAATTAAATCATTTTACAAAAATGATTTTTCACAAAATTTTGGGGTATTACATTCACCCCTCCTTTTAGGAATTGTGTCCTCACAATTTTTCTAACATTTATAACAAGCATCATTTTCTTTTCTGAAAACTTATCAAACATATGCACAAGCAAACAAATTCAACCATATCAACCATGCATAACAAAAAAAAATTTTCCAGAAAAAGAAAAAAATTACCTTTTAATTTGCAAAAAGCTTAGGATAATCCATTCTAATCTTATCCTCTAACTCCCATGCGCAGTCATTAGGATCACTACTCCACTGGATCTTAACTAGTTTCAAGGTTTTGCTCCTTAATTTCTTTTCTTCCTTGGCTACAATCCCCACTGGTTCTTTTTCATAAACCAAGTTAGGATTTATTTGAATTTTGGTAGGCTCTTCCAAAATGTCTTCTTTATCATGTACCCATCTTCTAAGTTGGGACACATGAAAAACATTATGCATTGCTTTCATTTCCTCTGGTAGTTCTAATTTGTAAGCCAATGAACCAATTCTTTTCAGAATTTTATAGGGTCCAACATACCTTGGTGTAAGCTTACCTTGCTTGCCAAATCTCATGACTTTCTTCATAGGTGAAATCTTGATGAAAACAAAGTCTCCCACTTCATATTCCACTTGCTTTCTCTTCCTATCTGCAAATTTCTTTTGCCTATCTTGAGCTGCTGCTATTCTTTTTCTTATTAACCCAATTTTCTCTGTAGTTTCTTTAACATATTCAGGTCCTAGAACAGCCCTTTCTCCAGTCTCTACCCAGCATATAGGTGATAAACATGGCTTGCCATATAAGGCTTCAAATGGTGCCATCCCTATGGTGCTTTGGTAACTGTTATTGTATGTGAATTCAGCTAGATGGAGGTGGTCTTCCCAGTTGCCTCCAAAGTCCAGTGTACATGCTCTCAACAAATCCTCTAAGACTTTGTTCACCACCTCAGTTTGACCATCTGATTGTGGATGGTAGGCAGTGCTTAAGCACAATTCACTCCCCATGGCCTCTTGAAAACTTTTCCAAAACCTTGAGGTGAAGATGGTATCCCTATCACTCACAATGGTTTTGGGTATGCCATGCAACCTTACTACCTCTTTCATGAATATTTGAGCCAATTTTGGAGCATTTCTTTCTGTTTTAACTGGGATAAAATGTGCTACCTTAGTTAGCCTATCCACTATTACCCATATACTTGTGTTTCCCTTCTTAGATCTAGGCAGACCATCTATGAAATCCATAGATATATCCTCCCACTTCCACTGTGGTATACTAAGGGGTTGCAATAGTCCTGATGGCCTTTGTGTCTCTGCCTTGACTTGTTGGCAAGTCATGCACTTTGCAACATGTCTGGCCACATCTGACTTCATCCCCTTCCACCAAAGATTTCTTTTCAAATTTTGATACATCTTGGTGCTACCTGGGTGTATGGAGTACTTACTCCTATGGTACTCATTTAATATTTCCTCCTTCAATTCTATATTTTCTGGAACACATATCCTATTTTTATTCCTTAAATAACCATTTTTATCAATTTGATAATTTATTACTTCCTCCCCTTTTGATATGAGCATTTTCTTTTCCACCATGTTTAGGTCTTGTTCCTGCATTTTCCCAATCTTAAGAAGTAAATCTGGTTGCAGAGATATCATACTTAATTTCCCTTTACCTTCACCTTCTTCAATGGGCATCATTTGTACCTTACTGTTTTCCTCAATTTCCAAATCAGTAAGTATAGACAAATCCCTAAACTCTTCCATCATCAACATGGCTACTTTGGCATGTTGTCTACTCAAGGCATCTGCAACTTTATTTGCCTTGCCTGGTGTATACAGTATATCTAGATCATAGGCAGCTAGGAACTCTACCCATCTATGTTGCCTCATGTTCAAATCTTTTTGTGAGAATAAATATTTCAGTGCCTTATGATCAGTGTACAAAATGAATTTGGCACCTAACAAATAATGTCTCCAAAGTTTCAAAGCATACACAACTACTGCTAGTTCAAGATCATGGGTTGCATATCTGGTTTCATGTGGCTTTAATTGCCTAGATGCATAGGCTACCACCTGGTCTTGCTGCATCAACACAGCCCCTAACCCAGAGCCACTTGCATCAGTGTACACAACCAAATTTTCATTTCCTTCTGGCACTCTCAATACTGGTGCATTAATCAGGGCTTCTTTTATTTTGATAAAAGCTTGCTCACATTTTTCTGTCCATACAAAGGCTTGGTTCTTTCTAGTTAAATTGGTAAGTGGTGATGATATTTTTGAGAAATCTTTTATAAATCTCCTATAATATCCTGCCATCCCCATAAATGATCTAATCTCACTGATGGTACTAGGCCTTTTCCATGCTTGGATTGCCACTACCTTATTAGGGTTTACTGATATTCCTTTGGCAGAGATAACATGCCCAAGAAAATGTACTTCTTCTTTCCAAAATGCACATTTTGAAAATTTTGCCTTTAAATCATTTTCCCTTAGTCTTGACAAAACTAAATGCAAATGATTTTTATGCTCTTCCACTGTCTTGGAATAAATCAAAATGTCATCAATAAAAATCAGTACAAACTTGTCTAAATAATCTCTAAATATTCTATTCATTAAATCAACAAAATATGAAGGAGCATTTGTCAAACCAAATGGCATAACCAAAAATTCATATAAGCCATATCTTGTGTTAAATGCAGTATACTTAACACTTGAGTCTTCAACCTTCATTTGATGGAATCCTGATGCTAAGTCTAGCCTAGAAAATATTTTAGCTTCACTGAGTTGGTCAAAGAGATCATCTATTCTAGGCAATGGGTATTTATTCTTGATGGTTACTTTATTTAGTTCCCTGTAATCTATGCACATTCTCAAGGTACCATCATGTTTTCTTACAAACACTACTGGAGAACCCCAGCAGGAATTGCTTGGCCTTATAAATCCCTTGCCCTCTAATTCTTCCAACTGATTTTTCAATTCTTTCAGTTCACTTGGCCCCAATCTATAAGGTTTCTTGATTATTGGACTTGCTCCTGGAATGAGATTAATTTTGAACTCAACTGGTCTGTGGTGTGGAACACCCTTAACTTCCCCAAACACATCCAAGTATTCATTAACTATGGGAATTTCTTCAATGGTTAGTTCACTCAGATCTTTTTCTAAGTCAACTAAATGATACAATTTCCCTTCCTTAGCTACTTCACATAGAACTGTGATCCTCTGGCCTCTAGAATTTTGCAATGATATGGTGGATGAGTCTAAATTAATTATGGCTTTAAATTGCCTTAACCAATCTACCCCCAATATAACTCCTATATTTGGGTAATTTAAAACATATAAATTGGAAATAAAAATATTTCCTCCTATGTTTAACTCCACATCCACACAATTCATGTTCAAAACACTAGAACTCCCTAGGGGACTTTGTACAAGCAATGGGGTTTCAACCAATATGCAGTTTAATTTTAATACTTTAACTACTTCATAGGAAATCAAAGAGTGTGTTGCTCCAGTATCATATACTACTGGTATGGGTATGGCACAAATGAGTAATGTACCTTCCACTTGGCCATGATTTTCAGCATCAATTTTCACTACAGATTTGCCTTTACCTTCCAAAGTTGCCAATTTCCCTTGCTGTTTATTCTCAGGACAGTTCCTCTTCATATGCCCCTCTTTCCCACATAGGTAGCATTTGAAGGCTCCTCCTTTTAACTCTGGGCACCTTGGTTTGATGTGTCCTTCTTTTCCACAATGATGGCAAACCAATTTCTTCTTAGTATCATTGGCTTTTGTGTCTTTACTCTTCCTGTTGTCTGCCTCCTCCTTCTTTTTATCATAAGGGTGATATCTTCCCTTATCCTTCTTGTTGTTGCTCTTAAAATTCCTATATTTCTCTCTTTCTTTGTCATGTTGTTCCAGTTTCAAGGCCAGATCAATTACTTGATCAAATGTTCTATCTGCATATGGTAGCATAGCTCTGCTAAGTCCTGGGTTCAGTCCTTTTATATACCTATCATTTTTGGATGCTTCATCTGCCACTAGCATTGCTCCATAATTGGATAGCCCCTCAAACTTTTGAGTGTATTCAGTGACATTCAAAGTTCCCTGCCTAAGTTTGATAAATTCTTCAAGCAAAATGGTCTTGGCTGATGCTGGTACAAATCTTGCCTCCAACATCTCCTTGAACTGATTCCAAGTGATTTCATTTTCATTTCTTCCAGCTATGATCACCTCCCACCAGCTTAAAGCTACCCCTTTCAGTTGTCTAGAAGCTACTTGCCTCTTCCTTTGGTCATCCAACTGCATGTCATTGAAAATCCTATCAAGTGTTCTCAACCATGCTTGAATTTCCATCACACTCTCAGTTCCTTCAAAACTCTTGCCTCCCAAATTGGAATAAGTCTTCAGTAGTTTTGAAAGCTCTTCATGTGGGTTCTCAGGCCTATGCCCAATCCCTTCTCTTAAAACCCTCACAAATTCTTGCATATCAAGCATTTGAGGTGCACTGGGTCCTGCATTGTGATGAGATCCTCTTCCTACCATGGTCTGCTAACTAAATTCTGGGTAAAGGGTATTAGTATATTATGAGTACTTCTATAATTTCTATTTTCTTATTTAAATTATTTCATCCAAAACAAACAGACATAATACATTTCTATAATACTTAACAATCAATGCAACCAAGTGCTCTGATACCAACTGAAATGACCCTCCTATTTCCACCCTAATTTCATAAGGATTTTTTTTAAGAGATGATATATAGATATATCATTCATTACAAATATATTTCCCAGGGTCATTTTCTTTCTCCAATAAACAAAATATATCCAGGATCTTTCACAATATAAAAATATTGTTTTAAATCTAAATCATTCCTAACATACATATATGAAGATATCTATGTTATATTCTACTTGAATCAGAGCATGATAATATGTAAGTAGAAATCCTTTTAAATCTATTAAAATGTGATAATTCCCTTTTTAAAATATTACTTATTGTATCCTGATTTTTGACTATAGAATCCACTGGAAATATGTACTTTAGTCTGTTATTATAATTAAGAGATGATCAAGTAATAATCAGTGGAAAGCAAGCTTATAATATAGATGATTGTCTTAAAGTCTGGATAGTATCAAACTCAGGTTAAAAGAAAGTGGATCCTAAGTGAACACAAGCAACATCTAGGCGTAATGGAAACGGACCTAACTTATACATGAGAGGTCACGAGTTCGAGTACTATGCTGGTCGGTTCAAACACAATTTTTGTTTTTCTTTTTATTTTTCTCCTGTATGGTTTGAAATCTGATATCTACCTATATCTGCACATATATATTTAACTTTTGCCTATAATCTAACATACAAAACAACATTTCTTACTTTATTATTTTTGAAACCTATTCCTACAACTGTTCTAGGAATTTATGTTTATATTTTTTGCCCAAATATCAACATGTACACAGATGTACATGTACATGTCAATATCTTTGCTCATTTTTCAGAAAACTGGGTGAAACAATTGCTAAATGTACTAAGCTTTTGAAATGCATTTTTATTTTCAAAATACAATCTATCATGATCAACCAATACTTCATTTATTTGAAGCTGGTTAACTCATGTATCCTGTATCTGCTACACACTAGTTCAAAGCAATGGAGATACCATTCATTGCATTCTGTCTGAAGCTTTTAAAAACATTTTACTTTTCTCAATACGATTCAGAAATGAATTCAAACTTATTTACAAAGCATTTCAGTAAAAAGAAACTAAAATCCTTTTAAGTTTACTTCTAGCTAAATCCAGATTTTATTCTAAAACTCAGTGCTCTGTTATGTCTCAAGATTAGCTAATACATAATATAAATTATGCAAAACAGTAGCTCACATACATATGCATATTTCTTTTCCAAGCATCCATATCAATACTTAAAATCATTCCTTGTTCCCCACTCAGATATTTCTTTTAGATTTTAATCCTTAGTGCATAACAATATATTTAACATGATACAACTAGTCCATCTAACCATAATAGAATTCATTACATGACTGGAAATCTTAGAAACATAAAATTTTTCCTGAATACATGCAGATATAATCAATTTAAGCTCTTATTGAAACTAGCTAGCATGTTCATTCACTCCTCCATAATAGCCATACTTCATTTTTACTTAGTGCCTGGGTTACCTGAAAGAGCATGAGTGGCTGCCTCATTTTAAAATGAGACACCCCATATGCCATGAGCAAACAAGGGTCAGATCTATGATCTGGTATGAGTAACATCAATACATTCATGATATTAAGCAATAGAGAATATAAGAGCACCAATTAGTTATTTAAGCAAATTCCTGCAATCAATTACTTTAACATAGTATAATTAAGTTGATTCAGGTATGATATATTCATTTATCATTCTTACACTTGCATACATAATCATGCAAACATAATTATCTATTTGCAACAATTGCATTCACTGGAACCATCTTGGTTCCATACCATTCAACCTAAGAAATATCCATATTCCTATTTCTTCATTTACAGGTTGTATAATTCAATTTAAATCCCTGCCTCATCTGCTATTAAGGAATCACGGGGACACATTGCAATGAACTAATTCACAACATTGCACAAAGATCTCAGGGCTTAAACAAACCATGTGCCGACTTGCATACTTCAAATATGACAAGCATTCCAGCAGCCTTCTTGGCTTTCCCTTCCCTAGTTTATTTACTAGTGTATTGACTTAAATCCTATCATCAAATATGCTAAGTGAACATGTCACTGCAAGCATGGAAACATCCATAATCTTTCCTAGCATAATTCTCCTCAGAAATAAGCAGACAGTTATTTCCTAAATGGGGTCAATATGTCTTGATCTTAGTAAAATATAAGAATATTTTCAACTGTAAAAAGAGGCATGGCATGTTCTTATTATATTGATCTGCAAGCCTTTATGATTGATTCAGATTCAAGATCTGGTTCAATCATAATTTTTGCTTGTGAGTTTCTTTTTTTTTTGATCTGATTAAGGGCTCAGCACTTAGAAAATTTCTATTGCACCCTTAACATTTTTCTTCTCAAGCCTCAGCACTTATACCAAGTATAATGCAGCTCCCAACATTTTTGTAAAGTTTTCATGCCATAGATCTATAACAATTGAGAGTATTCTCTATATAATTTTAAGATCCTAGACTTTAACATTTATGAGTATAAATAAAACAGTATGATACACATCCAAAGACAAATGTCTCAACCAATCAAAGATCATCAAAATCATCCATATTAAATCATATCAGATTTAAAATAAGACATCCAAAAAGCATTGATGAAATCATATACATCAAAACCAGAAATATATAAATGGCAATATAAAAAGTGGTTGCCTCATCTCAGGTCTTAATGCCATGAACTCAGTGAGGTTACTCACCTAAATACTTCTTCTTATTAATCCAGAAAATCCTTGTATGAGTGTTTTCTCCTTCCTTCCAATATTTTTCTTCCTTTCTTATTTTTGTGCAGCTCGGGGTAAAGTAATTCTACTGGCTAAAACTGCCTATTTATATGCATTTTTCCACTAGGGTTTTGTTAAAACAGAATTCCATTTCTGTCCTGGCTAGCATCATGCATTTTTCATTCATAATACCCCGGCTATATTAACCAATTTAAAGGCTGCATTTTCTTTCTTTTACTTTTCAGAAAATGGCCACTCACCTAGTCATGTTAAAAGTGTGACTATCCCATTTTATATTTTTATTATTCCTGAGAACCCCCTTTGCTATTTTTGCCTACACAAGCTTATTGACTTGTATCACATTTCATGTCATTTTAATGTTATAGTTTCACTTGCTTATATATATATATACTTTTCAGTACTTAAAAATGTATATTTGTACACATATCTTATCTAGGCTTATTTAATTCCTCTTTAATTTCAGAAACATATGCACCTATATGTATACAGGTTTACAAATCCTTATAATATATATATATGTATAATTTTCTTTTCTGGGTTTTAAATAAAATCTGTTTACTGATTTAAAGTAAAACTTACTTTTCTTATTTTCTAAGATGATCCATATAATTCCAGAAATCAAATATCCATGTTGCAAAATCATGTTTGTATTGCTTTTTAATTCTTGTTTTAAATCCAAGAAATCTGGAGTTCTTCCTTGTGCCATTTCAGTGTGCACGTGCACACATATACTTGCACACTATTTATTCCAGAAATTTCACCATATTTAAATCTAAATATTTCAAAAATTAAATCATTTTACAAAAATGATTTTTCACAAAATTTTGGGGTATTACAGTAACTATGGTACAAATGCATTTAGTAGTTGTATATTTTGGATCTTGCATGGGTCTTGAAGCGACAATATGCCAAAAGATTTATTGGTAAGTGTAATTTATATTTCTATATCAATCTTAATCCAGTTCAATTGTATATTTTAATTGATAAACATTTTACCAATTATTTTAGTTACATAAAGTAATCGAAGTATGTTATTTTGACTTGTATATATAGCATATATTCTTACAATATTAGAAAAGTTAATTGTTATCATTTCATTTTTCTAATAAGGCTCCCACTATATTTTATATTCCTCAAAACTCTAATAGAAATATATAAATCTTGTAGTTTCTCCAGTGAGTGTCGGAACTCACTTTCCTTAGGATTCTAACCTTGAGTTTTCTCAACAAGTCAAAGGTAGACAAGAAATGGATAACTTGTTATCAATTATATCACATACAACTCCTAATTGTGATGTACAACAGTGGTGTTCCAAAACCCTAACCTCCTTTCTCACGTAAGTACTTTCAATTGGTTCGATAACTCTTTAAGGAGAAATTTTCCTAATAATGACCTAGAAGGTTTCATGCAAGTTTCCTCTAGAAGATGGAGAAGCTAGCAAAAGCAAAACAAAGCAGGTGAGGAGCCAGCATAGCAACAAAGACATATTAGATTTAACACTACGCCTAGGATGGATAAAGGTAAATCTCCTTTAATACCGACAAAGTAGCTCACGCGATCAACACTACCAGCATGCAGGAAACTGCAAAAATACAGAACAATGTCAGAACCTCTGAAGAATCTTCAATTAGACCATGGATAAATGTATTAAAAGATGACTGCCAAGGTCCCACTCAAAAATTTTAACCTACAGAATCAAAAAATTTGAATTGTGCCAAAATGTCGACCGATGCTGTGGAAAAAACAAAGAAACGATGGGATAACACATTTTTGGTTTATGTGGTAGGATCTAGATCCTATTATCCTTATTTCAATATATATAATCTTAGGGTTTAGAAGCCAATGGGTATTTCACTATTTATTTAAAAGATAACTGATTTTACATAATAAAGTTTGACAAAAAAGATATTTGTAATAGAGTCTTAGAAGGAGATCCCTACTTTTATGACCATAAATTAATGATGATGAAACGACGAACTATGAGAATGCAACTAAATAAAGATTTTTTGCAAACAATTCCAATTTGAATCCACCTTTCAGGCTTCCCACTTGACTATTGGATGGAAAGGGGGATTGATTGAATATCATGGTGGTGGGAATCCTTATAGAAATGAAAAAATTCCCAACGGTTTAATTATGAGTGCCCATGCTAGAGTATTGGTTGAAATAAATACTTCAACCACATTCCCAAAAAAGTGCCGATATTCGATGAATGAGACGAAATAATCATGCAATTTGTTGAATACAAATGGAAACCTACTATTTGCCAAAACTGCCTCAGTTTTGGACATACCTAAACTTGTGTCAATTTGATAAAAATTGGTTCCCATATAAAAACAAGCTTCCACCAGTCATCAAAGCAATGAAAAACACGATATGAAATTAGACGATTCAGGAGCTAATATGACAAACGAATACATTCATACAGTGCAACAAAACATTCAAAACAGTTGCAATATAGACAACAATGAGGAAACAATGAATCTTACCGAATAAATAAATAATAACAGCTAGGTCTAGAATTCAAACATAATCCCCGTTACGAGATACAATCCAATACATGTAAAAGCAACAATATATAAGGTGACGTGATGACATAATTAAATGATCAAACTGATAATATGCAAAATAACTTTTAGAAAACTCCCAAAACCTTGAAAAGGGACTGCCTGATACTGAAGTTCTATAATACTGCTGAAAATAAACCCAAACTTAGGACACAAGAACAACCCTGAGGCTAAAATGATCAGCTCCATGCCCGAACCAGAGCAACTAGAAAGGCCTGAGAGGAGGAAGCACTGTTTCAACTTAAAGCTAGACAACCTTGAGTGGAACAACCTTGTAAATCAGATTAAAACAAGAGGTAGAAAAGCTAAAAACTCTAAAGTGGGTGGAGTAGCTTCTTCCCATGAAAGATGAAGTGAACAATCAAACAGCAATAAATGGAATTCATCATGTGGAATATTAAGGGAATGAATTCCTCATCCAAGCAATTGGATTATCCACCATACAAATAATAATAGGGTAATTTTTATGGAATTCTTAGAAAACAAGTTACCTAATGATAATATTGCCTCTGTTGCTAATAGAATTTACCCTAACTGGTTATATACTTATGAAAATTTAAATGAAAAGAGAAGTATAATATTGGTAATGTTGGATCTTAACTAATAGTCAAATATTCCTTTGCATTCAGAAGAACAGTTCATTACTTGTTTACTACAAAAAACGCAGGGGAATGAGTTTAATATTTACAGTAGTTTATGCTTAAAATAATTCTGATAGGACAACAACTCTTTGGAGGTACATAGAAGATCAAGCAAATTCAATAAAAATCCATGGATAATACTTGGAGACTTCAATGCTATTTTATTTATTCAAGATAGAGTTAGTGATGGTACATATGCTAATGCAATAGACGAAGTATTCCTGAATTGTATTTCTCAAGCAAAACTAGATGAATTAGAATTCTCAAGAAACTACTACACTTGGAGGGGAGGTAATAATTTTCCAATTCATAGTAAAATTGATAGATTTTTTGTTAATGAGCAATGTCACAGTTTTCTCTAATTTTAGGGATGCATTTCGCTAATCACTCTCTTAGTGGTCACACCCCAACAATGGTAAAGTTCTCTACTATTTCCTCATTTGTAAACAAATACCCTTTCAAATTCAATATCAACAAAATTAAGCACAACTAAAGACTGAAAAATTCTGTCTTTAATCCAACAATTCAGTCTTTAAATAATATTAAAGACCGACTAAAGACGAAAATTTCAATCACTAAATTCATAGTCGCAAAAAAATTTAAGACTGAAAATTCCAGTCTCAAAACTTAAAGACCGTGCGCCAGTCTCAACTATTTTTAGTGACTGAATATTAAAGACATAGATATGGTCTTTAATCAGTCTCAAAATCTTATATATATATATATATATATATATATATATATATATATATATATATATATATATATAAACATGCGCGCACGCACAAATTGGAATTTCAATAGTAACCGACTTTTGGTATTACTCTATGTGATGCTTTATACTAATAAACTATGTTTTTATATATTTCTTCCACATAAGATAACATTAAATACAACAACTTGGTTCATAATTAATACAAACAACCAGAAACTTTATTCTGATAAAGAAAAAAAATTACATCCGAACAAAGACCTAACCCACAATTCAGATACAACCACAAAACTAAGGTTAAAATGAACATGTTTGAAGAAGCTTTTCAAGAATTTAATTGTGTTGTATTAGGTGTAAAAAGAACATAGAAGTTGAACCTTTAGTCAACAATTTCAACTTCAAGACTAAGCCAAAACACATTAATCTATTTTAAACTCTTCAATTTTTCCATGTTGTCTCTTCTTTATGATGGCTTGCAACCTTTCTTTCCTGTTCTTGCGCTTAAACTACATTCCTTCTTTGGTAGTTGTCATCTACTTCCTCTACATCAAAATTATCACTTGAGCTTTCTACCAAAATGCTCTGATCTTTAGATTTAACCTGCTTATCAAGACAGATTTTTAAATAACTCTAAATATAAATAACAAATTAATGTATGTATTATGTTACCTGCAGTTCCAGTTGAAGATATCCGAGTTCAGATTCAGCAAGCTGTCTTCTTCTGCTTATAGTTGCATTTGCAGTTTCATATTTCTCTGAAACTTTACCTTTGACTTCAAATGTCGCTTTCATCTTTGATTGCAGCTCTGCTACGCTTGCTCCTTGCATATAATTCACTATCAGTTATCGATTTCCAACTCTCTTTATATTATATACGTAATATAATAACATGGAATTGGAATATTATCAAGAGAAGGCAGACCATTTCAAGACAAATCAAACACATTTATCATGTCATCTTTTCATGTGACAGATCTCGAATTCTTTTCAAAGACTTTAAATCTTAACTTGATTGGTTCAAATATCCAACCTTTGGATATTTGATGGAGAAATGGATCATGAATTTAGAACCTTAAACAATATGGAAAAGGAAGAGTACAGGAATGGAGAGCTTCATGTAAATAAAGATGGTGAGTGCAATAAAGTTTGTAGGGCGTCCATTAAAAAGAGGAAACTATAAGCAAAGGAGTGTTTGTTTGTAAATGGAGGTAGTGGGAAACTTTTGTACGTGCTGTAATGGAGCTTAATTTAAGGAAATAGTTAGATTTCAAGTGTATTATAAATTATATTTATTTATTCAGTGAGATTACAAGAATTATGACGTAGATCATCAAATTTAGCTATTGAATCATGAAAGCTAATAAAATCAAATCGTGCATGCTTTGTTTTTTAAAGAGTGATCGGTAATAGAGGCAGAAATTTAGTTTTTGAACAGTCTTAATTATTATAGACTGAACAATGACTGAATTTCAGTCTTTACTATTAAAAATTAAAGACTTAATTTTTCAATTACTAATCAGTTACGAAATAAAGACCGAGAAAATTCAGTTTTTGTTTTATAGTCTTTAATCAATTGTTTTTTTGTAGTTGAAGTAGTAAAGATATGCCTAACACTCATCTTCAATGGTTGTCCTTTTTTGAGTTATTGTTCAAATTAAAATCTTCCAAACAAGATCTTAAAGTTCAGAAGAAAAATATAAGCCATAATCGTCAAATGGTTGATAATTTAATACAAGAAAATGAAGCATTATATGCAGAACTAATAAACAACTTCTAGTATGAAGAGTCGATCCTAAATTATAAAGAATTATAGCTTAACGGAGAAAACGGCTACTAAAAGCTTACAATGATGCAAGTACAAATCGCTTACTCAAAAGGGATAGACCAATTAAATTCTTACATGGAAAAACAACAACAATTTACCTAGTCTAATAAAGAAATTTTGTGTTAGACAAATAAGGTAATCTAATTTCAACATTAGAATATCTTGTAAATCAAGCTACCTCCTATTTTTCTGATTTGTTCAACTCTGGTTCAATGAAAAAACAATTTTCTAATATTGTGTGCAAAAAGAATTCAACAGAAATTCCAAAAATCTCATTAGAAAAACTATTTGACATAGAAAAAGTTAAATCTGCCATGTTTCAAATTGACGAAAACAAATCCATGGGGACTGATGTGCTGAGTGTAAATTTCTTTAAATTTCATTGCGAAATGTTAAAACATGGTTTACTTTATGTTGGGTATTCAAAAATCAAAAATAATAATTAAAGAGATTAATCGTACATTAATCTGTCTCATCCTAAAAAAACCCAACCCTGAGAATATATCATATTATAGGCATATCTCACTCTGTAATGTCCTCTACAAAATATTAGCAAATTTATTGTGTAACAGAATGAAAGCATACATGGATAGTTTAATTTCAATTAATCAAAATGCTTTTATCCCTGGTAGGATTATAACAGAGAACTCTTTAATGGCTTATGAGATGGTAGGAATTTCAATAGGAAAACAAGCAATAATATATGCCTGAAAATTGATTTACATAAAGCTAATGATAAAATAAATTGGGACTTTATTCATCACATGCTGATTAAAATGGGATTTCCTCTAAAGTTTGTGGACTTAATATTTGAATCTATTTCTACTCCATCTTTTTTAGTGCTATTTAATGGTGATTCGCATGGATTCTTTAGAAGTAATAAGGGTTTGTAGCAAGGTGATCCACTATTCCCGTTTCTGTTTTCAATTGCAATGGAATATCTCTCGATCTTGTTTGACTTAGAACACCACAAAAGTAATTTTTCACCCATCTACCCTATTGAGCCTGTGATAATTCATCTACTTTATGCGGATGACATCTTGGTGTTTGCTAAGAATTTTGTTGAAATGATGAAGTAATAAATAGAATTATGATACTTCTGGAAATTAATGTTGGTATTAGATTTCAGCAACAATTTGATGATTTTTGATAAGAATGATGATATCAGTACAGTTTTATTGATACATTTCGTTTGTATTTATAATATACAAGTTGTACAAATTGTTGGGTCTTTTGGGCTATGCTTCTTCTGTATATTCACACTCAAACTCCTAGTTAGCTAAATGCAATGAGATGTTGTTTCAGCTGCTCACTTTATTCATTTCTCAACTCCCCCTTCAAACCCATCTAGGGTTTCTCCAAATTTCCCCAATTGCTTCTGCTCCTCTCGAAATTCTTTATAAAATTATGAAGATTAGCTTATGCTAACTTCAATCTTCAATTTGCTTCAGGCTTAGGGCTTGCGACATCTAGAGTTTTGATGGGTTTCAATTTTAAAGTTGCTGCTCTCCAAATTACTTCAAGAAATTATGAAGATTGGCTTTTACAATCTTCAATCTTTGCATTAATTGATGTTTTGAGTTTGCAATCAGTAAGGCTTTGTGAGATTCGAATTTGTTGTTGCTGCTTTTAGACTTATTTGAGATCTGATGGAAACTTGCTTCCGTCTTCTTTAATTCTTAGTTCTTTCCTGAGTCTAAAGAATGACTTGGTTGAAATTGGCTTGGTAAGTATATCAGCGTGTTGGTAAGTAGCAGGAATGTGATTGACTTGCAATTTTCCTTTGACAAACCGCTCTTGCACAAAGTTTAAGTCTATTTCTATATGTTTTGTTCTTGAATGTTGTATTGGATTAGCAGACAGTGACACAACACTCATGTTACCACACCATATGGTTGGCTCTACTTATGTATTTAACTTTAATTCACTAAGGAGATACTGGATCTACATGATTTCTGCTGTAACACTAGCTATGCTCCTATACTCTGCTTCAGTACTTGATCGTGATATAGTAACTTGTTTCTTTGAGCACCATGAAAATGATTGTTTTATTCCAATGTAAATGCAATATCTTGTAGTAGACTATCTATAATCAGGATTTGTAGCCCAATGAGCATCTACATATCATGTTATATTAAGATTGTTGCATGCTTTTAAGCTTAATCCATAATCTATTGTTCCCTTTAGATATTTCAAGATTCTTTTAACTACTTTCCAGTGTTCATCCTTTGGGTCCTGCATAAATTGACACACTTTGTTAACACTAAAAGAGAGATCTGGCCTTGTTATGGTTACATATTCCAGTGCACCAACTATACTTCTATATTTCTTATCATTATTGGTTCTCCCTATTTTTCAATAGATGTTGATTTGCTATCATTGATGTTGGCATTGGGTTTGCACCATCCATTTTAGCCTTAGCCAGTATCTCTAGGATGTATTTTTCCTAACATAAAAAGTGTTCTGAAATTGATTTCCTCTTAACCTCTATGCCCAAGAAATAGTTTAATACTCTAAAGTCTTTGATTGAAAATTGTTTATCTAAGAATTGAACGAGACTGTTGATTTCTACATTGCTGTTACCAGTAATAATCAAGTCATCAACATATATTAAGATATTTATAATTGATACATCATTAACTTTAATAAACAAGGAATTATCTGATTTGGCAGACTGAAAACTTAAATTTATTAATGTTGTTTTCAGTTTGTCAAATCAGACTCTAGGAACCTGCTTAAGCCAATATAAGGCTTTGTTCAATCCGCACACATAGTTTTTACCATGATTATAGCCTGGTGGTTGCTCCATATACACTTCTTCTTGCAATCACCATTTAAAGAAGCATTATTCACATCAGATTGTCTGGTAATCCAGTTCCTATGCAATGCTAAAGTAAGAAAAATTCTAATTGTTGTTGGTTTTACATCTGGAGAAAAGGTTTCATTGAAATCAAAACCATGATGTTGAGTATATCCCTTAGCCACAAGCCTTGCTTTATATCTAGCAATTGTTCCATCTGGATTTTTCTTTAACTTGTATGTCTATCTACATCCAATAACCTTTTTATGATCAGGTAGATGAACTAAATTCCATGGATGGTACATATTCTTTATCCATGGCCTTTTTCCAATTAGATCTGTTACTGCCTGAGCATATGTTTTTGGCTCGTCTGAAATTATTGTTGCAGTGTAAATCTATAGTTTGAAGATTCCACTCTTTGATCTTGTGATCATATGATGTCCAGTTTTAGTATGACTATTCTCTTGTGTTTGTTCTATTGCACTGGCTCTTGACTATTCTTGTTGTAAGTTTGAATTCTCCTAATTATCTCCTTGAATGATGCTTTGTATTTGACTATCATTATATGCAGGTGTTAACCCGCCTTTTGGCAAGGTAGTACACATGCAGATTTTAATCCAACATACTTCACGATTATCGAGGCTGATGATTCTAGAATGATGATTATGGGGCTTGGAAGTCAAGTACAGATAATAACATAAAGCCGGGATTGAACGGTGTTGGTAGATAGATGATGCAAGATACTAGAAATATGGAAATTAGCTTGGGAAAGCAAGGGATCAACATAGCTTAGTGGAATCAAAGGGATCGGCATAATTCAGTGGAATCAGAGGGATCGACATGACATGGTTGAACTCCACGGATCGGCATGCTTCAATATAGAGGAATCGGTATGGGTTGGCTTCTATAGAGGGTTCGGCATGGTTTAATGAAGAGGGGTTGGCATACTCAAGCAAACAAGGGATCAATATGATTAGTTAAACAAGGGATCAGTATGATTAGTTAAACAAGGAATCGACATGCTTAGTTGAACAAGGGATCGGCATGATTAGTTAAACAAGGGGTCGGCATGATTAGTTAGACAAGGGAACGACTTAGTTGAAGCGATGGTGGGATCAGCATAAATAAAGTGTGCATGGATTGGCATAAGTAGAAGGGCATGGGTCGACATGGCTTAGAAATATCCAAAAAGATCGACATGGTTGGTTATAAAAGGTGTCAGCATGATTAGTCAAACAAGGGATCGGCATAGTTGAAGCGATGGAGAGATCAACATAAATAAAGTGTGCATATATTAGTATGTTTGGATAGCCATGGGGTCGGCATGGTCGAAGAAAAGGAGGGATCGGCGTAGGCAATAGCAGTTGGATCGACATGGTCCAGGCGAGATGGATAGGCGTAGGTCAAGGCAAGATGGATCGACATTTTCCAGGTGAGATGGATCGACGTAGGTCAAGGCGAGATGGATCGGCCTGGATGATATAATAGAGGGTTCAGCATAGATGGAGATACATGGTTCGACATGGTTTACTAGTTTAGGAAGTTATGTTTCAATCCATAAGGAATGGATCGGCACAGCTTATAATAGGGATCATCAGAGCTTGATAATTAGGAAGGGATCGACATATGTCAGCAGCCAAGTTCGTTCTTACATTCAACAATCAATAACTTAAGCTCCTTTGGTCCAAATGATATGAGAATTGAAGGGCTAACGTATTTAAGCATGCAGAACCCACCATAGGGATCGCTGCCCAAGAATCATCCAATGAAGGGATCGGTACCGATCCCTTTTCATTGAGATTTGGACCTAGAGACCCAGATGGGGGGCCTATGTGAATTAAAAGGTCCATTAGCCGAATTTTCAAAGAGATTGGTGCACGTTTTCCCCTATAAATATAGCAGGCATGGCGTCAGAAAAGGGGCTTCTTTATGCTTCTCTTTATCTTCAACCTAGGCTATACTCTGCCAGTTTTATTCTTGAATTTCATGGATTTGTAACTGTAATCAGCAATATAAACTAATAAAAGAAAAATCTTTGGAGTGGATGTAGGTCGGAGTTAGCCGAACCACTATAAATCTCTGTATCTATTTTGTTTGTTTGCGAATAGTTTTAATTTTGTTCTTCATTTATTTCTCTTCATACTTCTGTGGTTGGATTGGATATTGGTGCTTTCACACAACTTGGTGTTGGTGGTCAATTTTGATGCCAACATTTTGGTGCTTTCACTGAGAAGACTTGCACCCGTGGATTTGGATGCCAGGAGCTTAGATTTTGAAGCTTTGATACTTGGATATAGGAAGCAATGGTGAGACAATCAATAAGGAGAGTGCTACTAGAAAGGAGCCACCATAGAGGGAGTCGGGAGGCTTCCTCAAGAGCTGGAGCTGATCAAGCATATATCTACATCACCAAGGATGAAATGGAAACAGTGATTAATGCTATGCAAGAAAGGATGCTGAAATGGCAGGAGGAGATGATATAGAATCTACTCTGACAAATTGGACAGGCTGGAGCCATATGAGCTGCTAGAATATAAAACCAAGGAGTTGGAATGATAGGAACTATTGGAGCTATGGACCAAGGAGTCGAGGTGGTAGGAACTGCTGGAAATGGAACTGGGAACATGGAAGTGGAGCCAATGGATGAAGGAGTGGGGCAGAGCAATCGGGGGCAATCCCTTGCCATCCTAGAGGGATCGGCACCGATCCCTGCGGAGGGATCGGCACCGATCCCCAAAGGCTAGAGGGCATGCCCCCGGGTCTGGTTGATCATGATGCTGGAAGATATGCGGTCAATCCTGTGGAGCTTGGTGCGAATCGGAATTTGGATGCTCGTCCAGAGGAATATGTTCCAGAATCCCCTCATGGACTGGGGAGGCAGGATGGAAATGATGATTGAAAACCACTTATGATTGCTGGAATAGCTAGAAATTGGAATCCAGGACTTGGAGAAGAAACTAGCGGGCATGGATTTGGATGGCTTTGTATGGAAATGGATATTGGTGATGGAACAAGAGCAGCCATCATTCGTCGCAAATTGGAGCGAGCTCGGCTTAAGGGCTCAGGTCGTCATCTCACGATCGGGATGGCATGAACCAAATAACTAATAATCAACTCTACAGTAAAAGGGCTAAGTCACTTACACATGTATGGGAACGAGGACGATCCCTAGGCATGCTCTGAGATGACAATGAACCGCCACACCAGGAGAGGCATTCATTGTAGTGTTTAGTTTTTGCTTTTGCTTTTGTTTTTCTTTTAGTACTTGGACTTAATTTTATTAGTTGAATATTTTTATTACAAAACTCACTCGAACGTGAAATTTGATATTAATAATTTTGAGCCCCAACTGAACAATCACATTTCGTCTCGAACAGCACTCGCCTCGAACGGCACTCGATCTCGAACGATCACATTTTGCCTCGAACGACCCTCGATCTCGAACGATCACATTTCGCCCCGAACGACCCTCACTCTCGAACAATCACATTTCACCTCGAACATGCACTCGATCTCAAACGATCACATTATGCCTCGAACAGGCACTCGATCTCGAACGATCACATTTCGCCTTGAACGGCGCTCGATCTCGAACGATCACATTTCGCCTCGAACGGCGCTCGATCTCGAATGATCACATTTCACCCCAAACGACACTCAATCTCGAACAATGATATTTCGCCTCGAATGGCACTCGATCTCGAACGATCACATTACGCCTCGAATAGGCACTCGATCACGAACGATCGCATTTCAGCTCAAATAGACACTCGATACCGTGTGATCATCATCAACCTAGGATGGCTACAAATTTGATTAACGATCTCGAACGATCGTTACTAACAATCAAGCAAGATCACTGATTTGTTCATAGGTCATCAAAGGGTTTTGAACATTGGACTTAAGGCAATTCAAAACACGCCTTCCTACCGTAAGGCATGTTTTGGGGGGGGGCAAATTGTTAATCCGCCTTTTGGTAAGGTAGTACACAGGCGGATTTTAACCCAACAGTGGCAAGGCAGTACATAGGTGGATTTTAACCCAACAGACTTCACGATTATCGAGGCCGATGATTCCAGAATGATGATTATGGGGCTCGGAAGTCAAGTACAGATAATAACATGAAGCCAGGATTGAACGAAGTTGGTAGATAAACGATGCAAGATACTAGAAATATGGAAATTAGCTTGGTCAAGCAAGGGATCGACATAGCTTAGTGGAATCAATGGGATCGGCATAGCTTAGTGGAATCAATGGGATCGACATAGCTTAGTGGAATCAGAGAGATCGGCATGACATGGTGGAACTCCAAGGATCAACATGCTTCAATATAGAGGAATTGGTATGGGTTGGCTTCTATAGAGGGTTTGGCATGGTTTAATAAAGAGGGGTCGGCACTCAAGTAAACAAGGGATCGGTATGATTAGTAAAACAAGGGATCAGCATGATTAGTTAAACAAGGGGTCGGTAGGATTAGTTAGACAAGGGATCGGCATAGTTGAAGCGATGGAGAGATAGCATAAATAAAGTGTGCATGGATCGACATAAGTAGAAGGGAATGGATCGGCATGGCTTGGAAGTATCCAAAGGGATCAGGATGGTTGGTTATAAAAGGGGTTGGCATGATTAGTCAGACAAGGGATCGACATAGTTGAAGCGATGGAAAGATCGACATAAATAAAGTGTGCATGGATCGATATGTTTGGATAGGCAAGGGGTCGGCATGGTCGAAGCAAAGGAGGGATCGGTGTAGGCGAAAGCAGTTGGATCGGCATGGTCCAGGCAAGATGGATCGACATGGTACACCTCTAGATGGATGTTCCGAGGACCACATAACATCTGCTCCCCTACCAACACAACACCAACCTACCTCTGTAACTAGATAGTACCGAATATGTCATCCCCCGGTCGTTACTGACCTTTATCCAAGAGCTTTCTTCGCATACATCCATATTAATTTACATCCCGAATGTCATAGTGGGAAGAAATATATCTAGAAGGGGATGATCATACCCTAATTGGGAATGACCCACTTAGCCTTACTGCATCTAACCCTGTTTTGGTTATTTCCAGTTGATGAGGCTTAAGGCAACGATTACCTTTTCACATAGCACATCTTCTTTCACTTTGAATGCCACATTGCTATTCCATATTCACACGCCTGATTTCTACAAACGTATAACTTCCTGAACTCGTATTTCTCGCTAAAGGGTGTTAAGCTAAGAGAAGGTGTCTTCTCCGCCACCAAACTGATATACATTATATAGAGATCACTTGATGTGATTGAGAATGCAAGGTCATACATTCTTCCATACAAGTTCGTTATGGGACTGAACGAAACCGAAGGTACTTTCCTCGACCATTACTAGGCGAGAAGTCCTTGTTGTTCTGAGATTTTTCATAAAAAAGAGACCGCTGCTACAATAAGTAAATCGGGAGTTTTTCCCCAATTAATCAACAAGTAGTCCTTCGCTATTATTCGTCTCGATATCTCCATCTTTAAACAGCTTTATTTTTCGAACACGAAAATTAGTTCGAAGTGGTTTTCGGATAGGAATCACCCAAATCAGATCCCGGTTCCTTCGAAATCCAATTATCGATAACAAAAATTGAATATGAGTATATAGGATTACTAAGTCTCTTTTCACTTTAATTCTTTTTGGATGATTTCAAAATCCCTTCTTTTTGTCCTAGAGTAATTCTAAGTTAATTCATTCTATTGCTTTGGATAATATTTCAAATTTCCTCACTTAACACTCGATCCAAATTCCTTAACTTTTAGGCGGGTCAAAAACAATGTTATTTAAAACATCGTTTATTGTAAACCCTAAAATCAATCTTAGCAAACATTATTGAGTAAATAGGATCATAGAAATCATTCTAATTTTACTCGATATCAATTTCCGTATTCAACAAGTGCTATGGGCGGAATAACGGTGTAATCACCTTTTAAATTCCACGAATAGGACGAGTTCCCTCTTCGGAATTTTAATACCAAGTATTGTCCATTTAAACAGATTTTACGTTAAATGTCACTTAAGTGCACAAGCGCATTTTTTCTAAAAAATTAATTTGGACTTAATACAAAATCTACTTAATGAAATCTCAATTTTCTTTCTTTATTTAGAAGATATGGATATAATAGTCTGGAATTTTCTTATCTCGAGAATTTCGAGCTATATTCCACCCTGT
This sequence comes from Allium fistulosum, assembly GCA_030737815.1. Classification (NCBI taxonomy): domain Eukaryota; kingdom Viridiplantae; phylum Streptophyta; class Magnoliopsida; order Asparagales; family Amaryllidaceae; genus Allium; species Allium fistulosum. The sequence goes on from CM060903.1 coordinate 603,207,769, forward strand.
ATGCTTGTTTGAACTTTTCGGTGCGAAATCGTGAACTACCGTTGCGCGACGCACCTAGTTTTAACTTATTTTTCAATATTTGAAATAATTTAATCAAATTGAACTTTGTAACACCCCGCATTTTTAGATAATTAAATAATCAAATAATGATGAACAATGAAAATAAACATTTTTTGAATTGTCAGAATATAGCCTCGAAATTTATACCATTGTGTCCGTGGCGATTTTCTGTTCAATTTTCATATATAACTTGTCGAAATTCGAGATAATACGAAGAAGTTACAAATTGAACAAGATATCAGAATAACGAAAAAAAGGTAGGTTGACCTATAGGTCGACCCAAAGCAATGTAAGGTCGACCCAAAAAGGCTTAAGGTCGACCCTCATAGTGTCTAGGTCGACCTATAGGTCGACCCGCATGTTGTAAGATTGACCCATATTTTTTTAGAGCCGATGTTTGTTTCGGTGACGATTTTTGTTGATTTTATGCGTTCGGAGCCGTACATTGATAGTTCTGATGGCTCCAAACGACCCTGTGACATGGTGGCTCCAGATTCAATCCAAAAATCCGATGGTTTGAGATCCCCAAACTTCACTATAAATAGGACCCTACGCCTAGCTATTTTCTCACAATCAGAATTTCTCTCAATTGGATTCATTGCCTGAGGCTAAACCCTAAATAGAAAATATTCCTAGGGAGAAGATCTTCTTAATAAAAATATTAGACACCTTAGAAGGGGATCTAGGAAGGCCGTGGAGCAAAGCTAAGACCATGGATAAAAGCCAAGGACGACTTGTGAGTGGATTTAAATTATATATCTTTTGCGTTTATGATATATTATCGTTAGATTCCCATTAAATATTTTAATTCAACATTTTTTCAGAAATTAGTTCTGTTAATTAGTTATGTTGAGACTGTAAATTTATATGAGAACTTATATTAAACTATTTATCTAGAAAGAAATAAATCCAATTAAACATGGATAATATTAGGCTTAACAGTTATAGAGAAAGGCTTAAGCCTAAAAGCAAGAAATTTACAGTAAATTATGCTAAAACGGGAGAAATAAATTACAAAAAGGGAAATCCAATAACTGATTTGGAAGTTAGTGATAGATTAATTGGTTGGTTTAGAAAAGAGAATACATTTCCATAGTTTAATATTTAAAAGATAACGATAACGTAATTACAAGAATAATAGAAAGGAAAAGGGAATTAGTGTAAAATAGAGACATTTATGTATTTTGCATTACCCAAAAATTAAAAAAACAATAATAAGAAATATCTTACAATTACAAGTTATTGTTTATAGCACCATTTAATATTTAAAACATGGAAATGGATTTTTAGCACAGTTTTTGTAACCAACCAAAAAGAATAGAACAACTTCCTAGAATAAAAGAAAACAAAGTGAAGAGTTAAAGAAATTAAAGAAGAAATCAAGTTAATTATTTGACAAGACTAGAAACAATAAACAGAAATATGCCTAGATCTGCATTTACTGCGCAGATAGTAGAATAAAAGCAAAACAGTTATTATGATAAGTAAATTTAGGACATTCGGACGTAGTCCCAAGCCAAGATTGTCATGTTATATAAGAGAACGAGACTAGAATAGAAAAGAGACATTTGCAATTATATTTATAACATGTAGATTATAAAAGAATATAGAAGTAACAATTGCAAGTATAATTATAACATAGGTTATAATTAGAGATAACAGAAAAGGCTTATTTTAAAACTTACACTAAGTTAATAAGCAAACATAGAAGAAAGGCCCATACCAATAGCATTCCCTTTTAGTCAAAAACTGTTGGTATCACAACAGTTAGGTGAGGCTGGGTAAGCTCATGTTGGTTAGGGTAAATAAGTAGCCAATAGAATTAGAAAAGTAAACTAAACGCATGATAAAAGATTAGACGTCGGGTCTAATAAAATGATAAGATGCGTTTGGAGCAACCCAAAGGATGAAGAGCCTAACGAAGTAGTTCATCACAGATTTCAGCACAGAAATAGCATGTCCAACTTTGTTAATTTGGGCTAGAAGGAAGTACGAGACTTCAACAAGACATGAGGATACTCTAGGATGGCCCTTTGGGGTAGGCATAACGAAGCTGCACCTCCGGAGGCAGGTCTGTAGATGTTCCATCAAGAGAGTATGCCTTGACTGCTTTTGCATTGCAGGCCTAACAAAGCGGACCTTTGTAGGCAGTCAAAATGTTGATGAATGGAGTAGGATATTCGTATGACATCATACTCTGACTTGCGAGTAGGTTTTAGTGGGCAGGACCCAAAAGGATAGTCGCATGCAAAGATCAAGCCATCATCAACCAAGAACGAGTTCGGGAAAGACTAGAGCTAAACCAACAGGCCAATAATTCTTTCACTATCGAGACATTGGATGAGGGGCGTAGCCAATTGGATGTTTAGAACGTTTGTAGTAGGGCACAGCCACTTAGCTCTTTAGAGGTCTTTTGATTAGTTGAGGGGTGGCTGCGCGGGGCCATAGCCACGATGTGAAAAGAGACAGACCAAGTAGAACATCTGTATTGTAGGCCTAATGAAGCTGTCCTTTACAGATATAGAAAATCCCAGACTGAGTTCCGTTTAAGGTATACCTTGTTGGCAGGATTCAGGGAGTAGACATAACGATTACGTATAGTCCTCAAAGTACGCACTGGATGGTACATTATGGATGTCCAAGCATTAGTATAGGGTAGTGCGGACGCAGTTTTACATTGTCATAGAAAATGACAGAACATCTGTATTGTAGGCCTAACAAGCTGTCCTTTATAGATGTAGTCATAGAACGCTCTAGGAGCTAGACGATGGAGTCCTTTTCGAGGAGGATAAAGACGGTACTATGGGTAGTGCCTAGGACCGATATGGTCATTGGGCATATAGCTTCATATATATTAGTTATTAGATTTTAATCTACTAGGTAGTAGATGGGTACGATTCATGCATAGAGGCGAGAGTATTATAAACCCAATAAACCTAATATAACAGAAAATGAAAATAAAACGATATATGTAGAATTAAGCTTAGAAGTGTATAATTTGTCCATTCACCAGAACTTTAGTTCTGACCCCCTCCTCATAACATCCTACAGGTTAGATAGGTGGTAGAGACTTTCCAGCTTTGAGACACTTGTTTAGAATGTGTTATTATCTTGGTGGGTATTTACTTACTATTATATTTTAGTCAGTTCCGCTGTAAGATATTTATTTGAGCTCTGATATATTTGTCCTTGCCTATTTGCAGGATACCAGATACCCAACTCGGGCTTCAGTGGGCTTAGAATTTAGCATTTTTGCAAAAATCCGGACCTAGTGGAATTCGGGTTGTTACATTTGGTATCAGAGCCTAGGTTTATGGTTTTTAGGAAGATAGTGAGTAAACGTATTTGTATTTTTGAATAAAATATAAAAAAATATTCTGTACTAAAATCTAAATAGCCCTTAATTATAGATTTTAATATATGGAAAGTTTTTAGAAGTACATTTGTGCATAGTTTGCTAGTTGGGTTTGGGATGACCCAACGGTTTTGAGCCCTAAGTTATTACCAATTTATAGTGTACAATAAGCTATGTTTTGAGAGAAGATTAGTACCCATATGTCATAAGAAGTGGGAAAGTTCCCTAGGGATAATAGGGAGAGTATTTTTATTTTTGAAGGAATAAGAGATTTCAGTAAGGAAATGAGATTTCCAAAGTTTAGGAAGGAGTATTCCTAGGGTAGTAAGAAGAAAATCCACTTTATGTCTAGCCCAATAAAATGAAACTTTTGGAATTAAAAAGTTGAAGAAACTATATATAATTTTTAATATGTTTGAGGAAGTAAATATTGGGTTTTTGAAAGAAGAAAAAGTGGTATGAAATTTAAATTGCTTTTTATATGATGTAAATTTTGTTAAAAGTGAAATTCTCTTTGAAGAATTATAGATCATGTATAGCTCGCTAGTTTCTTTGTAGGTAAACAAAGACTTTAAATATAAAAACCTAGAGTGTATTAAGTATTGAAAACATAGGTTACAACAATTGTTGTAATAGATGTTTTCGGTAAAAATAGAGGAAGCATAGATTATGACACTATTGTTATAGTAGGTGACTCCCAAAGGAAATGTTTTTACATAGCATATGGGATTTATTAATATTTATTTTAATTGAATCCATAAACCAGTATTTTTGGGTTGTAGTAACGGTGTTTTACGAAACATCTTTTTTGACCCAAAAAAATGTGTTTTGAAGATAATTTCTAAGTATCGAAATAAAGTGGTTTGTAGGTACACTTATTATTCAAATAAGTATATGAAAATGTTTTCTAGTATAAAAATATTAAAACAGTTTTGAAAATGAGTTCTTTTGAAAAAGAGATGTAAGTTAAATTAATAAATTTAGTTGGAAGTATCTTTTGTAAGTGAATATAGATTAAACATACTTTAATCTATTGGACTGAAATGAATAGTGATATAATTTTCTATGAAACCAAATCACAAATAAAGATGTTTTGTGCAAGTTATAAGGAATACGTGAAGGAGATGTACAATGTATGGAAAGCATCATATTTTGTATAGCCTATTTCGATAAATTATAAAATAAGTTTCTTGTAATTTCACATAAACATGAAATCCACTTTTAAAGGATTCGTAGAAGGTTTTAGTGTTAATGGTTTCTCATAAGAGAAAGTAGTTCCAATACATTAAGGTGTAAAGCCATTAGGTGTAATAAGAAGTGTAATAATTAGAGACAGTGTTAGTTAGATAGGATATTATAGAGAGCCATAGTAGGAAAGCTAAGCAATGGAAATTTCATAGTTTTCCATTGATTATACGCATTGGTTGCTTGCCTTTGTAGAAAGTCCCCATTTGTAGTAAATTAGAAACTCCTCCAAGGTTAGGTAATTGGAAGAGTAGGAAAGTTAAAGGATTTTTGATAGAATAATTATCTACTCCAGTTTTTGTAAATTTGAAAATCTATGAAATGAAGATGTTTTGAAAACATGTAAGGACATTTTGGAAGTCAAGAAAAGAAAAATGTTTTAAAGATAAGCAAGGCATGTTTTAAAGAAATATGGTTTGGTGAAAAGTAAACAAGTTTTTGGAAGATAAAAACTTAGTAAACAGTTAAATAAATAAAAAGTACAAAATATTGTTAAGGAAAGCTATAAAGGTCTTTAAAAGAAAAGGAGGAATAAGTTTTGAACTTAGAATTTGTAAGTTTTCTCCTCTAGGTTTGGGTATTTAAATTCAAAAAGATGTAAAGATGCAAGTCTAGAAAGATAAAATGTTAAGTAACCAAGTACCTTTGAATTTAATAGAAACTTCAAAGTAACACTTTTAAAAGCAAGAATTTTGGGATTTTATGTTTCAAAAATTTAGAAGCTTTAATTTTTAAAATGAAATGATAAATACTAAACCAAACTTTTAAATATGGAGTAGATAGGAATCATTTCCTAGGTATAACGGGAAAAAGGGAAAGGCTATGTAGGAGATAGCAGTGATTACTTTTAGTAGCAATAATAAAAGTTCCCGTAAAGTGTATAGGACACTAGTGAGAACCTAGGAATGTTGCTTTTTATGTGTAGACTATAGAAGAATAGTAAAGTGATATTAGTAAGATAGTAAGACACACGTGATTGGGATAAATAAACCTTAGTTGGGGAAAAATGAAAAGTAAAGGTGAAGAGAAAATTTCCCCAAGCTTAATTGTCTTTTTAGATAGAGACTGCATAGATTAAAATCCTTATTCATTGCTATAAATGAGACTTGGTTATTCCATTTTGAGTATGGAAAGGAAGAGATGTATAGATCTTATTCATCGTGAGTAATACAGCATAAGTTAGTAAAAAGTAAAAGGCGGTAGGAGAAGCATATGAGTTACTTGGACTCCTAGAGTCGGACCTTTCTATGTTAGAGTGGACATGATCCTAGGCCTCCTAGCCCTAGAAGATAGCTGTGTTTGGCTGCTATATTAAAGAAAAGTAAAAGCAGATAAAAGTAACTAAAAAACAACTAATTTAAAGAAAGCAACACAAACGTCAATAAAAATAAATGGGAATTCAAAAGAAAATTACATTTTACCATAAATTAAGGTAGCGTTTGGTTTGTTACTTTTAGTTTTGGGTTTTTTCCATACAAAAATGCACACAATGCATTTATATTGTCGAAAACGAACGATTTAGAAAACGAAGTTAACATACAAAATAGAAAACAACTTTTTTTTATTTTCCGCGTTTTGGGAAATAACACAAGCACATGAAACAATCCATTCTTTCGTCGTCCATCTATCCGCTTCGTCATCTCATCCGTCTTTAATTTATCCCCTCTGTTGTCCCTCTATTCTTCTCATATTTGAGGTACATACTGAAAACTGAAAACATAAAATTCGTTTTTAAACCAAACACTACCTAAGCTTGGGAAAAATTTTGAAAAGAAAAATTTTCTTATGTGAAATGTGCTTGGGAAGGTAAAATAGAGTTTTTTACATAATAGTGGCATAAGTTCCAAGTACGGGGAAAGAGGTGCACAAAAGTAAAACAGTAAACGTAAGGTTTTCCTTTCTACCTTATTTCTGACATGAGAAATCGAGTTCGGAAAATTAGATTTTTTTCTTCTGAAATTCGAATATTAAAAGTTGCGTGGTAGGATTTGGATGTAAAATTCGTTGAACTACACCCCTATTCAGTAGGAGTGTGGGAAAAATTGGATGAAAAACGTTTTGAGTTTTTAAAAGATTGCATTCATATAGAAATTGCAAGTATATTTAGGGTGTGTGCATTATGTTTTAGAATAAATTTATAAAGAAGAAAAGCATTCATATAGGAGGTACCACTTAGAAATTCATGTGCATGCATATATTTTATGTTGAACGACACTTTGCACAAGGATACGGATGGTCGCAAAATTGAATGTACACAAAATGGATGTGATTGATGCGAATTATATAATTTTACCCTTGTCGAATTTCAGGGATGAAATTTCCTAAAGGGTGGGAGAATGTAACACCCCGCATTTTTAGATAATTAAATAATCAAATAACGATAAAACAGTGAAAATAAACATTTTTGGAATTGTTAGAATATGGCCATGAAACTTATACCATTGTGTCCGTGGCGATTTTCTGATCAATTTTCATATATATCTTGTCAAAATCCGAGATAATATGAAAAGGTTACGAATTGAACAAGATATCAGAATAACGAAAAAAAGGGTAGGTTGACCTAGAACAATGTAACGTTGACCCAAAAAGGCTTAAGGTCGACGCTTATAGAGTCCAGGTCGACCTATAGGTTGACCTGCATTGTTGTAGGGTCGACTCGCATTTTTTTGGAGCCGATGTTTGTTTCAGTGACGATTTTTGTTGATTTTATACGATCGGAGCCGTACGTTGATAGATCAGATGGCTCCAAACGAACCTATGACGTAGTGGCTCCAAATTCAATACAAAAATCCGACGACCTGAGATCCCAAACTCCACTATAAATAGGACCCTTGGCCTAGCTATTTTCTCCCAATTATATTTTCTCCCAATTGGGTTCATTGCCTGAGGCTGAATCCTAAATAGAAAATATTCCTTGGGAGAAGATCTTCTTAATCAAAATATTAGATATCTTGGAAGGGGATCCAAGAAGGCCATGGAGTAGAGCTAAGACCATGGGGCAAAGCTAAGGACGACTTGTGAGTGGATTTAAATTATATATCTTTTACGTTTATGATATATTATCGTTAGATTCCCGTTAAATATTTTAATTCAACATTTATTTCAGAAATTAGTTCTGTTAATTAGTTATGTTGAGACTGTAAATTTATATGACAACTTATATTTAATTATTTATATGAAAAGAACGAAATCCAATTAAATATGATAATATTAGGCTTAACAGTTATAGAGAAAGGCTTAAGCCTAAAAGCAAGAAATTTACAGTAAATTATGCTAAAACGGGAGAAATAAATTACAAAGAGGGATATCCAATAACTTGATTTGGAAGTTAGTGATAGATTAATTGGTTGGTTTAAAAAAGAGAATACATTTCCATAGTTTAATATTTAGAAGATAACGATAAACGTAATTGCAAGAATAAAAGAAAGAAAAAGGGAATTAGTGTAAAATAGAGACATTTATGTATTTTGCATTACCTAAAAATTAAAGAAACAATAAAAAGAAATATCTTACAATTACGAGTTATTGTTTATAGCACCATTTAGTATTTAAAATATGGAAATGGATTTTTAGCATAGTTTTTGTAACCAACCAAACAGAATAGAACAACTTCCTTGAATAAAAGAAAACAAAGTGAAGAGTTAAAGAAATTAAAGAAATCAAGTTAATTATTTGAAAAGACTAGAAACAATAAACAGAAATGTGCCTAGATCTGCATTTACTGCGTAGATAGTAGAATAAAAGCAAAGCAGTTATTATGATAAGTAAATTTGTGATGGTCGGACGTAGTCCCAAGCCAAGATTGTCATGTAACATAAGGGAACTAAAGAGAATTCAATATCATAATAAAAGAAGACAGATAAGAATAGAAAAGAGACACTTGCAATTATATTTATAACATGTAGATTATAAAAGTATATAAGTAACAATTGCAAGTATAATTATAACATAGGTTATAATTAGAGATAACAGAAAATGCTCATTTTAAAACTTACACTAAGTTAATAAACAAACATAGAAGAAAGGCCCATACCAACAGCATTCCCTTTCAGTCAGGAAGTGATGGTCCCACAACAGTTAGGTGATGCTGGGCAAGCTTATGCCGATTAGGGTAAATAAGTAGCCAAAAGAATTAGAAAAGTTAACTAAACGCATAATAAAAGATTAGACGTAGGGTCTAATAAAATGATAAGATGTGTTTGGATCAACCTGAAGGATGAAGAGCCTAACGAAGCAGTTCATCACTGATTTAGCACAGAAATAGCACGTCCAACTTAGTTAATTTGGGCTAGAAGGAAGTACAAGACTTCAATGGGATGTGAGGGTACTCTAGGATGGCCCTTTGGGGTAGGCCTAACGAAGCTGCACCCTCGGAGGTAGGTATGTAGATGTTCCATCAAGAGAGTATGCCTTGAATGCTTTTGCATTATAGGCCTAATGAAGCGGACCTTTGTAGGAGTTAAAAGGTTGATGAATGGAGTAGGATATTCGTATGACTCCATACTCTGACTTGCGAGTAGGTTTTAATGGGCAGGACCCAAAAGGATAGTCGCAAGTGAAGATCAAGCAATCATCAACCAAGAACGAGCTTGGGAAAGACTAGAGCTAAACCAACTAGCCAATGATTCTTTCAATATCGAGACATTGGATGAGGGGCACAACCAATTGGATGTTTAGATTGTTTGCAGTAGGGAGTAGACAGAACGATTATGTATAGTCCTCAAAGTACGCATTAGGTGGTACATTGTGGATATCCGAGCATTAGTATAGACTAGTGCGGACGCAGTTTTACGTTTTCATAGTAGACGACGGAACATCTGTATTGTAGGCCTAACGTAGCTGTCCTTTACAGATGTAGTCATAGAACGCTCTAGGAGCTAGACGATGGAGTCCTTTTCGAGGAGGATACAGATGGTACTATGGGTAGTACCTAGGACCTTGCGGTCATTGGGCATATAGCTACATATATATCAGTTCTTAGGTTTTAAACTACTAGGGAGTAGATGGGCACAATTAACGCATAGAGGCGAGAGTATTATAAATCCAGTAAACCTAATATAATAGAAAATGGAAATAAAACGGTATATGTAGAAATAAGCTTAGAAGTGTATAATTTATCCATTCACCGGAACTTTGGTTCTGACCCCCTCCTCATAACATCCTACATGTTAGATAGATGGCAGAGACTTTCTAGCTTTGAGACACTTATTTAGAAAGTATTATTATCTTGATGAGTATTTACTTACTATTATATTTTAGTCAGTTCCGCCGTGAGATATTTATTTTAGCTCTGATATATTTGTCCTTGCCTATTTGCAGGATACCAAATACCTAACTCGGGCTTCAGTCGACGTGGATTTTAGCATTTTTGCGAAAAATCCGAACCCACTGGAATTCGGGTTCTTACAAACTTTATTACTTATAAAATCATCACAAATCATTTTAAATCAATATTTTTACTATTTAAAGTATATTTTCACTATTTCCATATTATAATATTATTTAATTCCTATTATTTTAATATTAAATTTTAAAATCCAATTTCAATTAAATCAAATAAAACTCAATTAAAACTCCAATTTCATATTTGATTTCAAATCCATCTTTAATTTCAACTCAAATTTCAATTTCAACTTCAATTTCATTTTCAATTTAAAAATCAATTTCAATTTCACTTTCGATTTTAGTTTCGATTTCAATTCCAATTCACTATTAAATTCAAATTCTATTTTACCTTAACTTTAATTTCAATTTCTCTTAAAAAGAGACTTATTTTTCCAAAGTATCTCATATCACCAAACTTGGGTCTTATTTAACAAAGGGGTTACTTAATCAATAATGATAGTAATTGATGTCCATATTAACATAACAACCATACAACCAAACACATGTCATTAACATATATAATAATGGGTGTTATACGATAAGTGTCAAAACATTAAAATGGATCATTCAACATATTCAAATAATCAATAAAACATCCATATCATCAAATGGTGATTATATAACATAACAATTAAACTTGATAATCAATATAATTCAAAAAGCGATGAAAATTTCTCACCTTCATATCCACTCCGTCTAACTTTACGCGAACTAGCGTGCTCTTTCCCGAACGTCTCATATTTTCTAATTTCCTTTCCTTTTCTCTTTTTTTTACGTTTTCATGGGCTATAGGGGAGGGTACGGCCTTGGGTAACTTAGGTAGGTGGGGTGAATGGGTTTTTGAGGTAGGTAAGTGGGTTTTGGAGGTGGGTATGGGTCTTGGGCCATGGGGTATGGGTCGTAAGAGGTGGGTAGGTGAGTGTGTGGCTCGAGTATGTGGTGATGGAGGCATGTATGGGCATTGGAGGCTCGGGTGTGGGGTAGTAGAGCTTGGCTGTGGGTTTTGGGAGGTAGGTAGGTGGTTGGCCGAGGGGGTGGAGGGATGGTGATGGTGTAGTGGTGCTTGGTTGAGGTGGTGGAAGGAAATGGAGAAAGTTATGGAAGTGGAAGAGAATTTGGATGCCATGGAAATGGAAGTGGAGAGGATGAAGAAAATGAAAAGAAAGTAAGGAATAGAGTGTGCAAAAATGAAGGAGTGGAGGTGCTTATTTATAGTTGAAGCTTGAGTGGGAAATGACCTTACTAAACTTCTCATTTTTTGTATTTAAATATACACCTTTACTTAAGCATGAAAAGAGAGATTTTACATGCATTAATGGTGATGTTAAAGATATGAATCATTACTCTCTTTTTTTTCCTTAGATTTCAAACTTAAAAAGAAGACTTTTGCCTTGATTAGACTTGCATTAAAAGGATTTGTAAGTGTGCATTAATGCTAAGCATATGTGTCACTAATTCCTTTAGATAGCTTTCTTTTCATACTTTATTTTGCTTCAATTCTTTGTGTAAAAGTTACATCTTGCATAAGATAAAAGAAAGATATGTAATGATGTTATTTTATTTGTTTACTTATACACACTTTTGTCAAATCATGCATTAACATTATTTTTATCATTTTTCTTCTATTTAATTTATACAAAGTGACATTTTGATTTTTTTAAGATGTAAATGAAAGTATTGTATAATTTGTAAAGTGGTATTATATAAGTTACAAAGTGCATATGATCATTCAACGTTGCGACAACTTGTTTTGATTAAAAAACAGTGTTTTTTGTTGACAAATTTTACAGTCAAAATTTGACCATTTTGTTAGCTATATACTAATGTAAACCAAACTAAAAAATGAACTTCTTACTTCCTTAAATAAATTTAAATGTGCCTATTCACATTATAAAATCATATTTAAATAATATCAAAATCTCCATTTTTACAGTGTATGTAAAATTGACAAAATGCGATAAAATCTGAACATTTTTGTAAAACGATTATAAGTGTTTGCGCCAAAATTGGTCACAAACCCCGAATGTTGTGAAAGCACCAGTGTATGAATATAAATCAACAATATTCACACACAAATCTCAAACCTAAGCAAACAGAGTATCACAATTCAGAAATAATGAACAGAAACACGGGATTTATAGTGGTTCGGCGATCTTGCCTACGTCCACTTTGAAGTTGATGATTTTATTGATGTTCACTCAATGATTACAATCTCTTCTAATGTAGTACAACTGAAATTATATGCTAAGTCTCAATCTAAGGTAGCGGTGGTGTTTTGGAGTAAATCTGGCAGGATCTGGGCGCTCTTTTGTACTTAGAATTATCCCACCCCCTTTTCTGAATGACTAAGGGCTCTATTTATAGGTGTAGGAGGCTGATATTTCGCCTAAAATGAGGAGAGACCAGTTCTGGTATGTCAGGGGGCCCACATGGCCGAAATCTGGAGATCCGGGCCCACTTTGGGATCGATTCGACCCTTGGTTCGAATCGATCAAGAAACCATCCAATCGAGCTGAAATTTGGTGTGTACATTCTTCATCATGTGCTTAAGCTTCTATGAAAATTTCATGGCATTTGGACTTGTAGAACTCGAGTTATGATCGATTCAAGTTGGTGTTTTTCGCTTCCTGGAGTCGTTCGAATCGATATGTTCGAATCGATTCGTTCGAATCGATCCTCCTGTATGCGAAGACTACGGCGTGGTGCGCATGCTTCGCATCGATCCGCTTCTCACTCCGGATTGACTGGGTCGACTCCATGTTCTTCGCCGCTTTGACTGGGTGGATTCGTGGTAGTGGATTCGAAGACATCCCTCTCCGAATCGAATGAACGAAGGTCTGTTCGAATCGATCTAGGTGTAAAGTTGATCGATTCGAAGTTGCTTCAAGCAGTGTGGATTCGAAGTATCTGCAGCTCCGTGGATTCGAAGTAACCAGGGGAAACTTCCATCGAGTCGAACATGCTGCCTTGGATGGTGGATACGAAGCTTAGCCGTCTGAATGGATTCGAAGGACCTTCAGTTTGATGGATACGAACCTGATGGAGGCGAGGCTACTTACCTTTCGATCGATTCGAATGCCGTGGTTTCGTACAGGGGTAACTTGATGAATTCGAACTAGTGATGTCTTGGATGGATTCGAACATGAACCCTGCCAATGGATACGAAGAAGACGATATCGATGGATTCGAAGTAAGGCAGGGATGATGGATTCGAATGATGGCTACACTAATCGATTCGAACATAGATTCTTCTATCTTGCGTTGATCATAACTTGAACAAACGGACTCGGATTGACTTGAGATTTGAAACGTTGACTCTCATGGCTTAGCTTTTCATGTCCTATCAATTGTAGCCCGATCCGGACTCGGACGAAATTCATCAATATCCATGGTGAACCTGCGATGCACAATCGTTGTTCATGACTAGTAGTCATTGATTTTCAGTTAACTTTTTGGTGTCACGGCCTTGCCAAAAGGCGGGATAACAATAAACATATTTTAAATCCTTAAATATACTTCTATTATCTTTATTAAGTGATTTTAGTAAAAATTAACTTTTCAAATAAATATTTAAACCTATTTATTTAAGCATTTATTTATTTTTAACAAAACTGAACTTTTGCTGATTTGTGATAAATCCAAACTTTATACTTTTTAATTATTAACTATAAGAATAAATAATTTCTCTATTATTATTTATTATATGTAAATTATTTATTTAAGTTTTTTATTTCTTTTAAATTTAAAATAAACAAAATCTCTCATTTTTGAAGTAGTGAAATTACGGGTCGTTACATTCTCCCCTACTTAAAAGCATTTCATCCTCAAAATGAAATCATAGATACTTAACTATAAAGGTCAAACAATATATGGAAAGGAAACTCTACTAAATATTGATAATGCATATTGTAACATCAATATGTACAAACAGACATAGATCCCATACCCCCAACCTGAGTGCGTACTACACGCTTGAGGTAAATACATAATCATAAGTCATCTATCAACATCAGTCAACCATCATATATCCAAAATATCATACTAGAAAACTAACCCCATATCTTACCGCGTACTACGTGTGAGAAATGCGGATTACAGATCTTAAGGCTGGAATAACACTAGGGGGGTGAATAGTGTTTTATGTATTTTTTAAATCCTTTTGAATTTTGTTCAATTTAAACACCAACAAATGCAATTCACAAACACAAATATAATCACAGAATCAGACACAGATGCAAATACTAAATAAAAGCAGTAAAGGAAAGAACACACCAGGATTTTATACTGGTTCAGAGTTATCCTACATCCAGTCTCATACAATCGTACGGATTTCTTATCAAAATAATCTCCCAGATTACACCCTCGGTTTCAAGGCTATGAGGTACACCCTCCTATATTCGAGTCCAGGGCAAACTCTCTTGATTTAACCAGGCTACAAGATCATCTAATTGATTTCCGGGGCTACAGTCACACCCAATTGATTTTAAGGCTCAACCGCACCTTTTATTCAACAGTTTGATTTACAAAAGATTCTATAACTCTGAATAGCACTGAGATCTTATGGAGAGAGTGGCAGAGAATCAAACAAGAGATAATCAAGTTTGATTCACTTGGTATTTTGGCAGAGTATAGTTTAGGATTCGTTAGAATAAATGTGGAAGATGAAGAGGAGAGAAAATAAATGAAATCTGATAAAAATTCGTTTAGAACTTACTGGTATTTATAGTAGAGCAACAGCCATATCTATTCATGAAAGGATACGACGAATAGACACTTCTTTTGAAAATTGAAATTTGAAAATAACGGACACCATGTCGACATGGGGGGTTGAGGTATGTCGACATGCTCAAGGCAAAATTGATGTTTTGATTTTCTTATTAAAATTGGTTTCCATAATTTGTCAAAATAATTTCTAAACTTTGTAAATATATTTGAATATAGTTTAAACATATAAAAGAGTTTAGAAAATAATTTTTAATACATATAATCTTAATATATAAAGTGATTTAAAATCCCCTTTTTTATAACTTTTTCTAACCTATCAACTCTAATCTTACTTCATTTTGAATTACAAATGTTACCCTAAATGTATCACTAATTCAAAGTTTTATATTATGATAATATTTCTTATATCTCTTATTCCTAAATTTCACTTTGATTCTAACCTAATCAAAGTGTCTAAATTTCAAATTATCTTATCTCCTTTATAAGTTGTAGAACTTACCCTTTTATATTATATTTACTCAAAGTCTCAATTTAGGCTTATCTTTTTCTATCTTATTGATAATAATTTTCTAAGTGTGCATTTTCTTTTTACTTTCTCTAATCACAACTTTTAGCTTCAATATTATCATCAAATATCTTATATTCAAATCGTGAATTTTACTTCAAGATATTTGTACTTAGCTTTTAAATCCATCAATTTTGATGATCATTAAATCATTATTTCTTAATAGCCAAATGTATAGGGGTATACGATTAAAGTTCTAAATTCTAGCTTTCAACTAATTGATTCTATATGGAATATCTTATAGTCAAATCATGCAATTCTAATAACAAGGTATTCATATTTTAGTTTTACTATGCTAAATTACAAACAATCCTTAATTTCTAACCCAAAATAATAATATCCCCTTTTATATTTAAAACATAAACCTAAGGTAAAATTATTTCATTTACCAACTTTTCTAAAACAAAATCATTTTTATAAAATTAACAAATACGCGCTCATATATAATACTCTCAACTCATTCTAGGGTGTTACTAACCCTATCTCTAACGAGTTACTCATCCTAGGATATTACTAATCCTATCTCTGATGAGACTTACTCCTATCAGGCTTCGGTGTTCGCCCAACCAAAAGCTCTGATACCAAATGTGACGGCCCATAATTCCGTACCCTTTGAGCAGACAATAAACCACACATGTATGACCAAAACTGAATGAAAGAATGGATTATCAAGGGTGATAAAGAAAAATAGACAGAACAGAATCTCACGTGAATGGAATAACATACAATATTGAACAATAATCTTTACAATGGAAACTTTTAAAATACATATATCAGAGTCTAACCTAATTTAGCTTGGACAGTTATAAACATCTGTCCTTATAATTGCTGACAAACATCAAACAAAAACAAACAGCAGCGGATAATAGAATACATCCATACGTAGATGAATATCTACAGCTCTCCTTTGCAAACTTCAACCGTCTTCAACTAAACCTGAAACTACTCGGGTCTGACCTGAGTATTAAAAATACTCGAATTAGGCTTGATAAACTAGCGTGAGAAAAACTCAATAATAATGACAGTGTCACATATTAGCCTTGGTAATAAAATCCTTTGAAAAGAAAGAGTATCTCATAAGACCATGCCCACACCTTCACACGGACGGGTTTTAATTACTTCTTTTGATTTGATGGGAGTGCACCAGATCTGATCGTTTTCCGGGATTACCTCTTTGATATTCTCATAAAATATGGACTTCTCACTTCACTCCATCGATTAAGGACACTTTTAGTAAGGCGGATCGGCGAAAAGTAGTACTACACTAGGTAGGCTATTCCCACAGTAGCTTTAAGTTCCGGAGATAGAATCGAATTGATATCTGCAACTCGTAGAGTAGTCTAGTAGCTTCTTTAAGTTGATATCAACACATTTGATATTATTTTTAATGACATATTTTTGAAAACATTTGCAAATAAACTTATTAATCTTAGCCGAAATGGTTACC
The DNA here is from genome assembly GCA_030737815.1 of Allium fistulosum. Taxonomy (NCBI): domain Eukaryota; kingdom Viridiplantae; phylum Streptophyta; class Magnoliopsida; order Asparagales; family Amaryllidaceae; genus Allium; species Allium fistulosum. The sequence continues at coordinate 603,224,551 of CM060903.1, forward strand.
CATATAGCGTTTCGGGGCTATTCATTACATCAATACAAACAAAACTGCAGGTTCTTATTGAAGAATGGATTTCCGTACAAATGACCAGGTGAAGGGACTACCTTCCGATGGTTACACCTCTAGATGGATGTCCCGAGGACCATAGAAAATTTGCTCCCCTACCAACACAAGACTGGCCTAACTCTCTAACTAGATAGTATGGAATATGCCATCCCCCGGTCGTTACCGACCTTTATCCGAGAGCACTCTTCACATACATCCACATTAATTTACATCTTGAACGTCCTAAAGGAAGAAATATATCTAGAAGGGGATGATCATACCCTAATTGGGAATGACCCTCTTAGCCTTGCTGCATCTAACCATGTTTTGGTCATTTCCGGTTGATGAGGCTTAAGGCAACGATTACCTTTTCATAGAGCACATCTTCTTTCACTTTGAATTCCACATCGTCATTCCACATTCACACGACTGATTTCTACAAACATATAACTTTGTGAGCTTGTATGTCTTGGGAAAGGGTTTTAAGCTAAGAGAAGGTGTCTTCTCCACCACCAAACTGATATACCTTATATAGAGATCTCTCGATGTGATTTAGAATGCAAGGTCAGACATTCTTCCATAAAGTTCGTTCTAGGACTGAACGAAACCGAGGGTACTTTCCTCGGCCATTACTAGGCGAGAAGTCCTTGTGACTCTGAGATTTTTCATAACAAAGAGACCACTGCTACAATAAGTAAATCAGGAGTTTATCCCCAATTAATCAACAAGTAATCCTTCATTATTATTCGAGTCAATATCTCCATCTTCAAACAGCTTCATTTTTCGAACACGTAAATTGGTTCGAAGTGGTTTTCGGATAGGAATCACCTAAATTTGATCCCGGTTCCTTCGAAATCCAATTATCGATAATAAAAAAGTGAAAAATGAGTATACAAGATTACTAAGTCTCTTTTCACTTTAATTCTTTTCGGATGATTTCAAAATCTCTTCTTTTTGTCCTAGAGTAATTCTAAGTTAATTCATTCTTTTGCTTTGGATAATATTTCAAATTTCCTCACTTAACACTCGATCCAAATTCCTTAACTTTTAGGCGGGTCAAAAACAATGTTATTTAAGACATCGTTTATTGTAAACCCTAAAATCAATCTTAGCAAACATTATTGAGTAAATAGGATCATAGAAATCATTCTAATTTTACTCGATATCAATTTCCGTATTCAACAAGTGCTATGGGCGGAATAACGGTGAAATCACCTTTTAAATTCCACGAATAAGACGAGTTCCCTCTTCGGAATTTTAATACCAAGTATAAGAAGATTATCTCTACGCAATCCAATTTAGTTTATTCATTTTGGAGATTGCTTAAATTTTGGATGATACTAATCTTCTTTTATTTTGGAAAACTTAATATAATCTTTTTAGAGCATCCGGGCTTTCCTTTCGATCTGTTCCACCCATCGCCTAAAAAGAGAAAACATAGGCCAGGTAAGTTTATGTCACTAGTTGCTCCATCCTAACCTTAGTTAAACACCTTGTTTTATCTTCCCAGATCTCACAGGTGGGACAAATGTACAAATTATTTCTACATACTCAGTTATTGGCTTTTATTTTGGAATTGATTATAAGGATTCCAAATTATGGTTTAAACGCTTAATTATCCTTTTAAAAACCTTCATAATTGATTCTAGGAAACATCGTTACATTTAAACCCTCTTTTAAAAAGTCATAGAAACGGAAGCAGAAAAGTGCTGTGGAAAGTGCTTTATAAGCTTATTTGATTTAAAAAACGTTTTAATATTTGAAAATTCATATTTTCCACTTCAAATCTCTTCTAAACTATTTAAATAGATTTATAAAATTTATTTCATATTTTTCTATAATTAAAAATGTCTATTTAAAAAGATTTTACGTTATGGTCACTTAACTACACAAGCGCGATTTTTCTAGAAAATTGATTTGGACTTAATTCAAAATTTACTTAATGAAATCTCAATTTTCTATTTTTTTTCAGAAGATATGCATATAACAGTCTGGAATTTTCTTATCTCGAAGAGTTCCGAGCTATATTCCACCCTGTATGCTTGTTTGAACTTTTCGGTGCAAAATCACGAATTACCGTTGCGCGACAGGCCTAGTTTTAACTTATTTTTCAATATTTGAAATAATTTATTCAAATTGAATTTTATTACTTATAAAATCATTACAAATCATTTTAAATCAATATTTTTGCTATTTGAGGTACTTAAATTATATTTTCACTATTTTCATATTATAATATTATTTTGTTCCTATTATTTTATTAAATTTTAAAATCCAATTTCAATTCTAACTTCAAATTAAACTCAATTAAAACTTCAATTTCAAATTTGATTTCAAATCAATCTTTAATTTCAACTCAAATTTCAACTTCAATTTCGATTTCATTTTCAATTTCAATTTCAAAATCAATTTCAATTTCACTTTCGATTTTAATTTCGATTTCATTCCAATTTCACTTTTAAATTCAAATTCTATTTTAGCTTAACTTTAATTTCAATTTCTCTTAAAAAGAGACTTATTTTTCCAAAACATCTCATATCACCAAAATTGGGTCTTATTTAACAAAGTGGTTAGTTAATCAACAATGATTGTAATTGAAGTCACATAACAACCATACACCAAACACTTGTCATTAACATATATAATAATGGTATAATACGATAAGTGTCATAACATTAAAATGGATCATCCAACATGTTCAAACAATCAATCAAACATCTATATCATCAAATGGTGATTGTCTACAAATAAAAATTAAACTTGATAATCAATATAATTCAAAAAGCGATGAAAATTTCTCACCTTCATATCCACTCCGTCTAACTTTACGCGAACTAGCGTGCTTTTTCTCGAACGTCTCGTATTTTCCAATTTCCTTTCCTTTCCTTTTCTTTTATCTTTCTCTTTTTTACGTGGTCATGGGCTATAGGGGAGTGTACGACCTTGGGTAACTCAGGTAGGTGGGGTGCATGGGTTTTTGAGATGGGTAGGTGGGTTTTGGAGGTGGGTATGGGTCTTGGGCCATGGGATATGGGCCTTAAGAGGCGGGTAGGTGAGTGTGTGGCTCGAGTAGGTGGTGATGGAGGCGTGTATGGGTGTTGGAGGCTCGGGTGTGGGGTAGTAGAGCTTGGCTATGGGTTTTGGGATGTTGGTAGGTGGTTGGCCAAGGTGGTGGAGGGATGGTGATGGTGTAGTGGTGCTTGGTTGAGGTGGTGGAAGGAAATGGAGGAAGTTATGGAAGTGGAAGAGAAGTTGGATGCCATGGAAATGGAAGTGGAGAGGATGAAGAAAGTGAAAAGAAAGTAAGGAATGGAGTGTGCAAAAATGAAGGAGTGGAGGTGCTTATTTATAGTTGAAGCTTGAGTGGGAAATGACCTTACTAAACTTCTCATTTTTTGTATTTAAATATACACATTTACTTAAGCATGAAAAGAGAGATTTGATATGCATTAATGGTGATGTTAAAGATATGAATCATTACTCTCTTTTTTTCCTTAGATTTTGAACTTAAAAGAAGACTGTTTTTTTATTAGACTTGCATTAAACGGATTTGTAAATGTGCATTAATGTAAGCATATGTGTCACTAATTCCTTTAGTTAGCTTTCTTTTCATACTTTCTTTTGCTTGAATTCTATATGTATAAATTCCATCTTGCATAAGAAAAAAGAAAGATATGTAATGATGTTGTTTTATTTGTTTACTTATACGCACTTTTGTCAAATCATGCATTAACATCATTTTTATCATTTTTCGTTTATTTAATTTATACATAAATGTATATGCAGAATACATAAGTTACATAGTTTGTAAAGTGGTATTACATAAGTATTACATAATTTTTATCATTGTATATGCAAAATCATTTTTCTTTTATTTCTTTTATTTCATTTTTATCATGCATTAGCATGTGTGTTGCATAGTTTGTAAAGTGGTATTACATAAGTTACAAAGTGCATATGATCATTCAACGTTGCGACAACTGGTTTTGGTTGAAAACAATGTTTTTTGTTGATAAATTTTACAGTCAAAATTTGACTTTTTGTTAAGCTATATATTAAAGTGAACCAAACTAAAAAATGAACTTCTTACTTCCTTAAATAAATTTATACACATCGATTCATATTATATTATAAAATCATATTTAAATAATATTAAAATCTCCATTTTTACAGTGTATGTAAAACTGACAAAATGCGACAAAATCTGAACATTTTTGTAAAACGATTATGAACATATTTATAAATCCTTAATTATACTTCTATTATCTTTATTATGTGATTTTAATAAAATTTAACTTTTTAAATAAATATTTAAACCTATTTATTTAAGCATTTATTTATTTTTAACAAAACTTAACTTTTAATGATTTGTGGTAAAATCCAAACTTTATACTTTTTAATTATTAATTATAAGAATAAACAATTTTTCTATTATTATTTATTATATGTAACTTATTTATTTAAGTTTTTAAATTCTTTTAAATTTAAAATAAACAAAATCTCTCATTTTCGAAGTAGTGAAACTACAAATCATTACAAATTTTCCCTTGGGCCATGTAGTGTGCACTTTGAACTATGATATGCACCAAATCAAGATCTGGATTAACAATAATAGCTAAGTTCTTATTTTTAGATAAGGTATTCATTGCTGCAAAAGAACCAATCCGGACTTGGAAATTTCGGATTTGCATTTTGTAATACCATAAATTGAGTCCATTACAAACTCATGCACATTCACTCACACAAATAAATGAAAATTTATTTCATTCATTTTAAATTCACAGGCCCATGAGAAATATAAAAAAAGAGTTCTAAAATTCTTAACACCTTTAGTTCCAAATTTAAATACACACACACACACACAGATGTGTGTGTGTGTGTGTGTGTTGTTGCATCTTTTAACAGCTTAACACATACCCATACATTGTCGCACACATGCAAATATACTCACAAACATGCACACCCTGCTGCACACATATGCACTCACTGAAACATAGCAACACGACTATTTATATACATGTACAAAGGCATACACCACACAACCATACATAAATACACTCTGCAAACACGTAAAAGAAGTTTCACTCTCTAATTACAATTAAATGCTATACTTTGTTTGGGGTTATATGGCTATAACCTTGTGCGAGAGCAAAAAACAACATTCATTACAATTGACCATTACAAGAAACTTTTAACTTCCACTGACCATTGCCATCTAAACAAGTCCAATATTTTGGTTTTTAAAGGATGTAACTCAATCTAATTATACAACAACACAAAAAGACATAGAACGAGGCTAATGACCTAATAAAAACGAAGAATCAAAATTACTATATTAATATTATCCAAGGAAGTTAAGATTAGCTCTTTATTATTTTTTCAATTTTTTAAAATGATATTATTCTTTAATAAATCAATGCGGGCTTTTATTCTTTTAAGGAACTCTTTAAAACTCCAATTTTTATTTAATTTATAACTAGGACTAAAATCCAATTAAAACTAAATAGAGAAATAACATATATTAAATCATCCAAATATATACTAATATTATTAAATACACGTTGATTTCTTTCAAACCAAATATACCAACATGTTATTGTGTAAACAATATCAAGTAAAAATCTATTGTGACCCTTATAAAAAAAATCTAAGATTATTCTAGTTTAGTTTACAATTAAGATGTCTATAAATTAAATTCAAATAAAAATATTAAGTGTTTTTGCTAGAATAAGTCTAGTTATATTGCATTCAAATTATAAGTGTATAATATTTTTCTTTTTATGATTACAAAAATAACATTATCGTCATTAAAGATATTTTTCTTTTTTAAAAGTTCTATAGTATTCAATTTTCCATGTAAAATTAAACACTTATGTATTTTTACTTTAGGTGGAACACTAATTTCCCATATGTATTTAAATATTTTCAATTTAGTTCCCAAAAAGTTTATAAAATTATAAAAGGAATAAGATGAATATTTCTTACTTCTGTCCCAACACCAAATTTTAATCTCTTTCTCATTATCAGTCACACAATAATGCAAACAGTTATAAAGTGTTATCCACTAGCGTACGATTAAAACATAATTCCCATGGAAAAATCAAATTTGGTATATATATTTTTGATAGCAACACATTCCTAAAATTACTAATTTCATAAAGTTCATTAAATTCTATTCTTAGAGGAATTATCGATATCCAATTACCATGACAAAAAGAGGTATTATTCCCCAAATATACCATGTTATTAGTTCATAATTTATAAATAACATAATTTTTTATTATTGATCTCCAAAAAAGAGAAATGTTATTTAAATTATTAGTAGAAATATACTGTGTATTATATATACCATTATACTATTGATTCGATATTGTTTCTTTTTAAATTAAATTCTCAATTTTATTAGTAAATTTCTATATCCATTTACCTAATAAGGATGTGTTAAAATTATGTAAATTTATAATACCAAATCCTCCCTTATCTTTAGATTTAAATATTATATCCTAATTAATTAAACATTTTGTCATGTTATTAGAATTATCACCACTCCATAGAATATATCTTCTAATTTTATCAATTTTATTTATTTTATCAATTACCCACTCTGAAAAACGATAAAAGGACATCCAGTATATTGGTAATGTTGATAAAAAAGAGTTAATAAGGTTATCCTACCCGCCCTTGATAAAAATCTATCATTCCAATTAGTTAATTTATTGTTAATTTTATCTATTATCAATAACCAATTGTCATGTTTGAGCTTAGTTGGTCCTATTAAAAAAACCTATATATTCTATGGGAAATTTCATAATTTTACAATTTAATGTACAAGCGACTTGATTTTCTATCTTACCTTCATCATTCAAAACCAATATAGAACTCTGATCAAAATTTATTTTTAAACCTGAGAGCAACTCAAAACTATATAATATAAACTTGAGTCTTATAATATATCTTGGTAAATGAGAAGAAAATAACATCATACCATCCGCAAGCTGAAGAATGGAAATGCCATTACTCGTAATTTCATTACTGATATTATATAGGATCCCATTTCTAGTGGCTAGTTTGATAATTTTTGCAATAATGTCCACAACTAGATTAAACGAAAGAGGTGATGATGGATCACCTTGCCTAAATCCATGTTTTGATTGAACTTTGTTCCATAATATACCATTAACCATAGTACTTGAATTTCCAGTTTAGGCAATGACATAATCCAACCCACCCATCTAGTACTGAAACCCTTGGCTAATAATAACCCATTAAGAAAATATCAATCAATTGAATCAAAAGCTTTTGCAAAGTCAAGTTTTAAAAGTGCACAAGTGATGCTATTTTTACAACAATGGTTAATGAATTCTTGAACTACTGATACTCCATTTATAGTGTTTCTACCTTTGATAAATGCATTTTGGGTAATATCAATTAAAACTTTCATTTTAGTGTTTAATCTATTAGCTAGAAATGATTTTGAAAGAACAATTTAATAATGAAATAGGTTTGAAATCTTTTAGCTCATTTGCACCCACCTTCTTGTATAACAGGTTACATTAGCATAATTAAACCTACTCAATTGTAATGAACCATTATAAAATTCATTAAAGATATTAATTAGGTCATATTTTATAAAACACCAAAACTTTTCATAAAATTATATGGGGAACCCATCTGGACTAGGTCATTTATCATTTGGCATAAGTTTTATAGTTCTCAAAATTTCCTCTTCTGCGAATGGAGCTCTAATCCATCTAAATCGTTTATTTTGACATTTGGATATCATTCGCCCCATTTAGCTCTAATCTTGTGCTTATTTTTAATTCAAAAATTCCTTTATAATAATTACTAAATGTCTCATTTAACTTATTTTTGTCAAATATCTCTACATTATTAATTATTATAGAATAATGGTATTACCATGTTTTCTACCATTAGCTACATTATAGGAAAATTTGGTATTCATATCACCTTCATCCATCCATTGAATTCTAGATCTTTGTTTCCACATTACTTCTTCTTGTGTTGAAATTTTATGTAATTCATCCTTTAAATTTGAAAGCATGTTTTTTTCTAAAATATTTAAGTTCTCGACTTCTTCTATTTTATTAAACTTTAAAATCTCGTATATTAATTTATCTTTTTTAGTTTTAATACTACCAAAACATCTTTATTCCATTTTTTAATAAAAATTCTTAAGTTTCTAATTTTACTTACAAATATTTTAGCTATATTTCTAGAAAATTTATAGTTATACTTATCTAATGATAACCATTAATTTGCAATTAATTTTAAGAAATTATTCTCTAATAACCATATTTTTTCAAATCTAAATATTTTACTTCTATTAATCTGATATTGCAAAACAAAATAATTGGACAATTGTTAGAGTAAATACTCGGAAGCCCAGTCACTTTACAAACTAGATATTTATCTCTATTTCATCACTATAAAAAACCTATCTATGGGCCATCGATAGGTCATCTCTTTTATTTGACCAAGTGTATTGTCTATTATTTAATTGTAATTCATTTAAATTTCTATTGATAATGAATTGGTCAAATTCTTCCATAGTAGGAAAATCACTTTCTCTAGGCGTTCTTTCATCTAGAAATCTAGTAACATTGGAATACCCGCCCGTCACCCAAGGACCTGGAGCGAATGCTCTAAACTCTAAATACTCACTCCATAGAACTCTACGATCTAATTTAGAGTTCGGTCCATAAACATAAGTAACATTTAAGAAAGATCTATCACCAAGATTAATAAAATTAAATGTATCGAATGAGATTTAATGATAGACTGAAACAGTTTAACACGGTTTTCTTTCCAACCTACCATTATCCCTTTAGAGCTATCCCTAACAGGTAAATGAACCTAATGACTAATGTAAAGTCCCCTTAAACACCTATAAAGTCTATAATCAGAGTGTTCTATTTTTTTTTCTTATAATAAAATAATATCAATGTTATTACCTTTAAAAATGTCCTAATTTACTACATTTTCCTAAATCATGTAAACTCCTAACGTTCCAACTGATGTATCTCACGATCCAAATGATCTAATCTACTCTATTTCTCTACTCCTAATATACTTAGTATCTATCTGAATATCATCAAAATAAGTCTCGAACTCCTAGCTAAATATAACATATCACTAGTGGTTAAATTACTCAAAGCATATGAAGTATATGTACTACCCAAAAGTAAATACGTACCCGAGCTAGAGTTATCAGAAACTCTAGTGGTCGGTCTATGAAGTTGAGCTCTTCTCCTCATCGATCTGGACGCACTCGAACTAGATCGAATGTCAATATATAGCATCAAAATAACTTCTCTAGTGTCTTCTCTACTCGAACTAACACCATCTTCATGCAAAAAAACCAACTGGATCAGCACCCTTATCATGCACATATTCATTTTATCTTATATCTAACTCCCATACATGCACAACTGTACCCATATTTTCCTCTTCCATATCCGGACCCGCTTTCTCCCCACATTCAAACCCAGCTACACCCACATTTACCATTTCAACACCCAACCCCATATTGTCCCCGCTCTCAAACCAAAAGTTAAAATATGAACAACATAACCCTTTTTATCCTCCATATTCACATGCAAGTTTGCTCCGCTCTCACCTATACTTCAGAACCTGCACTGGTTTCATTAACATCATCCAAACATTTGATACAACAATCATCCCTTTCTTCCTGCGTACTAAGAACAGAATTTAAATTAATATAAAAGTTGTGCATATCGAATGATAAAACGTGCACAGCCACCATTATTTTTATATAGAATCTATTCTTTTATTTTTAAAATACCATTTATAAATCTATCTCTTTTATTTATAAATCTATCTTTTTTATAAAAAAATCATTTATAAATATACCACTTTTATTTATAAAGTAACATGTATAAATCTATCTCATTTATTTATAAAATAACATTTATAAATTTACCTTTTTATATAACATTTTATATAAAACGTTTCATAACAATTTATTCCAAATTATTTCCATCTTCTTTTAAAATAGAATCACTTTATTATAAAAGGTAAATTCCTATTTATTTTCCTTCAAATAAACATCAGTTATTATAGCAACTTTTATTTAAAAATAAATACTTCTTAAAATAATTTTTAAAACATTTCCATATAAATTAAAAGAGACTATCAAAAATATTGAAGCAAAATAGAGAAGTTTGAAAACTATTTCTAAATGAATTCAATCAAAAATCACAAGTCATATTTAAAATCATTCTTCGAATCAAAAACCATTTCCAAAAAAAAACAACAATTAATAGTATTTCCAAAATACTATAACGAGGCACAGAGTTACCATAATACTTAACCAATGCTACTATTACATTTATTACAAAAAGGTTCACTTTTAATATATATTAATGTCATATCCAATATGGCCAACTACCAAACTTTTAGCATTCAACAATTTATGTAATAAGTATATAACTGGAATTTAAAATCAACAATGATGAGGAATCTGGGTTCCTCTACAATATTCCTGTATTTCATTTTATATGTCATTCGCTTTTCAAAGCGGAAATTCAACCAAACCAAACAAATAAATGATTCAGACACAAAAACAATAATTTATATAGAGTTCATTCAAAGGTGATTTAACTCACCAAAATTCAAGTTAACGCTTAAGCATTCCAGTTTGATCTTTTAGCTCAAAATTTCACTTGCTTCAAACTTGACGAAATCAATTCTAGTGCGTAGATAAAGCTCCTACGAGCGCAACGCAAGAGACTGCATTTCAATTGGTCCTCGTACGAAGAACTTATTCATTTTATAAGAAATTGGATTAAAATTATAATTATTGTACTTTGATTACTTAATTAACTTATTAATATCCCACCTTCCCCAAATCAAATGCATGACCATGCACTGATTCAATGATACACATAACCCTATCCTGGCGATCCTTCTCTCCTCGATTTCTTCCTCTTCACTCAATAAAAACTACCATCACCAATTGCAACTCGCTTCTTTTCGCGTGCACATCGCAACCCACCCATAATCGCCAAGCTTTGTCAAGTCTAGAGAAGTGTGACCTGAAGCCACGCGTGCTATACCCCAATTTTCCTTGATCAATCTTAGATGATGAAACTTAGCAGGATGTTGCTCCTCGATATGATAAAAATGATGGTGCACTCTGTTTCCTTCATCGACATGTAATGATCCAGAAATTTTGAACGTTTGAAATGTGAATATTTAATTGAGTTTAAATATTCGAATGATGGTTTAATTTGAAATTAAAATATCAAAGTGAATTTGGTAAATTAATTATTGAATTTAATCGTTAAATCTGGATAAAAATTTGAATCTTCAATTTTAAGCCTGTTAAAAATAATTTCAAGGCTTAGGAAATTTATATTGATAATTCTGAAGATAATAAAAGTTTCGGAATTGAATTTGAAACTGTTTTGTTCAGTTTTTAATTATATCATTTAAATCGATATTTGAAAATAGCGTTCCAGAGCACAGTCTTGGAATTTGACGAAACTAGTTCCATTGGATCCGTGATATTGTATTATTATCGGATTTCAATTTTCGTAATGTTTGGAGTGATCGTTTGGCCGTACGATATATAAACGCGCTGATATAATATAACGAGATATTTTTGAATATAAAAATATAAATTTTTAATCAACTTTTCAATACCGACTTACTTTTTCTCCGCAAAATCACGTAATTATGTTCCCTCTGTTCTTTCTTTTTAAAAGTATACCCATCTCATTCAAAATAAAAACAATGGCCGCAACCCTTCTGTTTAAAAGCAATTGAAACATCTTTCATCAAAATGAATTCAAATTCGTTCGTTAACAAGGAAGCGTCGTTCTCGCCCAAATTCTCATTCGAACAACGACAAGCTGAAGTTTTATTTCCTTCAAATCGAAAACAAATCGCGACATAAAAGTGATCGGGGAAGGCACTCGCGTACAGGGGGGAAGTCGAATCTCATGATTGAAGGTGGCGTGCGCGTTTGGGGTCGCGAATCGAGGCGGAGCTTCGCGAGTGGGCGACGACTTGGGGCTCGATTCGAGCAGCTCGTTTTGAACGAGGAGTTCGACAGTAGATGAAAGAGCGGCAGCAGGCGAGTGGATTCGCGAGCACGAGGCCGCGTTCGAGCGTAGGGGTGCTCGACATCGGATTGGGGTCGTGACGAGCTAGGGCACGTTTTCAATCAATGTTGGGATTGTCTTCGTGTGGTCGTCGCTGTCATGGAGGATAGTTGACTCTGGAGTGTCGCGTTTGGGCGCGTGTGCGTGGTGGGTTTCGCGTGACGGCGAGGCCTAGGATAGTGGAGGCAGTGTGGTAGTGTCGCGATAAAGGCAGTTGAGGGCTGAAGGTATTTGATTCTTGTTTTCAATTCAGTTTAATCACACACATATATATATATATATATTATAGAAAAGAAATGAAAGGGAAATACTGGTTTGATCTTTATAGAGAAAATGTATACATATGTATGAATCACAGTAGGTTTGGCAAACAAATTTATTATTTTCAAAATTTTGGATATATATATATATATGCAGTTAGAAAAATATATATATATGAATTTTTAAATGTTGAAAAGTTTATGTACGATCTATTAACTCTCTAGTTATATATGTATGTATATGTATAGTTCAAAAGAAAATTTGGTTTAAATTGAATTTATAATTAAGTTATTAAAGGAAAGTTAGTTTGAAATTGAAATGTTTAGTTAAGTAAATTTATTTAAAAGAAATTAGTATAAAAGTCAAATTTCAAATTTTAAAATTAAAATCATTGTATAATTGAAACTTATCAAATTAGAAATGGAGTTGTTCGATTTAATTCGAATATTAATAAATTTATATAATGTCTGTTACAAGGTCGAAAATCGAGAAATAGCTGGAATGGAAACAGATTGCAAAAATTAAATGCAAAGGTGAGATCTTCTCACTCAGATTTAAAATTGATTTTTGCGGTTATTGATTGATTGCTTTTTGGATGTGATATTAGATATAGTAGTATATATATATAGCAATATATATATATATATATATATTGGCATATGTATATATTGTAGTTGTTGATTTCCCGCATTGTATAGCGGATGAGACCCTATTGCGCCGTTAGTAAGCGGATGATATTTTATAAATCCCATATACCGCGATATTCCACCTCGAAGTGGAATTGGTATTGTGCTAACATCTGTGGATGCAGGGAAATAGTTTGGAGGGATCCAACTGGATTCCTCAAATTGTTTGAATATTATTTCATATGTGAATGATGTGATTTATTGATAATCTGTGGATGATTTATTGATAATTGAAATTGTGAAGGCTATAATTTAGCCAAATGTATTTTTGGTATCGTTGGAGACCAGAAATGAATATAAATTGGATTTTTAAATTTAAGTGGAAAATTTTAAATTAATTTATTTTTAAGAATTGGATTTATTTGAAAGAAGGAATTTTTAAGGTATAAGAATTGATTTTTGAAATCTTATTGAATAAATTCCAAAATATGGGAAAAGATATTAATGAATGAGTTTTGAATAATATTGTTTCAAAAGTTGAAGAATTCATTTAAAAAATCAAATTTTGAATAATTTGGAAAGAATAAGGGAATTTATTTAAAAGTGATAAACTTTTAGAAAATCAATTTGAAATTGATTTGGTATTGGAAAATGAACCTTTGAGAAATCAATTTGGAAATTTATTTGGAATTGAAAATAAATTTAGAAATCAAATTTGTAATCAATTTGATAATGGAAAATAAATCATTGGAAAATTTATTTGAAACTGATTTAGTGTTTGAAAATGAATTTGGAAGTCGATTTGCAAATGGTTTGTTATTTGGAGATAAACTTAGAAATAAATTGCAATGTTTTGTTCTATTGAAATAAAACTTAGAAATCAATTTGTAATTGATTCGATATTGAAATAAAATTAGAAATCAATCTGGAATTTGATTTTGGGGTTAAAAGTGAATATTCGAAAATGTAAATTCAAAATGGAAATTATGATTTTTTTTAAAAAATAAACGCTGATTTATTTTTAAAGTGTGAAAGTAAATTTACGGATTTGGAACGTAAATTTTAAATAAATCGATAAGGATTTATTAAATTGGTTTAAATGGACCATTTTGAAATGGAAGTGTATTTTCCTTGAAAAACCGAGTATATTCCAAAGTGGCTTTTAATATATAAATTAAAAGTTCTAAGTGGATTTTTAAAAGAAATATTTGGAAATATATTCCGCGTAGGGAAATTGATTTGAAATTTATTTTCAAAAGTTGAAAGGTGAAAAGTGATTTGGAAATTATTTCAAATGGTTGAAGTATAAACCATATATCGAGAAGATATTTGAAATTTAATAATTTGGGAAAATTATTGGATGATTGTTGTGAATATTGTTGATAGTTAAATCATCGACTATCAATATTGCCTTTGAAATGACACTTGATTTGTTTTTAAAACAAACGCTTACTATTCGGTTTAGCCGGGAAAGGACCTTTGTGTCAGATAACCCATTCCGAATAATAATACGACGATATGGATCGTATTGAAGACTGGTGGTGAAGACCGGGTGTTTGTGAAAACGATAGGATGACCTATTGATTGTCTCTGCACCGTTAGCTACGGTATTGAGATTTCCTTTGTGATGGGAAGCTTTATCGGGATTGTGAATATCCGGATTGCAAGGGCTTCTTTGGAAGTGCCTTCGGTTCTGTTCGAACCCGGAACAGACTTGTATGGTTACGTGTCTGACATTACGTTTTGAGATATAAAGCCGATTTCTTTCAAATACATTTCTGTTGGTGGCGGAGAATTTATTCTCTTAGCTTAACACCCTTATCTAAGACGTACGAGCTCAGAGGTTATGTAGTTGAAATTTATCAGCGATATATTCCCAATTTGGTAATGTGGCATGCTGAGTGTTGCTGTGATGATGATCATTTATTTGATCATTTGTGATCAAAGCACGGCTTTGTGAAAAAGCGTAGCTTTGTGGACGAGACTTCATCAGGGCCTCACAACCCGGAAATGGTCGAAATAGGAATGTTGCGGCAAGGTTATGAGGGTCGCGCCCTTTAGGGTATGTCATTTCCTTCTGGAAAGGGGTGGTATCATGGTATGGAGCCCAGATACTTACTCATGTGGACACACATTATTTATTATGTGTGATGTTGGTTACCGAGCGCTCGGATAAAGGTCCCAAAGGACCGAGGGATGACATATTCGTGAGTTACCTAGTTACAGGGGTAACCCGGCCTTGTTTGGTAGAGAGCAGTTTGTCTCTCGGGACGTCCAGCCAGAGGCGATCTCATTCGGCAGTAGGAAAGGAAGTTCCTTAGCCTGACCATTTATTGGAAATCCATTTCCCACTACGGAACTTGTACGATTTTAGTTGTATTACCTGCTATGGAATGTGGCGGTAACCTGCTATTGAACATAGTAGCTATAGTAGGCATACGATACTGGTCGTATGCTGGCTAAGATTAATATTATACTTTCGAAAATGTTTTCCACACTAGACATTAATAATAATAATCCAATGATTGGCGTAGTAAGCATCTTTGACTATCATAGGGAGAAATCTCCTCCAATTCTGCGTTTGCATTGTGTGTGTGGCGGGAGGTCTTATGGTAGTTTCATTTTCCAAAAGCATTGCGAACTAATTTTATTTTCTTTGTGAAAATAACTGTTTTACGATCTCACACCAATCACCATGACTGACTCAGAGTTTATTGTTCCCTTCTAAACTCTGGGTGCCCATAATTTTCCACACGGGCAGCCTGGAGTTATTTTTATCAGGATATTCTGGATATTCTGGAGCTTTGGGGATAAGCTGGATGGCGAGACGTACTTTCGTACTTATTTATTATTTCCGCTGTGTATCATGTATGAGGACATGTTTATATAACTGTCCTTTGTTGTATTGAGTTGTATATTGACTCTGATGATGTATTGTATAACTGATATAGTTCTTTGTTTAAAAGACTAGTGATTAGCTATTATATTTTGTTCCGCTACGAAATGTGAGATTCTGATATTGTTTCTGTTTCTGTGTTTCTGTTCTTTCTTTTCTTTTGTCTTCTTCTACCCCTTCTTTTTAATCCTAATGGTTCGGTTTTCCGACATTTGATTGCGCGACATTTGATACAATGGACGTATTAATGTCGACTTTCGGAAGTCGAAGAATCGGGTCCTTACACAACACCCCTAGCTTCTACATGTCGTAACCCTAGTTTGGCCTTAAAAGTCAATCTCGACTAAACTTCACCGCACTCAACAAACCCAATAAAGTCCGAAGCCCTTTCCACTATAAGTTCAACGGATCCTTCGATTTCAATTTTCGTTAATGGAAGCTCAAGATTTTAGTTTTTCAAGGAGACGGCTTGGTTTATTTGTTTAACGTAAAGTGAAATAAAGAAAGAAAAGGAAAGAGGAAAAGTGAGAAAATAGGTTAAGTTTTAGGTTATTATGTTTTAAAATTCTAGCACTTCGCTACATAGCATTCTATTCCCGTACGAATTGCAAACGATAAAAATAAAAATACGATCGTGCATAATAACGTGACATGATCCCAAAATAAGGTTATCTGTTATCTTATTCTGTGAAATTGGAAAAATACTGATGTTTGCTAAAAAATACATCAAACGATAATTTAAATATTATCAAATTAAAAATTATGAAAAAATCCTATAAATTAAAATAAAAATACATCATCAAAAATTAAGTCGTTTTACTAAAAATTGATTTTCTTATTATTTATCAAATTCGAATCAAATTTGAATATATGAGTAAGTTAAATATTCCCATTCGAAACGTTAAAATTTTTGGATCCTTACATATACATACATGTGTATATGGTACGTATATTATATTATGTAATATAAACATAATAATGAAATAAAACTTCCATTACAAATAAAATAAAATATTGATTTTATTTAAAATAAATTTAAATAAGATCTAAATACATATATACTTCATAGGATAAGATCCGAAATGGAATAGTTTTTTTGAAATTTACCCATTTACCATGCTGCGTGTTGGTCCGAATCCAACAATGATCTTAGAGCCCAATAGCCTATGAAGTATAAGTTAGTCATCTTAGGTTTAATAAATTAAGCTTACCCATCTAGTAGGATGCTTAGAAAAGTAGTTTCTAAGTGAGGTTGGGTAATCAAGTATCCTGCCCTACTTGGCAAATAACCTGACTCGAAAGGTGAAGTGATCCTAAAGGTTGTCCCTAACAAAAATGGCCCAATTTGAATTGGGCCTTGGGCTAATTTTCAAAATTGCTTTGGAGTTAAATAAAATTTAAAATTTAAAAGTTAAAATTAAAATAAGAAATATATTATAAATGTTATAATATAATTTTCAAAAGTGTTTTAAAATTATAATAAAATTATAATACTAACAAGATTAGTAAAACAGTTAAATTAATTAAATAGTTAGTTAACTAAACATATATGTAAGATATATTATGATATATGTTACATCGACTTGAATTGTTTAAGGAAATGTAAGTGTGAGAGTGTGTGTGTGTGTGTGTGTCTAAAAGAATTTTGATATTAGTAATATTTAATTAAAATTGTTTAATTAAATAAATTAATTAAAAGTTAATTAATAAATAATATATATCTAACGATATATGTGTAAAACTATAAGTGTTATAGCATACATATTCAATTTAAAATGTTATAATTGAATAATATAAAATTAGTTAAAATGTTAATTAATTAAATTTATTAAAAAAGATTTAATTAATATAATGCTATAATTAAATTATAGTAGTTATGTAATAATAAAACCTATATAATATGAATGTATAAATTAAAGGTGGAACATTAAGAAACACTAAATAGACTTAAGGGGTAAAAACATACGTACAATACGTATATCTTGATCACTGACATGTCTGACACTTAAATCATGAGGGTATTTCATAATAAATACACTATTCCATAAGTCAATATCACTCTATTTAATGTATTAAATATTGTGAATCTTTAATATAA
The DNA here is from genome assembly GCA_030737815.1 of Allium fistulosum. Taxonomy (NCBI): domain Eukaryota; kingdom Viridiplantae; phylum Streptophyta; class Magnoliopsida; order Asparagales; family Amaryllidaceae; genus Allium; species Allium fistulosum. Next base: position 603,242,620 of record CM060903.1, read on the forward strand.
AGTTGCCATCTACCATTTATATGTTAAGAAATTACTTGCATACTCTCTAATTGTTAAGCAAACTCAAGCAAAGGTTGTTATGTGTAGTATTATTCATATATAGAATAGATGATGTAGATAACTATATGTATTTGTTGAGCAAACTCAAGGTACATAAACTATACTTAGGCCATTGTAAAATGGTAGGTATGAGTGAATAATCTCTCTCAATTTGTTGAGCAAACTCAGGGTTGAAATGAGATTAGGACAAGGAACCACAACTAGGAGTTGTATATGATACAAATGATAAGAAGTATCCATCATTTATAAGGCTATGACTTATTAATTAAACTCATGGTTAAAATCCCAAGACAGACGAGTCTAACACCTACTAGTGAAGTCGCAATACTTCTATGTTTCATCTTAGGGTTTGGAGAAGCATAAAAGACTAATGGGAGCTTATTAGTAAAATGAAACATAAGGTTTAACCTTATTAATAATATAAGAACATCTACTATAAAATTGTCTTGATTCAATAAGTTAAATCTTGTAGAAAAATGTCTGTACCCAAGCTATTTTCTAAAGATAAACTCATTGGACCTAAGTACCTGGCTAAGAGCGATAACGATAGCATTAACTTATGAACGCCTTTAATCGTTGACAACTACACCTCCAAAAGAACAACTCGTTGATGATGCAGACCCGAACGAAGACTAACTTACGATAAATCAGTTTTGGACCTAGAAATTGCCTAAGTTTTTATGTTGTCTATGTTAGATAAGTCGTTGCAGAGGTAGCACGAAAACATATATGTCCATTAAATTTTTGATAGTCTCAAAGCTCTATTTGGTGAAAAGTCATGTTTCGAAAAGTACAAACTTACGAAGAAACTATTCAATACCAAAATGATCAAGGCATGGAAAGTAGACGCTAATGTTTTAATGATGAAAGGTTATATTGATAGGCTTGCACAGTTAGATGTAGTAATAAGCAATGAGATGCAAGTATATTTGATCATTGGGTCTCTTACTTGTCGGTATAAGTTGTTCATACTAAACTATATATAAACCAATTGAGCATAAGCCTCATGGAGCTCCTCAATATGTCAAGTTCGATCGAGTCTTCGTCTAAGGATCAAGGGGATGTATTTGCTATTAAGGTGAACACATCATCTTCAAAAGGTTCGAAGAACCGAAAAAGGATTAAGAAGAAAAATAAGAAGATCATTGCTGTTGACAAGGGTGAATATCATCATTGTCAAAAGAAGAGTCGTTAGAAATAGAATATTTCGAAGTACTTAAAGATTGTTAAAGAGAAGAAGCAGAATTGTTATGATGCTCGATCAGGTATATTAATGACTCAAAATTGTTTTGCAATCAAAAAATTAACTTAGTTTTAGATACTGGATTTGGAACTATCATCTGCAATTTGTTACAGGGGCATAGGAACATGCATCATGTGGCAAAGGGAGAGATAAGGCTTCAAGTTGCTGATTGATTTATAGTAGATGCAACGACAATTGGAGATTTTCATTTAAGTTTGTCTAATCGATTAGTTTTGAAATTAAATAACCACTAATATATAAAAGACTTTATTATGGGATTATTTCTGTGTCTTGATTATCTGAGATTTATTATATTTTTATAATGCTGATAATGCTATGAACATTATTTTGGATGGTAATAAAGTCTGCGATGGTATTTTAAATAATGGCATTTATACGATCAGTACAAATTATGTTTGTTAGTGAGTAGTTCTTCAAATAATGATATAAAAAGTTTTGTCTTTGGCAATATAGCCTAGGTCATATAAGTAAGGAATGGTTACAAAAGTTTAAAACCAAAGGTTTTCTACAATCATCTAATTCTAAATCATTTGATACGTGTAAGTCATGTCTCAAAGGAAAGATGACTAAGTACCCCTTTACTGGGAGTGATGAAAGAGTTGATGAACTCTTAGGTCTCATATATAGTGATGTATGTGGCCTGATGCCTGTAGTTACTAAAGATAACCATTCTTAATCATAGCCTTTACCGAGGATTTCTCAAGGAAGGGATAAGTTTATCTTACGAAGAAAAAATCAGATGTCTATTAAAAATTCATTAAATATAAAAATGAGGTTGAAAATCAGGCAAACCAAAAGATTAAAATACTTCGATTCAATTAAAGAGATGAGTACATTGGACAGGAACTCCAATAATACTTAAAGAAAATGGTATTATTTCTCAGAATACTCCACCGTATACTACGCAACACAATGATGTTTTGAAGCAGAGGAGCCGAACCTTATTAGATATGGCTTGTTGCTTGATGAGTAAGGCCAAGTTACCTCTGTCCTATTGGGGATATGTGCTAGAAACTATAGCATATATGTTGTATTTGATGCTCACTAAATCTGTGCCTAAGATACCATATGAGATTCGTTGTGGGAAGAAACCCCAACATAAGTATTTCAAGATGTGGGGTTGTCCAAATAGAGAAATTCAAAAGTGATGTCCAAGCCCGTGGTCACAGTGTTGCCTCCTCACAAGCCCTCGATCACCGAGCCAACCTTGTTCGCTTAGAAGAACACAAGCCCGGCTAGCTTTCCAAGTGCTACCTCCGCTCCCACAAAGATCACTTCCAGCCACCACCCGTGGTTACCTCTACTCCCCGAACTGAGAAAATTAGGTTGAGGACTTGGGAGATGAGGCTTATGTCAGGAATGTTGGTCCAAATAAACTCAGGGCAAGAATGGCGTTGTGTAAATTTACAGGATATCCCAAAAACTCAGTGGGATATATTTTCTACAGTACAAAGGAACAAAATATTATTGTTTCTTAGTATGTTGTCCTTTTGGAAAATTAATTTCCGTCAAAAGAAATTAACACTAAGGTTGAACTAGTGGGAGAACCAAATTCATCTGTACACAAAGACATGCAACCTATTAGAAGGCCTAGTAGGGAATCTCATGCACTAGAGAGATACTACAGCTTTCTCATGGACCGCAAGAAGGAGGATTGTGTCTTGGATGACAACACTCCTCTATTATTCCAATAATTATTGCAGAGTAAAGACTCTACACTTTGGCTTAGAGTAATGAAATACGAAATATTAGGTGTTGATGATGACAAAACATTTTCACCCATAGCAATTCTTAAGTCCGCTCGGATAATGCTAGCCATTGTTGCATTCTACAATTATGAAATATGGCAAATGGCATAAAGACGGCATTTCTAAATGGTGATTTAGGAGAGATAACTATATGTCGCAGTCCGACGGTTTCAAAGTAAGTGGGAGTGAGGGTAAGCCTGGCAAGTTGTTGAAGTCCATTTATTAACTTAAACAAGCTTTAAGGAGTTGGAATAAGTTTTTTTAATAAAGTAGTCAAATGGTTTGGTTTTTACCCGAACATAGAGGAAGTCTGTGTATACTGAAAGGAATATGGCAATGCTACCATGTTCTTGCTACTATATGTTGACGATATTATGTTAATTGGCAATTAAGTTTTGTTATTGCAATCAGTGAAAGCCTGGCTAACTAAGAACACCTCCATGAAGGATTTGGGAGAAGAAGCCTATATACTTGGTATAAAGATATATAGAGATGGATCTAAGAGGCTGTTGGGATTGTACCAATCCCTATACATAGATACCACACTGAAAAGGTTTAGTATGGAGGATTCCAAGTAGGAAAATGTTTCAATGAAATTTGGAATTTTTTCTTTCTAATAAGGACCCTCCTTAGACTGATGAGGAGAAAGAGCATATGAAGTGGATACCATATACTACGTACTAGACTAGACTAATCTTGATACTAATCTAATCCTAGAGAAAAGTGTTGGATAGCATAAAGTGTATACTAAACTATTTAAGAAACACTAGGGACCTATTCCCGATATGTAGGAATAGAGACCTCCTTATGAAATGGTATACTGACGCTAGCTTTCAGAGTGATACCAATGATAGCTGGTCAGTGTCAGGTTATGTTTTTATGATTAATGGTGGGTCTATTAATTGGAAAAGTTCCAAATAGGAAACGATAGCTTATTTTACGATGGAGGTCGGGTACACCACCCTCAATTAAGCAGCGAAAGAAGCGGTCTGGATACGCAAGTTTTTAAGTGAGCTTAGAGTAACTCCCGATACGGATAATCCAATGATATTGTTTTGTGACAACAATGCAGTGATGCAGATAGCAAAGGAGCCTAAAGCACATGGAAGTCATGACATATTCTTTGAAAGTTCCACCTAATTAAATTATCCTTTGAGAAGAAAGAGGACATGATACAAAGGGTTGATACTATGGAGAATATAACAGATCCTTTCATGAAGGGGCTAGCCCCGTCTATTCTCATCAAGCTAATCAAAGGGATAGGATTGAGATTTCATAACTGGCCCTAAGTGCAAGTAGGACTGATAGAGCTTGAGGTATGCCCTAGAAGAAATTTTCTAATGAATTGTAAATTATTAACTTTGTAACAAAATCTAATTCAAAATAAAGATTTTTTCTTTTTGTTTTATGCCTATTGAAATGCTTATAATTAATTGATTATTTAATTTAGGTATATTTAAAAGAAAATCCATAATTGGTGTGTTTCTTGATAGTAATTACAATTGTTATAATCATGAGTATTTTATCACAATATAATAAGAACATCATTTTAAATATTTCTTGTCAAGATGTATCGAGACAGGATATCAATGCATTCGCCGAGACTAGAGTACGTAATGTTCTCTAATGGTTGGGTATTGTATTACTTATGACTGCAAGGGCACCAAGGGGTTACATACTGGTAGTTATTGGATGATACGGAATGAATTAGTTGATAGTTTTTTGTTGGTTAATATAACTACAATCAAATAGAAAATATCGATGTGATAATATTATATAATTCCCTTAACTTGAAAATATTATTGAGTTTTAATATAGAAACTCCACTTTGATTATAGTTAAATCATGGCATAGGGTTCATCGATTAACTATATTTGGGTTAAGTAGAAGCATTGGAAGTGAAAAGCTATTCAGTAGAGGATTTGTCTCCTCGGGTGTATGAGCTTAGTGTCATGGTCAACAGAAGTCAACTCAAAGTCAAAACCTTTAGCCAGAGTAGTTTGATTAATAATAATTGTTATTGTTGAACCAAGGACTTTGTATTTGAAAACAAGGTTGAATACAGACAATATTGGAATTTTGACCATTATCAAATTCCATAAGTCCTAATGTGATATAGTTTTGACAAAGAGAATTGGTGTAGATAATTGTCACTATTGGGTACCACTTAAATAAGTAAATTTGAATTTTACCTAAGCTATTTAAGTGATAAATTTGGCCATTATGTCACACCATAATCTAAGGCAACATATAAATGTTAATATTCGAATTCTTTGATATTAATCACTTACCAAATTTACATCTAAGAGTCACACAACCAAAACGTCGAATACTCCAACTACCACCTGATTTAATTTATTATATTTTCTATTAATTAATTAATCAAATTAATTATTATTTATGAAATATTAGTTATAAAATTTCATTTAATTTTTGTTGATTGGTATTAAAATAGTGTGTGTATATGCACACGTATTGATATACAATATCGATGTGCATTTGAATTCGATTTAAATGCATATTTGGTGATCGTGTTTTGAAGCAATTTGGAGGCCCGGATATGGGTATGGTCGGCCATGTGAGCTGAAGTGGGATTGAATATTGATTCAAAAGGTTAGAAATAGTAAGAGGAGAATGTGGATTCAGATTTCCTTTTTTGCTTCTCTGCATCTCAGGTATAAACACCTCAAAACCCATTTTTCTACACATTAGAAAAAGAATTTAGCCTCCTCTATCATATTTTTGGCCAGCCTCCCCTTCCACTATCCTCCATAGTTTCAAGCAAAATAAAATACAAATAGTATATCGGTAGTTGCTGCTTTTAGTCTGGTAGCCGTTCTGGACGTTTGGATACTAGTTCTAAGGAGTTCATCAATTCAAAGCTTCAATGTGTTACAACTAAGCATTAACTTAGGTAAATCTTTCATTAATATTTACATTTCTAAATAATTTTTTTTCATGTTATATATGTGCTTAGATATTCTATGAATTATCACGAATCCACATGTTTCCATGTTGTTTGCATTAGATAATAATATATATATATATATGTATTTAATTTTTTTTATATTTGTAAACATAAAGCCCATGGCTGCAAAATTTAAAAAAAATTTGAATTTTATAATTTTTAAAATGATTTTTTTAAAATGATTTTAAGATATTAACATAATTATATAAAATACGTAAGTATTATTATTTTATTTTATGTACATTATTGTTTTTGGAAATCATAAAAAAATTATGTATAAATATATGTGTGTGTGTGTATTTAAACCCATATAATATATATATGTATGTATGTATGTATGTAAATTTATTTTTAATATTATACCTAATTTTATATAAAGTAAATATATATTTACATTATAAAATATACTTAAAATAAAAGATGGAACTCAGCGCACAAGGCTCTCGTACGATAGCGGACTCTGAGGAGGTCGATAATGTATGCATCTTTTCCCTCGCATTGCGAAGAGGCTATTTCCGGACTCGAACCTGGGTGCCCAAAGCACCATGTAGGTGACCTAACCGTTAATTTAGTACCTTAATCTATGCCTAACTCCCCCTTAATCTATGCCTAACTCCTAACTACCCTATTTCATATTTCTCCCCCTTTGTCATCAACAAAAACTTACTCCCCCTTATTCTTGGACTTCAGTACCTGTATTGATAAACTATACAACAGAATATATAATATATAGAGTAAGAAATAATGATACTTATGAGCATAATAAGTTAATTAAAGACTATATTCATTTCAGTGTATATACATATATGTTTCACACACCAAACTTCCAACCAAATAAAATCAAACAAATTATTTCAAACAAATCAAACAAAGAAAATTAAACGTCACGAGGGACATCTACCCATCCATCTTCTCCAAATACAGGGTCTGCTTTAATTGCATCCCAATTCTCATTGTCATTGGTGAGAGAGACAGGAGGATGTGCTTCATTATCATCCTTGTGTAGAGAGGAGATCATCCATCGTATTGCATCAAAATGCCTTTCTTGCTCCTTGATCATCTGCATTTGACTCAACTCTAAGTGACGCTGGTTTCGTAGAATAAAAGAGAGAATATTCTTGAATGAATTGAGTTTTTCTTCAAGATTTTCAGAAAGATTGTGAATAGGATTGGCCATAATTGAATTAGAGAAAGAAATGAAGGATATAGATAATGAGAAATAAATTTCAGTGAAGATTTCTGGAAGAAACAGGTATATATAGGTGTAGAAATTCGTTTGAAATGAATACACATTTGGTAGTTATTCAAATTTCAAATTCAAAATCAATAATCACTTTTGACCAGTACATGTCGACATGGTCTTCTAGGGGATGTCGACATGGGTTAGTGAAAATTTATGACAACTTTGATTTTGTGAATAATTGTGTATATGTATATATTTATATAATATACTAACATTTATTCTAGAGATAAGATAAGATAGATAACAGAAAGGAAATTTCATTTCATTACGATAATACAAAGATTAAGCATAATGAACTATACGAACATTTGAAACAAACAAACTAAGACAACTACAATAAGATACTAAAAGATAAAACTAGTTAGAAGATAAAGATGATGAAGATAGTCCAAGTTTCTTGCTGACTTTTGAAAAGAACTTGTTCATCTTGTAAGAAATGTTATCCAACTTCTTACTAACGGATCGTTTTAAAACCCGTTGACTCTCCACAATTATCTTTTGGTTTTTGAGAAGGGTTTTGTTGGAAGGATTGGATGGATATTCAATACTTTCTAGAGATGTTTCACCTTCTTCTTCTTCTATTTCTATTTCATCCCTTTCTTCTTCTTCTTCCTCTTCCATTTCTTCATGAGCCAAACGCTCTTCCTTTTCGGTAAGGGTCTCATAAGGTTGAAAAACATATGGGATTTTCATGAGGGAAATGTTTGAGATATTAAAAACTTTTCTTGAAATAAATTCTTCTCCTTTGAAATTTACTCCAAAATAGTTGAAAATCCGAGTAAGGTAAATTCCATGATATAAAATCTTTTCTCCCATTTCCAAGTTTTTAGGATGAAGTTCATCCAAAATAACTTGCACCCAATTGATATCATAATTTCCGAAAATAGCAAAAAGTGCTTTGCACACTTTTGAAGTAGGATTGTTAAAATTTCCCGATCTTGGGGTCAAAGTATGTTGTAAGAGAAGATTGACAATTCTTGCTTTAGGACGAAAGTTTCGATTCTTAAATTCAAAGTTTTCATCTCCTTCAAAAATATGATGAAATGTCTCACAATCATGTTCATCGATTTGAAAACTAGAAAGATCCATTCCCGTGCTTTTGCAATTGAGAATGGTACTCAAAAGATCACAATTCAAAACAATTTGAGTGCCTTTGACACTACTCCAAATTTCATTCTCATTTCCAATATAAAAACCACGGTTTAAATTAGCATAGAAGATTTGACAAGATTAGGATAGCAAACAAAATCATTTTGAGAAGAGTCAATAAGACTTAAAACACCATTGTTTGCAAAAAGAGAATCAATTTCATAAGAAGAAAAATCTTGAAAAATAGCAAATTTTCCGTAATGGACTTTGGCATGATTAGCATAATTGATGTATGCTTTAATTGCCTCCGGATCATTGAATAATTGCTCTTTAATTTTTCTGGAAATTCTCATGGTTGAGGGGTTGCTTGAAGAAGCCATTAGAGTAGAGAGTAGAGAGCTTGAAGATATGAAGAGAGAGTTTGAATTTGAAAATGAAAGTGAAAAGATATGATAAAAGATGGTGAATAAATAGACTTTCAAAGGACATATTCTCTGGTCAAAAGGTATCTTTTTAGAGAATTAAATGAAGTGAAAAGGTGGAGGGAAATTCAAACATTTGAATTCAAAATTTGAAATTCAAATTCAGGTAGGCATGTCGACATCATGGTAGGGGCCATGTCGACATGTGGCTTTGAATTTTCATGACATGATTTTTCCTAAGTTATCTAATATACATATATATAAATATTATTATTAATGTCTATATTTCTGAAATATTATTATACTTATAATATATTTCAGAATGTGTCAAAAATAATAAAAATAATAATAAAAATAAAATAATAGTAAAAAAAATAAAAAAAAATTTAAAATTCAAATAGCATATCAATTCAAAATCAATCAATCAATCAATTCAAAAACAACCAATCAATTCAAGCATGCAATTTCAACCAATGTATTATAAACGTGTACCTTTTTCAGATTCCGTGTCTTTGGTATTGACTAAATCGAGAATTGCTGTGAAACACAGATTTGAATTATCTTCCTTCTGTTCATCGTCGCTGGAGGATGAGTCAGAGTCATCTAGAGTAGCAGTGAATGCACGTTTCCGTTTCTTTGCAGAATCATTGTTTGTAGGAAAGTTTTGCTTATCTGGATGCGGACAGCCTCTTTTGATATGACCTGGTTCGTCACAATTGAAGCATTTGATAAAGTTTGGTACTGTAGTCTGATTATCGGAATTCTTAAAGTTGTTTCTCTTGGAACTATTCAATTTTCTGTACTTCAGGAATTTTCGAAAATTCCTGGTCATAAATGCTATCTCTTCATCATTATCACTGTTTGAGTCTGATCCGTCGATTAGTGCATTGAATGCCATTGATTTCTTTTCAGATGCTTTGCTTTCTCTTCTCCCGATCATTTGAACTTCAAACGAGATTAGATTTCCAATCAATTCTTCTATCTTTAAAGTACTGATGTCATTTGCCTCTTCAAATGCAAGTGTCTTTTGATCCCATTCTGGAGTGAGAAAATTTAAAATTTTTCTGACTATATCTTCTTTCGAAAATTCCTTTCCCAAAGATATTAAAGAATGCACAATATCTTGAAATCGACTATACATATCTGAAATAGACTCATTAGTATTCATTTTAAATAATTGAAACTAATTTGTGAGCATGGAAATTTTGGTATGTTTAACTTTGCTTGTTCCTTCGTGAGTTACTTGCAAAGTTTTCCAGATTTCATATGCAGACTTACAAACTGACACTCTATTAAATTCATTTCTTTCAAGTGAACAAAACAGAATATTCATTGCTTTAGAATTATTTTGTGCAACAGTCTTTTGCTCAGTGGTCCACTGTGCGGTTCAGAATATTCAGTTTGTGTGATATTCCAAGCATCTAATCCTACAGATTGTAAATATATTTTCATCCTACATGCCCAATATGCATAGTTACTGCCATTAAAAAGTGGTGGTCTGGCAGTAGACTGACCTTCTACAAATGAACTAGTGTTGGTGGTAATAGCAGTACTAGTGTTAGTAGCCATTTTGAAATTTTTCAAAATTCAGATAATGAAACTTTTGAAAACAAGGCTCTGATCCCAAATGTGAGAAATGCGGACTAAGGATCTTAAGGCTAGAATTAACACTAGAGGGGGGGTGAATAGTGTTTAAAGAAATTTTTTAATCTTTTTGAGATTATCTTACTTTGTTAACAATGTATACATTAAACAGACACAGATATGAACACAGAATCAAACACAGATGCAAATATAAAGTAAATGCAGTAAAGGAAAGAACACACCGGATTTTATACTGGTTCGGAGTTACCCTACATCCAGTCCCCCAACACAAGTACGGATTTCCTTTCAAATTCAATTCAACAATTACAACCCTCGGTTTCAAGGCTACGAGGTACACCCTCCAGAATAACAATCCTCTGGGTAGAGATACTTGATTTCCGGGGCAACAAGTTCACCCAATTGATTTCCAGGGCTACAATCACACCTTCTCTCGCTCAATTGATTACAGAAAGTCTATAACTCAGATAAGCACTTGGATCTTGCAGAGATAGTGAAGAGAATCAAAACCAGAAATTGTCTAGTAAGATTCGATATTGATTTCGGTAGAGTAATGGTGTAATTTGTAAATAAGAAAGTGGAGAAGAAGAAGAGAAGTTAAATCAGAGAAAAAGTGGTATTAAAATTCGTTGAAACTGACCCCTATTTATAGAAGAACAACAGTCATGTCCATTCGTAAAGAGTTATGGCGAATAGACACTTCTTTTAAAATTTGAATTTTGAACTCAACTGACACTATGTCGACATGGTATCTATAGGTATGTCGACATCCCACAGCCTTTTTTTATGTTTTGAATTTCTTTGAAAATAACATTTATCTTATATAAAAACTATTTTAAACTTTATAAATATACTTGACTTTAGTTGAAATTCATAAGTAAATATAAAGAACAATATATACATAATTTAACTATAATTTTATATTTAAATCTTAAGTATAAATATATAAAACAGCTAAATATATTAATATCAAAATTGTAGTTTAAAAACTTAGGATAATAATTTAAAATCAAAAATATTTAAAATTAAGAATATTTAAAACTAAGGATATTTTTTAGGCTAAAATATATTGAAAAACCAGGACAGATTATTTTGGTTTTTAAACAGGAATATTTAAAATCATTTTGAAAAACAAGCTATATATTTTGAAAGTCATTTTGAAATAAAAAAGTGGATACAAAAAGATGTTCCACTAGATTTTTCGTAGGTTCCATCCTACTTAGGGTTCCATCCCTTTAACGAGCACGAAGTGGATTCCATTCCACGAATAAAATAGATTTTAAGATGTCAGTGCCTTTCTATGAGTTTTAACAATATTCCTAATAAAACAAACTTAACCTTGAAATCTTGAACTCTTGATAATCTTGATACTCATGAGTCTTCTATCTCTATATCTTGAATCTCTATACTGTACAGTCTTCATTCTTGATACCTACATAGTTAAATCCTGCATATACATACATATATATATATATATATATCTAAACTTGTAATGTTAGTATTTATATTTTATAATCTATTCTAAGGTTGTTGTCATCAAAACCATCATCTCATGGACTAACAGAGAATGCTGGCTCTCAACATGTGAAAGAAGTTGCACAACTAACCACTGCTGAGGTCCAGAACTCGTCGGAGGTGGTAACGAGGGTTGAGATAGACCGCATGATGAAATAGATGGGAGACAAGTTGTAGAAAAGCCACAATGAGATGAATTGACTGATGCAGAAGAGTATCAAATTACTGAATGAGTTAACCCATAGTCGTCAAAGAAGCAGGAGGGGCCTGGCACCTGCTATTCAGAGCTGACAGTTCTTCTTCATTGAGCCAGAGGAAGGGACAAAGAAAGCAAAAGATGGTCCAGAAAGAAGATGGCACTTTGAAGTAGAGCCAGGAAGTAAGTCACGCTAAGGTTTGAGGATCAATACCGATCCACGCACATGGATTAGTACTGAACCAACGCCCCTAGTTTGATGAGTCGGCAAGTTGATGATGTTGTTGGGCTTACCTCTGGTCGTGCCGTGGAGGACCATAATGCCAGAGATCAAGAGCCTGCTATCGATCCACAGTGTAGGAACCAAACAAGCAGGTTTGTTGGAAGAATGGCTCTCCCAAAATCAAGAAAACCTAGGTATCGTGAATCTTCCCAAGAGTGTTGGCCAGGCCAAACACTTGGAACAGACCTCGAATACCGTCGTTCGATAGATCCTGGGAAACCAAACTAGTTGGCCAAAATGGTTAGGAAGCTAGTAAGCGAGAATCAACATCAGAGCAATGATGAATGGGACATTTCCCCTAGACAGAACCCGTTCACCAATGAGATACTGCATGATGAGTATCCCAAGAGGTTCGTGATGCCAATGATGTCATCATATAATGGAAGGATGGATCGAGACAGCATTTGATAAAGTAAGAATGGTATATGGATTTGACTAGAGTAACCAAAGCTATTAGATGTCGTTGTTTCCTAATTTTCCTCGAAGGTGTTGCAACGATGTGGTTCACCCAGCTTCCGTCGAGATCCATTTCATCCATTGACTACTAGCATGGAACTTTATACACACTACTCGTTCTAAAGATGTGATGTCATTATCAAACCTCTTCTCGAAGATGGGAGAGTCATTAAAGAATTTCCTAAATAGATTCCACACGGCTGTGATGGAAGTAAGCGACACATAGGAGGATATTGTTTTGATGGCACTGATAAAGGAGATACATCCCGATACTGATTTTGGGAGATTGATGAAAATGAAATCCCCACTGACTATGGATGTGTTTTTCAGAAAAGCAAACTAGTTCTTACGCTTGAAAGAGGAAAGTCCTCCAACCAAGAAGGTCAGTGTCGAGCAGTAGGTGGAAGTTATTCAAAGTAATTTTGCTGTAAATCAATCCAGAGGGAATTTCGGTAACATAGATGTTAACATTGAGAATAAAGTGGTGGCTAGAGAAGAAATGATGATAGGGCTCGAAAGTCTAGTTCCTAGAGCGCCCTAGATTTCCGAATTACGACAGTTACACCCAGCTGAACAATTCAATTGAGAACATATACCTACGACCCAAGGTACCAAGCAAAATAACAAGCCGACTCTGAGGGAGCCGACCAAGAAGGAGAAGAATATGGGAATGTACTATAGGTTTCATGAAGCTTATGTCCACAACATTATCGAGTGTAGACACTTACATGATGTGCTTGAGGACCTGATAAGAAAGAAGAAATTGCAACAGTTTGTGAAAGTCTCTCAGGATAGTGGGTAAGGAAGTTCTAACCCCTCTAGATCATCATCCCAATGGGGGTAAGCCAGGCCTAATGAGGACGAGCCCAGGCGACTTGAGAAATGATGGATCATCAATACCATAAATGGAGGACCACATCCAGTAGAAAAGAGCTGGAATGAAATAGAAAGGTGTGCTAATGCCATAAAACATGCTAACACTGAGAGTTGTTTCAGCATCGAAGATGGAGCTCCAACGAAGCAACTCAGGACTATGGTTGATGATATTGTTTTTAGGAATAGGGATGCCGATGGAGTTGAAGCCCCAACACTGGATCCCTTGGTGATATCGGCCATGGTTGGACCGACGATTGTAAGAAAGGTTTGTTGACTGTGGCAGTTCAGTCAACATTCTATTTAAGAAGGCTTACGACTAGATGTTGTTGGATGGAAAGGATCTGAAACCATGCAAATCTCATATCCATGAATTTGACGGTATGATGACAAATTCTATTGGATGTATAGACCTTAGTGGTATTAGGAGAAGGTGACCCTAAGAGAGTGCAGGTTGTGACCTTCATCGTGTTGGATATTTTTTCTGCTTATAATGCATTTCTGGGCTGACTGGGCCTAGCTGATTTTTTAGCATCATTGCCTCTTGGTGCTTGATGATGAAATTCCTGACAAAAAATGGAGTGAGAGTTGTGCAGGGAGACTAGAGCCTTGGACGTAAATCCTATGTCATAGAGCTGAAGGAGGCAAGGCGACGTGAGAAAGGAAAGGATGTGGAGAAGACTCTTTGCATCAAATCATTTAACACATAGCAACCACTTCCTGAGCCCTAGCTCCGGCAGCACAATCAGTTACAAAAGGATATGACCCAAGGAAGAGCCAGAGAATGCAAAGGTAGCTACCGCGAAGTTGATAATCAACATCTCGGTTAGTCAAGAAGATCCTAGATGGGTCTTAAAGATTGGATCTCAAATTAGCATAAGGATGATGAAGGAATTAACTGGTTTTCTCCTGGCGAGCCTGGATGTGTTCGCTTGGACGCATTCCAACATGTGTGGAATATTGCTAGAGATAGTATGTCATGCATTAAATGTGAACCCCAAATGCATTCCAGTGAAAAAAATGTCATGGCCTGGGTCTGAAGTGATCCGCTACACAGAAAGAAGAGGTGGATAAGCTAAAAAACAACAGCTTCATCAATAATGGTCTATACCTAAATGGGTATCTAATCCAGCCCTGGTAATTAAGTCCAACGAGAAATAGAGAACGTGTGTTGACTATTCTGATCTGAATAAGGCACGTCTAGAAGACAACTTCCCCCTCCTAAAGATTGATAAGCTAGTGGACTCAACCACTGGACACAGACTATTATCATTCATAGACACCTATTCTGGCTACAACCAGATCCCAATACACGTCCGCGACCAAGAATAGACTAACTTTATAACTGACATGGGATTGTATTTGTTATCTTGTTATGCTTGGTTTGAAGAATACTGGATCAACTTACCAGAGGCTAGTGGATTCAATGTTCAAGGAACAGATTGGGTGTTCAATGGAAGTTTACATAGATGGCATGCTTGTGAAGTCACAACAATCGATAAACCACATTGATGACTTGGTAGAGATGTTTGGTTTACTCCGCAAGTATGGAATGAAGCTCAATCCACTGAAGTATAAATTCGAGGTTGCATCGAGGAAGTTCTTGGGTTTTATAGTGAATTATAGAGGGATATAAGTCAATTCAAAGAAGATTCAAGCACCAAGGAACATAGAAACCCCAAAGTCGATGAAAGAAGTTCAGAATTTGAATAGGAAGGTTGATGCGCTGAGTCACTTCATCTCTAGAGCCACCGACAAGTGTATCCTTTTCTTCGACGTCCGCAAGAAAGGAAAGAGAAACTTTGCTTGGACATAGGAGTGTCAAGACATTTTTCAGGCTTTATAGGATCATTCAGAGAGGCCTCATATTCTATCATAGCTGCTGGGAGATAAGGATTTATTTGTTTACCTGGTAGTGTCGGTGCATACCTTGAGCACCGAACTCATTTGCGAGGAGTCCTGAATCTAGAGACCAGTGTACTACGTCGGCAAGTGGTTAACGAGGGAAAAGAGGAATTACCCAAAGTTGGAAAAGTTGGCATACTACCTGTTGATTGCTTCTAGGAAACTCCGCTCATACTTCCAGGCTCATCCGATCAAGGTTCTTACCGACTAGCCTTTGAGGCCGGTCTTGCAGCCACCTGAGACTACCGAGAGGCTATTGAAATGGAACATTGAATTGAGCCTATATGACATTACATATCACCCCCATAGGGCAATCCAAGGCAAGGCTTTGGTCGATTTCATAGCTGAATACACCGCGCAAGATGATACTCCGGAGAGTAGCGGAGAGCAAAATGCTATGCGGAAGATGTTCATCGATGGTGCATCTAACGAGCCTTGTTCTGGGGTAGGTATTGTGTTAATAACCCCAGAGGATAGATCAAATTGTTATTGAAACTCAATTTTCCTTTGAAAAACAATGAGGCAGAATATGATGCTTTGATTGCAGGACTTAAAATTGCGAAGTAGTTAGGAGTCAAAACTTTACACGTCTTTTGCGACTCCCAACTGGTGGTGTGCCAAGTGAGAAAAGTGTTTCAAGTGAAAGGAGCGAGACTAGCTCCTTATCTGAATAGGACCCTCGAGTTGCTTAATGATATCTAGTACTACACTATATAACACATATTCTTAGAGAGGAGAATGCAGAAGCCGATTCGTTGGCCAAGTTGGCTTGCTCAAGAGATACACAACTTATGGGCCTGGTCACGGTGAAAGTATTATCGGCCCCGAGCATCGACCAGATGGATGTCGACTAGATCTTAGAGGCTGGATGTACGAAGGAGTCATGGATGACTCTAATCAGGAATTTGTTGGGCGTATTCTCACCTAGGCGATCTCAAGACCAAGAAGCACCAGGTTCGCCCAGGCTTGCCTAAGCTTCATTCGGCATCCCTACCACTGCCGAACCAGACTCACAACCACAGAACTACCGAATCAACTCTACCTCCCATGCTTGCCGAACCAACCTACCGGTCCAACCTCACCACCGAACCAACCTCACCTACCGGACCAACCGCCTCTACCGAACCAACCTCACCTACCGGTCCAACCTCACCTACCGGTCCAACCTCATCACTGAACCAACCTCACCTACCGGACCAACCGCCTCTACCGAACCAACCTCACCTACCGGTCCAACCTCACCTACTGGTCCAACCTCATCACCGAACCAACCTCACCTACCGATCTAACCTCACCACCGAACCAACCTCACTACCGGTCCAAACTCCACTTCCATGCATAGCTGAACCAGAGCGCTACCGGACCAAGACGTGCCAGGCCGGATCACATCAGCCCAGGCCCACCAGCAGCTATGCACATCCAAGTCCCCTACCCCCAGCCTCACTCTATAAATAGAGGGGCAGGGGTACATCAACGAGGGACAAGTTTGAGCGCTCAAGCACGGAGAGAACTTTCAAACAACGTTCAGATACTTGTATCAAAGCTTTGTACTTGTAATCTAAACAAGAAAAGAGAAATAATATATAAAGTGGACGTAGGCACATTCTGGCTGAACCACTATAAATCTGCGTGTCTTTTATAGTTTAGTCCTTGCTTTTCATATATTTGCGTAAATCACCCAAATCACTAAGAACAATATAAAATCAATTAAATTATACGACTTTGAGGTGTTTGTCCATTTTTTGTGCAAACATTTTTGGTGCTTTCACTGAGAGCTGAAAGCTCGAAGCTTCAGCTTCTTCCACTTAACCTTTTTCCTAACAGCATCATCCATCGTTTGGAAAACATGTCTCCCAAGCAGAAAAAAGATGTTAACAAAGGAAAAAACATCGCTTCCAGCAGTCTTCCAGATCCAGCGGTCACGGATCAAGTAAATCGTCCTCCTCTAGCAGTAGTACCGAATGAAGGACAGGCTAATCCGACCACTCCTACCGCAGAACAGCCCGTAGCAATTACTAGGGCAGATCTAGACAGGGTTGTGGCTGAAGTGACTAACCGCTTCACATCCCAGCAAGAAGCCTTGGTGGACCATCTCATGTCACGCTTAAGGGATGCAGAAGAGTCCAACCGCAACACTGAATCATGGGGTGAGTCCCAGTTTGGAGGATCTCAGAGACAACAAAGATCTTCCTTCTTTGAAGGAGCTAACGACAGAAGCAGCCATGGTAGGAGCCGAGATCGAGCACAGCCCGAAGTTAGGCCTGAGGAGACGGTTGGAACCGAACCCCACGGGGGAGGTACCGGGCGGAGGTCAACTGTAGCTGAGCCTGTCATACTGCCTAACCATGGAAACACCAGTGAACGGGGCCGAGCTAGAGTCCAGCCTGAAGTGCTTAGACTAGAACCCAGCAGGGGAAGATCGAGGCAAGGGCCAACTGTAGCTGATCCTAGCATGCTCCCAGAAGACCAAAGACAGCCACTGGAAAATATCAGGAATGATAGACGATACCATCCCTACAGGTCATCCGGACGGAATCAGCCCCACGGAGCAGAACCGAACTCATTCCTATCTGCTCCAAATTCTGATGAAAGAATGGCACGCTTGTTCAGAGAGTGCGTCCAACGGGATCAAAGAGATCGAGGGATAGGCGCTAGGGTAACCAGCCCTTTCGCCTGCAATATCGAAATTGCCATCACCCCCCGAGAATGGAAGATGCCAACAATGGAACCTTACAAAGGAACCTCCGACCCCATTGTACACTTACAGAGATACACACAGCATATGCTCATAAGTGGAGCAACAGAGGGTGTACTATGCAAATGCTTTCCACTACTCTTAGCAGATCTAGCTACCTCCTGGTTCTGCCATCTACCCCAAGGATCCATCAGCTCGTGGGAGATGTTGAAAGAAAAGTTTATCAGCCAGTTTCGCATTCATGTGGAACAACCCAAGGATGCTTATTCCTTATCCAATATCAAACAGAAACCTGGAGAGAAGCTGCAGCAATATTTAACCCGATTCAATGTCGCAGCGGCCGCAGTCCAAGATGCCGATGAGAAGCTTGTCTTAATGGCCCTCTGTAGTGATGTGCATCCGGATACTAAATTCGCTAGAAGACTAACAAAAGAAAAACTAGCTACTTTACCCGATTTCTTCCATGAAGCCGGGAAATATATGAGGCTTGAAGACGCTGCCACTGAGGGGCAGTCAGGGCAACAAAATAAGGCAACTCACAGCAACGCACCCGCTGTAGCAAAGGACGTTCGAAGAAATGATTCTAGAGACAATGCTGGGGGCAAGAAGGGAGAAAAGCGCCTATATCGGCCAGGACCGAGATTCGACACTTACAATCCTCTGAATGAAACCGTCGAAAAACATCTTCATTGCCACCCAAGGCGAAGTTAGATACGAACGCCCACCGTACAAGAAGGAATCAGATAACGCACAGAAGTCTGGAAAGTTCTGCCGCCTCCATGAATCTCATGGGCATGATACCAATGAATGCCATCATCTCCGGGGCTTAATTGAAGAACACATCAGAAGGAAGAAACTACAACGCTTTCTTGGGAAGGCCAGCCCTATTTGACTTCCAAATTGTCCTGGCCCCATAGTGCCTAAAGATGAAATTTCCAACGGACAATGGAGTAGGGGAAGTAGAGGGAGCCCAAGACGTTGCTCGAGACTGCTATGCAACTGAACTTCGCAACAACCACAGGAAGGATAAAGGGAAGAGTGTAGAGGTTGCCCTCTGCACAAAAAGTTTGGAAGCATAGCAACTAAAGAAAGCCCCTCCTCTTCGATATACCAGCGATCCCTTCAATGAATTAGACCCCAGGGACAGGGAGGAGGAGGCCACCGCCGAGCCTGCAGAGGCTATGGAATTTGTATCTATAGACAAACATGACTCAAGTAGACTATTGAAAATCGGGTCCCAACTAAAAACAGAGTTGAAGGAACAACTCATTGACTTTCTCCGCCACAACTTGGATGTATTTGCATGGTCACATGCTGACATGACCGGAATCTCCCCTGACATAGCATGCCACATACTAAACTTGAGAAGCTAGCATACTGTTTACTAATCACATCACGGAAACTGCGTCACTACTTCCAGTCCCATTCCATCAAAGTTCTGACCGACCAACCACTGAGGTAGGTACTCCATCGTCCCGACACTTCTGGGCGACTACTTAAATGGTGCATTGAACTAAGTCAGTATGATATCACCTATCACCCTCGCACCGCTATCAAGGGACACGCCATGGCCGATTTCATTGCAGAATTCACTACCAACGAAAGTAAGGAGCAATCGGAAATAGCAGAAGACATCAAGTGGAATCTCTTCGTGGATGGTGTGTCAAACGAACAAGGCTCGGGGACAGGTGTGGTAATAATCACTCCTGGGGGAAATAAGCTGCACTATGCTATAAGGTTGGAGTTCGCTGCCACCAACAACGATGCAGAGTATGAAACAGTAATAGCTGGATTAGAACTTGCCTTGGAAATCGGAGCCAATTCTTTGTGTCTTCATAGCGATTCTCAACTTATTGTTAATCAAATACTAGGAGAATTCCAGGCTCGAGAAGAACGACTCATAGCATATTTAAAGAAGACAAAGTTACTTCTCAGTCGATTGGACCACTACTTAGTCAAACACATCCCTCGGGAAGAGAACCGAGAGGCCGACGAATTGGCGAAGCAAGCAAGCGTGAGAGACGGCGATATTTCCGGAGCAGTAGCCATCTCGAAGCAACTGACCCCAAGTTTTGAGCAAGTGAATCTGATAGCTGCAACCGAAAAAGCAACTTGGATGACTCCCATCCGAGACTACTTACAAAGTGGCACACTACCCAACGGGCGTAACGAAGTCAAGAAAATCTTGAGGAAAGCTTCCCGCTACACAATACAAGAGGACACCCTCTATCGACGCGGATTCTCTAACCCCCTATTAAGGTGTGTCGCTGTAAGGGAAGCCAAGGAAATCTTATCCAACATTCATCAAGGAAGCTGCGGAGATCACACCGGAGGGCAAACTTTAGCAAAAAAGATACTCCGATATGGATATTTCTGGCCCACCATAAGCAAGGAAGCCTTAGATTTCGTCAGAAAATGTGACAGATGCCAGAAGTTTGTTAAAATTCCACGGCTACCAACAACTGAGGTTACTCAAATGACCAGCCCATGGCCCTTTGCAGTATGGGGAATTGACTTAATCGGCAAACTACCAATGGGCCGAGGCGGGGCCAAATATGCTATAGTGGCAGTCGACTATTTCACCAAATGGGTGGAAGCAGAACCCCTGAATAAAGTATCTTCTGTAAAAGTTATTAATTTCTTGATCAAAAATGTTCTGTGCAGGTACGGAGTCCCATTCAAAATCATATCAGACAATGGACTTCAATTTGACAGCAAGGAATTCGCCAACTAGTGCCAAGTGCACGGAATTCACAAAAGCTTCTCATCCGTAGCATATCCCCAGGCAAACGGACAAGTCGAAGCCGTCAAAAAAAATTCTGAAAACTCTAATAAAAAAGAAACTCGAAAAGTCAAAGGGTGCTTGGGTGGATGAACTCCCTACGGCACTGTGGGCTTATCGCACATCTTTCAGAACATCAACAGGGCATACTCCTTACTCTTTGGCATACGGATCGGAGGCTATGCTCCCAGTTGAAACCATCATGCCTTCCCACCATAGGATCCACTATAGCCCAGAAGAGAACGAAGAACTCCTTCACGTGTCTTTGGATCTAATTGAGGAGAGAAGAAATGATGCAGTCCTCAAAGCAGCAGCCCACAAGCAAAAAGTGGCAGCACAATACAACTCCAAAGTCAAGCATCGTACCTTACAAGAAGGGGATCTTGTCCTCAAGCGAATCTTCCCTCGCCCCGGAGCACTAGATCCAATCTGGGATGGACCATATGTAATTCATAAAGATCTCCACAATGGAACTTATATTTTGTCAACAGTGGACGGGGAGGTGTTCCAGAGGGCATGGAACATCCAACACCTTCGTCGATACTTTACTTAACTCGCACTGCCCATATAAAGCGAATTAACAAAGAGAATCAGTGGACGTAGGCATTTTCGTGCCGAACCACTTTAAAAAAAACCTTGTCTCTTTTTAACTTGTTCCTTTATATCTTGGCTGCTTGTTAACTTTATCCTTTTCTGTTGAATAAAATCCTGTGCAAATAGCATTTCCATTCAAGGCGCTCCACAGCGCGACTTCTCCTGGACAAGACCTAACAGGTACTATACGAATCTATGCCCTCGCCAATGAGACACTTTTGCTCCGGCATCCCTCTGCTGCGGGTTAACTCATTGCTCGCGACGGCCCTCAAAGCCAACTGTAATGAGCCGATTATAAGCCACCGAGAAGGCCGACTATAGCCGAGGTAGCTCATTACGGCGTTCGGCTCGCCGACAACTGTGAACCGACTATAAGCCCCAACATAAGGTGTGGCCAGCCAGGGGCAGTTCACGGTTGACGATCGACACCAACGCTAGCCGGCCACAGTAAATCGAATAATACCCACGATTACGGGCCATAATGGCCCGGGTAGTTACTGTGCGCGATCTCGGCTCCGATGTGTCTTAAGTGCGGCTGTGGTAAAAAAGAATTAACTCCCCGCGGAGGCGTAAGATGGGTGACAAATGTCTCCAAGACCCACAGCTAGGGAAAGTGACTACAAAGCCCGGTTGCCACAAACTTAAACACATCGAAGGCCTTCCGTGATTGGAAGTTTTACTATTTCACATATTTCAATTTTATTTAAGAAACTTTTCTCCTATCCTCTGTAACAATCCCTGAAGTGTAGGACACAGGACAAGAAACATTCGCTAATGGAAGCAGGTACTCGCAACGAGACACTGGACTGCATTCCATACTCGGTCACACTAGAAATTCAAAGCTGCCATCTACAAGCAAAATATAAAGGGCGGTATTTCCTTCTTTCATGTGTAAACACGTGACTATAATTTATTCACACATCACGCTAACATTGCAAGTCACGAAATTGTGTTTTAAACAAGAACTTGACATCAAACATAATTTAATTACCAGAATATGCATAGCTATATTTCTCATACAACATGTCAAAATAGCAAAAACATTCAAAAGACAACAGAATCAGCTTAAGTTAAAGAATTACACGTCAAGAATAGTGTTGTTTATTACAAGTAGCATAATTACAACCTAAGAGTTACGTTACTGTTTTGAGACTAACATATACAACAATGTCAAGTCCACAAAAAGATATACAGGTCCAATCAAGGAGCCGGCTGCGTCGGAGTCTTATCCTTGTCCTGTTGCCCACCTGTCCGGCCAGAGAAAGAATTCATTAGTGATAAGAAACCAAGTTAACGGAAAGACTAGAAAGGAAGACTTACCAGCATCTACTCCTCGATCATCTTGATCATCATCCTCTACTTGCACACCTGCCTCCTCAGCTGCAAGCAACCGCATGCCCTCCTTCACTACCACCTTCTCCTCCTTGGTAAACTGGGCAGTAACCACATCCATCCTGAGGGCCGTACCCATCTACTAGTGACCTCGGGGTGGGCCCATGACGTCCCGGTTCTAACTGAGCTGGGGGCACTGCGGAAGGATCTTCTCTGTCCTGGGATTTCTTCTTTTCTGATCGGGTTTCAACTCTATGAGACATTATCTGCAACACAAAAGAATACATCTTTAAAAAGGATGTAGAGATATAAACAAGCAAGTGCGTACAATCTAGAATTTCATTTTGTAGTTCAAAACATAAAAGGTTCAAGGTTCGATTGGGCATTCAAACTCCGGGTCTCATTCGGTATCACGAGTCATAAAAAGTCATCCGGCAGTTCAAGGCAAAATCTCATTCAGCATTCGAGCTCCCCATATACCGTTCGGTAATCCGGGCCCCAAGGTTCATTCGGCATTCGAGCTCCCCATATACCATTCGGTAATCCGGGCCCCAAGGTTCATTCGGCTATCCCACTCCCTAAAAACCCATTCGGCAGAAGGAGGGCTCACCTCATTCGGCAGGCGTAGGCTTGGTCCGGCTCTTTCTAATAGGTGTGGATAACATGAGCTTGAAGCCCATACTTATAGGCAAACACAGACGACCGGACCGGTTGGTTCGGCATTTGGGCCGAATAGGAGCATCCAAGCTAACGTCATTAATTTCAAAACAAAGCACGGCATATACCGGCATATGCCCTACTTTGGGGGGCAAATGTTGGGCGTATTCTCACCCAGGCGATCTCAAGACCAAGAAGCACCAGGTTCGCCCAGGCTTGCCTAAGCTTCATTCGGCATCCCTACCACTGCCAAACCAGACTCACAACCACAGAACTACCGAATCAACTCTACCTCCCATGCTTGCCGAACCAACCTACCGGTCCAACCTCACCACCGAACCAACCTCACCTACCGGACCAACCACCTCTACCGAACCAACCTCAGCTACCGGACCAACCGCCTCTACCGAACCAACCTCACCTACCGGTCCAACCTCACCTACCGGTCCAACCTCATCACCGAACCAACCTCACCTACCGGTCCAACCTCATCACTGAACCAACCTCACCTACCGGACCAACTGCCTCTACCGAACCAACCTCACCTACCGGTCCAACCTCACCTACCGGTCCAACCTCATCACCGAACCAATCTCACCTACCGATCCAACCTCACCACCGAACCAACCTCACTACCGGTCCAAACTCCACTTCCATGCATAGCCGAACCAGAGCGCTACCGGACCAAGACGTGCCAGGCCAGATCACATCTGCCCAGACCCACCAGCAGCTATGCACATCCAAGTCCCCTACCCCCAGCCTCACTCTATAAATAGAGGGGCAGGGGTACATCAACGAGGGACAAGTTTGAGCGCTCAAGCACGGAGAGAACTTTCAAACAACGTTCAGATACTTGTATCAAAGCTTTGTACTTGTAATCTAAACAAGAAAAGAGAAATAATATATAAAGTGGACGTAGGCACATTCTGGCTGAACCACTATAAATCTGCGTGTCTTTTATAGTTTAGTCCCTGCTTTTCATATATTTGCGTAAATCACCCAAATCACTAAGAACAACATAAAATCAATTAAATCATACGACTTTGAGGTGTTTGTCCATTTTTGTGCAAACAGAATTACTTGTGAGGGGAATCCTTCCTAACAAAACAACGAGTGGCAGTGGCTCCTTCGCCAAGCTTCAAGATACATTATTCAGGGAGGTATGCTGTATAGAAAGGGATTCTCAGTCCCACTGCTTCGATGTCTCGCTAATGATGAAGCCAAGTGGGTCCTTAGGGAAGTACATAAGGGGGCTTGCGGTGATTACACCAAAGGAAAACCTTAGTGAAGAAGATTCTTCGCTATGGATACTTCTGGCCAACTGTCAACCGAAACACAACTGACTACACCAGAAAGTGCAACAAGTGCTAGAGGTTCGTAAAGATTCCTAGAGCGCCCTAATGAAAATTACGCAGATGGTCAGTCCCTAGCCATTTGCAGTTTGGGGAATATATATTATTGGTGTGCAACCAATGTCTAAAGGTAGCGCGAAGTACGCCATCATTGCTGTCGACTATTTTACGAAGTAGGCTGAAGTGGAGCCGCTGGCCACAATCACTACTCAGAAGGTAATCGACTTCATAGTCAGAAATATCATCTGTCGCTTTAAAGTACTATAAACAATTATCTTTGACAACGAAACCCAATTCGACAGCTCCGAGTTCAAAGATTCCTACCACAAGCATTACATTGATAAGTGATTTGCGGTGGTAGCAAACAGGCAAGCGAATGGACAAGTAGAAGATGTGAACAAAATCGTTAATTCCATTCTCAAGAAGCGATTGGAGAAGGCCATGGGCAAGTGGGTCGATGAATTACCATTAGCACTTTTGGCTTATAAAACGACCCACAAGTCCACAATCGGTCATTCTCCATTTACGCTAGCCTACGGATTGAAGGCTATGATCCTAGTCAAACTCAAAGTACCCTCTCATCGAGTAATCTCATTACAACCCCCAAAAAAAAGAAGAACCCCTACTGGGGTCTCTCGATATGATCGATGAGAAGCATGATGAAGATGACCTCAGGGCAGTCGCACACCGATAAAGAATCGCCCAATATCATAACACTAAGGTTAAGAGCCGGACCTTTGAAATCGGTTACCTTTTTCTCAAATGGATCTTCTTAGTCCCCGTGAATATGGGCTTGAGCTAGGAAGGTCCTTTTGCAATTGAACATAAGCTTGGAAATGAAATGTTCAAGCTAGAAACCATAGACGGGGTTTTATTTCCCCAAGTGTGGAATAGCGAATACTTGCGATGCTATTTTACTTGAGACTTGACTTTGTGAATATCTAGTCAAGTGTGATGTAACTAGACAAAATCAATCATTTCATGTGTATATAAAATGAAATGACTTCCTGAATCTGTAACTCCGTCTATGTCTGACCATAAATTGTGAACTATTAATGAAGATGCATATGCTAATGCAGGTATACATGTATTCAGGTTTAGATACCAACAAAACTTCTATGGTCCATGATTGGGCCTTTGAAGTGAACCATCCTTGGCATTCGGAGATAGATGCCAATCAACTCTTTCGACCCCTGATTTGGAGGCAAGTGTATAAACATTCAAGGGCGGAACGAGAAAGTTCGCCCCTACGTACAGCTCATGCCCGGAATTTGGCAGAGCCTCTACACCTTACCCAGAGAACGACAAGGTGAAAGATCAACGCCTAGAGATTGGCGGAATCTTATACGAACTTCGATTGATGGCCGAAGATAGGCGCGATCGAAAGTAAATGTCCAAGGTAGGGATGTCTAAACCACTATCTTCAGTGGTCAACTCCAACCAATGACCAGAGTTTGGCATGGTCAGAACATGCATCCTGAAGAAGGATGTCTAAATTGCCATCTAAGATGAATCGCTTTGATCAACGCCTGGAGTTAGGCTCGATCACACTCAAACATCCACATAAAGGAAGTTCAAGCTACCTTTCCAAGTGATCGAGATTCGACCGAGTCCAAAAATCAGGTATGGTCATGTACCGGCACCCGAAGAAAGACGCCCTACTGATTGCTCTTCACTCATCGAAAAGGGTGATACCATCGATTCTCATCTCTAATTAGCCAGGGCTAGGCCGGTAAACAACAAGATGGACTAATAACTTAGTCTAATAATGATGATGAGAAATGATTCACAAATGCATGAATGTAATAACATGCGCATTTCTCAGATCTTAAGTAAATTCACACAAGACTTGAATAGAACAAAAGGTTTTTATTATTTATATCAAAATAAAGCTTGAAGAAGATACAAGTTTTATTAACATAACATTCAAAAGAAAACGCAGGGGACGAACCTGCACAAAGCCCACCTAAAAGAAAACAAGTCCTATGGCTATACAATCAAAAAGCGGAAAGCAAACAGAAAATTACTTGTGATGCTTCTGTCTCTTCTTCTTTTTCTCTTCCTCGGAAGAGTGTGCACTAGGCTCCTCTGGTTTTTTCCTGCTCCTACCCTAGCTTCCTCAGCCCTTAGATAGGGTGCTCTATGATGATCCGACGTGTATACTTTGAGTGCTCTCGAGGGGAGGAAGAGTAACCGGAGCAAAGATAGTCTTACCGGATAAAGCTATCAGCGGCGGAGGGGGAAGGTACTCAACTTTCTCCTGCTTGATCTCCCTGGCCAATAGAACTTGTTTTTCTAACATATCTGGCATAGTGGTCCCATCATAATGACATCCTCATCAATTTGGACTCCCTGAAACTCACTGGTTCCCTCCTCTTGCAAAGCATGAATTATTTGCATGTCGGGACCGAGAGCCTCGCCAGGTGGAGCACTTGGAATTGTTTCAGAAGTAGTCATGACTAATGAATCCGTCATGGATGCTTATTGTCCCAGCTGGGGACCCTCCTCGGGGAGTGAAGCGATGTGGGGCTGACCTGAAATTTGAGAAACATAAAAGGAGAGATTAGTGACATCAGTCGGTGTCATGTGAGCCTTCTCAAATACAGGTGAGGTCAGTGAGACACCTCCACAGGCTGAGATTCAATGTGAGCAGGGGTTCCATCAGAATTCCCTTTTAGAATGGAGGACATAATAGTTGTCTTTGGCATTCTAGGAGCACCCAGATTGTATGGAGTACTCGATGGAGAGATGGACATAGTTGGGAGTTCTAAAGTAGGACCCTCCATTGGATCTTGAGGTATAGCCTCGCTGTGTAACGACCCGTATTTTACATATTGGAGGGTCGAAAAATATTTTTATTTTATTCATATAAGATCGTATGATTCTATGATTATAGGATTTAACTTTTAGGGACATTTTACACACCAATGATTCTTTCTGAATTTATATATGACTATTTTGACCCTGAAAACTTTGTTTGGGCTATAACTTTTGATAGAAGTTGAATTAAGGTCCTAAAATAGTTCCATTGCTTCAGAATGATGGTTTATCATTCCGTAGAGTGGTCATAATAAAAAAACGGACTTACAGTTAGAAAGTTATGCCTGTTTTAAGCTTATAAAGTTGTTGGACAGTATTAGCTTGTAATTAATTAACCCCATAAGTAGATCCATTATTCTAATCCAAGATTATTCTAAATATGGGGATGTAGGATTCAAACTAAAGCTTTTTCCTCTTTCCCAAATCAGATCTAAACCCTCATTAACCCTAATTTCATCCAAAATCACACAAATTACTCTCTAATTTGCTAATTAGAGAGAAGATTATCAAATAAAAATCGGAGATCATCATTTTGATTGATTTGCATTGCTTTCTATTACCGTCCACATTGGATCTAGGCGTGAATTGGTTGATTTTAGTTATTGGTGAGTGGTTTATGCCTTCCCACTATTCTATGCATATTTATATGGTTGGATTGCATGTTTTAACATGATTTTTGGTCTTGAAACTTTTTCTAACATTAAATTACATGTTTCAGATGATTATGACCTAAATTATGAATCTTTGAAATGGATTTCCAAAAATGGTTTAGTGATTCTACTTATTCGTATTCATATGTGCATGTAATATGTAGATTTAGATTAGAATTGGTTTGTTTATCACATTCTTATGTATTGCATATATAAATGGATGTATATGCATGTTATTCTATACTTGTATGTTGTCTTTGATGTTATTTACCAGTGTTTTGTATGTTCAGGAAGATAGGTTGAAGAATTTAGCAAATCAGAGGCAAAGTTGGTCAGAATTGGATGGAACTTGGAGGAGAGGCTCTAGAGTATGGGGGAAGCTTGCAAACTAAGTCGCACTCATAATTTCTTAAGGGTTTAACTCGGAACCGAGTTGAATGGTCGGTAATGATTTATTTCTTTTGCTCGGTTGCATCGGTGACTTTGAGGATTCTAGTTGTTAGCTAGTGGAGATGGACCAAGGCAAGTTTTAGAGGATTAGCTAAGTGATGGGAATTATGTCGAGTTGTTTCTAAAACTTGGAGTTGAATGCTTTGGATTAAGGGCCGAGTTGTTTTGGTGAATGGGTCGAGGTCCAAAGCACTTGAAAAGGAAGTACTAGAAGCATATTAATTCACTTAACCAAATTTGGCTAAGTAAATAACTCGGTATCGAGTGATTTTGACTCAAAACCGAGTTGTTTTGTTGAGAGTTATGGGGTCAGGCTTGCACAAGGAGGAAGCAGAGCACTCTGTAGATCATGCTTGAGGTGTTGGCTCGTTTGCTTGAGGATTGGATGGCGATGTAACTACATGATAAAAGCTTTGTATCTTTGGTTTGTAACTTGTGAAGGGAGTAGGTATCGAAGATGGTAGCCCAATAAATGAAGGTGCCATAAAATGGTACCGTAGTGGTTCCGAATAATAGGAACTACATTGAGGAAAGGAAGGGCTTAGATCCGAAAGGAGAAAAGAAGAGCTCGGGTGTATGTGCTAAGGAATCGTTGATACTCGGTGTGTTTTCTTTTGTACTCAAAGTAGGGGTATTATAAGTGGGGACGCCCATGGATAAATGGAGTGGATGTGAATACCTTGGACCAGTTGCTTTGGGTCTAACGTCTAGCTTGGGCTATGAGACATGTATCGAGCTTTGGGTTGCGTGATATGAAAGTACACTGAAAACTGGGATTTCCATCAGTCCTTGGTAGTAAGGAGGCCATACGAGTTATCATATAGTCAGAGCACATAGAGTGAAAGTGAGGATTGCTTGATGTATGCTGTAGTTGCTATGGTGGCTTCATTTGCTTTCTAGGCTATCACTCGAAGATATCATTGGGAGTAGATACTAGAGATAGAAATAACTGAAGAGTTGATATCCTTATTTTAAGTAGAGTATTTTTATGTTATTTGTAGAGTAGCATATTATGATGTTATGTGCTAACTCTTTGGTTATAGGGACATGTCAGGTATGATTCGTGTACCTATGTTCCTTACAATATTTACCTCTATATATTTTGAGATTCATTTACTACTCACATCAGACTGTTGTCGGACCCAAGGTTTTATGCTTTGTTTCTTATTATCTTGGGTACTCTTAAATGATTAGACTAATAGGTCTAGGTGACGTAGTACCTATGCGAAGGACGAGCTGGATGGAGCTATCTCGTATTATATACTTATATGGATTTCTACGCTTATTCCGCTGTGTAGCACTAGGAAGCCTTAGCAGTGACTACTTATTTTGCTGTTATGAGACAGTTGTTGAATTTGATCTTGTTGTATAAATTCTACTACTTTTGATGTATAACTCTGTAGATCTATTATGATTTGTTCACATAGTTATTACCGTCTCTACTATTATATCTGTGATAATATATTTTATCCATACACTATGAGATATTTGACAGGTTATATGCTTTATTTTATTTCATTTTCAACTATGACGCTCGTCCTATATCGATCGGGTATGGCTACAGCACACTATTTTGATATTATTGATGTCGGTGGTATAGGGCAGCCATCACATTTGGTATTAGAGCTTTAGTTACACAATTAACCTGAGTTGATATTGGGATCCAGTAGAGATATAAAAGGAGTTAAGACCTTAGACTGGATCGAAAGTGTATATACATATACGAGAGAGTTTTTACTTGTTATATATTTTGATTTTCAAAGTTATATAGTAATATATTATATAGTATAAGTCGCATGCACACGAGCACTATAGACGTAGTTTTTTTATGAGAGACTGATTGTTATTATTACAGATTAAGAATGAGCCAGCATACAAGAAATACTGTAAGGAATTCTGCTTCGGGGTTGAGGAAGGAGCAAGTTTAGGAGCTGTTACACCTAAAGTTCAAGCGATGTTGAATGCTATGGTGGCAATTATGATGGGGAATGTTTAAGCTGCTACTCCTAGTGTGGCTGTTCGAGGAGGTTCTTACGTGCAATCGCCTAGGGCTGATTTTTCAAATTTAAGTAAAGACTATTCTACTCTAAAAGGAAAACCATTCCACGGAATGGAGTCAACAATATAAGTGAAGGATTGGTTGGGTACCTACGAGCGCATTTTTAGTGATGTAGAAGTGGATGATAATCTGAAGAGGAAACCGACCTCTAGACAACTTCAAGGGCAAGCTATGAACTGATGGAATGCCATCACTATTGCTACTCCAAAAGATCAGTTTATTTAGGATGAGTTCAAAACAAGGTTTAAAGAGAAGTTCATTCCGGCTGCTTAGAAGTCGGTGCTGTTTAGGGAGTTTGCTAATCTTAAGCAAGGAGAGATGTCAAATTCTTAGTATGTTGTAGAATTTGATGCTTTATCAAAGTATAGGATGTCATTCATCGACACTTCATTGAGAAAGAATGAAAAGTTCACGATTGGTTTGGATGACTATCTTGGAGAGAAGCTAGTAGACCATATAGATGAGCCATTTGGTAAGCTTGTTGAGAAAGCTCTCCGTCATAAGAATTTGTATCCAAAGGCTAGAATAGCTGTTGTCGTTTTTGTTGAGGAGCCGCCAAAACCGCAGCAAGGCGGTGGGGGCAAGAAAAATTGGAATGGAAAGAGGAAGCAGTCTCAAGGGAAAAATGGTCATAAGAAAGCTAGATCGGAACCTACTTCTATGGGTGCAAGGAGAAAGGTCGCTTGATTAAGGATTGCAAAGTGAGCGAGAAGAGGAAGTTAAACAATTATGATAAGCCTGAGCATTTGAAGAAGGATTGTCCGAAACTAGTGAAGGATAAGAAGGTTGTGAAAGCATACGCTTTGGACGCTGTCCCGACTTTGTCAAGTGCTCCGTCGACGAAGGAGAAGGGAAAGAGAGTCATTATTTAAGGTATGATTTCCACTAAAGATGTTTCTATTCGTGTTTTGTATGATACCGAGGCTTTATGTTTATTCATATCCAGTAACCTAGTAGATAGATTGGAATTGAGACCTAAGATAGTAGACCGATCCCTGATTATGACAAACCCTAATGGAGGCTCTACTAGCCTTTGTATGATTTGTCATGGCCTAGCGTTATCGACTCATGGATGATCTTTTGTTTTTGATTGCTTTGTCTTTAATTTTGCTGGGTTCAAGATTACTCAAGGATGGACTGGCTTAAGAAGTATGCAATGATAGTGGACTACGAGAAGTTATTGGCGACAATCATAGGTGTGGAAGGACGAATGGTAGTGATTGGCTATATACCATAGGATGGGGGTGATGGTTAGCTTTCTATATTCCATTGAAGTTTCACATGAGGGGTTGTCATTTGTGCCTATCACTAGAGAGTATCCAGATGTATTTGAAGAAGTGACCGGATTACCACCGTACAGAGAGATTAAGTTTCGGATAGACTTAATAAAGGAAGCTTAACCTATAGTTATGCCTTTGAAGCATGTGGCACCCAAAGAGCAGAAAGAATTAAAGGTGCAAGTGAATGACCTATTAAAGAGAGGGTTCATTCGAAGGAGTATATCTAAGTGGGGTGCATCTATAGTATTCGCGACTAAAGCGGATGGCTCTTTGAGGTTATGTGTGGATTATCATGAGCTGAATAAAGTAACGAACAAAAACAAGTATCTACTCCCATGCATTGATAACTTGATCAGCTTCACGGTGCGAAGGTGTTCTCTAAAATGGATTTGGCAATAGGATTTTACCAGCTTAGAGTAGAAAAGGAGAGTGTGCCTATTAATACATTTCATACACCATCAGGTTCTTATGAGTGGTTGGTGATGCCGTTCGGGTTGACCAATGCTCCAGCATACTTTGTGGATCTCATGAATCAGGTTTTCAGAGACCAGCTGAACAAGTTCGTGTTGTGTTCGTGAATGATATTCTGATCTATTTCGGAACTAAAGAGAGAACTAAAGAGGAGTACAAGATGCACTTGAGGATTTTGCTAGAGGTGTTAAGAAAGTACAAGTTGAGAGCAAAGTTCTCTCAGTGCCGCTTTTGGAGAGGATAAGTGAGGTTCTTAGGTGACATCATTTCTGGACAGGTATAGTAGTGGATCCTGCAAAGGTGGCAGGGGTCCAAGATTGGAACCAGCCCAAGAATGCTATGGATGTGAGGAGTTTCCTAGGATTTCTGGGATACTATAGATGCTTCATCAATGACTTCTCAAAGATAGCAGCACGATTGACTAATTTGACGAAGAAGAATCAGACATCTGTTTGGGACACGAAGTGTGAGCATGCGTTTGTGAGTCTAAAGGAGAGGTTGACGAGTGCACCAGTATTTACTATTCCAAGTGGGAACGAGGAGTTGGTAGTGTATACCGACGCCTGTAATAGTGGATTAGGTAGGGTTAATGGAAAAAGGAAAAATTATTGCCTATGCTAGTCGACACTAAAGCCGCACGAAAGGAATTATCCGACTCATGATTTGGAATTGGTAGTGGTAGTTTTTTCTTTGAAGATGTGGAGGATTATCTATTAGGAGAGAGGTTTGAGTTGTTTACGAACCACAAATCCTTGATGTACCTTTTCTCTCAGAAGGATCTCAACCTTCATCAGCAATGGTGGTTAGAGTTCTTAGCCTCCTATGATTTTGGTATTTCCTATACACTAGAAAAAGGAAATGCGGTCGCTGATGCATTATGTAGAAGACATGCTAGTTTGGGAGAAATGTTTTTGGAATGGAAGCGGATTGAGTACGTTGCTGAATATGATTTCAGTCCTTATTGTGAGCTGGAACCAGAGATGCTGGTAAGTTTATCGATCAGACCTACTCTAATAGAAAGGATCAGTGCTAGTCAAAAGCAAGATATTTTGCTAGTAGAGATCACAACAAAGATAGTAGAAGGAGTAGAATATGAAGACATAAAGTACCAAGATGGTTGGCTTTGTAAGGATGAAAGATTGTTTGTTCCCGATATTGATGGATTGCGAGTTGAAGTGCTAAGAGAATGCCAACATTCTAGATTATCAATACACCCTAAGGGTAATAAGATGTACTGGGATAGAAGCAGACCTATTATAGGGAAGGTATAAAAAAGGATATTGGGTCATTCATCTCGAAGTGTATGAACCGTCAATTGGTGAAGGCAAAGCAAAAGAAATCCATTGGATTGTTGTAACTGCTAGAAGTTCTTGAGTGGAAATGAGAGCAAGTTTTGATTGATTTTATTGATGGACTGTCAAGAAATCGAGCAGGGTACGATAGGATTTGGGTTGTGGTTGATCAGTTGACCAAGAGCACTAGATTTATACCCGTCAAGTCTAGTAGAATGACTTCCAAGGTGGTGTTGTATATATGTAAAGTGGATAGTACGATTTCACGGTTCATCGAAGTGCATTATGAGCGACCGAGACCTGTTGTTCACCAGTGGGTTTTGGAAGAGCTTACAAGAGGCATTAGGGACTGACCTACATCTTAGTATGGCTTATCAATCGCAAACGGATGGGCAAGCCAAAAGAGTAAATCATATATTGGAAGATCTTTTGCGAGCATGTATTATAGATTTTAGAGGATCATGAGATGACCATCTACATCTAGTAGAGTTTGCGTACAACAATAATTATCAATCGAGTATTGGTATGGCTCCTTATGAAGCAATGTATGGTCGATCATGTAAGGCTCCTTCATGTTGGTGGGAAGCGGGCGACAAACCGATGCTTGGGCCAAATATGATTAGAGAAACTTCAAAATAGATTGGGATCATTTGACAATGAATGAAAGCCACCTAGGATCGATAGAAGGGCAACATCAATAAAAGACGTAAAGATTTGAAATTTTCTATTAGGGAAATGGTTTTTGTTAAGGAATCTCTTTTGAAGAATGTTGTTCGATTCGCTAATAAGGGGAAGTTGGCACCATGATTCGTAGGTCCTTTTTGATAATAAAAAGGATTAGGAAGTTAGCATATGGGGTTGACTTACCTCGAAAGATGGTGGGCATGCATGAAGTTTTTTATGTCTCTTGTTTATGGAAATTTGTGCATGACTCAGGCGTGACGATTACATCGGATCAGCTTGAAGATGCTGAGATAAAACCAGAAATTTTGAGATCTCATAGGTTGGTTTGTATTGTTGGACATGATACGAAACAGCTTAGGAGAAAGTCGATGAAGCTAGTAAAAGTACAATGGAGTGGAAGTGATGATGATTATATGTGGGAAACTGAGGAGAGCATGAGGACTACATGTCTGGAGCTCTTTGAATGGCAAGATATGTTGTTTATCATATTTACTTTCACCATTGTATATCGCATTTGATAGGTTAGTATTCTGCATGCTAGGGTAGGATCGCCTATTGTATTGATTGCTTGTTTGATATGGTTGATGGTTGCATATGCTTGTTAGGCATGTGGAGTAACTATGGTTGCTTATTTCTTGACTTGTTTAGGGATTTCAAGGGCAAAATTCCTAAAGGGTTGTGAATGTAACGACCCATATTTTACATATCGGAGGATCGTAAAATATTTTTATTTTATTCATATAAGGTCGTATGATTCTATAATTTTGGAGTCTGACTCTTAGGGACATTTTACACACCTATGATTATTCTTCAATTTCTATGTGACCATTTTGACCCCGAAAAATTTGTTTGGGCTATAACTTTGGTGGGAGTTGAATTAGGGTCTCAAACCAGTTCAATTGCTTTAGGATGATGGTTTCCCATTCTGTAAAGTAGTCATAAGGGAAAGACATTGTTATCCCACCTTTTGGAAAGGCCATGATACCAAGGAATTGACTGAAAATCGAAGATAATCAGTCTGGAATATCAGTTATACACAGGTTCGGTATGGATACTGACAAATTTTGTCCGAGTCCAAAACGAGCCACAATTGACATGACACGACAAGCAAAGCTATAGAAGCTAACATTCCAAATTTCAAGTCAATCGGAGTTCGTATGCTCAAGATATGGATCGATCAAAATCAAGAGAGAAAGCATCGTTTCGTATCCATCAATGACTGATCTACTTCGTATCCATCATATTTATTCCACTTTGTATCCATCATATTTACTCCACTTCGTATCCATCAAATGAAGATAGTTCATACCGGTTCCCCAAACGATCGAATCGAAGTAGCACCTAAAAACATCGATACAAAGATCGATACAAAGAAAGTTAGGCTTCATCAATAAGAAGCGGCTCCAAGCATCGATACGAAGTGAGATGCAATCCATCGATACAAAGCGGCTACACATAATCGATACGAAGTAGAGCATAGAGCATCGATACAAAAAGAGTTGCCCAGACCGATACGAAGAGTAATTCCTGGTCGATACAAACAAAGCACGATTCAAATGGAAGAAACAGTCACTCGGCATGAAAAGTGGATCGATCCTGGAATATCGCTCCACGTCACCCGGATCGATACGAAGGGTATCGATACGAACAACCATCGATACGAATGGATCAATAAAAGCACGCCAGCCTTTTGCAAAATCAAACTTGGATCGATCATAACTCAAAATATGTAAGTCCAAATACCACCAAATTTTCACAGGAGCTTGCATACCATCTCAAGAATGTCCATGATCGATCTCAGCCCAAACAGAGTCTGTTTCGATCGTTACGAAATGAACATGGGTCGATCAGGGATCGATCCCAAATGGCCTCAGATCAATCTGGTGGGCCCACCCACGAGAAGGACTCTTCTAGGATCTGAGCCAGATATTTTCAGCCTACACCTATAAATAGCAGCCCTATACTTCTAGAAAAGGAACTTTTGATTCTTCTACGCTGTTACTCTACTGGAACTCCATTGTAACTTGGATACTATCGATTGTGCTCTTGTAAATAAGTGGAAAATCATCAATAAACAGCAAATCCTTCAAAGTGGACGTAGGCTGCGACGCCGAACCACTATAAATCTTGTCTTTCTACTGCTTTCCTTTTAATTTTTTGAGTGATCTTCATATTTAATCCTACTACATATAATCTATCTGTGATCGTGACTGTGATTTGGTGCTTTCATCTGCAATTAGGTGTTTGTGACCAATTTTGGCGCAAACATTTTAGTGCTTTCACTGAGAAGGCTAACATTCAGGGATTCTACAACTTGGACTTTGGATCTGAAAACTTGAAGACTTGGATGTGGAAAGCTATGACGAAGCAATCAACAAGGAGGTAGAGAGTGGAAAGGAGTCAGCACGAAGGGAGTCTGGAGGATTCTTCAGGAGCAAATCAGGCCTTGTTTTTCATCACCAGATATGAGATGGAGATGATGATGGGAGCTATGCATGAAGAATTATTGAAAAGGCAGGAGGAAATGATGCAGAACATTCTCAAACAGTTTGGACAAGCAGGAACAACAGGAGCTGCTGGAGTTCAGATCCACGGAGCTGGACCAAAAGGACCCAACAGGCAATCGGATAGAGCAGGACCATCAGGAGCAGCCCCTGAGCATGGGGGCACTCCCCAGGAGCATATTGGTCCAATCTCAGGCAGGATACCAGGTGGAACTGTTCAACATGGAATTGAGAGAGGAATGGATGCTCGTCCAGGAGAGCAGATTCCAGGATTCCCTCATGAACTCGGGGGGCAGATCGGTGGCAATGGACAAGGACTACAACTTGGTGATAGTGACAGATTGGCAGAGATGGTCAGACGAGCCATGAGAGGTGGATCAGTGAATAGAGATCTGGAAGATGTGAATAGGAGCCCCTTCGCTCCCGCAATTAGGTAGGATAGGAATCCACCAGAATTCAAGCTACCAACACTGGAGACGTACGATGGGAGGACGGATCCTATAGTTCATCTGATGAGCTATATGAGGCACATGGAGGTATTGGGGGCATCGGAGGAGGTCATGGCCTGGTGTTTCCCATTATATTTGACAGACATAGCAGCACCGTGGTTCAGGCAATTGGAGAGCGGCTCCATTGGAACATGGACCGAGTTGATTGAGAATTTTATGAGGCAGTTCAGAGTTCACATTTCGAGGCCTAAGAATGTGATGAGTTTGACATCACTGAAGCAGAAAACCGAGGAGACTTTGAGGAGTTTTTTAACATGATTCATTGCCGTGGCAGCATCGGTGGATCGACCAAATCCATCCATGGTTTGATGGCAGTTGTATCTAGCATAGCTGCTGGAATAGAATTCAAGAATTCGTTGACAAGGGATCCACCCATGGATCTAGGAGAGTTTTACCACGAGGCAGAAAGGTTTTTGCGATAAGAGGATGCAAATGTTGAAAGAGAGGAAGGAGAGGGAGTTGAAGTTTATGCAGTCAAAAGTGGAGATCCGCCCGGAAAAGATTCAGGAAAAAGATAAAGGGAAACGAAAAGTAGAGGACAGTTGTGATGAGCCAATGCGATTACGAAAGGAACCGAGATTCACCTCTTATATGGAGTTGAATGAGACTTTGGAACGAATCTATCAACAAGACACAAGGGGCAGGTTCCCTGCTGGAGGCCAATGAGGAGGGATCCAACTAACAATGATAAGAAATGAAACAAGTACTACTTATTCCACGAGCTAAGTGGCCGTACTACGAATGATTGTAGGCACTTGAAGGATGAGATTGAAGGACATATCCGAAACGGTATACTATTGCAGTATGTGAAAAAGCAAGCAACGACGGTGGAACAAGAGCGACCACCATCTGCATCAAATGAGGGTGGCTCCGGATCGAGGCATCAGCTTGTTATCAACTAATTGGAATAATGACGAATAAGTGGCGAACTCCACACTAACACGGTTAAGTCGCTTACACATGTTCAAGATCACAAACGGTCCTCAGGCATGCTCTGAGACGACTATCAACCGCATCAATGTAGGTGTTTGCACTTTTACGTCTCTGTTTTGCTTTTGTTTTCTAT
The DNA here is from genome assembly GCA_030737815.1 of Allium fistulosum. Taxonomy (NCBI): domain Eukaryota; kingdom Viridiplantae; phylum Streptophyta; class Magnoliopsida; order Asparagales; family Amaryllidaceae; genus Allium; species Allium fistulosum. Next base: position 603,281,441 of record CM060903.1, read on the forward strand.
TTTTTTACGTCTGGACTTGATTGGTTGGACATTTTTGTTATAAGACTAATTTTGAATGTAAATCTGGTGTTTATAATTCCATAACGGCCAAGTCACTTACACAAGCATGGGATCGCAAACGGTCCTCAGGCATGCTCTCAGATGGCAATGAACCGCCATAACAAACAATTCGGAAACTCACTCGAATGTGAAATCTTACGTTAATGATACTAAGTCCCCCCTAGGCATACACAATTTGCCTCGAACGACACCCGACCACGAACGGTCACAATTCGCCTCGAAAGGCACTCGACCACGAACGGTCACAATTCGCCCCGAACGACACCCGACCGCGAACGGTCACAATTCAGCACGAATGGCACCCGACCACGAATGGTCACAACTCGCCTCGAACGACACACGACCTCGAACGGTCACCATTCACCTCGAACGACATCCAACCTCGAACGATCACATACCGCCCCGAACGGCATACGGTCTCGAACAATCGCTATTCATGGTCAAGTAAGATTATCAATCTCTTTATAAGTCATTAACGGATACGAACATCCATCTTAATGAACTACAAAATACACCTTCCTGTCGCAAAGCATGTTTCGGGAGGCAAATGTTAACCCGCCTTTTGGCAATGTGATACCAAGGAATTGACTAAAACCGAAGATAATCAGCCATAAAGATTAGTTATACACGGGTTCGCTATGGATACTGACAAATTTTGTCCGAGTTCAAATCAAGCCACAATTGACATGACATGACAGGAAAGCTATAGAAGCCAACGTTCCAAATTTCAAGTCAATCGGAGTTCGTATGCTCAAGATATGGATCGATCAAAATTAAGAGAGAAAGCATCATTTTGTATCCATCAATGACTGATCTACTTCGTATCCATCATATTTATTCCACTTTGTATCCATCATATTTCTTTCACTTCGTATCCATCATGTTTACTTCACTTCGTATCCATCAAATGAAGATAGATACGAAGAAAGTTAGGCTTCATCAATACAAAGCGGCTTCAAGCATCGATACGAAGTGAGATACAATCCATCGATACGAAGTGGCTACACATAATCGATATGAAGTAGAGCATAGAGCATCGATACAAAAAGAGTTGCCCAGAATGATTCAAAGAGCAATTCCATGTCGATACGAACAAAGCACGATTCAAGTGGGCTGGGGCTTCCCCCCAGCCCAGTCGGGCTGGGGCCTGGATCCCCCAGCCCGCATGGGCTGGGGGTTCCCCAGCCCAGGCGGGCTGGGGCCTTGCACTGAATCCCCAGTCCAAGCGGGCTGGGGGTTGATTAATTCATCCCAGCCCGCTTGGGCTGGGAGTTTGTATCTCATCCCCAGTCCATACGGGCTGAGTTCGCGATGCCGCCACGATCGCATCCGAAGTCGGAATTCGACGTTTTTGGTCTCGTTGGAAAGGTGGAGTTTCGAACTCCATCTCTGGAAAGTTTGGGCAACATCGTAGTTCGTTTGGAACTTCGAATTTTGTGTCAAAGTTGAACCCTGGTCGCTGTTGGTAAACAGTATGAATCTTTTTCTAGGTCCAACTTTGAGATGTCGCTGCCACTTCGTCTCAACTCGAAATCTAGAAATTCTTTTTGCATCTTAAAGTAGGGATGTTGGACTACATGCCTGCAAATTTTCATGACATTTGGACACCATTTGCTGGTCCAAATAAATTGTCGAACTTGGGTTTGCAGCTGTTTTTGAATGTTTACAAACACTTAGAATATTTTTCAGTGATTTTCTGGTTTTATTGATTTCTTTGAGATTTGTCTCTAGATTTCGTACACGGGTTTTATGAATTATTTTCAAAAGATTTTTCACTCCTAAATGGCTTTAGAAATTATTATATAATATTATTTTTAATTATTAAATTAATTACTCCATAATAGGAGAGTTTTCAAAAGCCGTTCTAAAGTGATTTCAAAATCAATTATAAATCCGTTTCGCACCATTATTTTTTATAATAAAAATCTCACACTCACTTTTTAGCATGTCGAGCGAAGTGGAAAGGTGCTTAAACGGTTAGGAAATCTTCGGCTTATGGAACCATGTGTATTTTCTTTCCGGTTAATCCCCGACCTATTCGATTGATCGTTTTGACCTCTGGGTCTAGTTTACCGATGATACGAGGTTGACTTTTTATTGTTTGGAGTGTGAGCTTGCTATTGGTTAGTAAACCGTTTAGTGCAAACGTGGGGTATGGGACTCATTGTTAACACTTTACGGGTTCCTCTCCAAGAAGTTAGTGACACATTAGCCTTTGGGCGGCCAGTACAGGACCTCTGGGTCACCACGCCTCTGGGCAACCGTCTCTGGACACCTGCTCTATGGAGCAGTTTATTTTTCGGCATGGGCCTCTGGGCCTTTATCCATCTGGGAAGGATCTTATCGTCTCGCGCGTTCCGCATCTGTGCGAGTGATCGATCACAACTCTACAGTACTTGGCAACAACGACTCTGGTCGGTGCACGTGCAATATTGGTATTATTTGATGATTTTTATATCCATTCGAGTACCGCCATTCGGTGTTGGTTCTATGGAACCATACGATGTAAGTGCGATTACCTTATGGATTCACAGTGTCTTTGGACACTGCTTTTCAGTGTTGGATTTTCATTGACTTTTCAGTATATCCCCATTGCTCATTGGAGCATCGATCTTTGCTTGGGCATTGATTACAGACTCTGGTCACTCTTGGGATTATTGCCTATGGGCATCTTTTTATAGCTTTGGCTACGCCGATGATATGAGGCGATTTTATTTATTCTACACTTTGGTGTTGATTTCTCTTTGGAGATTTTTATTGTTTATTGATGATTAGGGATCGTCATTATATTCATGTGGTTCATAATATACTTCTCTTTGGATAAGTACTGTTTTATGTATGTACCGCATTATTATATATCTCAGTTATTACTGATTGTTTAGCTAGCCTGACCCGAGTGTTTTCGCTCGGGTCAGACCGAGTTGTTTCAGGTTAGGTCTTTGGACTTAGCTTATGTGCTTCCGCTTTGGACTTATCTGCTATGCTTTTGAGATAGCTTATCTTTGTGTCCGCTTATGTTATTATTCAGACTTTGATATGTACATATTTTTGACTCACATGTGTGAGCAGTGGCTTTGTACCCACTTATGATATTTGGATCTGTATTGACGATGTATTATTCTGGGATTTTATATCTGTTATGTGATTCTGTTCTGTGATGTTTTATCATTTTATTACTATGCTTATTCTGATAGATCTTTAGCCATTTGTAATTTCGTTATAAGTATTTATTGAATATGTCGAACCACTTGAAAAAAAAATATAGATACCATCCTTTCGACATATTCAGTAAATAGTTATAGCTTGATTACAAATAGTCGCTTCCACTATACTCTATTCTCCGCTTTAACAGACAAATATTACTCCCGTAATACTCTTTGTTACAGTGGGTCTCAGAGTGGGGCATTACAGTAATAACCCTCTTTGCATATAATAATCGGCTTGATAACACATGAGCTAGTTCATTCCAGAATAATCCCAAATCCCAGAAAATCCATTACATTAAAATAACATAAAAATAATATACATATTAGAAAATCATGACATCATAGAACTTTATTCCAAAAGTAACATAATTGCCTATGGGGTTAGCTACTCAAAGAGAAGTGACAAACAAAGCAACATTCTAATTCAACTTATCTACTAGCTCTTTTGGTACAAATGAGATCAAAGCACCTATATCAGTAAGAACTCATACAGATATATCCTAAAGTAAGACAATACCTCCCAAAATAGCCATTTATTTCCTTTTATCTTGCTCAAAAGTTCCTGGACCTTCAATAGTAAAAAGCTTCCCTCGAGCATGCTTCTTTAGCTCAGTACACTGCCTTGAGATGTGTCCCATTTCATTACAATTAAAGCACCTTTTGATTTTGACTCTGGTTTGTACTTCTACATTTATTAGCATAATGCCCTCTTGCTCCACAAGCATGACATTCCACTTGAGACCTATCTTAAACCTTTTCTGCTCTTATTGCTTAGGCTTGAATGGATGCTTTTTCCTTTTGAACTTTTGAATCTTCTTATAGAAAAACTATTTGTTCATTTGGTTCTAAAGTTCTCTACCCATCTGCAACTAATTCTCTCTCATAGACCCTCTTGAATCTTAATGGTTTATCAATTACCTTCTCGAATGGGAATTGAAGCTAATTAAGAATTCTGTCTCTCAGATAATTCCTTAGTCCCAAAATGAACTTCTTGTTCTTTACTAAGGGTGTATGGGTGAGAAATGGACCGTATTTGGATAATGCACTGAATTCATTCACATAGTCTTGCATAAAAATTCACCTTTCTTTAAGTTTATAAATTTCCTAAGAAAAATCGGTTATCGACTTCTGGAAGAAAATATGCTTTGAACGGCTCTTTAAATCTATGCCAAAAAATATCTTCCTTTGGCATCTCTATAGCCATTACATCATATCAATATAATGCAGCTAACTGCAGCTGATGTGATGTTAGCTTCCTTATTTCTTTGTTTGAAAGGCCTAGATCATCGAATATTCTCTCGCATGTCCTCAACCAAGAGTGAACAACATAACTACTTCGTTCCCTAGGAAGAGCATGCCACCTAGGATGGTGTAGTTCTTGCAAAGCTTAGTGAACTAAGGGATATTTGAGTTCCTAATGCACTGACAAAAAATGAATTTTTAAGGCTATTAATACACTAAAGGAGGGTCCAATAGTGTAAATTAACTATCTAAAACTTAACTTGTAAATGTAAAGTTTATCTACTCGAATCAATAATCAAATCACAAATAAAGAAGATAATTAGAGAACAAATACTATGGTAACTAAAAGAAGTAAAGTAAATGATAGCAGGAATTTTTATACTGGTTCGGGTGTTCAGTCCTACATCCATTCTTGTACTCCCCTTATAGAATTTCACTACCACAACTTGCTTTCTATAGGTGACAAGCACATCTTTACAATCTGGCAATTCCATTGGTTGCAAGATACACCTTTCCTCTTTACTTTCCAATGGGTGGCATGAACAACTTTCTCTAAACAATCAATAATAGAGTATCACAAGTAGTTGTATCTTTAATACAGATTCTTGCAGATTCAATGTAGAGATTATATAGACCTCCAATAATAATATAACTTTGAAATTAATGAGGAATATGATGAGACCAAAGACATAATGATTAAGAATTCAAGTACAAATTATCTAATCTTATGTGGTTTGAAAATATTTTGAAGAATAAGAGTGTGTTATCCAACATTTGGACCTGGCTATATTCGAACCGATTGGACAAGTTAGATTCGACTGACGTCAAGGCCAGTAAGTCTAGGGCAATGATTGTGGGGTCCAGAAGTCAAGTACAAATGGTAATATGAAGTTGTGATCGATGGAATTAAGAGATGCAATGCAAGATGTTCGAAGGATGGAATATGGTTCAACATTTAGGAGGGATCAACTATAATCAGCCTCCAACATAGGGATCGGTATGTTTCAGGAAGCTAGTGCAATTCAATAGAAAACAATCAACATATCAAGATCCATAAGTCCAATTCATATGTAAGCAAGAAGTGGGGACACTTGGGAGCCTACCCTAGGGATTGCATCTCAAAAAGATGAAATTAGAAGGATCGGCCCTCTTCCCTCAATAGGGATCGGCTAAAAACAGGTCCACAACGAAGCAAAGATCAAGCAATAACACAAGTTATACTAACGCAATTGGCATGGAACTTGGAGGCTAAGCATATTTCAACATAGGGATGCTACCATATGGATCACATCCCCAAAATTCCTCCAAAAGAGGGATTGATGCCGATCTCTACTCTTTGGAATTTGGGCCATGCAATCGCTCTTACGGGTCCATATGGTTTTGGAGATCCTTCTGCCAAATTTTTAAGAAGATATTTTGTCATCTTTATCTATAAGTTCAGGCTTGGTTGTTCATTTTTGGGATTTTACACTGCCAGTTACTTTGTACTCTATTGTAACTAAGGATTTTCATCCAATCCCTATTGTATTCAGATTATAAAGCGATTAATTAAGTTTTCTATTAAAAGTGGACGTGGCAAACAACGCCGAACCACTATAAATCGCTATGTTTGTGTTATTACTTTGATTTGCAGCTATACTTTTCCCCTCTGTTTTCATTTGATATTCGTTATTTATTTCTCTTCAAAACTTCTATTAGGTATTTGTGCTAATTGTTGGTGTAAACATTTTGGTGCTTTCACCAAGAACTTGATTCTTAGCTTATTTGGATCCCTTTGTTGCTACTGGATTGCATAAATCCCCGTAGGAGATCCATAATTGTCTTCAAGAAACTTTCTTGTTCTATTCAGATTTGCAAAATTCTAAGTAAAGCTATCAACAATGGTTAGGAATAACATATCTACTTCTTATAACGTAGAAGGAAACGAGAACGCTAGCATCCAGCAAGAAGGCCTGAGTAATCAGCTAGTGGATGTGAATGCTACCAATTTGGTTAATTTCCAGAATCTAGCTAATTCTATTACAAGAGCTGAATTCCAAAATCTGATTTGAGAGCTAGCAGATAGCTATCCATAATTGAATCAGCAAATTCAACCCAATATCGATCTAATGAACCAACTCAGTCAACATAGCATGGAAAAGCTAGGAGGGACCCTAACCCTTATTTGTCATCAGAGAGTTCTAGTTCACCAGACGATTATCACTAGCATAACGTCGCAGAATTGATGAATATCGCACAGAAGATCGAGGCATCAATAGGCAAATTTACCCGGTCTGCCAAGATTGATCGATGTCGATCCTTCTATAGTGATCGGTACCTATCCCTTCTCTAGAGGAGGGAACCTACCATTCCATGCTAGAGCCCAAGCTGGAGCTGCTGCGACTGAAGTGGATACTAGAGTTTAAATGGATGCTGACTAGTTACTTCCCCGAAATGATGATGAACTGAATATATGTGGTATACATCGAGAGGATGTTGAACAAAAAAGGCATGGAACGACCCGTAGACATCGACTAGACCATTCATACAAGGTGGAATACTACCACCACTTGGCTCCAACTATCCAAACGTCGGACTTGTTGGCTATGTTTAGATAGTTAGTGAGAGAGCCAAGGATTGACCAATGATGATTAAGAGATCTCAAGGAGCCATACCCCATTCACTAATAATATCATACATGACGATTATCTAAGGAGGTTCACTATGTCGTCAATGCCTTCCTATGAGGGAAAAATTGACCCCGGGCAGCATATCATGAGATATGAATGGTTGTAGGATTCCGCATGAGCAGATGAAGCAACCAAGTGTAAATGTTTTCCTATTACTCTCTCTGGAATAGCAAAAATGTGGTTTATGAGATTACCCCCACTATCGGCTTATAGATTTGATGATTTAGCAACAAAGTTTGAGGAGCAGTTCTATATGCATGCAACTCACTTCAAAGATTTAATGTCCCTATCCAGCGTGATCCAAGCTCCGAGAGAGTCGTTGAAAGATTATTTGGAGAGATTACATACAACTGTCACAAAAATTAGTAATCCGAATGACCATGCAATATTGATGGCGGTAGCAAGAGGGTTTGATCCAGAATCTGCTTTTAGCAATTGGTAAGTTGGCAAGCCACCCACAACATTGGAACGCTTCTATGCAAAGGCGGCTTACTATTTGAGGAAAGAGGAAGCCAGATGCTCTAGGAAAAAGAATGTTATGGGATCAAGCGGAGAAGGAGTACAAAGTAACATTGTAGTGAAGCAATCTGGTGATAGTTCTGGAAAAGTTCAAGTCAATGTCCAAAATAAACCAAATTAGCAAAAGAAAGGTGGAGATAGGAGACAAGAATGAAAGAAGGATTCTGGAAGGGGAAAGCTTAGGATTCTGATGTACGATACCTACACACTACTGAATACATCTCTAGAGAACGTCTATTTGTCTACCTGCAATACCATGTAGTATAGGAAGATGCCTCTGAAAGAATCAATGGAGAAGTAGAAACAAACCAAAAAATATTGTTGGTTACACGAATGTTATGATTATAACACAAATGAGTGCAGGAATCTCCAGGATATTATCGAAAAACTGATCCGAGAGAGAAAGTTACAGCAGTTTGTAAAAGCCCCACAGTATGGCAGACAGGGGATATCCGACCCCAACCGAGGACAAGTATCGCACAGAGCGGAGGAGCCTGCATGGATTGGTGGAAGATTAGTAATCAATATAATAGTCAGAGGCCCGCATCTACCTGATAAGAGTTGGCATGATATGGAACGCTACGCTAGCGCGATCAAGTATGTGAATTTTGAATGTTGTTCGAATACAAAAGATGGATCCCCGTAAAATAGTGACGTATAATGACAGATGGCATTGTGTTCAGAAACAGAGATGCATATAAGGTGGAGGCACCGACGATCGACCTAATGTCATTTCAGCCTTGATCGGCCCTGCCTTAGTGAGGAGTATTTTGGTTGATTGTGGAAGCTCCGTAAATATAATTTTCAAAAAAGCTTATGATCAAATCAGGATGGAAGCCAAGGACTTGAAACCATCTAAAGCCCGCATTCATGGCTTTAACAGTGCTGCAACCGAAGCTGTTGGTTATGTTAAATTGCCCATAAGTTGGTAGAAGGTGACCGTAGGAGAGTGAGGATTTTCCATTTATTAACCTGGATGTCGACTCTTTATACAGTGCTTTTCTAGGCCGACTGGCCCTAGCTGAGTTTTGGGCAGCTCTTGCCTCATGGTGTTTGACTTTGAAGTTCCCGATGGATAATGGTGTTAAAGTTGTTTATGGTGATCAAGCTACCTGACGTGCCTGCTATGTAGCTGACTTGAAGGATGCTCAACGAAAGGAGAAAGGTAAGGGTGTGGATAAGTCTATCTGCATCCATTGAAGATTGACAACTAGCGCCTGAACCTGGGCTTGGGTGCGAAAGTCAGTTCTATAGATACATAGATCCAAGGGATGACGAGGATGAGCCCAAAGAGACCAAGGCTGCACTGACTGAGCTGACGATTGAGATCACGATCAGCCATGATGACCCATCATGTGTCATAAAGATCGGATTACAGCTCAGCCCCTCGATGATTAATGAACTTGTTGCTTTTCTCCAAGTGAACCGTGACATGTTCGCTTGGACTCACTCTGACATGTCTGGGATCTCGCCTGCTATTGCGAGCCATGCATTGAATACTGACCCGAGGCACGTCCCGGTGAACAAAAAAGGTGTGGCATGGATCCGGAGAGATCTACCGCTCTTAAAGAGGAGGTGGATAGGCTTAACGACAACGATTTTATTCGCGATAGCCTATACCCTAAATGGGTATCTAATCTTGTACTTGTGAGAAAGGAAAATGGGAAATGGTAGACATGCGTTGATTACTCGGACCTGAACAATGTGTGTGCAAAAGATAGTTTTCCCCTTCCAAGGATCGACTAGTTGGATGACTCGACCGTGGGACACAAACTGCTACCTTTCATGGATGCATATTTAGGATATAAACAAATCCCGATGCCCATTCCCGATCAAGAGCACACCAGCTTAATTACCAACATTGTATTATATTGTTATGTGGTGATGCCATTTGGATTAATGAAGCTAGAGCGACCTCTCAATGTCTAGTTAACAGAATGTTTAATGATCAGATCGAAAAGACGATGGAGATGTACGTGGATGATATGCTCGTGAAGTCACAACGATCTAGCGACCACATTAGAGACTTGGTAGAAATGTTCAATATCCTTCGATATTACAAAACGAAGATCAATCCTCTGAAGTGCTCTTTTGGCTTTTCATCAAGAAAGTTCTTGGGTTTCATCGTTAATTCCCATGGAATCGAAGCTAATCCCAAGAAGATCCAAGCTATTCGCAACATCCAAGGTGCCAAAGACCATCAAATAAGTACAGAGCCTGAATGGGAAGGTTGTCGACCTAATTTGATTTATTTCCAAAGCTATCGATAAATGCATTCCTTTCTTTGACTTGATTAGAAAAGGGAAAAGGAATTTTGAATGGACGAAGGATTGTAAAGATGCATTCGAGGCTGACTATATAGAGAGACCTCCCATCTTGTCAAAACCGGTAGATCATGATGACTTGTATATCTACTTAGCCGTGTCAGTACATGCAATAAGTGCGGAATTGCTTCGTGAAGAGAATTGAATCCAAAGACCGGTTTATTATGTTAGCAAGTAATTGACGGGAGCTGAAAGAATCTATTCGAAGATAGAAAAATTGGCATACTGATTGTTAATTGCCTCCAAATGCTCCGCCCTTATTTTTAGGCTCATCTTATTAATGTTTACATTCACCAACCGTTACGACAGGTCCTACACCGACCTGAGACGTCTGGAAGGTTGCTCAAGTGGAATATCGAACTGAGCCAATTTGACATCACTTATCTTCCTCGGAGAGCTATTCAGGGACAGACACTGGTGTACTTTATAGAAGAATTTACCACACGGGATGATTTCCCAAAGAGCAGTGGAACCCCTACCATATGGTGGAAGTTGTATACGGATGGAGCATCCATCGATCGTTGTACTAGAGATGGAATTGTGCTAGTAACACTAGAAGATAGGCCAATTTGCTATGCTTTAAAGCTTGATTTACCAGCAATTAACAATGAAGCTAAGTATGAAGCTCTGATTGTTGGGCTTAACCTTGCTAGAGAACTGGAGATAAAATCTCTTGAAACCTTTTGCGACTTACAATTAGTAGTATACCAAGTCAAGGGAGATTACCAAGCTAAAGGACAATGACTTGCTCCATACCTTACCCAAGTCCAAGAGCTATTGAATGACTTTGAGTACAATGATATTACGCACATTACTCAAGGTCAAAACAAAGAGGCCGACTCATTGGCAAAGTTTGCTAGCACTGAGGATGCATAACAAATGGGCTTGGTCCCAGTCACATATTAAACGCTTTGAGCATAAACCTGATGGAAATAGGCTGGGTGCTAGAGACAGAGCCTGAGAAGGAGTCGTGGATGACTTCGATTAAAGACTATTTTCTATAGGGAGTTCTTCCCAAATGGAGGAATGAAATACGTCAAGTCCTTCGCAAAGCTTCACGATATATCATTCAGGAAGGAGTTATGTATAGAAAGAGTTTTTCTGTCCTCCTACCCCGGTATATCACTCATGATGAAATAAAACAAGTCCTAAAGGAATTTCATGAAGGGGAATGTGGCGATCACAATGGGTGGAAAACCCTAGCAAAGAAAATACTATGTTCCGGGTATTATTGGTTGACTGTCAATCGAGATTCTGCTGATTATGCAAGGCGATACGACAAGTGCCAGATATATGCAAAAGTTTATAGAGCTCCGCCGATGGAAATCACACAAATGGTCGGCCCATGGCCGTTTGTCGTATGGGGTATAGATATTATCAGTTTCTTATTGATCTCTAAACGTGGCGCGAAGTACGCCATCGTCACAGTTGATTACTTCACTAAATGGGCCGAAGCATAACTTTTGGCCATAATCACGATAAATGTAACGCCCCCGGATTTTCACGTTCGAAAATCGACATCCATACTTTACATCGTACTTGAATGCCGTAGATTCGACCGTTCAAATCCGAGTTACCGGAGCTTATAACACAGTTAAGTAAATAACACAGCGGAAGAAAAAGAATAATACATTGATATACAATATCTGATACAATATCTGATATAACAGAGTGATACAGTGAATATCAATATACATCAGAGATATAATACAAGAAATAGCAGCGGAAAAGAAAATATATAACACCAGCAGCGGATAATCTCCATCTTCAAAGCACCAATCCATAAATAGCTCGAACTCCCAATAACGAGGCACAAAGATAAGCAAGTGCAGTCCATATCCAAAGACTGAACTAGCTCCAGAAAATCTACTAATCCTGACTATCTGAAAAACCCAACTCTAGACTGCTCGTGTAGAAAAATTTTGAGCATCCAGAGTTTAGGAAAGAAACAATAAACTCCGGATCAGTCATGGGACTGGTGTGAGCAACAAAAACAGTTTATCTTTAAAAACAAATAGCAAAGAATTTTAAAGTCAATTCGCAATGCTTTTGGAAAATGAAACTACCATAAGACCTCCCGCTACACACACAATGCAAACGCAGAATTGGAGGAGATTTCTTCTTATGATAGCCAAAGATGCTTACTACGCAAAATCAAATCATTTTTGATATTATTATTAGTGCATAGTGTAGAAAACATTTTCGAAAGTAGAATATCAATCTTAGACAGCATAGACATTTCGAACTATGCCTACTATAGCTACCATCCAAACAGTGGGGCGACACCATAAGTAGATGGCAGGTTCTACAACTAATACCGTACACAGTTCGTATTGGAAGATGGATTTCCAACAAATGGTCAGGCTAAGGAACTTCCTATGCCACGAAGGAACGCCTCTGGCTGGACGCTCCGAGAGACAAACTGCTCTCTGCCAAACAAGGCCGGCTACCACCCTTCCCGGGGAATATACAAAACCTCAGATATGCCACCCCCGGTCCTTTGGGACCTTTATCCGAGAGCTCTCGATAACCAACATCACACATAATAAATAAAGTGTGTCCACATGAGTAAGTATCTGGGCTCCATACCATGATACTACCCTTTTCCAGAAGGAATGGTCATACCCTAGGGAAGCTACCCTTGAAACCTTGCCGCATCATTCCTGTTTCGACCATTTCCGGGTTGTGAGGTTCGACGAAGTCTCATCCACAAAGCTATGCTTTGTCACAAAGCCATGCTTTGGGTCAACAGATGATCAAAGTAATGATCACAAAGATAAATGATCATATCACAAATGATCAAACAATGATCATCACACAGCAACACTCAGCATGTCACATTACCAAATTGGTAATATATCGCTGATAACCTTCAACTACATAACCTCTGAGCTCGTACGTCTCAGAGAAGGGTGTTAAGCTAAGAGAATAAATTCTCCGCCACCAACAGAAATATATGTGAAAGAAATCTGCTTTATATCTCAAAGTGTAATGTCAGACATGTAACCATACAAGTCTGTTCCGGGTTCGAACAGAACCGAAGGCACTTCCAAAGAAGCCCTTGCAAATCCGGATAATTTTCTAATCACGGCCGGACTTCCCATCACAAAGGGTGCTAAAATCTCTATACCGGGTACCAGTCGGTGCAGAGACATTCGACGAGTTGTCCTTTCATTTTCGAAGATATTCGGTCTTCACCACCGGTCTTCAAATGCCATCCATATACGACGTATCACTATTCGGAATGGGTTATATGACACAAAGGTCTTTTCCCGGCTAACCCGAATAACGAGCGCAATTAAAAATCATATGGATATTGGGATTTCAATTAAGTCACAACTTATTACCCAAAATGTTTCTTCAAATGGTTTAACAAATTACCATTTTCAAATCTTTAAACAAAAAGATTCATTTTAACAACCTTCAATGGTTTAAACAATCTCCACACTTTAATCTTTTAAACAAAAGATTCATTCATAGATTTTCCAAATTAATTCCCATTTCAATTGGATTAAATCATTAAATCTTTAAAACAAAGATTTAACTTATAGCTTTCAAAACAATTCCATTTCAAATGGTTTAAACAAATCATCATTTTAAATCTGTTAAAAATAAACAGATTTAATTCATAGCTTTCAAAAAGAATTCATTCATAACTTGGAAAACCATTTTTCAATTCAATCTTGAAATTCCTTTAATTAAACTGGAATTTCATCTCTTATCTGAAAGCTTTTATTCTTTTAAAACAAACTGCTTTCATTTTGGGAAATCTGATTCATTTATACGAGTTAAGGTTCTTGGGTTAAATACAAATTCTCAAAATTATACTTTTAAATGGTTTAACTTCATATAAACACATTTATATCATCTTTAATCAAAATTTCCAATCATTGAATTCAATTCCAAATATTGAATTCAAATTTAAATTGAATTATTTAAATTGAAACTTTACCAAGTTATTCAAAATAGCTTTTATCTTTGAAAACACATTTTCAAAAGCTTTAACATTTTACCAAATCCATTTTCAAAATCAATTGAAATCAAAATTTCAATTTCAAAACAATGAATTTTAAATCATCTGTGACTTAACCGATTTCCACGTGAAATCCATATTTGTGTGTGTAAAAGTGTAGTCCAGGGGTTTTACACACAATAGTGCAACATCAATCATCACAGATATATCGATAAGCGGTATAATCGATAACGCTTATCTTCATTCACAGATTCATAGATAAAATAAATTTATCGGTCACAAAGATTCACTATTACAATTCGATGTGGGTTTCGGATAACCAACTGGAATCCGACTCCCTATCGCATCGAAATTCAAGTGCCGTTTTGCGGGCCAAGGGTTTCATATTCACATAGTAATATATCACAGAAATAGAAATCACAGCTCAGCACATATCACACAGCATCACAGATCAGGGATATCAAATAATTCACATTCAATAGAATCCAAACATTCATAAGTAAGGTCAGTTAATATATGATTATAATTAATTTATACCAGGTTAATTACTTATGAATAACTACAAATCTTGTTTAATTAATCATTAATTAATAATAAACCATTTTAATCCTATTAATTTAATTTAAGATAAAACTTTACTCTTACTTATAAATTGAATTATCTATAACAAAACATTTTTAAAACAATTTACCTTTAAACTACTCTTTTAAATTTCATTTTAAATTTAAGATTTAAAATAATTACACATTTAACTTTTAACAAAAATTTAAATCAAATTTACGAAACCCCTTTTATATACAAATGTTAAAGAATCGCTTATCATTTATCAAAGAAGTTTATAAGAGCTTTAAACCAATTTATTTAAATTCAAATCATTTAAAATACACTTTAGCATTTAAAAATTGTTAAAGAATTTAATTTATAAACTTAATTCAAATTTAAAATTAGGATACAAAATTCAGTTTTGAATCCCTATTTTTAAATTTAGTTTAAACTTTGTTTAAACTTGCATTCAATTTAAAATTGAATTTAAATTTTGAAACTGACAGGTTCTAGAAGCCTGTAACAAAATTGACCCGAAGTCACCCTATTTACTTCGAGTCAAACCCTGCCTTGCTTCGAGTAAATCATTGGATCTACTCGAGAAACTCAGACCCATCTTCCTTTTCCTCCAAAAATTTGTTTAAAGTTAATAAAAACTGGAAACAACTTCACGCTTAATTACTCGAGTCTTTACTCGAGTCATTTCCATACCAACCTGAGTGCTCCTTCTAGAAGAACAAAGCCTGAACTCCGACATTCGTGTGCACGTGCACAATCACTCCGCCCTACTCCGATCATCACCACGATCTCAGGCAAGTCGCCGATGATCCCCTCAAGCCATGCAACCACCCAGTTCCATCAGCTAACCATGAAATCGAAAACGAGTGCAAACTCGAAGCCTGGAAGCAACAACCGGTTCACATCCACCTGGCAATCATCTACGTTCATGAAATTCCGACCACTACAGAGACTCAAACTCCGACCATCTATTCGTCCACGTTTCCCCTACCATCACCCCAAAACTCGTCACACTCGATCATCTCGAGAGGGAGAAAAGATGAAAATACTCCGCCTTGTTAAAACTAGGTTTACAAACTATAAAACATCACCGTCGCTTCTACGACCATCTGACCACCGCCTCCATATTTTTCCCTAAACCTACGATCACTCCTCCATCAATACAGAAGATTCCAACCTCCCAGTCAACAGAGATCATCAAAAAATGATCGAATAACAATTTCCGTTTAAGCCAGAAATACACCCCAACCCTTGTACTAAAAATCAAGTTTCAGTTTGAGTATTCTATTCATATCCTTGAATTCATGAATCATGATAATTGAATTTTGACTTATTTTAAGATTGCTCTGTTGTTTTTAATTTCTAGAGACAATACAAATTTGTTTTAACTTAAACAAATTTTTAAGCTTTAATTATTGACAATCAAACAGATTTCGTTTGAAACTTATATCTTAACTTAGATTAGAAAATAAGATAATGGATTTTGATTTAGATCTTAAGCTTGGAAACTAAAAATAGTAGATAATCCAGATACACACAGCATTGCACACACCAATGTATTCACATATATATATATACAGATATTCACTTGTACACAGTTATCACAGAGAATAACAAGCAACCAAATTTACTTGAGTTTTAAAAGTTACTCACCAGAGATTGAAGCAGAGAAGAACAGAGGGGAAAGAACAGAGCTTTTTATTGAAAACTGTTTTGAAAACTTGAAATGATGTTGAACTGGAAACACTGAATTTGATCTGTGCTTTTGTTTTGATTTAATTGCATTGATCTGATTTGCTTTTCAAGTTGAAGTTGTTCCAGATTCTGGTTTCCAGATCTCGGCTTGGCTTTAAACTCTCTAGTTTTCATTTTACTTTGATTTCTTTTCCAGGCTGAAGTTTGATGCTTTCAGATTTTTTTCTATTTTGTTTGCATTGCTCTAAGTTGAAGTTTATTTATGGTTTTACTTAGTTTCGAATGAACAACTGAGTTGAAGCTTGAAGATGGTGATATATAGAAAGAGTATAGGTATATATTTTATTTCTTTTGTACACGATTTCATAAATATTGGTCAGAGATTTTTATCTCCTTAGGATGTTGAAATGATCTTACTTTGTGTACTTAGAGATGTTCACATTAAATGCTTTGTGTCCTTATGTCTACACACATATCTTTTATTTCAAATTTCGTATGTACTTGTCTATGTTTTTTTCCTTTGTATTGACTTCGGCTGAGAAGATGTTAGTGGCTTGCAGATTTGTTTATTAATCTTGTATTTATATTTTGAATGTATATTTCTTTTTGCTTTGCTTGGTTTCATTTGTAAGTGTTCATGAATTTTATTTTCATATGTATTTGGTTTTGTCTTTGTCTTGTTTTATAATATTTATCTTGTTAACACTTTCATTTTTTTTTCTATTTTAAAAGTTTATTTTACAAATCTATAAAATTTCATTTCTTAAACCATTCACTCACAATTTAAATTCAAATCCAACATATACATACATACATATATATATATACAATATTTTAAATTTTTATGATTTATACATAATTTATTTGAGTCGGGGAAACTCGCTTCCATTTAAAATTAATTTTACAAATTTTTATTCAAAAATTCATTTAATTATCAATTTAAATTAAATTAAAATCTAGGGTCGTTATAAACTTCCCCCCTTAAAAGAATTTCTTCCTCGAAATTCGCAGGCACGAAAAATAACAAAGATAGATAGATTCAATCTCCTATAATTACTCGAACACAATATACGGATTTCCGAATTCAAGTCGGAATATTCCAAAGTATACATAACTTGTCTCTCTTCGTACTTCGATTAACCCGAGAAATTTCAATAAAATTTCAAATCTGGTTTTAAACGAAATCATTTTATCGATTCAATTCAATTTAGCCTTCATATTCTATTAATCAATTTACCTCAAATTAAAATTTCCAATTTCAAATTCATTAAGGTTTAAATCAGAAAGCTGATAAGAAACCGATGAAAATACGAAGTAAGGATTTTCTACAATGATTCGTAGAACCATCATCACACCAAAACTTCTTCTTGTAGCTGGTACGAAGAAATCAAAAGAATTTGGAAACGAATCAAAGGAAATTGATAGAGAAAGATTGTTTCCACTGTTGTAGGGTATTGACCATTGATAGTCGTATTTCCTGTCCCCTATCTCGTCTTCTTCTTGCACTCATACTCACTATCAGTTGATAGCAAGAGAATTTACTGAGACATTTAGACGGATATCTTAGAGATACACTCATTCTAGAGTTTACTTCACTCTATCTCTAATGAGCTACTTAACGTGTTATACTCCTGAGCTAAAGTTCAACCTTAGCTCTGATACCAAATGTAACGCCCCCAAATTTTCGCGTTCGAAAATCGACATCCATACTTTACATCGTACTCGAATGCCGTAGATTCGACCGTTCAAATCCGAGTCGCCGGAGCTTATAACACAGCTAAGTAAATAACACAGCGGAAGAAAATGAATAATACATTGATATACAATATCTGATACAATATCTGATACAACAGAGTGATACAATGAATATCAATATACATCAGAGATATGATACAAGAAATAACAGCGGAAAAGAAAATATATAACACCAGCAGCGGATAATCTCCATCTTCAAAGCACCAATCCATAAATAGCTCAAACTCCCAATAACGAGGCACAAAGATAAGCAAGTGCAGTCCATATCCAAAGACTGAACTAGCTCCAGAAAATCTACTAATCCTGACTATCTGAAAAACCCAACTCTAAACTGCTCGTGTAGAAAAATTTTGAGCATCCAGAGTTTAGGAAAGAAACAATAAACTCCGGATTAGTCATGGGACTGGTGTGAGCAACAAAAATAGTTTATCTTTAAAAACAAATAGTGTAACGACCCTGAAATTCCGACCCAATTTTAAAAAATTTTAGAACCATTATTTTAATATAAAATGTGAAACTTACATACGATTTCAATTAACGTCCAAACTTTGTTTCTAAATTGCGCCTAGATGGTTATAGATATGGGTAAAGTTTCGTCGGAAAATACCGCAGTAAATTTCGTTCGTTTTTTATTGCACATCAGTTCATTTTGAAACGTGAAAGTTTTATCTTCCGAACCTAAATATTTTTACATAGAAAAATTCTAAATCATCTTCAGACAAAGACGTCATTTTTCGTTTTTCAAAATTCAGACATCTTTAGCTCCGTAAATCTTATTCTTCGGTGTTTTGCTGCATTCTCCGTAATGGAAAATTGCGAATTTTCACAAACAACTTCCGTTGCTATTCAAACTTCACATTTGGAATGTGTCTATATTGACATAGGCGTACGCCAAATTTCGTCGAAAAATATTGAAGTAAATTTCGCTCGTCGCATTTACATATTGTTTAAATTTTATGTGTAAAATTCCTATCGTCCGAACTCAAATATTTTTCACAATGTTGCATAAGAAAAATATTATGATCATGGCGGCGCATTTCGTTTCGTCAAATTCTGCTTTTAATTGCTAGTTAAATTGTCGCTCGAGCAAATGGTTCAATAAGATTTACCACTTCGCAAACAATGTCAAACCATCAATATCTTCATACCGTTGTGTCCGCCTCGTCGCGCTAATCAAAATGGTATATTTGTTTGTGTCAATCGGTGTTCGGCGTTGCAAGTTATAAATGGTTTAACAGAGTAACAAACTGGTCCGTTACGCCACGCCACTGGTACCCTACTCTCCAACGCCCAGAATTCTAGGAGCCTTTGGCCATTCAAAATCCCAATAGCCATCACGTTTATCGAAGACATCATTACCTTGACCTAGGGACTCTGAACTTCTCTGTATATACTTGCCCTCTGCCTTCATTAATTCCTCTGCCTTCATTTATTGCACTATTTCTCGAGTACGCATTTTTCTCTTCCTCATCTTCATCATTTTGTTATATCTTTCTTTTATATTTTGTCCCCCCTAGATTATGAAACTCTCCACTACTCTTCCTTCCTTCTTCCTCTTCTCTATTTTATTTTGAAACTCCTCCTCTAGAAACAAACTCCACCCCCTGCCCACAGCCGCCTCCGCCTGCACCACCGCACTCCCGCACCACCGCACCACTGCCCACTCCGCCGCCTTCGCCCACAGCCTACCCACGCCACTGCCCACCGTCCTCCACTGTTCGTCGCGTCCACCACTGACCAACTCCGCCCATTCACGTCGCCGTCGCCCATCATCCGCCTCCGCCCCATCACCTGCTGCTCCATCCCACACACCACCACACCCACTGTTCCACGCCACTCCCCGCATCCACAAACACAGCCGCAACCCACTGACCAGACCACTAGCCCGTCCCCGCGTCCCTCTGCCCGTACCACCACTCGCCTCCACCGCACCGCCAACGGCCACAGCCACCACTCTATTCCACGTCCAGACCGCCCGCCACCCTACCCCTGCCCACTGTTTTCCTGCGTCCCCTGCCCACTGCCTGCTCAGCATCCCACTGCCCAGCCCGCCTCCGCCGCACGACCAGACCTCCCCTCGACGCCATTACGCAACGCCGATGACCACCCCTACCCTTTACCTCGACTTCGACGTAGTTCTCTTTGCTGCCTTCCCCAAAACCGATGTCGAGAAAAGAAAAAAATAAACAAACTGTATTGTATATAGGCAATTATATAATATCTTCCGTTTAATCCATTTGGCTCACGTGTTCTGGTTTCATGGTTTGCAGCTACTGATCCGGAATCTAGGCTAGCATCTCCATCCCGTTGAATCTTGCTTTGGATAGTTGGTATGACTTATATATATCCAATCAATATATATACATTATATTAAGCAATTGTTGAATAACTATTTTGTTCGATTACAGTTCATATTTGTGTCGTGCATGTTGGTGTCTATCTTATCTATTCGTCTTCGTTCCTCGTCGTTCAACTTCTCTAACCACGCAAGGTGAATATTTCATTCACGACTCAACCTATTATGCTATGGAAATCAAGTGATAATTGTTGTTTATATTAATTTGAATATTAAATTGTTGATTGTTAAAATTGTTGAAATAAAATTGCTATACAAGTTAAAATGGAGTATTGATAGAACTTAAATTTTCTAAATTGACACCATGTATTGTTAAAAAAGATTTAATGTGATAAATTGTGATTTGATGTTGGTTTGTGGTAAATAGTTATGACATAAAAAAATTTGTTATGAGATGTTGAAATTGGTTGTTAAAAATAAGCAATAATAAATCTGGAATTGAATGTGATATAGGATAGTTAACGATTTAAAATGTATGATTGATGTAGTAAAGTGATAATAGTCACCAAGTGAAAACCATAATGTAATAATCTTTAATCCGCATGAAACGATGGTGTGAATTCTAGGAATAATTATATTAATTTGCATAAATAACAAATGTAAGTTAATATGATTATTTCGGGATTATTTAAATAAATTGTTAAATTGTTATGTATGTTTGCTATTGCTTGTTTATTTACTTTGACACCATCCCAGTTGTCACACTGCAAGTTCCCTTTGCTATGCTTTGTTTTATATTGAATGATATCGGGTTGAAATGATAAATACCCAATTAAACAACTTGGCCTAGGATAGATAATTAAAAATAAGAAACCCGATTGGTCAACAAAAATTATTTTTGAAATTGAAATCTATTTGAAATTAAGGAATGAACTTAACAATTTGTTTGGAAATTAGGTAACGAACTTAATGGATTTAAATTAATGAATTAAATCGAAATAAATTAATAGGAATAAATTAATGGAGTTTAATTAAAATGGATTAATAAACCTATTTAATTGAATAAAATGAATTGGCAAATTTATTTGAAATGAGATTTAAAAACAAGGAAGTTTAGAATTTAATAATTTGAAATGTTATTAGATTTGTTAGATTTAGATTAAAAATCAGTTTTAATTAAAAAGATTTGAAACTTGTCATAAATTAAGTTTGAGATGTAGAAAATTTGACTTAAGTGGAATACGAAATTAACTAAAATTTTATGGATTTAATTTAGTGATGATTTAAATTTAAAATGATTTTAAATTTAATAAAATTGATTTAATCAAATTTATGATTATGGTTAATATAACGGTGAATGTAAATACGAATTGAAATGAATAGAATTTGGTTTAATGATGTGAACTAAAATTTACCATTAAAACGAATTAATTGGAGTATTAACTAAATTTAGGAAGTGAAATTTAGATCTTATTAAATTGAATAGGATTGCGTAATTTTATTGTTAACTAAAATGTTGAACTAAAGATTGCATTTGGAAAGATGTTTAATATCCGAAATAAATTGAATCGTGAAATGTCAAATTTTGGAAGTCAAATTTGCACCTTGACTTTGGGACTTTGATTTGTTTAAACTTTAGCTTAAATGACCATCGGGTAATAAATACGTAGTTATTAAAGAGACCGGGATCGGATATGGACATACTCTCTGTCGATACCGAAAACCACTTTAATAACTATTATACGCAGAGTGTTGATCCAGAACGAAGTGGATGGTTTGATGAACGCGTTGACTGAAGAAAGAGAACGATATTGGATGACCCTTGACATGACTAAAACAGGAGCCGCGTCGGGCCATTGAGGTTCGCCACCTCTAGCGGACACACTTCTTCGATACCATATCTATTACTTTTGTGATTCGATTTGGGTGCACCCCTTGATTTGGGAGTGTTGTTTCACGGTGTTGAGGTAGTAGCTGCTATGCTCAACATCCGTCCGGATCACGCAACTACTAGTATCCTAGTTGGTATCGCCTCATGTACCTTGTCATACTGATTATCCTATTTGCGACCACTACGTTTTGTTTTGTACCTTAGTATATGGATTGCCCTCTGGTGACTTCCGGTTTTGGGGAAACTACGGTCTTGTATATGCTCTTGGGAATAAAATGTGTTAAGGGGATTATGGTAATGCCTTAACACTATTTTAATATCGTACTTTACTGATTAGACATTATCTATCTATCGTATTCTATTGTATATATAGATTATCGGATCCTTAGAGATGTTTATTTTATTCATCTTTAAGTTATGGACTTTTTCCCTTGCACTTGATTTTCTGGTATAAGATTTTGAGTCCTGACTCGAGTGTTCCTTTTTGTATATGCTCGGGTCAGTCTGAAGCTATCCAGTTTGCTGATCAAGGTTGGTTGAAGATGATGAAGGCTTAGCATTTATCTTTATCATTCTATTTCTATTCCTGTATTGATGTCCTAGTCTGTTGGACATTTATGTATTTTCTTTTAGTCACTTTATGTTAAGACATTGTTGTATTTATGTAGTAGCTTCATGAACTGCTATTATAGCGATGTATTTTCCGCTGCATTATTCTGTGACTGTTCTGTGTCTGTGATGTTGTATTGATTCTCATTTACATTTATGTATTTATAATCCCATAATTATTCGTGTTTTGTATTAAGTTGACATCAAAGCTTAAATGGTCTAAATATACGGGTTGTTACAGTTGGTATAAGAGCTTCGGTTTCCCTAAAAACCTTAGTTTGGGGTTATATAAACTCATTAGAGATAGGGTAGCAATACCCTAGAATGAGGAGAATCGATTCAATATCCAAATCCTTTCATTTCAAACTTCGTTGATTCGTTGATTGGACTTTCCTTAAAATTCTATGATTTTCTATTCTTGGTTCTAAAAATCTCTTTTGGTATTTCAGGATGGGTACCAGAGGAAACAATAGGGGAGGAAGGGGCCATGGTCCTGCTCAGGCTGCACCTGCCGCTCCAGCTCCTGTTAAATTCACCACTCTTAGTAAGGAGTATACACAGCTGGGAGGTATTAAGTTTTCTGGATCCGAGAACATTATAGAGGCTCAGCAATGGCTTAAAGGCTTAGAGAAGATATTTTCTGGTCTAGAGATCAATGATGCTCAGAAGCGTCAGCTTGCTGCCTGGCAACTTTAGGATGCCGTGCAAGATTGGTGGGAATCAGTTACTTCTCGTATCGAGGAGAACACCATCACTTGGGCCCAGTTTAGGTATTAAATTATTTGGATTTCATAGTCTAAATCCTTCTTTTAATCTTTGGAATGTTATTCATCTAGTCTATCTTTTGATTAGGGATACTTTCTCGGCACAATGGATGCCAGCTGCTGGGAAAACCCAACTATATAGAGCTTTCATGGATCTTAAGCAAGGCTGTATGACCTTTTCGGAGTATGAGAGGAAATTCAACGAACTCTCCAAGTTCGGCCCGGGATTGATTGATACACCCCTTCTAAAGAACGAGAAGTTCACTTTGGGAGCAAGACCAGAGTATTATGACTTGTTTACTGGCCACACCCACTGCACCTTCACAGAGCTTGTTGATTATGCTCTTAGATATGAGGCGAAGCCTAGGGGACCTACTGCCAAGGCCACTCCTACTCAGCCCTCCTCTAGCCAGCCCGGGAAGAGGAAGATGAACTTTGATTAACAAAAGAAAGATTGGCAAAAGACTACTGGATTGGGATACGCCCAGAAAAGCCCAATCGACCTTGCTAATTTCACTTGCTTCAAATGCGATAAGAAGGGCCATTATGCTAATAGTTGTCCATCTACCGGAGCTGCTGTTCCACCACCTTCTACGACTAGGAGAGATTTATGCTATGTCTGCTTCCAGCCGGGTCATTTCAAGAAGGACTGCCCAATGCATAAGCGTGGCACACCATCTGGAGTATTTGCTATCACCACTCCTACACCACCTCCACCACCTACTCAGGATGACCAAGGTACCTTACGAAGTACTTTTTCATTACATGATTTACCTATTAGGGTATTATTCGATACTGGTGCTTCTCATAGCTTCATATCTATTGATCTTTGTAATAAGCTCAAATTAGAACCTACTCTTGCTACTACTTCCTTATGCGTCTCCAACCCTATTGGAGGACTTGCCAACCTCAGTAGAATTTGTAAAGAGGTTGTGCTCTTGTATGGAAAATATCGATTCACTTGGGATTTTTATGTGCTTGGCTTTGCAGCATTTGACATCTTTCTAGGTGTTGATTGGTTAAGGAAATTCGATGCTGTTATTTCTTGCAATGCTCGTTCTGTTTCTCTAGTCAATGACAAGGGTCTACCGCTTGTCATTGAATGCAAATCACCGCAGAAATATGCCGGAAGCTTCATATTCTCTCTTGATGCTCACCCGGATGATCTTAGTACCACTCCTATTGTCCAGCGGTTTCCCGATGTATTTGGAGAAGTCAACTCCCTACCGCCTAAACGGGAAATCGATTTCCGCATTGACCTTATTCCTGGAGCTACTCCCGTACTTCTCCCTCATAGAAGAATGGCTCCTAAAGAGAAAGATGAACTTAAAACTCAAATTGATGATCTATTTGCTAGGAGTTTGATTAGGAGAAGTTGTTCTGAATGGGGCGCCGCAGTTGTATTTGTCACCAAATCAGATGGATCTCTTCGCATGTGTGTTGATTACAGGGAACTGAACAAACGCACTCTCAAGAACCGCTATCCGATGCCTCGCATCAATGATTTATTCGATCAGCTCCATGGAGCTAAAGTTTTCTCCCAACTTGATCTTGCCACTGGGTTCCACCAACTCAGAGTAGCAGAAGATAGTATTCATAAGACAGTTTTCCGTACCGAGAACGGATTCTATGAATGGTTGGTTATGCCGTTCGGTTTGACCAACGCCCCTGCTTATTTCGTCGACTTAATGAATCGAGTCTTCCACGATGTCCTTAACAAGTTTTTTCTTGTTTTCATTGATGATTTTCTCATTTTCTCCAAAGACGAGAAGGAGCATGAGACACATCTTGCTTATGTTATGGAAACTCTTCGAAATCATCAACTTAAGGCCAAATTCTCTAAATGCCACTTCTGGCGAGACGAAGTGAGATTCCTGGGCCACATAGTTTCTGAAAATGGGATTTCGGTCGATCCAGCTAAGATCGCCGTAATCAATGTAAGTTCTATCCTATTCGTTATTTCTATTCAATCCCTCTTATCCCTTTCTAATTTGAAATTTATCTACAGGATTGGGAGACTCCCAAAACTCCTACTGATATCCGTAGCTTCTTGGGCTTGGCCGGTTATTATCGTAGATTTATTGAGCACTTTGTCCGGATTTCTGCCCCACTTACTGCTTTAACTCGAAAGGATGTCAAGTTTATTTGGAGTGAGAAGTGCGAATCAGCTTTTAATAAGTTGAAATGTAAGTTAACTTCAGCTCCAGTTCTTGCGGTAATCGATGGAAGTGAAGGATTAACTGTCTATACAGATGCTTGCCGAGAAGGTTTAGGTGCTGTTCTTATGCAAAACGGAAAGGTTGTTGCTTATGCTGGTCATCAGTTGAAGATCCATGAAGCAAACTATGCAACTCATGATCTAGAGCTTCTTGCAGTTGTATATGCTTTGAAACTGTGGAGGCATCATATTTTGGGAACTAAATTTGAATTATTCACTGATCATAAGTCCTTGAGATATATCTTTTCTCAGAAGGATTTGAACCAGAGACAAGTCCGATGGCTCGAATTCTTAGCTGCATATGATCTCAACATCAATTATACTCCTGGGAAAGAAAATGTTATAGCTGATGCTTTGAGCCGTAGCAAAGCATTGTCATGTTGTAATCTTGTAGAAGGCATGCTATTTCAGCTTGTTATCTCCCCATCTCTTATAGATCGCATCAAAGCTAAGCAATATGAGAACACCTTGCTCTATCGCATGAAGGAGTTAGTTCTTGGTAGAGTTGGAAATGCTGACAGTAAAGTGGGAGCACAGATAGATAGTAATGGAGTTCTGAGGATTGACAACTGTATTTGTGTTCCTAATGTCGACGGATTGAGACAAGAAGTGCTTAGAGAAAATCATCAGTCATCACTTTCATTTCATCCAGGTGTCACTAAGATGTACCGAAATATGAAGCGTTTATATTGGTGGAGTGGGATGAAGAGAGATATTTCTGTATATGTCAGTAGATGCACGACTTGCCAGCAAGTCAAGGCCGATCACCGGAAGACGGCAGGATTACTTCAACCCATAGAGATTCCGTGTTGGAAATGGGATCAGATTTCTATGGACTTCATTGATGGATTACCGAGGACCAGAAAAGGTAACGAGAGTATTTGGGTGATTGTTGATAGGTTGACCAAATCTGCTCATTTTATTCCTGTTAAGACCACTCGTACTGCTTTGAGTTTGGCCGAGATGTATATGAGAGAGATTGTTAGACTTCATGGAGTTCCATCTAGTATTGTGTGCGATAGAGACCCTTTATTCACTAGTAAATTCTGGAAGGCATTTCAGGACGTCTTGGGTACTAAACTGAATCTGAGCACAGCTTATCATCCTCAAACAGATGGCCAAACTGAAAGGGTGAATCAGATTTTGGAGGATCTGCTCCGAGCTTGCATAATTGATTTCGGTGGATCTTGGGAAGACCATCTCCATTTGGTTGAATTCACTTATAATAACAGTTATCAGGTATGTCAAAATTTCAATTTGAACAAGCAAATTTGAATTGGAATTTAACCACCTTTATATTCAGGCAAGTATCGATATAGCACCGTTCGAAGCTTTATATGGACGGCCATGCAAATCACCAGCTTGCTGGATTGAGCCTGGTGATCGATTAATTCTTGGCCCAGATATGATTATAGAAGCATCCGAGAAGGTTAATGAGATCAGAAGAAAGATGAAGACCGCACAGGATAGGCAGAAGAGCTATGCTGATAGGCATAGAAGGGATTTAGAATTCCAGGTTAGGGATGAGGTATTCCTTAAGGTATCACCTTTGAAGAATGTTATTCGATTTGGTCGTAGAGGGAAGCTCGCTCCTAGATTTGTTGGACCATTCACTATCACTGAGAGAATTGGAACACTAGCCTACAGAGTTGCACTGCCGGAGAAATTTGAGGGCGTGCACAACGTATTCCACGTTTCACATCTTCGGAAGGTTGTACATGATCCATCCATGACCATTCCTATTGCTCAGTTAGATGAGGTTGATATTGAGCCGGATTTGACTATAGAGAGGAGACCACTTCGCATTATTGATAGGGATACAAAGCAGCTTAGAAGGAAATCTGTTAGCCTAGTCAACGTCCAATGGAGTCCCGATGATCGTGATTGTACTTGGGAAACCGAGGAGAGTATCCGAGATTCTAATCCAGAATTATTTGTTGAAGGTAAATTCCATTCGATATTCTATACTTAATTCGATAATCTATTCTATATCCATCATATCTCTGTTATCTGTTCTTCCACTCCTTACCTTGTTCCTTTTCGAGGACGAAAGTTTTGAGTGGGGGAGAATGTAACGACCCTGAAATTCCGACCCAATTTTAAAAAAATTTAGAACCATTATTTTAATATAAAATGTGAAACTTACATACGATTTCAATTAACGTCCAAACTTTGTATCTAAATTGCGCCTAGATGGTTATAGATATGGGTAAAGTTTCGTCGGAAAATACCGCAGTAAATTTCGTTCGTTTTTTATTGCACATCAGTTCATTTTAAAACATGAAAATTTTATCTTCCGAACCTAAATATTTTTACATAAAAAAATTCTAAATCATCTTCTGACAAAGACGTCATTTTTCGTTTTTCAAAATTCGGATATCTTTAGCTCCGTCGATCTTATTCTCCGGTGTTTTGCTGCATTCTCCGTAATGGAAAATTGCGAATTTTCACAAACAACTTCCGTTGCTATTCAAACTTCACATTTGGAATGCGTCTAGATTGACATAGGCATACGCCAAATTTCGTCGAAAAATATTGAAGTAAATTTCGCTCGTCGCATTTACATATTGTTTAAATTTTATGTGTAAAATTCCTATCGTCCGAACTCAAATATTTTTCACAATGTTGCATAAGAAAAATATTCTGATCATGGCGGCACATTTCGTTTCGTCAAATTCTGCTTTTAATTGCTAGTTAAATTGTCGCTCGAGCAAATGGTTCAATAAGATTTACCACTTCGCAAACAATGTCAAACCATCAATATCTTCATACCGTTGTGTCCGCCTCGTCGCGCTGATCAAAATGGTATATTTGTTTGTGTCAATCAGAGTTCGGCGTTGCAAGTTATAAATGGTTTAACGGAGTAACAAACTGGTCCGTTACGCCACACCACTGGTACCCTACTCTCCAACGCCCAGAATTCTAGGAGCCTTTGGCCATTCGGAATCCCAATAGCCATCACGTTTATCGAAGACATCATTACCTTGACCTAGGGACTCTGAACTTCTCTGTATATACCTGCCCTCTGCCTTCATTAATTCCTCTGCCTTCATTTATTGCACTACTTCTCGGGTACGCATTTTTCTCTTCCTCCTCTTCATCATTTTATTATATCTTTCTTTTATATTTTGTCCCCCCCACCAGATTATGAAACTCTTCACTACTCTTCCTTCCTTCTTCCTCTTCTCTATTTTATTTTGAAACTCCTCCTCTAGAAACAAACTCCACCCCCTGCGCACAGCCGCCTCCGCCTGCACCACCGCACTCCCGCACCACCGCACCACTGCCCACTCCGCCCGTCTTCGCCCACAGCCTACCCACGCCATTGTCCACCGTCCTCCACTGTTCGCCGCGTCCACCACTAACCCACTCCGCCCATTCACGTCGTCGTCGCCCATCATCCGCCTCCGCCCCATCACCTGCTGCTCCGTCCCACACACCACCACACCCACTGTTCCACGCCACTCCCCGCATCCACTGACACAGCCACAACCCACTGACCAGACCACTAGCCCGTCCTCGCGTCCCTCTGCCCGTACCACCATTCGCCTCCACCGCACCGCCAACGATCACGGCCACCACTCTGTTCCACGTCCAGACCGCCCGCCACCCCACCCCACCCCCGCCCACTGTTTTCCTGCGTCCCCTGCCCACTGCCTGCTCAGCATCCCACTGCCCAGCCCGCCTCCGCCGCACGACCAGACCTCCCCTCGACGCCATTGCGCAACGCCGATGACCACCCCTACCCTTTACCTCGACTTCGATGTAGCTCTCTTTGCTGCCTTCCCCAAAACCGATGTCAAGAAAAGAAAAAAAATAAACAAACTGTATTGTATATAGACAATTATATAATATCTTCCGTTTAATCCATTTGGCTCACTTGTTCTGGTTTCATGGTTTGCAGCTACTGATCCGGAATCTAGGCTAGCATCTCCATCCCGTGGAATCTTGCTTTGGATAGTTGGTATGACTTATATATATCCAATCAATATATATACATTATATTAAGCAATTGTTGAATAACTATTTTGTTCGATTACAGTTCATATTTGTGTCGTGCCTGTTGGTGTCTATCTTATCTATTCGTCTTCGTTCCTCGTCGTTCAACTTCTCTAACCACGCAAGGTGAATATTTCATTCACGACTCAACCTCTTATGCTATGGAAATCAAGTGATAATTGTTGTTTATATTAATTTGAATATTAAATTGTTGATTGTTAAAATTGTTGAAATAAAATTGCTATACAAGTTAAAATGGAGTATTGATAGAACTTAAATTTTCTAAATTGACACCATGTATTGTTAAAAAATATTTAATGTGATAAATTGTGATTTGATGTTGGTTTGTGGTAAATAGTTATGACATAAAAAAATTTGTTATGAGATGTTGAAATTGGTTGTTAAAAATAAGCAATAATAAATTTGGAATTGAATGTGATATAGGATAGTTAACGATTTAAAATGTATGATTGATGTAGTAAAGTGATAATAGTCACCAAGTGAAAACCATAATGTAATAATCTTTAATCCGCATGAAACGATGGTGTGGATTCTAGGAATAATTATATTAATTTGCATAAATAACAAATGTAAGTTAATATGATTATTTCGGGATTATTTAAATAAATTGTTAAATTGTTATGTATGTTTGCTATTGCTTGTTTATTTACTTTGACACCATCCCAGTTGTCACACTGCAAGTTCCCTTTGCTATGCTTTGTTTTATATTGAATGATATCGGGTTGAAATGATAAATACCCAATTAAACAACTTGGCCTAGGATAGATAATTAAAAATAAGAAACCCGATTGGTCAACAAAAATTATTTTTGAAATTGAAATCTATTTGAAATTAAGGAATGAACTTAAAAATTAGTTTGGAAATTAGGTAACGAACTTAATGGATTTAAATTAATGGATTAAATCGAAATAAATTAATAGGAATAAATTAATGGAGTTTAATTGAAACGGATTAATAAACCTATTTAATTGAATAAAATGAATTGGCAAATTTATTTGAAATGAGATTTAAAAACAAGGAAGTTTAGAATTTAATAATTTGAAATGTTATTAGATTTGTTAGATTTAGATTAAAAATCGGTTTTAATTAAAAAGATTTGAAACTTGTCATAAATTAAGTTTGAGATGTAGAAAATTTGACTTAAGTGGAATACGAAATTAACTAAAATTTTATGGATTTAATTTAGTGATGATTTAAATTTAAAATGATTTTAAATTTAATAAAATTGATTTAATCAAATTTATGATTATGGTTAATTTAACGGTGAATGTAAATACGAATTGAAATGAATAGAATTTGGTTTAATGATGTGAACTAAAATTTACCATTAAAACGAATTAATTGGAGTATTAACTAAATTTAGGAAGTGAAATTTAGATCTTATTAAATTGAATAGGATTACGTAATTTTATTGTTAACTAAAATGTTGAACTAAAGATTGCATTTGGAAAGATGTTTAATATCCGAAATAAATTGAATCGTGAAATGTCAAATTTTGGAAGTCAAATTTGCACCTTGACTTTGGGACTTTGATTTGTTTAAACTTTAGCTTAAATGACCATCGGGTAATAAATACGTAGTTATTAAAGAGACCGGGATCGGATATGGACATACTTTCTGTCGATACCGAAAACCACTTTAATAACTATTATACGCAGAGTGTTGATCCAGAACGAAGTGGATGGTTTGATGAACGCGTTGACTGAAGAAAGAGAACGATATTGGATGACCCTTGACATGACTAAAACAGGAGCCGTGCCGGGCCATTGAGGTTCGCCACCTCTAGCGGACACACTTCTTCGATACCGTATCTATTACTTTTGTGATTCGATTTGGGTGCACCCCTTGATTTGGGAGTGTTGTTTCGCGGTGTTGAGGTAGTAGCTACTATGCTCAACATCAGTCCTGATCACGCAACTACTAGTATCCTAGTTGGTATCGCCTCTTGTACCTTGTCATACTAATTATCCTATTCGCGACCACTACGTTTTTTTTTGTACCTTAGTATATGGATTGCCCTCTGGTGACTTCCGGTTTTGGGGAAACTACGGTCTTATATATGCTCTTGGGAATAAAATGTGTTAAGGGGATTATGGTAACGCCTTAACACTATTTTAATATCATACTTTACTGATTAGACATTATCTGTCTATCGTATTCTATTGTATATATAGATAGTTTATCGGATCCTTAGAGATGTTTATTTTATTCATCTTTAAGTTATGGACTTTTTCCCTTGCACTTGATTTTCTTGTATAAGATTTTGAGTCTTGACTCGAGTGTTCCTTTTTATATATGCTCGGGTCAGTCTGAATCTATCCAGTTTGTTGATCAAGGTTGGTTGAAGATGCTGAAGGCTTAGCATTTATCTTTATCATTCTATTTCTATTCCTGTATTGGTGTCCTAGTCTGTTGGACATTTATGTATTTTCTTTTCGTCATTTTATGTTAAGACATTGTTGTATTTATGTAGTAGCTTCATGAACTGCTATTATGACGATGTATTTTCCGCTGCATTATTCTGTGACTGTTCTGTGTTTGTGATGTTGTATTGAATCTCATTTACATTTATGTATTTATAATCCCATAATGATTCGTGTTTTGTATTATTTAAGTTGACATCAGAGCTTAAATGGTCCAAATATACGGGTAGTTACAAATAACAAAGAATTTTAAAGTCAATTCGCAATGCTTTTGGAAAATGAAACTACCATAAGACCTCCCGCCACACACACATTGCAAACGCAGAATTGGAGAAGATTTCTTCTTATGATAGCCAAAGATGCTTACTACGCAAAATCAAATCATTTTTGATATTATTATTAGTGCATAGTAGAAAACATTTTCGAAAGTAGAATATCAATCTTAGCCAGCATAGACATTTCGAACTATGCCTACTATAGCTACCATACAAACAGTGGGGCGCCACCATAAGTAGATGGCAGGTTCTACAACTAATACCGTACACAGTTCGTATTGGAAGTTGGATTTCCAACAAATGGTCAGGCTAAGGAACTTCCTATTCCACGAAGGAACGCCTCTGGCTAGACGCTCCGAGAGACAAACTGCTCTCTGCCAAACAAGGCTGGCTACCCCCCTTCCCGGGGAATATACAAAACCTCAGATATGCCACCCCCGGTCCTTTGGGACCTTTATCCGAGAGCTCTCGGTAATCAACATCACACATAATAAATAAAGTTTGTCCACATGAGTAAGTATCTGGGCTCCATACCATGATACTACCCTTTCCCAGAAGGAATGGTCATACCCTAGGGAAGCTACCCCTGAAACCTTGCCGCATCATTCATGTTTCGACCATTTCCGGGTTGTGAGGTTTGACGAAGTCTCGTCCACAAAGCTATGCTTTGTCACAAAGCCATGCTTTGGGTCAACAGATGATCAAAGTAATGATCACAAAGATAAATGATCAAACAAATGATCATATCACAAATGATCAAACAATTATCATCACACAACAACATTCAGCATGTCACATTACCAAATTGGGAATATATCGCTGATAACCTTCAACTACATAACCTCTGAGCTCGTACGTCTCAGAGAAGGGTGTTAAGCTAAGAGAATAAATTCTCCGCCACCAACAGAAATGTATTTGAAAGAAATCTGCTTTATATCTCAAAGTGTAATGTCAGACATGTAACCATACAAGTCTGTTCCGGGTTCGAACAGAACCGAAGGCACTTCCAAAGAAGCCCTTGCAAATCCGGATAATTTTCTAATCACGTCCGGACTTCCCATCACAAAGGGTGCTAAAATCTCTATACCGGGGACCAGTCGGTGTAGAGCCATTCGACGAGTTGTCCTTTCGTTTTCGAAGATATCCGGTCTTCACCACCGGTCTTCAAATGCCATCCATATACGACGTATCACTATTTGGAATGGGTTATATGACACAAAGATCTTTTCCCGGCTAACCCGAATAATGAGCGCAATTAAAAATCATATGGATATTGGGATTTCAATTAAGTCACAACTTATTACCCAAAATCTTTCTTCAAATGGTTTAACAAATTACCATTTTCAAATCTTTAAACAAAAAGATTCATTTTAACAACCTTCAATGGTTTAAACAATCTCCACACTTTAATCTTTTAAACAAAAGATTCATTCACAGATTTTCCAAATTAATTCCCATTTGAATTGGATTAAATCATTAAATCTTTAAAACAAAGATTTAACTTATAGCTTTCAAAACAATTCCATTTCAAATGGTTTAAACAAATCATCATTTTAAATCTGTTAAAAATAAACAGATTTAATTCATAGCTTTCAAAAAGAATTCATTCATAACTTGGAAAACCATTTTTCAATTCAATCTTGAAATTCCTTTAATTAAACTGGAATTTCATCTCTTATCTGAAAGCTTTTATTCTTTTAAAACAAACTGCTTTCATTTTGGGAAATCTGATTCATTTATACGAGTTATGGTTCTTGGGTTAAATCCAAATTCTCAAAATTATACTTTTAAATGGTTTAACTTCATATAAACACATTTATATCATCTTTAATCAAAATTTCCAATCATTGAATTCAATTCCAAATATTGAATTCAAATTTAAATTGAATTATATAAATTGAAACTTTACCAAGTTATTCAAAATAGCTTTTATCTTTGAAAACACATTTTCAAAAGCTTTAACATTTTACCCAAATCCATTTTCAAAATCAATTGAAATCAAAATTTCAATTTCAAAACAATGAATTTTAAATCATCTGTGACTTAACCGATTTCCACGTGAAATCCATATTTGTGTGTGTAAAAGTGTAGTCCAGGGGTTTTACACACAATAGTGCAACATCAATCATCACAGATATATCGATAAGCAGTATAATCGATAACGCTTATCTTCATTCACAGATTCATAGATAAAATAAATTTATCGGTCACAAAGATTCACTATTAAAATTCGATGTGGGTTTCGGATAACCAACTGGAATCCGACTCCCTGTCGCATCGAAATTCAAGTGCCATTTTACGGGCCAAGGGTTTCATATTCACATAGTAATATATCACAGAAATAGAAATCACAACTCAGCACATATCACACAGCATCACAGATTAGGGATATACAAATAATTCACATTCAATAGAATCCAAATATTCATAAGTAAGGTCAGTTAATATCTGATTATAATTAATTTATACCAGGTTAATTACTTATGAATAACTACAAATATTGGTTAATTAATCATTAATTAATGATAAACCATTTTAATCCTATTAATTTAATTTAAGATAAAACTTTACTCTTACTTATAAATTGAATTATCTTTAACAAAACATTTTTAAAACAATTTACCTTTAAATTACTCTTTTAAATTTCATTTTAAATTTAAGATTTAAAATAATTACACATTTAACTTTTAACAAAAATTTAAATCAAATTTACGAAACCCCTTTTATATACAAATGTTAAAGAATCGCTTATCATTTATCAAAGAAGTTTATCAGAGCTTTAAACCAATTCATTTAAATTCAAATCATTTAAAATACACTTTAGCATTTAAAAATTGTTAAAGAATTTAATTTATAAACTTAATTCAAATTTAAAACTAGGATACAAAATTCAGTTTTGAATCCCTATTTTTAAATTTAGTTTAAACTTTGTTTAAACTTGCATTCAATTTAAAATTGAATTTAAATTTTGAAACTGACAGGTTCTAGAAGCCTGTAACAAAATTGACCCGAAGTCACCCTATTTACTTCGAGTCAAACCCTGCCTTGCTTCGAGTAAATCATTGGATCTACTTGAGAAACTCAGACCCATCTTCCCTTTCCTCCAAAAATTTGTTTAAAGTTAATAAAAACTGGAAACAACTTCACGCTTAAGGAAAATTCTATTTCAACACAGAAAATTACTTAATAACCCCCACTTACATAAATAAAATTTTAAAGACTAAAATATCCTTAGAAAGCCGTGTACTTTCTTTCTCCTCAATTCCATTGTCTTCCTACATCGGTTTCTTACTGTCTAAACCACCGCTTCTTCAAAACCCTAGTTTCTAAATCAGTGGAAAAAAATTCAATTTTTCACTATTAAGTTATTTTTTGGGTTTACAGACTTTTTCAATTGTTGTTCAGAGAAAAATATGAATTGGGTTTCAAAAATTAGTGAAGGAAAATTTCAATTTTTCACTTTTAAGTTATTTTTGAGTTTACAGACTTTACTAAGAAAAAATTCAATTTTTCACTACTAAGTTTCTAAATTAGTGAAGAAAAAAATTCTAACCCTAATTTCTAAATCAATGAAGAAAAAATTCAATTTTTCACATTTTACGTGATGGGAAGGGTAATTCTGGAAATGATAAGGGGCTACTGAGTTATTTTTTGGGTTTACAAACTTTTTAAATTCTTGGGGGGCTACTAAGTAAATACTTGGGTTGAAATAGAATTTGCCCACGCTTAATTACTCGAGTCTTTACTCGAGTCATTTCCATACCAACCCGAGTGCTCCTTCGAGAAGAACAAAGCCTGAACTCCGACATTCGTGTGCACGTGCACAATCACTCCGCCTTGCTCCGATCATCACCACGATCTCAGGCAAGTCGCCGATGATCCCCTCAAGCCACGCAACCACCCAGTTCCATCAGCTAACCACGAAATCGAAAACGAGTGCAAACTCGAAGCCTGGAAGCAACAACCGGTTCACATCCACCTGGCAATCATCTACGTTCACGAAATTCCGACCACTAGAGAGCCTCAAACTCCGACCATCTATTCGTCCACGTTTCCCCTACCATCACCCCAAAACTCGTCATACTCGATCATCTCGAGAGGGAGAAAAGATGAAAATACTTCGCCTTATTAAAACTAGGTTTACAAATTGTAAAACATCACCGCTGCTTCTACGACCATCTGACCACCACCTCCATATTTTTCCCTAAACCTACGATCACTCCTCCATCAATATAGAAGATTCCAACCTCCCAGTCAACAGAGATCATCAGAAAATGCTCGAATAATAATTTCCGTTTAAGCCAGAAATACACCCCAACCCTTGTACTAAAAATCGTGATTTTAACTTCAAAAATCAAGTTTCAGTTTGAGTATTTGATTCATATCCCTGAATTCATGAATCATGATAATTGAATTTTGACTTATTTTAAGATTGCTCTGTTGTTTTTAATTTCTAGAGACAATACAAATTTGTTTTAACTTAAACAAATTTTTAAGCTTTAATTATTGATAATCAAACAGATTTCGTTTGAAACTTATATCTTAACTTAGATTAGAAAATAAGATAATGGATTTTGATTTAGATCTTAAGCCTGGAAGCTAAAAATAGTAGATAATCCAGATACACATAGCATTGCACACACCAATGTATTCACATATATATATACAGATATTCACTTGTACACAGTTATCACAGAGAATAACAAGCAACCAAATTTACTTAAGTTTTAAAAGTTACTCACCAGAGATTGAAGCAGAGAAGAACAGAGGGGAAAGAACAGAGCTTTTTATTGAAAACTGTTTTGAAAACTTGAAATGATGTTGAACTGGAAACACTGAATTTGATCTGTGCTTTTGTTTTGATTTAATTGCATTGATCTGATTTGCTTTTCAAGTTGAAGTTGTTCCAGATTCTGGTTTCCAGATCTCGGCTTGGCTTTAAACTCTCTAGTTTTCATTTTACTTTGATTTCTTTTCCAGGCTGAATGTGACGACCGCCCATGACCCCTGTACCGAATCTAGAGATAGTGCGCTGTAAAGTGTGCCAAGCGACCATGGACGATTGTCAAGGTAAATTAAAACAGCAGAATCTATCGTATTACTCACAGCGCATGGACAAAATACAATAGAACATCTGTATAGTGAAGCTTTACAGAACAAAATGATATCATATAAAACTCCATATTAGTTGAATACAAGCATCCAAATAGTCAATACATCAAGCCTCACTACATATCTCTCAGAGAATACAGAACAGCGGAATATCCAGTACATATAATAAGAAGATAATATGCAACCCTCGATCTCGTCTTCGATATCAGCACCGTGAGAAGAGAACAGCACCTGCCACCTGCTACCTAGTCTGCCTGTCCCAAAATGGACGAACAGCCCAAGGCAATAAGAATTAAAACATAAAGCCTTGAGTCAGACAACAGTCTTAGTGAGCAGTAAATTAACTAACAACATACCAAAAGAACATAAAGGAAAAGGAATAGGAATACAACCCTCCCACTCCAACCTCATTCTACAGTGATAGCCCCCAGACACACACTAAGCAGAAGCAAACATAGTAGAGCATACAATTTAAAGTAAAGCTACTATCACTCGAGTCAAGAGCGATGTTTTCCAAGTACCAAGGCCTAAATCAGATAAGCACCCAGAAAATACCGCTCTTGAGTCCGAATGACGATACAACCAAACATCCATGACTCTGGCTATCACTGTTATCATTGCTTCGATATCACCGTTAATTGAATGACCGGCACATTCTTTCAGCCGTCCGTCAAGGGCTAATGGAAACCCCGGTTCTAGACATAACTCCCGCACGTCGTCGCAACCCGTGCCTAGGACTATCGAATCTGCCCAGGGTACTCGACCATCAACAGTTAGTCGTTGGAACTATCGAATCTGCCCAAACGTACTCTTGCTTAGAGTATGCTAGAACCTTCAACAACGATGCTATCCAAGCCTCCTAGTCATCCTCCTCGATGACTATTCTCATATCCATTCATTATCCTCAACTCGAATCATATCACCGAGTTATCAACATGCTTGGAATGATCCCATCTGGATTAGACCAAGTCTTCATCACATGATTGCCTCGCTTCATCACATCCTCGCAAAGCCTCATCTCAACATTACATCATCAAATCTATGCATAAGAGCTTCATCATCCCGCTACATATGCCACGAGCAGCTTTCCCAATTCAAGAGCCTTTCCCTTAGCTTTTGAATAATCTTCGATCTAAATCTAGTCATCAATCATCTAGTTCATAACAATCAATCAAATCAAACATCAATCCAAGCAATCAAGCATTCAAAAATGATCTAAGTAGACAATTATAACAATAATGGCATTTTCGTAATTAAAGAGTTGAAAGTCCAATAAGCATGAAAACATGGATTATATCTCTACAAACTTGATGAATGAACTTGCATAGGTTAACATATGATAAAATGGATGTAACATCATCATGAACAATGGATCTATATGGATCTACACTTAGGATGAAGAAAATGTATGGAAATCACTATTTTAACACCAAATCGAGCCAACAATCCGATATACTCCTTTGGATCCGTGTGAGAGATAATCACCACTCACCAAATCACCTAAACAAACCCAAATCAACACGCTTCAGATCTGGAGAGCGAAGGATCAAGCTTGATCTATCACGAATCCGCTTCAAACGAAGAAATCTCTCTTGAAAAGATGAAGATCTTCAATCTAAGCTCTTGAATCTTCAATCTTGATCTTCGATTTGGATGGATGGAAGCACTAGATTAGAGTGGAGAAAAGAAGTGAAGAAGTGTAGAAGTCGAGCTCTCAAAATGGCAGCACTTCGTCGCTTCAAAATCCGGATCCCAAAAATGAAGAGAAGCTCTCCTATTTATAGCAGAAAATACCCTAAGTCGTAACTCGGCTATCTCCTAAGTCGTCTCCGACCTAAGCCCCTCCGACCTAAGCCTCTCCGACCTAACAGATATACGTGCCTCAACTCCTACGACCTAACACTTCTGCGCATACGACCTAACTATTAAGTCGACCTACGACTTGACCACTAACTCCTAAGTCATCTATGACTTAACACAGATTGCGACCTAACACTTAGATGAAACCCAACGACCTAACACTTAGACGAACCCCAGCGACCTAACACTTAGACCAATACGCGACCTAAGACTTAGCCAACCCCTCCGACTTAACCCCCTTAGGTCATCCAACGACTTAACTATTAAGTCGTTAACTAACTTATTTCTTAGGTCGGTCAATTCCATAGGTCGCTCACTCTACTAAGTCGCTAACCAGCTACCCCAGCTCCCCCTAGGTTGTTGCCGACCTAACTATGCTAACCCGGTAACCATTAGGTCGCTAACTCCACTAGGTCTGCCTACCCTTGAGTCGCCATATCCTTAAGTCGGTCAGTTCTTTAGGTCGTTAACTCGCCCTGCCGACCTAACACTTAACTAAATCCTAGGTTGCATAATTCTATAGGTCGCTCCAACTAACCCACGACCTAACACTAACTCGCCGAATTCCTTAACTCGGTCACGACTTAGCTCTTAGGTCGTTCACGACCTAGGACTTAGACAAATCTGCCTCAAAATCTGGAATGACTTAAAAATGCTAAAATTCCAGATTCTGTCGAACTTGTCGATCCGTAAAAATACGGGTCGTTGCATTCTCTCCCCCTTAGGAATTTCGCCCCCGAAATTCCAAACAAACAGAGCAATCAAAGACTATTCTGTACGCCTACCAACCATAACAATCAGCAAACCATGCATCCAATTCTAGCTTAGCGTACAGAATTCTAAAATTAGAACAAGTTACAATATCGCGAGATGACACGACACCTTAGGGCCATACCTTGAAGAGTTCAGGATGAGCTGCTTTCATCCTCTCTTCCACCTCCCACGTACAGTCGTTATCATCGTCACTCCATTGTATCTTGAGTAACTTAACTACCTTCCTCCTAAGCTGTTTCGTGTCGGTTTCAACAACACGAAGCGGCTTACGAGGTCTTCTATCGACTGGATCAACTTCGAAATCTTCACAGCTATCAGCAGAAACCACTGTATTCGAGTCGTGCACATACTTCCGTAGATATGATACATGAAAAACATTGTGCACACCCGACATCTTCTCAGGTAACTCCAACCTATAGGCGAGCTTTCCAATTCGCTC
This sequence comes from Allium fistulosum, assembly GCA_030737815.1. Classification (NCBI taxonomy): domain Eukaryota; kingdom Viridiplantae; phylum Streptophyta; class Magnoliopsida; order Asparagales; family Amaryllidaceae; genus Allium; species Allium fistulosum. Next base: position 603,322,126 of record CM060903.1, read on the forward strand.
GATGATCGGGAATGGTCCAACAAATCTCGGAGTCAATTTTCCTTTCTTCCCGAATCGAATAACATTCTTCAGTGGAGAAATCTTCACAAAAACCATATCTCCTATGTCGAATTCCAAATCCTTACGACGCTTATCGGCATAACTCTTCTGACGGTCTTGGGATGCCCTCATTCGTTGCCGAATGATCTCTATGCAATCTGAAGTCTGCCGAATCATCTCTGGCCCAAGCATCAGCTTTTCTCCAGTTTCCAACCAACATGTTGGAGAGTTACACGGTCTTCCATACAATGCCTCATACGGTGCCATACCAATGCTTGACTGGTAACTGTTGTTGTACGCAAACTCCACCAAATGAAGGTGATCTTCCCATGATCCTCCGAAGTCCAAAACACATGCTCTAAGAAGATCTTCCAAAACTCGGTTGACTCTCTCGGTCTGACCATCCGTTTGAGGGTGATAAGCTGTACTCAAACACAACTTGGTTCCCAAAACTTCCTGGAAGCTCTTCCAAAATCCACTAGTGAATAATGGGTCTCGATCGCTCACTATACTCTTCGGAATACCATGGAATCGAACTATCCACTTAACATACAACTCGGCCAACTTTGATGCAGTCCTAGTCGATCGAACAGGAATGAATCTTGCGCTCTTAGTCAGACGATCCACAATGACCCAAATCCCTTCATTTCCCGTTCTGGTTCTAGGCAATCCATCGATAAAATCCATCGACACTTGTTCCCACTTCCATGTAGGAACTTCTAATGGCTGAAGCAATCCACTTGGCTTCTTCTGTTCAGCCTTTACCAACTGGCAGTTCATACACTTGGAAATAAAATTTCCAACATCCTTCTTCATGCCTTCCCAGTAGTAGGTTCTCTTCATATCCCGATACATCTTATTTCCACCTGGATGAATTGTCAACTTCGAGTGATGACTTTCCTTCAGAACTTCACTCCTCAATTCATCTATATCGGGAACAACTAGTCGTCCTTGCTTTCGAAGCCAACCCTCTCGATCGACCTCGAATCCTTTATCCTTTTCTGGTTCCAATCCAGATTCCAAATCACGGATAATCTTGACAAGCTTATCATCTCACTTTTGACTCTCGCCAATCCTTTCCACAAGAGTCGGTCTTATTGATAAGTTTGCCAACATCTCAGGTTCCAATTCACATCTAGGCCTGAAGTCAAATCCAGCTAAATACTCGAGACTCTTCCATTCTGAAAACATGGCTCCCAATCCTGCATGTCTTCGACTTAACGCATCTGCCACTGCGTTACCTTTTCCCGGAGTATAGGCTATACCAAAATCATATGATGCTAAAAACTCTAGCCAACGTTGCTGCCGAAGATTCAAATCCTTTTGGGAGAAAAGATACTTCAACGACTTATGATCTGTAAACAACTCGAATCGAACTCCCAATAGATAATGTCTCCACATCTTCAGAGCAAATACAATCGCCGCTAACTCCAAATCATGAGTTGGGTAATTCCTTTCATGCGGCTTCAGTTGTCGACTGGCATACGCAACAACTTTATCCTTCTGCATCAGCACTGCTCCAAGTCCAGTACCACATGCGTCGGTGTAAACCACCATCTCTTCATTCCCACTAGGAATAGTCAAAACAGGAGCACTTGTCAATCTCTCTTTCAGGATTCCGAAAGCTTGCTCACACTTAGCATCCCAACTGAACACTTGGTTCTTTTTCGTCAATCCTGTTAACGGTGCAGCTACCTTGGAGAAGTCTTTGATAAACCATCGATAATATCCTGCTAATCCAAGAAAACTTCTCACATCAGATGCATTCTTAGGTCTAACCCAATCCTGGATTGCTACCACCTTAGCGGGATCAACCGCTATTCCATTTCCAGAAATCACATGGCCTAAGAACCTTACTTCACTCTTCCAGAAGTGACACTTCGAAAACTTAGCCTTCAGCTGATGTTTCCGCAAGATTTCCAAAACAACACGCAAGTGCGTCTTGTGCTCTTCTTCCGTTCTGGAATAAATCAGAATATCATCCACGAACACAAGTACGAACTTGTTCAGCTGATCTCTGAACACTCTATTCATAAGATCCACAAAATATGCTGGCGCGTTAGTCAATCCAAACGGCATTACCAGCCACTCAAAGAAACCGGATGGTGTCCTAAAAGCAGTCTTCGGCACACTATCCTTAGCTACTCTCAACTGGTGAAATCCCGTTGCCAAATCCATTTGAGAAAACACCTTGGCTTCGTGAAGCTGATCAAACAAGTCATCTATTCTCGGCAATGGATACTTGTTCTTCTTAGTCACCTTATTCAGCTCACGATAATCCACACACAATCTCAACGACCCATCTGCCTTGGTTGCAAACACAACTGGTGCACCCCACTCGGACACACTACGCCGAATGAATCCTTTCTATAAAAGGTCATCAACTTGCACCCTCAACTCTTGCTGTTCCCTAGGCGCCATCCGCCTAAGAGGCATCACAACAGGTCTGGTTCCTTCAACTAGATCTATACGAAACTCGATCTCTCTATGCGGCGGTAACCCTTTGACTTCGTCAAAGACATCCTCGAATCCATTTGCGATTGGCACTAAAGACAGTCCATCCCGTGGAACAACTAGCATGAAGCTCATGAAGACGCCTTCCTCATGCTTACATCGTATCACAATCTTTCGCCCCTCCACATTCTCGACTGTCACCTCCAGCCTCTCACAATCAACCTTAGCCGCATACTTCCTAAGCCAGTCCATACCCAAAATAATTCCGAACCCCGCAAAGTTCAGAACAAAGCAATCACAAACAAAAGAGCAACCATGACTCGATACAACTAGACCACGGCATAACATACACAAACAAGACGAACCCCCAACTGGATTAGTCACAACCAATGGCCTATCAACAATATCCGGTTCCAAACCTAACCGGCCTACGAGTTCATTACAAACAAACGAATGCGACGCTCCAGTATCAAACAGAACTCTAACTGGAACACCACATAGGAAAAGAGTACCTTGAACAACCACACTCTTTCCTTTCTCTTCAGCAGTAGGAGCTTTCGAAGACGACGGAACAGTTCCCAAAGCATAAGCTTGCACAATCTGCTTGTCCTTCCTCGGTTTTGGACAATTCTTCCTGATGTGCCCTGGCTTGTCACAGTTGTGACACTTCATCGGTGCCTTCGGATTCTTACAATCCTTAGAGAAATGGCCCTTCTGCTGACAATTGTAGCAAGTCACCTCGCCTTTCGGCTTCTTCTGGCCATCCTTACCCTTCTGCTGCTGCTGCTTCCTCTTCTGGTTTCCACCCTGCTGTGGTTTAGACTCTCCCCTAGTAACAGCAACAACAGGTCCTTCCTTAGGAAACAGACTCTCATGCCTAAGAGCTTTCTCCACAAGCTTCTCAAATGAATCGTCCAAATGATCCACCAACTGTCTCCCAAGATAACTGTCCAAGCCTGTCACAAACTTCTCATTCTTCTGATAATCAGACTCAATATACGACCGGGCATACTTGGACAAAGCTTCGAACTCAGAAACATACTCAAGAACTGATCTTCCACCTTGCTTGAGCTCCACAAACCTCTTGAACAGAACAGACTTCTGAGCTGTAGAAATGAACTTAGCTTCAAATCTAGCTTGGAATTGCTCCCAAGTAATCTCTTCCTCCGCGGTATCGATGGTAATAGAGTTCCACCAATCAGAAGCTCTCCCTTGAAGCTGCCTTGATGCCGACTTCCTCTTAGTTGCATCATCAATTCCCAAATCACCAAAGATCCTTCTACAAGCATCGATCCATCTCTGGACTTCAATAGTTGATTCTGTTCCCAAGAAAACCTTCCCTCCAAGAGCAGTATAATCCTTGCACAACTTAGCAAAATCCACTGGTTTCGGAGTTTGGACTTGAACTCCAACATCAACTGCCGCCCTCAGAACTGGTATCCTTCTCATGATCGAAGTCATCATAGCTTCGAACATGGCTGCATAATCAGCAGTCTCTTCAGTAGCACGGCCTTCCCTAGCAGCTGGTCTCCCTCTTCGACTCATTCTCAATATCTATAAAAAGGAATGATTAGAACATCTAGAGAAACAACTGCATAAAGGACTCAAACTCTACTAAGCTACTATATTATGTATAGTATTCATCCATCAAAATACAATTACGTCTCTCATACATAGTTACGACAGCGAGCGTTGGGTAAAATCAATTAACCAATGCTCTGATACCAAATGTGACGACCGCCCATGACCCCTGTACCAAATCTAGAGATAGTGCGCTGTAAAGTGTGCCAGGCGACCATGGACGATTATCAAGGTAAATTAAAACAGCAGAATCTATCGTATTACTCACAGCGCATGGACAAAATACAATAGAACATATGTATAGTGAAGCTTTACAGAACAAAATGATATCATATAAAACTCCATATTAGTTGAATACAAGCATCCAAATAGTCAATACATCAAGCCTCACTACATATCTCTCAGAGAATACAGAACAGCGGAATATCCAGTACATATAATAAGAAGATAATATGCAACCCTCGATCTCGTCTTCGATATCAGCACCGTGAGAAGAGAACAGCACCTGCCACCTGCTACCTAGTCTGCCCGTCCCAAAATGGACGAACAGCCCAAGGCAATAAGAATTAAAACATAAATCCTTGAGTCAGACAACAGTCTTAGTGAGCAGTAAATTAACTAACAACATACCAAAAGAACATAAAGGAAAAGGAATAGGAATACAACCCTCCCACTCCAACCTCATTCTACAATGATAGCCCCCAGACACACACTAAGCAGAAGCAAACATAGCAGAGCATACAATTTAAAGTAAAGCTACTATCACTCAAGTCAAGGGCGATGTTTTCCAAGTACCAAGGCCTAAATCAGATAAGCACCCAGAAAATACCGCTCTTGAGTCCGAATGACGATACAACCAAACATCCATGACTCTGGCTATCACTGTTATCATTGCTTCGATATCACCGTTAATTGAATGACCGGCACATTCTTTCAGCCGTCCGTCAAGGGCTAATGGAAACCCCGGTTCTAGACATAACTCCCGCACGTCGTCGCAACCCGTGCCTAGGACTATCGAATCTGCCCAGAGTACTCGACCATCAACAGTTAGTCGTTGGGACTATCGAATCTGCCCAAACGTACTCTTGCTTAGAGTATGCTAGAACCTTCAACAACGATGCTATCCAAGCCTCCTAGTCATCCTCCTCGACGACTATTCTCATATCCATTCATTATCCTCAACTCGAATCATATCACCGAGTTATCAACATGCTTGGAATGATCCCATCTGGATTAGACCAAGTCTTCATCACATGATTGCCTCGCTTCATCACATCCTCGCAAAGCCTCATCTCAACATTACATCATCAAATCTATGCATAAGAGCTTCATCATCCCGCTACATATGCCACGAGCAGCTTTCCCAATTCAAGAGCCTTTCCCTTAGCTTTTGAATCATCTTCGATCTAAATCTAGTCATCAATCATCTAGTTCATAACAATCAATCAAATCAAACATCAATCCAAGCAATCAAGCATTCAAAAATGATCTAAGTAGACAATTATAACAATAATGGCATTTTCGTAATTAAAGAGTTGAAAGTCCAATAAGCATGAAAACATGGATTATATCTCTACAAACTTGATGAATGAACTTGCATAGGTTAACATATGATAAAATGGATGTAACATCATCATGAACAATGGATCTATATGGATCTACACTTAGGATGAAGAAAATGTATGGAAATCACTATTTTAACACCAAATCGAGCCAACAATCCAATATACTCCTTTGGATCCGTGTGAGAGATAATCACCACTCACCAAATCACCTAAACAAACCCAAATCAACACGCTTCAGATCTGGACAGCGAAGGATCAAGCTTGATCTATCACGAATCCGCTTCAAACGAAGAAATCTCTCTTGAAAAGATGAAGATCTTCAATCTAAGCTCTTGAATCTTCAATCTTGATCTTCGATTTGGATGGATGGAAGCACTAGATTAGAGTGGAGAAAAGAAGTGAAGAAGTGTAGAAGTCGAGCTCTCAAAATGGCAGCACTTCGTCGCTTCAAAATCCGGATCCCAAAAATGAAGAGAAGCTCTCCTATTTATAGCAGAAAATACCCTAAGTCGTAACTCGGCTATCTCCTAAGTCGTCTCCGACCTAAGCCCCTCCGACCTAAGCCTCTCCGACCTAACAGATATACGCGCCTCAACTCCTACGACCTAACACTTCTGCGCATACGACCTAACTATTAAGTCGACCTACGACTTGACCACTAACTCCTAAGTCATCTATGACTTAACACAGATTGCGACCTAACACTTAGACGAAACCCAACGACCTAACACTTAGACGAAACCCAGCGACCTAACACTTAGACCAATACGCGACCTAAGACTTAGCCAACCCCTCCGACTTAACCCCCTTAGGTCATCCAATGACTTAACTATTAAGTCGTTAACTAACTTATTTCTTAGGTCGGTCAATTCCATAGGTCGCTCACTCTACTAAGTCGCTAACCAGCTACCCCAGCTCCCCCTAGGTCGTTGCCGACCTAACTATGCTAACCCGGTAACCACTAGGTCGCTAACTCCACTAGGTCTGCCTACCCTTGAGTCGCCATATCCTTAAGTCGGTCAGTTCTTTAGGTCGTTAACTCGCCCTGCCGACCTAACACTTAACTAAATCCTAGGTTGCATAATTCTATAGGTCGCTCCAACTAACCCACGACCTAACACTAACTCGCCGAATTCCTTAACTCGGTCACGACTTAGCTCTTAGGTCGTTCACGACCTAGGACTTAGACAAATCTGCCTCAAAATCTGGAATGACTTAAAAATGCTAAAATTCCAGATTCTATCGAACTTGTCGATCCGTAAAAATATGGGTCGTTACACTGAAGTTTGATGCTTTCAGATTTTTTTCTATTTTGTTTGCATTGCTCTAAGTTGAAGTTTATTTATGGTTTTACTTAGTTTCGAATGAACAACTGAGTTGAAGCTTGAAGATGGTGATATATAGAAAGAGTATAGGTATATATTTTATTTCTTTTGTATACGATTTCATAAATATTGGTCAGAGATTTTTATCTCCTTAGGAGGCTGAAATGATCTTACTTTGTGTACTTAGAGATGTTCACATTAAATGCTTTGTGTCCTTATGTCTACACACATATCTTTTATTTCAAATTTCGTATGTACTTGTCTATGTTTTTTTCCTTTGTATTGACTTCGGCTGAGAAGATGTTAGTGGCTTGCAGATTTGTTTATTAATCTTGTATTTATATTTTGAATGTATATTTCTTTTTGCTTTGCTTGGTTTCATTTGTAAGTGTTTATGAATTTTATTTTCATATGTATTTGGTTTTGTCTTTGTCTTGTTTTATAATATTTATCTTGTTAACACTTTCATTTTTTTTATTTCTATTTTAAAAGTTTATTTTACAAATCTTTAAAATTTCATTTCTTAAACCATTCACTCACAATTTAAATTCAAATCCAACATATACATATATATATATACAATATTTTAAATTTTTATGATTTATAGAGAATTTATTTGAGTCGGGGAAACTTGCTTCCATTTAAAATTAATTTTACAATTTTTTATTCAAAAATTCATTTAATTATCAATTTAAATTAAATTAAAATCTAGGGTCATTACAATAAAGAAAGCAATCAACTTCATCGTCTAGAACATCATTTGTCATTTGGTCTTCCACAAACTATTGTAACTAATATTAGGACTCAATTAGACAGTACTGAAGTCAAAGACTTCTACCATCGGCATCATATTGAAAAGAAATTTGGGGCAGTTGCTCACCCTCAAGCAAATGGTCAGGTTGAAGCTGTGAACAAAATCATAAAGTCCATTCTGAAGAAGTATTTGGAAAAGGCTAGAGGCAAGTGGGTGGATGAACTCCCAACAACATTATGGGCTTATAGGACCACCCACAAGTCTGCGATGGCCATACTCCATTTCCCCTTACTTACGACTCTGAAGCCATAATTCCTATTAGGCTCGAAGTCCCTTCTCATCAAGTAACCTACTACGATCCCAGAATGATTAGGGATCTCCTCTTGGAATCTCTAGAATTTGTAGATGAGAAGCGTGGAGAAGCTGATTTGAGAGCAACTGCACACCGGCATCGAGTCGCTTGATACTACAATACTAAAGTCCGATCTAGAACCTTTGAAATCAACATCTAGTCTTGAAACGGGTTTTACCTGCCCCATCGCATATGAATCCTACTTGGGAAGGACCGTATGTCATTGAATAAAGGCTTAGAGAGGGAACTTTCAAGATAGCGACTGTTGATGGTGTCACACTCCTAAGTGCATATGATAGTGAGCATTTACGATGCTATTTCACTTAGTTTATTCTTTTTTCATTCAGTTGTAAATTTCTGAATTTGCTTTAGCATTTGATTTTCCAGATATGTAATAAGACAGATTATGTCATTTCATTCCGTTAGGCAAATAAAGTTTGAAAATTCCTTCATATCTGTGATTGTTGTAACATTACATATTAGTTACGATACCGGACTAACTAACATTGATATGTCTAAACAGGTTCCCAAAGTTTAGAGCTAGCCGATTACATAATCTCACGATTGAACTTAATGAAATGAGAATGGTCTGACCGTTCATTCGATGATTCTTGCTCACAACCCGATGGATGGAATACCTAACGAGGAATGGATGTGACTAGACCATCCAATGACCAAATTAATCCTATCAAATGATGGGACAAATATAAATCATAAGCGATCATGACATGATCGATCGCTCACTAAGTTAAACCCTGGACTTGAGGGCAAATCAATCAACTAAGGAAAGTACGGTCCGACTATTTTTTCAAAATTAGTCTAAGTTCCCAGAGCATGGACTGGAGTATAAACATGAATGGGTGTGATCCGACCAACCGCTAACTAACTCTCATCCTCGACCGCAGATATGAGTATAAACAAAAAGATGAAATCCGTTCAACTACTCACTATTCCATAAACTCCGGATTGAAATGGACAGGAAGAGTATAAACTCGCTAAGGATGGAGTTCAACTATCCACTACCTGACTTTGTTAACCCGAAACTGGGGGCAAGAGTATAATCGCTAAAACCGCTGAATCCAACAACATAGCATTAGGGCTCGAGCACCATGTTTGGTATGAATTAGGGCCATGACCACATGGAAGCCTTGGGATAGAATTAACGGATTATCATCCAAATCAACAAGCAATGAGTTACAAGTATATTGAATCAAAATGTAATAGCTCGACCACTTAAATAAAAATTCACAGAAAAGTTCAACAAAAAACAAAGAACTTTTATTTACATAATAAACTTTAAAATTGTGATACAAGTTGATTCAAAAATAGGGGCTTGCACCCGTACAATCATGACCAACAAAAGAGAAAAGCAGCTATGCAAGCTATATACAAACTAAGCTAAAGCAATGACTATTTCTTCCGCCCTTTCTCCTTTCTGGATTTTTTAGGAGTGCCACCACCCGAACTTTTGCCTGTCCTATTCCTTGATCCTTTGCCGCCCTTAGCAGGGTGCTTTTAGAGGTTGTAGGAAGTTCTTGGGGAACCAATCTACCGATTGGAATGACTTGTAATGGAATAAGATTTGGATCATCAATGTCCGCATCAATAGGTTCACCCTTAGCTTTTTTCTTTAGCAACTCCTCTCTCTCGATGTGTTCTTTTAAGCTAAGCTCATCGGTATATACGGTGCTACCAGTGATAATAATGTCATCTGATTCATCTGGAAATAACGGGTCATCGGTTTTTTCATCATAAAGTGCTCTGATAATCTAAGCATCGGGCCCTAGAATGTCGGTGGCCGCTGGAATTTCAGTAGATGTCGATTGTTGCTCCACGGCGGCACTGCTTCCTGGAGTCTAGCTAGGACCGGGAAGACCAATAGATTTGCGAAAACAAAAAGATAAGCCATGAATATTTAGTATGAGGAATGAAATCTCTCAAATATTGGAGAATAAAGCGGGATACCTGCATCCGACTAACTCTCAATTGTCGCTGGAGTGCTCCCCTCTAGAATAGGAATCATCACCTTAGATTGATAACCAGGTCTGTCTGGATTGTAGCTTAGAATCTATCTCGGGCCAAGAGAAACTAACATTCTGGCTACTTGAGAAGAGGAGAGGCCTTTGGGATTGGAATCCGAAGATTCAGCAGTGTTTTTCCCTTTACTGGAGGTGCCTAGGATGTCAAAATATCGAAGTCTTGTAGTAGCAAGGTCTAAAGGTTCATCCCTGTTAAGAATTTACCATACCAGCTTCTCTTCATCTAAATCAGCTTCACTGAAGGTTTTCTTTTTCATATCGACAATGTATTCCCTGGCCTCACTAAGCGACTCAAGGTTGCCCTCTCTAAGAAAACTCAGATCGTGATGGATAAGAACTTTAGCATTATATTCAATGATCAGGGGATCAAATATGTCCTTAATTTCATTTCGACCGGCATCTTCTAATCGGGCCTCGATTTGTTCTCTAATCTCATTATGGCTCGCTTCCCTTGTCTCTTCTTTGAGAAATTCAATTTGAGCGAGTTGCTCGTCAAGCTTAATTTTCAATCACCGGGCTTCAATAGCCTATTCGCAATATCTTTGCGACTCCTCTAGAGCTTCGATTTTCTCTTCCCTCTCTTTTTTAACGAGTTCTTTAAGTTCCTCAATGCGGCGGGTGAAAATATTTTTCTCCTTTTGCAAGGTAATTTTTCCCAAAGTAAGCACATCGCTGCAGTTGAGGGCAGCATCCGGTTCCTTTTTATGGGCAGCTTCTAGATGAATCACCACCTCAGATGTTTCTTTGGAACTTTTTTCTACCTCGGTTAGCTTTACTAAAAACTCCAAGATCTCATTATCTTGAAGTTTAATTATATCATGGATCACCTCTAGCTTGAGATGCTCGATTTCATGCTGTCTACCGATAGACACCTCGGAGATCTTTTCGGCTAAGTGTTGGAACGATTCATGTTGCACAAAACCGTCGTTGACGCATGCGAGGGAACTCGCTTTAGCAGTCCTTAGGATTGTATGAATGGAATGAAGGAACTTAAGCCCATCGAAGCAAATCTTTGAGAAATTGACCTCAAGTTCGGCCAATTTTCCCCCATGGAAGCCTCAAGAGCTGCAGTCAACAATGATTGATCAGAAGTGATGATTAGGAGTTTGCTCGACCTTCGATCACGGGACTGTCTGGAGCTAGATGAACCAGAATATTGCTCAGGCGGTACAATAACTTAAGGACCATGAAAAGAAGTCTGATCACCACCGTGTATGGGAAGATTAGGCTGAACTTCCTGATGAGACGACTGAGACTAGTACTTATGTTTAGAAGATGAAGATTCCCTCGAACAACGACTTCTTTCCTGATCATCATCTCTCTCTCTACGCCTACTCGATTCTAAACGCGGTTGGATCTATACTGCATTGAGGAGCCCCTCAAACGATTGAAAGCACGGGATTGAGAAATTGCACCTATAACCAAACAAAAGTATATAGGTGACCATTGAACAAAAGATAGATGAAAATCATGCGATGAAGTGTGTGTGATTGTGAGTGTCCTAGTGTCCCCCTAGCGGACCGGTTGCTGCAGCCTTGCTTATAGGAGTTTTCTCCCCTTTGTTGGGTGGAAGAATACCATCACCGTTTCTGGTAGGAGAATTGAGCCCTCCAATACTAATGTTAGGGAAGTCATAAGTTATGATGTCATCAGTAATTTGAAGGTTCGGGAACCCTTCCATCGATATTTCTAAATGTTGAGAGGAAGACACTTCGTCGACGGAAGTGATAACAAACTCGGGCTCTTTAGATGTTTTTCTTTTACGAAGTTTATATGCAAGCTTTTTTCCTCTCCTTGTTGGCAAGTGAAGTTTGCACCTTGTGACGTTTCGATCACGGGCGCATTGCCCGAACCTGCATCAGCATCGCCAGGCTTGGTTACTTCGGCGCCCCTAATTTCACCCTCTTTGGCATCATCATGAGTCCCATCAACTAAGGGCACAACAGGGTTATCTGCCTCGCCTTATTGTTCTGCAACATTTCATGATGGTGTAGCGCTTCGTGGAAGCCCAATGTTGCGACCTTCTTCTAGCAGCCTAAACATAGATAGCCATTCATCAGTTATAAGGGATCTAATGCCCCTGTCTTCAACTGAGGTGGCATGAATTGCGGAAATTAGCCTTGAGAAACTATCACCCTCTAGATGTGGATGGACACCTGTAGATTTTCAAAATATTAGTTGGTTTAGGATATGACTTGGACTAAAGAATTTGAGAGTAAAGTGAAGACGACACTTACGTCCTTACAACCATCGGCTCGTGAAGCCAGGCAGACATCTGACATAGAACCATTCATGTTTAAAGAGGCTAATTTTGTTCCAAGCTCCAGTTAAGACTTGACATTTGGGCGAAGGCTCAAGGAAAGTGTAGGAAAGGTTTCTTATCCATCGTTTAAAGTTGTAAATAAACCTGATGTCCTCAGGAGATGGCGGGTAGAACAGAACGTTTATGAATAGCAAGAAAGTGCTAGGAAGAAAATCATAGTTGTTCGGGTGTAGTTGAGCAAGAGATATTTTAGCATCTCCCGGATAGAAGAATTTAAGGGCGGCATGCATTCGGCCAAGCACATGAACTTATTGCAAGTTGTATACCTGTCCGGGGGCAAATGAGCCCTGTTGTTCACCGAAGGAAACATAACATCTCCAAATGAAATCCCATGTCTAGTGCATAGTGACGCAGCGGATATTATAAAAACAATGTCGATCGTTGAATGTAGCAATCGGTGGATTAGGAGAATACTGGAATGCCCGAATTCGTTGATCCGAAGATACCGAACTCTAGCTATCTCGAACTCGTTGATCGCGCACGATACCGGGTTCAAAGATCTTCAATTCTTCGAGCGTTGATCTAGCGCACTAGATTCCGCGAATCGGCTTCTACAATCGTTGAATCGAGCGCACTCGATTATCCGAAAGAGGAGATAGGAGATTACACTCAACTACCAATTTGGAATGAAAGCACAAAGCAATCAAAAGAGAATTTTATTCAAAAATCAACAACCTTTTACAAATGAGACTCACGGCCTATTTATAGGCGAACAATTTTACAACAGAAATTTCTCCAACTCCTAAGTCGTTTCCGACCCATAGCTACGCTCTACGACTCATCATAAGTCGTATACGACTCATCAAATTACAACATGACTTACGACTTATACAAAACGACTTAACAAACTGTACAAAATAACGACTACAACAACACACGACTCAACATACTCCGACTTATGACTCAGCCAAGGATACGACTTATTACAAACAGACGACTTAAACAGATGCGGCTTAACAATGCAACACAACAACAGCCTTCTACGACTCAAGAATCAATGGTCTAGATTAACTCGGCATCAGAAACAACGACATCCATCTTCACGCGACTCAACTAAGTCGTAACTCGTTTCTCCGTCTTCTTGCTTTGTGTTAAGGCGTGGACGACTTATACCTCCAGTTTCGTTAAGTCGTGGACGACTCATACCAGCTTCTCCCTTGAGTCGTGGACGACTCATACCAGCTTCTCCCTTGAGTCGTGGACGACTCATCACCGCCTCCTTGAGTCGCTTACGACTTATACCTTGACGACTCATCACCGCCTCCTTAAGTCGTAGACGACTTATGCTTTCCCCTTTGGTTTTCCAGTAGAGTCGTGGACGACTCATCACCGCCTCCTTAAGTCGTAGACGACTTATGCCTTGGCCAAATAAGGGTTGCGCTGCATCATCCTCCCCAGGTTGAGAGAAATTCGACCTCGAATTTGCACACTCTTCATCCCCAACAAACTCATCCCCATGATATGGTACAAGATGTTTAACATTGAATACGTCAGATGTATACACATCATCTGGCAGCTTCAGTTTATAAGCATTTTCATTGATTCGTTTCACAACTTCCACCGGACCAATTTTTCTGGCTTTCAACTTGTTGTATGCGCCCACGGGAAAACGATCTTTTGTTAATACTGCATAAACCATATCACCTTCATGAAATTCAACACTCCTTCATTTCAAATCTGCAGATTGTTTATATTTCTCATTTGCTTTCTCTAATCATTCTTGAACGATTTTATGACACTCCGTCAGCCCTTTAACAAAATCAGCAGCTTTCTTAATTGTCTTCTTTGATTGTGGTACTACCGTTAAATCCAACGGTCCCTTTGGTAAGCTCGAATAAACAATCTGGAATGGACTGAACCCAGTACTTCGATTCATAGCATGATTATGAGCAAATTCTGCCTGGCATAACTTCACATCCCAACTCTTCAGATTATCTTGTACAAGACACCTCAGTAAGTTTCCCAATGATCTGTTCACCACCTCAGTCTGTCCATCAGTTTGTGGATGATAAGCACTACTAAATTTCAGCTTCGTTCCGACCATTTTCCACAAACTCAACCAAAAATGACTCAGAAATCGAGTATCTCTATCCGACACAATAGATTCTGGCAATCCATGAAGTCGATAGATCTCCTTGAAAAACATCTGAGCAACATGAACAGCATCCGCCGTTTTCTTACAAGCAATAAAATGTGCCATCTTCGAAAATCTGTCCACCACCACATATATGGAATCGTTACCACGCTGTGTCCTCGGTAATCCCAACACGAAGTCCATACTCACATCAACCCATGGTTTATTTGGTACAGGTAATGGCATATATAAACCAGCATTAGTCGCAGTTCCTTTCGAAACCTGACAAATATGACAACGCTCCACAAACCTTTCCACCTCTTTCCTCATTAATGGCCAAAAGTAGGATTGTGAAATCAACTGCAATGTACGGTCTCTCCCAACATGTCCCTCTTCGTGTAACTCCTTGATAATCTTCATTCTCAGACTACCCTCTGGTATGCACAATCGATTTCCTTTGAACAGAAAACCATCTACCATCACGAAATCATCCGTCTCTCCCTCCTTGACTTTTTCAACAAATTTTGCAAAGTAAGGATCATTAGTAAATAAGTCTGGCAACATTTCAAACCCCGTCACTTCAACCTTTAGTGCAGTCAACAAATGACTCCTCCTACTCAAAGCATCAGCCACACGATTTGTCACCCCTGACTTGTGTTTAACAACAAAAGTAAACTGTTGCAGATATGCGATCCACGATGCATGTCTCGCTGAAATCTTGTCTTGCCCTTGCAAATGCTTCAATGCTTCATGATCAGTATACAGAACAAACTCCTTCTGAAATAGATAGTGTCTCCAGTGTTTAATAGATTGTACAACAGCATAAAACTCCACATCATATGTACTGTATCGCATCTTCGCTCCTGACAACTTCTCACTGAAGTAGGCAATTGGACGTCCCTTCTGACTCAACACTCCTCCAATTCCCACCTTGGATGCATCAGTATGTAGTTCAAACACCAACTGAAAATCAGGTAGCACTAGAATTGGTGCAGAGGTCAAAAGATCTTTGATTCGTTCAAAAGCAACCCCGGCTTCCTCCGTCCATGCAAACTGTTTACCTTTCATGCAATCTGTAACAGGCGCCATTACACTACTAAAGTGTGGAATAAACCTTCGATAAAATGAAGCCAACCCATGAAAACTACGAACTTCCGTTATCGTCTTGGGTTGCGGGCAATTTCTGATCGCCTCAACTTTACTTTGGTCAACCTGTATTCCTTTCTCTGAAACAACATACCCCAGAAATAAAACACTATGCGTCATGAACACGCATTTCTTCATTGCAGAGTAGAATTGTTCTTGTCGCAATACCATCAGCACTTCTCTAAGATGATTCAAATGTTCCTCTGGACTCCCACTGTAAATAAGAATATCGTCGAAATACACCACCACAAATTTCCCAATGAACGGTCGAAAAATCTGATTCATCACCCTCATGAAAGTACTTGGTGCATTGGATAAACCAAATGGCATGACCAACCATTCGTATAGACCCTCCTTGGTTTTAAAAGCAGTCTTCCACTCATCTCCTGGTTTGATACGAATTTGATGATATCCGCTCTTCAAATCAATCTTCGAAAATATAGTAGCTCCGCTTATTTGATCTAACAAGTCATCCAACCTCGGCATTGGAAATCTATATCTCACGGTAATCTTATTCAATGCTCGACTGTCAGTGCACATCCTCCACGTTCCATCCTTTTTGGGTACCAATAAAGCTGGTACAGCACAAGGACTCAGACTCTCCTGCACACGCCCCTGTTCAAGCAATTCTTCTACCTGCCTCCGCAACTCTTCATGTTCCTTCGGACTCATTCGATAATGTGGTCTGTGTGGCAAAACTGCTCCCGGAACAAGATCGATTTGATGTTGTATGTCTCTCAAAGGCGGTAACTCCTTTGGTAACTCATCTGGGAATACATCCTCAAATTCTTTCAAAACTGGCTTCGCTTCTTCTGGAATTTCAACCTCTTCACTGCTCTCACGCCCAATCAACAGGTATACTTCAGGCTCCTCTTCAACCTCCTTAACAAATTCCTTCAAAGATAATAAAGTTTTCAGCTCTTCAATTTCTTCTGACTTACTTTCTCCTTGTGGTCTCTTCTTTGGAACTAAGATAATCTTCGTGCCTTCAAACATAAAACTGTAACTATTGGTCCGACCGTCATGTTGTACTGCTCGATCATACTGCCATGGTCTTCCCAATAATAAATGACAAACATCCATCTTTACGACATCACACCAGATTTCGTCTTTGTATTTCTTCCCAATAGAGAATGGAACACGAACTCGTCTATCCACTTTCACTTCTCCTCCTTTTCTCAACCATGCTAACTTGTATGGACTCGGATGTTTCTCTGTCTTCAATTTCAACTTTGTCACAGCCTCGGTCGAAATAATATTATCACAGCTTCCTGCGTCAATTACAAACTTACACACCTTCCCCAGAATAGTACATGTTGACTGAAAAATATTACTTCTCAACCAACTAGCTTCCTCCTACTTCGGTGTTAAACACGATCTTCTTAGCATTAGATTACAACCTTCGTCTCCTGACGCAATATCCTGCTCTTCCTCCTCAGCTGGATTAGAACAATCTCCATCAACATCCTCATCGTCAACTTCTGCAATCATGGTTCTCTTCTTTGGCTTTGGACACTCACTGCTTTTATGACCCAATTCCTGACAATTGTAACATTTGAAACTATTGTTAACCCTTGTCTTCTCAACCTCCTTCACCACTGGTCTACTGACAGGTTTAGAAACATTTGAACTTCCTCCAACACCCTTCGCTTGATTGTTAGAATTAGTAAACACACCACTTCCTCATCTTCCTTGTTTTTCCCAAGCCAACACTTTCTGATGTGCTTCTGCCACAGATCTTGGATCGAACATATTAACCATATCCTGAATCTGCATTCTCAATCCCCCAATGAACCTAGATGTCAGCTGCTCTTCTGTTTCCATAATATCGTTCCTTGCAATAAGTTGATAGAATTCATCAGCATAGTCATTAACGGTCTTTGTGCCCTGCCTCAAGTTCTGCAAACGTTGATACATCAAAGATTGATAATTGTATGGTAAGAACGTTGCTTTCATCAATTTCTTCATCTTCTCCCAAGATTCAACTTTTGACTTTCCCATCCGATCACGTGTAAGTTTGGTCTGCTGCCACCATGCCAAAGCTCTACCCCTCAGCCTTGTAGCAACCAACTTCACTCTACGATGTTCTGGAACTTCTTTGAAGTCAAAAATCTCCTCAACATTAGCCACCCAATCTAGAAATTCCTCCGCTTGCATACCACCTTTGAATTCAGGAATTTCTGTCTTCATCCCCGATTCCCACTTGTGATCATACTCAGAATAGTTTCTTCCTTGACCTCTTCCTTGAATACTACCACCATCATACTCCTCTTCAAAATCAGACGCATAACGATGTCGATTCTGACCACCAACATCTCTACTACCATTACGCCTTCCACCTTCATCCCTTCTATTGACATTCCTCCGTTCACGATCATTCACGTTCCTCCCACGCCCTTAATCATTTTCAACACTTCTGTCTCGATTGGAATGTGGCGAGACTCTACTTCCCCCATGGTTAGATTCAGGTGAAACCCTTCTCCGATTTTGATTCATCTCCGTCATAAGCCTCTCTAACCGGCCAATTCCTTCGTTAAGCTTTTCACTAAAATTCTCATTGATTCTTTGTTCCATCTCATCAGCTTCTTCTCTTCGATACAAAGCTTCTACGTTTTGGTGGCGATTAGCTCTTCTTGGCGGCATACTTGAAAATCCTCCAACACTTCAAAATTCAAACACAATTCGAACTTTGATCCAAAATGAAACGGATCGAAAACTTCCACTTTGTAGCAAATCGCGATGAACACGATGGACAAAGTTTCGGCCTCCAATGCAAATCCGAACTTCAATCTTCAAATCAATGCGAACAACTTCACTTGCTCACGGCAACTTCAAACTTCTCGGCCAAACAACTTCAAACTTCAAAACTCTTCAAAATGATTAGGCTCCAAGTCTCGATCTAACTATGATTGGTTAGAACAAGCTCTGATACCAAAAATGACGCAGCGGATATTATAAAAACAATGTCGATCGTTGAATGTAGCAATCGGTGGATTAGGAGAATACTGGAATGCCCGAATTCGTTGATCCGAAGATACCGAACTCTAGCTATCTCGAACTCGTTGATCGCGCACGATACCGGGTTCAAAGATCTTCAATTCTTCGAGCGTTGATCTAGCGCACTAGATTCCGCGAATCGGCTTCTACAATCGTTGAATCGAGCGCACTCGATTATCCGAAAGAGGAGATAGGAGATTACACTCAACTACCAATTTGGAATGAAAGCACAAAGCAATCAAAAGAGAATTTTATTCAAAAATCAACAACCTTTTACAAATGAGACTCACGGCCTATTTATAGGCGAACAATTTTACAACAGAAATTTCTCCAACTCCTAAGTCGTTTCCGACCCATAGCTACGCTCTACGACTCATCATAAGTCGTATACGACTCATCAAATTACAACATGACTTACGACTTATAAAAAACGACTTAACAAACTGTACAAAATAACGACTACAACAACACACGACTCAACATACTCCGACTTATGACTCAGCCAAGGATACGACTTATTACAAACAGACGACTTAAACAGATGCGGCTTAACAATGCAACACAACAACAGCCTTCTACGACTCAAGAATCAATGGTCTAGATTAACTCGGCATCAGAAACAACGGCATCCATCTTCACGCGACTCAACTAAGTCGTAACTCGTTTCTCCGTCTTCTTGCTTTGTGTTAAGGCGTGGACGACTTATACCTCCAGTTTCGTTAAGTCGTGGACGACTCATACCAGCTTCTCCCTTGAGTCGTGGACGACTCATACCAGCTTCTCCCTTGAGTCGTGGACGACTCATCACCGCCTCCTTGAGTCGCTTACGACTTATACCTTGACGACTCATCACCGCCTCCTTAAGTCGTAGACGACTTATGCTTTCCCCTTTGGTTTTCCAGTTGAGTCGTGGACGACTCATCACCGCCTCCTTAAGTCGTAGACGACTTATGCTTTCCCCTTTGGTTTTCCAGTTGAGTCGTGGACGACTCATCACCGCCTCCTTAAGTCGTAGACGACTTATGCCTTGGCCAAATAAGGGTTGCGCTGCATCACATAGTCTCCAAAGAGCGGCCTCACCGATCCCTCAACTCAACCATCCTACTGATCCCTCCATGCAAGCCACAAGCCACCGACCCATTTCCTCCAACATTTTTATGCTTCCCTCAAACATTCCAACCGACCCTTTCATACTTCACTACAACCGATCCTTATGTTTCCTACATCCTACGCTCTTTTCTTCCTCCACCTTCACTGCTTCGTCGAACTCTACATCATCATCATCCATCTCGTTTCTTCCTTAACCCAAGAATTAACAAAATGAAACCCATCATCTCATCACAAGTTAATGGCTAAAAGAAAGAAAACCAACCTATGTTTAAAGAGTGAAAGTTACTCGATAGAAGGTTTTTGACTTCGATTCAAGCTAAGGATGGAACATTGGTTTAGAACGAGAGAAGATAACAAATGAAGGAAGGAGGCGATGTTTGTTTCTACGGAATAGGATTGGGTTGATAAAAGGAAGGAGGGTTTGACTTTGAGGATCTAGAATGATGGTTCGGTCATGGAGTAGGAAAAGTTGAATAAGTGAAGGATAAGAAGGAAAGTGTAGGCTTATATATAGAGCCAGAGGGATCAGCCTACCTCATTTTCTTCATAAAGTCAAAATAAAGGAGGGAGGGACCAACTAAGGGAATAGCGATCCCTATAGGTGCAAAAAAAAGGAGGGAGGGATCGGCTAAGAGAATGTTGTGACATCCCCTACTTTGAGGCCCAAAGCTACACGCTACAGATGCTGCAGTCATCTTTAGTATTAACTTCCGGTGACTAAATACGGTAATGTTAATTGTATCTATAATATCAGAAGCAGATGAATATGAAATAAAATCAACACAGATTTCAAAAACAACTTTTCTGATTACATTTTAAATCCATATTCCATATTTAGTTACATAATCCCAAAACAATTCCTACGTTTGATCAAATATAATTATTACAAATTACGCCAAGAGTGACATATGAAGATGCCCCCTTGGATGATCAGACTACTAGATAGACATATCAGTCATAAACATATCGTAGTAGAAATAATACTAAATAGCTCTTACATAGCTAGATTTGCCTCCTGCACGTCTTCGAAAGCTTATTCGTCCAACCTACTAAACCTGAAAAATCCCTAACTTTTAATCTACTCAAATTAAATTTCGAGCACCCAAGAGTTTAAGGGGTAAACATTAACTTCGAGTCGGACATAAAGTATGGTGTGAATAATTCTATTGTAGCTCGGTTTACTGATATTAAGTGAGACCACTTCGCTTAGCGGAACGGGTTTCCCCTCACTAATATCCTTTTAAAAAAGTATCTTTTGAAAACCAAAATCCTGCAATCAAACTGATTATAACAAGAAGAGCAATAACATTGTTAGCACCAAAATTGATCACTAACACCCAAACGCCGTTGAAAGCACCAATTCACAGTTACAGTTCATAGAGAGTAAATATGAAGAGGTAATAAATATGAAGAACAGTCAAAATTAAAAAGAAAGTAGTAATAAGACAGGATTTATAATGGTTCGGCTAACTCCGGCCTACGTCCACCCCAGAAATTTCCTTTTTATTGATTAGAGAATTGATTACAGTTACAATCCCATGTTTTTAAAACAAAAAATGACACAGTAACTTGAGCAGCCTTTGTAGAAGAAGTTATGGAAGAATAGAATGAGAACACCTTTTCTGAAGCCCCGCCTGCCATTTTTATAGGCAAAATCTGGGTTACTGGGTTACTGGGCTTCCTGGATGATACAGGACCACCAAAACCATAGTCGAGTCTATACTGTAGACCACTGATTTCCTGGAGTATAAAATATACCAACCCCAAGAGACCCAGGTAGTGACCCGAAGTAGCCTCCATTTTGACACGAAACAGATTTCAACGTGACTCCAAGTAGAAAACATGCCGACCTGAGAATCCAAACATGCCGACCCCAAGTGACCCGAGGCATGACCCGAAGCAGATTGACCAGTGACTCGGAGTAACTCGTGCCAGAACTCGAAGTAGAAAACATGCTGACTCCATAGCCTTATGCCGACCTGATTTCCCCAAAGCCGACCCGGAGTATTTCAATTACCTACCTAAAGCAACCAAAAACATGCCGACCTCTCAAAGATGTCGACCCCCTAGTGACATGCCGACCCGAAGATTTGTACCTTCCGACCCCAAGTAAGTAGCCTGCCGACCCCAAGTAGTACCGACCCCTATAGATTATGTCGATCCCCTAATAATATGTTGATTTGTACCTGCTGACCCCAAGTAAGTAGCCTGTCGACACGAAGCTATCACTGACCCCTCCAAAACTTACCGATCCCATATGACTCGAAGCAAAGCCTCATCTAACTCGAAGCAAACTAGATGAAAATCCGAAGTAAACCTACAAGTGACTCGAAGCAAAATCCAAACAACCCGAAATGACTCGATTTTTGTCGAAACTCGTATTTAAAGTACCACGCGCCTTTTGTCCATCAACTATGCCGAATCCCGACTTCATAATCATATTTACCATCCATGATTGGTCGTCTATTCATCCAGCCGAGTCAAACCCATAGTATTCCAACCTCGATAACCGTGTAGTCGATTGGGTTAAATTCGCCTTACGCAGCCTTGCCAAAAGGCGGGTTAACACTTTGCCCCCCAAAACATGCCTTGCGATCAGAAGGCATGTTTTGTATTACCATAAGTCCAAAATACGAAGTCCATAATCCATCGATCGCCATATTCAACCTTGAATCCAATCCATTGCCAAACCGATTCCTCGATCCCTCTAGATCATTAACAAAATCCACGAATGTTCTGAGTCGATATCCAATTCTGAATTCATTCCAAATCCATTAACCGAATCCATGATCTCTCCAGATTGTTTTACCCGAGTCTGGGACCTCTCCGACCTTGTAATCCAAATCAAGGACCTCGTCGGGTCCAAATCCAAAGCCGAGACCTCGTTGGGTCTTATAATCCATAATCGTGACCTCGCTAGGTCCAGATCCAAAACCGAGACCTCACTAGGTCCTATAATCCATACCCAGGACCTCGCCGGGTCCAAATCCAAAACCGTGACCTCGTCGGGTCCTATAATCCATACACGGGACCTTACCGAGTCCATATCCAAAACTAGGACCTCGTCGGATCCTATAATCCATATCCGGGACCTCGCCGGGTCCTATAATTTATATCCAGGACCTCGTCGGGTCTATATCCTAATCCGGCCTTGACTCTCCGGTTGAGGATTTCTATTCTCCGGCCTCGACTCTCCGGTCGAGGACCTTTATTCCTCGACCTCGATTCTCCGAGGACTTCTATATTCTCCGACCTCGACTCTCCGGTCAAGGAATTATATTCTCTAGCCTCGACTCTCCGGTCGAGGACATATATTCTCCGGGTTCTCCTGAGCATAGTCCATACTCGATGATACCAAAAACTAAAGGAAAATCCAATCAAAGTCTAATCCGAAATCCAGATCAAACCAGAAATCCATATCAAAAATCCAAACCAAAAATCAAGCATCCAAACCAAAATCCAAACCAGAAAACCAACAAAACCAAGAGTTCAAACCAACTCATAATCCAAACCAGACAAAGCAAATATCCAAACTAGAAAGAAAAAGAAGATTTCACAAACTAGAACATCATGGTTTATCATTATCTCAGAGCATAACCAAGGGCTATCTCCATCCCCGTACATAAGTAAGTGACTTAGCCATCTGCCCAGAGTTTGCTACTTATTCCATACCATCCCGATTAGTTGATGACCTGTGCCTTTAAGCCGGGCTCGCTCCAGCTTGTGGTGGCTGACGGCTACTCCTGTTCCATCATCGCTGTCCAATTCCTAGAAAAGCCAACAAGTTCCATGCCTCCAGTTCCATGGGGAGAGTAGTACCCATCCATGAGAATGATTAGTGTCGATCCATTTTCCTTTATTGGGGGCTTGCCCCCATTTGTTTCAATCCATGTCCAAGTCAGCTAATTCCCGTTCCAAGTCCTGGGTTCCAACTTCCAGCTATTCTAGCATCCATAGGTTGTTTCTGATCATCATTCCCATCCTGCCCCTAAGTCCGTGAGGAAATCCTGAAACCCACCCTTCTAGATGAGCGTCCATAAATGGTCTCCAATTATTACTTCCATCCCGCTCTTGAGTTCACGGGGGAATCCCAGATCATCCTCTTCCAAATGTGCATCCAAGTTCTGATCCATGCCAAAATCCATAGCTTCATCCAGCATACTGCTTGCTTCCTTTTCCGATTCTAATCCTGAATTTCCTCCTCCTTCTTTAGCATCCTATTGTTTCCATCTTGTCCTTGCCCTCTATCTCTTCATTGATCGCTTAGCCATTGTTTCTCAGAATCCGAGCTCCTAAGCTTTCAAATCAAAATCTTTGATCCGGAATCCCTGAGTGCTAGCTTTCTTAGTGAAAGCACCAAAATGTTAACACCAAAATTGGTCACTAAAACCCAAACACCATTGAAAGCACCAATTCACAGTTACAGTTCACAGATAGTAAATATGAAGAGGAAATAAATATGGAGAACAATCAAAATTAGAAAGAAAGTAGTAATAAGATAGGATTTGTAGTGGTTCGGCTAACTCCGACCTACGTCCACTCTAGAAATTTCCTTTTTATTGATTAGAGAATTGATTACAGTTACAATCCCAAGTTTTTAAAACAAAAAATGACAGAGTAACTTGAACAACCTGTGTAGAAGAAGTTATGGAAGAACAGAATGAGAACCCCTTTTCTGAAATTTATTGGTAAAATCTGGGTTATTGGGTTTCCTGGACGATACGGCCCACCAAACCATAGTCGAGTCCATACTTTCGACCACTGATTTTCTAGAGTACAAAATATACCGACCCCAAGAAACCCGGGTAGTGACCCGAAGTAGCCTCCATTTTGACCCGAAGCAGATTGCAATGTGACTCCAAGTAGAAAACATGCCAACCTGGAAATCCAAACATGCCGACCCCAAGTGACCCGAGTCATGACCCGAAGTAGGTTGACCAGTGACTCGGAGTAACTCATGCCAGAACTCAAAGTAGAAAACATGCCGACCTGATTTCCCTAAGGCCGACACGGAGTATTTCAATTACCGACCCGAAGCAACCAAAAACATGCCGACCTCTCAAAGATGTCGACCCCTTAGTGACATGCCGACCAAAGATTTGTACCTACCGACCCCTCTAGATTATGCCGATCCCATAACAATATGCTAACCCGAAGATTTATACCTGCCGACCCCAAGTAAGTAGCATGCCGACCCGAAGTTATCACCGACCCCTCAAAAACTTACTGATCCCATGTTACCCGAAGCAAGCCTCATCTGATCCGAAGCAAACTAGATGAAAACCCGAAGTAAAGCTACAAGTGACTCGCAGCAAAATCCAAACAACCCGAAATGACTCGATTTTTGTCGAAACTCATATTTAAAGTACCCCGTGCCTTTTGTCCATCGACTATGCCGAATCCTGACTTCATAATCATGTTTATCATCCATGATTGATCGTCTATCCATCCAACCGATTTAAACCCATAGTATTCCAACCTCGATAACCGTGCAGTCGATTGGGTTAAATCCGCCTACACGCTGCCTTACCAAAAGGCGAGTTAACACTTTTCCAAATTGTAACTATAATTAATTCTCTAATCAAGAAAAAAGGAAATTTCTGGAGTGGACGTAGGCTAGAGTCAGCCGAACCACTATAAATCCTCTGTTATTACTGCTTTCTCTTTAATTTTTACTGCTTTTCATATTTATACTCTCTACATACACTCTGTCCGTGATCTGTGACTATTAGTTGGTGCTTTCATTTGCATTTGGGTGTTAGTGACCAATTTTGGCGCTAACATTTTGGTGCTTTCAGTGAGAACGCTAGCACTCAAGGATTCTAAAGCTCGGATTCTAGAGATTATGGTAAAGCAATCGACAAGTAGACAGAGGACGGAAAGGAGTTAGCAAGAAGGGAGTCAGGAGGCTTCCTTTGGAGCTAACCAGGCCTCAATCTATATCACTAGAGACGAGATGGAAAAGATGCTGAAGAGGCAAGAGGACATGATACAGAACCTACTCCTACAGGTTGGACAAGTTTGGGTGCAAAGTGAGGGAATGTACTAACCGTAGCCGGTGGCAATGCAGAGCAAGGAGTTGGAGCAACAGAAATCTCTAGAGGTTAGATTCAAAACCAGAATAGAGAGATTAAAGGAAATCAGCAAAGGCTTGGGGGAAGACCCTCGGGGTTGGATATTGGAAGACGAGTTAGTGGAGCTCAGAAAGCTAAGGCCAATGCAAATGAAAATTTGGAACATGAAGAGTACTACCCAAGGTACCCTTTAGGACATGGGGGGCAGGGTGGAGATGCAAATAGGGAACTACCCCCGGATGGAGAAAAGCGGATGGCTGGATTGATAAGAAGGATTATGAGAGGAGGGCTACCTAGCAGAGGCTTGGAAGAAGTCAGTCGGAGTCCGTTCACTCCGAATATCAGAAATGCAAGGAACCCTCCAGAATTCAAACTGTCAACGCTGGAGGCCTATGATGGATAATCAAACCCAACTATGCATGTAAACGAATACATCAGATGTATGGAAGTGTTGGGGGCATCTGAGGAGGTAATTGCAAGATGTTTCCCTTTATACTTGACAGATTCGGCTGTGCTCTGGTTCAGGCAGCTAGAGAATGGATCGATCAGGACATGGGGCGAGCTAGTGGAACGCTTCATGAGACAGTTTAGGGTCCAAGTGATGCAACCCAAGAATGTGATGATGTTGGCATCAATAAAGCAGAGGAAAGGAGAGTCCGTGAGGGGTTTTCTAATGCAATTTAATGCAGCTGTGCCTTCGGTAGATCGCCCGGATCCATCAATGATTTTGATGGTGGCGGTAGCAGGGATTGCAGAAGGCACTGAATTCAAGGATTCATTAGTAAGGGACCCACCACAGGATCTTGGAGAGTTCTATCATGAGGTGGAAATATTCATTTGGTTAGAGGATTCACGCATCGAAAGGCAAGAGATAAACGCCATGCAAGGCAAAGGAACGTCTAGAGAAGGACGAGGGATGGATAAAGGAAAGCGCAAGTAGGACGATGGATATGGTGGTTCTGACAAACGAAGGACATGTTGGGAACCCAAATTCGCAACGTATGCGGACTTGATAGATAATATGGAACAGATTTACTTGGAAACACGGGGGCAGCTCCCCTATCGTAAACTACCTAGGAGGGATCCCACAGAATGGGAACGCAGGAGTGGGAAGTACTGCCCATTCCATGAGCTGGAAGGGCATGCCATAGATGAATGCCGCCACTTGAAGGACATGGTGGATGAGCATGTTAGGAGTGGCAGATTGCCATAATATGCGAGGAACCGGACGAGACGGTAGAACATGAGCAGCTATCGCCTACATCAAACATGAACAACCCTGGATTGGGGTCATGACTCGTCATCAGCTGAACGTGATGGCAAGGGCCGAGTTCAGGATTTGGACTCCGGTCATCGAATAATTTTTTCTAATTTTGTTTAAAAAAATAAAGCAGCTATGCCACTTACACATGTAAGGGAACTAGAGCGATCCCTAGGCATGCTCTGATATGGTAATAGGTTGTTCTGTCCGGAGAGACAGCACTTTTGTTTTCCATATTGGACATTTGGGACTTAGATTTAATGAATGAATTTGGATTTTATGAAACAAATCCCTAACCGGACAGTTACGAGATGGATATTGGAAGTTAGTTGGAAATTAATTGCTTTATGTTCAAGGACACTGAACCGGAGTGCAGGGAGCGACGCCGCTTCATTGGAAAGCGACAGGATCGGCACGCTCGTCGTTGTTTCCCCTTCACCGGAGAGTGACAGGATTGGATCCAGCAAGAGTTTGGAGAGGCTATAATCGATCTAGGACTTAAGCCATGGCATCGCTTAATTTTTAGGGATGCTGAACTGGAGTGTAGGGAGTGATGTCGCTTCACCGAAGAGTGACAGGATCGGCTTGCTCAATGTTGTTTGCCCTTCACCGGAGAGTGATAGGATGGGATCCAGTAAGAGCCCGGAGAGGATGAGATAGATCTAGAAGGACTAGGGCATCGCTTAATGCTCAAGGACACTAAACCAGAGTGCAAGGGATAGGTTGCTTCGTCGGAACGCGACAGAATCTGCCTATTCAATCGTTAAGTTTGGATCGAGCTTAGCAAGGGTCCGGAGAGGCCATCAACGATCCGGAGAGATCGTAGGATTCAATTACTAACTTCCAAGGTGTGAAATGGATTTGGATAATGGCTTCGAACAGCTACGAACTAGCTAAGGACCCAACGAGGTATCAGATATGGATTATAGGACCCGGCAAGGTCCCGATTTTGGATATGGACCGGCAAGGTCTCGGGTATGGTTTATAGGATCCGGCGAGGTCCTGGCTTTGGATATGGAACCGGCAAGGTCCCGATATGGATTATAAGACCCGACGAGGTCCGGCTTTGGATTTGGACCCAATGAGGTCCCAGATTTGGATTATAGGACCCGACGAAGTCTCGGACTTGAATAAAACAATCCGGAGAGATCGTGGATTCGATTAATGGATTTCGAATTAGATAACGACTCGAAATAGTCGTGGACTTTGGATATCGGGTTTGAAGCTACTCAAAACACACCTTCAAATGGCAAGGCATGTTTTGGGGGGCAAATGTTAACCCGCCTTTTGGAAAGGCCGTAGACAAGCGGATTTAACTAAATCGATTACTCGGTTATCGAGGCTG
This sequence comes from Allium fistulosum, assembly GCA_030737815.1. NCBI lineage: Eukaryota > Viridiplantae > Streptophyta > Magnoliopsida > Asparagales > Amaryllidaceae > Allium > Allium fistulosum. The sequence continues at coordinate 603,350,565 of CM060903.1, forward strand.
GAATACGATGGGTTTGAGTCAACTGGATGGACAAATGATCAATCATGGATGATAAACATGATTATGAAGTCGAGATTTGGCATAGTCGATGGTCAAAAGGCGTGGGATACTTAAAATATGAGTTTCGACAAAAACTGAGTCGTTTCGAGATGGTTGGAGTTTGCTTCGAGTTGTTTGAGGGTTTACTTTGGATTCTCAAGCTGCCTACTTCGAGTCATTTGCAAGGCTGCCTTGGGTCGGCATGTTTTTATGGGCTTCACAACTTACTTTGGGTCGGTATCCTCTAGTCTTCAGGTCGGCATGTATAAGTCATCGGATCGGCATGATGGATGAGCCGACATCGAATAAGTGGATGGGATCGGCATGTTTGGAGATTGACTCCGGGTCGGCATTCAGGTTTCTTCGGGTCGGCGTTGGAGCCAGATCGGCAAGCTATAGGATCGACATCAAAAGGAAGACTAGGTTCGGCAACTACTCCCGCTTCGGGTCAGCGATGGCCACACTTTGGGTCGGCTATGAGGTCGGGTCGGCATATGGGAAATTGGGTCGGTGTTTTGTATCAGATCGGCTACTTCAAGTCGGTGGAACGAAGGCTCCGGGTTGGCTAAAGGGGATCGGGTCGGTGTCCTGAAGGAATGGGGTCGGCACCGTGTTACTTCGAGTCCAAACGTAGGTTACTTTGGGTCACAGGCGTGTTTGCTCCGAGTCATATCTATGTTCACTTCGAGTCATTCCCAAGGCAAGATTGGATCGACATATTCTAAACTCGGGGTCGGCAGTGATGATGGATTTGGGTTCGGCTATGGTCTTGATGGTCCCAGATTACTCAGGAAGCCCGGTAACTTGGATTTTGCCTATAAATACAGTAGGCGGGGCTTCAGAAAAGGGAGCTTCATTCTGTTTCCCTTCATCTCCTTCATTAAGGCTACTCTACCATTTTTGTTTTAAAAACTCCGGATTATAACTGTAATTGATTCTCTAATCAAGAAAAAAGGAAATTTCCGGAGTGGACGTAGGCCAGAGTCAGCCGAACCACTATAAATCCTCAGTTATTACTGCTTTCTCTTTAATTTTTACTACTTTTCATAATTATACTCTTTACATACACTCTGTTTGTGATCTATGACTATTAGTTGGTGCTTTCATCTGTGTTTGGGGTGCTAATGACCAATTTTGGCGCTAACATACACTCTGTATGTGATCTGTGACTATTAGTTGGTGCTTTCATCCGCATTTGGGTGTTAGTGACCAAAATCCTACAATCAAACTGATTATAATAACAAGAGCAATAACATATATGCATATAAATCAGGTAATCAATGGACTATCTATCCAACATTATAGTTTTTAACTGGCTAACCATTAACCATTAGATGAATCGGGCCTACCAGATATAATACTGATAATTTATCCTTCACTTACTTCTCCTAGAGTCAACTGATCCTAATGATTTTGCAGGCTCACCAATAACCTATCTTTTCTCCGTATATTCCTCTCTGTGTGTAACATCATTTTAGTCATACCTGCGATAAAGCCAAACACACTTGAATTTTGGACTTATATTAGCTAGTGTCTAATAGCTAAAGTATAGGGCACGACCCTACACCAGTCTCATCTGGTCTTCTAATATCCGAGTCATAAGCTTAGGGTTAACTACCCCCTTTAATTTTCCTTGAAAACATTTCTTTCAAATTAATTTAACCCTTTTAAATCATACTTAAACAAGGAAAATATAGTCTTCGCTTTACTCAAAATACCTATGTCGTGATATATTCTTTACATAAAAAAATGTTGATGAAAATTCAAATCAATAGGGTTATCTATCCCTTTAAAACAAGTTGAAGTCCTATTTAACTTAGAAAACATTAGGCTATAAAGCCAAAACCATACCCTCAAAACCCTTGTTTAAAACCTTAAACAATCCCTTTCGAAATCATTGAAAACATCCCTTTCGAAAGCTTTACATAAACCTTAGACATCCTCTTTCAAAACCATTTAAACTTATCTTTCGAAAGCATTGGAAACCTTCCTTTTGAAAAACTTAAAACATACCCTTCGAAAGCATAGGATTCAAGTAGAGTTTGTGGAAACATAGCTTCAAAACCATTTAAAATTGTTCCTTTCGAAACCATTGGGTTTAACTTTTAATATAACTACAGGGTTAAAGAGAATAGAGGCGAAAGCATTACTTTCGAAAGCAATTATCCCAAGTAAAAGATTAGGGAAGAGGATAGCTTCGAAACCCACCCTTCCGAAACCATTGCCTTCGAAACCATTTAAAAGTGGCTAAACTACCTTTTCGAAGGCACTGAGAAGGCGGCTTTAAAATTAAAAGATGAAAGCACCCCTTTCGAATACATTGTTTTAAGGCTATAAAGAAAATAGCTTTAACTAATTCGAAAGGTATGAATGCGGCAACAAAAGTATTGAATAGGTTTAAAAGTGGCAAGTCCTTCGAAAGCTTCTTTTAAAACAAAAATAAGGGGCAACACTTTCGAAAGCTCCTTCCTAAAAACATAGGCAAGTTGATTGATTCGAAAGTAGTTAAAAGTGGCTTCAATCCCTTCTAAAGCATGCCTTCGACATAGTCTCTTCCATCCTTCTCTAATACATTACGTATCAATTGCTTGATACCATGTGCATTGGTTTTGAATGGGTGCAAAAGGCCTACTGGGCATGGTGACGGAAGCAAGCAAAAGAAATGGCAAAGTTGTAATTCGAAACAAAACTGATTTTATGCCTTACAAAGTAATTTCTTTTCACCTCCCTTGCCTAATTTGTTAAGATATGATTGGTTGCCATTTCTTTATCAAAATACTATTCTAAAAGGCTGCCGAATTCAAAATTTACAATTAAAACATTTTAATAAATAAGCCATCCTTAACAAAACATGTAAAACATTTAAGCCCTCAACTTAAATAATTTTATAACCGTAGTAAAATACTTAGGAAAATTCCCCAAAAATCACAATAATTCACTTTTAATATGTTTTCTAACATATATAAATTTTAGACCCAAAATCCTTATATATTTGCCTTAAATAATTTAAACCCAATATTAACTATTTTCTCATAGGAAATTTATAATAAATCCACAATTACTTAAAAAATTATGAATCTTGAAACCTACTTCTAAAATAATGTTTTTGGCCATATATCAAAAACGCAACTCATTTGGATGTCATTTAGTAGGTTTTCTAATTTAAACATATCATAAATCCCTATGAAATCATATAAATCATTAACAAGCATATATATTTATTTAAACAAACATAACATGGCATGTTACTTGCAAAATAATTCGGGTCAAACCTTGCAACCAAAATCATTATCAGAAGTGAGATGTAAATCAAATTATTCACCTTGGCTTTGTGTTAAGAAGGTTGAGATTTGCCCTTTGATTAATTTCTTTAAGCTTTCTACTTGATTCCTAGCTTATCTTCTTTTTGAATCTCCTTAATGGTGGCCATCCGTGCTCAATAGGGTTTTTAGTTTTGTTTATGATTGTTTAAATGAACAAGGAATGAGGAATGGGAGGGTTTAGGGTATTAGAATGAAATATGTTCCCATTTTACCCTTATCATATTCCTCCTACTTGCATATTTTCAATCCTCTTTTACATATACATTCATTAAGGCATGGCCCCTTGTTAATTAACGAATCTCAATCCCTTAACTATTACCATTATCCTATTTAATTTATCCAATTAAATGTTCTAAATAATGTTAGTCAAATTTAGGGTCATTACAAACTCCCATCCTTAAAGAATTTCGTCCTCGAAATTACGATAAGATACTCACAACAATCAAACATAAAGGTAAAACATACAATCAAACATGTCAGGATAAATATCTCTAATTCTGCTCTCGGTTTCCCAAGTACAGTCTCTCTCGTCATTACTCCACTGATCTTTGACTAATCTAACTGTCATGTTCCTTAGTCTCTTCTCATGCCTCGCAACTATACGAACTGGATTTCTAACTACGGTCATATCCGGTTCCACTACTAGATCCTCAGTTGGTGTGATAGTAGTCTCTGGATACACTTCCTTATATGTGAAATATAAAAAACATTGTTGACTCCTGCCAAACTATTCGGTAACTCTACCCTATACGCGAGTTTCCCAATCCTTTCTATAATAGGAAATGGTCTATTGAACCTTGGTGCCAATTTTCCTTACTTTCCAAATCTGATTACTCCTTTCATCGATGACACCTTAATGAAAACATGAACTCCAACTGAGAACCCTAAGTCTTTCCATCTCTTATCAACGTAACTCTTCTGCCTAGACTGAGCTTCCTTTCTATCCCAAATTGATTCAATCTTTTATGCGGCTTCTTTAACCAAATCCGGACCAAGAATCAATCCATCCTCGGTCTCTAACCAACAAATAGGAGATTTGCATGGCCTTCCATACAAAGCTTCAAACGGTGCCATCTCTATACTGGTCTAATAACTGTTGTTATACGAAAACTCGACTAAATGTGGATGGTCTTCCCATGATCCTCTGAAATCTAGCACACAAGATCTTAACAAATCCTCCAAGACTTTGTCAACTCTCTTTGTTTTCCCATCTGTCTAGGGATGGTAAGCGGTACTCATCTTGAGCTTGGTACCTAAAATATCTTGTAGACTTTTCCAGAATTCACTAGAAAATAAGGAATCTCTGTCACTTATTATACTACTAGGAATTCCATGTAGTCTAATTATATTCCTCATGAATAACTTAGCTAAATCTGGCATTGTCCTAGTCGACTTAACGGGTATAAAGTGTGCACTCTTAGTCAATCTGTCCACTATGACCAAGATACTCTCATTTCCTCTATTTGACCTTGGCAACTGTTTGTACCAAAAATGGGCACAACACTCTTCGGAAGTTTTTGAAGAGATAAAAGTGAAGAAAGAAAATTAAAACTGAGGATTATCTAACAAAAACTCCAAATAACAGAAAGTAAATTTCACAGAATACAACAATTTAGAGTGGTTCGGCGTTTCGCCTACATCCACTATGAAGTTTGATGATTTTATTGCTCGATACTTGAAGATTACAATTTCTTAAAATGTAATGCAACTGATTTTATGAACTAAGTCTGAATCTAAGGCAGCAGTGGTGAATTGAGTAAATCTGGCAGAGTCTGGGCGCTCTTTAGCTCTTAAAATTGTCCGACCCCTTTTCTGAATGACCAGGGGCTCTATTTATAGGTGTAGGAGGCTGATATTTCACCTAAATTTCGGGAGACCACTTCTGGCACGTGAGGGGGCCCACATGCCCGGCCTCAGGAAAGTTGGGCCACTTTGGGATCGATTCGAAGTCCATTCGAATCGATCAAGAAAATGTCCAATCGAGCTGAAATTTGGTGTGGACATTTTTCAACATGTGCATAAGCTTCTGTGAAAATTTCATAGTATTTGGACTTGTAGATCTCCAGATATTGTCGATTCGAATTGATGTTTCCTGAATTGCTTGCCTCGGTCGAATCGATCCGTTCGAATCGATTGCTCCGAATCGATGGCGGAGCGTGCTTCTGTGATGATGTGGAGCGCGAGCTTCGCATTGATCCGCTTTTCTCGCCAGTTTGATCGAGTCGTCCCAAAGACTTCGCCGCTTTCACTTGATGGATTCGAAGGCTTCGATAATATCTAGATTCGAACAGGACTTTGCTCGTATCGATCGTGATAAGCTTCGATCGATACGAAGTCGAAGTAGCTGGATGGATTCGAAGCAAGGCACCACGATGGATTCGACCTGCTTGATACGAAGCCAATCCGTCTAATGGGTTTTGACCTGATCGATACGAAGCTGGAGGATGCGAAGCTTATGCCAGGAGATTATTATGACGTGGTCTTTCTGTCGATGGATTTGAACTAGGAGACGGTCATTGATTCGAAATAGACAAGTGTTGATGGATACGAACAAGAAGTCGCCTGATGGATTCGAACATGGGTTTCTCTTATGGATTCGAATTATGGGGTATCTCCTTCCAATTTGATTCGATCATAAATCAAGCATACGAACTCGGATTGACTTGAAATTTGGAAAATTGGCTCTCCTGGCTTTGCTTATCATGTCTTATTAACCGTGGCTCGATCCGGACTCGGAAAAAATTCATCGATATCTCTGACAAGCGATACTTTGTTTTTAGTCAGTCCCTTGGTATCTCGGCCTTGCCAAAAGGCGGGATAACATTTGCCCCCCAAAGTACGTCTTGTGTAAACATGGCGTGCTTTGAAAAGCTGCAGTCTTTTATGCTGAATATTTCCGTCCAATTGGTTGCTTGACAGTCGTTTTCTAGCTGTTTTGTTGTAATCTTCTTTTAAACAAATGTTCAACCAGCGTGCTCTGCTTTGATAAACACGAAAATCATTGATGGATACGAAATCCTGATTCGTATCGATGAGTTCTTGTCGCCGTGGGTCAAGTTTTGATGGATTCGAATCGATGATCTCGAATCGATGGGGTTGAGTGTTCTTAAGACTATCTTCATTTAGTTGTTTCGTATCGATGAACTCAAAGCATACGGGATGGAGTCGAGTCGATGGATTCGAAAGGTGGTCTTAATCTGGTGGACGCCGTCTTTTGCTTTGTTTCGATGAAGGCTAAAGTCGATGGATTCGAGCGAGGCACTTCGAATCGGTCTGGATTTCCTTAACATTGTCCTTCGTATCGTTCTTCTAGAGTCGAAGTGATGGATTCGAAACGCGGCTCCATGCAGATGCTTGCTCCCATTCGAATCAGTCACGGCGCTTTAGCCTATGGATTCGAGTTTCACACTTCGAATCGTTCACTAGTTTTACCGGCTACCGCCGGTTTCGCCTACTGGGATACGAATCGCCTCAAGGCCCCTATAAATACTGAGAGGCCATTCTCCTTTTACTTTTTACTTCCGCCTTCATCGTCCTGCGTCTTCGAAACGACTCCAGATTTCAAGAACTAAAGACAAATGAAACACTCCCTTCTTCGAATTGAACTATCACCCGAGTTTTCATAAACTAACTTCACATTTAGGTGGGTAATTTGATCAAGTGTTTGAGGCTCCAAGATTCGAAACCCTCGCCCATTCCTATTCGTATCGATCTTGATGGAGTCGAGATCGAGGTCGAAACCAAGAATGGCTGGTTGAAGAAAAAGTATGATTGAATCTTTTGTATCGATCTGGAGTTATGGCGATCGAGTCGATCTGGAAATTTGGTCATTGTATCGATCTCCTGTGATCGATACGGTGGAACTGCCCCTTGCGATCGATTCGAATCGTTCCACCCAAGTGATTGATACGAATGTCTGGCCTCTTACCTATGTGCAAACCCTTGTTGATGGAGATCGATTCGAGGACTCCGTTGATGATGGATGCGAACCCTAAGTTGCCGATCGAGACGAAGGATCCGATCATTCATCGATACGAACTAGGTTCGTTCGAACAAGATCGATTCAAAGTGTTGTCTCTTTGATCGATTCGAAGACTTATAATCTGGCTTCGATCGATTCGAATAAGCTTCCGTGGATACGAAATTTATTTTTACTTATTTAATGACATGATTCCGACGAGCTTCATCCTTGCATATTTAGACTGAACTTGTTAAACTGCATACTTGACTGTCTTGTGAAGCTCGTCGATGGAACTGTATCTTGACAAAACAAACTCCAACTTGACTTGAATTTTTATGTGTTTGGACGGTATGGCTATGACGGTCAGCGATGACGGTTACTCCGACTGGGTTTTCAAACTTCTTGTTGTTCTCATATTGTCTTCAACTATGCTGAATTTCCTAAGTATTGGCTGCACTGCACTGCACAACACACATTTTACACGGGGAAATGAACGTGTTTTTCCATTTGCTTAACGTTACTTTCTAATGAGTTAGTCAGTGATGGAATCTTCGAGCTCTCAACATCAGGAGATTCAGAGTTCTCCCCCTCCGGTCCTTGTAATTCCAGACATCCCAACGGAGGTAGTAGATCCAACTCCTGACAAGCTGCAAGAGGCTATATTTATTGAGGACCCTATAGACTCCGTTCAGTCCAATATTTCCGAAAACTTACTGGGCAGGATATGCACGAGACATAACATTTCTTTGGATGATGCGTTATTGCCGGGACCTAGTGATAGACCTCACTGTCCGCCGGAAGGGTATACCACCTTCTATCGCCATGCTTGCGCGACCGGAACACTCCCTCCATTCAATCAGTACATTAGGGAGATGTTATCATTTCTTGGGATTGCTCCTTCTCAATTACACCCCAACGGGCATGCGCTACTGAACAGTGCGTTTATTGTATTTATGGAACATCTCTTCCGCCCACCAAGGTCAACAGAAATCAGATATCTATTTAATTTTAAAAGCAGAGGCGATAGTCCATCCTTTACATTTTTGGAGGCAGTCAGAAACTTCCAGGTTATTACCGGAGCCTGGACCAGACTCAGCTACTTCAAGAATGAATGGTTTTACATCCGGTGTCCTCCAGGTTTTGCTAGGCGGTGGTTGTCTAGACGTAAGTGTCGTAACCCATCGATGATTTCCTTGACTGATAGTTTTTTGGCACTGGTATTGACATCTTGCTTTTCTTACAGCCATTATCTCCAGACCCGACGGCGGGTATTACAAGGGCATGGTTCGGAGCCTTCAAGAGATCCCGAGCGATTTGAGACACATCGACTTGGTGTTGACTGATTATAACTTAAGAGCTCTTGGCTTGATCGAAATAAATCAGAGCATAGTCACTGAAGGGATGCTAAGGCCCGTTACAAAGAAGAAGAAAAAGAAGAAGAAGAAGATGGCAAAGAAAACGCTCGGAGTTGTGATAACCGAAGTGAGCGACGAAGAAAGGACTCACACAGATGTCGAGCCGATGGCTGATGTTTCGGGCAACTTTGAATAATTGGAAGAGAGACGGAAAAGCAAGACCGTCGTTTCCAAAAAACTCAAATCTAAGGGGTGGAAGTCTATAGATGTGTCTCCTCCCACTTCCGGAGTCATAATTTCCGAGGCCTCCCCTTCTCAATCGAGAGATATTTTCAAAGGGCTTGGTGATATTCCCATCCCGGATTATATATCAATTCACCACAATCCCGGGTTGGAAGAATTTCAAGATGTTTTAAATATGAGCGAGCCATTTCCTTTTAGTGCGGTCAACACTTCCGGTTGGTTAGGGGGTTTACACATTTACACACACTTCCACAGCACTACACGATTTCCGCATATTGAACATTACTCTTGTAGGATTCTAAACTGCAGTTTCTTCTTATCGCAGGTGAGATGTCAGGTCGCGGATCCACTCTGGATAGGCTCCGCAATGTACGCCGATCTTCCTCATATTATGAGTCCCGCTGGAGGGAATCAGATAGGGATCATGGACAAGGCTATACTAGCCAGGAGCGCTATGATAGAGATCGAGATTATTGGCGTAGCCATTCTAGTCATGATCGTACTGATAGAGATAGAGGACATCAGTACCGATCATGATCTCGTTCTCCTCTGCCTCCTAGGGCCCCTGTAGATCTCCTCGAGTCTTCGCAGCAGCAACAACCTTCTCAATCTTCAAGGCCCGAAACTCAGCGGTAAAGAGTCGAACCACAAACAGCTGCTAACGTTGAACAGGCTCCGGTAGAACTAACGGGTGAAGGAGCCATTAAGCTTGCTCAGATGAAAAAAGACTTTCCAGAAATTTGTCTGGATGCATATGTCTTCCCTCCTCATCTCAAGAGGATTCCTCCGGATGCCGAGAATATCGCTTATGATTATATCCGTGACTTTTATGCTCAATATAAGGAGTGGTACAAAGCAGTTGTAAAAGCTTCAAAAGTGGCTTTCGACCGGGCAAAGATTATTGAGAAGCGTGATGCTGATATTGCCAAAAAATATCGCATCATTCAGGTTCTTCGATCAGAGACAGAATCGTCTCGAAGTTCAGAAATTCAAGCGCTTAAAAAGCATGACGAGGCCGTGGCGAAGATGGCAAGGATGCAGCAGGCACATTGTGCCTTAGTAGAAGGGATGGGCCATCGTTACACCACCGTTGTAGCTGAACGGGACACCGCCGTTAAAGGGCTGAACAAGCTTAAGGCCAAATTTGCTGAAATGGTGAAGGAGAAAGATGACGCAAACACCGCCGCTTAGGATGCATGCGATCAAGCTGTATTACTTCGAGCTGAACTTGCTGCGGTGGTGGCAAAGACTAAGTCGGTTAAGGTAGAAACCGAGGAAAAGATTACGGTGGAGCAGTCCAGGAAGGAAGCTGATTTCGATGATCTTCTGGTAACCTATAACGCCAACGTGCTGGAGCATAGAAATTTATTTTGGCTTGGAGATGACTCTATGATTCTGTACAACGCCTGGACTCGGCTGGTGGAGGACAAGAAAGCAGCGCATCCGGATGAAGCACTGGATGATTTCGAGCTTGAGACGTGCTTGCTTTCTGAGGAAGAGAGGAAGGTTCTCCACGAGGCGATGATTTCCATGGAGAAAGAGAGGCTTGGTGTTCGGCAGATAGAGACCGGTGAAGGCTCGGAGATCGAGCATCATGAAGCAAGTGCTGGAGTTGTAATTCCGACATTACCCGAAACCACTAGCACGGTCGATCCCTAGTATGTCCCTGCTTATAATCCTGACCATCCGCAATTGTCTCCTGTCGATGCCCCTGCCTCTGCACCTGCCCATACTTCGGGTCAGGCTAAGGAAGGTATTTGAACGCTTCCCGTATACACTTAGTGTGGTGAATCTGAAGCAATACATTTAGCTAACAATCTTCGCTTTTTCACATTTCAGTGACCGAAGCCGTTATCTCTGCGCCTCCTGCATCTCAAGTCTCTTATCAAGCGCTAGGGGCTATTGTCACCGAGGCTATTATGACATCTACTGTGGTCGGCGAAGGGGGAGAAACGAGCATGTTATCTTTTGATGCTCAGATGATTGAGGAACTCCTTAGTCAACCCAACGATCCCTTCGCAGATCCATCTTTCGCCATGAGTGGAGTTACTCTAGCTACTAGCTCCTCCATGCCAGCCACTAGTACTTCCAGTGCGGCCCAAGCACTTTGTGAGGATGAAATTTTGGCTATTATCAATGCTGAGATGGCGGCAGTGACAGCAGGCATGAATCCGTCTGGCCCTGCCCCACTAATGATGATATCGCCGGGCGGCACTGTGGTCATTGCAAGCGCTCCTGCCCCACTTCCTGTTACAGCTCCTATGCCTCCAGTTCCATCCTCCAAGAGAATCTCTGTCGCCTCAAGCCCCGAGGAGGATGTTGACATTATGCCGCAATCGGAGGACAAAACGGAGAAGAGCAAAAGATTGAGGAGGAAGTCGGGTAGCGGATCCAACAGGACTACCCCGAAAAAGAAACCGAGGAAGAAGAAAGATTGAGCGCTTCTTCAGTTCGCTTTGTCATATTCGGGGGTAGCATTTTGTTTTGTCTTTTTGGTTCTCTGTAGCCGTGTATAGATGCGGGCTCGGCCCCCGTTAGTAGGAATTTTTTGAATTAGCTTGTAATTGGATTCCTTTTGTTGATAATTGAAATGAAAACATATTCTCTTTTGTCTTCAATTCAATATTTTGCTTTGGTTCTGCCCCCAGTTTTGGGGATAAACCGTAATAGGTGTTGTGCAAAATTATCCACGGTTTAAAGTCAACATCCATACTTCGAGGATTTTATAAAGTTTATACTCCGTCTCGCACTCTGGGAGGACGGTGTTGACGTATGCCTATATTCCGCCTCGCACTCTGGGAGGACGGAGTTGAGCAAAGTTTATACTCCGTCTCGCGCTCTGGGAATATAGAGTTATTTAGTGTTTATACTCTGTCTCGCACTCTGGGAGTACGGAGTCGACGTATGTTTATACTCCGTCTCGCACTCTGGGAGTACGGAGTTGACGTATGTTTATACTCCGTCTCGTACTCTGGGAGTACGGAGTTAACGTATGTTTATACTCCATCTCGCACTCTGGGAGGACGGAGTTGAGCAAAGTTTATACTCCGTCTCGTGCTCTGGGAATACGGAGTTATTTAGTGTTTATACTCCGTCTCGCACTCTGGGAGTACGGAGTCGACGTATGTTTATACTCCGTCTCGCACTCTGGGAGTATGGAGTTGACGTATGTTTATACTCCGTCTCACACTCTGGGAGTACGGAGTTAACGTATTTTTATACTCCGTCTCGCACTCTGGGAGTACGGAGTTAAATGAGGGATTGTAGTGTATCAGTCCATTTTTTGCCTTGATGTGATGGCTTGCCCCCGAGCTCGGGTTTCACTTAGTGAGTGGCCGGTCGTATCACAGCCACTCCCTACTTGAATAAATTCCACTGCGTGATGGAATTTAGCTCTCCATGCATCGTGATGTTGTGCATTGTATTCAATGAATCACGGCTCTGGCTCGAAGAAATGGCATTTTATTGCTGAAATAAGAAAATATGGCAAAGTCAGTTGCCATATTACAAGTTCTAATCTCTAAATGAAAAAGCAAAATTGCAAAAAATGGAAAGATGTAATGAAACAAATAAAGCCTGTCATGTGTAATAGCGACGGAGACTCTCGCTGTTCCAGGCCCTTGGCAAGTCAAGACCGTCAACTGTCGATAGTTTGAATGTGCCATCTCCGAGTCTTTGTGTAATCACGTATGGTCCTTCCCAGTTTGGTTTCATGTGTGAAGGGACCGGATATATTCTTTTGAGGAAGAGATCGCCGAGTTCAAAGGTTCGAGGTCCAACTTTGGCATTGTATAATCGGGCGACTCGACTTCGATGTGCGGCCGCTCTTAAATCAGCTTCTTCTCGTTTCTCATCTAGTAGATCCAAAGATTCAGCAAGCAATATAGTGTTTGTTTTCGGATCATAATAGGTCACGCGATGGGAAAACACTTCCATTTCGACTGGAATTACGGCTTCAGAGCCATAAGATAGGGAAAACGGGGTGTGTCCGGTCGCAGTCTTGTGAGTCGTTCGATAAGCCCATAAAGCCATAGGCAGTTCGTCAACCCATTTTCCCCCGGCCTTTTCCAATCGTTTCTTTAGAATGGACTTTATGACTTTATTAACAGCTTCAACCTGACCGTTTGCCTGAGGGTGTGCAACTGCCGAGAATTTCTTATGGATATGGAACCATTGACAGAAATTCTTGAATTCCGTACTGCTGAATTGGGCTCCATTATCGGTGATGATGGTATTCGGGAGTCCAAATCGACAGATGATGTTACGAACTACGAAATTGATCACTTTCTTTGTTGTAATGGTTGCTAGGGGTTCCGCTTCAGCCCACTTGGTGAAGTAATCAACCGCAACGATGGCATATCTCGCCTCACCTTTAGCCAGTGGTAGCGTGCCGATGATATCGATGCCCAATGTCGCAAATGGCCAGGGACTGACCATCTGGGTTATCTCAGTTGGTGGGGCTCTTGGAATTTGGGCGTGTTTCTGGCACCTATCACATTTTCTGGCATAGTTTGTTGCATCTCGATTCACAATCGGCCAGTAGTATCCGTATCGGAGTATCTTCTTAGCAAGAGCTTGCCCACCGATGTGATCGCCACATTCTCCTTCGTGTACGTCATGTAACACTCGTTTGATTTCATCGTGTGCGATACATCGGAGGAGAGGAACATAATATCCTCTTCTATACATGACACCGTTCTGAATGAAGAAACGTGAAGCTTTTCGCAGAATTTTTCTTTCCTCGTTTCTATGTTCAGGCAACGTCCCATTCTCGATGTAATTTCGGTACGGAGTCATCCATGATTCTCTACTGGGAGCGGTTTCAAACACAAAATTCGTCTCTACTTGATCGATGCTTGGAGAGGACAGAGTTTCGACGGGGACTAGTCCCATTTGCTGTGCTTCACCTGTGCTAGCTAATTTTGCCAATGAATCGGCTTTTTGGTTGCGTTCTCGAGGTATACAATAAATGGCATAATAATCAAAATGATTCAGTACTTCCTGAACTCGAGCTAAGTAAGCAGCCAGCCTTCGATCTCTCGCTTGATACTCTCCCCGTACTTGACACACAACTAACTGTGAATCACAATAAATTTCCACAGCGATAATTCTCAAATCTCTGGCAAGTTTTAGTCCAGCTAAGAGGGCTTCATATTCAGCTTCATTATTGGTTGCATGAAAAACGAACTTCAAAGCATAACATATAGATCGACCTTCGGGAGTTTCAAGTACAACACCAGCGCCCGAACACCGGTCGTTTGATGCACCATCAGTATATAGTTTCCAGACGTATTCGGGGGATTCACTAGTTTCGGGCAAGTACTCTGGAACGGTAAATTCAGCTATGAAATCGGCTAGGACTTGTCCTTGAATGGCTCGTCTTGGAGTGTAAATAATATCAAACTGTCTCGGAGTTTTCTAGATGCGATGATAAGGCAATAAGCCAACTTCTCTAGTTTCGGACAATTTCTCTCAGCTCTAGTCAATCGTTTGCTGACGTAGTAGACTGGTTTCTGCACTCGGTCTTCTTCCCTAACCAAAGTAGCGCTGATTGCATGCTCTGATACTGCCAGATAAAAGTACAATTGCTCGTGGTCAATTGGTTTTGATAAGATCGGTGGTGTGGAAAGATGCTGAACCAGCGATCAGAATGCGTCTTCACACTCCATGGTCCATTCAAAGTTTCGCTTCCCTTTCCGGATCAGATCGAAGAAAGGAATGCATTTATCGGTGGATTTCGAAATGAACCTGCTCAATGCTGCTACTTTCCCGTTGAGAATATGGACTTGCTTTATAGTTCTTGGAGTTTGTAGGTTCCTTATTGCCCAGATCTTTTCAGGATTTGCTTCTATCCCTCGAGCGTTAACGATGAACCCGAGGAACTTTCCAGATGCGACACCGAAATGACACTTTAATGGATTGAGCTTCATTCCATATTCTCGAAGGATGCAGAACATCGAATCTAAATCTCTGACGTGATCTGTGGAGAATCGAGACTTTACTAGCATGTTATTCACATAAACCTCCATGGTCTTCCCGATCTGGTCGGCGAACATCCGGTTGACTAAGCGTTGGTATGTTGCTCCGGCATTTTTTAAACCAAAAGGCATGACTTTGTAGCAGTAGAGTCCCAGATCGGTCACGAAACTGGTATGTTCTTGATCAGGCAAATGCATAGGTATTTGATTGTAGCCAGAATAAACATCCATGAAAGATAATAATTCGTGCCCAGCCGTTGAATCTACGAGCTGGTCGATTCGGGGAAGTGGAAAACTATCCTATGGACAAGCCTTGTTTAAGTCAGAGTAGTCGATGCAAGTTCTCCATTTCCCGTTTGGTTTTCGAACCAATACTGGATTTGACACCCATTCTGGATACAAAGCATCTCGGATGAACCCATTTGATTGTAACTTATCAACCTCCTCTTTAATGGCGGCAGATCTCTCTGGATCCATACCACGCCTTTTCTGTTTGACCGGGACATACCGCGGATCAATATTCAGGGAGTGACTTGCGAGGTCCGGCGAGATCCCGCACATATCAGAGTGTGTCCAGGCGAAAACGCCGAGATTCGCCCGGAGAAATTCGACTAATTCCCATTGTGTCTGTTTGCCCAGTTGAGATCCAACTTTTAGCATCTTCGAATCATCATCCTCACTGATTGGGACGTCCACAGTCAGTTCGGCCGGGGAAGCTTGATTCTCTTTAGATTCGTCTTTACCTTCATTATCTCTAGGGTCAAGGTCTTTAGGGAATTGGTCGTGGTGCCCGGGTCAGGGCCCATGCACTAATTGTCAATTATCAGCAAAACGGACGTAGAGAGATTCCTCTACGCCCTTTCCTTTCTCCTTTCTCTACACCTCGCGCAGTTCAGCAACATAACAGGCTCTTCCTGCTGCCTGATCTCCTTGGACGACTCCAACTCCGTGATCAGTGGGGAATTTCAGAGTTAAACACCATGGGGCAATGGCTGCCCTGAACTCAGCAAGGGTCGGTCGGCCCAAAAACGCATTGTAAGGTGAATCAATATCTAAAACGACAAACTGCAACATCCGGACTCTCCAGCGTTCTCCAACTCCCAACTCCACTGGCAGTTCCACCACTCCAGTGGGTATTGTAGCACTTCCGTTGAAGCTGTGGACTCAGGACTGGCAGGGTTTCAAGTCCTTCGCTTCCATTTTCATTAAATCATAAGCCCGCTTTACCAAGATATTTACGGAACTCCCACTATCAACCAGGATCCTCTTCATCCAAGCAGGACCTACCTGGGCGGATATGACCAGTGGATCGATCGTGGGGGCTTCGACCTTATCAGCGTCTCGGTTTCTAAATACAATATCATCAGACATCGTGATATGTTGTTTGGCCGAAGCCCCGTCTTCACAATTACTGCAACATTCAAAGTCCGCATGCCTGATAGAGCTAGCATACGACTCCATTTCCCTCCAGCTTCTGTCTGTTGGGTGGGGACCACCGCTTATTGTATTTATAACTAGCCTTCCGCCCGTACGAGCGGGTTCTTCCTGTCTTTCCTGATTTTGTGCACGATTTTGATTTGAGGGGCCCGCACCACCAGACTGTGGTGCCCGCACAAACTGGTCTAACTTTCTCTCCCTGATCAACTTCTCAATGAGGTCCTGCAAATGTCGACACTCATTGGTATTGTGGCCATAACTCTCGTGAAATCTACAAAACATTCCTGTTTGAATCTACCTCTCCGATGATTTCTTCGGAGCAGGCTTCTTATATTGCATAGTGTTGCAAGTTTGTAGGTATACGTTTTCCAATGACGTGTTCAATGGCGTGTAATTATCAAACATTGGAGCTCTATGCTGTGGACCTCGGTTCTGATCTCTTTTCTTATTCTGACCATTATTACCTCCTGGCTGGGTTTGTTTGTTCTGTATATTTAACTGAACTTTTTCGGAATTTTCACCGGACTGCTTAACTGCTACGTTACTTTGTATTCCTTCACTTCTGGGCCTCGCATCGTCCTGCTTTCTAGACTGTTTCACGTCCTCTTGCCGTAAGAATTGAGCGGCTTTGGAGTTGAAATGGTCTAACGATGCGGGTGGTTTCCCAGCTAACCAATTTCCTAACTCAGAATCGGGATCGATCCCTTTGGTTAATGCCATCAAAATCGAGTTATCGTTGGGATTACTAATCTCCACACATGCTGCATGGAATCTCTCCAAATAACGCCTGAGTGTTTCTCCATGAGCTTGAGTGACACTAGATAGGGTGTTAACGTCTTTAGGTCTAGCAACATGCATACGGAATTGTTCGACAAATTTCTTAGCCAGTTGATCGAACGAAGAGATAGATCTAGGTGGCAACCTTGTAAACCACATTGTTGCGATTCCTCCCAGAGAGATGGGGAAGCTTCGGCACTTCACTGCATCATCAGCCCTTGCAGCGCTCATTGACCATTCATATTTCAAAATATGTTGATTTGGGTCACTACTTCCTTCGTACATCGGGAGAGTTGGCATTCTGAATCGCCGAGGAGGATCAGCGTATAATATTTCGTTTGTGAAAGGAGTATGACTACGGGAGATTCCCCAGTCGTCAATGGTAAGCCCTTGGCTTTCGCGAATCATCTGACGTATCATGTTTGAAATATCGGGCATAGCCACATTCTGTGTATGCTGAGCTAAGGTGTGGTCGGGTTCCACAGTGCGAGTTTGGACCGGACGCTGTAGACGGCCTATGTCTCGCCTCCTTGGCTCGGCATCTTCCGGGACGTATGGTTCAGGAGTACGCCCACGTTGCTAATTATTCGGATCTGACAGATTCCGGGTATCAACCCTTGTTTCTACCGCGGCGGTTGCAAAGCGATTGTCTGTGGTATACTGTGGAACAGCACCTCCTCGTGACGAGGGCCCGGCCTGGAAGCTAGTTGATGGTCCCACCCTCAATTGTCCTACAGTCAAGGCGGGTTGATATCCGGTAGCTTGTGTGTGACCCGCGTCCAATTGGGGACGTGTAGATCTGCCGTGATAGTCAGATGAAGCAGAACTTTTAGTGGACGAGTGGGAAGCATCATCCCTCCTGGTCCTCCTGCGCCTTCGGCGGTTTAATTGGTTGGTCAATTCAGCATTAACGCGTAGCTGTTCAGTTAACTATTGCCGACTTTGAGTCAGTTCTTGAAGCAACACTTGAAACTCTTGTCTGGTGACTGAACCTAACGGATCCGAGTGAGCAGTGTTGTATTGATTGGATTGTGGCTGCTGTGTAGGATTCTGTTTATCCCGACCTTCTTGATCAGCAGCCGTAGAGGTAGTTCTTGTGCTAACCATCTTGAGCGGTGGAGTCCTTGCCTAGATTTTATGCAAATCTGAATAGGATGGAAGGATTCCGAATTAGAGATCTGGATCTTCCTCTTGGATTTATGCAATCCGGTGTCGATGGGAGATCCAAGGAGCAGGAGAAAAAACTGGTTTTTTCTCGATGAAAGCACCAAAGTGTTTGTACCAAAAATGGACACAACACTCTTCGGAAGTTTTTGAAGAGATAAGTAAAGAAAGAAAATTAAAACTGAGGATTATCTAACAAAAACTCCAAATAACAGAAAGTAAATTGCATAGAAGACAACAATTTAGAGTGGTTCGGCGTTTCTCCTACGTCCACTATGAAGTTTGATGATTTTATTGCTCGATACTTGAAGATTACAATTTCTTATAATGTAATGCAACTGATTTTATGAACTAAGTCTGAATCTAAGGCAGCAGTGGTGATTTTGAGTAAATCTGGCAGAGTCTGGGCGCTCTTTAGCTCTTAAAATTGTCCGACCCCTTTTTTGAATGACCAGGGGCTCTATTTATAGGTGTAGGAGGCTGATATTTTGCCTAAATTTCGGGAGACCACTTCTGGCACGTGAGGGGGCCCACATGCCCGGCCTCAGGAAAGTTGGGCCCACTTTGGGATCGATTCGATCAAGAAAACGTCCAATCGAGCTGAAATTTGGTGTGGACATTCTTCAACATGTGCATAAGCTTATATGAAAATTTCATAGCATTTGGACTTGTAGATCACCAGATATTGTCGATTCGAATTGATGTTTCCTGAATTGCTTGCCTCGTTCGAATCGATCCGTTCGAATCGATTGCTCCGAATCGATGGCGCAGCGTGCTTCTGTGATGACGTGGAGCGCAAGCTTTGCATTGATCCTCTTTTCTCGCCAGTTTGATCGAGTCGTCCCGGAGACTTCGCCGCTTTCACTTTATGGATTCGAAGGCTTCGATAATATCTGGATTCGAATAGGACTTTGCTCGTATCGATCGTGATAAGCTTCGATCGATATGAAGTCGAAGTAGCTGGACGGATTCGAAGCAAGGCACCTCGATGGATTCGACCTGCTTGATACGAAGCCAATCCGTCTAATGGGTTTCGACCTGATTGATATGAAGCTGGAGGATGCGAAGCTTATGCCAGGAGATTATTGTGACGTGGTCTTTCTGTCGATGGATTCGAACTAGGAGACGGTCATCGATTCGAAATAGACAAAGTGTTGATGGATATGAACAAGAAGTCGCCTGATGGATTCGAACATGGGTTTCTCCTATGGATTCGAATTATGGGGTATCTCCTTCCAATTTTATTCGATCATAACTCAAGCATACGAACTCGGATTGACTTGAAATTTGGAACATTGGCTCTCCTATCTTTGCTTGTCATGTCTTATTAACTGTGGCTCGATCCGGACTCGGACAAAATTCATCGATATCTCTGACAAGCAATACTTTGTTTTTAGTCAGTCCCTTAGTATCTCGGCCTTGCCAAAAGGCGGTATAACAACAACCCTTCTATGAAATCCATTGAGATAGAATCCCATTTCCAGACTGAAATATCTAAAGGCTGAAGTAACCCACTCGGTTTTTGATGCTCAGCCTTTACCTATTAACAGTTCAAACACTGCCTCACCCATAAGCCTACATCTCTTTTCATACCTTCCCAGAAGAAACTTCTTTTCATATCCTGATACATCTTAGTTACTCCTGAATGAATTGTGAAGTTCGAACGATAGCATTCTCTAAGAATTTCCTTCTTAATGTTTCCCACGTTCGGAACACGTAATCGCCCTTTCTTTCTCAACCATCCATTCTGGTCAAGACTGAAATCTTTCAAGTCATCGCTTTCCATTCCATTCCTTAACTTTCTGGTCCATTCAGCTAATAATGGATCCTCTCCTTGTTAGAAGCAATCCTTTCGATCATCATCGGTCGAACTTCTAAACATGACAACATACCAGTTTCTCGACTAGAACTAGCCTTAGATCTCCACTGTATTCCGCATGTAGTCAATGCTTATAAATCTTTTTACTCGGCTATCATTGCCAATACTACATTTTGGCGTTTCCTACTAAGTGCATCTACAACCTTATTGCCTTTTACCGGCGTGTATTCAATACTAAAGTCATAAGCGACCTCCAGCCACATCTACTGTCTCATATTCAACTCCTTCAGTGAGAATAAACACCGCAGCTAATTCCAAATCATGAGTTGGGTACCTAACTTCATGTTGTCTGAGCTATCGAGAAGCATTTTGCAATCACTTTACCTCTCTGCATTAACACAGCTCCGAATCATGTTCCACACGCATCCGTGTACACCACTAAGTCGCGATTCCCTTTTGGAACAACTAGCACAGGTGCATTAGTTAATAAGTGTTTTAGTTTCTGAAACGCATCCTCACACTTATCATGTTCCACACGCATCAGTGCTGCTATCCATGAGAAATCCTTAATGAATCTCTAGCAATAGCTAGCTAACCAAAGAAAACTCTTTATCTCAATCACTGTCGTGAGTCCTTTCCAATTATTCACTACCTCGATCTTAGCCGGATCAACTGACAAACCCTTCTCTGAGACTGCATGAACAAAAAACTTCATTTCCTTCTTCCAAAAGTGACACTTCGAAAAATTTTCCTTCAATTGATGATGCCTCAGCGCCTCAAGCACTATCCTAAGATGAACTTTATAATCTCTTTTATTCTTAGAATATATCAATATGTCATCTATGAACACCAATATGAATCTATCTAGATGTTCTCGGAAGATTCTGTTCATCAAGTCCATGAAAAATACCGGCGCATTAGTTAGTCTGAATGGCATCACTAACCATTCATGTGATCCATATCTGGTTCTAAACGCCATCAAAGGTATACTATCCTTTGCTACTCTAAGCTGATGGAACTCTATTGCCAAATCCAACTGAGAAAATACTTTGGCTCCACTCAACTGGTGGAACAAATCATCATTTCTAGATAACAGATATAGATTCTTTATCGTCTTCTCATTCAACTTACGATAATAGATACACAACCTCAACGATCCATCCAGTTTCTTAAAAAATACTGCAGCTGCTCCCCGAGGCGAACTGCTTGTCCTGATAAAGTTCTTACCTTCTAGATCCACCAACTATACCTTTAGCTCCTTCATCTTAGTACGTGTCATTCTACTTGGCGGCATACTCACAGTTTCAGTTCCTGGTACTAAATCTATTCGAAACTCAATAGCTCGTTTCTAATGTAGTCCTACTATAGGCTCAAAGACATCTCTCAATTCTCTAACAATGAAATATTGATTCAATTCGTCTTCTTCATCCTTAACACCCAATAAAGCACAAGAATCTAATTCTGGGTTTTCTACAGTGTATATAATCTGATCAGTACAACTAGGGTGTCTAAGCGATATTTTTCTATTATGGCAAAATATCCTAGCATCATACTTACCTAACCAATCCATACCCAAAATAATTCGGAAACCTACGAAATCAAACACATTCAAACTACAAGCAAATATATGATCGAACAATTCGAGCTCTAACTGGTCACATCTCATCCCAAGAGTCGTATACCCTCCTATTGGATTTGCAACCCTCAAGGATGTAACTAGATATTAAGGTTCTAAGTTAAGCTTGTCTGCCAAACAATGAGATATAAAAGAATGTGATGCATCAGTATCAAATAAAACTCTAACTGATACACCATGAATCAAAAGCGTATCTTCCAACACAGCTTTTCCTTTCTTCTCTACTATTGGTCTTGAGGTAGCCGGTTCCAATGCAAACATTTTGACTTTTCCATCCTTGGCTGGTTCCTTGCACTGGCTCTTATAATGTCCAATCAGATCACAGTTGAAGCATCTGATATTCTTCTTCCCGATCAACTTCTTTCCATCTCCTGAGTGACATTATTAGCGAAGTGCCCTTTCTTATCACACTTATAGCAGATAACTTCCGTCTTTCCTTTCTTGGCTGCTCCCCTTTTCTGAGCGCCTTTCCTATGGAAAAACATTCTCATTTGGTTATGCCCACCTTGAGTTTCCCTTGCTTTGTTACCATTATGGAAAGCGAGCATCTCACTCATTCCTCGAAGCCATCTCAACAACTACATCGCACAAATCTTGAATATGTGGCAAAGTTGCTTTAGCAAGCTTGGATCTCAATCTATGGATGAACTTCTCATTCCTTTTGATAACTGTGTCCACCATAGCATATCCGTACCTTGATAATTCCTCAAATCGGGTAACATACTCAAGCACTATCATGTCTCCCTGCTCCAACTCAGCAACCTTCCCGAGCAGAGTTGACTTGGTGATCTCCGACATGAATCTTTCCCAAACATCCTTCTAAATTCTTCCCAAGTCATCATCTCCTCATTTACTCCTACAGTAACACTATTCCACTAGTACAGTGCTGCTCCTTGTAACTGCCTAGAAGTAAGTCTCCTCTTCTACTCATCATTAAGCTCCAAATCAACAAAGATCCTTTCGCAATGAAGCAACCAATTCTCCACTTCAATTGTGTCCTCGGTCCCGATAAACGGCTTTCCTCCAAGCCTAGCATAGTCTTTGCTCAATATTGCATAGTATTGTCCACCGGAGTTCCATAATTTCCTCCTTCATCATTTCCTCCAACTAATCCCGCAGTAGCTCCATCTTGCATCATGTTAACGAGGAACTGATACATATCTCCCATATCAACTTGTGGCACTCCAGCATCCACATTATCAGCTTGTGCCCGACCTGGATTCCTTCTAGTATTTGGTCTAGCATTCCCATTAGTTGTGGTGCTTCCTCTACCAAGGTTAACTCTTCATTTCCTAGCATACATATCTTACTTCCTTAAAATTTGCATTCGAGTCTTTGTAAGATACAGAGAATAACCTATGAAAGATGGGAGAATAGGGATAAAGCATATACCTATATATAGCAAATACAAGAACGTTACTATAACATTATCCCATACCCCAGTCTTTTCTCTAATTCCTTTGGATTATGTTTCCAAATATCATTTTAAGTTTAAAATTTCTTTTAAGTTTTCATAATGGTTTTAATAAATTCTATTTTATCTGCCCTCCTGATATATTGGATGTCCATGCATTTATTTCCAGATTGGGTAATTGATAAAATAGATAAGATTAGACGAGATTTCTTATGGAGTGGGGATAATACTAATAATAGCATTAAATGTTTAGTAAATTGGGAAACGGTTTGTAAAGCTAAAAAGGAAGGTGGCTTAGGAGTAATTAATTTGCGTAACATGAGTTTATCTTTATTAGGTAAATGGTTATGGAAGTTTAAAGATAATAATGATAATGCTACTTGGAAAGAGATCATTATAAAATATTACTATAATGGTTGCATTAACTCATATCAAATTACTTCTCCTGTCAATCAAAATATTTCTAATTTTTGGAAATCCATTTTGAAATGTCTAGATATTTTTAACCTAGGTCTTAATACGATAGTTCATTCTAGTAACTGTACTTCTTTTAGGCATGACCGTTGGATTTCGGTTTTACCTCTTAAGATAGAATTGAAAGAGCTTTATGAAATATGTAATTTTAAATATGCTTTAATTAGTGAGGTCTTTTCTCCTGAAAATGACCCCCCTTGGAATTTTAGTTTTAACAGAATTCTAGTAGGATCAACTCTTAGGCAACTTTCATTGCTTTATGCTAAATTAAATTTTTATAATATTGATAATGACAATGATATTATTAGTTGGGAATGGGATATGAGTAAGAAATTTACATCAAACTCTTTTTATAAATTTATTAATTTTTTGGGTACAACAAACATCTCTTTTAATTTTATCTGGAAAGCAAATGCTCCTCCTAAATCCAAAATTCATATTTGGTTAATACTTCATGGAAAACTTAATACTATTGAATTTTTAAAGAGAAAAAACATTCAAAATGATAACAAATTTTATTTTTGTCATATGTTTTCTGAAGATATTAAACACATTTACTATGATTGCATGGTTTCTTATTACACCTAAAACAAAGCTCTAAAAAAATTTAATTTCAATATAGTTACAAAAATTACTGACTGTGATTTCTACTGGAGTAATTTTAGATTTAGGTTCAAAAAGAATATTAGATTTTTACTCGATACTTTATTCACTATTATATGTTGGTATATTTGGTTTGAAAGAAATCAAAGAATTTTTAATAACAATAATAGTCATGTTAATAAATTGATATATACAATTTCCTCCTTTTGTTTTAATTGGATTTCTAATCCTAAATATAAATTAACTAATTTTTTTTAAAGGGTACCTTAATAAAGTTAATTACAATATTAATTCATTTAAACTCAATAATAATATTTTTAACATTAACAATAATAGTATTATTATTTATCCAAACTTTTATAATGATTTCGATGTTAACCATAATTTGCTTAGGATCAGAGGTTCTTAAATATTCTTTAAATTTTGGAGTCCAATTTCTGTACTTGTTTTTGTTTAGATAGTTAGCCTTTCTTAGACAACTTATTTTCTTCCTCTTTCATACATATATATGTATATTAATTACCAAATATACATATATATGTATCAATCTTACTTTATTCCTAGTCATTTTGTAGTCGCGGGTTCGGGAGATAGGGGATTAGGTTCACTTCGTAGGTTCTCAGGACTTCAGATTGCAGGGCTGTGGATTGCAGAGAGGGCATCAGCGTAGATTTTTCCTATCAGATACACTAATTGATCCACCGCAGATGCAGGATTGTAGGATCTTGGATTGTAGAGAGACCACCAGAACAGATTTTCTTCTTAGATACACTAGCAGAGCCATCTCATTTACAGGGCTCCTTCATCTTCATTATGGCGTTTCTATTATCTTGTGGATCTATATTCATGGTTGGCATTTTTCTCATTGTAGCATGGATGACTTCTCAACTTGTGATGATTTCTTGTATTTTGGTTGATCTTTAGTTTTTTAAGTACTCTAAACACTTTAATATTGGGCGGTGGCCATGCCAGAGCTTGATATTAGGGTGAGATGGGTGGTGGCTTTGCCAGAACTCATCATAGGGGTACCTTTTATTTTTGTTTCTTATTTCTAGCTTTTGCTACCTGCAAGGCATGTTGGTAGCACCTTCTCTTTGTGATATATACATAGCTATATGTGTGCTCTCCTCTATTTTATAGAGAATCACACATTTCTCTCAAAAAAGTTTTCATAAATCGATGCTCTAATACCAAGTTGTAGCATCTCCTACTTTGAGGCCTGAAGCTATGCTCTGTAGATGTTGCAGTCATCTATAGTATTAACTTCCGGTGACAAAATATAGTAATGTTAATGGTATCCATAACATTAGAAGCACATGAATATGAAAAAAAATCAACACAGATTTTAAAAACAACTTTCCTGATTACATTTCAAATCCATATTTCATATTCAGTTACATAATCCCAAAACGACTCCCAGGTTTGATCAAATATAATTATTACAAATTATGCCAAGAGCGACATATGAAGACGCCCCCTTGGATGGTCAGAGTACTAGATAGACATATAAGACATATAAATATCATAGCGAAAATAATACTAAATAGCTCCTACATAGCTAGCTTTGCCTCCTACACGTCTTCGGAAGCTTATTCGTCCAACCTACTAAATGTGAAAAGTCCCTAACTCTTAGTGTACTCAAATTAAATTTTGAGCACTCGAGAGTTTAAGGGGAAAATATAAACTTCGAGTCAGACATAAAGCCTGGTGTGAATAATTCTATCACATCCCGGTTTACTGATATTAAGTGAGACCAGGCCACTTAGCAGAACAGGTTTCCCATCACTAATATCCTTTTTAAAAGCATATCTTTTGTAAATCAAAATCCTGCAATCAAACTGATTAACAAGAGAAATAACATATATGCATATAAATCATGTAATTAATGGACTATCTTACCAACATTATAGTTTTTAACAGGCTAAATATTAATCATTGGCTGACTCGGGCCTACCAGACATAATAAATAATCTAACTTCTGTTAGATACAATACTGGATGATATATCCTTAACTTACTTCTCCTAGGGTCAACTGATCCTAACGATTTTGCGGGCTCACCAATAACCTATCTTTTCTTTGTATATTCCTTTCTATGTGTAACATCATTTTAGTATTACCTACGACAATGCCCTACACATTGGAATTTTGGACTTTTATTAGCTAGGTGCTAATTAGCTAAAGTATAAGGTGCGACCCTACACTAATCACATTTGGTCTTCTAATATCTGAGTCACAAACTTAGGGTTAACTACCCCTTCAATTTTCCTTGAAAACATTTCTTTCAAATTGATTCAACCCTTTTAAATCATACTTAAACAAGGAAAATATACTCTTTGCTTTACTCGAAATACCTATGTCATGATATGTGCTTTACAGAAAACAATGTTGATGAAAATTCAAATCAATACGGTTATCTATCCCTTTAAAACCAGTTGAAGCATTTTTAACTTAGAAAACATTAGGCTATAAATCCAAAGCCATATCCTCAAAACCCTTATTTAAAACCTTAAATAATCCTTTTCGAAATCATTGAAAACATCCCTTTAGAAAGCTTTACATAAACCTTGGACTTCCTCATTCAAAACCATTTAAACTTTTCTTTCGAAAGCATTGAAACCTTCCTTTTAAAACATTTAAAACAACCCTTCGAAAGCATAAGATTCAAATAGAGATTATGGAACATAGATTCGAAAACATTTAAAATTGTTCCTTTCGAAACCATTGTGTTTAACTTTTAATATAACTATAGGGTCAAAGAGAACAGAGGGAAAGCATTACTTTCATAAGCATTTATCCCAAGTAAAAGAATTAGGGAAGAGGATAGCTTCGAAACCCACCCTTCCAAAACCATTGCCTCCGAAACCATTTAAAAGCGGCTAAACTACCCTTTTGAAAGCATTGAGAAGGCGACTTTAAAATTAAAAGACAAAAGCACCCCTTTCGAATACATTGTTTTAAGGCTATAAAGAAAAGTGGCCTTAACTAATTAGAAAGGTTTGAATGGGGCAACAAAGGTATTGAATAGGTTTAAAAGCGGCAACACCTTCGAAAGCTCATTTAAAACAAAAACAAGCGGAACTCTTTCGAAAGCTCCTTTCTAAAAACAAAGGCAAGTTGATTGATTCGAAAGCAATTAAAAGTGGCTTCAACCCCTTCGAAAGCATTCCTTCGACACACTCCCTTCCACTTTTCTCCAATACATTACGTACCAATTGCTTGATACCATGTGCATTGGTTTCGAATAGGTGCAAGAGGCTTACTGGGCATGGTGACGAAAGCAAGCATAGGAAATGGCAAAGTTGTAACTCGAAACAAAACTGATTTTATGTCTTTCAAAGTAATTTCTTTTCACCTAACTTGCCTAATTTGTCAAAATATGATTAGTTGCAACTTTATCAAAATCCTTTTCTAAAAGGCTGATAAAGTCTAAATTTACAATTAAAACATTTGAACAAATAAGCCCGCCTCCTTAACAAAACATGTAAAAAATTTAACTCCCTCAACTTAAATAATTTATCACCATAATAAAATAATTAGGAAAATTCCCCAAAAATCACAATAATTCATTTTAATATGTTTTCTAATATATATAAATTTCATACCTGAAATCCTTAAACCCAACATTAACTATTTCTCATAGAAAATTCATAATAAGTCCACAATTACCTAGAAAATTATGAAACTTGATACCCACTTCTAAAATAATGTTTTTGACCATATATCAAAAATGCAACTCATTTGGATGTCATTTATAAGGTTTTCTAATTTAAACATATCATAAATCTATATGAAATCATATAAATCATCAACAAGTGCATATATATATATATAAACAAACATAACATGGCATGTTACTTGCAAAATAGTTCAGATCAAACCTTGAAACCGAAATCATTATCAGAAGTGAGATGTAAATCAAATTATTCACCTTGGCTTTGTGTTAAGAAGATTGAGATGTAAACCGAAATCATTATCAGAAGTGAGATGTAAATCAAATTATTCACCTTGGCTTTGTGTTATGAATGTTCAAATGAACAAGGAATGGGGAATGGGAGGGTTTAGGGTATTAGAATGAAAGATGTTCCCATTTTACCCTTATCATATTCCTCCTACTTGCATATTTTCAATCCTCTTTTTACATATACATTCATTAAGGCATGGCCCCTTGTTAATTAACGAATCTTAATCCCTTAACTATTAACATTATTCTATTTAATTTATCCAATTAAATGTTCTAAAAAATGTCAATTAAAATTAAGGTCATTACAAATGTCGATCCTTATATGTGTAAAAAATGGAAGAAAAGAAGGGATCGGCTATGAGCTTATGTACATGTAAACATGGGCATCAAAATTATGCAAAGAACATGTACTCTAAATGCAATGAAACCACATTTAACTTAACGGAAATTGGCGACGACCCATAAGCGTACGAACACGTCCAGGAGCCAACGACCGAAACGTGTACCTGAACATGCACATGTATATTCTAAAGATTCAATTTTTTAAATTGATAGGAATTGAATTCAAAATTGAAGTTTTTAAGTTCGAGACTGAATCAGATAGCCTAAGCTTACTTGTCTCATAGAACCGGGTCAAGCTATCAGTTGATGGAATATAATCCTGGATTTATGCTATTAGAAATCGACCAAACGTCATGATGATCAAAGAGAGATACAATGCTTTAGAAAAATAATTCAACGGAAGGCAAGCGACTATTTAGAAAATTGGATGGATTTCTTTCCGACTGCTCTAATTTGCTTTGGTTCAAAGCATGTCATGTTCAGCACAAGACGTACATTGGGGGGGCAAGAGTTATCTGATATTTTGACCCGGCTATACTCGAACTGATTGGACAAGTTATATTCGACTGATATCAAGACCAGTAAGTCCAGGGCAATGATTGTGGGGTCAAGAAGTCAAGTACAAATGGTAATATGAAGCCGTGATCGAATGGAATTGAGAGATATGCAATGCAGAATGTTCAAAGTATGGAATATAGTTAAACATATAGGAGGGATCGGCAATAATCAGCCTCCAACTTAGGGATCAGTATATTTCAGGAAACTAGTGCAATTCAATAGAAAATAATCAACATCTCAAGATCAATAAGTCCAATGCATATGAAATTTTGTAAGCAAGAAGTAGGGACCACAGGGAGCCTACCTAGGGATCGCACCTCAAAAAGATGAAATTAGAGGAATCTGTCCGCTTCCCTCTTTAGGGATTGGCTAAAAACATAAGACAATCCACATTGAAGAAAAGATCAAGCAATAACTTAAGTTATACTCACCCAATTGGCATGAAACTTGGAGGCTAAGCACATATCAACATGGGGAAGCTACCATAGGGATCACAGCCTCAAATTCCTCCAAAAGAGGGATCGCTACCGATCCCTACTCTTTGGGATTTGGGCCATGTGATCCCTTTTACGGGTCCATATGGTTTTGGAGATCCTTCTACCAAATTTTCAGAGAGATATTTCGTCATCTTCATCTATAAATACAGGCTTGGTTGTTCACGGGATTTTACATTGTAAGTTACTTTGTACTTTATTGTAACTAAGGATTTTCATCCGGTTCCTATTGTATTCAGATTACAAAGTGATTAATAATATTTTCTATTAAAAGTGGACGTAGGCAAACAACGCCGAACCACTATAAATCGCTGTGTTTGTGTTATTGTTTTGAGTTGCAGCTATTTCATTACTTTTTTCCTCTGTTTTCATTTAATATTCTTCATTTATTTTTCTTCAAAGCTTCTATTGGGTGTTTGTGCCAATTTTTGGCGCAAACAGAGTAAAAGGGTGTGGATTTGCAAAGAGAATGGAAGGATATTAATGTGTCTTTTTTAAAAGTATAAAAATGAAAGAGTAAGAGAAAATAAGAGAATTAGTTGTTAAAATTAGTTTTCCAAAGCCTTTGTATAAATGACGAAGAGACATGGTGAAAGGTTAAATAGACATGTCCATTTATTTAATTTTGAAAAACTCCCTAACAGTCACCATGTTGACATATGCTCTATTGGTATGTCGACATATGCTGTTGATTTTAAAACTTCCCAATGGTAACTATGTTGACATATGCTAGGAGGGCATAATCTTGTTGATTTTTGAAAATCACTTTATAAAAATAATTTTGACCTTTATTACTTTAAAAATTAATATTTTAATTTTATCAAAAGACACCAGAGATGGAATAAAGTTTAGTAAAAGTGAAATATCAAAGATATTAGCTAGGAGGTCATTAACTAAAATTCTAAGACTCGGTAGACTTACTAAACACTTCAATTATCTTTGTTGTTGAAGCATTTGTGTTCCATTCATCTTGATTTAGTTTTCTTTGACATTTTATTTGATAAATTTTTGTGTCATCCATTTGCTTGCAATGAATTCTTGTTTATCTCTATAAAATGTCTTTATAATATATCTGAAATGTCGCACAACTCGGAGAAACATTAATAGTAATATCTATATGGTTGTTGTCATCAAAATCAATCCTCGGCATATTAACACGAACATGGATTAGAATTTTGAGTATTGCCACAAATAGATAAATAAACTACTACCGCAAGCTCCTCTCATCGTTATCTTCATCTTGATCATCGTCTCCTTCCCTAACTTGTCCTGTAATGAGAAGGGAGACAGAACAACAATGTCTAGTGAATATAAAATCTCGAGCCTTTCTATATCGATACTTCGGTGGTATGATTTAAATAAAGATGTCTTCTGCATTTAAACTATATTTGAAACCATTTAAAACTTCATATAAGGGAAAGAGGCGGGCAATCAAACAACCACTTAATACCTTCAATCCCTGAAGTAGGTTCTTCCATAATAAAAAACCCATAACCATAGGTTCTTCTATAATAAAAAACCCATAACCATCGTTATTAATATCTACCAATGGAGAGATAGAACTCAAGCCATTTAATATTTTTAATGAAAAATAGGTAAAATCTGACCATTTAAGACATTAATTGAGGCAGGCCCCCATCATTTAATACCTATTCCCAAGACGGACTCCTCACAAGTACCTATCTAGCCGACATTGCATGGAAATCTCTTCAAACATTTAATACTTCTATTAAAGTGGACCTTTCTGAGATATCCTCAACTCTGCCTAAACCAATTCTAGACCATTTAATACTTCATGTAAGAGTAGGAGGAGGGCCCTCAAATAACCACTTAATACATCCAATCCCCAAAGCAAGTCCTTCGTATTTTGACATATACTCCATAGAGACGTCTCATATTAGCCTGACTATTCGTAGGAACTAGTAGCCAGATTAGCTGGGCAGATTTATCTTGCAAAATTTGGACTAACCTCATGTCATCCATAGATACTTATTATAGGCGATGTCTTACATCAGCCTCAAAGTTACACTTCTGGTGCCAAATTAGCTAGGCAGACTTTTGAATGCTTTTGATCGACCTCGCATCCCTATAACTTAGTCATATTTCATAATACTATTTAAGTGTATTATCACACATCTCACCATATTCATTATTTAGGCCTTATAAGAAACCCTTCTTACTTCTCCTAACTATTTACTTTCCTAAGGGGGATTTAAGTGATAATTATTAACTTAATTAACTAGATAATTAATACGTTATAATGGTACATTTTTACACTAGTTTATATAAATACCATTTATTAATTTCTACGCATGTGGGGATCACATCCTAAACTAACGTTCAAATATCAAATCTTCCAAAGTTATACAAGTCTGAGCTCCATGTTAGTTCCTGAGATGATGATTTTGATGACAATAACCTTAGGACTTGTTATAAAATATAAATACTAATATCGTTGTTTAGATATATATATGTATATGTAGGATATATATGCAGGTACTGAGAATGAAGACTGTATAGTATAGAGATTCAAGACTGACAAATTCAAGATTGTAGAAATCAAGACTGAAGACTCATGAGTATCAAGATTATCAAGAGTTCAAGATATCAAGATAAGTAATAGAGTCTAGATTTATGTTAAAACTTCATATATAATAGCACTAAAATCTTTATTCGGATTTTAATTGTGGAATGGAATCCACCTTCTCACTTTAATAGTGGGATGGAACCCACAACCTCTTTAGTGGGATGGAACACACGACCTTCTCTAGTGGAATGGAATCCACGAAATTTTCAAAATGACTTATTTTTATATTTTTTCAAAACTATCTTTTTAAAAAGACATCTCTCTCTATCGGTTTAAATATTTTAGCCTTAATTCAAAAACTATTTTTAGTAATATTAATTTCAAAAACATTTCTTGTTTTTTAAACTATCTCTTGATTTTAATATTTTAGCTTTAAATCTAAAAAATATATTTTAAAGAAGTCTATACTTAGTTTTTAATATTCCTTTTTTATTATAGATTATATATTTTAAGATTACTTTCTAAAACTCTTTTATAAGTTTAAACTATGTTCAAAATGGTTTACAAAGTTTAGAAGTTGTTTTGACAAGTTTTAGGATAGAAATCATTTTAAAGCAAAATCAATTTTCAAAAATAACATAGGCATGTCGACATCCCTATAACCCCCATGTCGACATGGTAGCCGTAGATTTTAAATTTCGAATTTTCAAAAAAAGTGACTATTCGTCATAACCTTTCACGAACAGACATGACCATTATTCTCCTATATATACCAGTTGTTTTCAACAAATTTTAAGTTAGTTTTTCTTCATTTCTTCACTCCTTCTTCTCAACTCAAATATTCTATTATATTTCAAAAAGTTTTAACAAAACTCTACCAAAATCCAAAGTGAATCAAACTCGACCGTCTCTAGTTTGATTCTCTGCCACACTCTCTTAAAGATCTTAGTGCTATTCAGAGTTCTAGGATCATTTGTAATCAAAGATCGAAAGATCGAAGTGTATCGAGTCTCTCTCTATCAAAGTGTGATTGGAAACGGTGTGATTGTGGCCCGTAAATAAATTGGGTGTGATTGTAGCCCGTAAATCAATTAGGTGATCTTATATCATGGTTAAATCAAGAGAGTTTGCCCTAGACTCGGAGACGGGAGGGTATATCTCGTGGCCTTGAAATCGAGGTTGTAATATCGACATTATATTTGAAAAGAAATCTGCACAAGAAATTGTATGGGACTGGATGTAGGGTAACTCCGAACTAGTATAAAATTCCGGTGTGTTCTTTCCTTTACTGCTATTATTTACTATTTGCATCTGTGTCTGGTTCTGTGATTGTCTCTGTGTTTGTGAATTGCATCTGTTTGGGTTTAATTTGAAAAGATTTTAAAATGATTCATAAAATTAATTAAACACTATTCACCCTCCTTTAGTGTCTTAAGACCTGTAATCCGCATTTCCAAAATTTGGTATCAGGGCATTGGTTTTCAAAGTTATCATAATCTGAATTTTGAAAAGGTTTAAAATGGCAAAATTTGGAAATTCTGTTAACACTAGTTCAAAACTGTCCAAATCATCATTGTCTCCTAAATTCTGCATATTATTATTATAGAAAATCAAGTTATCTACCGAATTGGTGTGTTGTGCAGAAAAAAATGTGTTATATGGCTTTTGAAGAATCAACACTCAATGGACAAATAGTGCAAATCATGAAAAACAAATGGATACTTGATAGTGGATGTTCAAGACACATGACTGCTAATCCCGAGATACTAAATGACATAATTTATGAAGATGGTGGAATGGTCAACTTTGGAGACAATTTAAAAGGATATATGATTGGCATCGGCAATGCCGGTTGTAACAACCCGCATAGTTATCGAATTTATATTTAAATACTTTATTTAAATATTTTATTGTTAGTCGGATGTTAGTCCGAAAAGCTACTTTTTGCATACAGTCAAATTAGGACTCGACACCACCTTCATTGAGTTCAAAATGACGTTTGTGATCTTTTTGAGTGTAAGCTTCGATATGTTTGGAGATAGTGAAGTTTTCGTCACTTTTTCCCGCCTTTGACTTTGGTTGGACTCCACCCTTCTAACTCAGCCCCAACCCACCCCCTCTTCCTCACTTTATCAAATACTTCAAGCTTTATCAAAAAAATGGTGGTGGGAAGTGGAAATTAAAACTCCAAACTCAAATTCTATAGCAAATCCGAGATTTAACTCCAAATCCAAGTAGAAGAACATAGATTCAAGCTTGTTGTGATTCTTGCTTTGCTCTCAAGCCCCATCTTCATCAATTTCCATGCAAAGGTGAGATTTTTGATCTCACATCTTGCCTATAGATGTCATTGGGCTGTTGGGAATGATCCCCTATTGCATTTGTATGAATATCTGCATTTGGTTTGGATTGGATTGGCGAAAAACTCCAACTTTCAGCGTTTTTGGTGATTTTCTGGCACTAGGTCGTTCTGGAATATTAGCTCGTCTGGCCTTAGGTCGTTTCCGACCTATTATCACCCGGCAAACACTAGGTCGTTCGTCCCAGTTTTGGTCGTAGGTCGTTCTGCACTAGGTCGTTGGCCCTAGGTCGTTTGCAGTTAGGTCGTTCGACCTTATATACTCACATTAGCTCGTTCGGAGTTAGGTCGCCACTTTTAGGTCGCGAGTCCTTAGGTCACCACTTTTAAGTCGTGAGTCCTTAGGTCGCCATTTTAGGTCGCGAGTCCTTAGGTCGCCACTTTTAGGTCGCGAGTCCTTAGGTCGCCACTATTAGGTCGCGAGTCCTTAGGTCGGCACTTTTAGGTCGCGAACAACCTTATGTCGCGAACCTCTTTAGGTCGTATGACCCTAATTTTCTTAGGTCGCTGGACCTTTTTAACTCTTTAGGTCGTATGACCCTAATTTTCTTAGGTCGCTGGACCTTTTTAACTCGTTAGGTCGTAGACTCTTAAACCGTTAGGTCGCCTGGCCTGTGCTATTTGCTTAGGTCGCTCGCCCCTATTTGCTTAGGTCGTTAGGTCGTATGGCCATCTCCCTTAGGTTGTATGACCTCGATTTTGATAGGTCGCTCGGCCTTACCTTCCACTGTTAGCTCGCGTACCTTCTTAGGTCGCGCACCCACTTAGGTCGTTAGACCTCATTTTTGCCTTAGGTCGTAGCCCACTTGGCTTCACTTAGGTCGTACCGTTTTGACGGGGCGCTGCCCCGCACCCGTACACCTCTGCGTAGGCGATCTTATCTGAAAAGCATTCAACAGAACTTCCACTTTGATGCATTTTGAGCTGATTTCCTTGGATTTTGTTCACGTCTTCGAATGTGAATTTTTGTGATAGATTGTTTCAACAATCGCTTTATGACTTGTCACTTTAAAGATATGAAGGTTTTAATACTAGTAGTAAATATCAAAACTCTTTCATTAAATCGATTTCAACACTATTTTAAATATCAAAAGTTCGTTTTCTCAAACCGATTTCCAATCTACTAGTATATACAAGCCTTTACTTCACTCGAATGAGAAATCGACTTAAACGACTTAGTAAAACGAGTGGTATGAAACGCTTGCGTTCACTTCGTCGGTTAGCTCTTGGACTTGTTCGATTGAACCCTTTTTGTGACAATTTCCTAGTGAAAATCTACAGTTTGTTCGTAAATATTTAAGTTAAGCAAGTGGTTATGGGACATGAAGCTAAACTCATATATTTACTAGCTTGGTGTGATTGACACTTCCTTATGATCATGACGATCATTCTTGTGATTTAGACTAGCGATTGAGCGATGTCTCTTTGTTTGCGAGGGAGACTAGACCCCACTTGGGTGATGTTTCTACTCACATATATGGGGCTGCACCCCATGGTCTTTGGGCCGTTCGTGTGTCAAAGGCCTTCGGGCCATCCGTGTGTTCGGAAAATTAAATGGATAGCTTCCATGAGATAGCTTCTCGTCCGTGTGCTCGGACTTCCCCCTTTTAGTGATTTCTGGATTTCGTGTGTTGATTTCTGGGATTTGTTCTGGATTTCGTGTGTTGATTTCTGGATTTAGAACTTCACCAACTTTTGTGGTTTTCATTGATATGATATCAGTTTTTTTTGTGTATTGGTGAATTTGTGTGTCATTACCTGCTTATGGGTTTGGATCTTTGAGAAGATCCTTGTGAAATTGATTAACCTATTGTTGATTATCATTTACGTACTTATAGTAGTATGCCGTTATGAGTGTTACATGTTCATGCCATATTATTTATCCTATACATTATCATCTGATATTTATAGTTAGACTGATCCGTTTATTATTTTCTTATAAATAATACTCGGGTCAGACCGAGA
The DNA here is from genome assembly GCA_030737815.1 of Allium fistulosum. Classification (NCBI taxonomy): domain Eukaryota; kingdom Viridiplantae; phylum Streptophyta; class Magnoliopsida; order Asparagales; family Amaryllidaceae; genus Allium; species Allium fistulosum. Next base: position 603,386,995 of record CM060903.1, read on the forward strand.
TGTTACAGGTGCTTCTGCTTGACTTCTCTTCAGGATTATTCTGACTTTTGGCTAACTACTTAGATTAGTAGTTTTTGATTGTACGCATTTGAGATATAGACTCTACGTTGTGTACTTATTCTTTTGTATAGCACGTGTTGCTATTCTTTTGTATTATCGTGGATCTTTCTGATCACTACTCTGATGTACACTTTCATGTGTTATATATAGTTATTCATATCTTCTTCCGCCTTTGTGATATGGATGTCTGTGACTGATTTATGTTATGATTACTTCTATGTTTGTTTCCGAAGATTATATATAGCCACCATGTGATAGCTTTGTGTTTGTATCGGTATGTCGGATTTCCTTCTAAAAAAAGATATGCATTCTATTCTATCTGACATATCGGTGCTCGCACAAAGAAGTTACATGGATGGTCGCTCCTCCACAGCCTTATTATCCGTGCTAATTGACAGCACTACATCGTAGTGTTCTTGGTTAGCGTGGGTATAGAGGTGGGGCGTCACACCGATAACTTTAAAACTCCTGCTATTTCTAATGTTCTATTAGTTAGGAATCTAAATCACAAGTTACTTAGCATAAGTTAACTATGTGACAAGGACTACAAAATTAAATTTGAAAAGGATAAGTGTCAAGATAATAAATCAAATATTATCTTTGGAGGAATTAGGAAGAAAAATATTTATATCCTCAGTATGAAAATCTTAAATGATAACCTATGTCTTTTGGCTAATACAAGTGACCCTTGGATTTGGTATAAAAGATTTAGGCATTTGAATTTCAAACTCTTATCTAGACTTTCAAAACATGATCTAGTAAGAGGTCTTCCTAAAATGGATTCTAAAGTAGATAGTATATGTAATGCTTGTCAATTAGGAAAACTTAGGAAGAGTTCATTCAAATTGAAAGATATGATTTCAACTTCAAAACATCTTGAGTTACTTCATTTACATCTGTTTTGTCCATCTCAAATTCAATCAATAAATCACAGTAATTATGTTTTTGTAATTGTAGATGATTATTCTAGATTTACATGGACAATTTTTCTAAAACATAAAAGTGATGCTTTTGATTTATTTAAAACTTTTGCAAAAAGAATTCAAAATCAACTTTCTTTAAAAATAAAAAATATTCGTAGTGATCACGGTGGAGAATTTGAAAATGAAAATTGTGAAAATTTCTATAATAAAAAAGGTATAACTCATAATTATTCTTTTCCAAGAACTCCACAACAAAACAGAGTGGTAGAGCGTAAAAATAGGACGATTCATGAGTGTGTAAGAACTATGCTTTCAAATAGTAAATTACCAAGAAATTTTTGGGTTGAAGCAGTCGCTACAGCTTGTTACATTTTGAATAGGATTTTAATTAGACCTCTAACCAATAAAACACCATATGAACTTCTTTTCAATAAGAAACCAAAGGTATCTTATTTTAAAGTTTTTGGAAGTAAATGCTTTATTCTAAATACAATGGACAATTTGGATAAATTTGATCCTAAATCCGACAAAGGAACCTTTATCGGATATTCGAATAAAAGTAAATCAAATAGAGTTTTCAATTTAAAAACTAACACCATTGAAGAAACAATGCACGTATCTTTTGATGAAAATTTCAAAGATTTTTTTCAAATAAACGATGAAGATGATTTTGTTACTTTAAATAATGAATCAAATGAAACAAATTGTGAAATTGTTCATCCTAATAAAAGGATCGGGCTTTTAAAAGATCATCCTATAGGAAATATACTAGGAAATATTGAATCTGTTGTTAGAACTAGAAATCAACTAAGAAAGATAATTAACGTGGCTTTTATATCAACTATTGAACCCAAAAATCCAAAGGAAGCATCATTTGATGATTCATGGATTCTTGCTATGCAAGAAGAACCGAATCAGTTTACCAGAAATGATGTATGGGAACTTGTTCCTAGACCTGAGGACAAATCTATAATAGGAACTAAATGGGTTTATAAAAATAAAATGAATGAACAAGGTGAGGTCGTTAGAAATAAAGCTCGGTTAGTCGCGCAAGGTTATTATCAAGAAGAAGGAATAGACTTTGATGAAACCTTTGCACCCGTAGCAAGATTAGACGCTATTAGAATTTTACTTACTTTCGCAAATCACAACAATTTCGAATTATTTCAAATGGAAGTCAAAAGTGCCTTTTTAAATGGTTTTGTTAAAGAGGATGTTTATGTTGAACAACATCCACTTTTTGAAGAAGAAAAGTTTCCAAATCATGTTTACAATTAAAGAAAACTTTATATGGTATGAAACAAGCTCCTAGAGCCTGGTATGATAGACTAAGATCTTACCTATTACAATCAAAATTTGAAATTGGTAGAGTAGATAATACTCTTTTTATTAAACGAAACAAAAATGATATCCAATTAGTACAGATTTATGTAGATGATATCATTTTTGGATCAACAAACAATGAAATGAACAAAGAGTTTTCTGCAATGATGACAAAAGAGTTTGAGATGAGTCATATGGGTGAAATTACTTTCTTTTTAAGATTGCAAATAAAACAATTAGATAGTGGTATTTTCATTAGTCAAGAAAAGTATGCTAGGGATCTAGTTAGTAAGTTTGGTATGACCACCGCGAGTGGAAAACCCACTCCTATGGCAACCAATGAAGCCTTGAATAAAGAAGACATGTCAAAAGATGTTGATCAAAAACTATACAGGGGAATGATTGGATCGCAACTCTATATAACTGCAAGTAGGCCTGATATCATGCATAGTGTCTGTCTCTGTGCAAGATACCAATCTCAATCCAAAGAAACCAATTTAAAAGCTATTAAACGTATCCTAAGATATGTTAAACACACTTTAGACTATGGCCTATTTTACCTTAAAAATGATTCATATGATTTAATCTCATATTGTGATGCTGACTATGCTGGTTGTAAATCAGACTGAAAAAGTACAAGTGGAACTTGTCAATTTATAGGACATTCTCTGGTTTCCTGGTTTAGTAAAAAGCAAAATACTGTCTCACTATCAACAACTGAAGTAGAATATATTGCTTTAGCTTGTTCTCAAGTTATCTATATGCAACAAACCCTAAAGGATTTTGGATTAAATATTTCAAAATCACCAATTTATTGTGACAATACAAGTGCAATAAATTTATCCAAAAATCCTACTCATCATGCCAGAACCAAACATATTGATATCAGACATCATTTTCTCAGAGATAATATATGTAAAGAGATTATTTCTCTTGAATTTATCAACACCGAGAATCAAATAGCTGATATTCTGACCAAACCCTTGAATCGATCAACCTTTACTAAATTAAGAAGAGAACTAGGTATTTGTTCTATAACTGAGATATAGAATATATATATATAGTAACATAGTATTAGTTTAAGGGGGGGTTATGTGGTTTAGGCTTAGTTTTTGTTGATGAAAAAGGAGGAGAATTATAAAATAGGATAGTTAAGCTGTTAGTTAGGCTTAGATTAAGGGGGAGTTAGTATATTAAAGGGGAGTTGTTGGAATAAGGGGGAGTCGTAGTAGAATCAGAGTTTGATGGAGTATATTTTATAAACATAGGTTGTCATCATCAAAAAGGGGGAGATTGTTAGTTCCTGAGATGATGGTTTTGATGACAACAACCTTATGACTTGTTATAAAATATAAATACTAATATCTTTGTCTAGATATATATGTATATGCAGGATATACATATATATATATATATATGCAGGTACTGAGAATGAAGACTGTACAATATAGAGATTCAAGACCGACGAATTCAAGATTGTAGAAATCAAGACTGAAGACTCATAAGTATCAAGAGTTCAAGAGTTCAAGATATCAAGATAAGTAATAGAGTCTAGATTTATGCAAAAACTTCATAATAGCACTAAAATCTTTATTCGGATTTTAATTGTGGAATGGAATCCACCTTCTCGCTTTAATAGTGGGATGGAACCCATGACCTTCTCTAGTGGAATGGAATCCACGAAATTTTCAAAATGACTTATTTTTAGTTTTTTTTCAAAACTATCTTTTTAAAAAGACATCTCGCTCACCTAGTATACCAAGTCCAGTATAAACATTGGAAAGGTCGGCACCAAAGGAAGTCGAAAGTCGAGAATGAATTCCCATTCGGTTCGGATGCAGCACTTGCAAGAGCAAATACGATCACGAAGACCGTTAGCCTTAATTCAAAAACTATTTTTAATCATATTAATTTCAAAATCGTTTCTTGTTTTTTAAACTATCTCTTGATTTTAATATTTTAGCTTTATATCTAAAAAATATATTTTAAAGAAGTCTATACTTAGTTTTTAATATTGCTTTTATATTATAGATTATATATTTTAAGATTACTTTCTAAAACTCTTTTATAAGTTTAAACTATATTCAAAATGGTTTACAAAGTTTAGAATTTTTTTTGACAAGTTTTAGAATAGAAATCATTTTAAAGCAAAATCAATTTTCAAAAATTACATAGGCATGTCGACATCCCTATACCCCCATGTCGACATGGTAGCCGTAGATTTTAAAATTCGAATTTTCAAAAGAAGTGTCTATTCGTCATAACCTTTCACGAATGGACATTACCATTATTCTCCTATATATACCAGTTGTTTTTCAATGGATTTTAAGTTAGTTTTTCTTCATTTCTTCACTCCTTCTCAACTCAAATATTCTCTTATCACTACGCCATAGATGACCTTCTGCAACATTTTTGCAAGGTGTTGCTAGCTAAAATGTTGCGACAGCTATAAAATTTTGGTCCTACTGCAACGTTGTATTTTTGGTGTTACCTTATCCATAAAATTATGTTGCTCTAGCTAAACAAGTGTAACACGATGCAACATTTTTATATAGTGTTGCCATAGATATATTCTAATTAAAAAAATTAAAAAAAATTTTACACCTCAGCGATCCACACCACCTTTAAAACAAAATCTCAACCGTCGATTCACACCATCGATCCACACCTTACCAATTTCCATTTCCCGCTTTACTTTTCACTCACCCGCTTTCGTTTCTCACCCCCAATTTTCCAATCCCTAATTTTTATTCCGCCGACTTTAAAAAAAATGACGCCACTCCTCCTTGTTTCTTCGATCTGGAGAATAACTGGCTTTGCTTTTATCCCATGTCGGCCATATCAATTTCCGTTATTTTCTTTCGCCTCGCGTCAGTTTTCCTCACTACTTCCGGGTTTTCTTCCCACGTCAACAGTACACTATTAGTTATATTGAGATTTGGTTATTAAGGCATTCGATTTCACAATCCAATATCACAAACCCAAATTCTTTAGTTGGGCGTTTCAGTCGATTGGGTGGCAGTGGATTTGCGATTTTGTTCAGGTTTTTGGCGATTCTGGTGATTCGAAGTAAGGTTGTGGGATTGCGATGGTTCAGGCAGTTGCTGATTTGGTCGTAATTTCATGGTTGGGGCCTGATGTCAGAGTGGCAGGGGGTAGTCGAATTGGTTTCGGTGAAGTTCTGGTTATTGGCAGGCAGGTGGAAGTAGTCGAATTGGTTTGGATACAGTTCAAAATTAGAGTGATGATATTGTAGTGTCATCAGTTTCTGATATCTCGAATGATAGTGGAATGGTTTTGGATATTGTCTCATATTGTAGACATGAGGGATTGAATGATTTATTGGAGCACAATGGATCAGTTTCAGTTGTTTGTTTAAATGGTAAGGGTATGTTTTGTTTAGGTAATGGTGATCAGGTGTGTCTTTTTTATGTAAATGATAAGAAGAATGTGCAAGTTTTATCTTTAAACATGCATAGAGTTATCAGGAATTACATAAAGCTTTGGGCTTGTGGCGTGAATAGTAATAATGGTCAGTTTGTTAATGCGCTCGTTGGAAGGGATATTTGCAGGCCTGTTTGTTTGAGTTTTGAGGCTAATTATGCAGAAGTTGCATTAAATGGTAAGAAGGTTAGCGTTTCAGCTCTTGGTTTGAACTTGGTTAATGTTCTAGTTTTCTTGAAGGCCTGTAGTGAGTTGAATTTGAATATAAAATGCACAGTTGAAATGATACGGCTATAGGAAAATGGAATGGGCTTCAGTCCAAAAATTCATCAAATTTCAATATGTATTCTCTGTAGGATTGCAATGGGCTTCAGTCCAAAAATTCATCAAATTTCAATGGTGGCCAACATATGAAATCGTCGAATAGTACTTTGCATCTTCATAATCAGGTTTGTCATGCTTCTCTATCATTTGGTCTTTTATTATTATTGTTATTATTTTATTTTTGGGTGAAATTCTGTGCTTATCAACCTAACGTAAAGTTATAGGAGCAAAATGGGATGAAACACTTTCAAATACCATCTTTTTCCATGGGGCCCGAATCTGCTTTGAATAATTCGCCTGTATTTCATGCTTACCAACAGGTTTGTAGCTCGTAACCATCAAATTTTGTTTTCTTTGTGACATGGCTGTGGTTTTAGGCTATCATATCCTAGTCCACATTTGATTGTGACTAATTTACCTCATCTTATCGATGTTTTTTTCACGTTGAAGTTGCCACGATCTATTGAAGGAAATATTCTACAGCATCAAGTGGATGATTCGGCTCAAGCTAATAATACTATTGCTTATAATGGTTCTGCAAAACCACGTGTCTGTGCACGACGTGGCCAGGCAACTGATCCTCACAGCATTGCTGAACGGGTTAGTGCATGTCTATATTCGTCAGTGTCGGTGTCTGTATAAATTGAAACTGCATATGTAATGAGTGAACTGAGTGATGTAGCAAGGAATATCTGTATATGTGAATATCAGTGTTATATATCATTGAATTGTAAAATAGTGGAGTTGGGAATGTGTACTATTTCAAATGTTGAAATAAAATATTTATTTGAATAAATTACTGTTTGAATATCAAATTCTATGCAATAGCATTTTATTAAATAAATATTTATTTCTATTAAAAAATCAAATATGTTCTACATTGTGGGCCCCACAAATTCAGAAAGTTAATATCTATAGCAACATTTTGGAATGTTGCTACAGACACCTATGGATGTTGCTATAGACCCAAATAGGGTTCTATTGCAACAATATTACTTATGTTGCCTTAGATAGTCAAAATGTTGCCTTTGAGGTCTAAGGCAACGGCAAAAATTGCATCACCCGAAAGTGTTGCCATAGACCTATGGCAACATTTTTTGGGCCTAACCCAACATTTTTTTTGTGTTGCAGAAGGCCATTTATGGCGTAGTGTATATTTCAAAAAGTTTTAACAAAACTCTACCAAAATCCTAAGTGAATCAAACTCGATCGTCTCTAGTTTGATTCTCTGCCACACTCTCTCAAAGATTTTAGTGCTATTCAGAGTTATAGGATCATTTGTAATCAAAGATCGAAAGATTGAAGTGTATCGAGTCTCTCTTTATCAAAGTGTTATTGGAAACGGTGTGATTGTGGCCCATAAATCAATTGGGTGTGATTGTAGCCCGTAAATCAATTAGGTGATCTTATAGCCTGGTTAAATCAAGAGAGTTTGCCCTGGACTCGGAGACAGGAGGGTGTATCTCATGGCTTTGAAATCGAGGTTGTAATATCAACATTATATTTGAAAAGAAATCCGCACAAGAAATTGTGTGGGACTGGATGTAGGGTAACTCCGAACCAGTATAAAATTCTGGTGTGTTCTTTCCTTTACTGCTTTTATTTACTATTTGCATCTGTGTCTGGTTCTGTGATTGTCTCTGTGTTTGTGAATTGCATCTGTTTGGGTTTAATTTGAAAAGATTTCAAAAAGATTCATAAAATTAATTAAACACTATTCATCCCCCCTTCTAGTGTTAATTCTGCCTTAAGATCCGTAATCCGCATTTCCAACACTCCATAATAGCATTTTTACTATAAATCTAATATTTCAAATTCAAATCAATAGACTTGTACTTAGAATCCAACTCCAACTTATTTTATATTCAGACAATGGAATGAAACAAAAATAATGGAAACTTACAATTTAATTGATATTACACTCTATTCAACTACGTTTTACATGAAATTAGACAAGGGAATTTATATTCAATTTGTAGAAATAGGCACTACAAATTACGAATAAGAATCCATACCTTACACACATTTTTCTTAATCAAATCCCCTAAACAGATCCAAAGAAAAGGAATAAGAAGTGGAATAGAAGGTAAACACATAAACTACAAATTCCACACAAATTCCATTATTTTAATATAAAACAATTAAGATTCCAACCTAAGAATTGACATTTCGCTTTGTGAGAATTTTAGGGACTTTTAATGTGATCTTTTTATAATCCAAAACTCCCCAAGGCATACATCAAATCCAAACTACACTATTCAATTACGAAAACAGAAAATCTAAGATTTCCACTCGCATAGGTCTTTTAGCTTTGCCTTCTCTTGGATTTGACAAGCCCTCAATGAACTCCTTCAGATCTCTTCTTTTTGATATAAACAGCAAGAGATATGTACATAAGTTAGATTTAGAAAATTAGAGGTTTGGAGGAGAATAAGTTGAGAAAATAAACAATAAACAAAGATGGATATATAGGATTTCTTACCTAAAACCCTAATGAAGTTTTATGAATCTATGAAGAGACGAATTGATAAGCTAATGTTCCTAAAATATTTGTGAATAAAAGTGAGGGGACTAGGGTTGTATTTATAGTGGTTGGAACGTATCAGAATGGTCTGATGAATGTTAGTTAAAAATAATAAAATTTGGTACGTTAAATTACACAAACCCTAACACCATTTAACAAGCAGAGTTTGATCGCCATCTTCCACTAGTTGACTGCTAGCGATCGACCGGTCGTGGTCAAGGGGTCGACCGTTCCCTTATTTTGGGAACGTATAAACTTTTGCCATTGTTAATTTATTTTCTTCCTTAATTATTATTTAATGTTAACCTTAATTTTAACGTTTACTTAACCCTCAAGTATAATTACTATTAACTTTTGAATTTCAAATTTAGGAATTTATTATTGTTTGAATTTCAATTCCACCTAAATTAATCTGAATCTAAAACTTCAAATATCCATAACTTCCTCGTTTGAGCTCAATTTTCAACATATTATATATGGTAATTGATTAGAAAACTGCCACGAACACAACGTCATAATTTTTGTGGTCAAATTCTATCTTTTGAAAAAAAATTCATTTTTACTCTTATCTAATTTTAAATTAATTTGTCCAATTTATTTATTTATAGTTGATTTTATGGGATGTTACATTCTCCCTTCTTAAAAGGATTTCATCGCCAAAATCTTTACATGGGCCGAACAGCGTAGTTCGCAATAAACGTCCATATTATACAACCAAGTTATCTATATAACCATCTACTCAACCAAAAGTGCAATGTGATTATGTACTGTTGACATACTTTAAATGAGCTCAATCCTAGCCCGAGTGTGTGATCTTGACATATAAGCATGTATGAAAACACCCTAAACATGCAATAAATTCTACATGAGTGCAAAGTGAAGTGAAAAGTGCAGCAACCATCTCTTACCATCCAATCTAGCAACCACGATGCAACCAAAACCTAATTTTGAAGCAAAAATTTTACATGAGAAAAGCTTAGGGTGAGTACTCATGCTTTCCGCTGGATTTTCTCCCGATTATACTCGAACCAACCTAATTTTTTGGCAGCGGAGCTTTCTAGTTCCGTGCTTCACAATAGTGTAGTGGCACGGGATGTTATTGACTCCACCTCAATATCCCTTAGTTGATTTGGATCTACCATAATGGTTGTGTTATGAAGGCATTTCCTTAAATGCTAAATGTGAAAAACATCATGGACTCCTGCCCGTTTATCCAGTAACTCCATACGATATGCAAGTTTTCTTATTTTCGCAAAATTGGGAAAGTCCGAATATATCTTGGTGCCAACTTTCCCTACTTTCAAAATCTTACAACCTTCACGTGCTGCCTAATCAACTATATTATTCTGATTCTCGCGAATTTAATCTACTCCGAGGAGGATTTTGTCGGTGATCCCCCATCAACAGTTTGGCGATTTGCATAGCCTCTCATAAAGCACTTTGAAGGGTGCCATACCAATCGCCTACTGGTGACTATTATTATACGCAAATTCTACTAAAGGTATGTGCTTCTCCCAATGTCCTCCAAAGTCCGTGATGCAAGCTCTTTAACAAATCCTCCAAGGTCACATTCACTCTTCCATTTTGTTTGTTGTTTTACGGGTGGTAAGTGGTGCTAAGGTTCAATGAATTCCTAAAGTTATCTGCAATCTCCTCCAAAATTCGCTAGTAATTAATGGGTTTCTACCACTAATGATGCTAACCGAAATTTCATGAAGTCGAATCACCTCTTTGATATAAATCTATGTTAGAGATCATGTGGTCTTATTACTCCTAACAAAAAATTCTACTACCTTCTTTTCCATCCTTGTCCAATAGAATTCTCTTCACATCGTTATACATTCTATCTCTTTCTTGAATGGCGACATTCTACAAGCTTGAATTTATTTTTCCCAAAATCCTAAAATTTTTGGGATTGAAGCATTCTTTTATTTTTGGTTGCTAACTTAGTTTCCTCATTAACTTCTAGTTTTACCTACAGTTCATCGCTAGTTAAATGTCCTTATAAAATTCCTTTATTTATGTGACTTCTCAATACTCATATACTTATCAAGCGTTTTAATCTCATTCATAAAATCAACATAGTGATAAAAAAAATGGGACATATCTTATACTACATCTTATGCTTTCCCAATAACTATGGGAGACAACTAGCGATTACAGTCCAAAAACTCTAAAAGAAATTTTTGCTAGAAGTTTCCATTTATCATCAACTGGTGGGAATGGTATTGAGATCTTAACACTCTTTACTGTATTAAGATGAACATTCTTAGTATGTCATTCCACTATTGTCCACATTCCTTAATTTCCTTCTTTGTTTCTAAGAAATGCGGTCCATTCATTATTTCAGTTGATATACCCATAATAATTGACCATTGTTGTCAAAATTGGACCATTTCTATTTAGTCGTCATTTAATCCCATTAAGCTTTTACAAATTTCAAAATCTATTTATTACTCCGGTTCAATTCTTCCATAAATGCCATATTAAATTCCGTAATTAGTCCCATTTAACTCCTTTTAACTCTCATTAATAACAAATTTATTGCCCGTTAAATTTTTAATCAATGTCCATGAATCTTAATATGTTAATCACCAACCAATACGCATATAATCGTAAATTATGCTATTTATATATTTATTTTTATTTCAACTGTTAAGCGCAGTTATGCATGTATGTATATTTCTAACTATTAATTTCTAAACTACAACATTATTTCCACATTTTTAATTTATTAGAGCTGTCCTTCTAAAAGGGATTACCATTATAATTTTCCATAAATTAAACTCAAATGAGATTTTTTTGCTTTATTTGAGATTGCAAGGGATTATTTTTTTTCTTTATCGAAACAGACGGTGTAAACTTCGGAAAGAATATACATATCTTACACATCCTTTTTCCTTTTTGGTATCACCCTTGTTAATTCAAAGAATCCGCTTTTACACATATGTGGAATTGGATAATCTTTGGAAACTACGTGGAAACCGCTCCATAATCAAATATAGAAATTCACATTCTACAGGCAATCGAATTTACAACCCAATAACAGATTTGGAATATCTTAAAAACTTTACCACCTTCTACAAATAAAGGTTTGAGATTGATTTCAAATTTCCAAATTAGGTTGTATGTTCGATTCCAGTTTTATTTATATAATAAAAATTTTAACCTGTCTTATCTAGGTAGTGATCTCTGTCTACTCTATATTAAAAATTTTGGTTTAGTGTACAGCTTTCCTTATAAAACTAAAATTTCACAACCATGAAGTGCAAGATCTAAAATCTTTATCTTTGAAAATATAAACTTAGAAACTTCATCAAGAATTCAAAATTTCTTAGTTCCAAAATAGTGTAAAATAATATTCCTTCTCAAATACTTTCTACATCAAAGATTTATTCTTTTAAAAGTTGGACTTTTCATTCATAACATTCAAAAATTGCTTGGTTTACAAAAAGGAACTATGAAAAATTTTCCTTCTTAATTGCTTCCGATAACAAAGGCTTTCTTCTTCTAAAAGTAGGGTTTTTCACCCAAAACATTGAAAAACTCAATTATTACACCAAATAATCATTCAATTCAATTTTTCCAAAACATCTTGTATAACTTAAACAATGAAAAGTGGAGTAGACAATGATAATTTTTATTCTATTATTTTCCTCTTATAATATTTGTAACTGGATTACTAGTCATACTTTATATAAATCCCGAATGCCATTACTATCTGTCTCGGCTGTTATTTTCTGCAAGTCCATATACGGGAATGTTCCTCTTACTTACCTTATTGAGCATTCTTAACCTTTTATTCTTTCTATCTTATTTGAATTAAGTGTCGTTTTCATGTATACACCCATTTAAAAGAATTTTAAGGAAAAGTACTTCCTATTTTATAAGGTAGGAAACATTATCAAGTCTAACCTACGTTCTACTTTTCTTTTATTTTAAAAACAAAAAGTTCTTTATCAAAAATCTTTAGATCAGAAACTTTTTGGCTCAATAAATTTTAAACTAGAATTTGAATAATGCAAAAAAAACACTTTTAAGTTAGACTTTTTTTAACTCAACTGATTTATAAATTATGATTTCCAAATTTTCTTACTCTTTCAAAATAACAAATTCCGAATTTATAAAGTAATAAAAATCATTGGGTCCAACATACGCCTATTTTGCATTTATTTCAAAAATAAAGAATAAAAAAATTGAAAACTTTTTAACTTAACTAATTTTAAATTAAAATTTTCAAAAATGAATACCCCTCCCTTTTTTTCAACTCTGCAAATCATCAGATTTACAATGTTCTTTTTATATAGTTTATCCACCATTTTGTTTTTAAAACGTTGCACCACTTTTAAAATTACATCCTCTTCCAAACTTTTCACAGAACAATTCGTAGCATATTTCCAAACCCAACTAAAATCACTTTCTTCTAAAAAAAATTCAACTTATGATACATAAGATTTTCATATAATAATCCTTTGAAAAGCCATTTCAAAACATTTAAAGGAATTCTCAAAAATCTTTTTTCAAATTCTTTCTCATAAGGTTGGGTTTTAGAAATTGACTTTAATTGTTCATTTTTTTAACTTTCCTACTCAACCTTTAAAGATCTGATTATCCTTTTGTGGTGATTAATGTATACCTTCTTATGGAAGCTTGTTTTGCTCCTTCCTTGTATCTTTCTTCTAGATGTTAAAAAATATATTGCCTTCTAATATTTAATTACTACCTAACATGTTATTTGCTATTTCTATAAATGTCAATTGTTTGTGATAAATGGTTATAATTCTAATGGACGGTTCTTAAAGACATTTATTTATTCATTTTAATTTTACCTATTATGGCTTCCTTGTCTCTCCATAATTAGTCCATTTATATCTCTATTAAATTATTATAACTCCCTATTTATTCCACATTTATTGCCTCATTAATCATGGAGTTACAACCTTTTCCATTAATATTTTATATCCCTATTATTTATTAGGTGATTTATGTAAATGTTCTAATTACATCTAATATGAAAATTGACTGGTATTATGCTTATAGAGTTCACAATTTTAAGGAAGTCTAGGTCAACAAAGGAGTCGATACCATTCAGCTTCTGGGGTGCTTCCATATGTCACACTCATACTCTTTTTAGTCCACTCCTTATGATACGACATCCGCCCTATGGGTAATCAGAGCAGGAGCATAAATTTAACTTTGCTTTTTTTTCCAACTCATAGTTGTTCACCCATCCTTTTGGATATGGTTGCGGCTAACTCTATAGATGGAACTTATAGATTTAGATGTATCTTCAAAATAAGTATATATATTTATATATGGTAGGGTTTTTTGAAAAATATTTTTCAAAAATAACAAGTACGCCACTCATATGTATATTTTTCCCCTTGATTGGGTCTGATATCAAATGTACCAACCTACCCCGAAATGCCTAAATCCCAATCTAGAAAAGACCCATCAAAATATAGACTCATTCCAAAGTTAGTTATTGGTTGGGAAAAAACAATATAAAGATATTTATCTATTCATTCAAAACTTACAGCGGAATGATAAAATATAATAGCATAAACAATATCCATTTCATTTCAAATTCCAAATGTTAGAAAACCATAACATAACGTCAACAATAACCGTTACAAAATCATGTTTAAAAATACATTGTCAACTTCAAATGGGTATATCAGAAAATAACATAAATAGATAAAAAGACTACTACAATGAGCTCCTCTTATCGTCATCTCCATCTTGATCATCGTCTCCTTCTCTAACCTATGTTGTAACGAGGAAGGAGTCAGAACAACAATGTCTGGTGAATTGAAAATCTTGAGGCTTTCTATATCAATACTTGGGCAATATAATTCGAATAAGGATATGTCTTCGCATTTAAACTATATTAAAAACCATTTAATACTTTATATAAGGGAAGAGGTAGATCCTCAAACAACCACTTAATACCATTAGTTCTCGAAGTAGGTTCTTCCATAATTAATAACTCATAACCATCGTTATTAATGTCTACTATGCGAGAGATAGAACCTAAGCCACTTAATACTTTTTAATGGAAAATAGGCAGACTTTGACCATTTAAGACCTCAATTGAGGTAGGCCACCATCATTTAATACCTATTTTCAAGGCGGACTCCTCACAAGTACCAATCTTACTGACATTGCATAGAAATCTCTTCTAACACTTAATACTTCTATTGAAACGGACCTTTCCGAGATATCCTCAATCGTGCCTAAACCCAATCTAGACCATTTAATACTTCATGTAAGGGAAAGAGGCGGGCCCTCAAACAACCACTTAACACCTCCAATCCCAAAGCAGGTCCTTCGTATTATGACCCATTTCCCACAGAGACATCTCATATTAGCTCGACTATTCGTAGGAGCTAGTAGCCAAATTAGCTGGGTGGATTTATCCTACAGAATTGGGACTAACCTCACGTCATCCCTAGTAACTTATTATAGGTGATGTCTCACATTAGCCCCAAAGGCACACTTCTGATAGCCAAATTATCTTGGTAGACTTTTGTCTGCTTTTGACTGACCTCGCATCCTTACAACTTAGTTATATTTCATAATACTCTTTAAGTGTATTATCACATATCTCACCGTATTCCTTATTTAATCCTTACAAGAAATCCTTCTCATTTCGCCAAATTAATTACTTTTCTAAGGGAGATTTAAATGATAATTGTTAACTTAATTGACTACGCAATTGACACATTACAATTGTATGTTATTTAAGCTAGTTAGTTTATATAAACATATATATACATATACATATATATATATACACATACATATATATATATACATACACATATATATATATATATGCATTTATTAATTTCTATGCATGAAGGGATTACGCCCTAAACTAACGTTCAAATGTCAAATCTTCTAAAGTTTACAAGTCTCATTTCCACAATAGTATTTTTATAATAAATCTAATATTTCAAAATCAAATCAATAGACTTGTACTTAGAATCTAACTCCAACTTATTTTATATTGAAACAATGGAATACAACAATAATAATGGAAACTTACAATTTAATTGATATTACGCTCTATTCAATTTACATGAAATTAGACAAAAGAATTTCCATTCAATTTGTAGAAATAGGTAGTGCAAACTAGGAATAAGAATTTGCACCTTACACACCTTTTTCTTAACCAAATCCCCTAATCATATCCAAAGAAAAAGAATAAGAAGTGGAATAAAAGGTAAACACATAAACTGCAAAATCCACACAAACTCCATTATTTTAATACAAAACAATTAAGATTCCAACCTAATAATTGACATTTCGCTTTGGGAGAATTTCGGGGATTTTTATTGTGTTGTTTTCATAATCCAAAACTCCCTAAGGCATACATCAAATATAGACTACACTATTCAATTACTAAAATAGAAAAACTAAGATTTTCACTCATAGAGGTCCTTAGCTTTACCTTCTCTTAGATTTGATACACCTTCAACGAACTCTTTCAGATCTCTTCTATTTGATATATACAGCAAGAGAGTTGAATATACATTAGATTCAGAAAATTAGAGATTTGGAGGAGAATAGGATGATAAAATAAACAATAAACAAAGGCAGATATATAGGATTTCTTACCTAAAACCCTAATGGAGTTTTCTGAATCCATGAAGAGATGAACTGACAAAGCTTCGCTAATATTCCCAAAATGTTTGTAAATAAAAGTAAGGGGACTATGGTCTTATTTATAATGGTTAGAACACACCAGAAACAACAGATGAACGTCGGTTAAAAATAATAAAATCTGATACGTTAAATTACATAAACCCTAGCCACTACTTAACAGGCAGCGATCGACCCCCACCTTCCACTGGTCGATCGCTAGCGATCGACGGGTCAATGTCAAGGGGTCGACCGTTTCCCTATTTTGAGAACATATAAACTTTTACCGTTGTTAATTTATTTTCTTCCTTAATTGTTATTTAATGTTAACATTAATTTAAACGTTTACTTAACTCCCAAGTATAATTACTATTAACTTTTGAATATCAAATTTAGGAATTTATTATATTCAATTTAAATTAATTTGAATCTGAAACTTCAAACATCCATAATTACTTTTTTGAGCTCCGTTTTCAACATATTATATATGAAAATTGATCAGAAAATCGCCATGAATGCAACGGCATAACTTTCGTGGTCAAATTTTGAGTTTTACAAAATTTTCATTTTTACCTCTTTCTTATTTAAATTAATTTATCCAATTTATTTATTTATGGTTGATTTTATAGGATGTTGCATGGATACACGTATATTTATAATTTATATGTACAGAGAAACTTAATTTTTATATGGATGTGAGCCTAAGGATAAAAAATTATTGAAGAAGCCAAAATTAAATACATTTATATATGTACATAAACAGATTAAGTTATATATATATATATATTAACAAGATATTATATATATATATAATTTATCAATATATGTACACATTATATATATGTAACGTGATCATAAGTCCAAGTGATCACTTATGCACCCCGTATTGACTATTTCATAACTTATTTAGATTAACATATGTCTTTATATTTCAAGTGTTTCTAATCATCTTGAATATGTGAAATTTCCTAATAATGAATAAAATATATAACGTATAAACCTGAAGTAAAAATGATTAATTTAAAATCAAAATTAAATTAAATTAAAATTAAAATATTAAAGCTGAAATTAAAATAGAGTTAGTTTCAAAACAACAAAATTTACTTTTGTTGAAATAACATTAAATATGTTTTAATGCAACCATATTGCTCATGATAACACAATTTAAAGCTAGAGAAAAATTAACAAAAGGATATTTTCCTTAATTTACCCATTTTTGCCTCATTGCCAATACACCTGATTTTGTAGTCAATGGTTTTCGAGATGAGACAATTAGGGTATTTGAGATACAGTTTCGTATGAAATATGACGTATATAGAGTAAGTACATGTTCTTTGTCTAAGAATTTGGGACTTGATACTGCTAAATCATTGTTTATGGGACAAAATGTTACCTTGGTCGGTGTCGTGTGAGTCGGGTCATAGGTAAGAGACGACCTATCTCGGTAACAAGGGATTTAAGACATTGAGTTACTAGTCTTTCTTTCTCATATGCAACTCAGTAGGTAACAGTGAGGAACATGGTGTGTTGATTCATGTTTGATATGCTTATAGGTAGTGGGTGGATGGGTGGTGCATCATTGTACTAGTATAACATTAGTTACCTACTTAGGTGGGTCCTTTCTTTGTTAGGGGATTTGGGCCTACCATCTTAGAGGTTAACATTTCCTTTACACTTTGGGTGCCATTATAATATTGTAATTTTCTTGATTTATCGCGTTGTACATACTGGAATGTGCTCACCTACTGTATCAGAAGAAGCTACAAGTTGGGGTATAGGTTCGTTATCTTGTATGGACACCACTTAGTATATTGATCATGAAATATATGTATATTAATTATCATGCAGTTTATAGATACTTTTCACTCACCAGACATTATGCATGATCCTCTATATACTCTTTTGTTATCTATTCCTTGAGTGGGTTAATTAGAGGATAAAGACATTGCTAGAAAGAGTAGGCTTTAGAGCCATAGTTATATACGTTGCTACAATTATCTATCAAGTACTTTGTATTTTGACATTTTAGACTGCATCATTTATATGAGATTTGTTGTATATGTTATCTGGTGTATTATTAGACTCCACCCATTTGGAGTCCTACGTACTATGATGTCGAATCTTATTTCTCATTCATACATGATGTCCTTGTAGTATTGCGAAAGTATATTGTCTATATTATAATTTATTCCTTCCAATATGAGACGTTGTGATAAACCTGTGTTAGATATGCTCTGTTTGGTACTAGTTTTTCCCAACAAACCACCATTTATGGCATTTGTGAATCTAGTGCTGCTTTATGCATGAATTCAGGATGAGACGAATGACAGGGCGTTGCACCGTTTTTTGTTACGTCTCCAATGTTGAGATAATCTTAAGCTCAGATTATTGTAAAAACTACAATTGTGTGATGGTGAATTTAATGAAGTGGTGATTGATTTCTTAGGAGTTATATGAATCAAAGAATGGATAATGGATGATGATCACTTGTAGTTGATTAGATTAATGAATTGATGGTATCTATTTTCATTTTGGTTACTCCATAAATAATTTTGATTCGAGGATTTTCTCTCCATTATGTTAGTGATTTTATATGATCACCAAAAATAATATCAGTACATGAAATATGGATTATAGTAGATGATTTTCTTAATTTGAATTCAAAGCACAAGTATGAGGTCGATTACAAAGCTGGGTGTTATATGAACTCACTTTTGAATTCAAAAATATTTGTTAAACTTGGGTCAAACACTTTTACTACATGAATAATCAGAAAAGCATATTACTTTTATAATTGAGAATTTGAATATGTGTTATTGTAGTAGTTGAATAGTCACATGGTTAACACATATTTCGTAGAGACTGAGATTTGCATGTGTTGTTTGCAAAATTGTTATGTTAAATTTGAAAATTGCATGATTAAGAGTTGAATTGCATATGGAGAGAAATAATATTCCATACTTGAGAGAAACTTATTCCTTTGTTTTGGTGTACATGAAATTATTTATTTGATGCTTTTATTAATTAGATATGATAATTTATATTGCTTGTATTTTATCTATAACATGCTTAATATATATATATATATATAATACGTTTGTTATCACTAAACAAGTTCATCAGTTGTATGCTCCACTACATTAACAAATTATATAATTTTACTTAATTTCTAATTCTCATTACATAAACATTGGTTTTTCAATCAATATTTAACAACAATAAATTTATTAATAATCAGAACTATGTAATTTAAAAAATCAAAAATTGAATGCTCAAACTAAAAGCGTATAACTAGAAGGGGTAAATTTACATACAGATACATATATGTGCATAATGTATCGAATGTTAAGAGTTCAAACATAACACATAATCATATCTATGATAGAGGATTAATAGACCTGTAAAAAAATCTATGATAATTAAATGAAAAATCACATTCCATATTAAATCTTTGCATACGTATAACATTGATTATAATCTAAAATGGTGGTCATAAGAATGACGGGTTTATAATAGGGAATTATATATAAATTAAATTTTAGGTCATATTCGACATAAAATATATACATATGAATGTGGTTAAAAATAATGAATGATAAATTTATTATAATGGATTAGTGTACTTATAATCATAATATTCTATTTTTAAAACTATATATACATAAGTATTTTAGGTTTTAATATGTAAATCAGGTTTAATACATACATACATACACATACATACATATATATACATACATATATATGTTTCCTGGAGATTTGACCAGGCAACTAGTGCTCGGCATCTCAGACTGTCCGGCATCCAGCAGTGTTCGGCGATGCACTTGGCATCTAGGAGTGTTCGGCAAAGTACACAGCATCCATAGTGTCCGGCATCCAGCAGTGTTCGGCGAAGTACACAGCATCCATAGTGTCCGGCATCCAGCAGTGTTCGGCGTCAACTGGCACTCGGCGACAACCAATGCTCAGCGCTAGCGTTCGGCATCATTAGAACTCGGTGATAGGAGAACTCGGCATCAAGAGCGCTCGGCATCCCAAGGTACTCGGCGTAGTACTCGGCAACAGGAGTACTCGGCATCCCAAGGTACTCGGCGTAGTACTCGGCAACAGGAGTACTCGGCATCCCATGGTGTTCGGCGTAGTACTCGACATCCAGAAGACATTCAGTATGCACAACTACTCAAGATACCGGTATCGTTCGGCCTGCATACACCGTTCGTTCAAGAGCTTGAGATGGAGGCACGTTCGGCCTCAACAGACAACCATCCTACACTTCCCACGACACCAACACACCGTTCGGCATAGAAGGAATGGTTCGGCGTAGCGGCGTTCGGCAAACCTTGCTCGGCATACAGCGACCACTGTACTTGGGCTGGAGTGTTCGGCCATCAGCCCACTTGGGAAGTCCAGCCCATCTTTGTCTATAAATAGAGGGGCAGGGTCACAGTGGAATGGATCCTTTTTTGGAGAGAAAACACCGGGGAGACTCTGCCATTTTCAAGACTCATCTTCTCTACTTAACAACTTCACTCAAGCATTTGATTCACGAATTGTATTTGTAATCAACCATAAAGGAAATCAATAAAATTGAACAAAGTGGACGTAGGCAATTACGCTGAACCACTATAAATTTGGTGTTCTTACTTTCTGCATTTAAATTAGCATTGTCTTCTCTGTTTAAATTACTTTCATCACTTATATCTCTACACAATCTTTCTGAACGAGGTTAGTGACCAATTTTGGTGCTAACAATATATAAAATAAATTTTGGTTTTACATATAAAATGTATAATATATACATCCTTAATGTGTGTGTGTGTGTATATCATCAAAAATATATGTTTATATATAAATCAATTTAAATAAATGAGAAATAATATTTAAATTTAAAGATAAGTTTATAGGAAAAAAAATTAAAGACCAATAAATGTGTATATTTATTGTATAATAATTTCAAAGGTAATATATGTGAATTAAGAAATAAATCGACTTACATGATTAGGTTGGTAGTGAAACCTTGAGTTATTAACTTCTCTCCTGTAGACCTCGTTCTTCAATTAGTTGAATGGTTCGCCAAGCCTATTAACAAAATTAAATTTGATTTTGATGGAGTATTGAATGATGTGAAAATAAGTGGAAAAAGGAAGACTCTATCTATAGACATAGTGGTCCAAAGTATTTTTCCTCATTTCTTATAAACTAATTAAGACATCTTTTAAGAAGAATATCTTTGACTTATCCTCTTATTAATATTAGCTTGAAATACAATTTTTAAAACGTTATATTAATAAAATAATTTCAACCATTAATATACATATAACACTTATAGTTTCTGGCTGCAAAATTATTAAGTAATTATATTTGACTAATTAATTAAGTATATAACATTTTGTTGAACCATAACATGGCACAACGCCCCAAAGTTGACTAGATCTAAATATAGCAAGTATGAGAATGATAGAAATAAGAACAAACACCCAATTTTTATACTGGTTCGGCAAATACTCCGGCCTACGTCCACTTAATCCTTGGTATTGATAGTTTCTCTCTAGAATATAATGATTACAATCAAAATCCAAGCTATCCTCCTGTAGATCTTGGATTTTCCTAGAGGTTCTAAGGGAAGAAGATAGAAAGATCTAATGTGCCAAAAGTCCTCTTCTAGTTGAAGTCACCTTGCTATTTTTAGATGATTCCAAGCATGAATCTTTCTATCTAGGTCTGAACACATCTTAATTCCAAGATATAAATATACAACATGAAGAACAAGTCGTTCCCTATAAAAATTGAGCAAGCCAATCGTGTCGGTACTGATATGAATCATGTCAGTATCTACATGATTTTGTGCACCCATACTCCATCTTTTTCTTCAGAGCTTTTGTCTAAAACCTCCAAGTAACTAACTCAAGGGCTAAAATCATGTCGCTACCAACATAATTCATATCGGTACCAACATGATTTCGTTGTTCAGGACTTAGTCAAATTTTGTATACTCCTTCCTTTGACCATTCTTGATGGTTTCCAAATCATTTCTTTGTAAATCATGTCGATGCAAATCATGTTGGTACCAACCTAATTTTCTTTTCTAAAACTTGGATAAACCTTTGATGTCTTCAATCTTGACATCTTCCTAGCTCAATGACTCATTCCTTCATCGATTTGCAATCTAGCTCATCTATCCGAGTCTGTTTTGAGACTTGTGGAAAATTTGTCGATGATATTTTCCCCTTCCAAATAAAACTTCGTGAATATAAGGTTTGCTTTGCTCAAGAAAAAACTTCGAGACTGGAAAATTATCATTGTTTGCACTCCTGGCTATTTACTGCACCAATCGTGAAAAATCATTCAGTTTCTTCAGATTCATTGTAAATCAAAGTTCATTCTAGATTGTCATAGCTAAAGACTCAAATCCTTGCTTAAGTGTTAATCATAAATCATAGTCGTCCCGCATTCCCTCGGGATTATCCAAATATATGTCATAAATCAAAATCGTCCCGTGTTCTCCTGGGAGTTAACTATCTTGGATTAGTTATATATTGGGTAATCTTTTTCAAATCATCTCAAGGCATTCTAATCCTAAGGCTCAAATTTTGATCTCTCCCGATCACATTATCAATGATCTAGATTAAGCCCAATCTGCTTGATCTCCGATAAAGAGCCTAATATCCAAGAACATCCATATGCTCACTCTTCGGTAAGGTACTTGTTATCCAAGCATGTCCATCCGCTCATTCTTCGGTAAGGGGACTTGCTATCCTATACAAGTCCATCCGCTCGCTCTCCAACAAGGGAACTTACACTACATGGTTCGTCGCCCCATCTCTCCGGTTAGGGAAACCAATTCCTATCTGTTTATACATTAGGCTTAAGGGATAACTATGCTCCGATGCTATCCATCAATAGTATCAGAATCAATTATCATCTTCGAATGATTTCTATATCTAAATATACATCAATCACTTACTCATAAAGTTTAAATCAAATGCACAAAACAGAAAACAAAAAATCTAATCTAATCAAGGACTACCCTCTAATTCTTACCTAAAGTATTCCTTAGGACTAATCAAGATCCTGCACATGAGTAAGTAGCCCGGTGGTAATCCTTCATAGTTTATCCAAAACAAAAGTAAAGTGCTGAATTGAACCTGATCCCAATCCATCATGGGATAATCATTTTCGACCCATATCCATGATTGCGACTAGGTACATCTATCATAGATAGTGGTCACTCCTACTGCACCACAATGGTTTGATTCCTTATGTATTACTAAAGTCTGTTACTCCGAACCTGTTCCTCTATCAAGTTGCGCAAATGACTGCATTCATTTGTCTTATGCTCTTCCAGCTTATGGAATAGGTAGTATTTTCAAGAATTTCTCTCTTAGTCTGTGGGCACTCTCTTTGCTAGTTTTCTATAGGGAACCTTCTCCATTGTACCCAAGTAGATCCACTCCCGGGTCTCCATTAACTCAACGTAAGTGGAAAACTCCGATTCCCTCTTTTGTCGCTTTGATCCTCTAAAGTCATCATCATCTTTCTGCTTTCCCATATCATTTACATATCTTGCTATGGATAGTCCTCCATCCTCCATAGTGTTAACTTCTGTGCCTTCATTTGCTTCAGCATCCTCCTAACACAGAAACCTATCGGCTTAGCAGTAGAAATCTACAAGGTCCACTAGCGGATCCCTCTCTAAAACAATCTTGAAATTAGTTTTACTAGCAATCCTAGAAACCACATGTTTTCTCCATGCCTTTGCCTTCAACATCGTCATTTCCCTAACCTGTGTTGTAATGAGGAGGGAGTCAGAACAATATATGTCTGGTGAATAAAAATCCCAAGCCTTACTACATTAGTACTTAGGCAGTATAATTCAAATAGGAATATATCTTATGATTTTCTCAAACTGAAATAAAAGGCCTTCCAAATACAAGTCTATAGCTAACTTGCTATCAACCCAATAACTCATATCTATCGTCCAGACTGTCCTATCAACGTAAGAAATAGTACTCAAGTTACTTAATGCCTTTTAATGGGAACTAAGCAGACTCCGATCGTTTAATTCCTTATTTAAGGCAGGTGCAGATCATTTACTACTTATAATCCTAAGGCAGACTTCTCACTAGTAACTATCAAGCTGACATTGAACGGAATCTCTTTAGCCACTTCAGTAGGAATCTCTTTATGCCTAACCCATACTTCTTACATAGAGAAGAGGTGGGCCCTCATACAACAACTTAATACTTTCAATCTATGAAGCAGGTCCATCGTATTATGACCTATAACCATGGTGACGTCTCACATTAGACTATTCGTAGGTACTGGTAGCCAGATTAGCTAGGTAGATCTACCCTATAGAATTTGGGACTAACCTTGCATCATCATAGTTACTTATTATAATTAATTTCGCACATAAGCTCCAAAGTCACGCTACTAATATCCAGAATAGCTAGGCAACATCCTGTCCTTTTAACTGACCTTGCATCCCTATAACTTAGTGATAATATTTATACACCACATATATTATCACACATCTCTCCATTTCCATAATTATGGCCTTATAAGAAATCTTTGTTACTATGCTTTTTAACATTAATTACCTTCTGAAAGGGAATTTAATAAGACTACTTAACACATGTATATGTTGATTACGCTAGTGTATATATATACGCACATGTGCGCCTAGTAATTTCTAAGCATTCGAAATATATCTCCTAAACTAGCATTTAAATGTCAACTCTGTAAACAATTATACAAGTCTTATTTCATATTATCAACTGTTAACCCGCCTTTTGGAAAGGCAGTACACAGGCAGATTTAACCCAACAGACTTCACAATTATCAAGGCCAATGAGTACATAGCGACGATTGTACGGCCCAGAAATCAGGTACAGATGGCTATATGGAGTCGAGATTAAACGGAATTGGTAAATATGTAAGGCAGAATGTTCAAAGTATGGAATACGGTTCAACAGTTGAGAGGGTTCGGCATATTTCGTTCCATAAAGGATGGATCGGCATAGTTGAGTGGCATGGATCAGCACGTGTTGCAGAAGAGGATGGATCAGCATGAGTTGGCTCCTATGGAAGGATCGGTACACTTCAATAGCTTAGCAAATGGAAGCCCAGGGATTGGCATAGCTTGGATCGGCATGACATGATGGAGCACCATGGATCGGCATGGCATGGTAAGGCCCAAGGGGTCGGCATGAGTAAGGATGTATGGATCGGCATGGTTAGTTGGATGAGGGTTAACATACTTCGGCCTATTGAGGAGGGGTCGATAAAAGATGGATCGGCAGGCTATGTCATAAAGGGATCGACAGGCTTTAGTTCAATGGCATGGATTGGTATACTTCGGTAGAAAATGGAGGGATCAACATTGTAGGCTAGAAGGGATCAGCACACTTCGGTTCTAAAATAAGGGATCGGTATGGATGGATGGACAAGAGGTTAGCATAGCCTATGAAAGATGGGTCGGTGTAGCATATGAAGGAAAGGATCGACATAGCATATAGATAGATGGATCGGTATACGTGAGTCCACCAAGGAGGGATCGACATATGACATAAACCAAGTTTATTCTTGCATTCAACATTCAACAGCTTGAGTTCCTTTGATCCAAATGACATGAAACTTGGAGAGCCATTGTATATAAGCATGAAGAAGCCACCATAGGGATCGTTGCCCCAGAATCAACCAATGGAGGGATCGATACCGGTCCCTCTTTATTGGGTTTTGGGCTTAACGACCCCTATGATGGGCCCATGTGAATATGAAGGTCCTGTAGCCAAAGTTTCAGAGAGAGGGGTGGTCATTTTACCCTATAAATAAAGCAGACATGGCTTTAGAAAAGGGATCTTCATTCTGCTTCTCTTCATCTTCTACCTAGGCTAAACTCTATCAGTTTTATTCTTGAATTTCACAGATTTGTAACTGTAATCAGCAGTATAAACTAATAAAAGGAAAATCTTTGGAGTGGACATAAGCCAGAGTTAGCCGAACCACTATAAATCTATGTCTCTATTTACTTTCTTCCTAATTATTTTAATTTTGTTATTCATTTATTTCTCTTCATATTTCTGTGTTTGGATTGGGTGTTAGTTCTTTCATATAATAGGGTGTTGGTGGCCAGTTTTGGCGCCAACATCAGCAGTACCGAAATTTCAATATTCATATCCAAAATTTTAATGAACAGACTTGTATAAAATGAAATTTTAAACTTAATTTATTACATCAAAATAATGGAAATTTTAATAACAAAAATATACAATTTTAATTTTTTTGCTCTATTCAACTCCTTTTTCACATAAAAATAAACAAAAGAATTTCTATTTAATTCTGGGAATAAGCGATGCAAACTACGAATAAAATTCATACTTTACACACAATTCCATAATTAAAATACTTCAATCAAATTCAAAGAAAAAGAATAAGGAGTGGAATAGAAGGTAAAATTATAAAACCGCAAACCTACACAATTTCCATTATTTTTCCATAAACAATTGAGATTCCAATATAGATTGACATTTCGCATTATAGGAGTTTTGAGGGTTTATAATATGATGTCTTTGTAAACTAAAACTCCTCAAGGCATATTTAAACCCAACTTATGCTAATCAATTACTGAAATATAAAAGCTAAGATTTTCACTCACTATATAGCCTTAGCTTCGCCCTCCTTTGGATTTGACATGCCTTTGACAATCTCTTATCAGATATATTCTTTTTGATACATATATACAACAAGAGATTTGTACATATGTTAAATTCGGAAAATTAAAGGTTTGGAGGAGAAGAAGATGGGAAAATGGATAATAAACAAAGATAGATCCAAAGGATTTCTTACCAGAAACCCTAATGGAGTTTTTTGAATATTGAAGAGACGAATAGACAAAGCTTCGCTAATGTTTTCAAAATATTATGTGAATAAAATTGAGGGGTTTAGGGTCTTATTTATAGAATTTGAAACGCACCAGATTCGTCGAATGAAAGTAGGTTTAATAATATAAAATTTTGAACGTTCATTATGTGAAATTTCAAGCCGCCACTTGATAAGGAGCGATCGACCACCTCTATGCCACCGGTCGACCGCTAGCGGCCGGCCGGTAGAGATCAAAGGGTCGAGCTCTACATTTATTTTGAGAAGGGATTGTGCCGTTATTTTATTTATTTTCTTCCTTAATTACACTTTAACGTTAACGTTAGTTTTAACGTTTACTTAACCCCCAAGTCTATCTATTATGAATTTTTGAATTTCAAATTTGGAATTAATTACTTCTTTGAATTTGAATTCTATATAAATTATTATGAATCTGAAAACTTCAAACGTCCATAACTTTTCCGTTTGAGTTTCGTTTTCAACATATTATATATGTAAATTGCTCGAAATTTTGCCACGAATGCAACGGTATAATTTTCGCGGTCAAATTCCAAAATTTGCAAAAAAAAATTATTTTGATCCCTATCTTATTTAATTGAATTTATTTAACTGTTTATTTATGGCTGATTTTATGGGGTACATTCTTTCCCCTTTAGAAAGGATTTCATCCCCGAAATATTTTCTAAGGGGCAAACAATGTAATGTGCATTAAACATCCATATTATACAACAAAGTTATCTATACAACCATCTAATCAATTAAAAGTGCAACGTGATTTTGTGTATAGACAAACTATAAGTGAGCTCAATCCTAGAATGATTGTATGTTCATAACATATAAGTACGTATGCAAACACCATAAACGTGCAAAAAGTGTTCTAAATGAGTGCAAAAGTGATATTAAAGGTGTAGCAACCATCTCCTCCATCCAATCTAGCAACAATAATGCAAAAAAACCTAATTTTGGAGAGGAAATTTTGCCAGTGAAAAGCTTAGGATGAGAAGTCCTCATGCTTTCCATTGGATTTTCTGTTATTATACTTGAACCAATCTAATTTCTTTGTTGCGGAACTTTCTAGTTTCATGCTCCATAATTCTTATGGTGGCATGACTTGTTATTGGCTCTATCTTAGTATCCCTACATATATCTGGCTCTACTACAGTAGATGTGCCATGAAGCATTTCTCAAATGTGAAACGAAAAAAAGGTCATCGACTCCAACCAATTATCTGATAGCTCCACATGATAGCAAGTCTTCCTATTCTTTCTAAAATCGGGATAGGCCTAACAAAATTTTTGGTACCAACTTTCCTAACTTTCCAATTCTCATGACCTTCCTTAGAGGGGAAACTTGGAAAACACCATATCCCCTAATTCTAATCCTATATCTTTCTATGCTTGTTCGCATAGGATTTCTGACGATCTTATGTGGCCTTCATTCGCTGCTTAATCAATTCTATCTTTTTCGTTTTGACACATCAAACGTTTAGTGGCAAATTTTGCCACCTTCTTCTTCCTATCCATCCAATAGAAAATTCTCTTCATATCCATATTCATCTTATCTCTTCCGAGTGAATGGTCATCCTTAAATAGTATTTCTCAACAAGCTAAAATTTATTTTTCCTAAAATCCTGAAAAATTTTAGGGTTGAAGCATTCTTTTATTTTCAGTTACTAGCCTAATTTCCTCATTAACTGGTGTTAATGATGTTGGAGACCTAATACTCCTTGCTAAATTAAGGTGAACATCCTTAGTATGTTATTCACTTAATTATCCATCTTTCTTAATTCTCCTTCTTGGTTTCTAATAAGTGCGGTCCATCTATTACTTCAGTTAATATATCCATCATAATTGATCATTAATGTCAAAGTTGGACCATCTCTATTCAATCCTCATTTAAATTCCTTCAAACTTGTTACCAGTTTCAAAATCCATTTAATATGTCGATCCAATTCCTCCATCATATTAAATTCCTTAATCAGTCCCTGTTTAATTCCTTTTAATTCTCCGTTAATTACAAATTTATTGTTGGTTAAATCTTTAATTAATGTCCACAAATCTTAGTCCTATAATAACTAAAATGAATATCGTTGTAAGTTACGCTGTTTATATATTTCTATTTTTATACGTTACATGCGGTTATACCTGTGTCTATATACTTCTTATTTCTAATCATTAATTTCTAAACTAGAACATTCCTTTCACATTTTAATTTATTAAAGTTATCCTTTTAAAAAGGAATACCGTTATAATTTTCGATAAATTAACCAAAGGGAGATTTTTGCTTCATTTAAAATTACAAAGAAGTATTTCCTTTTCTTTTATTGACATAGACAGTGTAAACTATGAAAAGAATATCCTTATATTACACATCTCTTTCTCGCTTTGGTATATTCCTTATTAATTCAAACGTCGCACCTTTGAACATATTTTGGAATTGAAAATTTTCGGATGTTGCATGCAGACTGCTCCAAATAAAACAAAACATAGAAATTTACATTTCAAGTCAACTAGGCCAATCTAACTTACAACCCAATTATAAATCTGGAATATCTTTACAATTTTACTAATATTCTACAGTTAATTTTTTAGGACCGATTTCCAATTTTCAGATCAGGTCGTACATACTATTCCTATATTATTCATGTCTTAAAACCTTTACAGTACCTTACCTAGATAGTAATCCATATCTATTTGATAAAAAAATTCGATTTAGTTCTCACCATTCTTAAAATAAAATTTTACAATTATAAAGTACCTTATCTGAAACCTTTATTTAAAAAATATTATCTCGGAAACCATTTTTGCCAATTTTCAAAAATTGCATAGTTCCCAAGATGAGCCATGAAATTTTTTCCTTTCTCTAACCAGCTTTTCCTTTTTAAGGACTTCCTATACCAAAGGCTTTCTTCTTTTGAAAGTAGGATTTTTAATCAAAAACATTCAAAAACTCAATCATTATACCGAGTAACCATTCCTTTCAAAATTCTTTTTTTCAAAAACATCTTGTATAACTTTAAACAATAAAAGTGGAGCAGACAAGGATAACTTCTATCCTATTAATTTCTAACTAGATTACCGATCCTGCTTTATATAAATTCTTAATGCTATTTCTATCCAAATCTCCCAATGTTGCCTCTATTTATATTTCTCCTAACCGATTGGCTCCTACTTTAGCTATTATTCTCCGTATTTTCCTTATACGGAAATGTTCCTACTATCCTAGTTATTCTTATCCTTCTATTCTCTTTTCCTTAATATATTTAAGTTCCATTTCCATTTATTCCACTTTTTAGAAAGAACTCTTAAGAAAAAGGACTTCCAAATTTATGAAATAGATGAAAAATCATCAAGTCCAACCGATGTTCTATTTCATGTTTATTTTAAAGATGAAGAATCCCTTTCTCTAAATACTGAAAACTTTTTAACTCAACCAGTTTTAAACTAGAATTTCAAAAATGAAAAACCTTTTTACTGAAAGCCTTTTAATCAAAAACTATTGAATCGACAATTTTTAAATTATGAGTTTCCATATTTCCTTACTTTTTCAAAACAACCTCTCAATAAATCCTTTGAAAACTTATTCAAAACCTTTTTATTAGATTCATTGGATTTAGAAATTGATTCTAATTCTGCTTTCTATTGAATTTTCCTTCTTTCCAATGCAATCTTTAAAAAAAATTATTATCTCCTTATGGTGATTAATGTACACCTTCTTATGGGAACTCGCTCCACTCCTTCTTTACATCTTGCTCCATTCCTTAGCTCCGGTTGTTTACAACACAGAGATTCTTATCTCTAATTCAAGACATTTATTTATTCATTCTAATTTTTCCTATCAAGCCTTCCTTTCCCTTCCATAATTACTCTAATAATCTCTTTAATTGGTCCATATATATCCTCGTTAAATTCTTGTAACTCCCTATTTATTCCACATTTATTGCCTTATTTATCCCTGAAGTTACAATCTTTTTCATTTACATTTTCTATCCTTATTATTTATTAGGCCATTTATGTTAATGTTCTAATTATATCTAATGAGAACATCAACGTGTATTACACTTATACGGTTCACGATTATAAGAAAATCTAGGTCAAACAAGGAATCAAATACCATTCAGCTTCTGGGGTGCTTCCATAAGTTACGCTTATGCTCTTCTTAGTCCACTCCTAATGATACGACCTCCGCCCCATGGGTAATCAAACAGGAGTATAAATTTAACTCTCTTATTATTCCAACTCATAGTCGCTTCGCCCATCCTTTTAGAATATCGACACAACTACATTTATGGTTGGAATTTATAGAGTTAGGCGCATCTTCAAAATAAGTATATATATTTATATATAGTAGAGTTTTTGAAAAATATTTTTCAAAAATAACAGATACGTCACTCATACATATACTTTTCCCCGTCGATCGGGTAACCTAGGCTCTAGTACCAAATGTAACAACCCACTCGAAACGGACCTAAATTCTGACCTACAAAAGGCCCATCGATAATTAGACCCATCTCGAAGCTGGCTGTTGGTTGGTAAAAAACGGTACAGAGCTATTTATCTAAACATTCAGATCTTACGGTAAAAGGATAAAATATAATAACAATAGTACCCATTTTATTCAACTTCAAAATGTTATAAAATACATAACACAGTACATGTCTGTAGTACAACATTTTCAAAATACATCATTATACTTTAATGGGTACATCAGAAAATAACATAAGTAGGTAAATAGATAAACTGCCACAAGTTTTCTCCATGCCTTCACCATCATCATCATCTTTCCTAACCTATGTTGTAATGAGGAGGGAGTCAAAACAACATATATCCAGTGAATAAAAATCTCAAGCCTTACTATATTAGTACTTGGGCAGTATAATTCATATAGGGATATGTCTTACAATTTCTACCTACATCATAAGTCCTTTCAAGTGTAAGCCCAAAGGCTTTTCTCGAACTTAAATCAAAAGGCTTTCCAAATATAAGCCCATAGCTAACTTGCTATCAACTTAATAACCCATATCTATTAGTTAGAATGTCCTATTAATGTAAGATATAGTACTCAAGTCACTTAATACCTTTTAATATGAATTAGAAATACTCCAACCATTTAGTTTCTTATTTAAGGCAGGTCCATGTCATTTACTACCTATAATCCCAAGGTGGACTCCTTACTCGTAACTATCTAGCTAACATTGCACGGAATCTCTTCAGCCATTAATACTTCCTATTAAAGTGGGCCTTCTACTAGGATATCCTCTACCGTGCCTAACCCATAACCCCGACCATTTACTACTTCCTACATAGAGAAGAGGAGGGCCCTCACACAACTACTTAACACCTTCAATCTCTAAAGAAAATCCTTTGTATTATGACTCATAACCACTGTGATGTCTCACATTAGTCCGACTATTCGTAGTAGCCAGATTAGCTGGGCAGATTTACCCTACAGAATTTGGGACTAACCTTGTGTCATCGTAGTTACTTATTATAGAAGATGTCTCACATCAACCCCAATTTCACACTGTTAGTCGTCAAATTAGCAGGACAGACTTCCATGCCCTTTTGACCGACCTCGCGTCCCTATAACTTAGGCATAATCTTTATACACTCTATATATATTATCACACATCTCACCGCTTCCATAATCAAGTCCTTATAAGAAATCTTTCTTATTAGGCCTTTTAACATTAATTACCCTCCTAAGGGGGATTTAATAAGATTAGTTACATATTTAACTACGCATTTATATGTTAATTATGCTAGCGAGTGAGTGAGTGTGTGTGCGCGCGCGCCTAGTAATTTCTAAACGTGCGAAATATACACCTTAAAATAGCATTTAAATGCCAACTCTTTGAACAAGTATACAAGTCTTATTTCATATTATCAACAATACCAAAATTCCAATATTCATGTCCAAAATTTCCAATAAACAAACTTGTATAAAATGAAAAATCTAAACTCAATTTGTTACATCAAAATAATGGAATATTTTGATAATAGAAATATACAATTTCAATTTTTACGCTTTATTCAACTCCTTTTTCACATAAAAATAAAAAAAAGAATTTCTATTTGATTTATGGGAATAAGCGGTGCAAACTATGAATAAAATTCGTACCTTACACATTATTCCTTAATCAAATCCTTTAATCAAATTCAAAGAGAAAGAATAAGGAGTGGAATAGATGGTAAAATTATAAAACTGCAAACCGACAAAATTTCCATTATTTTGCCATAAAGAATCGAGGTTCCAACATAGAATTAATAGTTCGCATTGAACAAATTTTGGGGGTTTATAATATGAGTTTTTGTAAACCAAAACTCCCTAAGGCATATTCAAAACCAAATTATGTTAATCAATTACTAAACTAGAAAAGCTAAGATTTCCACTCACAGTATAGGCTTAGCTTTGCCTTCTTTGGATTTAACATTCCTTTGATAATCTCTTATCAGATCTCTTCTTTTTGATATATATATATACAGCAAGGGATTTGTATATATGTTAAATTCAGAAAATTAAAGGTTTGGAGGAGAAGAATTTGAGAAAAGAATAATAAACAAAGATAGATCCAAAGGATTTCTTACCTGAAACCCCAATGGAGTTTTCTGAATCTTGAAGAGATGAACTGACAGAGATTCGCTAATGTTCCTAAAATATTATGCAAAAAAAATATGGGGTCTAGGGTCTTATT
Organism: Allium fistulosum; assembly: GCA_030737815.1. Classification (NCBI taxonomy): domain Eukaryota; kingdom Viridiplantae; phylum Streptophyta; class Magnoliopsida; order Asparagales; family Amaryllidaceae; genus Allium; species Allium fistulosum. Next base: position 603,420,815 of record CM060903.1, read on the forward strand.
TTTAGAGATTGAATGCATCAGAACTGTCGGATGACGTTCATTGTGTGCAAACCCTAGCCGCCACCTAATAAGGTGCGGTCGACCACCCTTATGCCACTGGTCTACCGCTAGCGGTTGACTGGTAGAGGACAGAGGGTCGACCTCTCTATCTATTTTGGGAATGAATTGTGCCGTTGTTTATTTATATTTTTTCCCTTAATTACACTTTAAAATTAACGTTAATTTGAATGTTTACTTAACCCCTAAGTTTATATACTGTTAATTTTTGAATTTCAGATTTTAGAATTAATTATTTATTTGGATTTGAATTTTATTTAAATTATTTTGAATCCAGAAAATTCAAACATACATAACTTTTCCTTTTTAGTTCCGTTTTCAACGTGTTATATATGAAAATTAATCAGAATTTCACCATGAATGCAATGACATAACTTTCATGGTGAAATTTCAACTTTTGCAAAATTTCTATTTTTATCCTTATCTTATTTAATCTAATTTATTCAACTTATTTCTTTATGGTTGATTTTACAAGGTGTTACAGTCTCACCAGCCCTTTTCTTCACACTTCAAAGCGTCATTACATTCTTTGGTCTTGTTATATGAACTCTGAATGTTTCATAAACATATCCACTAATTCGGTCCACGCGTCGATCGACCCGTTTTCTACCTGACAAAACCAAGTTGGTTATAAATCCATTAAGTAAATGGAAAACACCATCCCATCACTTCCTTCGATGCTCCCAATAGTACCATATGTTGGATATATCTAATCAAGTGAACAGTCGAATCCGTTCTTCCATTACACATCCCCAAAGTTGGTAGTTTAAAATCAGGTGGGTTTTTGATGCATCAGATGTTTGGGTTAAATTTACATCCTCTAAACTCTAATCTTGGGATCCATCTATTAGTACTTGTCTTATCATATTAGCAATCCTGTCGTTATCATTCCATGAAAACCTCAAGGGCTCCATATGCCCTTGTCTTAGATTTTCATACTACCCCTACACATACTTGGTGTTTCTCGTCTTTACCCTTGTGGATGTATGCTCGCATTCTAGCCTCGATTCTCAGGCCTAAGACTATCCCTTGGTAGTGCTTCGTCGCACCCAAGGTTCAGATCAATTACGCCCCCTAATCAAACATATCAGTACTGACATGATGGTGCGGTGGGGGAACAGCTTCAGCTTGCTCTACTCCGACTCCTTATGCATCTGCTTTGCCTTTTGGCCTTTGATTTCGATTTTTAGATACTCTGGCTGTCCTTTACTGGTCCATTCTTCTAAAAAATCTATCAAGGATTTCCCTTTACTGAGCCATCAATCTTGCTTGCAATTTTGTCATCATTCCTTCCACCTTCTCTCCAGTAATATAGATAGTAGGTAGATTTGCACTTCAGGACATCTTCTGGCTGTCTCTTTTTCCTTGTTGGCTTGGTCCAACAATAGCTCTAATAGTAGGCCTTTTCATCTTCTTCAAATAAAATCTTAAATTCTTTTCAGTCAAAGCATCAAAAATGTTGAACCAAAAGATGGCACAACACCCCAAAGTTGATTAGATCTAAATCTTGAGAATATAAAAATGATCAAAACATGAACAAACATGTGATTTTTATTGTGGTTCGGCAAATACTTAAGCCTACATCCACTTAATCATTGTTATTGATAGTATACAATGATTGCAATCAAAATCTGAGCTACCCTCTCGTGGATCTCGGATTTTCCTAGAGTTGTAGGAGAAGAAGATAGAAAGAATCAATGTGACAAAAGTCCTCTTTTAGTTGAAGTCAACTTTCTATTTATAGACAATTCCAAGCATGAATCTTACTATTTAGGTTTTAACATGTCTAAATTACATGATCTGAAATACAACATAAAGAACAGGTCGTCACCCGTAACAATTGAGCAAACCAATCATGTCAGTACCGACATGATTTTGTGCAACCATACTCCATCTTTTTCTTCGTGGCTTACATCCCAAACCTCCAAGTAACTAACTCAAGGACTGAAATCATGTCGGTACCAACACGATTTTGTTGTTCAGAACTTAGTCAAATTTCATGTATTCCTTCCTTTGAATGTTTTTGATGGTTGCCAAATCATGTCAGTTTAAATCATGTTTGTACCAACATGAATCATGTCGGTACCAACATGAATCATGTTGGTACCAACCTAATTTACTTTTCTATTACTTGGCCAAACCTCTGATGTCTTCTACGCTCATTAACTCATTCCTTTATCAATTTGCAGTCCAGTTCATCTATTTGAGTTCGTTCTGTGACTTGTCAAAAATTTGCAAGTAACACATTTATATACATTATATATTATTTTTCAACCTTCAAATAAAAATAAATTAATATAAAAACTGTATTATGTACTTTATATTATTATATAACTTTTATGAATTAGTAGTTTATTTTGGTCAAACATTAAGAGTTAAGTATGAGACTCTCAAGCATGATACTCCATCCTCATTAATATATTGTTTCAAATGAAGGTACTTTATTTACTTGATTAAATTATAGAATAAAATTGCTAACTTCCCAAACAAACGCAGTTACAGTTACAAACTATAAAAAACGTACATTATTAAAGGACTACTATTTTGGATAAGCAAGATATTTTTTCTATTTTCATAAATTGCTATAGGCTGTACCAAAAATTTTTGCTCCCTTTAACAAAAAAATTCCATAGTTGCCCTAATTATTTTGGTGACCCTCCATCGTCTTTTGACTTTCTTTTCAATTGGACCCTATCGAAAATGGTTTTGGGTGAACCACCATAATTTTTCTTTCCAATTTCAATGTGATTTTGATGAAATTTTCTCCGCACAAGGAAAAAATAGTACATCACTTTATTTAGTTCTATTTATCATGTCCTGCTATAACAATTTTTTCGTAGGTGGAGTCCCTCTAAAATTGGCCCAGCTTTATCCAAAAATAAAGTCCTTTTAATAACACATTTATGCAAGGAACTAGCAAAATTAAAAAGGAACGGTATAAACCTTCAAAATACAAATACATTGTCCTCAAATATCAATACGTCATAATACCACCATCTTCAAACATAATCTAATTCCCAAATAGCAAGGAGCTTCATGAAAAAATCTTGGTGGCTATGGCTAAATGAGCAATAAATATCGGGAAGCATCTTAATCCACAAGTAAAGAAGTAAGCACTCAGCTCAGCAAGATAAAGGAGAGGCAGAGTCCCTTTTATCGAACTAGAACGAAGAAACTTCATCTTCTTTATGGTAGCTAATATACATAATGATGATTGTTAGGCTAAGCCTTATACAAATTCAAGCATACAATTGAAAGAGGGTCCTTAGTTCATCATATAATTCAATAGCCATATATGCAAGTTAAGAGATCAAAGAAGTCAAATATGCAAATGGTTCAAAGTATAAGTCTTGATTATAAAGCTTTGATTTCAATTTGACCTAACGACCATGAAATATTCCAATTTAAGTTCTTTCTTACACACCTGAGAAAAATGAAAAATGTGGAAGAAGAGAATCTAGAATTTGGCCCCACTTTAGTAGGGGGTACATGATTATTTACAAAGTCCTGGACCTTTTGGTTTAAGACATGTGTTATTCGGTGCAAATGGATGGTCATGATTTGCTGATGTGGCACATATTCAAATTGACATGTGGCATAGCTTCTCTTCTAAATCATGATGATATGGCACTACTGACTCATCCAAGATGCACTATGAGTGAGTTGGATGCAGGTTTCACGTAAACTAATCATTACACGATAGCTCAATATTATCAACACTTGATAGCTTGTTTTATCAGTATGCGATAGCTCAAAATCACCAACATTCGACTTTATTATCATGCGATAGCAAGTGATTAGCACTACTTGATAGCTTGTTCTATAATTATGTGATAGCTTAATAGTTTTGTCCTTCGATAGTCAATTTAGTCACCATGTGATGGCTTAAGTAAATCATCCTTCGACATCTTACTGAATCATGGTAGCTAAGTAGTATCGTTCCTCTGTAGTTCATTTAATCATAATGCAATAGCTTTGAGATATCACCCCACGGTAGCTCAATTACTCATTAACTTGCAATAGCTCCGAGAACATTAACCTTCGATAAGTAGTTTGATCAACTTACGATAGCTTTAAGACCATCAACCTTTGATGGCTTCTATATTCACCAAGCGATAGCTTTGATAAATCAACCTTCGATGGCTTCTACGTTCACATGCGATACCTTTGATAATTCAAACCTCGATGGCTTCTATATATGATAGCTCTGATAGATCAATCCTTGATGGCTTCTATATATAATAGCTTTGATAAATCAACCCTCGATGGATTTTATATACTATAGCTCTGATAAATCAACCCTATATGGTTTCTATATTCACCATGCGATAGCTCTGATAGATCAACCCTTGACGGCTTCTATATTCACCATGTGAGCTTGAATATCTCATCTTTCAATGGCTTTAGGGGTCACCATTCTACAGCTCATATTGCTCAACTTATGATGGCTTTGGAGATCATCATTTGATGGCTCATGTACTTCAACTTATGATTGCTTTGGAGAAATTATCATGCGATGGCTCATCTTTATCCTTTGATAGCTTTACCCTGTCATCCTTAGATGGCCTATATTTCTTAACTTCTGATAGCTTCATCTTTCATCCTTCAATGACACAATAATATACCTACTCTTAGAAATTTGGGAGTAACACTTTCCCCCTCCCATAAGAAGTTTTATTATGTTTTAGCCTAAGTACATTTTCATTCTTGTTTTGTTGTCGTACTCTTCTATCATTAGGTGCTTGCACTCCTTGTCTTTTAATAACTTTGGTTTATTGAAAAAAGTTCTTATGAACTCAAATGTCATCTTATACAAATATTACATATATATATATATAATCATGAAAGTACGATTTTTGAAAAAAAAAACTTTAAAAGTAAGGAAACCCTCTTGAAATCAATTGAAAATAGTCTTTACCAAAAATAATTACCGTTATCTCAAGATGGAAATTTCCTATATCCTCGAGAAAATTTGCTTTGTTCTTTCTTGATTTAGTTTGATCATTCATTCTTCTTTGGATAATTACCTTTTGAAGAACTTATTTGATCGCTAAAATTTTTGCTATTTTTCTTGTTTGTATGAGTGCTCCAGCTGAAATTAGCGATGAGACCAAAGGTCTGATTGATTACCACTTCTTAGGTGGTTGTTTTGACCAGCCCTTGCAGCAGAATTAAAGGCTTCTTGTTTATCTCCCTTGGATGGGTGCTTTGACCAAGCCTAGCAGTATAATCAGAGGCTTAATTGACCATCACTCTTTGAATGGTTGCTTTTGTCAAGCCTTGTGGTGGGACCATAGGCACTCATCCATCTCCTTGAATGGGTGCTTTGACTTGGTAGGATGGTGAGATCAAAGGTTTAATTGACCATCACTCTTTAGATGGTTGTTTCTGCTAGACCTTACCACGGGACCAAAGGCTTAAACCTCCTCTTCCATATGTGAGGTGTGCTTCTACCTCATACTAATCTCATAAGATTAGGAATCAAGTTAGACATATCACACCTCAATTCGAGGGCAATTATTTAGGGAAAGAAAATGCTTTTTGTAATCCATTTTATCATCCAGTGCTATGAAATATGGTCTTAGGTGCTCAACATTCCATGTTCTTGATATTAAATTCCCATCCAACCAGCTTAATCGATAAGTTCCTAGAGGAAAAACTTCATGAATAACTAGTGGCCCTTCCCAATTTAGTCCTAATAGGCACTCTAGTGGATCCTTAGTGTTAGCCATTACTCTTCTCAGAACTATATCTCCTTTCTTGAACGCTCTTTCTTTTACTTTTGAATTATAATGCTTGGAGAATATTCGTTGGTATTCAGCCATTTGTATGGCAGTTTGGTCATTAATTCGTTAAGCAAATCGGGTGACTCTTTCTTTATTTCTTGATTTGTTTGAAAAGTATAGGTGATTCTTTAACATAAGGGGATTTCAATCTCCATAAGTAACATTGCTTCAAATCCATACATCAAAGTGTACGGAGTACGTCCAGAAGTCGTTCTTGTAGAAGTTATGTATGACCATAAAACAAGAGGAAGTTCTTCTACCCAATTTCCTTTGAATTTTCCTAATCTCTCGCTTAGGATATTCTTGATGGTTTTATTAGCTATCTCTACTGCCCGATTGGATTTTGAGGGAGCTACCGATGAAAGCTTTTGGTTATTCTATTTTTCTCATAGAAATGAGTAAATTCTTCACATTCAAACCAAGTTCCATTGTCAAAGGTAATCTTATTTGGAAGTCCAAATCTAGTGATAATATTTTTGATGATAAACTTCAAAACTTTCCCTATAGTAATGTTTGGTAATGGTTCAGCGTCCACCTACTTGGTGAAGTAGTCAATGCTATTACTATGAACTTTGCTCCTCCTTTTGAGACTGGGAGTAACCCAATCAAGTCAATCCCCCATACATTAAAGTGTTATGGACTAGTGATCGTGGTTAATTTGCTTAGTGGCAATTATGGAATGTTGGAAACTTCTTGACATTTGGTGCATCTTTTAATGTAAGTTAAAGCATTCTCTGTCATGTGGGGATAATAATACCCCGTCTCGTATCTTCTTTGTTAATTTCACCCCACTGGATTGATCCCGACAAAAGCCTTTAGGGGCTTCCCTTAGTAGCTTAGCTCCCATTTCTTGTGCAATATATTTCAGGTAAGGTGTTGAGTACCCTTTTCTATATAATTTTCCATCAACTATGGTTTATGAAAGGGCTTTATACCTTAATTTTCATGATTCATTTCTTTCTTTGGGCAGCATACCTTCTTGCAAATATTTGATTAAGGGCTTCATCTAACTATTAGAATATTGATCCTTATAATTATTCATCCATATTTATCTCCACAATTATCGTCCTCTCTGATATATTCCTCGTCGGATATCGATTTGAAAACTTGAGACTGAGTTAGGACTAAGGGTTCATTACTCAATTCCTCATTTCCTTACTAATATACTAGGATTTTGTGTCCAACGGGGATGGTTTTTACTTCAGCTGTCCCCTTGGTATTTGATGTGTAGAAATTAATCTTCTTGAGTGTCTCCCTTGGTATTTGATTTATAGAGAAGTCTTCAAACTGAATCAGTATTTCATGAATTTTCTTTACATACTGAGCTAACCGAACATCCAATGTTTGGAATGTCTTATTTAATTAGTTAACCACCAATTGCCAATCACTAAAAATATCAATTTTTGGAATCGTTAGTAGTTGGGCAATGGTTAATCCCACTATCATGGACTCGTACTCGGCTATGTTATTAATTGCAAAAAATCCTAACTTCATTGTGTAATGTAGCTTAAGCCCGTCAGGGGTAATCATTACATAACTTGCCCAAATCCTTCCTCATTTGATGCTCCGTCCACATATACTTGCCATTTTGTTTCAAGCTTCCTTTCCTTTTCCAGTTGCTCCTCAATAAATCCTATACATTCTATTACAAAATCAGCCAGAGTTTGTGCTTTGATCGATACTCATGGAAAATACTCGATATCAAATTGACTTATCTCCATCCTCCACTTTTATTATTCTTCCTGATATTTTAGGTTTGCTAAGGATCGCCTTAGTGCATAATTGGTTAGAACCTTGATCGGATGCGTTTGAAAATATGAACTTAAATTTCATGCCAATAATAGTATCCAATAGGCCAATTTCTATATAACTGGATATCTTATCTTAGCATCTTTTAGTTTCCTACTTATGTAATGTACCGGGAAATGGATTTCGCCTTCTTACTTGATCAAAACTGAACTGGTTGCATACTTGGATACTGCCATAAACAAGAACAAATCTTCTCCTTCCACTAAGCTAGAAAGTATCGATAGCTTTTCCAAATGGTCCTTTAACTCTTGGAAGCCTTTTGGCATTCCTCTGTCCATTCAATGGTCTTTCGCTTTTTAATCACATCAAAGAAAGGAATACATTTATTAGTAGCTTTGGATATGAATCGATTAAGTATTGCAAATCTTCCATTTAATCCCATTACATCCGTACTCATTTTTGGTTCTGCCATATCTCGGATTGACTTAATTTGATTAAGGTTAGCTTTTATTCCTCGCGCACTTATGATGTATCCCAAGAATTTTCCAGATTGAATTTCAAATAAGCACTTTTGTGGATTCAATTTCATTATTTTCTCAATATTCCGAATATTTTGTTCAAGTCCCCCACATGGTCGTTCACATTTTTAGATTTTACTAGCATATCATCCATATAGACCTCCAGGTTCCTTCCAATTTGGTCTTGGTACATTCTATTCACCAATCTCTAGTATGTAGCTCCTGCATTTTTCAATCCAAATGGCATTACCTCGCAGCAATATATTCCCCAATCGGTCAGAAAATTGATCTTTTCTTCATCACGGTTGAATATGGAAATCTAATTATACCCTAAATATGCATCCATGAAGGACAACAATTTATGAGCTCCCGTGGCATCTACTAACTGATCTATTCTTGGAAGAGAGTAATAATAATTGGGGCATGCCTTGTTCAAATCCGTATAATCAATGCATATTCTCCATTTTTCATTATACTTCCTAACTAAAACTGGATTTGCTAGTCATTTTGGATAAAACACCTCCTTAATGAACCCATTTTCAAATAAATTCTTTACTTCTTCTTGTAAAGCCATAGTGCGAACTTTTTCCAACTACCTCTTCTTTTGCCTTATTAGGGTAAATTTTGGACCAATATTAAGCGAAAGATACATTATCGTTGAGTCAGTTCCTTTCATATTAGCATGGGTCCATGCAAAGACATCTTTGTTTTATTGTAGGAATAAGACCAACTTTACTTTCCTGCTTCAATCCATTTTCTTCCCCACTTTTACTCTTTTTGTTGAATCTCAGGAATCTAAGCTCGCTTCTTCTAAGTCCTCTATAGATTGTACGTTCTCCCGCCCATCTCTAAAATCTATATCTGGCACCATTTTTTCTAAAGTCTCGCTTTTATCTTGATTGACTTTAACTCCACATATTTTCTCTTCTTTCTTTTTATCTTGATTCTTTAACTCGTTACATGAGCCATTTCTAATGGAAAGTTCTATCTAATTGCCTTAGATATCAGTTCTTGAGGACTAATATGCAAGGGTTTGAAAGTTTTAGTTTGTTTGTATTTATTTAACATGGGCTTGTAATAAGATTCTCCTCCTTTATTATATTGTTTAAGCATGGCGAAATACATTTCATGTGAAATAAATTATTCTCCATGGATGGTTCCCCATCCAGTTTTACATAAGAATTTCATCAGTAAATGTTTTAGGGAGTGAAGGCCAAGCATAGGTCACCCATAGAATGCATTATAATATGATGATTGATTCATCATTATGAATAAAGTTTCAAACATCCTTGAGCAGGGTAGGATTCCAACTTGGGCAAACAGCTTTATTTGATCGATTGGAGTTGAACCTTTGTTGTTGAATCTAAAATTTGGTTCCAAACTTGGCTCGAGTTTTTCTTTTGGAATTCCCATCTGGTCGAAGGCACTTTTTACAATGACATTCACATCACTGCCCGTATCAACTAAGATTATTAAGACAAGCGAGAGTCCAATTTGGGCGGTTATATAAGCGGGTCATTATGAAGGTGCCTCACTCCCTCGGTTCCCTTGGCGTTATTACTAAGCCTGGAATTTTTGCAGAACCTTGAAAGATTTTAGTGGTGGCTCTTCACTTATTGAGTATATACCTTCCTTTGCTTCCTTTATATATTAGCTCCTTGCCCTTTTACTCATGCTTGCGATAAGTGATCCTCCATGGATCACATCAATATGTTTAATTGGCTATAATTGTTCCAAAAGGAGCTCGCCTTCAAGTTATTAGTATTGTTAGATAGTGGTTCTAACCACGACAAGGTTTTTAGTCAGTCTTAACAAACTCTTTGAATGCTCTTTTTCTAATCATATTTTGAATGGTCCCATCTAAAACTCTACACTCATCGGTCTTATGTCCATTTACTTTATGAATAGCACAATGGTCCCCACCATTGTTCGGCTTAGGATTTTTTCTTGACTTGAATATGGTAGGACAATCAAGTTCATCTTCAGTAACAACATATATATAGGAGATAGGCTAGTTTAGCTCAACGGAGTTGGTCTTAGTTAATTTATCCCATCTTCCTTTTTTTTAGAACTATAAAGTTCCTACTTTCTCTTTGGATTCTCTTTTTATAGAAGTCTTGGTTATTTGAACAAATTTGTTTGGTTAAAAATGAAAATCTTATAGATCATTGCATACATGGATAATAGCTTTATCCAAAATGGAGTGTTCTCAATCATACTAGATTTTACCGCCATTAACTTTTCATGGTCGGTTACTCTTCTACTTTATTTACTTCAGCATTGAATCGTTTCAAGTAATCCCTCAATAATTCACCTAGCTTTTACTTTTTATTGGCTAATATGCTTGCATAGATAGTTGGTTCTTTCGAAGTGCAGAATTATGCTGAAAATTCGTAAAAGAATTATCTGCACGTGTAAATTGTCCTTTCTTGGTAGCGCCAATATCACTTTGCTGCCGCTCCAAGAAGGTGGTTGGAAATAATCTGCACCTAACCGACCCTAAGGCATCACATAGGTCCATCTGACTTTCGAAGGATCTTAGATTTTTATCTGTATCAGTTGTGCCATCGTACCTGATTGATGGAATATTGATATAATATGGTAGTGGGATTACCATGCTTCCCTGAAGTTTTTACTGACTCTTGGATCCATTGTCCTCTTCCCCTTCAATTATGTTATGTCCATTTGCATCTTATAAGTTATTATCTAATCTTTTGACCAGGCAATATATGTTATCCCGCCTTTTGGCAAGGCCAGGACACCAAGGAGTTGATTGGATTCCAAATATCGCTTGTCATGGACATCGCTGAATTTTTTCCGAGTCCGGATCAAGCTACAATTGGTAAGACATGACTAGGAAAGCAAGGTGAACCAACGTTCCAAGTTTCAAGTCAATCCGAGTTCATATGCTCAAGTTATGATGGATACAAGATTGGAGGGAAAAGCATGTTTTCATATCCATCGATGATATTCATTTCGTATCGATCGGTTTCATGTCCATCGATAGTTAGTGCAACTCGCATCGATTGGCCAAGTGTTTGTTTCGTATCCATCCAGCCCGTGTCCATCATCTGCTTCGCATCGGCACGATTCCACAATTTCGTATCGATCGAGTTGGCAATATTTCATACCCATCGAGTTCGTATCGATCAGGTTCGTGTCCCTCAACAGATGATGTACCTCACAGCCATCAGTTAATGTCTACTTCGTATCCATCGAGGCACTACTCTTCGTATCCATCAGAAAACCTTACTTCGAATCCAGTGACTTATTCGTATCTAACGAGTCAACCAACTAGGGTGACTTGTCGTCCATCGAAGTAAACAAGGCGAGATATATGGAGTCGAAGCGGTCAATACGGAATGAAGGCCGGATCGAAGCGAAGCGCGCGCGCCACATCATCTTGAAAACACGTGCAGTCATCAACACAAAGTGATGGAGTCGAAGCCATGGAGACGAACCAAGCAGCCTTCGAGAAATCTCAGTTCGTATCGACCATATCTCGTGATCCACTGATCCAAATCCAATGATATTTTCAGGGAATCTTGCATACGCACTAGATGATGTCCCTGCCAAATTTCAGCTCAATTGGACATCATCTTGATCGATACGAAATGGATTCGTATCGATCGTAGATCGAGGCGAAACTTTCTGGAAATGGTCGTGTGGGCCCCCTCACGTGCCAGGCCAAGTCTCCCGAAGTTTGAACAAGATCTGAGCCTCCTACGCCTATAAATAAGGCCCCAGAGCATACAGAAAAATGATCTTTTTTTATTCTGAAGCATCCAGACTCTGCCGGATCAAGACTTGCATCATACCTCTGCTGTCAATTTCGAATTCTAATCTGTAATCTGCTGTTGTTTGCTGTAATCGTTTGTAATCATTGAAAGAGAATCAATAAAATCATCAAAACTTCATAGTGGATGTAGGCAATACGCCAAACCACTCTAAATCGCTTGTCTTTGCATTTTATATTTCTGTTTGTTGGAGTTTTTGTTAGATAATCTCTGTTTTATATTTATATTCTTTATTTTATCTCTTCAAAAAACTTCCGAAGAGTGTTGTGCCCATTTTTAGTACAAACAATATATAGATAGATTGAACGATTCGAACTTGGGAGTTATCAAGGCAGGCAGCCCAGAGAGATAGCCCCAAAGCCCATAAATCAAGTGCAATCAGAGCTAAGGGATGAAGACCAAACCTCCAAAAGAATTCAAGGCCAAAAATCCAAAATGTATTGGATCGGTACCCATCCAACATCATGGATTGGTACCAAAACCACAATCTTCGTGCGATCCAACTCTACTTCCTTCTATCTACTCTACTTGACGCAAGAACCTATTACAAGTGCTATTTCATTGATTCCATGCAATTCTCTATCAATTTCCATAAGCACTCAAAGTCAGCAACTCCATTCTTCTATCGATCCATCATTTGGACTAGGAAACAAGCTAATAATGATGCAAACAAATTTGGAATCATGAAGCTAACCATGAATCGAGCCAGGATAAGAAGTTCAAAGTCATCCATATGAAGAACATATGGATCGATACTGATCCAAGACCATGGATCAGTAACGACCCGTGATTATTGATGAGGTGTGCATTTAATTTCTTGAAGAAGCGGTCGATGGCATGGAAAACAATATGGAGATTATGAGGGCGAGATTTTAGGTTTCATACAGTTATAAATAGGATGGAAGAGCTCATTTTTAAGGATCTTTTTTGGCTCTCTTGCACGCTAGCTCTAATCTCTTGTAATAATCTACGGATTTATATCGATCCATAAGAACTTTTACTTGCAAGCAGCAATCAAAGTAGTAAAATCACTAAGTGGACGTAAGCCAAGATTTGCCAAACCACTATAAAACGTTGCGTGTTCTTTCTTACTCTTTTTAATTTACTTTCATCGCTCTTTATTCTTTACACAATCTATTGGGTGTTTGTGCCATTTTTGTTTCAAATATTTTGGTGCTTTCACTGAGAAAGAGATATTCTCAGGCTACTTAGATTCCTTAGATCTGAGAGATAGATCCAATCTTCCAACTTACCGTTCTACTATTCACATTTTCAACAATCTACAGGAAGTTATTTGCCATGGCCCCAAGGAAAGACCATTCTACAAACGTTAGAGCTACTAATGACACTAAAAACTAGAATATTCAGCATGTGGATGAAGTTGCCCTACCAAATTAGCTAGAGATCTAGAATCCAACTATTGTCATGACCAATATGGAGATGGATCATAAGTTGAAGCAAATGGAGGATAGGCTCCAGGAGAATTGCGATGAGATGACCAACAGATGCAGGAGAGTTTAAGACTGCTGAATGAGCTAACGCAGAACCTCCATAGAAGGAGAGGAAGAGACTTAACATCTTTTGATTCAAACTCTGATATTTCCTCATCATTCGAGCAAAGACAGAGGAATAGGAAGCCGAAAATGGCTCAAAACACTATCGGGACTTCATATCAGGAATAGAGACAAATCCATGGGAAGACTTTATGGATCACTACCGATCCAATAGTACGGATCGATAATGATCCAACAAATCTTGGATTCAGAGCTTGCCCTCTTGATGGTGGAGTGAATTTGACCTCTGGTCGTGTTGTAGATGATCAGAATCTTGAACATCAAACAACTGCTAATGATTCAACGCATAGGAATCAAATAGGGGAGACTATTGGACGAACGGATCTCCTAGAGTCTGGAGAGCCCAGGTATCGAGGTTCTACCCAAGAGCGTTCGTCGGGCCTAACACTCAGAACGGATCCCGATTACTGCCGTTCAACTGAACTTGTAGAACCGCGGTACTTGGTTGAGATGGCCAGAAAATTTGTGAATGAAAACCAATTTAGAAGTAATGATGAGTGGCGTATTTCTCCGAGTCAGGACCTATTTACTAAGAACATTATGAGTGCGAAGTATCCACGGAGGTTTGTAATGCCAATGATGTCATTGTATGGTGGAAAAACATATCCAAAGTAGCACTTGATGAAATACGAATGGCATATGGACTCTACTAAAGCATCTGATGCCATGAGATATTGTTGCTTCCTAATCTTCCTAGATGGAGTTGCGATGATGTGGTTCACCCAGCTCCTACTGAGGTCCATATCGCCTTTTGTTGAGTTGATACGAAGGTTTCTAGAGCAATTCCATATACACACTTCACGCCCAAAGGACGTGATGTCGCTATCAGACCTCTTCCAGGGTGCCGGAGAGTCATTAAAGGATTTCTTGAATAGGTTCCATACAGTTGTGATGGAAGTTATGAATGATATGGATGACATAATATTAATGGCACTGATTAGAGGGATTATTTCCAAAATTGATTTTAGGAGATGGTTGGAAATGAAACCCCGTCAATGATGGATATTTTTTATAGGAAGGCTAATCTTTTCTTGCCCTTAGAAGAGGCGTGCACTCGATGTTGAAGGGATGATACTAGGCCTTTAGCTGAAGTGATACAGAGTAATATCGTTGTAAAACAGTTATGAGGGAGTTCTGGAAATGTGGCTGTGAATGTTGGCAATAATAATGATGGTCAGAAACAAAGTTATAATGAGGCCAGGAAGCAAAAGTCGGATAATAGAAATCATCCCAGGATTCCTAAGTATGACAGCTATACTTAATTGAATAACTCAATAGAGAATATCTACCGGGCTATTCAAGCAATTGAGCAATACAAGAAGTCGGCTCCGAGAGAGGCGACTGAGAAGGAGAGAAAATTTGGTAAGTTTTGCAGGTTCCACGAGACACACGGTAATAATGCCAATGAATGTAGACATTTGCATAATATGATCGAGAAGTTGATCTGTAAAAAAAGTTATAGCAATTTGTGAAAGCCTCCTAGGATGGTGGGCAAGAAAATTCCAATCCTCTTGGGTCGACATCCTAAAAGGGGCAAACTGGACCTAGTGGTGAAAGCCTAAGCGGACTGAAAAATGTTTGGTGATAGTTGCAATCGTCGGTGGATCACATCCAGTTGACAAGAGCTGGAACGAGATCGATCGATACGTTGGTGCTTTAAAACATGTAGAGAATGAAAGCTGCTTTACCATATAGGACGGGCTCTGGCAAAATAATTCAGAACTATGACGGATGACATTGTTTTCCAGAACAGAGATGTTGATGGGGTTGAATCCCCAACGATTGACCCGCTCATGATTACGATCATGATTGGCCCTATGGTTGTATGAAAAGTGATGGTTGACTATTGGAGTTCGGTCAACATTTATTTAAGAAAGCCTACAACCAGATGCTTCTAGAGGGCAAGGATTTAAAATCATGTAAATCTGGAATCCATGCATTTAACGGGATGGCAACGGAGCCAGTAGGATATTTGGAATCATCTATGGTGCTTGGTGAGGACGACCGCAAGTAGGTGTGGGTCATGCCTTTAGTGGTATTGGATATTTACTCTACTTACAATGCACTTTTGGACTGATCGGCCCTAGCTGAATTTAGAGTGGCTCTAGCTCGTAGTTTGATTATGAAATTTCCTATAGAGAATGGTTTGGGAATAGTACAAGGAAATTAGGGGCTTGGCAGCAAGTGTCATGTCATTGAGCAAAAGAAGGCAAGGCGAAAAGAAAAAGGAAAAGGAAAAGGTATAGATGGGACTCTCTGTATCAAGGCTTTGGATGCATAGCAACCACTGCTTGAGCCCTGCCTCGGGCAGCACGGCCAGTTCCATAAGGATATAGATCTACGAAAGAGCTACTGGATGTAAGGGCCACTCCAACCGAGTTGACGATCAATATTTCGGTCAGATAGGATTTTCCTATGCAAATCCTGAAGGTCGGATCACAGCTCGGCACGAGGTTGTTGAAGGAGTTGATTAGTTTCCTTCGGGTGAACCTGGATGTATTTGCCTGGACACACTCTGACATGTGTGTGATCTCGCTAGAGATAGTGAGCCATGCATTAAATGTATACCCCACATGCATTCCAATGAAATAGAAGTGTCGTAGTCTGGGTCCGCAGAGATCCGTTGCACTCAAAGAAGAGGTAGATAAGATGAAGGACAATGGCTTCATCCGCAATGCCTTATACCTGGAATGGGTATCTAATCCGGTCTTGGTGAAGAAAGCTAACAGAAAATGGAGGGCATGCATCAACTATTTTGACTTGAAGAAGGTATGCTCGAAGGACAGCTTCCGGCTTCCAAGGATTGATCAGTTGGTGGACTCAACAGCCGTACATGAACTGCTTTCATTCATTGATGCATACTTTGGATACAATTAGATTCCAATGCATGTCTCGGACAAGGAACATACTAGTTTTACAATTGACCTAGGACTATATTGCTATCTAGTCATGCCATTTGGACTAAAGAATGCTAGAGCGACTTACCAATGGCTGGTAAACAAAATTTTCAAAGATCAGATTAGGCGTAATGGAAGCCTATGTGGATGACATGCTCATGAAGTCATGACATTCGAGAAACCACATTGACGATTTGCCAGAGATGTTCGGCGTTCTCGGAAAATACGGGATGAAACTCAACCCTTTGAAATGCTCGTTAGGTGTTACATCAGGGAAATTCTTAGACTTCATTGTGAACTCCCATGGGATTGAAGCCAATACTGAAAAGATTGAGGCATTGAGAAACATTGAGGGCCCGAAAATGATCACGGAGGTTCAGAGTTTGAACGGGAAGGTCACCACCCTGAGTCGACTCATCTCCAAAGCAAAAGACAAATTCATCCCATTCTTTGATGTGATAAAGAATGGAAAAAGGAATTTTGTTTGGATGTAGGAGTGTAAAGATGAATTTCAGGCTCTGTTGGATCACTTGGAGAGACCCCCCCCCATTCTTTCAAAGTAGGTGGATAATGAGGACTTGTTTATATATCTGGTAGTGTCGGTGCATACCTTGAGTGCCACACTCATAAGTGTGGAATCCCGCATCTAACGATTAGTCTACTACTTCAGTAAGTGATTGACAGAGGCACAAAGAAATTACCCAAGGCTAGAGAAGCTTGTGTACAGCCTGTTGATTGCTTCAAGGGAGCTCCACCCCTATTTTCAGGCTCATCCGATCAAAGTTCTCATCGACCAGCCTTTCCGATAAGTCTTGCGGTGACCTAAGACATCTGGAAGGCTAATGAAATGGAACATTAAGCTGAGCCAAACGATATAAATTATCACCCTCGGAGAGCTATCTAGGATCAAGGATTGGCGGACTTCATAGCTGAGTACACTACGGGAGACGTTACTCTAGAGAGCGGTGTTGAGCAAAATGCTAGGTGGAAGATGTACGTAGATGGTGCATTAAATGAACTTTGTCATGGTGCTGGAGTTGTACTTATCACTTCCAAGGAACATTCGATTTGTTATGCCTTGAGACTCGATTTTAACAAACAACGAAGCGGAGTATGAAGCACTGATTGCGGGATTCAAAATTGCTAAGGAACTAAGAGTTACAACTTTGCATGTTTTCTGTGATTCCCAGCAAGTGGTATGTCAAGTAAGGAAAGAGTTACAGGTAAAAGGAGCGAAGCTCGCTCCTTATCTAAACCATGATCTTGAGCTACTTAATGATATCGAATATTACACAATAACGCATATTCTTAGAGAGGAAAAAGCAAAAGGCAACTCACTGGCTATGTTGGTCAGTTCCAGAGATGCGCAGCTCATGGGCTTGGTTCTGGTGGAGGTATTGTCGGCTCCGAGCATTGAACATATGGATTCCGATTGGATCTTAGAGGTAGAGTATGAGATGGAATTATGGATGACTCCAATAAAGAATTATTTAATAAGGAGAATCCTTTCGAACAGAAAGAACAAGCGATGGAAGCCCCTTTTGCCAAGCTTCGAGATATATTTTTTAGTAAGGACTACTTTATAGGAAAGGATTCTCTGTCCTAATGTTACAGTGTGTGACCAATGATGAAGCCAAATAAGTTCTGAGAGAAGTTCATGAAGGGGCCCGTGGCGAACACACTGGGGGGCAAACACTGACAAAGAAGATACTCTATTATGGGTACTTCTGGCCAACTGTCAACCAAGATGTAGTTGATTACACTAGAATGTGTGACAAGTGCCAGATATTTGCTAAGATTCCAAGAGGCTCGTCGATGGAAATTGCTCAAATAGTCAGTCTTTGGTCTTTTACAGTTTGGGAAATCGATATTATTGGTGTGTTGCTGATATCTAAAGGTAGCACGAAGTACACCATCGTCGCCATGATTACTTCACTAAATGGGTTGAGGCAGAGACACTAAACTCAATTATCACAAAGAAATTAATCAACTTCATGGTCCGAAATATCATTTATCATTCGGGAGTTCCATAACCAATTATGACTAATAACACGACCCAATTCGACAGCATCGAGTTTAAAGATTTCCACCCCCGACACTGCATAGAGAAGAGATTTGCTATGGTGATCCACTCCCAGGTGAATGGACAAATTGAAGTAGTGAACAAGATTATCAAGTCCATTCTTAAAAAGCGATTGGAAAAGGCTAAAGGTAAGTGGGTTGATGAATTTCCATTGACACTTTGGACTTATCGAATGACCTAGAAGTCAGCGACTAGCCACTCTCCATTCGTCCTAACCTGCGAATCAAAGGCTATGATTCCGGTTGAACTGGAAGTACCTTCTTATCGAGCGACTCACTACAATCCAGGGACAAATGAGCGACTCTTACTGGAGTTGATTGATATGCTCGATGAGAAGCGTGATGAAGCTGATTTGAGAGTAGCTGCACACCGGAGCAGGGTCGCCCGATACTACAATGCCAAGATCAAGAATTGGACCTTTGAAATTAGCGACCTGGTTCTCAAACGAATCTTCCCAAGCTCTTGGAACTTGGGCCCGAGCTGGGAAGGTCTGTACGCAATTGAACAAAAGCTTGGATACGGCAATTTCAAGTTAGCAATGGTTAACGGGATCTCACTTCAAAGGGCATGGAATAGCGAACACTTGCGATGCTATTTCACACAAAAATAAATTTGTACATAATTGATCGAAGCCATGTAATAAGGCAGAAACTATAATTCTATGATTCTATCTTTACTTAGCTTAAGAGTTGTGAAACATGACCAACTCGAATGAATATGCATGTGTATAATGTAGGTATGCATGTACCTGGAGATAGGTGCTAACCAAACTTCTACAGTCCATGATCGGACCCATGAAGTTCCACCACTCTAGGCATCCAGAGAAGAATGCAAACTAACTCTTGCCCTTGATGTAGGGGTCGGAGTATAAACCAAAATGGACGTGGCCTGATCGTCCATCCACTAACTCTTTCCTTTGATGTAGGGGTAGGAGTATAAACCAAAAAGTACATAACTTGACCATTCGTCAGCTAATTCTTATCCTTGGTGTGCGTGCATGACTATAAACTAAAAAGGACCTGATCCGACCATCCATCCACTAACTCTTGTCCTTGAAGTGGGGGTAAGTGTATAAATCAAAACGAACGTAACTTGACCGTCCATACATTAATCGTTTCCCTTAAAGTGGGGGTAGGAGTATAAACATTCAAAAGATGAACGAGACTGTTCACCTTTATAGCTCATACCCATAGTTTGGCAGAGCATTAGCAACTTGCCTCGAGTAGACAAAACAAAAAATCCATACCCGGTATAAGGTGGTTCTTACTATAAACTTTGATAGATGCCTGAAGTTAGGTGCGATCGAAAGTAAACATCGTGCATGAGAATGTCCAAACTACCACCTTATGTAGTTAGCTCAAATTAGCGCCTGGAGTTTGGCACGGTCAAAGATCACTATCTTGGAAAAGGATACTCGAGTCACTATCCTAAGTGGTTAACCTCGAATAGTGCTCGAAGTTAGGCGTGGTCCAAAACAAGAGCATTCAAACATTGCCCGAAGTGGGCACGACAAACGGTTTATACCCGTAGTTAGGCGAGATCTCATTCGAACCTTGATCGATGCTCGGAGGCAGGCACAATCGCACTTAAAGTTTCTTTAAAAGGAATGCTTAAATCACCTTTCTAGGTGATCGAAGTCTAATCGGATTCCAGAATTCAATACGGTTACATATGAATGCCCAGAGATCGGCACTTCAATGGTCGCTTTACCTTCACAAGAACGACAAAGGGCCGATAAATCATGGAACAAGCTGATGACTTAGTCCAACAAAAATCATGAAAAGGAATGGATCGTGAGTACATCAAATTGAAAGCGCATTTCTTAAATACTGAGACAAATTTGCATAGAGATCGGATGAAACAAAAGTCTTTGTCATTCATATTCAAAATAGAACTAGTAAAGAAAAGTGCAAGTCTTATTTACACCTAAGATGAAAGGAAAAGCAGGGGCTGAACCTGCACAAAGCCAACCAAAAACCAAAATAGGCTCCTACAACTTGCTCCTAGGCCGTAGCTGTGCCCTTGGATAATCGTTACCGAGTCACTCTAAGTTGTGGAACTTAAGCACATTGGCATTGTACTTGATGATCATCAATTCGAAGGTTGAAGAACTTCAATGGTGGAATTTAAATCAGTTTCCAAGGCCAAGTCATTCATTATGAGAGCAAGCTTAGACCGGTAGCAAGGCAAAAGTGAAGAGGAAGGGTGAAGGATTGGGTTTTATAACCCAGAAGCCTAATTTCTAAGGCAGCAAAATTGGAAGACTTTTCTCAAGTCTTGGATTGGCATGAAGTCTTAATATTAAAACAAAAATTATAAATGATGGTGATGACCATTCATGTGTACATGCATATATGTGAGCCTATAACTATGGAGCCCCTAGAGAACGTGCATGTATATACGTATGCATAATTATATTCAATGCCCACTGACTGGGGTCAAAGGGAATCAAATTCAAACCTGGAAAGTCCATGAGAGGAACTAGTCGAAAATTACTGAGCTTGGAATAATAAATCGTGAGAGTGTGTTCTCGTTTTATAATGCCAGATGCTGGTAAAATGTTGTGGTGAATAGCTATAGACATAACTCTTCACAGAAACGACCCGTAAAATGGATAATGACCATTCAAAGCATAGAGTGGAATTCTTTACAGCAATCCTGACTTGTCACGATTCAAAGCACATCATATTTAAAACAAGATGCATTTTAAGGGGCTAGTATTATCCAGCCTTTTGACCAGGCAATATTTAGATAGATTGGATGATTCGAACTTAGGACTTATCAAGGCAGACATCCTGAAGAGATAGCCCCAGAGCCCAAAAATCAAATGCAATCAGAGCCAAGGGATGAAGACCAAACCCCCAAATGAATTCAAGCCCAAAAATCCAAAATGTACTAGATCGGTACCCATCAGCATCTTGGATCGGTACCGAACCACCAATATTCATACGATCTGAATCTACTTCCTTCTATTCACTATACATGATACCAAAAGCCTATTTCAATTGCATATCATTGATTCTGTAACAACCCAGAATTTCTGTCATTTGAAATTCAGATATTTAATTGATTTTAAATATTAACAAGTGAGATTTTTAAGTCGAATAAATTTAATTTCGAATATCTAGATTTAATTGGATAATTAAATCGACAATTTAATATTTGAAAATTCCAGAAATAATTGATAATTGGGTTTAATGTGTATAAAAATGATTTATAAAGTTATATTAAATCAAATTGGAGTTAGAATGATGTTATAGAACTTTTAAAATTGAATTAAAAGTTAAATTGTAGAAATTGAATATTTTAATATTTAATTGACGACTAAAAATAGTCATTTTTCAAACAGTCTCGGATTTCGACGAAACCAGTTTCATCGGATCTGTAATGTTAAATTATTGTAAGATTTCAAAATTTCATGTCAATCAGACTTTCGGTTTGTCCGGGGCGAGCCAAAACGCATCATATATGCGTCTGGATCATATTTGTGCAGGGCCATAGATAAATACTAGTAAAGTAAGATTCCAATTAAGATAAGATTCTTATTGTCTCCAAATAGCTAGTTTGAAAAGTAGTCAACACTTTATGGTTGAGAGTCAATTATTCTAGTATCAAATATCTTACGAATCAATTCGTCTCACGATTTTGTATAAATAACACTAAATTGTTCGGGAGAGAAATCTCATAGAAATCGTTTTAATTTAAATTTGATCGTTTATTTCCGTAACTCGCACATATGACCGAATTAGTTTCCGAAACATATTCCATTGTGTTCGGAATGTGGGTAAAACCTTATGAATGCCTGGTGGCATGCGTTGTTTGGAGATCATTTGAAAGAGTTGTTTTAAAGTGAATTTAATATTAAAATAATATTTTTAAACGTATATATTCACACAATACAGCCGAAACCCTACAAGCAAGTAGCAGCCTCCGTTCTTTTTATCAATGGCCGATACTGGGTGTCCTTCTTCCTCGTTTTCCTCCATATCCTCAAGCTAATTTCAAAAACTTTATTCTGCAAAATCAAAGAGCATTCCGAACACGACATTTTGTACGGTGGCGATCGAAGATTGTTGAGGGGATTGACGGAAATCTCGCGCGAATGGGGCCACGTTCAAGTTCGATTTTCGAGATAAGGGGGCCGGCGAGTTCGCCGAGGCTTGGGTCGTGGGTAGGGCAGGCGAAGGCCGTTTGAATGGGGGCCTTTGATCGGCGTATCGATGAGCATTGGTGGAGCGGTGATTAGGGTTGGGATGGCGGCTATTGGGTTCGATCAGCCTGCTATTCACGTGAGGGAGAACGAGATCTACGACCTTGGTTCGAAGTGCAGAAGTAACGGCCTCGATCTGATTTTGACGAAGCAAGGAGCGCCGGAATCGCAGCGACGAGCAGTTCGCCGTAGTGCAGATCTGGCATTGTTTTGAGCAAGTGAAATTTTTGCGTTAAATCGAACGAGCTCGATTTAATGTGAAATTTAAGCGTTCGACGTTCCGAAATTCAAGGTGAGAACTTCTCACTCAATCGAATTATGTTTCGATTTAAATTTTAAATAGTTAAATTTAAAATTACTTAATTGTGTGAATTGAATGATGGTTGTTATTTATTGGATTGAAATAGACCCTATACATCGCATATTAAGCGGAGGTTATTATATCAAAAATATATACCGCGATAATTCCACCGTGAAGTGGAATTGGTATTATATATGTATTTGGAGTTGATTTCCCGCATTATATAGCGGATGAGACCATATTGTGCCGCATAATAGCGGATAATATTTTATAAATCCCATATACCGCGATATTCCACCTTGAAGTGGAATTGGTATTGTGCTAACATCTATGGATGCAGGGAAACAGGTTGGAGGGATCCAACTGGATTCCTCAAACATTTGAATTTATTTCAATATTGTGTGTTGATTATTTATAATCTGTGTGTTATTATATTGTGATTGGAATTGTTGAAGGCTACGGTTTAGCCGAATATATTTTTGGTATCGCTGGATACCAGAAATAAATAAAATTGGATTTTCAAAATTCAAGTTGAAAATTTATCGAAAATTTTATTTTTGAGAATTGGATAAATTTAAAAGGAGTTTAAGAAGATAAAAGTCTTATTTTTGAACTGTATTGAATTAAATTTTAAATTTTGGGAAAAAGGCTTAGTAAATGGGTTTCGATAATATTATTTATAAGTTGAAAATTTTATTTAAAATTTGGAGTTTTGAATAGATTTGAAGAGATAAAGGAATTTATTTTAAAAGGAAATAATTTTGGAAATTCATTGGAAATTTATTTTGGATTTGAAAATCAATTTGAAAGTTGATTTGGAGTTGAAAAATGAATATTTGTGAAATTGATTTGAAAATCGTATAAAGGGTGAATATTTGGAAATGTAAATTCACAATGGAAATTTATAAGTAGAAATAATCGGTTATGGTAGTTAATTAAAAATAATTAATTAAGTATTAATTATTAATTAAGGGTTAATTTATGATTAATTAAAGGAAAATTTATTAAATGTTTTTGTAGTAAATTGGTTATTAATTTACCATAACTAGCGAAAATTTATACATAGAAATTTATCTAATTTAAATTAATCAGATAATTAAATTAATCCTACTTATGGATGTTTGGATTACATTGGATGTTGAATTGTTTGACATCTCTAATATGTGATGCTTTGTGATATACCCTGTTCTGTGTTGTGATTTGTGATTTGTGATCTATTTATCTATGATATATATATATCTGTGATCTATGAATTAAAAATAAGCGTTATAGTTATACCGCTTATCAATTATATTGTTATATTTGATCTGTGATGGTTGAATGTTGTTGCACTATTGTGTTGAACCGTGGACTACACCATACAAACACAAATGTGGATTTCACGTGGAAATCGGTTAAGTCACAGATTTTTATCAATTTTGAAAATTGAATTTTGAATCCAAAATAGTTTTGGAATTGGAATTGAAAGTTTTGAAAATGAGTTTCAGAAATAAGAGTTATTTTAAATAACTTAATAAAAATTGGAATTTAAATCATTTGATTTAAATTTTGAATTCAATATTTTGAAATTGAATTCAATCAATTGGGAATTTTGGTTTAAAAGATTTTATAAGTGTAAAAGGTGTTTATATGGGTTTTTAACCATTTAAAAATATGGTTTTGGAAATTTAAATTTATATTCAAGTTTTATACTTGGATGGCTTTAACCTGAGTAATTGTAACCAGTTTTTCCCAAAACGAAAACTATCTGTTTTCAAATAATAATAGCTTTCATAAAGTGAAAAGATTTCCAATTTGTATCGAAACATTTCAAGTTAAAATGGAATTGTGAATAGTTTGGGAAAAAACTATGAATTAACCTTTGTGACGATGATTAAATCTTGTTTTGAAATAAAAGAATATTTCAAAAGGTGTATCTTTTATATTATAAAAGACTTGAATTGTAAATAGTTTTGAAAGCTATAAATTAAATCTTGATTTAAAGATTTAATGGGTTAATCCAATTGAAATGGAAATTGATTTGGAAATCTGTGAATGAATCTTTGTGAAACTGGGTAAACTTTGTGAAGTAAATCTTTTTGTTTAAAGATTTAAAATGGTAATTTATTTAAACCATTTAAATGAAAGGATTTGGGTAATAAGTTGTGACTTAATTGAAATCCCTATATCCATATGTTTTAAATATTGTGCTCATTATTCGGGTTAGCCGGGAAAAGACTTTTGTGTCATATAACCCATTCCGAATAAGTGATATGACGTTATGGATAACATTTGAAGACCGGTGGTGAAGACCGGGTATTTGTGAAAAGGATAGGATGACCTATCGATTGTCTCTGCACCGTTAGCTACGGTATAGAGATTTCCTTTGTGATGGGAAGTTCGATCGGGATTGTGAATAGCCGGATTGGTAGTCTTCTTCGGAAGTGCCTTCGGTTCTGTTCGAACCCGGAACAAACTTGTATGGTTACATGTCTGACATTACATTTTGAGATATAAAGCTGATTTCTTTCAAATACATTTCTGTTGGTGGCGGAGAATTTATTCTCTTAGCTTAACACCCTTCTCTGAGACGTACGAGCTCAGAGGTTATGTAGTTGAAAGTTATAAGTGATATACTCCCAATTTGGTAGTGTGGCATGCTGAGTGTTGCTGTGTGATGATTATTTATTGATCATTTGTTGATCAAAGCATGGCTTTGTGAAAAAGCGTAGCTTTGTGGATGAGACCTCTTCAGACCTCACACCCCGAAAATGGTCGTAACAAGAATATGCGACAAGGTTATGAGGGTCGCTCCCTTTAGGGTATGTCATTTCCTTCTGGAAAAGGGTGGTCTCAGGTATGGAGCCCTGGTATTTAACCTATATTGTTACTCCAATCTCATTTACTGTATGATTGTTGTTTTGTTGAGGCGCCTCGGATAAAGGTCCCAAAGGACCAGGTGGTGGCATATTCGTGTAGTAGTTACCCAGTGTAAGGGGTAACCCGGCCTTGTGTTGGCAGAGAGCATGTTGAATCTCGGCACGTCCCGGGATGTCCTGCCAGAGGCGATCCCATTGGCAGTAGGAAGTTCCTTAGCCTGACCATTTGTTGGAAATCCAAAGAAACAATACGAACCTTGTACAGTTTTAGTTGTATAACCTGCTATGGAATGTGGCGGTGACCTGCTATTGAACATAGTAGCTATAGTAGGCATAAGTGCGGAATGCCTATGATGGCTAAGATTAATATTATACTTTCGAAATGTTTTCTGCACTATGCACTAATAATAATATCAAAAATGATTTGTTTTGTGTAGTAAGCATGTTTGACTATCATAAGAAGAAATCTCTTCCAATTCTGCGTTTGCATTGTGTGTGTGGCGGGAGGTCTTATGGTAGTTTCATTTTCCAAAAAAAAGCATTGTGAATGTCTTTTACTTTCTTTGTTGTTGTTGTTTTAAAGATAAATTACTGTTTTAGTTCTCACACTAGTCCCATGACTGACCTGGAGTTTATTGTTTCCTTCCTAAACTCTGGGTGCCGACCAATTTCCACACGGGCAGTCTAGAGTCAGGTTATCAGGTCATTTTGGATTTCAGGAGGCTTTGGAGCTCAAGTGGCGAGCTGGATGGCGAGACGTATCACTTGTATATGATATTATCTTCTCCGCTGTGTATTCTGTATGAGGACAAGTTATATAACTGTCCAGTGTTGTGTTGTGTATATTGTTGTTGTAAACTCTGATGATGATGTAATGTATAAACTGATATAGTTCTTTGATTTAAAGATTATTCATCTATCTATTATATGTTGTTCCGCTGCGATATGTGAGATTCTGATATTGTTTTTGTTGTTTCTTCTTTCTTTCTTTCGGTCTTCTTCTACCTCTTCTTTTTAACCATAACAATTCGGTTTTCCGGCATTCGATTGCTCGGCAGTTGATACAGTGGACGTATTAATGTCGATTTTCGGGAGGTCGAAAATCCTGAACGTTACATGTGGTATCAGAGCAGCCGGTTAAGCGACAACCTTGGCTCTGTTGGGAATTACTCATTAGAGATTGAGTCAGTAGTACTCTAGAATGAGTGTGAGTGTAATAATAGATATGAGCGCGTATTTGTTAGTGAATATGAAATTGCTTTGTATTGTGTTGACTTATCGGTTGATTGTTTATAGATTCTGGTCGGTGCAGTCTAGCTAACTGTAATCGATAGGGGTTTCTAAACTCTTAAACAAGATGAACCGACACAGTATCATTTTAAATTGGGTAAATGAAATAATTTTTCCTTAATTATATTTTACATATAAAAGAAATAATTCTTTCAGAATTATTAAAGTGTATATAAAATTGAATTGTTTGGTTGTTGAAAATGTAAGAATATATATAAGTCAATAAAAGTTGTTTGAATAATCTAAATAAAAGCAACAATTATATAAGTATAGAATTATAATTAAGATGATTTACAATTGTGAAATAATATTGTATAAGTAAAGTAAAATAGTGAAATTATGAGAAAAAGATTTATAAATGTGATTTATAAATAAAAGGAAATTTTTGAAAGAATTTAAAGCACTGAGTTCACTACTATTGCTGGGAAATAATAAGGGTGATGACCGCAGCATCATCAGTATCATTTTCAAGTTTCTATGTGATTGATTTGCTACCATAGTAAATTAAAAATTGAAGTTTTGTTGTGATAAACAAAATTTAAATTAAAATCCAAACTGAAATTGATGAATATAAGTGAATGAGTTTTAGACTTATAATATGAGATAATAAATTTAACTTGGGTAAAGTTGAAATGAAATTGAGTTAGCATAATAAAATATGTGATTTGAAATTTAACTAAAGGAAGGTTAAATAAATTGAATTGGATTAGATAAGTGATTATAATATGATTTGGAAAGTTGAATAATAAGTTGTATAGTGAAAGTAAATGTAAGTGGAAATTTGAAATGGAATATAACTTAAGTGATGTTTAATGAAGTTGATTTTGGTGTCGAAGTGAAAAAAAAAAGTGAATTAAATGAATGTGAACTTGAGTTATATAAAGGAGATTCAACTTTATTTGTAAAATGAATTAGCAATTGAATTAAACTAATGGATTGAATGTTAATCAATCGAATGTGAATAAACTGATATGGGATAATGGATATAAGTGTTAATTCATAAAGCTAATGTAATTGGAAATTGAATAATTGAATGGAAGCCAATTTAATATTAAACCAATTGAAAATTAAAAGTGTTGAACCAAATTGAATGTAAATTTAATAATTTGGTTATGTTGGTTATGCATTGGTTGCTAGATGGATGTTGGTTGATTGTATATAATTCATTAAGTGTTAATGAAATTGAATTGATAAAATTGAAAGCTATGTAATTGAATCCAAATTGGAAGTGAACCAACTTGAATTTAAATTAGTGAATGTAAACTAATTGGAAATGAATAATTGAATGTCGTTGTATATGAATTGGTTGTAAACAATTACAAGTAATGTCGAAATTATATAAGTTGCTTATAAACCTTGTTTAGTATGCATTTCTTTTAATATGCATGTGTTGTAGTTGTTTAAAAGAGTATAATGTTAATAACTTTATATATATGTCACTTACATGTTTAAATTGAGTAAATACAGGTACCGGGGCTACTGTTTGGCGGGATTTGGTTGCGCTAAAATGCTTAATAAATAACTGCTTTGCTTTAAAATGCTAAAAGGTACGCCTACGTAATAAAAATAGGAAATATGAACTGTTTTTCTGCTTTTTCGACCGTGTGGGTCGATGTATATATATTTATGTCTATTATGATCCTACTACGATCGAACCGCACAAAGGAGGCTATGGCGAATTTTTCTGAAAATTTAAGGCGTTAGAAAATTTTCGGGAAATTTTGGAAATTTTGTGAGAACTAAATTTTGGATTTGAGTTAAAAGTTAAACGATATTGGTTGGTTTTGAAAAGTATAACTAAGTTTAGATTTGAAAAACTTAGTAAAGTTTTTGAAAGAGTTTAACTATTGGATTTTGGGGAAGTTGTACACTTAAGTGATTTTGAAATCTAATTTGAACGAATTGTTTGAAAAGTTAATGGAATTTGGGGCATTTTTCTTACTTGGCAATTTCGAGGACGAAATTCTTTTAAGGGGGGAAGATTGTAACGACCCAGAATTTTTGTCATTTGAAATTCAGATATTTAATTGATTTTAAATATTAACAAGTGAGATTTGTAAGTCGAATAAATTTAATTTCGAATATCTAGATTTAATTGGATAATTAAATCGACAATTTAATATTTGAAAATTTTAGAAATAATTGATAATTGGGTTTAATGTGTATAAAAATGATTTATAAAGTTATTAAATCAGATTGGAGTTAGAATGATGTTATAGAACTTTTAAAATTGAATTAAAAGTTAAATTGTAGAAATTGAATATTTTAATATTTAATTGACGACTAAAAATAGTCATTTTTCAAACAGTCTCGGATTTCGACGAAACTAGTTTCATCGGATCCGTAATGTTAAATTATTGTAAGATTTCAAAATTTCGTGTCAATCAGACTTACGGTTTGTCCGGGGCGAGCCAAAACGCATAGAAATCGTTTTAATTTAAATTTGATCGTTTATTTCCGTAACTCGCACATATGACCGAATTAGCTTTCGAAACATATTCCATTGTGTTCGGAATGTGGGTAAAACCTTATGAACGCCTGGCGGCACGCGTTGTTTTGAGATCGTTTGAAAGAGTTGTTTAAAAGTGAATTTAATGTTAAAATAATATTTTTAAACGTATATATTCACACAATACAACCGAAACCCTACAATCAAGTAGCAGCCGCCGTTCTTTTTATCAATGGCCGATACTGGGTGTCCTTCTTCCTCGTTTTCCTCCATATCCTCAAGCTAATTTCAAAAACTTTCTTCTGCAAAATCAAAGAGCATTCCGAACTCGACATTTTGTACGGTGGTGATCGAAGATTGTTGAGGGGATTGACGGAAATCTCGCGCGAATGGGGCCACGTTCAAGTTCGATTTTCAAGATAAGGGGGCTGGCGAGTTCGCCGAGGCTTGGGTCATGGGTAGGGCAGGCGAAGGTCGTTCGAATGGGGGCCTTTGATCGGCGTATCGATGAGCATTGGTGGAGCGGTGATTAGGGTTGGGATGGCGGCTATTGGGTTCGATCAGCATGCTATTCGCTTGAGGGAGAACGAGATCTACGGCCTTGGTTCGAAGTGCAGAAGTAACGGCCTTGATCTGATTTCGACGAAACAAGGAGCGCCGGAATCGCAGCGACGAGCAGTTCGCCGTAATGCAGATCTGGGATTGTTTTGAGCAAGTGAAAATTTTGTGTTAAATCGAACGAGCTCGATTTAATGTGAAATTTAAGCGTTCGACGTTCCGAAATTCAAGGTGAGAACTTCTCACTCAATCGAATTGTGTTTCGATTTAAATTTTAAATAGTTAAATTTAAAATTGATTAATTGTGTGAATTGAATGATGGTTTTTATTTATTGGATTGAAATAGACCCTATACGCCGCATATTAAGCGGAGGTTATTATATTAAAAACATATACTGCGATAATTCCATCGTGAAGTGGAATTGATATTATATATGTATTTGGAGTTGATTTCCCGCATTATATAGCGGATGAGACCCTATTGCGCCGCATACTAGCGGATAATATTTTATAAATCCCATATACCGCGATATTCCACCTTGAAGTGGAATTGGTATTGTGCTAACATCTATGAATGCAGGGAAACAGGTTGGAGGGATCCAACTGGATTCCTCAAACATTTGAATTTATTTCAATATTGTATGTTGATTATTTATAATCTGTGTGTGATTATATTGTGATTGGAATTGTTGAAGTCTATGGTTTAGCCGAATATATTTTTGGTATCGCTGGATACCAGAAATAAATAAAATTGGATTTTCAAAATTCAAGTTGAAAATTTATCGAAAAAATTATTTTTGAGAATTGGATAAATTTAAAAGGAGTTTAAGAAGATAAAAGTCTTATTTTTGAACTGTATTGAATTAAATTTCAAATTTTGGGAAAAAGGCTTAGTAAATGGGTTTCGATAATATTATTTATAAGTTGAAAATTTTATTTAAAATTTGGAGTTTTGAATAGATTTGAAGAGATAAAGGAATTTATTTTAAAAGGAAATAATTTTGGAAATTTATTTGGGATTTGAAAATCAATTTGAAAGTTGATTTGGAGTTGAAAAATGAATATTTGTGAAATTGATTTGAAAATCGTATAAAGGGTGAATATTTGGAAATGTAAATTCACAATGGAAATTAATAAGTAGACATAATCGGTTATGGTAATTAATTAAAAATAATTAATTAAGTATTAATTATTAATTAAGGGTCAATTTATAATTAATTAAAGGAAAATTTATTAAATGTTTTTGTAGTAAATTGGTTATTAATTTACCATAACTAGCAAAAATTTATACATAGAAATTTATCTAATTTAAATTAATCAGATAATTACATTAATCCTATTTATGGATGTTTGGATTACATTGGATGTTGAATTGTTTGACATCTCTGATATGTGATGCTTTGTGATATACCCTATTCTGTGTTGTGATTTGTGATCTATTTATCTATGATATATATATATATATATATATATATATCTGTGATCTTTGAATGAAAGATAAGCGTTATAGTTATACCGCTTATCAATTATATTGTTATATTTGATATGTGATGGTTGAATGTTGTTGCACTATTGTGTTAAACCGTGGACTACACCATACACACACAAATGTGGATTTCACGTGGAAATCGGTTAAGTCACAGATTTTTATCAGTTTTGAAAACTGAATTTTTGAATTCAAAATAGTTTTGGAATTGGAATTGAAAGTTTTGAAAATGAGTTTCAGAAATAAGTGTTATTTTAAATAACTTAATAAAAATTGGAATTTAAATCATTTAGTTTAAATTTTGAATTCAATATTTTGAAATTGAATTCAATCAATTGGGAATTTTGGTTTAAAAGATTTTATAAGTGTAAAAGGTGTTTATATGGGTTTTTAACCATTTAAAAATATGGTTTTGGAAATTTAAATTTATATTCAAGTTTTATACTTGGATGGCTTTAACCTGTGTAATTGTAACCAGTTTTTCCCAAAACGAAAACTATCTGTTTTCAAATAATAATAGCTTTCATAAAGTGAAAAGATTTCCAATTTGTATCGAAACATTTCAAGTTAAAATGAAATTGTGAATAGTTTGAAAAAAAAAACTATGAATTAACCTTTGTGACGATGATTAAATCTTATTTTGAAATAAAAGAATATTTCAAAAGGTGTATCTTTTATATTATAAAAGACTTGAATTGTAAATAGTTTTGAAAGCTATAAATTAAATCTTGATTTAAAGATTTAATGGGTTAATCCAATTGAAATGGAAATTGATTTGGAAATCTGTGAATGAATCTTTGTGAAACTGGGTAAATTTTGTGAAGTAAATCTTTTTGTTTAAAGATTTAAAATGGTAATTTATTTAAACTATTTAAAGGATAGGATTTGGGTAATAAGTTGTGACTTAATTGAAATACTTATATCCATATGTTTTAAATATTGTGCTCACTATTCGGGTTAGCCAGGAAAAGAATTTTGTGTCATATAACCCATTCCGAATAAGTGATATGACGTTATGGATAACATTTGAAGACCGGTGGTGAAGACAGGGTATTTGTGAAAACGATAGGATGACCTATCGATTGTCTCTGCACCGTTAGCTACGGTATAGAGATTTCCTTTGTGATGGGAAGTTCAATCGGGATTGTGAATACCCGGATTGCAAGGGCTTCTTCGGAAGTGCCTTCGGTTCTGTTCGAACCCGGAACAGACTTGTATGGTTACATGTATGACATTACATTTTGAGATATAAAGCTGATTTCTTTCAAATACATTTCTGTTGGTGGCGGAGAATTTATTCTCTTAGCTTAACACCCTTCTCTGAGACGTACGAGCTCAGAGGTTATGTAGTTGAAAGTTATCAGTGATATACTCCCAATTTGGTAGTGTGGCATGCTGAGTGTTGTTGTGTGATGATTATTTATTGATCATTTGTTGATCAAAACGTGGCTTTGTGAAAAAGCGTAGCTTTGTGGACGAGAACTCTTCGGACCTCACACCCCAGAAATGGTCGAAACAGGAATATGCGGCAAGGTTATGAGGGTCGCTCCCTTTAGGGTATGTCATTTCCTTCTGGAAAAGGGTGGTATCAGGTATGGAGCCCTGGTATTTAACCTATGTGGTTACTCCAATCTCATTTACTGTATGATTGTTGTTTTGTTGAGGCGCCTCGGATAAAGGTCCCAAAGGACCGGGGGGTGGCATATTCGTGTAGTAGTTACCCAGTGTAAGGGGTAACCCGGCCTTGTGTTGGCAGAGAGCAGGTTGACTCTCGGGACGTCCCACCAGAGACGATCCCATTGGCAGTAGGAAGTTCCTTAGCCTGACCATTTATTGGAAATCCAAAGAAACAATACGAACCTTGTACGGTTTTAGTTGTATAACTTGTTATGGAATGTGGCGGTAACCTGCTATTGAACATAGTAGCTATAGTAGGCATAAGTGCGGAATGCCTATGATGGCTAAGATTAATATTATACTTTCGAAATGTTTTCTGCACTATGCACTAATAATAATATCAAAAATGATTTGTTTTGTGTAGTAAGCATGTTTGACTATCATAAGAAGATATCTCCTCCAATTCTGCGTTTGCATTGTGTGTGTGGCGGGAGGTCTTATGGTAGTTTCATTTTCCAAAAAAAAAGCATTGCGAATGTCTTTTACTTTCTTTGTTGTTGTTGTTGTTTTAAAGATAAATAACTACTTTAGTTCTCACACTAGTCCCATGACTGACCTGGAGTTTATTGTTTCCTTCCTAAACTCTGGGTGCCCACCAATTTCCACACGGGCAGTTTAGAGTCAGGTTATCATGTCATTCTGGATTTCAGGAGGCTTTGGAGCTCAAGTGGCGAGCTGGATGGCGAGACGTTTCACTTGTATATGATATTATCTTCTCCGTTGTGTATTCTGTATGAGGACAAGTTATATAACTGTCCAGTGTTGTATTGTGTATATTGTTGTTGTAAACTCTGATGATGATGTAATGTATAAACTGATATAGTTCTTTGATTTAAAGATTATTCATCTATCTATTATATGTTGTTCCGCTGCGATATGTGAGATTCTGATATTGTTTATGTTGTTTCTTCTTTCTTTCTGTCTTCTTCTACCTCTTCTTTGTAACCATAACAATTCGGTTTTTCAGCATTCGATTGCTCGGCAGTTGATACAGTGGACATATTAATGTCGATTTTCAGAAGTCAAAAATCTCGAACATTACAGATTCCATGCAATTCTCTATCGATCTCCTTGAGCACTCATAGTCAGAAACTCCATTCTTATACCTATCCATCATTTGGACTAAGAAACGAGCTAATAATGATGCAAACAAGTTTGGAATCATGAAGCTAACCACGAATCAAGCCAGTGCAAAAAGTTCAAAGTCATCCATATGAAGAATATATGGATCAGTACCGATCCAAGCCCATGGATCAGTACCGATCCATTATTATTGATAATTTGTCCACCTAATTTCTGGGAGAAGTGGTTTATAGCGTGGAAAACTGTATAGAGATCATGGGGGCGAGATTTTAGGCTTTATACAGCTATAAATAGGAGAGCAGGGCTCATTTCTAGGGATCTTTTTTAGCTCTCTTACTCCCTAACTCTAATCTCTTGTAATCATCTATGGATTTATACTGATTTGTAAGAACTTGTACTTGCAAGTCAACAATCAAAACAATAAAATCACTGAGTGGACTAGGCCAAGATTAGCCAAACCACTATAAAACATTATGTGTTCTTTCTTGCTCTTTTTATTTTACTTTTCTTCACTTTTTATTCTTTGCACAATCTCTTGGGTGTTTGTGCCATTTTTGGTTCAAACATAAGCAATGTCTCTTAGATATGCCTTATTATTGTCATAAGTTTTTCGCTTTAGCTTATGCTTCCTTTGCGAAGCAGATCTACCAGATTGCATAAGTAGTCACTTTGAAATCTTACTCGGCTTTTGCACTAGATAATTATCTTCTTTCCTTTGCGACTCAAAGCACTTTTCTCAATATCTTTGCTTCTTAGATTGGATTCCCCAACTTTCCTCATGGGGATACAAGTTCTCCTTCTTCCACTCCTTCAGTTCTTCGTGATGTCTTCCAAGATTTCTAAGACGAGTGCTTTGTCGTCCATTGCTTGTAATTATCTCTTCATGGCTTAGATATCATTTTCTTCTTTTGATGTTTCCTTTAGTATTGACATTTTTCCAACCTCAATGTTCTCTATGTTAAAGTATGGGGTCATATTCTCTTTGTGATTGGTGCGGTGGGAAACTCATCTTGGACTCGCACGTTCACTTTCTTAACAGATCTTCCTATTTGTTGGTATGGCTACTATAAGGTATAGGCCTTTGACTTCAGATCTCAATGAAAGGACCACTTTATGTTAAGGAAATTTAGGCCTTAAACAAATTCAAGCATACAAGTTGAAAAAGGGCCCTTGTTTCATCATACAATTCAATAGCCATGTATGCAAGTTAAGAGTTTAAGGAAGTCAAATATGAAAATTGTTCAAAATATATGTCCTTGGTTACAAAGCTTTGATTTCAATTTGACCTAACAACAATGGAAATTCCAAATTTAAGTTCTTTCTTACACACTTGAGAAAATGAAAATAAGAAAGAAGAGAATCTAGAATCTGGGCCCTCTCTAGTTAAGGGTACATGCTTATTTATGGAAGTCTTGGACCTTTGGATTTAAGGCACGTGTTATTCAATAAAAATGGATGGTCATGATTTGCTGATGTGGCATATCATCGAAGTGACATGTGGCTTAGATTCTCTTCAAATTCATGATGATGCGGCACTGCTGACCCATCCAAGATGCACTATGTGGTGCATAGGATGTACATTTCATGTACCATAGTCGTCACACAATAGCTTAACATTATCAACACTCGATAGCTTGTTTTATCAATATGCGATAACTTGAAATCACCAACACTCAACAATTTTCTTTATTATTATGCGATAGCTAGTGATCACCAGTACTTGATAGCTTATTCTATCATTATGTGATAGCTTAATAGTGTCTTCCTTCGATAGTCAATTTAGTCTCCATGCGATGGTTCAAGTAAATCATTATTCGACGTCTTATAGAATTATGATAGCTTAGGAGTATTATTCCTCGATAATTCATTTGATCATCATGAAACAGCTTTGAGATGTCACCCTACGATAGCTCAATTATTCATCAACTTGCAATAGTATTGAGACCACCAACCTTCAATAATTAGTTTGATCAACTTGAAATAGCTTTTAGACCATTAACCTACAATGGCTTCTAAATTCACCATGTGATAGCTCTGATAAATCAGCCTTTTGATGGCTTCTATGTTCGTAATGCGATAACTCTAATAACTCAACCTTTGATGGCTTCTATGTGCACCATGTGATAGCTTTGATAAATCAGCCCTCGATGGCTTCTATATACGATAGTTCTGATAAATCAACCCTCGATGGCTTCTATATACGATAGCTCCGATAGATCAACCGTCGATGGCTTCTACATATGGTAGAAAAGATAGATCAACCCTCGATGGCTTCTATATTCACCATACTATAACTCTAATAAATCAACCTCGGTGGATTCTAAATTCACCATGCAATTTGTAACAACCCGCCCTTTCGATCCTCAGAAGTTAACACTAATACATCCTCGGTATTCGTATGTCGAGCATCCAAGCATGGAAAAATAGATCGTTGGGGTGATAGAAAGAAAGACAGAACAGAATCTCATAACGTGACTAGTAATATATAATATATCAATGGCCTTTACAAAAGAAAACTAAACTTTAATATACATATATCAATCAGAGTATGATTATCATATCATCAGCACCTATACAGTTATAAAAAAATATCCTTACAATTGCTGATAAATACAGAAAAGAACAAACAGCAGAAGGTAAAATACGGTAATACATCTCGGAGGATCCAGCTCATCTCCTGCACTCCAAGTGTCCAGCTAAATCTTGAAAATAAGCTCGGGCTAACCCGAGCATTATAAGAAAAATAACGTCTGGATCAACCTGGTAAAACCAGCATGAGAAACACAATTAAATGGATTCATATATCTTATTAAACTTTTTAAAAATAAAAAGGTATCTCATAAGACCGCGCCGCACATAAACATGGATGGGTTTTTACCTTACAATAACCAAACCATTTTATAGAAAATCCAATGATATTATAATATTGTCTAGGAAATAAATATAAATAAGAAATAGTTGTGTCGTGTGTGAATGTACAACACAGCAATAACAGGTATACAATCGAAATCGCTAAGGCGCATTCACTAATTGTGTAGGAATCCACGGAGGTGCCCTCAGTACCTCGAGAACGGTCCCCATGCACAAGGATCAGAGATATCCTTCCGAAGCAGCATACATCCCCAGTTGATGTACCATTGGAAATACATACCTACCCCCTATCGGTCAAGTTGAGTGCATCGCTCTCACATGCATAACAATTCGTAGGTAACTCTAGGATAGAGTTGACTGCACCCTTATAGGTTAGCTAAACCCATGGCTATGCATCCAACCTCTGGTTTTAGTCATATCCATTGGTGAGGATACATCCAGCATTCCAGCAAACGAGGCTCCACATGAATAGATCTCGGAACCATACATGGATTCCCATACCTCAACAGGCCTTAGGATCATACATGGATTCCCACATCTTAAAATTGATCTCGAAATCACACATAGATTCCCATACTTCAACAGGCCTTAGAACCACACATGGATTCCAACATCTCGAACCAATCATGAACCTCTTCCAAAGCATAGAATCCATATATGGTTTTGGAGTGGTTATGGTTTCGATTCATCTCATATAAGTACACTCCCACACTTACCGGGTGCTCCAAAACAAAACCATCGATTTTTTTGAAAAACACAACACCGATTTGTGGGAAATAAACAGACAATACATAAGAGCGGAGATCACTTCCTAACCGTTTATGCGGATGGATTTCCTTATCATCTATCATAGAAGAACAAAATGATTTTATACATATAATATAGCACCAATGATGGAGACCGTAACATATAATCCCTGTGTATCTTCTAGATATTTCCAGAGTTATATTTTGGCCAAGATTTGATATATAGTCCGTTATTTAACTATCAAATAAAACAAACAATTAAAAATAGATTTAATTCCATATGGGATCCACTAAGCCTCTATTAATTAATTTTTCAGTAATTAAAATCTCTTTCAATTATTTGATTTAAAATATCTTCACAAAAGATATTTCACAAACCCCTTTATACTCTTTTCAATACTTGAGAAAACATTCATATACTTATCTTACCAGTATAAGTATGTTACAAAGAATTATATTTTCATTATTTAAAAAATACCCATATATTTATCCCAACTGTATAAGTATATTAACAAAACTTAAAACAGATTTCCTCTTTTCCAAATTTATATTTTAAATGGGCCAAACAAATATCATTAAAACATTTCTTACTATAAACCAAACCAGCATCCTTCGGTGTTAAGTATGAAAATAATGTTTCCATACCACCATAACTAAGAAGGATTAAATGTTAAAACAAATCTCATTCTTTTATAAAATTCCATTTCTGTAAGCCTATTTCTTATTTACAAATATTTCTATAAATTTCCAAATTAATTTACAGAACTTCTTTTACAAATCTCTAAAATGATTTATAAAATCCCTTTCTATCTATAAAACTCTTTTATAAATCTTCCTTTATAACTCCCTTATAAAAATCTTTTATCAAATCCTTTACAAAATCTCATTTGTAAACCTCCTTTAAATAAATTCTTTTATTAAGTAAAACCCTTTTTTATAAAACAAATTGTTATTTATAATCACCTTTATTTAATTAATTGATTTCCTCTAAACATCAAGATTAAATAATTAACTTTAAAACCCCATTAATAAATAACTAACTAACTTACTTTAAAACATCATTTATAAACACTTAACCTCAAACTGTTATATAATTTAAATTATTTTAAATCTATAACTTTACAAAATCAGGAAGAGGCTTAACGACCACAAATGGTACAAAATCAAGTTACCATTTAATTCAATTTGATTTCAAGTTGCATTATCAGTGTTTACATAAGCAACACATATGTAAATCAAATCCATAATTAACCATCACTAATTACATATCACTTTTCCTAATATTAATTAACTGACATTTGAATAAATGTATAAATTAATAGCAGAACGAGGATTTATTTTGCTGAACAGATGTCATCAATAATATATTCAATTTAATTATAGCAGAATGAGGATTTATTCTACTAAACAATGTCATCAATAATCTATTCCATTGAATTATAGCAAAATGGGAATTTATTCTGCTAAATAGTTGTCATAAATAATCCAATTCATTTTGGTTTGGTTATTTAATAGCATAGGAAAAGAGGATCCCTTGTATTTAAAGTTGCTTTTTAAACAAACCAATCCTTGAAATAAAATAATATAAAATAGAATCTTTATTTAATAACAATTAAATCTTAACTTAATTAATAATTAAATAAAAATTAACCCTGCCTGATTATTGATTAATTAATAATTAAACCTTGATTAATTAATAGTTAATTAATAGTTAACCTTACTTAAATAATAAATAGTTAAATAATTAATCTTTACTTAATCAATAAATTAATTAACCTTTACTTAATTAATTAATAATAATAATCTTACTTAATTAATAAATTAAGTACTAATTAACTTTACTTAACTAATAATTACGTACTAATTATCTTTACTTAATTAACAAATTAAATAATCATTAAACCCTTACTTAATTAATAAGTATTAATTACCTTTAAACACTTATAATATGCTTGAAAAACTTTTTCAAAAATCCTTAAAAGAAAACACTATTAATTCACACAAAAGTATTCATTTTTACGAACTGCATCCAAAGTGACTATCGCTATAGATACCATAACTTCAAAACTAGTTTTATATACCAAATAGCCTTCAAAACTTTACCCTTTTATGTTTTAACTTATTTTATAAACTTTGTATAAGAGTTTTTTTTTAAAACTAAAAAGTGTAGTTTAAAATTTTATAAAACTTTTCAAGAAAATAAAATAAGTAAACAAATTTAAACACAAAGGATATCCATGTCTCAACATGAACAAATTCAAGTGTTAACACTCTCCTTAGCGTCCAACATCCATATACACGAGGACAAAACATTTATGAAAATGTAAACACATCCATCACAAGTAAAGGTCGCCATTTCAAACCATCACTTTTCATTTTGACTTTGTTTTAAGTCCATAACAAACACTATATAAAAGCACATATATGTGCAAGCAACATCACTTTCAAATTAACAACCGACATAACTATTTACAACATAAAAAAAGTTAAGAACTTTGGTTTCAAAGGTGAGATTTTTACTCACCAAATTAATACGAAATCAAACAAACTACCACAACTTTTTCCTCCGACCCTAGAACTCGGATTCTACTTGCACAAGATGGATTTTTTGGAGGCCTAAGGAGGAAAATAGATTTGGCCTTGGGTTTAATAGGCTCGGCCATGGGTTGTAAGGAGGAGTTGGGCTTTGTTCTTGAAGGAGAAGGAGATGTTGAAGGAAAAGAATGGTTTTAAAATGAGTTTTAAGGATTTAAAAAGGGAAAAGGATGATTTTTTTCCAACTAAGAAAGATTTTATGAAAACCATTAAAGTGGAAATGGAGCTTTGGAAAGTGGAGACAAAAGTTTGAAATGACAAATGAGATGAAAAATGAGAAGTTAAAAAAAGAAATTGTTTTTATATAAAATGGATTAAGCAAATTACAAATCTACCCTTTAAGTACATACCCGTTACACATTTTTCTCCACCTCACCGCCACCTCCTCCATACTTGTTGAACACGCCAATCCACCTACACACATCATTTCCAAATCCATCCAAGTACCACACACTTGAAAACATGTTTGATAATAAAATGATCCTTGTACTTTGATGTGATAATACACTTAAGTAAATATATATTTACCATATAATATTCTTAACCATGCATATATTATTTGTATATGTGTGTATATACTAAAGGGTACACGACATTTTCGATAACTTTTAGACGATGAAAAGTCAAAAATCTAAAAAACGATTTGCGGTCACATTTTCTGTTTTTCATCAAACTTTCTTTTTTTTAGTTAAAAAAAATTCAAAAATGAATTTTCTATCATTTGTTATAAATTAAAAGAGGG
Source organism: Allium fistulosum (assembly GCA_030737815.1). NCBI lineage: Eukaryota > Viridiplantae > Streptophyta > Magnoliopsida > Asparagales > Amaryllidaceae > Allium > Allium fistulosum. Next base: position 603,462,142 of record CM060903.1, read on the forward strand.
TTCTATTAATTATTAAAGCTATTAATTGAATATTTAAAATAAATTAATTATTCACAACCCAAAACGATAAATTTTCGGATCATGGCACGATGGCTTGAGTATCTCATCTTTCGATGGCTTCAAGGGTCACAATTTGATGGCTCATATTCCTCAACTTATGATGGCTTTTGAAGTCATCATTTGATGGCTTATGTACTTCAACTTATGATGGCTCTGGAGAAAACATCATGTGATGGCTCATCTTTATCCTTTGATAGCTATACTTTGTTATCCTTGGATGGCCTATATTCATCAACTTCCGATAGCTTCATCTTTCATCCTCCAACGACACCATATTATACTTATCCTTATAAATTTAGGTGTAACAATTATGCTAATACTATATGCCTAAATCTATTCTTTTCACTCTCATTTTCAATTACTTTTACTGCTTGAAATAAAGCCATACAATCTTGAGTTATTAATATGATTCTGAGAGGAAAAGACATTGAATCCTACTAAATACACGTGCATTTCTATCTTTTCATATATTTTGTATGGTGATTGTGATTGCTATGTCAATTAAAGGATTAATGGCTACACTATACTAATTTATCTTTGAAGTACTGGATCAAATACTTATGAAATGTCATTGTTTGCACTATGGTCCTGAAAATATTTCAAAATGACCTTACATCATTGTAGAATAATGACAGCTTAAGAATAAATGGTTTCTATTTTCTACTTCATTATTACATAAATGAGATGCAAAATCAATACATGGCACCATTCTTCTATTTTGTCATCGGTGTTTAATTTATTTACATAGCTAATAAAGAAAAATAATGTCATTTTTAGAGCACGCTTATTATTCCATATCCTTAAGCAACATTTATGTACATTATTTTCTCCTTGATTGTTAACTCGCTTATGAGCCAAAGTAGATTTCAACTGGACTTATAAGATTCAAAAGAGGACGAAATGACTTGAAAATTGGCAAGCATTGTCAGATGAAACAAGGAAATAGATCGAGAAAGTTTGAACCAAAAATACACTAAGGAAACAAGTAGGTACTGACTTGTTCTAGACAACAATTTGGTATTGACTTATTTTCGGACAATAAGTAGGTGCCGACTTGTTTTGACAACTCAGTAGATGTTGCGACTTCTTGAGACATTTCAACATGGAATTAGAAGAATGTTGCAAAAGAGTACAAGTTATTTCAAGCTAAGGAAATAGGTTAGTACCAAGCTATTTGGGCAAATAGGTTGGTACTAAGCTTTTTTGGACAATAAGTAAGTACCGACTTGTTTTGGATGACCAACAATCGATGTAAATAACACAAGACACGTTAAAATGAAGTAAAAAGAAGGATACAAGAATATTCGAAGGTGATTCAAACTAAGGAAACATGTAGTTACCCGACATGTTTAAGTAGATACCGACATGTTTGGTTAACTCGGGAGTTTCTGCAATTTCACACAATACTTCTTGCCGACATCCGGACTCTGCTCAAACTCAACTTCTGGCCTAACATGATTGTTTCCCTTATAAATACAAGCCTAGTTCCAGTCAAAAAGGGATGTTCTTTCTGCCTCATGTCCTCCGGTTCTCTAACTTCTGGATCTAGAATTTCTTCTTCTTCACTCCTATCCTCTACCTCCCAAACAATTTAGAAACATCATTGGAAATCCGAGGTCTACTAGATTGTGGTTAGATCTGAGATAATCTAAAGAGAGAGAAAACTAATAAAAGATTAATTGGATGTAGACCAAAGATTACGTCCAAACAGTATAAAAATTGTGTCTCCTTTTACGGCTTTCTGTTTATTTAATCTGAACTGGTGCTTTCATTTGATTTTTGGGTGTTGATCCATTTGTGGGTTAACATTTTGGTGCTTTTACTGAGAACAAGAGCAAGATCTGAAGACTTAAAGCTTGAATATGATATTTAGGGAAGATGAAGTAACCAAATGCTAGATCCAAAACTGGAGCAGGTTGACCAGAGCATAGGAGCAGTCAGGAAGTGTTCTCAAATTCTCATCAATCCATCTACGTGACCAGAAAAGAGATGGAGAAAATGATGAACAAGATGCATGATGGATTAATGACTTGACACTAGGAAATGCTGGAGCGATTTTTCAAAAGGATGGACCAGCAGTGAACAGCCAGAGTAGTTGGAATTTAGAACAAAAGACCAAAAACCAATGCAGGAGCATTTGGAGATAGAGCAAAGCAAACTGAAACAATGCCCCTATAACATGAACTGGTTGGCATCGAGAGGAATATACTCTGGGGCATGATCGTTTAGATCTAGATGAGCTTTAATGCTTGGAACGGGTGATGCTAGAGCTATAATGGCAATCAGAATACAAATGCATGATATCATAAGTTGGAACCAAAAGCTTATCATTGGAATGAGAGGCAGAATGAAGTTATAGATCAGAGACTTCCATTGGATGACAACCCCATGATCGGGATGGATTGGTATCAGGTTCGATTCCTTTACCTTAACTTTAAGTAAATGATGCAATATAACCTTTGCATGCTTAAATGTATATGGGATTTTGAACAATCCCTAGGCACGCTCTGAGTTGAATGCCTGATATGACTATTTAGGATGATAATAACCTCAGACCATTTACATGTGCACGAGATCTAGATTGGACTCTAAGCACGCTCTGAGTTAGATGTTTGGGATGAAATATTAGTATTTTTGCTTATTTGACTATTGAAAAATCCATATTGAATGTGATGACGGATATTGATCGTTTTCAGTACCATTCGGAGAGGCGGGACCGTAGTGTAGGGTACAAGTCCTCAAGCCAAAGAGCGATTGGATGGACTTGTACGATATTAATCGCTTTAAGTCCCGTTTGTAGGGACGGAATTGGAGTGCAAGGTCAAGCTCCCTTGTTGAAGAGTGAATGGTGGGCTTGTATGAAAAGTTAGTCCCCTCACTAGAGAGTGAGCAGATGGGCTTGTTAAGTCATTGGGTTCCTTTTCCAGAGAGCAAGCGCACTCAGCAAGTATCTAGAGAGATCAAATCCTAGATTGGGCGATAAACAACCTGGTGAGGTCATACTCTAGATTGGAATCAAACGGTCTGGAGAAATCGAACCCTCAAATAGAACACCAAAAGATCTAGAGAGATCGCCTCCCAAAGAGAATGCCAAATGATCCAAAGAGATCGTCCCCTTAACTTAAACATTAAACGATCCAAAGAGATCGCATATTAAACTGAATATAAAATGATCCAGAGAGATCACATGGTAAATTGAATAAAAAATGATCTAGAGAGATCCAACCTTAGAACGGATATATATTTGATAAAATGATTTAAACGCCTTGTGATTAGAATAAAACAGATAAAATCTCGAATGAGCATAAGGCGATTTTGATATGTGATGTAATAACTCCGAATAAAATTGGAATGATACTGTTGTATATGGAACACTTAAGCAAGAGCTGGAGTTCTTTGCTAAACCAAGTCTGGGGTGACCTCTGACTTGCTAGAGAGTCCGAAGGAACTAGATGATTCACCAAGGTTAAGATCAAAGGATAGCCGAAGAGCTCAACTATCGAAGACTGATTACTAGAACATGTTCTTGAGCAAAGCACGCCTTACATTCAAAATCTGTACTTTGAAGGGCAAATGTTAACCCGCTTTTGAGCCAAAGTAGATTTCAACTGCACTTATAAGATTCAAACAAGGATGAAATGATTGAAAATTGGAAAGCACTCTTAGATGATACAAGGAAATAGATCGGGAAAGTTTCAACCAAAAAGTACACTAAGGAAACAAGTAGGTACCGACTTGTTTCTAGACAACAAGTAGATGCTGACTTGTTTTAAAAACTCAGTAGATGTTGCGACTTCTTGGGCCACCTGAATATTGAATTAGAGGAATGTTGCAAAAGAGTACAATTTATTTCGAACTAAGGAAATAGGTTGGTACCGAGCTATTTTGGAAAATAGGTTGGTACCAAGCTGTTTTGGACAACAAGTAAGTACCGACTTGTTTTGGACGGCCAATGATGGATGGAAACAACATGGGACACATTAAAATGAAGTAAGAAGAAGGATGCAAGAAGATTCAAAGTGATTTGAACTAAGGAAACATGTAGGTATTCACTTTTTTAAGTTGGCAACGACATGTTTGGTTAACTCGGGAGATTTTGCAATTTCACACACTACTTCGAGCCAACATCTGGACTCTGCTCCAACTCGCCTTCTGGTCCAACACGATTGTTTCTCTTATTAATACAAGTCTAGCTACAACCAGAAAAGGATCGTCTTTTGACTCATCTCTTATGGTTCTCTAACTTCTAGATCCATAGTTTCTTCTTCTTCACTCCTATCATCTACCTCCCAAACACCCTAGAAACATCATTATAAATCTGAGATCCACTATATTATGGTTAGATCTGAGATAATTAGTTGTAATCCAGAGAAAGAACAGCTAATAAAAGATTAAAGTGGACGTAGGCCGAAGATTACCCTAAACCGCTATAAAAATCGTGTCTAATTTTACTGTTTTTTTGTTTATTTAATCTGAACTGGTGCTTTCATCTGATTTCTAGGTGTTGATCTTTTTTTTGGGTTAACACTAATATTGTCCTATGCAGATTTAAATGTAACCCCCTTATTATTAGGTAGCCATATCCAATAATCTTTCTGTTTTGTATTATCAATCGAAATGCTTTGAATTTTCTTATATATATATTGGTGTTAAAAAAGAAGAGGTGTGCCTTTACTCACAAGTTCTACCTAATTTGATTCGTTAGAGTTGGTATTAGACCCGACGACCACCGACGAAAGTTAGAGTCCCAAGAAGGGTGACATATAAGCTGGATTAAAATATTGAGAGGTGAGTGTAGCCATCCAAAGAAAAAAGGACTATTGTCGGGTCAGTGTTGATAGAATGGGTCAACATAGACGTTGTGTTAGATCTACCTTTTTTAGTTTTAAAGAGACAACTATACATTTTAATATATTTGTACAAGTTAAAATTTTCTAGAAATATTATCTTTAAAGACTAAGGCAGACTACTCAATGAATAAAGAAAAGCATTCGAAGATTGAAGTTGAAAGAAAAGTCAAAATGTATTGTAAGTCATACAAATGTTATTACTTATACAATCTCCTTGATGATGACACGCACAATTCTTTTTGTAAAATTATTTTGAACATTTTAAATAATTTTGTACTTAGTAAATTTTCAAAGTTAGTTTAAAATTTACAAGGCGTCAAACATCTGAGCTAGAAAATCAGACTTCTGAATTAAGTAATTTTTATCCTATTTATTCTCTATTTTATGCCCTGTAAGAAACTGTTACCTGAAACTAATTCTCAGACATCTGGAAAAAAAATAGATGTCTGAATGTTGTTCCAAATGTCTAAAAACTAGCTTTTCGAAACCTTTTCGACAAACAAGTTTTCAAATGTTAGATAGGCTTATCTAGACATCAGATTGAAAATTTAGATGTTTGAATAAACTTTCCAAATGTCTAAACAATATTATTTTGGAACAAATTCCTTTTTATTGAAAGATTGTAAAATTTTAGACGACTAAGGTCTGAAATCAAGCATCTGAATCGTTGTAATGAATAGTTTTCTATTTTAAATATAATTTATTTTGAAGGTTTATCTTCTTCTACAAATAGTTGCACCTTTCTAACGACTATTTCTTTTCAAATAGAACCTTTTAAATGGTATAAATGAACATTGTTTTTTAACTTCTGATTTCACCTAACCAATCTTTGCTTTATATACTTTATATTTTTTGTGATTTCAAAAGCAATTAAAACAACCATTTTACTTTCCAAAATGAACATGCTCAAAGCACAATCTTCAAAGGAGATTATAGGAAGGATTTACAAAAGTGACTTATCGGTGTCATCAAAGAACATAATAAGTCAAATACAAGCTTTATTTTATTTTAATGAAGTCTTGTTGGAGATCTTTAGGTAAGGTGTTGAACTCCTGTTCATTTTTTTGCCAGTCTTATAGAAACCCATTCATCCAGGTGAAGTAAGGGTAGTTTAGTGAAATTCTAGAAGGAGTCTAGGATTGGACGTAGGATGGGAAGTCTGAACCAATATAAAAATCGTTGGTGCGGTCGTTTATTTATTGCTCAATATATACTAGCTTAGTTATATTAAACTAGTATTCATATTACTAGATCCTTATGCGCACTTTCATTTGGTATCAAAGCTAGACTTTCATAAATTCGTAACAAATTTTATGAATACATGTAAGTAATATGGATAACTTTATAGCTACATTTGTTGGAGGTCAATCTACTACACGACCACCACTGTTAATAGGGTCAAATTATGCATATTGGTTAACTAGGATGAGTATTTATTTACAAGATAATACTTATGAAATATGGAATGCTACACAAGTACAATACAATATACCCTCTACTGAGTATTCCACATGGCCTGACATGCAAAAGATAGATGCCACTAATAATGATAAAGCTATAGGTATTTTATTTTGCTATCAGGCAAAAATGAGTTTAATAGAGTAAGTTTGTAAGACTGCATATGATATATAGCGTACACTTCAAGTTACTCAAGAAGAAACAATAAAGTATGGTTGGAAAATCAATTATAGAATGAAGAAAAATGAAAATATTGTTGATATGTACTCTAGGTATTAAGACATCACTCATGCTCTTATGGCTTTAGGTGGAAGTTTTCTGATTTTTAAATAGTCTTGGAAATTCTTAACTCTTTGACGAATGAATGATAACATAAGGTTTTAGCTACTGAAGAGGTTAATGATCTTTCAACCCTCAAACCCAAAGAGTCAATTGGAAATCTATTGTCCTATGAAGTTAAGTTTCAAGCTAAGGAGGATCAACCTTAAGAAAGAAATACGATTGTCTTTCAAATTGAAGTTGAATCAGACATGGATGAAGATGAGTTCGTTTTTCTTGCCAAAAACATTAAAAAAAATATAAAACTTAGAAAGGATAAAAGATTTGGCAACAATAACAACTTATCTTCTTCATTAAAATGTTATGGATGCAACAAGATGGGACATATGAAGAAAGATTGTCCAAATCTCCAAAACGAAAAGAATGGCTTCGAAAACAAGAATGAAACATCATTAAAGAACAAGAAGCAAGACTTCAAGTAACTTAGGATGATCTCTTCCACATTAGAAAGTGATATGGAACAAGCAAATGTCTCTATCACGACTTCAAACAATGATGTAAGTTTCGATGTTTCTTTAAAAGATCCTGTTGAAATTAATCTGAACTTCTTGAATAATTAAAGGCTCTTAAAAGAACTCATACGAATACTGTAGAAAAGTTAAATAGAGCCAAATTAGAAATTGATATGTTAAAAGATCAAAAAAGTAACTTAGAGGAAGAACTTATAAAATGAAAATATTCTTGTGAGAATTTGACTTCTCAAATCTCTACTTTAAGTGGTGGAATTAAATTTTATAAGACAAAAACGTCAAATTTGGAAAAGAAAATGTGATTTGGGTTCTACCATTGACACTCTTAATAAGGAAACAAAAGAGCTAGAAATAATTTTGAAAATCGCTTTACTAATATTTAAAACTTTAACAAAGGTAGAGAGAATTTATCTAAAATTATTAAAGTCTGAACATTCTCATCTAATCAAAGAGGATTAGGATTTAATAGTTCTAATAAAAAGAAATCTAGTCCTAAGTATTATAGTTCTCTATACACTAATTTCAAAAAGGGTAAGAATGTTTGTCAAATAAAACCCATGATAAATGATAGAAAAACCATAAAAATATGGGTTTCTAAAACTAACAATCACCTTATTAGAGATAAGTGCATAAAACATTTATGTCAAATGTTCATAATTGTAACACCCCGCATTTTTAGATAATTAAATAACGATGAACAGTGGAAATAAGCATTTTTGGAATTATCATAATATGGCCTCGAAACTTATACCATTATGTTCGTGGCGATTTTCCGATCAATTTCCATATATAACTTGTCGAAATCCGAGTTAATATGAAGAAGTTACGAGAAGAATAATAAATCAAAATTAAACCAAAAAAAAGTAAGACCCTACGGGTTGACCCATATGTCGACCCGCAAAGCACAAGGGTCGACCCATAAGTCGATCCACATGTAGCCCTAGACGAGAAATCGACCAAGGACATACCGAAGTCTTGTAATCTGATTTTCGTGCGATCTGAAGCGTTGTTTTCTGGATCCAATGATTCACGGCGAGCCTATGACGTGGTTGCACCAGATTCAATCCAAAAATCCGATGGTCTGAGATTCCCAAACTCCACTATAAATAGAACCCTAGGCCTAGCTATTTTCTCATAATCAGATTTTCTCCCAATTGGGTTCATTACCTGAGACCGAACCCTAAATAGAAAATATTTCTAGGGAGAATATCTTTTTAATAAAAATATTAAACGCCTTAGAAGGGGATCCAAGAAGGCCATGAAGTAAAGCTAAGGACGACAGGTGAGTGGATTTAAATTATATATCTTTTATGTTTATGATATATATTATCGTTAGATTCCCGTTAAATATTTTAATTCAGCATTTGAACTAATTTCAATAATTAGTTCTACTAGTTAGTTATGTTGAGAATGTAAATTTTATAAGAGAAGTGTACTTATATTTAAATGTTATTTATATGGAAAAATAAGAATGGAATCCAATTAAATATAGGTAATATTAGGCTTAAAAGTTGTAAAGAAAGGCATAAGCCTAAAAGTGAGAGATTTACAGTAAATTATGTTATAACGGGAGAAATGAATTAAAGAGGGGAAAATTTAATAACTTGATTTGGAAGTTAGTGATAGATTAGTTGGTTGGTTTAGAAAAGGGAATACATCTCCATAGTTTAATATTGTAAGAATAACGATAAACGTAATTGCAAGAATAAAAGCAAGAAAAGTGGAATTAGTGCAAAACAGAGAAATTACTATACTTTGCATTACCAAAAAATTAAAGAAACAATAAAAGAAATATCTTGCAGTTACGAGTTAATGTTTATAGCATTATTTAATATTAAAATATAAAAATGGATTTTTAGCACAATTTTTGTAACCAACCAAATAGAATAGAACTACTTCCCAGAATAAAAGAGAATAACGCGAAGCATTGAAGAAATTAAAGAAGAAGAAATAATCAAGTTAATTATTTGACAAGACTTGAAACAATAAACAGAAAATGTGACTAGATCTGCATTTATTTCGCAGATAGTAGAGTAAAAAGTAAAGCAGTTATTATGATAAGTAATTTGTGACAGTTGGATGTAGTTCCAAGCTAAGGTTGTCATATAATATAAGAGAACTAAAGAGAATTTAGTATCATAATAAAAGAAGACAGACTAGAATAGAAAAGAGACACTTGCAATTGCATTTATAACATGTAGGTTATAAAAGAAAGAAAAGAATATAGAAGTGACAATTGCAAGTATAATTGTAACACATAGGTTATAATTAAAAAGAAAGAAATAGAAGAGGCTTATTTTATTAAACTTAGATCTTGGATTAAGTTAATAAGCAAGAATAATAGCAGTGGCCCGTACCGGCAGCATTCCCTTTCAGGTCTAGGACTGATGGTCTCACACGTGGGTGGGGCTGGGCATGTTGATTAGGGTAAATAAGTAGCCAACAGAATAAGAAAAGTAAAGTAAACGCATAATAAAAGATTAGACATAGGGTCTAATAAAATGGTAAGGTGCGTTTGCACTAGCCTAAAGAGAATCTAGATAAAGAGCCTAACGAAGCTGTTCATCATAGATTTTTAGTACAGAAAGAGCACGTTCGACTTATTTAGTTTAGGCTAGAAGGAAGTACGAGACTTCAATGGGACGTGAGGATACTCTATAATGGCCCTCTAGGGTAGGCCTAACGAAACTGCACCCCCAGAGGCAGGTCTGTAGGTGTTCCATTAAGAGAGTATGCCTTGACTGCTTTTGCATTGCAGGCCTAACAAAGCGGACCTTTGTAGGCAGTCAAAAGGTTTATGATGGAGTAGGATATTCGTATGACACCATACTCTAGTTTGCGAGTAGGTTAAAGTGGGCAGGACCCAAAAGGATAGTAGCACGCGGAGATCAACCATCATCAGTCAGAGCGAGTTTGGGAAATACTAGAGTTGAACCAACAGGCCAATGATTCTTTCACTATCGAGACATTGGATGAGGGGCACAGCCAATTGGATGTCTAGATTGTTTGCAGTAGGGCACAACCACTTAGCTTTTGAAAGGTCTTTTGATTAGTTGAGGGGGCTGCGTGGGGCCATAGCCACGATAAGAAAAGAGACAGACCAAGTAGAATATCTATATTATAGGCCTAACAAAGCGGACCTTTACAGATATAGAAAATCCCCAACCGAGTTCCGTATAAGGTAGACTTTATTGGCCGAATTCAGGGAGTAGTCAGAACGATTACGTGTAGTCCTCAAGGTACGCACTGGGTGGTACATTGTGGATGTCTGAACACTAGTATAAACTAGTGCGGATGCAATTTCGCGTTTTCATAGTAGACGACAGAACATCTGTATTGTAGGCCTCACGAAGCTGTCCTTTATAGATGTAGTTACAATACGCTCTAGTAGCGAGACGATGGAGTCCTTTTCGAGGAGGATACGGAAGGTACTATGGGTAGTACCTAGGAACGATGCGGTCTTTGGGCATGTAGCTACATATATCTATATTGGTTATTAGGTCTTAAACTACTAGGGAGTAGATGGGTATGATTCACGCACAGAGGTGAGAGTATTATAAACCCAATAAACCTAATATAACAGAAAATGGAAATAGAATGGTATATGTAGAATTACGCTTAGAAGTGTATAATTTGTCCATTCACTAGAACTTTAGTTCTGACCCCTCCTCATATCATCCCACAGGGTAGATAGATGACAGAGATTTTCTAGCTTTGAGACACTTGTTTAGAAAGTGTTATTACCTTGGTGAGTATTTACTTATTACTATTATATTTTAGTCCATTCCGCTATGATATATTTATTTGAGCTCTGATATATTTATCTTTTCCTATTTGCAGGATACCAGATACCCAACTCAGGCTTCAGTGGGCTTGGATTTTAGCATTTTTGGGAAGAATCCGAACCTACTGGAATTCGGGTTGTTACATTTGGTATAAGAACTTAGGTTAGTAGATCCTAAGTAAATTAGGAAATATGAGTGAATATATTTGTATTTTTGAATAAACTATAAATATATTATGTACTAAAATCCAAATAGTCCCCAATTATAGATTTTAACATATGGAATGTTTTTAGAAGTATATTTGTGCATAGATTGCTAGTTGGGTTTGGGATGACCCAAGGATGTTGTGCCCTAAGTTATTACCAATTTATAGTGTACAATAAGCTATGTTTTGGGAAAAGATTGGTATCCATATATTATAGGAAGTGGAGAAGTTCCCTAGGGATAGTAGGGAGAGTATTTTTATTTCGGAAGGAATAAGAGATTTTAGTAAGGAATAAAAGATTTCCAAGGTTTAGGAAGGGTATCCTTAGGGTAGTAATAATAAAATCCACTTTATGTTTAGCCCAATAAAATGAAACTTTTGGAATTGAAAAGTTGAAAATATAATTGTTAATGTGTTTGAGGAAGTAAATATTGGGTTTTTGAAAAAAAAAAGTGGTATGAAATATGAATTGGTTTTTATATGATGTAAATTTTGTTAAAAGTTAAATTGTTTTTGAAGAATTATAGAGCATGTATAGCTCGCTAGTTTCTTTGTAGGTAAACAAAGATTTTAAATATAAAAACCTAGAGTGTGTTAAGTATCGAAAATGTAGGTTACAACATTTATTGTTGTAATAGATGTTTTCGTGAAAAATAAAGGAAAAATAGACTATGACACTATTGTTATAGTAGGTGACTACCAAAGGAAATGTTTTTACATAGCATATGAGATTTATTAATATTTATTTTAATTAAATCCATATACTAGTATTTTTGGGTTGTAGTAACGGTGTTTTACGCAACATCTGTTTTGACCCAAATAAAAATGTGTTTTAAAGATAATTTCTAAGTATAGAAATAAAGTGGTTTTTAAGTACACTATTATTTAAGTAAGTATATGGAAATGTTTTCTAGTTATGAAAATATTAAAATAGTTTTGAAAATGAGTTTTTATGGAAAAAAAATGTAAGATAAATATTAGGAAATTAATAAATTTCGTAGGAAATGTCTATTGTAAGTGAATATAGATTAAACATACTTTAATCTATTGGAATGAAATGAATAATGATATATTTTTCTATGAAACCAAATCACAAATAAAGATGTTTTGTGCAAGTTATAAGGAATACGTGAAAGAGATGTACAAGGTATGGAAAGCACCATATTTTGTATAGCCTATTTCAATAAAATATAAAATAAGTTCCTTGTAATTTCACATAAACATGAAATCCTCTTTTAAAGGATTCATATAAGGTTTTAGCGTTAATGGTTTCTCATAAGAGAAAGTAGTTCCAATACATTAAGGTATAAAACCATTAGGTGTAATAAGAAGTATAATAATTAGAGATAGTGTTAGTTAGGAGGGATATTATAGGGAGCCTTAGTAGGAAAGATAAGCAATGGAATTTCATATTTTTCCATTGATTATGCGCATAGGTTGCTTGTCTTTGTAGAAAGTCCCCATTTGTAGTAAGTTAGAAACTCCTCCAAGGTTAGGTAATTGGAAAATTAGGAAAGTTAAGGAATTTTTGATAAAATAATTGTCCTTATCTACTCCAATTTTCGTAAATTTGAAAATCTATGAAAAGATGATGTTTTGAAAACATGTGAGGACATTTTTGGAAGTCAATAAAATATAATGTTTTAAGGACAAGCAAGGCATGTTTTAAAGAAAAATGGTTTGGTGAAAAAGTAAATAAGTTTTTAGAAGAGAAAAACTTAGTAAACAGTTAAATTTAAAAATCCAAATTATTTTATGGAAAGTTGTAAAGGTCTTTAAAAGGAAAAGAGGAATAAGTTTTGAACTTAGAATTTGTAAGTTTTCCCCCTAGGCTTGGGGAAAAATTTAAGTTCAAAGAGCTGTAAAGATGCAAGTTCTAGAAAGATAAAATGTTAAGTAACCAAGTACCTTTGAATTTAATAGAAACTTCAATGTAACACTTTTAAAGGCAATAATTTTGGGATTTGATGTTTCAAAAATTTAGAATCTTTAATTTTTGAAATGAAATGATAAATACCAAACCAAACTTTTAAATATGGAGTAGATAGGAATCGTTTTCTAGATGTGATGGGAAAAGTGTAAGGCTATGTAGGAGATAGCAGTGATTACTTTAAGTAGTAATAATAAAAGTACCCATAAAGTGTAAAGGACACTAGTGAGAAACTAGGAATGTTGCTTCATTTGTGTAGACTATAGAAGAATAGTGAAGTGATATTAGTAAGATAGTAAGACACATGTGGTTGGGATAGGTAGACCTTAGTTGGGAAAAAATGAAAGGTAAAGGTAAAGGGAAAATTTCCCTAAGCTTAGTTGCCTTTTTAGATAGAGATTGCATAGATTGGAATCCTTATTCGTTGCAGTAAATGAGACATGGTTATTCCATTTTGAGTATGAAATGGAAGAGATGGATAGATCTTATTCATCGTGAGTAATACAGTGTAAGATAGTAACGAGTAATAGGTGGCAGGAGGAGCATATGAGTTACTTGGATTCCTAGAGTAGGACCTTTCTCTATCAAGTTGGACATGGTCCTAGGACTCCTAGCCCTAAATGATAGCTGTGTTTAGCTGCTATATTATAAGAAAAGTTAAAGCCACCAAGAGTAACTAAAATGAAAACAACAAATTTAAAGAAAGCAATAGCAACGTCATCAGAAAAATTTGAAAAGAAAAATTTTCTTATGTGAACTGTGCTTGGGAAAGCAAATAGAAATTTTATAGAATAGTGGCACGAGTTTCAAGTACAGAGAAAGAGGTGCGCAAAAGTAAAATGGGGAAATGTGAGGTTTTCCCGTGTTCTATCTTCTTTCTTACATAAGAAATCGAGTTCGAAAAATTAGATTTTTTTGAAATTCGAATATTAAAAATTGTATGGTAGGATTTGGATGTAAAATACGTTGAACTACACCCCTATTCAGTAGGAGTGTGGGAAAAATTGAATGAAAAACGTTTTGGGTTTTCAAAAGATTGTATTCATATAAAAATTGCAAGTATATTTAGGATGTGTGCATCATATTTTAAAAAGGGGTTTTTAAAGAAGAAAAGCATTCATATAGAAGGTATCGTTTAGAAATTCATGTACATGCATATATTTTATGTTGAATGACACTTTGCACAATGAGACGGATGATCGCAAAATTGGATGTACACAAAATGGATGTGATTGATGCTAGGAATTACATAGTTTTACCCTTGTCGAATTTCGGGGACGAAATTTCCTAAAGGGTGGGAGAATGTAACACCCTGCATTTTTAGATAATTAAATAATCGAATAACGATGAACAGTGAAAATAAGCATTTTTGAAATTTTCAGAATATGGACTCGAAACTTATACCATTGTGTTTGTGGCGATTTTCTAATCAATTTCCATATATAACTTGTCGAAATCCGAGTTAATATGAAGAATTTACGAGAAGAATAAGAAATCAGAATTAAACGGAAAAAAGTAAGACCCTACGGGTCTACCCGCAAAGCACACAGGTCGACCCATAGGTCGACTCGCGTGTAGCCCTTGACAAGAAATCGTCTAGGGATGTGCCAAAGTCTTGTAATATGATTTTCATGCGATTTGAAGCGTTGTTTTCTAGATCCAATGATTCACATCGAGCCTATGACGTGGTTGCACCAGATTCAATACAAAGAGTATGTCTTGACTGCTTTTGCATTGCAGGCCTAACGAAGCGGACCTTTGTAGGCAGTCAAAAGGTTGATGATGGAGTAGGATATTCATATGATATCGTACTCTAGTTTGCGAGTAGGTTATAGTGGGCAGGACCCAAAAAGATAGTCGCATGCAGAGATCAACCATCATCAGTCAGAGCGAGTTTGGGAAAGGCTAGAGTTAAACCAACATGCCAATGATTCTTTCACTATCGAGACATTGGATAAGGGGCACGACCAATTGGACGTTTAAATTGTTTGCAGTAGGGCACAACCACTTATCTCTTGAAAGGTCTTTCGATTAGTTGAGGGGGGCTACGTGGAAGGTACTATAGGTAGTACCTAGGACCGATACGGTCTTTGGGCATGTAGCTGCATATATATTGGTTATTAAGCCTTAATCTACTAGGGAGTAGATGGGTACGATTCACGCACAGAGGTGAGAGTATTATAAACCCAATAAACCTAATATAACAGAAAATGGAAATAGAATGGTATATGTAGAATTATGCTTAGAAGTGTATAATTTATCCATTCACCAAAACTTAGTTCAGACCCCCTCCTCATATCATCCCACAGGTTAGATATATGGCAGAGATTTTCCAGCTTTGAGACACTTGTTTAGAAGGTGTTATTACCTTGGTGAGTCTTTACTTATTACTATTATATTTTAGTCAGTTCCGATGTGAGATATTTATTTGAGCTCTGATATAGTTATCTTTGCCTATTTGCAGGATACCGGATACCCAACTTGGGCTTCAGTGGTCTTGGATTTTAGCATTACTGGAATTCCAGTTGTTACAATAATAACGATGGTTTTTTTAAAGGAATTACCAAACCCACTTGGATATGCTTTCCTAAGACCTAACTCTTAAGACCATAACATATGAAGTAGGTACCAATTCAAATTCTTATTTTTGCTAGTACTCGACGATAAAAGGGAGAGATAGATACTTGATAACGGCTGCTAAAAGCACATGAGGTTAACTAAGAGATGCCTATGAATATCATTTACATTGATGGAGGCACCGTCACCTTTAAAGACAACTCCAAAGGATCTGTGATTGGCAAAGGTGAAGTTTGCAATGATGGTGTATCCAATTGTCCTCTTATTACTAATTTCCTACTAGTTAAAAATTAAAAACATAATTTATTAAGTACAAGCCAACTACGTGATAAAGGTTTTACAATTTCTTTTGAAAAAGATGAATGCAATATTTTTGATCGAAATAAAATTAAACTTTTTAAGATATTATAAAAATAAATATTTATGTTTTAAATATGAAAATTAACTATAATATTGATATATGTTTATTAGCAAATGATAATTATCCATGTCTTTGGCACTAGTTGTCATAGTAACTTTAAATATATAAATAAACTTTCTAAACATGATTTAGTAAAAGTTTTTCCAAAAATGCGTTTTAAAGTTAATAATTTATATGATGTATGCCAGATAGGAAAACTCACTAAATCCTATTTTAAATTTTAAAAGTTGATTTCTTCTGTACAACCGCTAGAATTACTCCACTTGGACATTTTTGGACCAACTCAAGTAACATAATTAAATATAGAAAATATGTTTTTTTTAGTGGATGATTTTTCAAGATACACTTGGGCTTTGTTTTTCAAACATAAAAGTGGTACCTTTGAAGTTTTAATTTTTTTGCAATCTAAAATTTGAAATTTCAAAAATTAAGAACATTAGAAGTGATCATGGTGTTGTATTTGATAATGTGTTTTTAAATGAATTTTTAACAAAAATAGTATTAGTCATAATTTTTCCTTTCCTATAACCACGCGATAAAATGATGTCGTGGAAAGGAAAAATAAGACCTTGTAGGAATGTGCAAGAACGTTATTAAGGATAGTCAATTCCCTAAGAATTTTTAGGCTTAAGCTGTGGCTACTGCTTGCTATGTTCATAGTAGTGTTTCTATAAGGCTCTTGACTAAGCATACCACATATGAACTTTTTAATGGAAGAAAACAAAATGTTTTTTACTTTAGGTTTTTTGGGTCTAAATGTCTTTTACTTAACACTAAAGATCAACTAGGTAAATTTGATCAGAAAGTCAACGAAAGCATCTTTGTTAGATATTCGAAAAGAAGTAAAGCCTATATAATCTATAACAAGAGAATTAGTATTGTCGAAGAAGCATTACATGTGTCTTCTGATGAGAATTTCAAAGTTAACAATAATGATGAAGAAAATGTTTTGATAAACAAAACATCTTCTTTTGAAAATTCCTCGCAAGTGGATACTAATATTAATAATGATCTAAAATCTTCATAATGTATTTTAAAAGATTGTCCTTTATATAATATTATTTGTGAAGTAAACGCTATGGTTAAAACTAGAAATCGATTAAATCAAATGGGTCACATTGCGTTTATTTCAAATTTAGAACTGAAGAATTATAAAGAAGCTTCAATGATGATTTTTGGATTACTACAATGCAATAAGAATTAAATCAATTTGAACGGAGTGGCATTTGGGAATTGGTTCCAAGACAAAATGATCAAATCGTTATTAGTATCAAATGGGTTTTCAAAAATAAAGTTGATGAAAATGGTGATATAATTAGAAATAAAGTTGATTAGTAGCACAATAATGTAATCAAGAAGAAGAAATAGATTAGGAAGAGACTTTTGCCCCCAATAGCTCATTTAGAAGCAAAAATAATTTTACTAGCATTAGCATGACATCATAATTTTAAAATTTTTAAATGGATGTTAAAAGTGCTTTATTTTATAAATGAAAACCTTTATGTAGAACAAATCCCAGTCTTTATATATGAAAAATTTTCAGTCTATGTTCATAAACTTAAAAAAGCTCTTTATGGACTCAAACAAGCACCATGTGCTTTGTATGAATGATTAAAGAGTTACCTTTTAAACATTGGTTTTCATATTGGCAAGGTTGATTCTACTCTTTTTATTAAAAAAAGGAAAATAATTAAAATTTAATAGTCCAAATTTATGCAAATGATATAATATTTGGTTCAACTAATGAAAATCTATGTAGTCAATTTTTTAACATTATGAAAAGCGAATTTAAAATGTCACATATGAGTGAATTTATTTTCTAGGTTTATAAATTGAACAACTTAAAGATGGTATTTTAATTCACTATGAAAAGTATTATAATGATTTACTTAAAAGATTTGGAATGGAAAATACCTCGACCAACACCAACGAGTACCGGCCTTCACTTTGATAAAGATTAAAATGGTAAAGACATGGATCAAAAACTACATAGAAGTATTGTAGGATCTTAACTTCATTTAATTATTAGTAGACCATACATAATGATGAGTGTTTGTTTGTGTATTATATTTCAAGAAAATCTTAAATAATCACACTGGTAAAGTAGATTTTGCGCTACTCAACCAACACTGGAGACTATGGACTTTTCCATCCGAAAGGCTACCCTTTCGAATTGTGTCATATAGCGACATTGATAAAACAACAGGCCTTTTTTGACCCTTGATTCAATGCCCGAACCAATGTTCAAATCCGCGAAACCGAAAACAATAGATTGCTAAGTTTTGATAACAAGAAAACCAAGCGGAATCTTACTGTGGACTTCCTTAACTCGCAGTGAAAGGAAACAACGTATAATATAAAACATCATTATATTAAACATAGATCCAAAAATATAGTTAGATCCATATAGCAGATCCTAATCCATAACACGCATGAATATTCCAGTCATACGTTTATATTTACAATGTTTATAATACGAAATCTTCATCACCATGTCCTCCACGTCATCGAGGTCCATCAACCAAGTGATATAGATAAAAAAGGAAATTAGGAGTGGGCCAGACATACATCAGAGTGAGTGAAACAAGTTTATCTCATATATACTACAAAAAGGCAGGTAAAACATTGTTAGTGTCTCTTAACCTATATATGCCTACCTTAACCTGTCTATTCGCACCTAAGGAGCAATACCAAGACTATAACTAGGTTGCCTACTCAGTTAAGGTCATACCATGTCTTGTCATACTCTATACACAAATATATACTCAATCAATAGAGTTTACCAAATTCATATTACAACGAAACACCAATCTTCAAAGAGCGTTTAGTGATGAAAACTCTATCGTTTCCGCGGCTGTTTTGAATGCTTCTAGTGTACCAAACTATGATTGTTGCAACTTGGTTTCGTTCATATCTTTGTTGTTCTTAGTTTGAGGCGGCCGCAGGCGCCAATCAATATACTACCAATGGGAGCGCTCCATTACCGAGTGAAAGAGTTTAGAATGATTAATACGTTACTACCGTGGGAACAACCATTCCTCTGTATAACTATTTCAATTTCAAATAC
Organism: Allium fistulosum; assembly: GCA_030737815.1. Classification (NCBI taxonomy): domain Eukaryota; kingdom Viridiplantae; phylum Streptophyta; class Magnoliopsida; order Asparagales; family Amaryllidaceae; genus Allium; species Allium fistulosum. The sequence goes on from CM060903.1 coordinate 603,481,304, forward strand.
TGAGGAAACAACCATTTCCTTGGGACAACTATTCTTTGTACCATATGTGCCTCATATATAATCACTTGACAAATCAATAGCACATTAAATGGGCCCAATATCCATTCCCTGATCAGACTAAGTCAATTTGATATCTAACCATCGATAACAAAGCAAACATCCAACTTCACAAACATCAACACATTTATATTCAACGGTATTTATATGCTTTGCCATATCAGTATTGTACCACATTGCCTCCTTCAAACTAGCCTAAAGCACTGCACGAAGTCACGATTCCGCAAACGCCTCTAATCGCACTCGATCTGGATTGGGTCTAGGTTCAACCAGCCTTCATTTCAAATTCAACTTCATATATTTTGTTTATACCATCATTATCCTTTATAAATGAGTAACAATATCATTATTTCCGTATATCAATTTCTCTAGAATTCATATAGCTTTATACAACTCCATTTATTTTAAGTTGATCTGTTGTAACTTCAGTGACTCCATTAATCACTAAATTTGTTCATTAAATTCATTGATAATTCATAATTATCTTCTAACCATACCCCTAATAATATTAAAACATTCTGATTGAATTATACAATCGTAGAGAAGGTTCACTTTCTTAAAAGTTGGCTAAATCTCGAAGCTCTTTGCTACCCGGACTACTTCACCTATGGTTCTCCAAATTTCGCCACCAAATTGATATCAGATCATAGTACTCGTCTCCATGATTTTATTGATGAGTAGATTGTCAAAATTCATCGAGAATTGAGAGAGTTATGTCACTTTAAAGTTGTGAAAAGAAAGAGGAAAATAGGGATGAAAGGAGAGAAGATAAACCAATTTTCTAGTTTAAAAAAAGGTGTTTTATAGTGTTAATTCGATAAGAAAATCATTCCCACCAATTTAAATAACAAACTTTAATTTTAATTTTAGAAAAAACTGAAATGGCCATTGTATGTCGACATATCCCAAAGTAAATGTCGACATATGAGTAATGATTGGATGTATGTCGACATATCATTATATGTATACCAACATACATGCCAGATTTTTCACTCAACTATTAGTTCATTTGACTCTGCTTCATATACATCCAAATCGAACAAACTTAAATATTGTTTTGATCAGAAAAATGAGCCAATTGCAATGGCACAGTCCCTATTATAGAATTCAAAAGTTGAAAAAATGACCTTTTTGCCCCCACCTTAATTTAAATTGATTAATTAGTCATTTAAAACTACATTATTAGCTATTATTAAAATATGGGTATTACATTCTCCCCTTAGTAGGATTTTCATTTTTGAAATTCCCAAAAGACAAAGAATGTAATTTGCATACTCTCTCATTCTGTATTGCTTATACGTTATTTGTAACTTAATCTAACAACTAACCAAACTATCATCCATCCAAGTCAAGCAAACATTCAAATAAACAAAGAAACCAACCATGAAAAAACATCCATACAAAACATATAAATCCACAATCAAATTTATTAATAAGTTTGTATTCACTAACATATCAAAATATTTACAATAGTGCTTATGTACATTATGAAATGCAACCAATAATATAGCATTAGAATTTGTATGCAAATGGCATATGACATTGTATAGATGCCAATATATATCAGTCGGGACCTCTTATATGAATGAGATGATATGACATATTAGACTTGTATGTAAGCATCCTAGGGTGAACATATAAATTCTATATGTATGCATAAAACACACATAAGCATAACATACAGTGAATACATATATCAGTAAATCATAATAACCAAAGCATATAAAACGCTTCAAGATTATAACACAGTCCATAACATGACTAAAATAATCGTCCAAGTTAAATATCCAACCAATTTAAGTACCTAAGCAAGTCAACAATAAATCCATAGCAACTATTCATCCAAACCTAAATACTAACTATACTAACGTACATGCAAGTGGGAAAATGTTTGGAAAAAGAGGCTGAAATAAAAAAAATCGGATCTACTCCTTTACTTTCCAAGTATTCTTGACCAAATCGTTCTTCCCAACTTAATCTAAAAAATTCTGCTGATGGCATAAACTCATTCTGAAATATTGACCTCAAATTTACGTGCACATCTACCACCTCTACAATCCATGCTACCAACTCGGATAAAGATCCTATAATGCACAACGACGAGTAGCCTTAGCACAAATGTGACCTAAACTAAAATGCAGTCTCTCATGCCACTCCTAAATGCACATATGCAACATCAAACCACTCCAATAGTACTTTCCTTGATTCATCTTTTAAATTGCTAAGGTAGGGCAACTAAAAAGTGGATGGTGTCTTACCCAAACAAACCAAACTACTTGATCATTTGATTGTTTCTTTTTTCACCTAAGAACATTAAAACGATCGATGTCTTAACTTGGTGAAAATAACATATCTTCCATCACAATTTGCAATCTAACTTAAGTGATATCGTTACACTTATGATATCTCTTCTCCAACCATCCGGCAAGTATGATACTCAAAGTATCACCTCCTCGACTATATAAATATTTCATCCAAAGTTCTATAATATACAAAAAAAAGCAAGCATCCAAACATGAGAGATCCTATTCTCTTCAACTAATTCAACTATAGCAATCAAAATTATAAACCTAAGTGGAAATATATAAAAAATGCTAACATGAAATAGTGATAGTTTAATAATGATCGTTCACATGCACCTCATATTTAATGTAAACTATGCCCCTTTAAGTCGTTACTCCAAAAGAGTTTCTTTGAATAGATGACTTCTTCTCAATCCAACGGATGATTGAAAAAAATCTTTCTACTCCTCATCCAAAGTCATATTCGAACCTCCAAATTCCACTTTTCGTTGCTTCCACATCCTCCATGCATGTAGACTATTCCTCGACCTTTGCTAAAATATTATTCAACTATCATGGAAAACTTGAATCAAACCAATTAGAAATACTTCTCATATAATTCTCGCCATCAATTTAATTTGGACTGTCCTTTAAACAGAGGTCATAACTTTACTCAATCCTTTTTCTCCAATTCGTATCTATCCATGCGATTCCAATTACTTCATTCTATTAATGGTAATATAAAATCATATGATTTTGTTATTCATCTATATCTAAGAATTTCTACATACTCATCCATCATACTATAACACTTATTCTTATATAATCTTGATGCTGAATCTAATCTAGAATATCCTTTACAATCAAAAGTCCAAGCTCAATTACCCTTTATAATAAAAAAATCCAAGTTCACATCATGTTTTCATATAAACCAACCAATATATTCTCTTCCAAATATCTTTCTACCAACTTACTTTTCTTCCATACCATGGATGAGACAACTCAATAGGGCAGACGCCTCGCCATATAAATTAGATTAACATAACACTCAATAATCATAGTAATAATGTACCAAAAACATATCTAAAAACATCGAAAAAAGGGATGTTGTCCTAACATGGTGAACATGTTATCGAACTCGTGTCACATCCAATCCAAACCATATACTTGCAACTATATCTATCACTCAAGTATTGACAACCAATAATTATCGCTACAAAACATATATAGTAAGATGACTATTAATTGCTTGGAGAAAAACATCCATCCAAGCCACATAACATAAACAATGTAACATTACATGAAACATTAGGTCAACGGCACCCATCTTCAAACCAATTCAAAACTTCTACAAAACAAACATGTGTGGTGTAACATTGCCCATAATGTCGGATCAACAACACCCATCCATAGATCAATTCACATCGTCGCCATTATAGCGATAACAAAAGCATTATAAATATCATTCACTTCCATCTTCGATCATTACTACAATGATATAGAATACAAAAATGGGAATGTCAATTATTTCAATTTCTATACTATAGATCGATCATGAAGTTAGATCAAATAGTAATATGATTGGGTTATCAAGGCCCTTCAAATAAAAATCTTCATTTACATCTTATAATATTTTCAATCGTCTGGATATCCAAGTTTAATCAATTAAAATTCTGGTATCACTTGTAACATCCCCCATTTTGAGACCCGAATCTAAGTGCTACGGACGTTGCAGTCATCCATAGTTATTAATTTCCGATGACAAAATGTGGCTATGTTAATCATGATTGATAATACCAGAAACACATGAATATGGAAATTGAACACAATTTTCAAAATAAATTTTCTCATCTCATTTCACAATAAGATTTCAATTTCATTAGGTAATCCCAATTCGCAAACTACACTTAGAGAAAATATAATTATTACAACATATTCCAAGAGTAACATATGAAGATGCCCCTTGGATGATCAGAGTCAAATATCTGGCATTTAATACAACTTGCCATTACAACACAAAAGAAGAATCAAAACACAGCGGAAAATAGATATATAGCTCCTACTAGCTAGATTGCCTTTTGCATGTCTCTAGAAGCTTATTCGTCTAAAAGGTACCTGAAAAGTCCTTACTCTCAACCTACTCAAATGAATACCCAAGATTTTAAGGGAAAAACAATAACTTTGGGTCAGATAAAAAGTATGGTGTGAATAATAATCTACCAACTCAAATCGATAGATAACTAGTGAGACCACCCTACTGTGTGGAATGAGTTTCCCCTCATTAGTACCCAATTAAAAATCTTAACCATGTACCGTGCTCCTGCATTCACAATGGTTATAACAGAACAATATGATGGTGTATAAACATATCATATGTATCGGATTACCCACCCCACATTTATTAGACTACCCATCAAAGTACTTATTGACAACACGTCTTATATTCATGTAGACTACCCATCCTATATTTTATTTTACTTAAACTAATATGGACTATCCATATCATATTTCATCATTTAAACTGATGTGGACTATCTATCTCACATATCATTGTTTTCCTAGGACGACTATGAACCATTATTTAGCCAATTAGAGACTATCCATCTCCAGCATGATGTAGACTATCAGTCATACATCTCATAGTTTTCCTAGGATTAATATGAACCCATCACTTAACCATTTAATTTGTGTTATCTACATCTTTCTATTTATTCCATGTTACCCACATGTTTAACTTTACTCCATGCTACCCACATGTTCAACATTAACTCATGTTATCCACATGTATAACTTATTTCTATTGGTGTCTCCAATTAAGTTATTTCCCCTTAGTCATTTTAATTTCATGGTGACTTACATTGGTAACCCCAAAATATTTCATGTCAAACTCATTAAGATATACCTTGAGGTTCGCACTTAAAATCATGCAACAAATGGCTCTCCGCCGTTTATAAGCTTGATGTGCATTAACGTCGACATCTATCTCATGTCGATGTAAAAGCATAAGGCTTTCCGCCTATTAAAACTCGAAGACTAAACATGCAACATCACTCCTCGATGACAAAGAAGTCGCCGGTCCTCATACTACATAGGTTATCCGCCTATTTAAAAATTCAAAGGATAGTTAAAATCGGCATGAGGTAAACTCAATGACAAGTTTAAAAGCGGCCTATCTAGGCTCAATGACAATTTAAAAGCGATAAGGGCTAGGCTCAACAACCCTTGGGTTGGTGAGGCAAAAACATAGAATGGTATATGCGGCAGCATGCTTTCTAGTATAAATTGCTACAAAGCCTCTTGGTATAAAACTCGGCATGTATAAACATCGACATCGTTATGTTGAAGACCATCCCTTTATCTTTGTTGTTGTGACCTCGACGAGATCCAATACCCATCCACTTCATGCCAAACTCATTGACATCATGTGGCATTGTTTGGTTCCATGTCGATAACACTATGATGCGGTGAGTGATGGCTCGATATAGCCAATGTCGACATGGTAAAATTGTAATTAACTTATTTGTCAAAAGCTTATTGGTTAGCAAAACTTTATCACTTTTCTTTTCTGAAAAACTGTCGCACCCTATTTCCAAGATCCAAAACATTATTTCAAATAATTAATTAGTAACCATAATTAATTGAACTTTTATACGCATATTCTAGCATAAATAATCCTCCATAATTCAAAATTACATGGGAAAAATCCCAAAAATTCACATTAATTCCAAAATTATACTTCTTTGGACATATAAAATATTCTGGTCAAGGACAAAAACAAGACAATCAAGTAAGCATTGATCAGGCCTTCATCCAATTCTTTTCTGGTTTTTTTGGTAATGAAACTAATTTTGTTCCTACCATTGATGAGATAGACCAAACTATCCTGCCTCAACTAAGTAACACAGATCATAATTCCCTTTGTGTGGATGTTGAAGATGTTGAAGTCCAGCAAGCTATGTTCAATCTAAACAAAAACTCATGCGGGGGGGCCAGACGGATTTAATGCGTATTTCAACACATCCTGCTGGTCTATAGTTGGAAATAATGTCTGCAAAGCAGTGAAGTGTTTCTTCAAATGTGCCAAGATGATGAAATCTTTAAACAATACTAATTTATCTCTAATTCCTAAAGTCAAAAATGCTAATAATGTTCATGACTTCAGACCTATTGCGTGTTGCAATTCTATATACAAATGTATTTCGAAGATTCTTGCATCCAGAATGAAGCTGGTGCTTCCCTTAATTATTTCCACCAACCAAGCTGCCTTCCTCGCTGGTAGGAATATTCTAGACAATGTGATGTTGTCATATGAGCTCCTACAAGGATATAAAAGCCAAAATGTATCACCAAGAGCCATGATGAAACTGGATATTATGACGACCTTTGACTCAGTACAGTGGGATACTATTGTTCGAATTATGGGGTACATGAATTTCCCTTCACATTTCATTTCTTGGGTGTATGAATGCATGTCCATTGTGAATTTCTCCATCAACATCAATACATCCACTACTAGTTTCTTTGGCAGCAAGTAAGGCAGGGTGACCCTATGTCAGCGTACATTTTTATCATTGTGATGGAACTGTTAACCAAAATGCTAAATCGGTTTCTCAAAGAATATTTCAGCCTCACCCCAAATGCAAAGACCCCCAAGTCACATCCCTCCTATTTGCAGATGACCTTGTGATATTATGCAAACCAGATAACACCACCATACAAACCATCACTAGCACACGTAAAATGTTCATATGACTGGCCTTAAAATCAATCTTCAAAAATCTGAAATTATGTTGGCAGGAGTTTGTGTTGCTCAAGCAGATTCTATTTATACTACAACAGGTTTAAAGCCAAACCAGGATACCATTACTGTGACGCCCCACCTCTATACTCACACTAGCCAAGGACACTACGGGGTAACACCGTCGACTAGCACGAAGAATAAGGCTGTTGAGGAGCGATCATCTATGTAATTGCTTTGTGCGAGTACCGATATGTCAGATAATATGACTTACATTTCATTTCAAGAGGAAATCCGGCATATCAAATACAAACTCAAAGCTACCACACAGTGGCTATGTGGACTTCGGAAACAAATATAGAAATAAACATAACACAATCAGTCACAGATATTCATATCACAAAGGCGGAAACATATATGAATATAACACATAGAAGTGTACATCAAAGTAGTGGCCAAACTAGATCCACTACATCACAAAAGAATAGATACAAGTGCTAGACAAAAGAATAAGTATACATCAAGGAGTCTCTATCTCGAATGTATAATAATAAAAACTACTAAGCTAAAGTAGATAGCCAAAAGTCAGGTGACGAACCCTGATAAGGAGTCAAGCAGAAGCACCTGAAATACCTCGGTCTGACCCAAGTATTATTTAAGAAGAAAATAATAAACGGATCAGTCTAGCTATAAATATCAAACAAAATGAGATAGGATAAGAGATATGACAAAAACGTATGATAACAATAATGCCATACTGTGACAAGTATACATCAAATAACAACAAAAATCATACAATATCTCAAATATTCTCAAACACTAAAAAGAATGTCATATTCTTTAAATTATTCACCAAAACACAAATATTGACAAAACATATCAATGCCAATCACAAAAATCGGTGAAACGCAAATTCTAGAAATCATCAACTAGAAATCCATAAATCACTAAAAGGGGAAGGCCTATCACAAACGGGAGCATGAAAACTCACCAACATGTGTATCACAAACGGGTCACTATCCCATGGTCGCTAACCATAGAGCCGGTGCCACGACGTAGTACAGTGAAACGCCCGAGGAACCTGAAAACCCAAATAATCCGGAACAACGACGTAGTACAGCGTTACGCCTGATGAACCTGAAACTCCAATAAGTTGGAACACCAACATAGTATAGCGTTACACTCGATGAGCCGAACTCCAATAAGCCGGAACAACGACTAGTACAACGTTACGCCCGATGAGCCAAACTCCAATAAGCTGGAACAACGACGTAGTACAGCGTTACGCCCGATGAACCGAACACCAATAAGCCGAAACAATGACGTAGTACAGAGTTACGCCCGATGAACCGAACTCCAATAAAACCCATAGGTCGCTAGCCTATAAAAATGAGACGAAGCTCAATAGAACGGGGTACAGTCCCCCATGCGGACAAAGAGACATCGCATATCGCTAGTCTAAATCACCAAAGGATCATCATTGATCGATAAGTGTAAATTACACTAAGCTAGTAAATAGATGACTTTAGCTTCATGTCCCATTACCACTGGCTTAACTTAAATATTTACGAACATATTGTAGATTTCCACTCTAAAATTATCACAAGAGTTCAATCGAACAAGTCCAAGAATTAACCGACGAAGTAAATGAAAGCGTTTCATACCACTTGTTTTGCTAAGCCATTTAATTAGATTTCTCATACGAATGAGGTAAAGGTTTGTATATACTAATAGTTTTGAAAAACGGTTTTAAAAACGAGTTTGTATTTAAAAATAGTGTTGAAATCGTTTTTTGTGAAAGAGTTTGAGTATTTACTACTAGTATAGAAACCTTTGTATTTTAAAGTGACAAACCACAGAAATGATTGTAGAAACAATCAATCACTAAAAATTCACATACGAGAATGTGAATTAAATCCATAAAAATCGATATCAAATCCATCAAATGGATATTCCCAAAAATCCAAAGAAAGAAGTCATCAAAGTCGATAATAAGTGATAACAACCAACCAGATCAACAAAAATCGATTAAAATTGGAAGTTCACTAAAAAAATGGCAAATAGGCAAAACTGAACAGTTCCAGACGTCTGGTTTAGAATCCAGACGTCTGGATATGTTTTCTGGAAATTTTCAGAAAACCTCCCAAACGTCTGAAATTTCGAAGCAGACGTTTGAGCCCTAATCAGACGTCTGAACCTATATTTCAGACGTCTGGAATTAGTCTCTGCCATTTTTTTTCTGCCGTGTGTATTTTTTCCTCCAGGTCTATAACCAGACGTCTAGTCACCTGGCCTGGGCAACAGTTTGCCTAGGCCAAGCTGGCCAAAACGTTTCGGGAGCGATCGGATGAGCAACGACAACTAAGGATTTATGCCAAGTGACAACCCAGCCTTATAGGCTCTTTGATACACCCCAAATATCATGTCCAAACATCCATAGTAGGATTTTCATAAAATTGGACTTCACAAGCCAAAAATTGGAAAATTCACCAAATCAATTCAAATCAAAAGTCAATGAACATAAATAAATGTTAGGAATTCATTCCTAACAACAATGAAAGTTATAGGCGTAGATGTGAGTTAAAGAACTCACCTTTAAACCCAAAAACAATGAATGAGAAGCTCGACAACAAAGGAAAGATCAACTACTCTTCAACTTCAACTCTAGAAGCTCCAATCTATGATCATAGACAAATATTTCCTAAATTAGGTTATAGAAATTTCTGAAATTGGAGAGAGATTGAGATGGAGAAGTTGAAGAGGATGCTTACCTAAGCTTCTCTTTGATTTTGGAGCTAGAATCTTGAATTTCCTAGTAATCTAGGGTTTAGGAATTTTGATTTCCCTTTCTTTCCCCCATTTTTACTTTAGCTTGAGTGTTAGGAAAATAGAATGAGTGAATGGATGAAGAGTAGAGGAGTTAGGGTATTAAGTTGGGTTAGTGGGCTGAAACCCAAACCTAAAGCCCAAAATAGAAAATATCAAAATTCTACTCAACTCCAAACATATCGATGTTTATACTTAAAAAAGTTGTAAACACCATTTTGGACTCAATGGAAGAGGTCTCGAGTCCCAATTCGACTGTTTACATAAAGTAGCATTTCGTACTTTAATCCGCCCAACGATGCTATATTTAAATAAAACGTTTAAATATACAATCGTAAAATATGCGGGTTGTTACAGACTCCCCCCCTCCTTAAAGAAATTGCATCCCCGCAATAATTAAGAGGAAAATAAAAAGTAACAACCATACCAAGGCATAACAACACAAAAGAAGAAATTTTGAAATGAGAAGTTCACCCTAAAGAGCACGAGAGAGTAAGTCTGGATGTGTTTGCTCGATGAATTCTCTAGATTCCCAAGAGCAATCCTTAGGATTTGAGGACCATTGAACTTTCACAAGAAGAACATCTTTATTTTGAAGGCGTTTAACCTCCGAAGCAATGATACGAATAGAATGTTGCTCATAAGTCAAATTTGGTGAAACTTCAATTTCTCCAATTACACCAGGCTCAAGAATAGAATCGGAATCACTGAGGCATTTTCGTAGTTGAGAGACATGGAATACGTCATGAATAGCAGAAAATTGAGCCAGTAATAAAAGGCGATAAGCCACGGAACCAATGCGTTCGGTGATGGGAAATGGACCTATATATAGAGGTGCTAATTTTCCCGATCGACTGAAACACACAACACCCTTCATAGGTGGAACACGAATAAAATCTGGACCTAAAACCAGCTTCTCATCGGCTTTAAGCCAACACGAAGGAGATTGGAACAGCCTTCCGTAGAGTGCCTCAAAAGGTGCCATACCAATACTAGATTGGAAGCTATTATTATAGGAAAACTCAACAAGAGAAATATGATCTTCCCAACTTTCACCAAAATCAAGAACACATGCACGAAGGAGATCTTCAAGAGTTTGATTCACACGCTCGGTTTGTCCATCGGACTGAGGATGATAAGCGGTGCTAAAATTAAGCTTCGTTCCCAAAGCTTTTTGAAGACCCTTCCAAAATACACTAGTAAACAATGGATCACGATCGCTAACAATAGAAGTAGGAACTCCATGTAATTTAACGATTTCTTTAACATTGAGTTTGGCCAAAAGAGGTACGGTCTGATTGGACCGAACGGGAATAAAATGGGCGGATTTTGTAAGTCTATCTACTATCACCCATAGGCTATCATGAACCGAACGAGAACGGGGAAGGCCATCAATAAAGTCCATGGAAATTTGATCCCACTTCCAAATTGGAATGTCTAAAGGTTGCAATAACCTACCGGGCCTTTGTTGCTCGGCCTTTACGAGTTGGCAAGTCATGCAATGCTTAATAAAGTTAGCAATATCGGATTTCATTCCATCCCAATAATAAAGCCGCTACTACTATCGGGATGAATGGTAAATTTAGAACGATGAGAATCTTCTAAAATGTCTTTACAAAGATCACAAATGTTTGGCACAATAAGTCTACCAAACTCTCGAATGCCACCACGAGCATCAATTTCAAAATCTTTCAAACCATCAACCTTATTTTGATCCTTACAACTTTGGCTAAGAAAAGCCAATTCAGGATTTTGCTTTTGAGCTTCAAGGATGAGGTCTAAAAGAGAAGGACGAGCCTCAAGGCTACATAAAACAAGAGACGAACATGAATTGGATTCACGCTCTCAAATCTCACAAGTGGATAAAATCTCGAGTTCATTCCATTCGGATATCATCACTGAAACAACCGCTTGTTGCTTACGACTAAGGGCATCGGGAAATCGATTTCCCTTTCCGGGAGTATAGAGAATATCAAGATCATAAGATGCTAGGAACTCGAGCCAATGTTGTTGACACAAATTAAATTCCTTTTGAGAAAACAAATACTTCAAAGATTTATGATCGATGTAGAGAACAAATTTCTCTCCCAAAAGATAACGACGCCAAATTCTAAGAGCGAAAACAATGGCCGCGAGCTCTAGATCATGAGTGGCATATCTAGTCTCGGCAGGCTTTAATTGTCAAGAAGCATATGTGATAACACATTCCCTTTGCAAGAGAATGGCACCCAAACCAATACGACTAGCATCGGTACAAACAATAAAGTCTTGGTTCCCTTCGAGAATCACAAGAATAGGAGTATCGGAAAGGGGTTCTTTTAAATGATCCTTTTTCCCGAAAAGCTAAGACATTCAAAATTATAATTAACTTTATGTAATCATCTTTTTAGAAAAAATTACTTTTTACAAGTCAATTTATTATGTCTGACTGTCTCATCATAGCGTTTAGGAGATTCCTATCGATAACGTTGATCAAGCGCATCGACCAGAATTCTTAAAGCACTCAATGGGCAAAACAACACAAAATCATCTTCTATAAGATAAACATGCCTCTTATAAAATTTACAAATATTCTTTGCTCGTTTTAAGAACAAAATCCAATCATACTTATAAATATCTTATTAAAAAGATTTGCAAATTTTAAATTGTTGTTTTCATCCATAATCAATAAATACCAGGATGGTCTCATCGAGATATTTGCAGAATACTCGATTCATAAGACGGATGAAATAAGCTGGACAAACTGAATGACATCAGGAGTTACTCATAAGAATCATAACGAGTGTGGAATGCGGTAAGTGGAACGCTACCCTATGCAACTCGTAGTTGATGAAAACCGGTGGCAAGGTCGAGCTGAAAAGACCTTAGCACCACTCAATAGATTGCTTAGGTGGTAATCCTAAGACAAGCTCAAATATACCGGAAAATTCACAAACTACTTGAATGAGAGAAATAACATTTTCCTCATCATGTGGGTTTAAAGAATAAAATGATGCCACCGAAATGGAATCGAAATCATTAAGAAAAATTAAAAATATGCTTAATAGATTGAGAATGTCGAAGATGGATAGTCCTCTCAGGACATAGGATATGGGCTTCATATTGATTAAGCCAATCCTTTCCCAAAAATCAATTCCGAAGCCTAAGTAACGCATAACATGCAAATCGGCTCGGAAAGAATAATCACATAAAATAATCTCGACATCTTTATAAAGCAAACTGAGTGTTGCGGATCCACCAATCGGATTCGCAATTCTCAGTGAAGTCATCAAGCCCATAATATTAAAAGAAAAAGAATCAACAAGTTCTTTTGATATAAAAGAGTGGGATACACCCGTGTCAAAAAGAACTCGAATAGGATGATCACAAAACATAGTAATGCCATCAAGGATAGAATGAGAAATACCTTGACCAAGAGAAGTGTCACTAGGAGCTTGCACAACATTTAGCTTTCCCTCCTTCTTGCTTTGAAGTATGGGACACGCAGATATATGATGACTCAAACTTTTGCAATAGCGAAAATAAAGGGGTTTCGGACACTCATTTGCATAGTGGTCCATAGAACCACAATTGTAGCATTGTCCACGACTAAAGGTAGGAGTCTTTGCTACCAAAGTTTCTTGCTTCCATTTCTTGTTGGGATAAGGGCCTTTGAACTTAATATGCCTCTTCTTGTTGATGTTGAAGTTTTGTTTGGCATCCACAACCTCAACATCACTTTCTTTATCGGCCTCTTCAAGTCAAAGAGCGATATCTACAAGCTGGTCGAAAGGAACTTCTAGTTTCAGAGGTAAAACCTTTTTGGGGTTCTTACTCAAAGCATAGATAAACCTTTGATTCTTTACAAGATCCAAAAGTTGTTGGGCAGACATGAATACGCCATCCAAAGAAGGACTACTGGATTGACCAGCGCTAGGACTGCCAGATCTAACCATTTCTCTTCTTTAAGAAAGAAAGAAAGAAGAGGAAAAAGGTTATTCTCAGAATGAATATCAAACAAACTTGATTGATAAAACAAGGCATCATAACAGAAAATAGGATAGAATGGGTCCTAAGACTCAGATAAATCCTAAGCCACGACTCCTAAGAAAGACTTAGGACAATGATCCTTGCTAGATTATTCTACATTGTTCCGAAGTTTGGCTCTGATACCAAGCTGTGATGCTCCACCTCTATACTCACACTAGCCAAGGACACTACGGGTTAATGCCATCGACTAGCACGAAGAATAAGGCTGTTGAGGAGCGACCATCTGTGTAATTGCTTTGTGCGAGTACCGATATGTCAGATAATATAACTTACATTTCATTTCAAGAGGAAATCCGACGTATCAAATACAAACACAAAGCTACCACACAGTGGCTATGTGGACTTCAGAAACAAATATAGAAATAAACATAACACAAATCAGTCACAGATATTCATATCACAAAGGCGGAAACAGATATGAATATAACACATAGAAGTGTACATCAAAGTAGTGGTCAAACTAGATCCACTACATCACAAAAGAATAGATACAAGTGTTAGACAAAAGAATAAGTATACTTCAAGGAGTCTCTATCTCGAATGTATAATAACAAAAACTACTAAGCTAAAGTAGATAGCCAAAAGTCAAGTAACGAACCCTGATAAGGAGTCAAGCAGAAGCACCTAAAATACCTCGGTCTGACCCGAGTATTATTTAAGCAGAAAATAATAAACAGATCAGTCTAGCTATAAATATCAGATAAAATGAGATAGGATAAGAGATATGACAAAAACGTATGATAACAATAATACCATACTGTGACAAGTATACATCAGATAACAACAAAAATCATACAATATCTCAAATACTCTCAAACACTAAAAAGAATGTCATATTCTTTAAATTATTCACCAAAACACAAATATTGACAAAACATATCAATGCCAATCGCAAAAATCGATGAAACACAAATTCTAGAAATCTATAAATCACTAAAAGGGGAAGGCCTATCACAAACGGGAGCATGAAAACTCACCAACACGTGTATCACAAACGGATCGCTATCCCATGGTCGCTAACCATAGAGACAGTGCCACGATGTAGTATAGCGAAACGCCCGAGAAACCTGAAACTCAAATAATCCAGAACAAGGACGTAGTACAACGTTACTCCCGATGAACCTGAAACTCCAATAAGTTGAAACAATGACGTAATACAGCGTTATGCCCGATGAGCCGAACTCCAATAAGCCGGAACAACGACGTAGTACATCGTTACGCCCGATGAGCCGAACTCCAATAAGCCGGAACAACGACGTAGTACAGCGTTACGCCCGATGAACCGAACACCAATAAGCCGGAACAACGATGTAGTACAGCGTTACGCCCGATGAACCGAACTTCAATAAAACCCATAGGTCGCTAGCCTACAAAAATGAGACGAAGCTCAACAGAACGGGGTACAGTCCCCCACGCGGACAAAGAGACATCGCATATCGCTAGTATAAATCACCAAAGGATCATCATTGATCGATAAGTGTAAATTACACTAAGCTAGTAAATAGATGAATTTAGCTTCATGTCCAATAACCACTCGCTTAACTTAAATATTTATAAACAGATTGTAGATTTCCACTCGAAAATTGTCACAAGAGTTCAATCGAACGAGTCCAAGAATTAACCGACGAAGTAAACGCAAGCATTTCGTACCACTTGTTTTGCTAAGCTGTTTAATTAGATTTCTCATATGAATGAGGTAAAGGTTTGTATATACTAATAGATTTGGAAAACGGTTTTAAAAACGAGCTTTGTATTTAAAAGTAGTGTTGAAATCGTTTTTTGTGAAAGAGTTTGAGTATTTACTACTAGTATAGAAACCTTTGTATTTTAAAGTGACATACCACAGAAATAATTGTAGAAACAATCAATCACTAAAAATTCACATATGAGAATGTGAATTAAATCCATAAAAATCGATATCAAATCCATCAAATGGATATTCCCAAAAATCCAAAGAAAGAAGTCATCAAAGTCGATAATAAGTGATAACAACCAACCGGATCAACAAAAATCGATTAAAATTGGAAGTTCACTAAAAAAAATAGGCAAATAGGCAAAACTGAACAATTCCAGACGTCTGGTTTAGAATCCAGACGTCTGATTTAGAATCCAGACATCTGGATTTTTTTTCTGGAAATTTTTAGAAAACCTCCCAGACGTCTGAAATTTTGAAGCAGACGTTTGAGCCCTAATTAGACGTCTGAACCTATATTTCAGACGTCTGGAATTAGTCACTGCCATTTTTTTTTATGCCGTGTGTATTTTTTCCTCCAAGTCTATAACCAGACGTCTGGTCACCTGGCATGGGCAACAGTTTGCCTAGGCCAAGATGGCCAAAACGTTTCAGGAGCGATTGGACGAGCAATGATGACTAGGGATTTATGCCAAGCGACAACCCAGCCTTATAGGCTCTTCGATACACCCCAAATATCATGTCCAAACATCCATAGTAGGATTTTCATAAAATTGGACTTCACAAGCCAAAAATTTGAAAATTCACCAAATCAATTCAAATCAAAAGCCAATGAACATGAATAAATGTTAGGAATTCATACCTAACAACAATGAAAGTTATAGGCGTAGATGTGAGTTAAAGAACTCACCTTTAAACCCAAAAACAATGAATGAGAAGCTCGACAACAAAGGAAAGATCAACTACTCTTCAACTTCAACTCTAGAAGCTCCAATCTATGATTATAGACAAATATTTCCTAAATTAGGTTATAGGAAATTTCTGAAATTGGAGAGAGATTGAGATGGAGAAGATGAAGAGGATGCTTACCTAAGCTTCTCTTTGATTTTGGAGCTAGAATCTTGAATTTCCTAGTAATCTAGGGTTTAGGAATTTTGATTTCCCTTTCTTTCCTCCATTTTTACTTTAGCTTGAGTGTTAGGAAAAGAGAATGAGTGAATGGATGAAGAGTAGAGGAGTTAGGGTATTAAGTTGGGTTAGTGGGCAGAAACCCAAACCCAAAGCCCAAAATAGAAAATATCAAAATTCTACTCAACTCCAAACATATCGATGTTTATACTTAAAAAAGTTGTAAACGCCATTTTGGACTCAATGGAAGAGGTCTCAAGTCCCAATTCGACTATTTACAAAAAGTAGCATTTCGGACATTAATCCGATCAACGATGTTATATTTAAATAAAACATTTAAATATACAATCGTAAAATATGCGGGTTGTTACAATTACCTACCTGGGCTTACCTCTCACAACTTCTAGGATCACCACCCTGCAGTGTTTGCCTTTATATGAAAATTACTGCCAGACTTGAGTGTTGGTCGAACAGGAAATTAAGTCAGGCAGGTAGAGTCACCCTAATAAAAGCTGTTATATTCTCCATGCAAGTATACTGGGCTAGAACCTTCATCCTCCTCCTTAAACTGATTAGATTGATAAGAACTGCTTTCATGAAATATTTATGGACTGGGACTACTCATGGTCGATATTTATCTCCGATCTCCTTCAAACGTATTAAGAGACCGATCAATAAGGGAGGGCTGGGCATTCATAACATACTTCTTTGGAATAAGGCAGCTTTTGTCAAACATATTGATAATTTTCTGAACGACAGAGACAACATATGGGTTAAATGGTCTAAGTCTCACGTGCTGCATGGTAGAGATTTCTGGTCTATGCCAATTCCTCAAAACTCGAGTTGGACTTGGCGAAGTATTTTTAAATTGCATGAAACTGTGCTTCCCCACATCAAGTATGACATAACTCCATCTAGAAAGGTGAGCTTTTGGGATGACCCATTGTTAGATCGTGGGTTTATTCTTAAAAGACATCTAAACCATAATGAAACTTTGCAGACTGGTGTTTGCATGAGTGCCTTTGTATCTTCTGTGATTCATGGTAGAAGTTTTATCCTACCAAATTCATCTAACTTGAGAATACGTGAAATAGGGAACCAAATTCGAAGCGTTAAAGTTTATGATACTCTCGATGATCGTACCAGTTGGTGTGAGAATGGTTAGGATTACTACCATGTACAGAACTCTATCTAGAGTTAATAAAGTTCCTAATTGCAAATGGTATAAAAGGATTTGGAAGAGTGACAGTAGTTCTGCAGAAAATTTTAATCTCTGGAAGGTCATCAACAATGCTATGCTAACTAGAGTTAAACTGTTTAGTAGGGGAATGAAAGTAAATGTTTAATGTGTCTTTAGCAGTGCTCTGCCAGAAACAGTTGACCATGTATACATTGACTGCCCCGACATTTATGTAATATGGAAAATGATTTTGGGGAGTTTGAATGATACTGTTGTGGTTCTTGGAAGTGCTTGTGTCTGGGAGCAAATTTACAGAATGACTGGTGTTAAGGAGGGAAGAGCAAGAGTAGTTAATTGCATTTTGAAGAAATTCATTTCAAATGTGTGGAAAGAAAGGAATACAAGGATTTTTAAGACTGCTAAAAGCAAATCCATGGAGCAGCTGAGTAAACACATAGTTCATGATATTAGAGAAGGGCTCAAGTTGGTGAAATTCAATTTTGACCTTGGCATTCTTAATTATATGATTTGAATGCTTGTTTCCTTCTTCTTTATTTCAATTTTTGTTTGTTTCTTTTTCATTTTTGTTCCTTGTGCCTTTCTTTCCTTGTGGTTGTTGCACCTTGTTCCTATGTCTTCGTTGTGCATGTCCAATTTTGAAAAGTTTTTGATGTTCTCTTTTCTCTATGGTGCTTCAGTAAAATGGTAGGGGACCATTCAACCCCGTCGGCCTTACCAAAAAAATTATTCTGGTCCAAAAACCACATTTAATTATCACTAATAAATTAAACCTGAATTTATGCCAATTTAATCTTAGAAAATTCATAATAAATTCCTTATCACTTCGAAAAATTCTCAAATTAAAAACCCATCTCCTATATCTTGTCTCACATATCTAAATTTTAAATCATTTGGAGGATACAAACTTCAGATTTAACCCCAAAACCGAATTAAACCATTTCTAATAAATCCCAAAAATTCCTATTAACCATTATTCTATCCAAACAATGATTATTAGATCATAACTTGACCAATTAAATGCATAATCAAGTATTACCCATGACCAAATCAAAATAAAGATTTAAGAGATGATAAGTGTTATTGTTCATCTTAAACTTGATGTACGGAGTGGAGAGTTAGTCTAGCTTTGATTTCCTAAGCTTGCTTCCCTTTGAATCCCTAAATTTTGTCCTCCTTATAATTATTTAATAGCCGTCATTGATATTTCCTTTCGATTGTTATGAATGATAGAAAATGAGAATAGAATAAGGGGAGAGGGTTTAAGGTAAGGGTTTAGTATATTCCTAAGTTACCGCTCTCATTCATTCTCCTTTAGGTCAAAATTTTAAAACAACTTTACTTAATCTATTAAGGCGCGACCTAATTAAATTGCCCACATCTCGTTCTCCTCAATTATTCACATTATTCTATTCAATCTATCCAATTAAATGTCCTGAGTAATGTTTAACTAAAAATTAGGGGTGTTACATGCTCCCCCTTAAAGAATTTCATCCTCGAAATTCAGTAAGGACCATAAAACAAGCATAACAAACATGCAACCAAAGCTAGTATATCCTACCATCCATAAAATCTATATATAAACAAATATAAACATACCCTCACAATAGCTCAGGATAAGTATTGCTAATCCTGTCCTCTGTTCCTAAGTACAGTCTTTCTCGTTACCGCTCCACTGAAATTTTACCAACTTGACTCTCTTGTTTCTTAACTTCTTTTCATCTTTGGCTACAACCCCGAATTGGTTGCCGAACAAAAGTCAGATCCGGTTCTACTACTAAATCTTCCAATGTAGTCGGAGTGATAGTAGTCTCTGGATCATGCACATGCTTCCGAAGATGAGAAACATAAAAAAGGTTATTGAAACCTACCAAACTGCTCGGTAACTATATTCAATATATGATCTTCCTGATCCTCTCTATAATTGGGAACAGCCTAACATATCTCAATGTCAGTTTTCATGTCTTTCCAAAACATACCACACCCTTCATCAGTGATACATTAATGAAATCCTTATCTCCAACTGAGAACTCTATATGTTTACACCTTATGTCTGTCTAACTTTTCTATCTAGAATGAGCTTCTCTCATCCTACCTCGGATTAACTCAATTTTCTCTATTTCTTCTCTCACCAGATCTGGACCTAAGGCTATCTGTCTCCGGTTTCCAACCAACATGCTGGTGACATGCACGTCCTTCCATATAAAGTTTCGAAAGGCATCATTCCTATACTAGTATGATAACTATTATAATAGGAAAACTCTACCAAGTGTAGATGGTCTTCCCATGATCCACCAAATCTAGTACGCAAGCTCTCAACAAATCCTCGAGTACCTTATTGACTCTCTATGTCTGCCAAACTGTCTAAGAGAGATAAGTCGTACTCATCTTAAGCTTGGCAACTAACTTTTCCTATAGACTCTTCCAAAACTCACTAGTAAAAAAATTATCTCTGTCACTGATTATACTACTATGAGTCCTATGCAGTTTAATTATGTTCTTCATAAATAACTTAGCCAAAACAGATGCCATCCTAGTTGACTTACCAAGCATGAAATTGGCTCTCTTGGTCATTCTGTCCACCATGACCCATATACTCTCATTTCCTCCATTCGAACTTGGAAACCCGTCAATAAAGTCCATGGATATCGAATCCCATTTCCAAACTGGTATATCTAAAGGTTGAAGCAACCCACTCGGCTTCTGATATTCGGCTTTTACTTTTTAGCAATTCGAACATTGCTTTAACTATAAGCCAACATCCCTCTTCATACCTTCCCATAAGAAAATTCTCTTTATATCCCGATATATCTTGGTTCCTCCAGGACAAATTGTAAACTTCGATCGATGACATTCCCTAAGAACTTCTTTCCTTAAGGTCCCAACATTCAAACACACAATCGTCCCTTCTTTCTCAACCATTCCTTCTTGTCAATGCTGAAATCTCTCTAATCATCAATCTCAGTTCCAATCTCAAGTCTTCTAATCTTCTTGGCAAACAATGGATCATCTTTCTACTTAGAAGCAATCTTTTCGATCAAAACTGGTCAAACTTCCAAACAGGATATCATGGCAGTACTCTGACTAGAACTAATAGTCAATCTTAATTACACACTACACGTAGTCAATGCCTTAAGATCCTTCCATTCTGCCAACATAGCTAACACCACATTCTGATGTTTTCTACTAAGAGCATCCGCTACTTTATTACCTTTCTCCAGTGTATACTCTATACTGAAATCATAAGCTGCTAAAAACTCCAGCCACCTTTGATGTCTCATATTCAACTCCTTCTGAGAGAATAATACCTTAAAGACTTATGATTATGTACAACTCAAATCTTTCTCCCAAAAGATAACGTCTCCACACTTTTAATGCGAAGACCACTACTGCCAACTCTAAATCATGGGTTAGATATCTTACTTCATGCGGTCTAAGCTGTCGAGAAACGTAGGCAATTATCTTACCCTTTTGCATCAACACAACTTCTAATCCAGTCCCACATGCATCTGTATACACTACTAACCCTTGATTACCGTCTGGCACAACTAATGTGGGCGTATTGGTCAATAAACACTTTAACTTAAGGAATTCTTCCTCTCATCTGTTGGACCAAACAAACTTAACGTCCTTTCTAGTTATCTTAGTCGGGAGGTGCTGCTATCCGTGAAAAATCCCTGATAAATCTTCGGTAATATCCAGCCAATCTAAGAAAACTTCTTATCTTGGTCACTGTCTTGGGTCTCTTTCAACTATTAACTGCTTTAATCTTAGCTGGATTAACTGATAACCCTTCTCCTGAGACTACATGGCCAAGAAACTTTACTTCTTTCTTTCAGAAATGACACTTCGAAAACTTCACTTTTAGCTGATGTGGTCTCAGCGTCTCTAACACCATTCTAAGATGAATCTCATGCTCTCTTTCATCCTTAGAATATATCAAAATATCTTCTATGAACACCAATATGAACCTACCCAATTGCTCTCGGAAAATCCAGTTCATCAAATTTACGAAGAAAGCTGGTGCATTCGTTATCCTGAAAGGCATCACCAACCACTCATATGAACCATATCTTGTTCGAAATGCCATCAATGAAATATTGTCCTCCAAAACTCTTAGTTGATGGAACCCTGTAGCCAAATCCAATTGGAAAAACAATCTGGCTCCACTCAACCTATCGAATAAGTCGTCGATTCTTGGCAAAGGATCCCTATTCTTAATCGTCTTCTCATTCAACTTACTAATGATTCAACTTTGGAAAATTCTAAAATTAAACACCCATCTTTAATATGTTGTCTCACGTCACATATATAAATTTTAAATCATTTAGAAGATAAACTTTAGATTTAACCTCAAAACCAAATTAAACTGTTTCTTGCAAATTCCAAAAATTTCTATTAACCATTATTCTATTCAAACAATGATTATTAGATCATAACTTGACTAATCAAACACATAAGTTTCGGGTATTGCTCATGTTCAAATCAAAACAAAGATTTAAGAGATGGTAAGTGTTATTATTCACCTTAAACTTGATATATGGAGTTGAGATTTGGTCTAGCTATGATTTTCTTAGCTTGCTTCCCTATGAATCCCTAAGTTTTATCCTTCTTAGAATGATTTAATGGTTGGCCTTGAAATCTGCTTCTGATTGTTTTATGAATGATTGAAAACGAAAATAGAATGAGGGCAGAAGGTTTAAGGTAAGGGTTATTCCTAAGTTATCCTTCTCATTCATTCTCCTTTAGGTCAAAATTTTAAAACAACTTTACTTAGTTTATAAGGCATGACCTAATTAAATTGCCCATATCTCATTCTCCTTAATTATTCTCATTATTCTATTTATTTTATCCAGTCAAATGTCCTGAATAATGTTAACTAAAAATTAAGGGTGTTACAGTATCACTAGTCTCTCTTTTACTACCAAAATTTTCGAGTCAAACTCTACTTCAAATTTGTCTTCAAACCTTCGAATATCAGGTAAATAACATTTTGAGGCAATCTCCTTTATATAGGCCTTAATCCAAACATTCATTGTTATGCTAACGTCTCCTCTTTATGATGTTTTAACAAAAATAACCATATATTTTCTTTACTTAACTAAAATATAATCTCTATCCTTTACCAACTCAGAAACATTCCTATGAAATTTCTAACTATCGTTTTATATCATATCCCAAAGTGGAAAGTTAACGTGCCTACCAAGTGTAATTTATTTTAGGAAGGAGATCAAAGTCTCCAATGAAGGTATATGGAACTCCCTCATCAAAGACAGGTATTAACTCATCATCACGTGGCTATCGAGATCATGATTTATAACAAAAACATGTCCAACCCTTTACTTCGCATTTAAATCATATCACTATTACCATCCAATATTATTTCATAACAAATCATCCAATCTATTCCAAAATTCAACCCATACCCTAAAATTTCAATATGTATGTATCATTAAAGAACTCTACCTTACACATATTCCATTTTAAATCATGGCATAACATTATTAAATGACTTACACACCATGTGAGATTTAAAGCATAACTATCAACAATAACAGTTCACAATTCAAAAATAATAACTCGCCTTCCATCACGATCTGCTTCCCATTGTCTTGAGCAAATAGTAGCACTCTAGGATATGGGACCACTTCCAGTTTATTGGCCTTAACTATCTCATTTTCCCTTAAAAAAATCTGGCATTCTCTTTTCATGTAGCCCAACTGATTATAATTATAACACTTAATGTGTGTAAGGTAAACCCTACAGTCCTTCACTACATGTCCTTTCCTCTGTCTTGATTACACTTTCTCCTTATTTACTTTCCATGGCTATCCTTACTTTTGTGTTTCCCCTATTGTTGGTTTACTTCCTTCTTGAGTCGTTCCTTAACTATTATCTTATTGATTGAATTAAGCAATGCTTCCTCTACTAGTCCTTCAAATGCAGCTCCAAATGGTATCTAGTTATGTGCTAACTCCTTAAGTTGTGAGTTTAATCCTTTTACAAACTCCATTACCATTTTGTCTGGTATATTGACCAAATCAAACCCAAACCTAGATAACTCATTAAATTGGTTCATGTACTCACATACAGTCATGTCACCCTACTTCAGGTGAATGCATTTCCCTAATAATAATCCTTTCTCTGCTCTAGAGAAATTTCTTTTTCGAAATCTCTCTTAAAATCTTCTCATATAATATTCCCCTCATCAGTTTTTGGCAATAACAATTTCCCACCAATTCGGTGCTTCAAGGTGCCAAGAAGCAAGTTATTTTCTCGTAATATCACTTAGAACCAAAAGGTTAAAGATTTTCTCATACGTGCTTAGCTAGCCCCATGTTGCTACACGAAGTTTGTTCCAACGAAAGGTCTACAACCCAAACTAGAGAAGTCCTTACACAACTTTAGAAAATTCACATTACATGGCGTCTGGACCTAAACCACTCTTTAGTTGCAGTTGTAGGTTCTATGGGGTTAACACTGGATTGGCTCGTCACTTGCGTATATCGGGGGAACCAAACAAGAATGTTCATGCTAGGAACATCCATAACATCCACTATAATGCCATTTCTAGTTCATGTTTCTACCCTACCAACATTGTTTTCTGTTCCAGTTTCCATCTAGGTACTTATTCTTGGCTATTTATAATTGGGATTCATTATCAGGACTAGAATAATAAAAAATGTACACACACATATACTCAACTCATTTATTATATTGTATATATTCACATTTATAAAATACAAATGCGCTCTCTTGATACGTTCTAGTCCTTAAATTAAGGAAAGTTTGGCTCTGATACAAAATGTAATAACTCACCTTTTTTGACCCTTGGATTCAATACTCGGACCGATATTCAAATCACAAAAATATAAAATAATAGATTGTTAAGTTATGATAATAAGGAAACAAAACATAATATAACTATAAACTTACTTAATTCGCAGTGGAAATAAATAATATATAATATAAAACATCTTTATATTAATCATAGATCCAAGTACATAGTTAGATCTCTACAACAAATCCCAATCCACAACACACATGAATATACTAGTCATACATTTATATTTACAATACGAGATCTTCATCATCATATCCTCTACATCACCGGGTTCCATCAACCTAGTGATATAGATAAAAATGAAAATAGGAGTGGATCAAACATACGTTTGAGTGAGTGAAACAAGTTTATCCTATAAATACTACAAAAAGACTGGAAGAACATTGTTAATGTCTCTTAATCCACATTAGTTTACCTTAACCTGCCTACTTGCACCCGAGGTGTAATTTTAACACTATCTTATGTTGACTACTCGATTAAGGTTATACCATGTCTCATTACACTCCATATGCAAGTATATACTAAATCAATAGAGATTACCAAATTCAAATTACAAGGGAACATAATCATCATGGAATGAATAATATGCTAATACCGAGGTAACAACCATTTCCCTAGAACAACTATTTCCCTTTCGAATATCGAGTGAATAACCGTTTCCCTAGGACAATTATTCCATGCACCATATGTACCTTATACTAATCACTTGACAAATCAATAGCACATTAAACGTGCCCAGTATCCTTTACCTAATCACACTAAGTCAATACGATATCCAATCATCGATAACAAACCAAACATCCAACTTCACACACATCAGACATACGTATATTCAACAATATATATGCTTCACCATTCCAATATCGTACCTCATTGCCTCCTTCGAACTAGCCCAAAGCATCACACAAAGTCATGATTCTACAAACGTCTATAATTGCACTCGGTTCAAATTGGGTCTAGGTTCAAACTGGCCTAACCAGTCTTCATTTAAAATCTAAAATAATATATTTTATTTATGCCATCATTATCCTTTATAAATGATCCATCATGTCATTATTTCCATACATACATTTCTCTAGAATTCATTAAGTTTTATAAGACTCCATTTATTTTAAGTTAATCTATTATTAACATCAATGACTTCATTAATCACCAAATTTGTTAATTAAGTTCAATATAAATTCACAATTGTCTCTTAACCAGAGCCTTAGCAATATTAAAACATTTTAGGTGCATTATTTAACTGTAGAGAAGGTTCACTCAATCAAAAATGAAGAACAAATCCCGAGTCATTCGCTATCCGAATTTATATGCCCATGGTTCTCTGAGCTATGCCACCAAATTGATATCAGATCATTGTACTCGTATCCGCGATCATTTTAATGGGTAGATCGTCAAATTCCATTGAAAATTTGGAGAGTTATGCAAGTTTAAATTTATGAAATGAAAAGGGAAAATGGGGATGAAAAGAGAGAAGGTAAACTAATTGTTCTCATCCAAAAGTGGGGTTTTTATAGTGTTAGTTTCAGTAAGAAAACTATTCCTACCAATTTAAATAACCAACTTTAATTTGAATTTTAAAAAAATTGAATGGACCATTGTACGTCGACATATCTCAAATTATATGTCGACATATAGGTAATGATTGGATGTATGTCGACATATCATTTAATGTATATCGACGTACATGCTAGATTCACTCAGTTATTTGTTCGTCTATATCACCTTCAAAAGACCTCTAAGTTGAACAAACTTACATACAATTTTGATCCAAAAAAAAAACAAACCAATCGTAATGGCGTAGGTCCTATTATCAAATTCAATTGAAAATGACCATTTTTCCCTACCTTAATTTGAATTTATTAATTAGTCATTTAAAAGTCCATAATTACTTACTATTAAAATGCAGGGGTATTACAGGTGATTTTAGAGGATACATAAGGGGTTGGAAAAGTACGAGTGGTACTTGTCATTTTATCGGATCCCTAGTTTTGTAGTGTATTAAGAAGCAAAGTTGTGTTTCACTTTCAACGTGTGAAGCAGAATACATTTCTATTGCTTTGGCATGTGCTCGGGTCATATACATGCAACAAACACTTCAATATTTTAGCGTAAAGTTAATTAAATCATCTATATTTTACAATAACACTAGTGCTATCAATCTATCTAAAAATCATGTTAACCACTCTAGAACAAAACATATAGATATTAGACATTACTTTTTAAGAGATAATATAGAAAAAGGCATCTATCATTAATTTTGTAAATCTGAATATCAAATTGTTGTTATTTTTACAAAATAGTTGTATGAAAATGCTTTTTTAAACTAAAAGGAGATTTAGGTATTTGTCCATTTAGAGATTTTATTTAAAAGATTTATATATGTTTTCTCTTAAAATAATAAGTGTATATATATATATGTATATTTAATATATAAAAGTTCTATAATTTCAACCTAAACAAATGTTTGACAAATAATTTAAGATGTTTAGAAACAAAATCAGACATTTGAAGCCTTAAATCAGACATCTGGATGTCTAAAGCTTTTTTAGCATAAATTGTCTATATACTAGGGGTGTTACGGTTATGGTAACCGTTGTCATTACCACCAACTATAACCGTTGTTGATGGTTATAAATTCTTATAACTGTTACCGCAACCGTCTATGATGGTTAACTGTTATATTTTTAATTTTGAAGCATTTTGTACATATATTTTTAATTATATGTATTATTTATGATAACTTCATATGGCTCTACTTATTTTTTTGTAAATTTATTTGTTTGTTTATAAAAAAACAATACATGCACATTTTATTAGTTCACTAAGGCACATATTGTTAATCCACAAGCTATTTATTTAACTAAAATTACTAAATTTTATTATTTTAATGTTAAATATTATATAAAACTATCATGTATGGTTGGTATGGTTAACCACAGTTATCTAATTCTTTAACCGTTACGGTAACCGTTACCGTTATAGATGGTAACCACATGAACGGTTGGTACGGTTGAGCGGTTGATGGTTCAACCTTAACAGCCATACTATATACATTCAAATGTCTGAATTACATTTTTAGGCGTCTAAATCAATATTCAACGACAGAATACTAATTTCAGACATCAGAATACATGCAATTCTGAATTGTTTGCTTTCATGTTGATTTTTTTGTAAAATTAGACGTTTGAATGAAAAAAATAGACATTTGTCATGTGATTGCCTTTTTGACCGATCAATCACATTTTTCAAATTTTTTTGCTCTTTCTTCTTTTGTACTAGTTCATTCTTTATTTGCTTCTTCATCTTCATTTTTTATGAAATTTTTTTCGTAAACCCTAGCCCCTAAATCAATTTCAAATATTAAAAACAGTGGCCCCCGAAACCGCATCAAAGAAAAGGAGATTGGGAAGAAGCTCCATCTACTTAATCTTCGTTAATATCTCAAAAGCAAGTGAAGGAGTGGATTCATCATGATAACCAAACAATTGAAAGGTTCAAGGTATTGAATTCCATTAGATTTTTTAATAGACTTTTTTTCATAAAATTGATGATTTCCTTGACTATAATTTGAGAAGTCTAACCGACAATGCCAAATTTACCTCACTTACTGAACTTACAATGCCAAAATTGATATGTCGACGGTTAAATTATTTTTGGAAAATTTAAAGAAGATTTATTAAGCGTCATAACGTTGAAGGTTTTATATGGTCTAGTGTATATAGGAAAATAATTAGACTACATTTTATTGATATTGGAAATATCCTTGGAATTGGCTATCATGGAATGGAATTGAGTGATATAGAAATCCATAATAGAAGAAGAAATAAATTAGTCGTCACTTATGGATTGGCCAGGCTGATAAAGGAAATTCTAAAGATTTAAAGCCAAAACCTAGACTTCTGAAGAGAATGATTGTTAATGCCATCATCCCTCGAACTAGTAGTCATGAGTTGATTTATGATAAAGACTACCATGCCTTATATATTATTTTTGGCGATATCGAGGTAAATGGGGAAACGTTTTACAAGATGACATTTTATTTTTCAATGATGACACTAGAAAAACCATTTTTATGCCCCACACATCATGTGCCTCAACTTAACGGTCAAATTCATGTTTGTGAGGATGACTCTATAAAAGTAACTTATGTGGGAACAAATTAAATTTTTCAAATTAATGAAACTTCCTCAAAGAGTTCCTCCATACATTTCTTTTGATGAATGGTGCCAAAAATTAAAAGAAGAAATGGGTCAAAAATTAAATGCCCCACTACAAATAGGATCATCCTTTACTCCTTTGGTCAAAGGGAAAAATGTTATAGAAGAAGAAGAAGGGAGTAATAAGATAGAGGTGAGAGAAGTGAGAGTAGTGTTGAAGTTATCTCTAGCGAAATCCCTAAATATGGTTGGCCTCATGCTTACGCAACTGCTAGAGTAACTTTTCAAAATCAAAAGCATCTTGAGAAGAAGTTAGGTAGAAGCACAAGACCTTTGGAGGCAATATTGGATAAAGTAGAAAAGAAAGTAGATGGTATTAGATCCCTTCTTGGAAAGATCTGGAAGAAGATTAGTGTAAAATCTAGATCTACCCCACCACCACTCCTCCGCCTACTCAGTATCATACTTTTGTACTTGACAGTGATTACCACGGATAGAAAATCAAGACATGAATAGAGATATTTCTAACGGAAATGAAGGGGCCAGTGGTTGGATACCATGAGACCAGTGGTACATTTCTTTACAACATCTTTTTATTCAAAATCATATAGTAACTTTTGTTATATTTTTCAATCATAGGTGTTTTGGAGTCTTTGCATCGCATTTGGACATTGTTGTTTGCATGAAGATTAAGTTTTTTTATTTCACTTGTGTTGTTAACGTTCGTACTTGTATTGTAATATGTGATACATTTGGTTCTTGTAGTTGTGACATCGGTATTCTTTTGACAATCTGATTATGATCTATTTTGTGTGACATCGAATTCTTTTTATAAATGAAAGTCTTGGAAATGTTATTACTTATACAATATCATTTTTGATGGCACATCGAATTCTTTTTATAAAATCATTTTGAATATTTCAAAATAAATTTTTTCTTAGAAAATTTTCAATGTTTATTTTAGTTTTTACAAGGTATCTGATGTTTAAGATAGAAAATTAGACATCAAAATTAAAGAATTTTTATACTATTTCTGTAGGATCGATTTCACCCTAGAGGGGGGGTGAATAGGGTGATACTATTAATTATAAAAATTTATTGCAGAAGTATATATAATAATTTTAGCATGGATAATAGTCGAATAATAGCAACATGGATAATAGCAGAATAATAAAAACAGAAAATAGAACACACAGATTTACCCAGCTTCGGCAAAACCCAGCCTACGTGCTGCCTCCAAGGTTTATACTAGAAATTAAGTAGTCATACTCTTACACACGTAAACTCGCGACACCCGCTATCAACTAACCTAACTCTACACTCAAAACCCTGCCACAACTCAGCCACTGAGTTGCGAATTCTCGAACTACACCACCGTATTTCATCCCCAAGTCACACGACTAGACAATTACACGAGTTAAAAATATTTACAAAATAAAACAACTGAAAAACAAATGAAACCCTAATTTTTAAAATTTAAAGCTTGAATATAATATTAAAGAAGCCGGCCCAAAACAAAACACTAAAAAAAATCCCTTTTTTCTCTTTTATTTGTTTGACCGTATCTTCTTCTTTGTGACAATTTGCTCGTTCGTTCCTCTGTACAAAAACTAGGGCTTTTGATAAATTGAGTCTGCCGACTTCAATTGCTCGATCGAATGATGATTCAGCGTCCCTTTCTTTGTCGATCGATGGTCTCATCGCTTTTCTTACGGCTGCTCCAATTTTTGATCGAGTTCGACTAAAGTGGTATGTGATTTATTCTCTTTGCTTTTCTGATTAGCTTGCTTGAACTCGATGCTCTTGAGGCCGATGATGTTAATGGTTTATATAGGATTTTAATTCCTATAATTTCGTTCGTATTTTACCGTCTGATGATTTTTCTCGCCACTTGATTTTGCTTGAATGCTTGAGATGATTACTGACTTGTTCAAAATCGTATATTTTTTTGGCTTGGTCACCACGGCTTCGTTTTTGGCTTGTTCAATTTTTCTTGGTCATCACGGCGTTGAATTTGCTGGACTTTGAGATGAAAATTGACTTAGTTCATTCATGTTAACATCTGGCTTTGATTTGTATTTGTTCGAACTTGCCTTGGTTATTTTTCTTTGTGCTTGTTGACTTCGGCCAGTGGAAACTGCTGCATCTCATTCACTTGACACTTCTGTTGGTCTGCACTTGATTTTTGTAACTGCAAATATGTATTCCTGAGTGTTCATGCCTGTAGCATAACCTGATGCTTGAATGCATTGTTCACTTGTATTACTCTGACTTGTTCAAATAGAATTTCCTGCGACATTGACTCAATTTTACACTGCTACCTTTTTCTGGCTTGATCAATTTGAATTTTACTACAGCTTCATCAAGTGTACTGCTGTGTGCATGTCGACATTGCATATATATATATATATATATATATATATATATCTTGTTGAGCTTGTAGCGTACTCAGTTGATTGACCATATGCATTTTGCTGTTTTAACATTTTGTAGTCTATTGCTTGAAGTCTAGATACATTTTAGTCTATTGATCATAGTTACTTGAATTTGCACACTGCCTATATGTATACATGTTGTTTCACACATGTATATATGTATGATTGCTTTGGGTTTCACTATGTTTGCTCTATTGTTGCTTTGCACTTGTAGTCTTCACTTCCATACTGCTGTGTTGTATGCATTTTGTCCTAGTTAGCATATTTAGCTCGGTTGTCTCAAGCACATTTGTATATATGATGCTTTGACTATTGAGGCAGTGCCATTGATATTTGAGTCTTCATTCGGTCTTCATTTTTTAGGCTAAACTTGTGTCAGTCCACTACCCTGTTGCATGTGGTCTTGTTGAAGTTATATTGCTTCGGACCAGTTTCATTTGAATCTTTGTTGTACTATATATTTGCATATGTATACAGTTGTCTGTATGATATTAATTCACTGGTGGTCTTCTGGTCTATATGCATTAGTGCTTTGACTCATTTCTGGTTTGATTTAGTTTGATCTTTAGCTTGTTGTTGCCTCTGGTTTCATGTGTACATTGAGTCTGGGTTGCTCCCGACCATTTTATTGCATTTGTACATTTGGATTGCACCTGTGTTGGATCCAGCTTAAAGCTCGGGTTTGACCTTGTGCTTATATCATGACTTTATTTGTATTTCACTTGAGTTGAACCCGGCTTTTGATTGGGTTTGACCTTGTGCTCACCTATCCCTGTTATTTTATCAAGTGTACATTGGTGTGCACGGCCTTGTGGCATGTACTGTGATACACTATGCATGTCACAAGTTGTTCATGTATAATGAATTCAAAATTAAATGATGACGAACAACCCAAATAATTAAGGAAAATATATTTTCAAAATACACATTTTATTTTACACTGCACAAATATTTCTTTTTCAATTTTACTGCGTCAGTGTGTATTTTGCAGATTGCTCAGATGTTGGATTCAATCTGGAATAGAGTTGGAGATAAAATCGAGTGAATGAGTGATATGTAGTGAGGTGCAAATGTAAATTGAAAATTGTGATGTAGTCAAATTTGTATTGTAATTGAAAATTGTATATATATAGTGGGAGCTCACATTTGTACTATCCAAAATTGTAATAAAATATTTGTTTGAATAAAATATCTGTTTGAATTTAAATTCTGTGTTATTTATTTTATTCAGCAAATATTTATTTAATTATGTGAAAAATAAAATAGTACATTAACAAATACATTTAATTGAATATATATGTGTTTATTATCATCAAACAAAAATCATAAACTTGCATATTCAACAATCTCCCCATTTTGATGATAACAAACATAGATTTAAGATTTTGAATTTATTAAATGTATTTGATTATTGATAGATTCTATTTGCTCCCCCTATTTGAATGCTCTCATTCTACACAAAGCTCCCCCTTCATATATGCATGAGAATAAATAAAAATATGCAAATGAACCAAGATGCAAATAGAAAATAAAAAATAAAATATTTGACCTTTATTTGCCAAAATCTTAACTTTTTTCTCCCTCTTTAGTTATCAGCAAGTGTTAGAAAAATAGAGATAAAGTGATAGACATTAATACAATATTAATACTCAATTGAATATAAATATTAAATTTCAATAAAAAAATCAAAATCATAAATACTCTGTTTGACGCATATTCCACTTTAGAATGATAGGGATGATGTCATCATATAAAACCATATAGTCGTGTCTATTTGTGGTATATTTATATTAGGAATTTGAATATCTACTAACCATGGACTTTTAAATGAGATTAGTGTATTCCCAATTTTTTAAAAAATGAATTCAAGTATCTTCTAACCACGCATAACCGCGAAGACTTTTAAATGGAATTAGAATCAACTTGTCTATTTAATCAATCAATTTTGATATGTGTTCCATACATGCATAATCGTGAGGACTTTTAAATGAGCATGGAAGCACATAATCAAAAATTCCAAGTAATTCACCCATGCATAACCGTGAGGACTTTTAATGAGAGTGAATACTTTGGATGTTTTTATTGCTAAAAATATAATAAAATGAAAGCGAACAATTTCCCATTTAAAATACCACATATTGACATACTATATTGGATTTTGATGAGTGATGGTCGATAGAAATATGATAGAAAATAGAAATGGTCATGGAATTTTTATCAAACAAAAAGTTTTCATAACTCTTGTTTAAAATTCTAAAGAAATTTACCAATTATACTGTCTCAAGTTATAATATATGATTAATATCAACACTCATCCCTTTTTCAAACACTATTTATCTTTTCGATAATTAGTAGGGGTCAGATTAGTTAATGCAGTCATTTAAAATCAAATCCAAAAATAATTATCAAATTTTTAAAATGACTAATCTGAAACAACGTCAACATAAATGATTTTCTAGAAGGGGTTTTAGAAAAATGTCTGATATTTGAAATTTATTTCAAGTGAAAAATATGCAGATATTTTCTTTGAAAAACGATGCAATTACTGAATGTCTCAACATAAGTCACGTTCCACTAGAAATTTTTCTATCAACTAGATTACCAATGTAATTTGCATCTGAATTTCCCTTTGACTCAAGATTATCATTAATTGAATGTTATAGACCCGACCGTGAAGTTGCAACCATTTCTTGAAATCATTTTAACAGTTTTTAAATGAAATTCTTTTGATTTGAATTGAAACCGTGCCAATAAACAAATAGTGAACATAGTATCAGATCTAGAAGCCGTAGGATAAACAAATATATTCACGTGTATCATGAGTAATCATCAATAAAACACCATTATTAAACCAAACAAATCTATATGAACAATTTCAAGGATTGTTGCATTCTCGGCATAAAAATAATAATTTCGCCAACAATTTTCATAATTCAGAATCAAAATCAACATTCATAACTTTGTCACATAACTGGCTGAATTAATTCAGATTATGGTGCAGATTTTATCGTTCAAGATACCTTTACCTATTTTACCTTTGCCGATAATTTTTCGTTGTTGTCCATTGTGATTTTGCCACCTTTATACTAGGCTAAGGAACTTTGATTTGTAGCCCATCATGTACCTGGAACAGCCAGAATCCATATAGCACTCTTGTTGTTCCTTAGCCTGCCACCATACCTACATGAGAGAAGATTTTTGTGACCTATTTGTTTTTATAGGTCCATGGTTGTTAGTGGCAAAAGATTTCAAAAAATAAGTTTGTGGAGACCCAAAACTATTTATATATGTTCCTTTTGGCACCCAGATTTGTTTAACTTTGAGGGATTTTATATTTGTGCCTTTTGGAAGCCAAATTGGAATTGTTTTCATGTGTTTGGGTATCACACATTTCCTTTTAACAGTGTTATTAGTTGTTTGTTCATATTTTGACACTTTGTAAATCCAAATGCATTCCTTTTATTCTCAAAGAGTTGATTTTCTAAAAGTATATTAAATGATTTATCTCTAGTGAAAAACTTCCGAGTAACCAACTCAAATTTATTAACTTTGGATTTTAAAAGTTTATTTTCATTTATTAGCTTCGAACAACAACTGATGGTACTTTCTCTCTTTTCAAAAATTTTCATTTTCAAGTCCATATTTTCATTTTTAAGCTTTCTAATTTTATTCTCAATTTCTAGCATCTCAGTTTCAAAGAGTTGGAGTTTTTTTAATTCAATTTTTTCAAAATCCTTGATTTTTTCAATCTCCTTTTCAAACTCGTGATTTAATTGAATAATTTCAGATTTGCTCAAAATCACGTTTTCTTTTTCAAGGGTTTTGAAATTTTCATTGATCTCATTTAATTTATTTTCAAAAATCGCACATTTATAAATTTCTGACTTTTTAAAGCTATCCAACTCTTTTTGCAAAATATTGTTTTTACAAATCAACTCAGTTTTGTTTTTCTCTTGAATTAAAATTTCGTTTTCTAACTTTTGAAAGTTTTCATGAAGACGAGCAAATTCTTTTTCATGATTCAAACACCTTTTGAAATTAGAATTTTTATTTTTCTTAATATTTTTAAGCTCATTTTCCAAATCATTATTTTTCTAATGAAGTTTAGCTTGTTCCCTTTCCAACTTATTAATTTTCAACTCAAGAGCTTTATTATTTTCAATTAATTTTTAGCATAAGAGAACTAAATTATTGATTGGAAAATCACTTATCTCATCATCTATTGAATCTTCATCATTGCTGCATTTTGCCAGTCCTATCAAGCACGTTATTGAGTTTATTGTGGAGAACTTCTCATTGCTGTTGACTTTTGCACTATATATTGCATCAAAAGTATTCCAGATTTCCTGTTCATTTTCACAATGAGAAATAAAGTTAAAATTATCTTGATTAATATGAGAATATAGTATATGCATAGCAAGAGCATTAATCGAAGTATTTTTCTCGTCTAGTATATCACACCCATTTTCAATAATATCCCAACATTTAATATTAACAGATTTTAAATAAAATTCCATTTTATTTTCCAATTCAAAAAATCTGTTCCATCAAAAACAGGAGGAATAATATTGGACCGACCCTCAGCAAAAGTATTATTAAAAGAAGCCATTTTGAAAATTCCAATTTGTAAAACAAATATTGGTTTCTGAAAATTTAAAATTTTAAAACAAAAATGGCTTTTGTTCCTAGCTCTGATACCACTTGTAAGATCGATTTCACCCTAGAGGGGGGTGAATAGGGTGATACTATTAATTATAAAAATTTATTGCGGAAGTATATACAATAATTTCAGCACAGATAATAGTCGAATAACAGCAGCACAGATAATAGCAGAATAATAAAAGCAGAAAATAGAACACACAGATTTACCCAACTTCGGCAAAACCCTGCCTACGTGTTGCCCCAAGGTTTCTACTAGAAATTAAGTAGTCAGACGCTTACACACGTAAACTCGCGATACTCGCTATCGACTAACCTAACTCTACGCTCAAAACCTTGCCACAACTCTGCCATTGAGTTGCGAATTCTCAAACTACACCACCGTAGTTCGTCCCCTAGTCACACGACTAGACAATTACACGAGATAAAAATAATTACAAAATAAAAACAACTGAAAAACAAATGAAACCCTAATTTTTAAAATTTAAAGCCCAAATATAATATTATAGAAGTCGGCCCAACAAAACACTAAAAAAATAATCGACTTTTTCTCTATTATTTGTTTGGCCGTATCTTCTTCTTTGTGACAATTTGCTCGTTCGTTCCTCTGTACAAAAACTAGGGCTTTTGATAAATTGAGGCTGTCGACTTCAATTGCTCGATCGAATGATGATTCAGCGTCCCTTTCTTTGTCGATCGATGGTCTCATCACTTTGCTTACGGCTGCTCCAATTTTTGATCGAGTTCGACTAAAGTGGTATGTGATTTATTCTCTTTGCTTTTCTGATTAGCTTGCTTGAACTCGATGCTCTTGAGGCCGATGATGTTAATAGTTTATATAGGATTTTAATTCCTATAATTTCATTCGTATTTTATCGTCTAATGATTTTTCTCGCCACTTGATTTTGCTTGAATGCTTGAGATGATTACTGACTTGTTCAAAATCGTATATTTTTTTGGCTTGGTCACCACGGCTTCGTTTTTGGCTTGTTCAATTTTTCTTGGTCATCACGGCGTTGAATTTGCTGGACTTTGAGATGAAAATTGACTTAGTTCATTCATGTTAACATCTGGCTTTGATTTGTATTTGTTCGAACTTGCCTTGGTTATTTTTCTTTGTGCTTGTTGACTTCGGCCAGTTGAAACTGCTGCATCTCATTCACTTGACACTTCTGTTGGTCTGCACTTGATTTTTGTAACTGCAAATATGTATTCCTGAGTGTTCATGCCTGTAGCATAACATGATGCTTGAATGCATTGTTCACTTGTATTACTCTGACTTGTATTACTCTGACTTGTATAACATGGCCTCCTGAAGCTTTTCTCTCTTCCGCGATTTCTCTGATTCTCCCTACTTCTCCTTGGTTTTCTGAGTTATATCGTTTGTGTTTTCTTTTACTGGTTGCGATCTTCGCCCTTGTCAGACCATTGCTATTCATTGCTGTTGCTTCTAGGATTTCCTATGGATTTGGGGATTTTTTATTACCGAGGTGATTTCTTGAGATCATGTCCCTCCTTCGCTGAATTGGCTGCCGCTCTCTTGTCAGTGGTGGCTCCGCCTTTATCAGTGTGCTTTACTAGTTCAAGCTCGGTTGAGATTTGCGTCTATTCCCATAGGGCTTCAGCGGTTCTGTCTCGGTTTAGGTTCTTGGTGGTGGATGGGTTCTTCATGGCGATCTCCCCATGCTTCTCTTACTCAGTGCGAGACGCGACTCTCTCTGGTTCGCTGTCTCTTGTTGATGTTGCGCCTGAGATCTCGTCTTCCTGCCCCTGCGTGGCGGAGTCTTTCGGTAATCGGGACTTTATCACCCAATTTGAACCGAGACTTCGCTTCAGGGATGCGGTGGGAGGTTCGGCTCTGTCCCTCTTTGGTTTGAGCTTTGGCTCGTTTGAGGCCGTTTCTGATTGTGGCCCTGTTGGCTCGGTGGAAGTTTCAGTCTCTAGTTCATCTGACTTGCGAGACTTCTCAACTCATTTCGTCCCTCACCTTTCCTTCCTAGAGGCTGAGGCCTCCGATGGGTTGCTGGATTTTTCTTGCGACTTTGGTTTAATTGGCGCTGTTGGTAAGGACGATGTTTATAGGGATAAGGATTTGATCACCTTGTCCTCGACACTCGATCGTTTGCTGCCAGGTATTTCATCTGGGCCGGCTGTTCTGGTGCCTGGATGGTGTCTTTCGGGTGAGGGGTCTTTGGTTTCTTCTTGTGCAGGTGGTTGTTTGTCTTCTGTCGAGAAGCATTTGCCTAGCTAGCTGATGAGTTTGGCTTTGTCGTCACTTCGGAAGTTCGGTATTGCCATGTGCAGGCAACCGTCTTTCCGGAGCTTTGGTGCTGCCTTCTGCAGGCAGGTGAGCGCTTCTTGTTTATCTTCCTTTTCCGCAGATTATGTTGGTTCCTTTGTTTGTGGTTGGTTGTTGGCCGTTGAGGTTGGTTGTGGTTGCTTGAGCCCTGACACACGTTTGTGTGTGCTCCCTGACTTCGTCCCTGACACTTTGCCACTGTCGGGTACTTTGTCAGGTCTCGTTTGCACTTTTTGTTTTGCTTTGTCCAGCCGTGTACCTCTGTCCAGCGGCAAGAATCAGAGACATTGGTCTCTGGTTGCTGTGCACGCTTCCATTGGCCTCGTTGGTTGTGTCTTAGTCTTTTTTCCGGTTGGGGGCGATCGTCTGGGATCCGCTTGCTGGGTTCTAGTGTGGAGTCACTACAATGCCCATTTTTTATCGTCAGTGACCTTCTCTTGGTTTTGTGTTTCTTTTCTGCCGGTTAGCCATCGATTCGTTGGGGGGTTGCTTCGGGCCTGGAGCGGTTGGTTAGGGCGATCTCCCTGCTCTGGTCGTATAGCGGTCATCTTTGACCGTTATACGGACAGTATGGGTTATTGTCAGCCCTCGTTGTTCTACTCTGCGGTTACCCCTGAGATGCGACTCATACCCACAGCACGGGACTGTTTGATTAGTGACAGTCCGGCATTGGTAGGTCTCCCACAGCAACTTGGGAAGCAACTTGTTTGCTTTTCCACATTTTTCTGTCAGTCGTTCAGTTCTCCGTCTGTTTTTCCCTTCATCTCTATTCCCGCTCTCCCGTCTCTATCTTCTTGTCCTTCTCCGGTTGATACTGTGTTTTCATCTGATGGCGGCTCCTCCTTAGTCTCTGCTTCCCCCTCTGGTGCTCTTTCCCCTCCCTCGTCTGTCTGGTTCTTTTGGCTGTATGGATTGCGATTGGTTCGCATCCCATCTCTTTTTCGCTTTCCCTACGATCACTCGGACCGTATGGCACCATCTCCCGTGCGATGCTCTTCGGAGTGCTCGCGTCTCTCCTCTGCTTGTCCTCTGTCCATCTCCATTCCGCTAATGAGTAAGGCAGAGATTGCGCTCCTTAATGAGCGTCTAGATTGTTTAGCTAGGAACTCATCTCCTTCATCTTCGTCGGTTAGTTCCTCCTTATCTCCTTCTGAGCCACCTGACCCTCCCACTCGCACCACGAGGCGCAGACAGCGGAGAGTTCCTACTACCCCTCGCACCATTCGCACACGCTCTATAGCGACGTCCGAGCGGATCGACCGATCTGCTCGTTTTTCGCTGTATCTGGTTTGAGTTTGTGCTTTTTCTTGCTCCTTCTGGGTGGTGTTTTGTTTTCGTTTCTTTTTTCTCGTTTTCTTTCTTTCTCGTTCCATGGCGAACTTTCTCTTCTAGAATGTCCGTGGTATCAGTAATGATGCGTCTTTGGCTAGGCTAAAACGCATTGTTAGGAAACACTCTGTTGATTTGGTCGCTATCCTGGAACCCTTTATTGACCCGGCAGGAATTTCCAAGATTGTCATATCCTTAGGATTTGGCGGTGGCTCTGCTAATGTCTCGGGTAAGATTTGGATTTTATGGTCCAAATCTATTGCGATTCGACCAGTTTTCGATTCCCCTCAGCTCTTTTCGGTGGCGTGCAGGTCTCCGTCCTTTGTTGCTCCTTTTCTCTTCTCCGCAGTCTACGCTAAGTGTGATCGTTCGGAGAGATTAGTTCTTTGGTCCGACATTCTTGCTCTTGATTCTTTGGGCATCTCTTCTTCTGTGTTAGGTGGCGATTTCAATATCGTCGCTTGCCAAGCAGAAAAACGGGGAGGAGCGGCCATCAACAGAGGGGCAATGGCGGATTTCAACTCGTTCATTGCCTCCTCTGGCCTCTCCGAGCTCCCCTTTGTCGGCTCTGCTTTCACCTGTTCTAACAACCAAGAGGGTCCGAATCGAATTCTCTCTAGACTTGACCGTGTGTTCGGTTCGGAGGAATGGTTTCGTCTTCCATTCTCCTTCTCAATCGCCCATCTCCATCGGTCCTTCTCGGACCATGCCCCTATGATTGTTCGATGCTCTCCTCTATCGCTATCTGGGTCTCCTCCTTTCGATTTCAGAGCATGTGGAAATCCCACCACTCTTTCCTTCAGGTGGTATCTGACTCTTGGAGCGTTCCTATTTCTGCCTCCCCCTGTGCTGCTTTCGGGAGAAAGCTCTCACGTCTTAAGGCTTACCTTAAGGTTTGGAACGTTCAGGTTTTCAAGAACATCTTCGATCGTGTTCGTATGGCAGAGGAGGCGCTTATCGTCGCCGAATCCTTGTTAGACGAGGAACCGACCGCTGCCAACAAGGAGGCGTGGGCCATTGCCCAAACTTCCTTCTCTTCGAAACTGCGTGTTGAGAATGACTACCTCCGTCAAAAGGCGAGGGTCAAATAGGTAGTCGTCGGAGATGCGAACTCCAAATTCTTCCACTCTTCTATTCGGAAGAAGAATAACCTTCTAGCGATTCAAGAGATTATGAGGCCTGATCTCTCTTCGGCTTCGTCGCCAGAGGAAGTCCAAGACATCATCCTTTCCCATTTCCAATCCTTTCTGGGCTCACCATCTGTCTCGGTTTCAGATCCGGCCCTTTTAGCTTTCATTCCTCCGGTGATCCTCCCTTCGGAAGGTTCCATGATTGCGGATCTCCCGTCCATGGAGGAGATCCGTGCTTGTGTCTTTGCTCTTAGCAAGGATAGTGCCAGTGGCCCTGATGGCTTCAATGGTGTCTTTTATAGGTGTTCTTGGCCTATTATCCAGGCTGATTTTTGTCTTTCCATTCAATCATTCTTCTCCGGGGGAAATCTTCCA
The DNA here is from genome assembly GCA_030737815.1 of Allium fistulosum. Lineage (NCBI taxonomy): Eukaryota > Viridiplantae > Streptophyta > Magnoliopsida > Asparagales > Amaryllidaceae > Allium > Allium fistulosum. Next base: position 603,522,486 of record CM060903.1, read on the forward strand.
GCTGGATGGACTTCCACCAACCTAATTCTTATTCCTAAGTGTGAAAACCCAAGGACTTGTGCGGATTTCCGACCTATAAGTCTTTGCAACTTTTCTAATAAGGTTATTTCTAAAATTCTGGCCACTCGTTTGGCTCCTTTCCTTAAGCGTATCATTTCTCCGTCTCAAGCAGGGTTTATCAAGGGGCGTCTTATCTCTGATAATGTCCTTCTCGCCCAGGAACTGATCTCCCAAATTGATCGAAAAGTTTGGGGATCTAATGTTGTCTTCAAACTGGACATGGCTAAGGCCTACGACCGCATGTCCTGGTTTTTCGTCATCAAGGTTTTAAGGACCTTCGGTTTTCCGGAGGCCCTGATTGACTTGGTGTGGAGGCTCATCTCCAACTGCTGGTTCTCTGTCCTCATTAACGGCTCGGCCCATGGGTATTTCAAGGCTGGGAGGGGCTTACGTCAGGGCGACCCTCTCTCGCCTTCTCTATTTGTGATCGCGGCAGTGGCTTTTATTCGCAGTCTCCAATCCTTAACCATCTACGGCCAAATCCAGCGCTTCGGGATTCCGAGGGGTTGCCCTCTCATTTCCTCCTTATCCTTTGCAGATGACATTGTCATTTTCTCTAATGGCAGCCGTTCCTCTGTTCGGTGGCTTCTCAACTTCATCCATCAATACGAGAGGTCTTCGGGCCAACTCGTTAATCCTTCCAAATGTTGCTTTGTCCATTCGAAGGACATGTCTCACTCCCGTGCCTCTTGGATCGAGACTATCTCCGGTTTCAAGGAAACATCCCTTCCCCTTCCCTACCTTGGTATTGTCCTGTACCGGGGCAGGAAACTAAACGCACTTTTCGACCCCTTGACAGACAAAGTGAGGGGGAAGATTTTACGCTGGAATTCATCCATTCTTTCCCAAGCCGGCAGACTTGTTCTTATCAAATCGGTCTTAGATTCGATGGGAACTCATATTTTCGCGACTATGACCCCTACCTCCTCTTTTTTCCGATCTTATCGGTCTCTGGCCTCGTCTTTCTTCTGGGGAAACAAGGACAACGACCGTCGTCACCACTAGGTATCGTGGGACGCGATTTGTCGCCCCAAAAATGAAGGCGGGTTGGGTCTTCGTAACCCCACAGACCTTTGTGCGGCCTTTGCTTGTAAGTTGTGGTACAGGTTTGGCGCCAACAACTATTTATGGGCGTCGTTCCTCCGTGCTAAGTACCACAGACTTGCGGGCTCGAATTTTTCGGGCACTCCATCCTTTGCTAGCGAGACCTGGAAGCACATGCAGTCAGTGAAGCTTTTAGCTGATTCTCATGGCGGTTTGTCAGGTTGGGATGGTGCTTCGTTTTCCATTCTAAAAGCCTGGTCCTCTATCAGAACTCCTTTCCCCATCCGCCCTGAATTTTCCTTCATTTGGGATTCTCGCATTCCCCCCAAGGTCTCTCTTTTAATGTGGCGTTTGCTACATGATGGATTGCCACTGGACGAGAATCTTCAAAAGATCGGCATTCCATCTGTTTCCCGCTGTAGATGCTGTGGAAACGGTGAAACGGAATCCTTGAACCACTTGTTTTTCGGTGGTTTCTCGGCCAGAGCTTGCTGGAATTACTTCGGAAATCTAGTCGGTGTTCGGAGTACTGCAAGATATCCTCTTGAACTTCTGAATTCGTGGTGGGCTGGGAGTTCTGGGAAATCCCTTCGGTCTATCGTGTTACGTTTGATTCCTTGTCTCATCTGCTGGCACGTTTGGTGTGCGTGAAATAAGGCTACTTTCGAGAGCACATCGATGGATCCACCGTCCATTATCCATCGGGTGAGGAATGACGTCTTCCTGGCTTTCCGGGGTAGACCTTTCAGGGGTCCAATGAGCCACCGTTCTGGGCAACTAGTGGGACTTCTGTCGATTTCTTGCTCTCCAACTGCCGCTAGACTGCTGGGCGTTGGCTAGGCCTCTGCCTTCGGGTGGTGTTTTCCTCCCACCGCTCCCTCATCCTCCCCCCCCTCGTTTTATTTTAATCCGGCTGCTTGTTTTAGTTTCAGGTGTTTCTGCTGTCTCCTTGGTGCGGTTTTCGCTTAGGATGGATTCGCAATTGATTTCTGTTATCTTTTCGGACTGCGCGTTTGGGTCTACTCCGTCGTCTCAGCAATCGATCCTTGCCTCTAGTGATTGATGGCTCTTGCTTCCTCTCTGGTGATCTCCTTTTCCTTTTTCTGTCTACACCATTGGGCGGTGGTCTTGCCGGAGCTCAATGGTGCGGGCAGAAGGGCGGCTTCCTTGGATCATTCTCAGATTGGTTTTGCTGCTTCTGTCTGTTTTCGTTCGGCTAGTTGGTGGTTGGTGGTATGTTGGGTGGACTGGCCTACACCTTTTGGTTGTGGCGGGAGAGAGGGTCGTCGGGATGTTTCTGCTTTTTTGGGCTTTGTCTGAGCCAACCTGGCTGCTTTGTGTCTTTAGGTTGTTTTATTTGCTCATTTTTCTTTTGCTGTCATTTTCTAGGGAGGTATATGTTCTCCATATGCTTCGCCTTCTTGTGTGAGCCTCCGGAGGAAGGCTTTCTCCTCCTTTTGCTATTTATATATATATTTATTTCAAAAAAAAGGAAGGGTGTACAAAAAGTGACTTATCAGCGTTATCAAAGAACACAATAGGCGAAAGACGGGCTTTATTTTAGTGAAGTCTTGTTAGAGATCTTCAAGCAAGGTGATGCGTCATGTTTGGTAGTTTAGGCAGTCTTGTAGAAACTCGTTCCTTCGGGTAAACCGAGGGTTGTTTAGTGAAACTTCAAAAGGGGTCAGGAAATAAATGTAGGATGGGAACTCCGAACAAATTGCTGGTGCAATCTTTTATTACTGCTCTTTATTTACTAGCATGATTATATGTTTAATCTAAACTAATATTCATATTACTAGGTCCTTAGGCACACTTTCACGCAGACTTTCGAAGCATGGTGGAATGTTATATCCTGCACTATCTAGTATAGGATATGCGATGCGTATAAAACTTTTTAGGCACCCTCCCCTTACCAATAGCTTTTATTGGTGCTACCTAATTTGGCTCGTTACAAGTTAACGCTCCATTCTCCTTCTAAAATGAGAGTGAATACCTTCTTGTTGGGGTCTCTAATGAGAGTCGCAATTTTAGGGCCTAGAATTTTGAGTAGAGAATGTGCATCCAACCATGGGTCAGGCCATAAATTTCTTTGAGTACCATCTATAATTTTCTTGTTGATTAGTTGATGCCCTTTGCTTCTAATTTTAAGTGATAATTTCCATTTGTATGAAGCATTGTTATAAATAGATATCACCTAAAAATTTTGTTCATACGGTACCTTGATTTCATCCATTTAGCCCATAAAGTATCGTCTTGTAAATACAACCATAACAGCTTTATTGACGTAGCTCGCATACAGATTTCCAATTCCTATCCCCATTCTTCTCTAGTTTTAAACACATCCTTCTAAGCCATTTTATGTGTTTTACCATTCCAAAGAAAATTGGCATTATAATTGCAGATGGTAATTGACAAAATTGCATCAAAAACATGATAGTAGGATGTATAACAGTTCGGACCAGTTCAATTCTACCACTCATATTAAGTAAACTATTTTTCCAACAACAAAATAAAGCTTGAATTTTGTCAAAAAGTTGTCCAAAGTCATTAGCTTTGAGTTTGTTCATATGTATAGGCATTTCTCTAGGCTGAACTTTTAACATAGCTGCAATTTTATTTCTAGCTTTACCCCTTTGCTATAAAATAAAGAAGACTTCCATTTATTCATGACCAATCCCATTCTATAAAAAAAATTATTACTTAGTTATTGTTTTAGCGCTAGTTATATCTAATTTTGAAACAATGAGAATATCATCTGCATACAGGAAATGAATGATGATTGGATCAATTTTATAAATGGGTTTTGGGCTTCCTTTATAATATTCCACATCAAACAAGATCGACAAATATTCCTTAGCTATTGAAAAAAGGTAAGAGGACAAATATTTTAGCACTAGCCTCTATTACTTTTTATAAATGTTATAGTACAACCATCAATAAGGATGGAGAATGTAAGAGTTGATATGCACAAATGAATAAGCTTGGCAAACTTAGTGGAGAATCCCATACAAACTAGCATGTGATGAATAAAATTCATGTTTATTTTATCGTATGTCTTTTGCAAATCCACTTTAATACATAAAGTACTAGAATATTTTGAATGGAAACTTCTAACCTTCTCATAGGCAAATATGGAATTTTTTGTGATCATTCTACCAACAATAAATGCATTTTTTTGCTAGATATGAGGTCATTCGCGTATTTTTCATTCTATTAGATAGAAAATTAGCCAAAATTTTGTATATAACATTACTTATTAAATAGGCATATGATCAGCCATGTATTTGGGGTTTGTACACTCCTTGCATAGTTTCCAATAAAACATGATTGATATTATCCAAGTGTATTTTGTAAAACATTGAATTAAATCAATCTGGCCCTAGGTAGTTATCATCATGTATTTGAAACACTACAACCTTCGGTTCCCCCATAATAAAATACCGGTCCATCTGTACCCTAGCTTACCGAGTAATGATTTCATACATGTTACCTATTCAAACACAGTTTTAATTTTTTAACCATTAAAAAGTCCAAATAAAAAGAAATTGCTTAGAGGAAATCGAGTCAAAATTGTCCAAAATCTAGCCAATTTCATGGATTAGTTGCTTTAGTCTCCTTGTTGGCTTGTTAACAGAAATGCACCCATGAAAGAACCTGGTTGTTTTATGCCCCACAGCTAACCATTTGAACATTGACTTTTGTATGTGTTTATAGCCTGGCAGTGTATTTTTTTAATATACTCTAAAAGAACCTGGCGGACCAGTAAACTCCTAAGGGGAATTAAGTTGTGCATGTCCGCTTCAACTCATGGCACCTATAATTCCCAGGTACTATTTTTTACGAGAAATGTGTGCAAGGTAGGGCTCAAACCTGGTTTTATTGCTAGACCTAAGCAACTCTTTCCATTGCGTCATACCTATGGAAGGCCTGACAATGTATTTCTTTATATAGATCATCAATTCCCTGCTTATACTCACTGAGTATTTGCTAATTTTAAACCAATTTGGTGTATAGCTCATCATTATGTCACCTAAGTTGATCACATGATTGAGCATATGTAAGGTGATTTCCATGCCACTCCTTTAGGAGATTTTTATTCATTTAAGCTTTTGTAGTCTAAATATAGGTTTGCCATCGGGTTGGCATTTAAGCCTTGCTTCCACCACTTCATTGTATCCATGTAGCAAGTGCTATGGATTACGGTATCTAAATGAATTTTTTCCTGATTCATCCCTTGCATAACTAATTTAATCATAATAGGATATGATCACTTATTTAATGGTTGTTAATACGAACACTGATCATAGGGAATAATATACTTCATTACTTATAAAGCACCATCTATTTTGCTGTGTATACATTAATTTATACCCCCGCGCCAGGTATAAAAATTACCAAAAAACTGAGGTTCGGTTAAAACATAAACTGTAATACATTGCTGGAACTCCATATCTGCATTACATTGATATTAGCCGAATTATCGTCAACTCTTTCATGATTAAATAGCATAGAGTTGAAGTCACTTGATGCAATCCATTATAAGTCAATAATTTGAGCAAAATATTTTAGATAATCCTATAAGCTAATTCTTCGCTCAGTTGAATTATGTGCATCGACTGTAGTACACAAAATCTTTAAACCACCTTTGTTTTGCATTTCATAAGTAATGTATCTGTAACACCCCATAATTTTACGTAATTAAATAATAAAATTAAAAGGTTAAACGCAATTTTACATAAGTGACAAAATAGTAAATTTCTACGGGATCTAGAACTAGGCTTCGGCGCATATCCCATTGCATCCGAAATGCCATTTATAATCAGAAAATATAAATAAGTTGATGAATTTGGTTAAACGGACTAGAAATTAGAAGAAATCAAATACGATGGTATTTTCGTAATATATTAGTTTCAAGATTTAGGCTAAATATGTGTTATTTCAGCCTATTTAGAAGTGTAAACGCTATTTTTTAATCCTATTTTAATCTAAACACCTTATCACTAATCTCCATCAAATCCTAAGCACATTCAAAACAAAAAAACTTTTTTATAACTATTTCATTTCTTCATCTTCTTCCCTCTTCCCATAAAACTTTGGAAATTTGTAGCTTTTCCGTTTCTCAACAGCTTTTGATGATACCAATGTTAAATTGAAAGATGCGAACAGTAATATGATCTCGTATCATTTTAGTGGCAGAAAGTACGATTGGAGGCACTACAAACCCAGACAGTGAAGAACAATAATAAAATCTCATACACCATTTTCATTATTATTTGTCAAATTTCAATACGGCATATCTCTCTCGTTTCTTAATAGATTTTGACGATACATCCATCGAAACAACCGTAGAGATGAGTACTACGCGTAGAAAAGAAATATTTACAAATTTATGAGGTTTATTGGTGGAAAAGGCACAGGACAGCGGAGACAACATTGAGTCCTTCTTCATTCGAGAGTGTCGGTGAGTGGAACTTCTATTTGTGTATATATTGATAAGATGGTATTTCATCCTTTATGGTCTTTAATCAAATTATGAATGAGGAAACTGAATAAAAAATTGATTTTTTATATATACATGATTAGGATGTAGTAAGTCATGGCTAGATGATTAAAAAAAGTGATTTTTTATTGTAAATAAAAAATGTTTGATCTCTCACTAATTAAAAAGTGTAAAACATAAAAAATTTCTAAATTAAACATATCATATATCAAAATTGTATTTCTCGGTAACAAAATCTGTTTGTGGTGTTCATTTGACGATATAAAGTAATAATATATAATTAATTTATAAAATTACGTAAATTCCCTAAAACTTTAAACGTTTATAGCTCTTGCATACGACCTCTATTTCATACGTCGTTCACGGCATCGGGGTCATGGATGAACGAGAAATGTTTTATTCTATTGTTTGATGTATTTTGAGATGTTTTAGAAAATTTCCTTAGTGGACAAGTTCGTTATACGTTTTTGCGCTTACGGATTAGGGATTGATCAAGTAGCTTCGTAAATGGTGGGGCGATGACGAGTTTTAGGCTTGCTCCCAAAAGTGTCATAGACCGTTAAATGAATGACTAGTTTGGACTTGACCTCAATATATGATAGTCTGAGGAGTGAAGTCCTTAATATAGTCCGAGTAGCTGAGTCCTCAATTTACCATAGTTCACGAAGCTGAGTCCTCAATATAGTCTGAGGAGTTGAGTCCTCGGTGTACCGTAGTCCTAGGAGCCGAGTCCTCAATATACCATAGTCCGAGTAGCTGAATTCTCAATCTACCATAATCCAAGGAGTTGATTCCTCAATATACAACAGTTCAAGAAGTTGAGTTCTAGGCATTCGATTTGGTGTTATGATGCAGTCAGAGGAGCTGAGTCCTTGGTATATGATTTGGCAATAGCGGGTTGAGACTTTGGGGTCAATCGTGTGCATGTGATTAGGAATGGAATAAATTTTAGTGAGACCATAGCATATGATGTATATAGTATTATACTATGTTTAGCCGACTTATTAGGTGCAGGTAACACAGATTAAGGTATGGTTTTTAAGCATAAATGTTATTTTACTAGCTTATTATAATATACACTTATATGATGCGTTTCACTCACCAGAAGTATTATCGACCTTCTCTATCATTTTCTTCTTCTTTAGTTATACTTTGATAGGTCGATAGAGAGGATTGGTGGTGAGTCGGAGATGTGATGGTACGAAGGAGACGCGCTTTATTTATTAGCTATGTGCTATTGTATTTCATTTATTCCCAAACATTCTAATTTGCTTGTTATCCGAGAGATGTTCTAGTTGGATTTATTTGATACTATATTGTTTTGTTTGTTTTGGATTGTATTATTGATTACTGTTATATTTTATTCCTTCCATTGTGAGTTTTAGAAATTTTATAGTATCATAGATGGCTCTGTGATATATTTTATACCTCAAAACGGTCCATCGTCTGTGAGTTCTACGATGTTCGCATCATTTTGTACATGAATCGAGCTTTGTAGATGATGGGTTATTACATTTGGTATTAGAGCTTAGGTAATTCCTACTAAATTAAGGCATATGTGAGAGTGTATTTGTGATATTTATTATTTATATTATATATATACGTATGTATGTATGTATGTATGTATGTATGTATGTATTATTTTATGCTAACACTCCATTTATTTTGACTTGTAGAGATAGTGATTGGCTTATCTCTTATAGAAATAAACAAGTATGAGTTAAACAAATGTTGAGGTTTAAATAGTTGGGGTGAAAGATAAATCCATCACATTTGTTGCAATTTACTCCATAGAGAATTGCTAAAAGAGGGTTTACATGCGAACTAGCAGTGGAGTAAATTATGGAACAAGGGATGAATAAGAAAAAAAGCAGACATAAGTGCACAGGATATATTGTGATGTTGATGTTATTTAATGAAGGTACATAAGCTTTTTTAAGATTGTATGACCTGGTTGCACTTATGTAAGTTATGACCTACTACAATTAAAGTAATTAAATTAATTGAAATTAATGTTAGAAATAATAGTGTTTGAAAATTTAGGGAAAAATATAAAAGTTGAAGTTTCTTTATTGAATTGAAATAATAACCCATATTTAAGCTTCGAATATTGGAAATTTTCATAAGAGGAAATTTTTCATGAATATTTGGTTTTATTTTTGAAAAAACAATTTAGTATAAGGCATATTATTTGCATTATATCTTGATGCATACTAGGTTTTTACAAAGGATCTTTTGAAAGTAAATAGGAAAAAGGTAAAATACATTTTTTGAATGGATTTTATTTCTATCACACTTAAATTTTTTAAAATATTACATTTTCTTTACAATTTTATGAACATTTCCAACTTATAAAATTGAAATCTAAAAAGATATATTTTACATGCCTACTTTTTTAAGTTAAATTGAGCTATCTTGAATAGATTTTAAACTGAAAAAAAAAGTTTAAAATTTATTATTATAAAACTGTGGAATTTCTCTATACGTATGTATTTTCTAATGGAAATCGAAGTGTTTATGATATATGCTGTAGAAAATATGCATTAACAAATGATTTAAAATTTTGGAAATTCTTCTAGAATTAAACATGAATATAATTAGTAACCAAAAATGAATATAAAAATGTAATATTTTTTATAGACATTGGTTATCGTTTGACCATGATCGAAATTGGCTAATTATTAATAAAATGATATATATACATATATATAATAAATTGGTTGTTAATTATACAACATAATGTCCAAAAAGAAATTATATGAAATAAAGTTTTAAAAATGAAGTATAAGTATGTCAAAAAATAATCGAAGTTAATTCAAATATAATTATATTTTTGAGTAATTAATATTAAATTTGTATAGCTATAAAGGATTGAATTTTGGAGGTTAAGTATTTTTAGGAATGGACATTTTAAAGAGTTGTCTAAAAGATACTAGCTTTGAAAATTGAAATTATATTAATTATTTTATTAGAATACTCACAAATAGAATAAAATGGTTAATTTGAAATAAATTTGGTTTATGGTTTTCTATGAAATGATTTAATATGAAATTTCCAAGGTAAAACTATTTGAAAATATATTTTAGTGAAATTGAAAGAATTTTTTCGAAAAAAATTCATGATGATAAAAATTAAATGTTAGTTAAAGTTAATACTGAATTTATGGCTTTCAAATCTTACTAGTTTTGTGAAGAAAAAGATTTGAAATCAACGATTTTGATTTAAAAATTGAATTGAAAAGTTATGATATTTTCAATTGAAATATGATTGGAGCTAGAAAAGAATTACACAGCTTGTAAAGTATGAATTGATTAAGATGAACTGGCTATAATATTCAATATGTTAGTGTGCTTAGGACTAGCTAGAAATGAACATTATGAATTTGTGATTTAGGGATTTATACTGCAAACTAATGAGGGTATTATTTATGAATTTTAGAAAATTTTGAAACATTGATGAAAAATCTATTTTTAAATGGCAATTTACTATTATTTAGGAAGTATGGTAGAATTTAAATAAATAACAATATGCTTTTTGGAAGATTATCTAACTTTAGAGTAAATAATAATATAGCTGTTTTATAAAGTTTATGAAAAAAAATTATTATTTAAATAATAAAAATAAGAGGTATTTTAAGAATAATAATAATAAAGAAATATTTTCCATGAATATTTTTGAGCTCCATTGTTACTATTTTTAATATAAATAACATTAAAAAGGACTTTTGGGATTTAATGTAGAAAAGCGTTATTCATTTTTCGAATTAGATAATATAAAGTGGCTGTGAAAAAAAATGATTTAAATAAATATTAATATTTTGATGTAAAGTGATGATAATATTATTATTTTGAAGAAAATTTGATGGAAATTATTATTTTTGGATCAAATAACATTTGTCTGAATATTTAAAGTAATATGTTCAAAATAAAGGATCTATTGAAGTAAATTATAGATTTTAAAAAAAAATACTATTTTGAGATAATAGACAAAAATTATTCTTATAATAAATAATACCGAGATGATTTATACTTAAGAAGAAAATAATAAGTTTAAAATTTATTATTTTGAATTATTGAGGCATATGTTGTTATATGTTGTTTGAAATTAACATATATGTTTAAGTTAAGGGCCGAATACGCTTATATTAGACGTGAGAAGCATGAGAGAGGGGTTAAGTGAAATCTTTTCCTAAATGGTTGAATAATTGAAGATTGGTTGTATGTGACGATCTTCGATAGAGGATGATCAGCCTTGTCTTTGTAAAGTGCTTTAGAAATACAGTGATGTACATATGGGTACTCTAACTATATGTTAGTCTATAGAACTTGTAACATCCCTAAATTTTTATAATATTATTCAGAATATTTAATTAGATAAATTAAATATGGGTACTCTAACTATATGTTAGTCTATAGAACTTGTAACATCCCTAAATTTTTATAATATTATTCAGAAGATTTAATTAGATAAATTAAATAGAATAATGATGATAAGGAGATTGAGATTTGAATAAATTTTATAGGGTCGTGCTTATTAATAAGATAAATGGGCTTTAAATTGGTTTGTTGGTTAATTAAACTACATAGGGGCATATTAGTAAATTAACTAGTTAATTATACATGGCTATAACTTCTCATTTTGTCCATTCATGTTCATTTTATTTCTCAAATCATAATAAATGCGAGAACCCTAATAGAGCCGGCCATTAACGAAGGAGAAGAGGAATTTTAATCAAAAGCTAAAGATCAAAAGCTAGGGAGGATTAATCAACAACAAATCTCAAATTCCTTATCAAGTTTAAGGTGAATAATAATCTTCTACCATCTTTATTTTTGTTCTATGACTATATGGTTTTGGATTTATGATTCAAATTCGTTTTTGTGATAAAATGGATGATGATATGCTTGAGTTATATTTTGATGATTTGTGTTAATTCATAAGCATATGAATTTGTACGTTTTTAGTATAAAACCGAGAATATTTGATTTCAGAATGCCATGGAAGAATTTTATGTTAAGTAAAACATGGTTTTGGAGATGGGTTTTAATTTTTAGAATTTTCCAAGCTATGGAAATTTTACTAGGAATTTTGTGATAACCCAGATTTTTGGACATCTGCTAATTGGTAATTAATAGGGTTAGATTGATTAAAATACTAATTTGTAAATGGAACAAATAAAAATTCTGATAAATATCTCGGTATATAGATTTAAAACTATAAAAAGTATTGAATTATAAATCTGTAGAGATGATAAATCCTATAGTGTATAAATAAATAATAGATAAGTAAATTTATTTGGGTAGGTAATTTTAAAAAAATAAATAAAATAAGTATTATATTAAAAATGAGTGATATCTCAAATAAATTGTGGCTAAGTGAAAAATAAAAATAAACTATAAATTAACATAGGTATTTATTTAAATACATGATGGAATAGGTATAAAATGGGGGTTTTAAATATTTAAGATAAAATTTATTGTTATGTAAACTATAACATAAACATTTAAGACAATACTAAAATATAATAACATCATAAAGCAAAAGATTCATGAAAGCAAACCAGTCAAGTAACAAAAAGAAAAATAGGGACAAGTATATATATATATGTATAGGATGAATACAAGTGTACACAATATACAATCAAAAGAAGAGATATTAGCTTCATGTACAAGCCACAACAAATCCTCTCAGCCGAAATAAAAGAAAAAAAATATTCAAGTTGGACAAAAGGAAATAGAAATGTCTTTGAACCTGTACAAGTAGATAGTAAAGTATCTTCGTGTATAAGCAAAAAGATGAGTATAAAGCAAAGCAAGTAAACATATAAAAGAGATATAGTACCTTGGCATTAAATGCTGGCAACATTTTTTGTCAACTCGAAAATGTCTTCAGCCCCAAAGCAAAGAAAAATCACTGATATTGTACAAACAAGAATCATGTCATCCTATTCAAAGAAAATATCACATGTACAACTCCTTTTCTTTATATCAAGCTTTTCTTCATTTCAAAAATATCATTTCATATTCAAGCAAGCCTCAACTTAAAACATCTCAGTAAAACATCAAAACAATTATCCAAAGCCTGAGATCAAGAAGAAGTTTCAACTTGCAAGAATTCACAACCTGTTTCAAACATAAAAGAAGAATATTCCTACCATCTCAAAACTTAAAGAAATCAAAACTGAACAACACAACTAAGTAAAGATCAGAGATCAGTTTTCAAGTTTCAAATCAAAGAAAGGAAACTTCCAGGCTTCTCTAGTAATTCACTGTGAGTAAACTTTTACTTTAAAAACAGTTTTAACCTATTGCATGTGATAAATCTATATGGAAATGTTGTAATATGTTTGCATGAAAGTTCTTTTCTGGAATATGACTGAGCTACTTTGTATTCATGGATGTACATGACTGTGTGTATATATCCTTGTCTCTGTTATGATCACAGCCTCTATATCTTCCAATCGAAAACCATATTTGACTTGGATTTCTGAAGAGCAAACATTTGAAACAAGGAAACATCAATTATAAAAATGATGTCAGGTAGAATGGTTGGGCATTTATTTCAAAAATGATATTTTACAGTGAAAAGCTTTCAAATCAGAAAAATCAAAAATTTTCTCTGTTTTACGTTGAACAGGTGAGTAAACATTAATGTAAAACTTAAGTAGATCTATGGTTATTGCTTATGAATTTCTGATGATGATGCCTGTATGTGTAGATATAAGTATAAAATATTATATATGAGTGTGTACAGATGTGCATGTCCGATTGTATTTTTGTTCTTCTCTGTTTCATAATACAGAGTCTAAACATAGAGATAACTCATTCTCTTTTCCCCTGATTTCTATAAGGCTTGGTTTTCAAATATGAAATGTTTGTTTAGACATAAATTTAATTTTTAAAAATGAATTTAAGTTAATATATTTGAAAGTTTATCTGGTAATTAAGAGTATAGTAGGATTTCTTTATATATGCTAAAATCAATCACTCTAATTCTGCTGTTTCAAGATCATAACTGGAATCCATTTTAAAAGTTATGATTTTTAAAACAAATATCAAAATTTTTAATGATGAATTGCATGTGTATTTGGGAAATGACTGGAATTTGGTTTCTGGACGAATTCTGGTGGCCGGAGCTACTGGAGTGGTCGGGAACATCACTGGAGATGGAAGGGGTATTGGAGGTTCAGGCAAAAATATCAGTGAGTTGATCAGTGGTCGGTGGCGATGGTGGTTGGTCGATGAAGTTTGTAGCCCTAGTTTTGTTAAGGGTTGGGTATTTTGATCGGCATTGCATCTCTGGATGATCGAGTGCAACAAGATCTTGGGAAATGAAAGCTTGGACGTCGGCGAAGTGGTGGCTGGAGCCTCTGACATTCCAGTGGTCGGAGTATCGAAAACGAGGTGATTCCAGGGTTATCCTTGGTTCCAGTATTGGGTTAGTAAGCTCGAATTTGAATTCGAGTTTGTAGTGACGATTTGATGGTCGGAAACGAGTTCGAGGGTGATCGCCGACATGCGTAAGCCATTGCGAGTGATCGGAAGGGTGGCAGTGCTAGTGCATGTGCACGGAGGTGATGGTGTATCTATAGTTGATTTAGGGAGGAAGGGTACTCGAGTATCCATTCGAGTGTTTCGTGTTTTTGATCGAAGCATCGGGGTGATTGACTCGAAGTTTTCTCGAGTAGTTTGTGTGAATTACTCGAAGACTTGAGGAGTTTAACTCGAAGCAATTGAGGTCTGGCTCGAGTCATTTTTAGTCATAGGTTTTAGAAACCTGTCAGTTTAAAAATTTTAAAATGAAATTTTAAATGGAAAGCAAGATTTAAACTAGTTTTAAATCAGTTCTATGTATAGATTCAAGTCTAAATCTAAATTTGTATGCTAGTTGAAATAAAATAAAGTTTTATCAAATTTAAAATGTTTAAACAACTTCAAAATGTTAAAGTATATTATAAAAGTGAATTGAATTTAAATAGAGTAATTATAATTAAAAAAAAAGTAATTAGGGATCATTAATATGATTAATGATGTAATTAAGAGATGTTTAATTAAGGATAATTAATCAAGGTTGATTAATGTAAATGAAAAATTAGATGGAGATTAATTAATCGATTTGTAATTAATAATGGTTAAGTAAGCAGGATTTATAGAATGAAGTAATTAATTTAATTTATTTTAAATTAATTATAGGTGAAGTAATTAATTTAATTCATTTTAAATTAATTATAGAAAGTGATTAATCCTCGCTTCTGTATGGATGGATGATATTGATTGCTTTGAATGGTTTGAGATCTCAGATAAGAGATAATTGATGTTGTGTGATATGAATGTTTTGGTTGAATTGTGATGATAATATAGATTATATATCTGTGATATTGTGAATTATCTATCTGTGTGTATATAGATAATATAATTGAACTGTTTTAACTTTAAAACATTTTGGCTTAAAAAGTTGGTATTAAATTCGAAGAGACGGATCGGATATCAGCAATATCCGAAACCCACTTCGAATTGTAATTTTATTTCCCTAAATTTTGATATGTGAAATCAATAGACTGAATGGGATAATATGGACCTTAGAACTGAGTAGAATACTTAGAATTTGATTTGTAAAATAAGTGTGAGCATAACAAGTAATGAACTCGTTGTGAAGTACGAGTTACCCGGGTTTTCTTCTATGGTTTGAATTTAGTATTTCAAATTATATGGGTTTACTCACGCTGGTTTCCAGCCTGACCCGGGTGTTACTTTGATGTAATGCTCGGGTCAGACCGAGTATTACAGATTTTCAGGTAAGGACGTTCTGGAGCTCAGGAGACGAGCTGGATGGCAGGAACGTATGGAGTGTTTCCGCTGTGATATATTTTGTTTATCTGGGATATGTTGATTTGTATATATCCAGTGATTGTGTATATGTATAACTCCGATGTATTAAAATGAAAATTGACTGTTAGGGTATTCTTTGTAAACTGCTTCTATTTGATATTATATTTTATCCGCTGCGAATGTGAGAATCTGTGTTATGTTCCTGTTTCTTCTTCTTCTATCTCTTTCTTCTTTTCTAACTATCTGGAATTTTCGGGATCGAAAATTTCGGGTCGTTACAGTTGGTATCAGAGCGAAGGTTAAGCGAGAACCTTGGCTCTGGTGGGTTTACTCATCAGGGATAGGGTTAGTACTACCCTAGGATGAGTTGAGTGTATATATATATATATATGAGAGAGCGTACTTGTTATTTTCATATATAAAGATTTTAAATGATTTTATGTAAGAATATATTTTGACATATATAAAGCAATATTTCTTACTAATAAATGTTAAGTTATTGGTTGTTAAAAATTATTGGAATTAAATAAAATAATGAGAATTAAGTGGTAATAGTAATACAACCAAATTGTAATTGAATGAAGATAAATTTGAAATGGATCCAAACTGAAACTAAAACCCTGAATTAGTAAAAGTATTTCAGAATGAGATGATAATGAATTGGTTTCCAAATATGATAATCTTGGTTATTATCATAAATGGTTGTTGTATTTAAAAGTGGAATGTGTGTAAATGAGTAAACAAAATAAAATGTGTTAAGGATATAAACTTAGATAAGTATAACTTGTAAATTAGAACGGATTTAAATTATGAAGTTTAAACCTAAGTTTAGAAACATTTGAATTGTTTCAAAGTGTTAAAAAGAAAAGAATAAATAATATTGTTCGGAATATACTTGAATGTGATCTTATTTTAAAATAATAAGTTGTTTGAAACTTAAAAAGAGATCTGTCTTAAAATAAAACCAAAGGCGGTTTAAATTTTAAAGTACATAGCCTGGTGGGCTAAGAAATAAATATGTATATATGGATATAAAGATGGTTTGAAATAAACTCTAAATGTTGAGTTTTAAATTTGGGAAATGAGATGTGATATCCAAGGTGATAAGTTTTTGAACTTATTAGATTATTGATGTGAAGTTTAAAATTTGAAGTGGGAATTCAAATTTGAGTAAGTTTGACGAGATTAAATTGAATTTAACTTAAAGGAAGATAAATAAGTTTGGAACAAACAACCTGAATTGGAAATTTCAAGATGAAATTGAGATTTAACTTAGGAAAGTTAAATGGGTTGATTTGGTAGGGAATTATATGTGATCTCAAATAGGATTGAGATCTAGAATGGGTAGTGGATGATGAATGTTTTAAATAAATTGGATGTTTATTTATCTTAACATCATCATGTTATTATCAGTAATTATGAGACTGTAAATTTGATTGTTTAAATGAATTAAGAAGTATATTGAGGTAATATCTATTTCATTATTGGAATTAAACTTTAATTTGAAATTACTTAAGTAATTTTGATTTTAAAGATAAAAATTGAACTTGTGAAAATGAGATCACTTTGAACATTAAGATTTGAATGTTTAAAATGAACATGTAAACTGAAATGGTTAAGGAGGGCTTCCAAGATTTAATTTGGGTAATAAATTGAATTTCAAAGATTAAATTGTTTAAATTGGGGTTTGAATTATTATTTGAACCTAGAAATAAGTTTATGTAGAAGTAAAGGTAAACTAAAATGGAATTTTGAAATTTGAACTCAGAATTAAATGGTTAGGCTGTTAAATTAAAAGTAAAGGTTAATTTGATTTATGGGATTAAATCAATATTTGAAATAATAACTCGAATTGGTATAATTCGAGATGGTTAAAGTGAAATGAAATTGAAAGCTAATTGGAAATTGGCAATTGATTGGAAATGGAGATTGGGAAGTTGTACAGTTTGACTCTGGACTATTTTCAAAATAATTTGGTTTAATATAAACCTATTTTTCCAAGCTACTTACTATACAATCTTTCTTTTCAAAACCAAACTATTTTATACTTATTTTACAATTATTTTTGGAACAAATTACTATTTTTCCACTATTTTATTACTAATTCCTATTTTACAACTATTTTACAGTTACCTAAATATTCTATAACTATTTAACTATTTTCCAACTATTTTACAATTACTTAATTATTTTACGGCTATTTTACAAACTAAAAATTATTTTTCAATTACTTGTCTATATTTAATTTTTCAAGGTATTTTCTAAATTTAAGCTGGATAGAGTTCAAACTGTTATTGATTAAATACCCAACTGAGATAAGAATTGAAGTGATAATCCAAATGGGGATTAAGGCAAATGTGAATAAGTGAATAAAATCAAAGTGAGGGTGAATAGAAAGGAAATTGATTTAGCTAATAATCAATGAAGAAAAATACGTAGGATGTACGTATGTTATTCTATTCGCATAGTGATTTGATCTAGTTTTGAGCACAAAATTTCGAGATAATATTATCGATCCGAGTTGGGATTTTTCGCTCGATTTTCAACGGCGAACCTGGACATGGATTTTTGATTCGTTTTGGATATTCTCTATCATAGTTGTGACTATGCAAGGAGAATGACGGTTTCTGATCAAGAAACCAAATCTGAGTCCGCACTAGGAAGTCGGGTGGACAATGCTAGTTCGGAAGTGAAATTGTGTGGTCGAGTGAGCGATCAGATTGATATAGCGTACGAATGATATGTGGACATCGTACGGGTTTGAATGAAATTGATATTGAAAATTTATGGATAAGAATCGTAAAATGGTTTTTGAAATGAAAAGTATATTTTGTGAAATATATGATGAGTAAAATGGAAATTGGAAATTTTTATGATTGAAATTTACTTTATGAAGAAAAATAATGTGGTTAATAACTTTATAAAAGATTAATTAGATTTGAATAATTGATTTGAAATGAAGTAAGTCATATATATGTATTATATGGTAAACTCCCCTTGTTGAATCTATGGCCAAAAGAAAATGATTTTTTTTGAAGGTATTTGAAGTATAAAAGTGAATTTATACAAGTACAAATTGATTCAAAGATTTTTCAAAACTTTTATATATATGTATATATAAAAAGAATTTTGTGAAAGTAATTTTGAGGAAAGGTTTTGGGAACCTATGGATTTCTGAAAAGGCTTTTGATTTTTGAGGAAAATCAAATTTGGAATTTGGAAAAGCCTAATTTGAGAATCATTGATTTTGGGAATCGATGTTGAGAAAGGAGCTTTATATGAGATTCATACTTGGTGTATGACTTGGAAAATACTATATGTGTATAGTATAAAGTGTTTTGAAAGTGGCTCTGCGGAAAAAGGCGCTCCCTTGAATGAACTTCTTAGGAGTGCAACTGAGTGGTCTGCCTTGAGCCTCTAAAGGAGAGGTTCTAAAGTTGATCCTGTGAGGATTCCGGACAAACTAGTTCCTGAGGATTATTTGGTAGCGAAAGTCGATGGCGCTGTTGCCTATAGGGGCATTTGGGTTATGATGTGACGACAGTGTGACTCGATGTCGCTGCGATCTACTGTGGGGACCATAGCGAAAATCGTGTGGAGGATGAGTGCCAACAGTCTACACTTGATTTTGCCGGGATGGCAACGCAACATCGGTAGACTGCGGTCTATGGTCAAGTGGAGGAGTTTCATTCTTTTGGCAGCGAAATTCGGTGGCGCTGATGCCTACAGTTATATGGGTTTGTGCTGTGATAGCAACGTAAGGCCCGGGTATAACTGCGATCTGTAGCGGGTTCCATGGCGTAATCGAGGAGCGCGGAGACCTACAGTTATCTTTGAATTTTGCCGGGACGGCAACGTAACCATCGGGTTAACTGCGACCAAGGATGGGGGTGATGATTTCCAGAGCATTTTTACCAAAGATATTTCCTCTATTTTCAAAAATGTTTTCTATATTTTCAATAAAAATTATTTTTCAAAATATTTTCATTGGATGTTGGAAATGGGTCTGCCAAGCACTTATAGATTTTCAGTCGTACGCCTGATCAACGTATGACCGAATTTCTGTGAGAACAAGGATGGACTTGTCGAAACATCGAGTTATAAAAGTATTTGCATAAAAACTATTTTAGTAATATTATCTAGATTTTTATTAAGTAGTTTAAAGATGATCAAAGAAAATTTATTTGATTTTAAGCAATTTAATGATTCTGGCTTCGTTCCTTTTCAACGACGAAAAGATTCAAAGGAGGAAGGAATGTGATAAACCAGAATTTTGGACATCTGCTAATTGGTAATTAATAGGGTTAGATTGATTAAAATACTAATTTGTAAATGGAACAAATAAAAATTCTGATAAATATCTCGGTATATAGATTTAAAACTATAACAAGTATTGAATTATAAATCTGTAGAGATGATAAATCCTATAGTGTATAAATAAATAATAGATAAGTAAATTTATGTGGGTAGCTAATTTTACAAAAATAAATAAAATAAGTATTATATTAACAATGAGTGATATCTCAAATAAATTGTGGCTAAGTGAAAAATAAAAATAAACTATAAATTAACATAGGTATTTATTTAAATACATGATGGAATAGGTATAAAATGGGGGTTTTAAATATTTAAGATAAAATTTATTGTTATGTAAACTATAACATAAACATTTAAGACAATACTAAAATATAATAACATCATAAAGCAAAAGATTCATGAAAGCAAACCAGTCAAGTAACAAAAAGAAAAAATAGGGACAAGTATATATATATATATATATGTATGTATGTATAGGATGAATACAAGTGTACACAATATACAATCAAAAGAAGAGATATTAGCTTCATGTACAAGCCACAACAAATCCTCTCAGCCGAAATAAAAGAAAAAAATATATTCAAGTTGGACAAAAGGAAATAGAAATGTCTTTGAACCTGTACAAGTAGATAGTAAAGTATCTTCGTGTATAAGCAAAAAGATGAGTATAAAGCAAAGCAAGTAAACATATAAAAGAGATATAGTACCTTGGCATTAAATGCTGGCAACATTTTTTGTCAACTCGAAAATGTCTTCAGCCCCAAAGCAAATAAAAATCACTGATATTGTACAAACAAGAATCATGTCATCCTATTCAAAGAAAATATCACATGTACAACTCCATTTCTATATATCAAGCTTTTCTTCATTTCAAAAATATCATTTCATATTCAAGCAAGCCTCAACTTAAAACATCTCAGTAAAACATCAAAACAATTATCCAAAGCCTGAGATCAAGAAGAAGTTTCAACTTGCAAGAATTCACAACCTGTTTCAAACATAAAAGAAGAATATTCCTACCATCTCAAAACTTAAAGAAATCAAAACTGAACAACACAACTAAGTAAAGATCAGAGATCAGTTTTCAAGTTTCAAATCAAAGAAAGGAAACTTCTAGGCTTCTCTAGTAATTCACTGTGAGTAAACTTTTACTTTAAAAACAGTTTTAACCTATTGCATGTGATAAATCTATATGGAAATGTTGTAATATGTTTGCATGAAAGTTCTTTTCTGGAATATGACTGAGCTACTTTGTATTCATGGATGTACATGACTGTGTGTATATATCCTTGTCCTTGTTATGATCACAGCCTCTATATCTTCCAATTGAAAACCATATTAGACTTGGATTTCTGAAGAGCAAACATTTGAAACAAGGAAACATCAATTATAAAAATGATGTCAGGTAGAATGGTTGGGCATTTATTTCAAAAATGATATTTTACAGTGAAAACCTTTCAAATCAGAAAAATCAAAATTTTTCTTTGTTTTACGTTGAACAGGTGAGTAAACATTAAAGTAAAACTTAAGTAGATCTATGGTTATTGCTTATGAATTTCTGATGATGATGCTTGTATGTGTAGATATAAGTATAAAATCTTATATATGAGTGTGTACAGATGTGCATGTCTGATTGTATTTTTGTTCTTCTCTGTTTCATAATACAGAGTCTAAACATAGAGATAACTCATTCTCTTTTCCCTTGATTTCTATAAGGCTTGGTTTTCAAATATGAAATGTTTGTTTAGACATAAATTTAATTTTTAAAAATGAATTTAAGTTAATATATTTGAAAGTTTATCTGGTAATTAAGAGTACAGTAGGATGTCTTTATATATGCTAAAATTAATCACTCTAATTCTGCTGTTTCAAGATCATAACTGGAATCCATTTTAAAAGTTATGATTTTTAAAACAAATATCAAAATTTTTAATGATGAATTGCATGTGTATTTGGGAAATGACTGGAATTTGGTTTCTGGACGAATTCTGGTGGCCGGAGCTACTGGAGTGGTCGGGAACATCACTGGAGATGGAAGGGGTATTGGAGGTTCGGGCAAAAATATCAGCGAGTTGATCAGTGGTTGGTGGCGATGGTGGTTGGTCGATGAAGTTTGTAGCCCTAGTTTTGTTAAGGGCTGGGTATTTTGATCGGCATTGCATCTCTGGATGATCGAGTGCAACAAGATCCTGGGAAATGAAAGCTTGGACGTCGGCGAAGTGGTGGCTGGAGCCTCTGACATTCCAGTGGTCGGAGTATCGAAAACGAGGTGATTCCAGGGTTATCCTTGGTTCCAGTATTGGGTTAGTAAGCTCGAATTTGAATTCGAGTTTGTAGTGACGATTTGATGGTCGGAAACGAGTTCGAGGGTGATCGCCGACATGCGTAAGCCATCGCGAGTGATTGGAAGGGTGGTAGTGCTGGTGCATGTGCATGGAGGTGATGGTGTATCTGTAGTTGATTTGGGGAGGAAGGGTACTCGAGTATCCATTCGAGTGTTTCGTGTTTTTGATCGAAGCATCGGGGTGATTGACTCTAAGTTTTCTCGAGTAGTTTGTGTGAATTACTCGAAGACTAAAGGAGTTTAACTCGAAGCAATTGAGGTCTGGCTCGAGTCATTTTTAGTCATAGGTTTTAGAAACCTGTCAGTTTAAAATTTTTAAAATGAAATTTTAAATGGAAAGCAAGATTTAAACTAGTTTTAAATCAGTTCTAAGTATAGATTCAATTCTAAATCTAAATTTGTATGCTAGTTGAAATAAAATAAAGTTTTATCAAATTTAAAATGTTTAAACAACTTCAAAATGTTGAAGTATATTATAAAAGTGAATTGAATTTAAATAGAGTAATTATAATTAAAAAAAGTAATTAGGGATCATTAATATGATTAATGATGTAATTAAGAGATGTTTAATTAAGGATAATTAATCAAGGTTGATTAATTTAAATGAAAAATTAGATGGAGAT
Organism: Allium fistulosum; assembly: GCA_030737815.1. NCBI lineage: Eukaryota > Viridiplantae > Streptophyta > Magnoliopsida > Asparagales > Amaryllidaceae > Allium > Allium fistulosum. The sequence continues at coordinate 603,545,205 of CM060903.1, forward strand.
TAATTAATCGATTTGTAATTAAATGGTTAAGTAAGCAGAATTTATAGAATGAAGTAATTAATTTAATTTATTTTAAATTAATTAGAGGTGAAGTAATTAATTTAATTCATTTTAAATTAATTATAGAAAGTGATTAATCCTCGCTTCTGTATGGATGGATGATATTGATTGCTTTGAATGGTTTGAGATCTCAGATAAGAGATAATTGATGCTGTGTGATATGAATGTTTTGGTTGAATTGTGATGATAATATAGATTATCTATTTGTGATATTGTGAATTGTCTATCTGTGTGTATATATATAATATAATTGAACTGTTTTAACTTTAAAACATTTTGGCTTAAAAGGTTGGTATTAAATTCGAAGAGACGGATCGGATATCAGCAATATCCGAAACCCACTTCGAATTGTAATTTTATTTCCCTAAATTTTGATATGTGAAATCAATAGACTGAATGGGATAATATGGACCTTAGAACTGAGTAGAATACTTAGAATTTGATTTGTAAAATAAGTGTGAGCATAACAAGTAATGAACTCGTTGTGAAGTACGAGTTACCCGGGTTTTCTTCTATGGTTTGAATTTAGTATTTCAAATTATATGGGTTTACTCACGCTGGTTTCCAGCCTGACCCGAGTGTTACTTTGATGTAATGCTCGGGTTAGACGGAGTATTACAGATTTTCAGGTAAGAACGTTCTGGAGCTCAAGAGACGAGCTAGATGGCAGGAACGTATAGAGTGTTTCCGCTGTGATATATTTTGTTTATCTGGGATATGTTGATTTGTATATATCCAGTGATTGTGTATATGTATAACTCTGATGTATTAAAATGAAAATTGACTGTTAGGGTATTCTTTTGTAAACACTTCTATTTGATATTATATTTTATCCACTGCGAATGTGAGAATCTGTGTTATGTTCCTGTTTCTTCTTCTTCTATCTCTTTCTTCTTTTCTAACTATCTGGAATTTTCGGGATCGAAAATTTCGGGTCGTTACAAATTTTTGATGAAAGATATGATATAATTGGGTTTAAATTTTATTTTGAGAATTTCAAAAAGAAATTGGGTCTAAAATTTTAATATGTTTGATTATATGATGAAACCAATTTTCTATGATTTTTTGGGATTTTTCCCAATTGATTTATTTGGGGAAATAAATTATTTTAAAAGAAGGGCTTTTCTGCAAATTGTTGGTTTTTGGTTATATGGAAAGGTTCCAATGTTAAAATCCTTTGATATTGGATCTAAATAAATGCGGTAGTTTTAGATGTAAAGTAATTGAAAAGTTTTATGGCAGCCAATCAATAGTTTACTAATAGGCAAGTTGTTAGAAAGTAATTAATAAAAGTTGCTATAATTCAACCTTTAAACCAGAAAAAGGTGTTCCGCCCCTATTAGTAAGGACCTTTCGACTCCTTTGATTATGCCGCATCATAGTCGAAACCCACACAGTCGAAACCACCAACAAGATATCACTTAGATGGTATGCAGTGGATTTGAAGGAAGGCGGAAGCCATGGTGTCGAAAGGGTAGCTTTTGATGGGGTCGAAACTCTGCTTTGTTTTCAAAAGTTAAAGTCTTGCCCAGTTTTACCTAAAGCTTTTGACACAGTCGAAAGCTATGCTTTCGAAAAGGTTTTAAATTAGCTTTCAAAGAAGGTTGTCATGTTGTGTTAAAGTATTTGCTTTCGAAGGAGTACCTTTTTCCTTTAAATAATTGCTTTCGAAAGGGTACGTTTCGTCCCAGTCAAAACCAAGCCGCTAACTCCCCTTTCGACCGCACTAAAGTCATCTATGTTGTCGAAGGGGTTACTTCTGTTTTAACCTAAGCTTTTTCCTAAATGCATTCGAAGGGGTTGAGGGTTTCGAAGGTGATGGAGTCGAAAGGGGGTTTCGACTTTGTCCTTCGAAGTTTTGATTTTTAAAGTCCTTTACTTTCAACTAAGATGGTTCTGACACCATCAGTTTTACCCCAAACTAATTTTTATTTGTTTCGAATAAGAGATACTTTCGTATATAACCATTTTGACCCAAATGATGTTTTTAAAGAGTAAACCCAATTCTTTCGAAAGGGGGTACTTTCATTTGTTTCGAAGCTCTATAGTTTATAAAGGTGATTTGATACCATCGATAAGGTATAATAGATTTTGAAAGAGATATTTACTAAGAGCTTCAAAAGGTATATATACAATGTTTTGAAAAGAGGTATTTGCTTTCGAAGGAGGCTATCCAAAGTTTTGAAAGAGATGTTTTTATGGTTTCAAAACATAAACCCAATCTCAATTTAAAGTAATAACCATGGCATAAATAAAGATTTCGGAAATATTATTCATATTTTTATTAACCCATAATTGTATTATGGGAAAAGGGCAGAATAACCAGTTAGGTTGACCCAGTAGTGAATATAACTTAACAGATGTTAAAATTTTAATTAAAGATATTGGCAGGGGTCAATAGGTTTACAGTAAGCCTATGAAAACTGTATTATATTGGCAGGGGCCAATAGGTTCATAGTCACCCCATGCTATGATTTGATACTGGCAGGGGCCAGTAGGTTTGTAGTTCGCCCATGAAAACTATATCTGGATTAAGATACTGGCAGTTAGCCAATAGGTTCCTAGTTAGCCCATGAAAACTAGGATAACAGATAAGATATTAGAGTTACCAATAGGTTCTTAGTGATACCATGAAAACTAAGTAATTGGACAGATAGTCCTTAACATTTAACAGGTTAATAGTAGCCTTAGAAAATATAATTGATACAGGTAGTCGGAATGAATGGGGATGGGTAATCCAGAATTGATTTAATTGTTTTGCATATCATCATAATGTTTTGAAATACTATGTTTTTAACCATTGTGGATGTAGGAGCACAGTATATGGTTTTATAAATGTTTTGGGATAATGTGAGGGGAAAACCCATTCCGCTAAGCGGCGTGGTCTCACTAGATATCCAAATGGTTTGAGATGGTAAATTATTATTCATACCAGGCTTTATGTCTGACTTGAAGTTTTTGTTTTCCCCTTGAACTCTCGGGTACTCAATTGATTTTGAGTAGGTTAAGAGTTAAGGTTTTCAGGTGTTCTTTTAGACGAATAAAGCTTCCGAGGACGTGCAGGAGGCAAACTTGTTGTTAGAGTTCTTTTATTTCCGTTGTGTGTTTTGTTTGTAAAGGCAAATTGTTTTCTTGCCTATCTATACACACTGATCTACCAAGGGGGTATCTTCATATGTTGCTCCTGGCGTATCTTGTAATACTTATATGTTATCTGAATGTGGTCTACGAATTGGGATTATGTAATCAATTTGGGATATTTTGAAATGGAATGTGGAATTTGTTTTGCTGTTTAATTTTTTTTCCGTATTCTTGTGTTTCTGTGTATCAATGCATCTAATATCACCGTGTTTGGTCACCAAGGATTAATAACTATGGATGATTGCAACATCCGTAGCTGTTAGTTTTGGACCTCCAAATAGGGGATGTTATAGAACTTCACAACAATGTGGAGTCAATATTATTTTAAAGTATATAGTGTTGTATGATTTCAGACATGAAGTAAATGTCTTGACTTTCTTGTACCAAGGTACAAAGTTGACTTTAAGGAAGGTGAAATTTGGTGATTTTGAAGAAAATTGACTAAGAGGCAAGATTAGTTTTTTTTACAGACATCCATTGGATTGAAAGAACTATCATACTATGTCAATTTCCTGAAATAGTAACTGTTTAACGACCGCAAATTTATCACTTTGATAAATGATATTTAATTTTGAAATATTCAAATACAAGGTTTTATAACACCAACTATAAAGATCTAAACCCTAAAATTACGAAAATAAAATTGTTCTAACATATAATTGCGGAATATAGTTTCATAAATAAAGCACATGCTTCGTACACAAATTTTCATCGATAAATTGATTTTCAATAGAAAGGAGATATTCTCAATATTTGAGTGCACGAGTCTGTAAACATACACACTAATATGTGTATTTGAACAAGAATATGAAATAAAATTATTTATTTTATTTTTGAAATTAAAATGTATTTATGACATCACCAGAGATGTCATCACTTTTATACATTTCTCCGGAAATTCAAATTAAGTGTAAAAAACCAAAAAGTTGTTTTAATGTGATAATAATTCCTTTTTATTAGTTATAAAGTGATAGTAAATCATTTATAATAGTTTTGTGAAGTTATATACTTGATAAATATAAGGAAAATTGATATCACTTTATCGATACGATAGAACTTTTTATAAACATTTGTTTAATATCAATATATAGTTTTATAATTCAAGTGAGTTCATTTTAATTCATTTAAAATGATGAGAAATATTCTCAAGTTTTATTTATTAATATATATAGTTTAACCAAAAACTGGAAATATGATCGACAATCGAAATCAGAATTCGTAACGGTTTAACGTATAGAAGTTGTACAACGTTGTTTATATCACTTGAACACATATCTAACATACACATGCATACATTAACACATGCATATACAATTAACACATATAGAAAAGTAAAATTATACTTACCATTTACATTAGAATTTATATATAGTAAAAAGTATAAATATCCAAGATATTTTCTACCTTAAAAAGCAAACATCAACTCACTTACACGTTATCATCACCACAAACATGGAAGATGACATAGGGAGGATGACATGGGGGATCCATGTGCCTTGATAGGAGAGGAGGGGAGTGGACAAGGGGCAAAAGAGTAATTACACATTTGGGTATTTATTTCCAAAGTTTTTCCTATAAATACCCACCATTGTCTTCATAATTTTACACACTATTCTACTTCATCTTCTTCCTCATTCTCAAGTTTTTCAATGGCTTCCTACCTTAAGGAAACTATGAAGAAAAATATTACAAAAAGAAATTAAATTAATATAGTAAGTATACATTAGCAATCCACTTCAAAACAAGCTTGAATCACTCCATTCCTCCTTCGCAACATGCGGCCACCACCATCCATCACTTTAGTTGAGCACTCCACCTCCTTCCAAGCTAGGCCAAGCTTTCCCAAGGTCTCGGGCACTCCATAGACTTTTGTTCTATCGTAGCGAAGCTATAGTCCATTTTCCTAAGTTTAATATCCAATGAAGGTGAAAAACTCTATTTGTATATATAAAATGATGATGTGATATGATTTTTATGGATGTTTACTATGATTTGATCATCAAATATTGGTTTTTTTAATATAATGTTTGATTGTGTGAACAAGTCACTTTAAATACACATCGATATTACACATGGAAATCACTTTCTGAATCAAGTTAAAAAAGTAATATGGAACCATTAAACCTCTTTAAAATGGTCTACAATGATTTATAAATGTTTTATAAATATTTGAAAGTGTTTCGACAAAGCTTGGAAAGAATGTGAAATTTTAGTTAAAATAGACGCATTGCGAAACGGTAGTTCCCGATTTCACGCCGTAGAAAGTTAAATCCTTTTATATGATTGATTCAGAGTCGAAATTCTTTGGAATAAGAATTTTCCAAACTCTTATAATCATAATTTTCAAAAAAAAAAGAAAATTATCCAGATTTCATTTAGTAGATTTTAGAATATGAGCAAATCAAGTTTTCAAAATAGTCGTGGTTTGGCAGTTCGAAATCCAAAGCGATAAATTCTTTGAAATCGATATTCTAATTCTTTAAAAATATGGAATAAATTCTATAAATATTTTAAAATGTTTTAAAAGAGATTTGAGTTATAAAAATAGATTGCTAAATGGTAGAAAAGTTGTTTTGATCAAATAAGCTTTGGAAACACTATTTGCAGCACCTTTTGCGGCACTTTTAATAACTTTTGAAATATGGCTTTGAATTTAAGTATTCATTCCCAAATCTTTTGTAAATGTTTTAAAATAGATAATTAAGTATTTTAAAGATAATGCAGAGGTTTTATTCATTTAAAAAAGTTTAAATAATTAATTTAAAGAAAAACTATTAAAATCAAGTGATTTAATCTTGGCTCTAAAAACTAATGAGTAGACTAGATTTTTCTATTCGTAAGATCCAGATGTGAGGTGCTTAAACTAAGGAGATGTTCAGGAGCAACTAGTGCCCTGGCTCAACTGGACTTTTTCCTTGACGAGGGATAGTTAAGGTCAAAATATCGAAAACGAGACAAGTATAAAAGATTTAATTTTTATAATTAATTAATTGCAACTTGGATTGAATATAGATAATCTTCTTCTATTTGGTGTTAAATTCCAAGGAGGGAATTGTACTAATCATATGAATTTAAAAGGTGATTCCACCGTTATTCGATGAATAGTATAAGTTGAATACGGAAATTAGTATCGACTAAAATGAGCATAATTTCTATTGATCTGTTTTACCTGAATACTAATTAATTTGGATTTTCTATCTTAGATAACATGGTTTCAACCTATTAAAAAGATATGTGTTGGAAATAAGAAATCTTTGTTAAAGATTTAAATAAATGATTCAGAACTATCCTCCTAAGTAAAGGATGAAATGATTTGGAATTATTTCAAAATATAAAGAGGTTTTAAGTAACTAAAGGATTTGATAAGAGAGGTTTAATGATCTCGTATATACTGAAAAGAAATGCTTTTAAAAGATATATATCTCTAGGAAGATATTTTGGATAAAAGGATACAAATTAGTGGAATATTAATCACCCACTTAACATCTTTTTATCGATAATTGGTTCGAATAAATCGAGATCGGATTTGGTATTAGAGCTTTGGTTGAGCGAACTCCTAAGCCTAATAGGGGTAAAGTCTCATCAGAGATAGGATTAGTAATATCCTAGGATGAGTAACTTATTAGAAATAGGGTTAGTAACACCCCAGAATGAGTTGAGTGTATATAAGAGGGCGTATTTATTAGTGATATACAGATGATTTTTGTTTTAGAAAAATATGTTAAATGAAATAATTTTATCTAGGATTATATTTTGAATATAAAGAATATATTTTGAAATTTATATTGTTAGATATGTTATAACTTGAATGAAAGTTTGAAATCAAGATTAGTAAAATCTAAATATAAAAACATTATGATTAGAATTTCACAGTTTGACTATAAGGGTTTAATGATAACGCTGAGAAGATTAAGAGTAATACTTTGGAAAAGGATTTGGATAATGAGAAATTTTATCTAAAAAGGGTTTTTGGGAAGATAACTTTCAAAGTATTTTATTTGAAATATTCTAAATATTGGATTGGGAGAAACAATATCATGTGCTTAGAAAATTATCACCCTTGACATTGTACTGTTAAAATGGATTTATGCTGGGATAAACTTGGATTTATAACCTAATATTAGATTTAGTTAAGACAATTAAAAAACTTAGTATTTGAGTGTTTGTTGTTGATAATTATAGAAACCCTCAAGCTACGGAAGAAAGTATTGGAAGGGAGAGACCTCAAGAGCAAATTGGGGTGAGAAGAATGTTCTAATCATCTTTCAAGTAATGAGGAAGAACCTGGGAAATGGCCACTTAGCAATATTATGCCCATTATTAAAGGAGAGTTAGGTTCATACACTCAACTAGATAAAGACGGTTGCCCTATGGCCAAAATGCCTTTACCTCCCTGACTCCAGAACTTATTTTAGGTCCTAGTGATGAAGAGACCCCTCAGGCCTCAGAAGGAATGTGGATTACTGACCCAGTAAGTTCAAAAATCGAATTGGAAGAAGAAATTCCTGAGGAGGGGCCGATGGAAGAAGAGTTTGAACCTGAAGAGGAACCGAACACTATGATATCCCATGAATCAAACAACAGCGGCGGAGACAGTAACGTCTTATGGGAGATGGACAGTAACAATATTATTTGGCACGAGGAGTCATCAGATTCCCTTATTTATTGGGACAACATGGAGGACGAAGAGGAAGAATTTTTGGATCCAAAGGAAGAATTTGAGGATCCCGAGGAAGAAGAAGTGCAAGGTTTAGAAGGACTAGAAGAAGGAGAAGTTATACAAAAAGTGCCAGCCGGACTTGGGCATGTGGCATTGAACCAGCCCTAGCTACCATATGAAGTGGTTGTGATACCACAGATTGAGGACAGAAACGAAGCTGATAACGAACAAGATGATAGTGATGACGATGGAGAAGTCTTATTAGATTTTGGATATGGAGATGGACCATCAGCATCGGACTCGGAGGGGTAATTATGATATGAGATTGGAAGATTTGGAAACACTTATCTAGTATTATTATTATGTAGTAGCATATATGTATGGCTTGTAAGGTAGTTATGTTTGTATCAGTATTATGAAAACCCAAGTAGGTTTAGAAGGACTTAAGAATAGTTTGAGTATGTAAGGAGAAATGATGTGTGTGTAAGATAAGGATGAATGTAAAATATTAAGCATGTATAATATGATTATGTCCTTTGTTTATGACTTTGTTCAAATGTAAATACATAAATCACTTAAAAAAATTTCATAAGAATAAAACCTTATCTTTATGAAATGTTTATAAACTTAAACTAAGATTTTCTAAATATTTTGTAAAAGATAAAAAGTATATGCATTTTACACGAATTATTTCATAATACAAATTTGGCCTAAAGATTTGAATATAGGATTTTGATATCTGAAAAGGATTTATCACTCGATGATTTGGGCAAACATTGATGATCATTTGTAGTCGGATCCTTACATTTTCTATCATAGTTGAGAGCTATGTAAGGAAAATAGAAGTTTTGAGCCTGATCAAAGTTCGCACTAGAGAATCGAAGGATCAATACTAGTCGAAAGCAAAGTGATATATTCGAGTTAAAAGATCGAATAGAATAGTGTATACGGATAGTACATGAACACCACCTGAATTTATATTTGAAATTTCAAAAAAAAAAATTGAATAATCACTACCGGTTTTTGCATTGTAATTTCAGGGAGAAATTCTTTTAAGGAGGGGAGTCCGTAATGACCCGCAAATTTATCATTTTGATAAATGATATTTAATTTTGAAATATTCAAATACAAGGTTTTATAACACTAACTATAATGATCTAAACCTAAATTTATGATAAGAAACTTGTTTTAATATATAATTGCGGAATATAGTTTCTTAAAAAGCACGTGCTTCGTACACAAATTTTCATTGATAAATTGATTTTCAATAGAAAGGAGATTTTCTCAGTATTTGAGTGCACAAGTCTAGATACATACACTAATATGTCTATTTGAACAAGATTATGAAATAAAATTATTTATTTTATTTTTGAAATTAAAATGTATTTATGACATCACCAGAGATGTCATCACTTTTACATATTTCTTCGAAAATTCAACTTAAGTTTAAATAATTAAGTAGTTGTTTTCATATGCTAATAGTTCCTTTTGATTAGTTATAAAGTGATAGTAATCATTTATAATATTTTTGTGAAGTTATATACTTTATTTAAAAATATAAGGAAAGTTGATATCGTTTTATCGATACAATAGAACTTTTGTAAACACTTATTCAATATCAATATATATTGTTTTCTAACTCAAGTGAAATCTTTTTAATTCATTTAAAATGATGAGAAATATATTCTTCAGTTTTGTTTATTAATATATATATATATAGTTTAACTAAAAAATGGAAATATGACCCGACAATCGGAATTTGAATTCTTAATTGTTTAACGTGTAGAAGTTGTATAACGTTATTTATATCACTTGAACACATATCTAACATACACATGCATACATTAACACATACATATGTAATTAACACATGTAGAAAAGTAAAAAATATACATACCATTTACACTAGAATTTACATATAGTAAAATGTATAAATATCCAAGATATTTTCTACCTTAAAAAGCAAACATCAACTCACTTACACACCATCATCACCACAAACATGGAAGATGACATGGGGAGGATGACATAGGGGATCTGTGCACCTTGATAGGTGTGGAGGGGTGTGGGAAAGGGGCAAAAGAGTACTTACACGTTTGGATATTTATTTTCAAAGCTTTTCCTATAAATACCCACCATTCTCTTCATAATTTTACACACTATTCTGCTTTATCTTCTTCCCTATTCTCAAGCTTTTCAATGGCTTCCTATCCTAAGGAAACTATGAAGAAAAATATTACAAAATGAAATTAAATTAATATAGTATATATACATTAGCAATCCACTTCGAAATAAGCTCAAATTACTCCATTCTTCCTTCACAACACACAGCCACCACCATCCATCGCTTTGGCCAAGTACTTCACCTCCTTCCAAAGTTAGTCCAAGCTTTCCCAAGGTCTCGGGCTCGACTCTATAAACTTTGGTTCGATATAGTCCGTTTTGCTAAGTTTAATATCTAATGAAGGTGAGAAACTCTATTTATATATATAAATATAAAATGATGATGTGATATGATTGCTATGGATGTTTACTATGCTTTGATCATCAAGTATTGGTTTTTTTAATATAGTGTTTAATTGTGTGAACAAATTACGTTAAATACACGTCGATATTACACAAGGAAATCACTTTCCAAATCAAGTTATAAAAGTAATATGGAATCATTCAACCTCTTTAAAATGGTTTAAAATGATTTAGAAATGTTTTATAAATAATTAAAAGTGTTTCGACAAGGTTTGGAAAGAATATGAAAATTTAGTTAAAATAGGCGCGTCGCGTAACGGTAGTTCGCCGTAGAAAGTTATATCCATTTATACGATGCACTCAGAGTCGGAATTCTTTGGAATAAGAATTTTCCGAACTCTTATAATCATAGTTTTCAAACAAAAGAGAACAATCGAGATTTCATTTAGTATATTTTGAAATATGAACAAATCAAGTTTTCAAAATAGTCGCGGTTTGGCAGTTCGGAAACCAAAGCAATAAGTTCTTTAAAATTGATATTTTTAATTCTTTAAAAATATGGAATAAATTCAATAAATATTTTAAAATGTTTTGAAAGAGATTTGAGTTGTAAAAATGGATTTTTAGATGGTAGAAAAGTTGTTTTGATCAAATAAGCTTTGAAAACACTATTCGCAGCACTTTTTGCAGCACTTTTAATAACATTTGAAATATGGCTTTAAACTTCAGTATTCTTTCCCAAATCTTTTATAAATGTTTTAAAATAAATAATTAAGTATTTTAAAGATAATGTGGAGGTTTTATAATTTATTTAAAAAGTTTAAATAAATGATTTAAAGAAAAGATGTTAAAATTAAGTGATTTAATTTTGGCTCTAAAAGCCGATGAGTAGACTAGATTTTTCTATTCAAGAGATACAGATGTAAGGTGCTTAAACTAAGGAGATGTTTAGGAGCAACCAATGCCCTTGGTCACTTGGCATATTTCTTGGGAGAGGGATAGATAAGGTCGAAATGTCGGAAACGAGACAAGTATAAAAGATTTAATTTTTATAATTAATTAATTGCAACTTGGTGATGTGCATGTAAATGTGCATATTTTTACTTCCATATTTAATCTAATTTAATTAAATAAATGAGAATATAGGATATTTTAACATTTTTTTGAAAAATGGGTTCCTTTATTCATAACTATAAATACAATACACGCATTAGTACAACGCAGCTAGAGTACACAGACGCATACAATCACAAAACCCTATATCTGCCAGTCTACCCAATTCAGCTCAGTTACTAAAACCTAATATAGCCATACAAAAACACTAGACATAAAAAACATATCATAATCAAAACAATAGTCAAAGTTCTGCTCTTATATCTTGTGTGCACATTTCCTATGTGTCATGCTTTCATCTCTGACCACTTAAAGAACCGCACCACTAAGACATGATGCTTATTCCCCAACCAGTCAGTCTGTGATGTCATTATCTTAACCACATCCCTCAGGGCCGCCATAAGCAAAATACCAGATGCCAAAAATACAGAAAAACACAATTCATAACTTTCCATTCAATCTACATATCTCAAAAGTCGAAGTGGGAAAGCCATTCAACGTACAGTTTGCGATCCCATGAATTGTAATGCCATTGCATCCATAATAATCTATCCACGATTCTAGATGCCATAACATATATGAAACACTTGGTACTTAAGAATCCGAGTTGTTGTGCCTTTCATAGAATCTAACATGCCCAACAGAAACAGAGCGTTGAAAACACAGTGGGCATTCACAATTTCGATTTGATATTAACAGTTGGAAGATCGCATATAGTACAGACAAGCATTCATACTGAGATGAACAAAAAGTTCTGTATATATGAATTATGAGCACGTACTTCATCAACTGATAATCATCCAAAACTAAACTAAACCTGACAGCAGTAATCTCCTTTATGATGAATTAGAATATCAAATCGACTCGATGGTAAAAGACTTACACAGCATTGAGTACGATTTAGTTGGCCTTGATACTTGCCACATCTACGGGCCATGAATCTGAGGCCTAAGACTCGCCATATTCTAACTGATATTCAACCACCAAAATTTTGATTAAGTGCTCGAGATTTCAATTCTTGTAAGAATACAACTCAACTCAAACCGAAATTATTCCAAAAACTATTACGACAATTTGGATGAAATCTCGTACAACTTTCAATCTATAATTTGAAACTGATGATGAAAGGAAAGGCGGTGTTGACAAACAGTTTAAAGTTGGACTACTCCTCTAGATTTGAACAACCTCCTTCATGTGGCCTAATTTCCACCTAATCATTCGAACCAAATCGGCGGTCGTGATTTAGGGTAACTCAAGAATCATCATAACAGAATCTGAAAATAAAGTGAAAACACGCCCATGAGGAGAAGACGACGTTGAATATCAGACGGGCTGACCAAATTTAATCTCCCCAAATTCGACAATTTAGAGTAATCGCAGATTCAGAATTTGATAACACTAAATCTCGATTTGGATAGTAGATGTTGAAACCCGAATTTGGAGTCGATACTAGAAAACGGTTTTAGTCGTAGAATCATATTGCCTTTTCCACCTCTGCCATGGGAGAGAAAACCGAGGTATTTTAACATGTTTAAACCAAAATTTAAATTATTTTCAGATCATTATTTATTCAACGTCATATAGGGGCAAAATGGTCATTTTGTGCATATATTAATATTGAGAATATTTATTTGCACATTTTATTTTTATTTGTAGGAATTTTGGATGGAAATATGAAGAAACTTTCATGGAAATATGCATGTACAAGAGAAGGAAACAAATGAAGATGGAAGTAAATCATTTCATGCAACATGAGGACCCCACCTACCCACTTACTATGATCTACAATTAGGACCTAATGTACATGTTAGTGGAGATTAAAGTTACATGCACATGTAATGGTGGATTATGCTCATGCTAATGGCAACTTGGAGACCACACTTCCTAGAGGGGTATTTTGGGTAGTCCCCTAAATTATGCATTAGGGTTTTAGGCATGTATAAATACCCCTTATGTTTCATGTAATGAGGCTCTTAGCACCACCTTCTCTTTAGTTTAGTGGTAACCACAAATGTAACATAAACTTGCTTTTTTTTGGCCTTTTCTTCATGTAATTTTCTTAATGCAATTTATTTTGATGCAATTTTAATTCAAGCTCTTTTCTATTTACATGCTCTCTTTCCTTTTATGTTAGTAGTTTAGATTTATTTATCCAAGTAAATTAATTCTCTTTTTATTTTAGCTACCTCTTTTTTTCCTCTTGTTTATGTTATGTTGCACTCTACACATTTGTTGAAATGATAACAAATATGAGAAGCTAAATCCCTTCAATTTAGGGGTAATGAAACTCTCTTAATCATGTAGATTCAACTTATTTGCTAATTTATGAACTCTTTTTGTGCTTAATGGAATTTTTGATGTGGTAAAAATATTATTGTTTAACTTTGAATTTGATAGCCTATGTTGTTGACACTAAATAGGCTATGCTTAAACAAACATAAACACAAATTACCTTTTCATCTACATATGATGTTGGTAATGAAGTGGATTTTAGAATCAAAATTTGATGTTCAATATTACTAATCAATAGTAAATAAATCATGCTTGGAACAGATTTTATTTTTAACTTCATTATCATTTTCATGAGAGTTAACAAGTGGTTTGGAGGGTGTGTTAAAGTTTGATGATTTATGTTGGGCTAATTAATAGCATAAATAGACCATACTTATGATAAACACATCAACTAAATTCACTAATGGCCAAAAAAAGATCACAATTTCATTATGTTGATTTATGTGATCATGAGAAGAGAATTGCCTCTAAATTGCATTCTACTCTCATATTTTTATTCACTTTCTTTTGCTAGTTTTTTACATTTTCTAGCTTAAACAATTTCAAACTCTTGGTTAATTTGATTGAGTAGAATTTTTAATCACTTCAATTCCCTGCAGATCGATCCATATTCGCCACGTACTAAAATTGAACGTCGTGCGCTTGCGGTTATTTATTTTATAATTTTTCGACGATTTTCTAACTCGATAGAAAATTAGCCATTCAACAAGTTTTTGGCGTCGTTGTCGGAGAATTAATTTGATTTTATTTCTATTCTTCGAATTATTTTTCGTTTGATTTTATTGTGTGTTAATTTTGTGTGTTAATTGCATTTAAAAAAATATGTTGTGTTGTGTGTTTGTTGTTTGATTTTTGCTTGCATTTTAATTGTTTGCTTGTTGTTTTTCTATTTGCATTTCTATTTAAAAAAACATACATACACAATTTCAAAAAAAATTTATTTTATTAAAAATAACATTTCATTTTCTGTTTTTACAATTCTAGTTTAATTTTTTTTAAATCTACTTTACATTCACTGTTTGCATATCCTCTATGTGCACATATACTACTGCTTCTGCCTCGCAGTTACTTCCTCAGTTACTACTACTTCTGCCTCTGGTCATAGCTCCTTCATACATCACCGCATCAAAATTGTCATCACTGCCATTTCCCACTTCTGCAACACCTTATTGTTGTACCACACTACCCTCTCAAACCACTCACCCCTTTGAATCTCCTACCCTCTGCCATACATACCTTCATTTCATTTCCCTACACATTCATCAACATTTTCCACACATGCTCAAAACATATCATCCCTTGTGCCATATAAAGTCCCTTCACCACCACTTCCACATAATCAACCAAACATCATTACCCTTTTCCACCCCTTGCCATTCCCACTATTCTACAATCACCAACAATACCAAACTGCCTGCACACACATCTCTGCCACTCATTACTGACCATCCTTCCTCTGCCTCCAGCCACTTCAATCAACATAACCACATGCCTGCAATTACTTCACAACCCTTTCAAACACTTCACCACAGCTATACAATACAACCTCCAGCATCTACATACCTGGACATAAATCAACATTTGCAAACCTTTGCACATAAACCTCACACACATACAAACATCTGCAATTCCCTATCACCATATACAAACATACATACAAACATCTGTTTACTCCAACCATGCATACTCTATCACCACATGGCCCATTTTCCTACCTCTGTCAACTCACTGTCAGTGTGAACTTACAACCATCACCACCTTCAACCACTTACAATCATCAAAACTGTCAACTGTGCAACTCCATTTCAAACTCATTTGCAACTCCATTTCTTCACATCACTTGCAACTCCATTTCAAACTATGCAACTTCACCACTGCCGCCAGTCCACTGCCTACATAGCAAACTTCACTGCTGCTCTGTTTCACTGTTGCTCTTCTTTCACCATCCACAACTGCTTTCTCCCACAGATACTTCAACCACCACCCTGAACTGCCTCAACCTTCATCAACACAGCCACTACTACCAATATAACATCCACTGTCATATACAATTTCCCATACATACCTCACCATCATTCTTCATCATCCCATTGCAAGCCTCCATACATACATCACTTACATACATACCTTAGTGCATCACCAGTTCATTATCACTGCACCAACAAAACTTCTACAGCACCACCTTGTAGTTAGTTTAGTGGTAGCCACAAAAATAAATATAAACTCTCTTTCTCTTTTTAATGGCTTCTTAGCCTTTTCTTTCTTACATGCAATTTTAATTCATGCACTTTTCTTTCATGTTCTTTTCTTTTTTATTTCCTTCCATGTTAGTAGTTTAGATTTATGCAAATAGATTAATTCCCTTTTTATTTTAATTATCTCTCTTATTAATTTGCTTTCTTTTTAATGTTGAAATTTACATTTGTTGATATGATAACAAATATGAGAAGCTAAATCCCTTCAATTTAGGGGTAATGAAGTTCTCTCAATCATGTAGATTCAATATATTAATTTCATTTGATCTCTTTCTATGCTTAACGGAATTTTGATGTGGTAAAATTTGTTGTTTAACTTTAAATTTGATAGCCTATGTTGTTGACACCAAATAGGCCATGCTTAAACAAATATAAACACAAATTACCTCTTCATCTATATATGATTATGGTAATGAAGCGGATTTTAGAATCAAAATTTGATGGTCTATATTACTAATCAATAATAAATATATCGTACTTAGAATAGATTTTATTTTTGATTTCATTATCTTTTTCATGAGAGTTAACAAGTGGTTTAGATGGTGTGTTAAAGTTTGATTGTTTATGCTGGGTTAATTAATAGCACAAATAGGTCATACTTATAATAAACACATCAACTAAATTCACTAATGCCCAAAAAAGGGAGATCATAATTTCATTGTGTTGATTTATGTGATCATGAGAAGGGATTTGCCTCTAAATTGCCTTCAAACTCTCATATTTTTATTCACTTTCTTTTGTTAGTTTTTTTTTACATTTTTTTAGCTTAAACAACTAAAAAATCCTCGGTTTAATTTGATTGAGTAGAATTTTAAATCAATTCACTTCCCTGTGGATCGACCCGTATTCACCACGTACTAAAATTGTACGTCGTGCGCTTGCGGTTATTTTTATTACAATTTTTCGGCGATTTTCTAATTAGATAGAAAAACCGTCGATTCAATAATTCATCGATTATTTTTATTAACATACATACAATCTACAACACTACCACCCATACTTCATACAACAAACTTCATCTATGTACAACATTAACTTCAACTCTATACAACATCAACTTCATCATTCACCATACAGCATCCTTACGACTACTACAAAAAACTGCCATCATCAACTTGCTTTTATAACATTGCCTACAACATTGCCAACTGCCTCCTCCTTTCTATCACTCAACCATACTTCCACACCCCATACAAATACCCCGCTGCCATATAGTAATATCGCTGCAACTTCTCAATATTGCGCACTACAAATTACACCATCTCCCCCTCTTCATACAGTTTCTGCTATGCTTCACCAACTCACAACCATCCACCCATCTAAATTGCCTCTCTGCCTGCAAACCGTTGCTGCATCAAAATCCCAACCAGAAAACATCCATGACCCTCACCGTAGCCCATCCCCGAACCCAAGCTTCAAATACCCAAAACCAAACAAATTGAATAGGGGAAATTTGGAAAAACGAATAATTCAATTTTGAGAATTGAAAATTTGGAATTGATTTTGGGAAATTTTGGAATTAGGGGAATTGAGTTC
This sequence comes from Allium fistulosum, assembly GCA_030737815.1. Classification (NCBI taxonomy): domain Eukaryota; kingdom Viridiplantae; phylum Streptophyta; class Magnoliopsida; order Asparagales; family Amaryllidaceae; genus Allium; species Allium fistulosum. The sequence goes on from CM060903.1 coordinate 603,562,728, forward strand.
GAACTGGTTTGTGAATTTGAGAGATCGAAGTTTTATTTTCTCTATTATCAGTTGCGGATCGAAACTTTGTCTTAGTGGGAATTTGTTCGTGAATTTGTTTGATAATTTTGGGCTAGTGGACCGAGAATCTTTGCTTGATGGGCTGAAGTTGATTAAATTGTTTCATTTTATTTTAAACCTTTTTTGTTTTCTTTTGTTAAAATATCTTCTTCTTTTAAAAAAAAAGAGAATAGAAAAAAAATGTCATTTAAGTTTTCTTCTGTTCAAACTTGTGTTAAGTTTTCCTTTTGTTTTGTTAAGTGCCTTTGTTTTTTGTTTTTGTCTTTAAAAAGAATTAATTTTCTTTTTCTTTTGTTTTTGTTCCATCATAATATAAAAAATTATATATATCTTGATTCATTCCTTTTAAGGTTGCCAAAGCAGATTAGATGAAGAATTGCTTGCCAAAAAAAACTGTTATGCTTGCTTATAAAAGAAAAAAAAATCTGCTTTTAAAATAAATTGCTAATAATTATGCACGCTCTGGTATCGTGCCCTTATATATTGTTTTTATTTATTTTGCATTGTTGGTTAGTTGCATTTTTTCTAAAATAAAATTTTGAAAACAAAAACAAATTTCATTCGTAGTTGCATCGTTAAATCACATTTATTTTCAGTTTGCATTCATTTCATTTCATTTTTCTTTTCTAAGGGCAACAACACCCCAATTCACATAAGGTGGGGGATTTCATCACCCCTTTCTTGGCCCACAAATTGCATTTCATCCTAGAAAATTTGCTAATAATAAAGATTAGACATTTGACTTAAGGGTGTCACGAGCTCACCTAAGGCCTAATTATATCTTGACAAGTTATCCTTTTTCGACAATTTAATTTCATGGTGTCTAGGCTACGGCGGAGGAATAATCAGTTATAAATATTATGGTGATTCATAAATATTATACTGAATGTTTCTTTAAAGGTATTTAAACCTTCAGTTTCATTGCTACGGTGATTCGTGGTGCACCGATATCTGTTTCCTGACTAAGAACTATCTTGTTAAATTCAGACAGACTGTGAAATTTTTTAGCTTAGGAGCTACTTAGGACAGAAAATTTGTAATTAAGTTATTGCATTCATTTAGTTGCATTAGTTCATGCATATATAAAAAAATTCAAAATCCAAATATAAAAAAATTGTAAATTTTCCTTATCTTAGTTTTTAAATCTTTTCCTTTGAAATTTTTCAATCAAAATCAAAAATTCAAAAAAAAATTAAGTTGGTATTTTTTGAAAACAAAAATCCAAAAAAAATTAATCTTTTCAAAAACACTAAAAACAAACAAATTTGAAAATCCAAAAATCAAATCTCCCTTTCTGAAAAATAAATTCTCCTTGGTAAATACTTTTCCCTTAAAAAAAGCATTTTTGAAAATGTCCGAATTTTCTTACTTGCCGGAATTTCACAATAGTTGTCAAAATCAATATAATCTATATAAGTTAACACAAAATTCTTATGGAGATTTTAATAACAACTATTGTGTAACAATTCAAATTTTTCACCATAAAATTTTCAAAATGATGACCAACCCTCAACTCTTCAAAATAGTATTGAAATGATTTCGTCTTTACTTGAACTCTATAAACACAAAAATCAAATGATAAATGATTGTGTAATTCATATTTGTGCAATAACTCAAGTCAAGGATTTCAAAATGATCAAAATATGAATTCACTTCAAAATTCAAATGATTTCGAGTATAACTCATGCCAATACAATTTCAAACTCCAAAATGAAATTCAAAATCAAAATGGAAACAATTGTTTAAATGATTTTAGTAATGGGAGTTGTTTCAGTTATGGTAAAAAAATTACTCTCAACAAATTCAAATTGAAAATTCTCAAATTAATATTATAAATTGGATTTTGTTGAGCAAATGGAAGAAATTCACAAAGATCACATGGATTTGTTGTTTGAAACATATATGAAACAACGTGAAAAACAAAATAAAATTCCAACATGTGACAAGTCAAATGATAATCCACCTTTTACTAAAATTGATGATTTTCAAATAACAACTTTTGAAATTGAAAATGACAATCGTAATGAAGCTGTTGAAAATGCGGTAATTGAGTTGGATTTCAATTCTTTTGAGAATGTGGAACCAAATTTAAAATTCGATCTTCCTTTTTCCAGTTTTGAAAAATTGAATGCAACAACTTTAGATTTTGAAATTAATACATGCAATGAAGTTGTTGATAATCCAACAAAGGAAGACGAATTTAGTGAACACAAATTTTTTGGACTTTTCGAAGATGAGTTGTTGAATTCTGAAGGGATAGATTTAAATCGCCATTTTGATTTTGAAATCGATAATTCTGAAGAAGTTTTCACTGATAAATATGAATTTCAATTTGATGAAAATAAACTTGAACTTCAACTAATTATTTTATCTACCCTAAAAAACATTGAAAATAAAACAACTTAGACGATTTTTAATAAAACGACATTCATTTTTCCAAATCAACATTCAACTTGCAAATCTTTTATGGTTCGATTTTTTGTGCTTAAGCTATGTCTCTCATACTTGATGAGACAAATGAATTGGTCTTTAGAAGACCATTTCATTTACTCTTTAATGGTATATTTTCTGATATCGTGTAAATAATAATCGTTTCGTTTTCATGAAAATATAGGTCATATTTTTATTTTATTTTTCTCCTTTCACTTGGGTTGATTGTGGGGACACGGTCAAAATCAAGTGTGTGGGGAGTCGTATCTTCATTTTTGATTTTTCATGGTTTATATTTTTGCATTTTCTTTCCAAAACAAAAAAACAAAATAAATCCCAAAACAAATTTTCTTTTTTTTTCTTTTTGATTTATTTTTGAAGAAACACTATAGGATAAGTATAGGTTTTTGGTTATCAAACTGAAATTTTTGAAAATTTATTTGTCTTAACAAAAATAAAAATAAAATTTGATTACAAGTAACGATGGTTTGACTAGTATATAGGAAGGTTCATGGGTATTAATTATGAAGTTTATCTTAATTGAAATCTTTGTTTAATGAGTGGTAGATTTAAAGAAAAGGATATAACATTTTTGATCTTCTAAGTTAAATGGTGCTAAGATGATTTTGTAAAACTCTCTCTTAAATATATATATATATATAAAAACATTAAAAAAATTGGTTTTTGTGAAAATAAAAAACACCCAGAGTCAAGTGTTCACACACAAATGTGTACACTCGCCATGCTTTGTACCCTTCTCACGTAAGCCCGGAAGGCAGTGCATGATCGGTATATCTAGCTCAATTTATCTGAGTTAGGTGTATATATATAAATTCTCATTCATAACACCTTCCGTCGATAGGTGTACACACTTGTGTATACACTCGTCATGCCCTGTATTCCCCTCACGTAAGCCCGCAAGGCAGTGCATGGGTGGTATATCTGGCCTTAGTTTTCTGAGTTAGGCATATGTAAATATTGTTAATATCAATAAAATTTTCAAGTAAAGAGAGAGTAAGCAATTGAAATCCAAGCACTATTTTCACTTATTTGATTTGACTTGTTATTCAAAAGAAATTAAAATGCCACTTTGAAAAACTTTGATAATCAACTAAGGATTCATTTCATAGTAGCATTATGTTATCAAGTGAAACAACTAGCCAAAATAGAGTTTAATTGTGATGATAACTTAATTTTTGTTGGATGTTTGACGATTAAAATGACTTAAATTTCTTGATGATGACCAGATCTTATATTTAACTTGTTCATGTCAATTTAAAAGTAAGTTCTTCCTTTGTAAATATTTTCAAAAACTTGCATCCATATCTTTGTAAATAAGTCTTGCATTTAGGAATTTTTCATGTTGTATTTGGATTTTGTGGGTAGTATCCGCTAAAAACCCTCACAAGACAACACTCGTCCTACTAGGGACACCAAGAGGTTTAACGGCTTGTTACATACGCTCAATGCAATCATGTTTCCTATAAAAACGGATTTATCTTAGTTTTAGTTTACTCGAGGACGAATAAAAAAATAAGTGTGAGGGTATTTGATGTGCACATAAATGTGCATATTTTTACTTCCATATTTAATTAATTTAATTAAATAAATGAGCATATAGGGTATTTTAACATGTTTAAACCAAAATTTAAATTATTTTCAAATCATCATTTATTCATCGTCATATAGAGGCAAAATGGTCATTTTGTGCATGTATTAATTTTAATAATATCTATTTGCACATTTTGTTTTTATTTGTAGGAATTTGGATGGAAATATGAAGAAACTTTTATGGAAATATGCATGCACAAGAGAAGGAAACAAATGAAGATAAAAATAAATCATTTCATGCAACATGGAGAACCCCACCTACCCACTTACCATGATCTACAATTAGGAGCTAATGCACATGTTAGTGGAGATTAAAGTTACATATACATGTAATGGTGGATTATGTTCATACTAATGACAACTTGGAGGCCACACTTCTTAGAAGGGTATTTTGGGTAGTCCGCTAAATTATGCATTAGTGTTTTAGGCATGTATAAATACCCCTTATGTTTCATGTAATAAGGCTCTTAGCACCACCTTCTCTTTAGTTTAGTGGTAGCCACAAATGTAACATAAACTTGCTTTCTTTTTTAGCCTTTTCTTCATATAATTTTCTTAATGCAATTTATTTACATGCAATTTTAATTCATGCTCTTTTCTATTTACATGCTCTCTTTCCTTTCATGTTGGTAGTTTAGATTTATTTATGCAGGTAGATTAATTCTCTTTTTATTTTAACTAGCTCTCTTTTCCTCTTGTTTATGTTATATCGCACTCTACATTTGTTGAAATGACAACAAATATGAGAAGCTAAACCCCTTCAATTTAGGATATTAAAGCTCTCTTAATCATGTAGATTCAACTTATTTGCTAATTTATGATCTCTTTTTGTGCTTAATGGAATGTTTGATATGGTAAAAATTTGTTGTTTAACTTTGAATTTGGTAGCCTATGTTGTTGACACCAAATAGGTTATACTTAAACAAACATAAACACAAATTACCTCTTTATCTACATATGATATTGGTAATGAAGTGGATTTTAGAATCAAAATTTGATGGTCTATATTACTAATCAATAGTAAATAGATCATACTTAGAATAGATTTTATTTTTAACTTTATTATAATTTTCATGAGAGTTAACAAGTGGTTTGGAGGGTGTGTTAAAGTTTGATGGTTTATATTGGGCTAATTAATAGCACAAATAGACCATACTTATGATAAACACATCACCTAAATTCACTAATGACAAAAAAAAAGATCATAATTTCATTATGTTGATTTATGTGATCATGAGAAGGGAATTGCCTCTAAATTGCCTTCTACTCTCATATTTTTATTCACCTTCTTTCTCTAGTTTTTTTACATTTTTTTAGCTTAAGCAACTTCAAACTCTTGGTTAATTTGATTGAGTATAATTTTTAATCACTTCAATTCCCTATGGATCGACCCATACTCGCCACGTACTAAAATTGTACCTCGTGTGCTTGCGGTTATTTTTATTACAATTTTTCAGCGATTTTCTAATTTGATAAAAAAAACTAGCTGTTCAACACTTGGATTGAATAGAGATAATCTTCTTATACTTGGTGTTAAATTCCAAGGAGGGAACTCGTACTAATCATATGAATTTAAAATGTGATTCCACCATTATTCGATGAATAGTACAAGTTGAATACGAAAATTAGTATCGAGTAAAATTAGTTTAATTTATATGGATTTGTTTTATTGAATACTAATTAATTTGGATTTACCAACTTAGATAACATGGTTTCAACCTATTAAAAAGATGTGTTAGAAATAAGAAATCTTTGTTAAAGATTTAAATAAATGATTTGAAAATATTTTATGATTTGGAATTATTCCACGATTTAAAAAGGTTTTAAGTAACCAAAGGATTTAATTAGAGAGGTTTAATGATCCTGTCTATAATGGAAAAAATGGTTTTAAAAGATATATATCTCTAAGATGATATTTTGGATAAAAGGATACAAATTAATGGAATATTAATCACCCGCTTAACATCTTTTTATCGATAAGTAGTTCGAAGAAACCGGGGTCGAACTTGGACGATTCCTATCCAAAAACCACTTCGAACTAATTTATAAGTTTGAAAGTGAAGATATGTTAAAGACAATGATGTTAAAGGCGGGGATCTTCATAGTGGAAGGACTGCTTGTTGATAATTTTGGAGTAGCTCTCGAGATAAATAAATAGCAGTGGTCCCTTCATTCTAGGATATTTATATGCAAGGACTACTCGCTACTAATCATAGGGGTGATGCCCAATAGGATGTGGAAGGAGAGTGTCTTCGGTTTGTCCTGTTCCTTGACAACTTCTATAGGTGGATGTCTGACATTGCATTTCTAAGATCATAGTGCATTGATCTCTACAAACTTACATCTGTTGGTGGTGTAGGAGGTAACCCCTCTTATACATAACACCCTTCTCTGAGACGTACGAGCTCAGAGGTTGTACTTTTTTTGAAATCAATAGTGTGTAATTGGAAATGGCAATGTGGCATTTTAAGTGAAAATGTTCTAAGAAAGTTAAACGTTACCTCTAGCCTCACACTTAGGGAATTGCAAAACAGAGGTTGCTTTAAGACTATATGGTTCGCAACAATTATAGTATGATATCACCTTTCTAGATTTATTTCGCACCCGTTATGACGTCGAGTAAAAAAATATGTGGTGTATGGTCAAAGAGCTCTCGGATAGATCAGGAAGGGGCGGGGTGATATCATATTCGGTGCTATCTATACCATCTGTTGGTCTCTGATAGACCAGTCTTAATTCGCAAAGGAGCATCTGTGGGTGGCCTCGGTGCATTCCTCTAGAGATGCACTATATGGGAGGTAGTCCCTTACCCCGCTATTCATTAAAAATCCAAATCTCCGATAAGTGTCTTTGGTTTTAGTTGTAAACCTATTATGCCATCAAATTTAACCAGTGTAACAGCTTTGACTATTTGAATATATTTATTCGAAAAGTGCTTTCAAAAGAATATCATTAAAAATAACATCACTGGATTTCTCGTAGAAATATTTTGGTTATTATGAGGTAAAAACTCATTCCATGTTTATGTGCGGCGTGGTCTTATGAGATACCCTTTGTTTTCAAAAACTCGTATTTTGAGTTTCTCACACCAGTATCTTGACTGACCCGGAGTTTATTTTCTTTCCCTTAAACTTTGGGCCCCTGTTTTTTTGGATAGCCCAGTAGTCGGGTTTTGTTTGGAGCATTTTAGAAGAGCTCGGAGCATGGAGTTAGAAAATTCTTCTGAAGATTGTTATCCATTTCCACCACACTCATGAACTATTATATTCTGCGTTTGTAAGGATGGATATTTATATCTGTCTATTTTAATATTAAGTTAAACTATGGTAAATATATTTAAAATTTTCCGCTGTAAAGATTATATGTTGAAATAATATATGTTACTCCATTCGTGTAAGATTCTGTTCTTTTCTTCTTTCTACCCTTGACCATTCGCCTCTCTAGTGCTTGAATCTGCGGCACGTGAATACCAAGGATGTATTAGTGTCGATTTCCGAGGTTCGGAAATGCGGGTCACCATAATTTGTGCATAACTTATTTTTAATGCTTGATGCACATGAAAATAAGTGAAAAGTGCACAAGCCGGCCTATGAGTTTGTCATAGTAATATTGTGTTCACTAAAATTAAGGAATCATCCATTTGGGATGTTTGTAAATTTAATGGTGATGAAGTATGGGGTTTTCCTAAGAATCTTAATTGTTAGTCCATTTAGAGGGAAGAAATCTTCCGTTATCGTGTTGTCGTTCCTATGGAATTGAAGAAAGAGTTTAGTAGGGTATCTTAAAGGATATTAAGAAAGTTTTCCAGTTGTCGAGAATGAAGAAGCAAGTAGCGAAGTATGTTGAAAAGTATTTGACGATGAAGATATGCCAGCAGTGCAGCTTATTTAAATAAAAGTTATACTTGGACATTATATGATTAGAGACGCCTCGTTGATATGCTACAAAATGGAAATCGCATAGGATAGGCATGCAAAGAGAGATCACAATATGGTAGCAAGGTAGGTGAAGGACTCGCTATTGAGATATGTTATGTGGAAAAGCTAGAGCCATGAGTCGTTGGGACTTTACTGATTATATAAAGAGTAGGGAAGTCAGCACATTTGAGTGGGCTTCTTGAAAAGTTGACAGGTATTTCAGTGTTTTCTGTGTAACGACCCATAATTTCTGACATTTGAAATTGGAATATTTAATTGATTTTTAATATTAACAAGTGGAATTAATTAATCAAGTCAAATAATTTAAAATTCGAATATCTGGATTTAATTGGATAATTAAATCGATAATTGAATATCTGAAATTGCAGAAATAATTGAAATTTGGGTTTAATGTGATTGAAAATGATTTATAAAGTTATATTAAATCATGTTGAAGTTAGAATGATGTTATAGAACTTTTAAAATCGAATTAAAAGTTAATCTGTGAAAATTGAATATTTTAATATTTTATCGATTAGTGAAATTAGCCAATTTTCGACCCGTCTCAGAATTGAGCGAAACTAGTTCCATTGGATCCGTAATAGTTTGTTATTATCGGATTTCAATTTTTGTAGCAATCGGAGTTGTCGTGTGACCGTGGCAGCTCGAAACGCATCGAAATTGTATTAATTTTAATTTGGCGAGTTAAAATAGTCATTTTTCAAAAAGTCTCGGATTTCGACGAAACCAAATTCATCGGATCCGTAATGTTGAATTATTGTAAGATTTCAAATTTCGTGTCAATCGGATGTACCGTTTGTCCGGGGCAAGCCAAAACGCATCGAAATCGGTTTAAATCGGTTTAATTTAAAATCGATCGTTTAATTCCGTAACTCGCATAGATGAACGAATTTGCTTTCGAAACACGTTCCATTGTGTCCGGAATGTGGGGTAAACCTTAGAAACGTCAACTGGCACGTTCGATTTGGAGTTCAGAAAATTTCGAGTGAATAGTATTTTTGGAAATTTCTATAAAAGCCCATCCTTTTTCACAATTTTCAACAAAAGAAAACGAGCCTAGGGTTTCAATTCAGAGCCGCCACCCTATATTCGAACAGCCAGAAAACACCGAGCTTTGTCCTCAATTATCCCTCAATCCATACAATATTTCACGAAGTTGTCAACTAGCAATTTGAAGAGCTCGTCAAGCTCTTTAAATCAACGGTGATGATCGGCAATCACGGAGTGGATCGATGGCAATTCATTCACAAAGGCGGCGGGTTCGAGCACGTTTCACGTGCAAGATAGGCGACCGAGCTTGCCTATGCTCCGGTCGTGGGTGGAGTACAAGTGGCCGAGGTGAATGGCAGTATTCGATCGACTTGAAAATGATGGGGGAGGTCGCGTCATTTAGGGTATATAGGCGGCATGGGTTCGTTTCTCGTTCGAACGAACTGGAAAGGAAGAACGCATGCGTGTGGGGAAGGGAATTCGTGGCCCTGATTTCGTGATGCAAGATCTAACGGCCACGATTTTGAGTAGGGTTTAAAATATATAAAAGGAATTTGTAATTTAATTTTATTATAATTCGTTAAACTTTGTAACAGTGTATCTCTTTCATACGAGATCGAAAAATTACAAAACAAGCGCCGTTGGCTTCGTTTTGTCGAGCACTACGCTATGAAACTTGATTGAAAGCGATTGGAGTCAGTGAAAATTTTGAGTGAAATTAAACGTCCGTTTAATTTTATTCGAAATAAAAAGCTGGAACGGAATTGAAATCAAGGTGAGAACTCCTCACTCAATCGAATGTTTTGTTTCGATTTAAATTTTAAATAGTTGAGATTTAAAATTGTTGATAGTGCTGATTGTGTGGATTGAATGATGATTGATATTTATTGTGATAAATAGACATTATACGCCGTTAGTAAGCGGATGTTAATTATTAAAAACATATACCGCGATAATTTCACATTGAAGTGAAATTGGTATTATATATGTATATAGCAATATATATATATTGGCATATGTATATATTGGAGTTGATTTTCCACATTGTATAGCGGATGAGACCATATTGCGTGCATAATAGCGGATAATATTTATAAATCCCATATACCGCGATAATTTCACATTGACGTGAAATTGGTATTGTGTTAACATCTGTGGATGCAGGGAAACAGGTTGGAGGGATCCAACTGGATTCCTCACCGTAGTGATTTATTTACAGATATTGTTGTATATTCTGTTATCATATGATGATATATGATGTTTGGATGCTATGATTGACTATTTGGTACTGTTGCATCATCGGATCCATTTTTTAAGTTTAAGATAACGATTTTGATTTAAAGGGATTTTTAAAGTGATTTTTGAAAGTATACGTTTTATAGAATTGGTTTATTTAAATTGAGATTTTTGGAATAATTATAAGGGTACTTTTGGCACAGGTCCTTATTAAGTTTCAAAATTCACGAAAAGTCCTTCACTAAATTTCAGTGTAAATTAAGTCCCTATTTTTTATTCACGATTATTGTAGAGCATGATGCAACATTTCATAAAAGTTGCTCATATTTCCGCAACATTTATGTACACTGTGAACATAGTGTATGAAAGTTGCTGAAATATCAACACTTATTTATAAAAGTTGCTGATATTTCAGCAACATTTATGTACACTGTGAACACAGTTTATGAAAGTTGCTGAAATATCAGCACTTATTTATAAAAGTTGCTGACATTTCAGCAATAATTTTTCTTTGTTTTTACAATAAAACTTTGACACAGATAGTTGCTGAAATATCAGCACTTATTTATAAAAGTTGCTGACATTTCAGCAATAATTTTTCTTCGTTTGCAGAAAACAGGGACCCGCTTTACAATGAAACTTTGACAGGGAGCCGCTTTACAATATGAAAGTATGATAGGGATGCCTCCCTAATTTCCACTAATTATAAATGGTTTATATAAAAGATTTATAAAGTTGATATTTATAAATTGAAGATATTGGAATTATAAAACGAGTTTTATAAGTATTAGAATGAAGCATAAATGGATTTCATAAGTGAATAAAATTTATAAATTTATAAATTGTGAAGTTATGAAATAAATAGATTTTGTAAAGTAAAGGATTTATAAATAATTAACTTATAAATCGGATTTTGGGTATAAAGTTGAGTTATAAATTGAATGGATTTATAAAAGGGATTTTCTAATCAAAGCTTTTATAAATATAGATGTGAATTTATAAACATTGTTTTATAAATCCGAAACCAATTGAATTTAATAAATTAAACATAAAAATTTAACAAAAGGGATATATTCGTGATTTTGGACAGCGAATTTTCCTTTAAGTTAAATGTTGTAATAATAAGAGTTTGGTTAGGAATTTTATCCACGATTTTGGACAGTGGATAATCTTTTAAGTAAAATGTGCAGAAACGTTAAATGTGTTAACGAAATATATTCACGATTTTGGACAGTGAATATATTTTTAAATAAAATGGATATGTTTTGGAGAAGTGATATTATGAAATGAAGTAATTGTTTTAAAAGATGTTTTAAAACGTGTTAAGTATCGAATACATAGATTTCAACATTTATTGTTGAAATAGACGTTTCGAGGAATAAGGAAATGGTGGACTATAACACTATTGTTATAGTAAACGATTTCCGAAAGGAAATATTTTATATAGTATTGGGATTTATATATCTATCTAAATTTCGAATCCATATACTGGTGATTTTGAGTTATCGTAACAATGTTTTACGTAACATTCGTTTTGACTCAAATAGATGTGTTTAAGAAAATGATTTCCTTAAAGAATGAAATATATACTTAATTTTGATTTAAGTATATTGAATATTTTCAAATGTTGAAAATAAATGGATTTGTGAATTACCTATTATTAAATAGGTATGGAAATGTTTTCCAATATGAAGTGAAATGTTTTTGAAATTTTATTTTCAAAGATAAATTGAAATGTGGAAATTGATTTGAAATTGTTTTCAAATAATTGAAGTGTGGAAATTATATATCTTGTAAAGATATTTTTGGAAGATAAATAATTTAGAAAATTATTTGGAATCTGATGATGCTGAGCAGAACTATTAATAGTTAAATAACCGACTATCAATAATTACCTTGAATGGGTATTTGTTGTGATCTGCTTGAATTTGAATGCCACACTTATTTTTGAATAAGCGCTCACTATTCGGGTTAGCCGGGAAAGGACCTTTGTGTCGTATAACCCATTCCGAATTTGTGATACGACGAAATGGATCGTATTAAAGACCGATGGTGAAGACCGGGTATTTGTGAAAACGATAGGATGACCTATCGATTGTCTCTGCACTGTTAGCTACAGTATAGAGATTTCCTTTGTGATGGGAAGTTTTATCGGGATTGTGAATATCCGGATTGCAAGGGCTTCTTTGGAAGTGCCTTCGGTTCTGTTCGAACCCGGAACAGACTTGTATGGTTACATGTCTGACATTACATTTTGAGATGTAAAGCTGATTTCTTTCAAATACATTTCTGTTGGTGGCGGAGAATTTATTCTCTTAGCTTAACACCCTTCTCTGAGACGTACGAGCTCAGAGGTTATGTAGTTGAAGGTTATCAGCGATATATTCCCAATTTGGTAATGTGGCATGCTGAGTTTTGCTGTGAAATGATCATTGTTTGATCATTTGTGATATGATCATTTGTTTGATCATTTATCTTTGTGATCATTACTTTGATCATCTGATTGACCCAAAGCATAGCTTTTGTATAAAGCGTAGCTTTGTGGACGAGACTTCGTCAAGGCCTCAACAACCCGGAAATGGTCGAAACAGGAATGTTGCGGCAAGGTTATGAGGGTCGCGCCGTTTAGGGTATGTCATTTCCTTCTGGAAAGGGGTGGTATCATGGTATGGAGCCCAGATACTTACTCATGTGGACACACCTTATTTATTATGTGTGATGTTAGTTACCGAGCGCTCGGATAAAGGTCCCAAAGGACCGGGTGATGACATATTCGTGAGTTACCTAGTTACAAGGGTAACCCGGCCTTGTTGGTAGAGAGCAGTTTGTCTCTCGGAGCGTCCAGCCAGAGGCGTTTTCTTTCGTGGCATAGGAAGTTCCTTAGCCTGACCATTTGTTGGAAAATCCAAAGAAACAATACGAACCTTGTACGGTTTTAGTTGTAGAACCTATCATTCACTTATGGTGGCGCCCCACTGTTTGGATGGTAACTATAATAGGCATAGTTCGAAATGTCTATGCTGGCTAAGATTAATATTATATTTTCGAAATGTTTTCCACACTAGACATTAATAATAATAATCCAATGATTTGCGTAGTAAGCATCTTTGACTATCGTAAAAAGAAATCTCCTCCAATTCTGCGTTTGCATTGTGTGTGTGACGGGAGGTCTTATGGTAGTTTTATTTTCCAAAAGCATTGCGAAATTGTTTTATTTCTTTTGTTGTGTGTTCTAAAGATAAACTGTTTTAAGTTCTCACACCAGTCACCATGACTGGCCTGGAGTTTATTGTTTCCTTCCTAAACTCTAGGTGCCCATCATTTTCCACACGGACAGTCTAGAGTTAGGTTATTAGGTCATTCTGGATTCGGGATGCTATGGAGCTCAGTGGCGAGCTGGATGGCGAGACGTACCACTTGTATATGATAGTATTATTCCGCTGTGTATTCTGTATATGGACAAGTTTGTATAACTGTCCAGTGTGTTGTATATTGTTGTTGTAAACTCTGATGATGATGTAATATATAAATGATATAGTTCTTTGTTTTAAAGATTATTCATTCATCTATTATATGTTATTCCGCTGCGAATGTGAGATTCTGATACTTGTTCTGTGTTCTTCTGTTGTTTCTTCTTTCTTTTCCTTCTGTCTTCTTCTACCTCTTCTTTTTCTCCATAACAATTCGGTTTTCCAGCATTCGATTGCTCGGCAGTTGATACAGTGAATGTATTAATGTCGATTTTCGAGCGATGAAAAATCGCGTTCGTTACATTTGGTATCAGAGCATATGGTTAAGCGACAACCCTGCTTTGTTGGGTGTTACTCATTAGAGATAGAGTCAGTAGTACTCTATAATGAGTTTGAGTGTAATAATAGATACGAGCGCGTATTTGTTAGTGAATATAAAATTGTTTTATATTGTGATGATTGATTTGTTGAGTGGTATATGGATTCTGGTCGGTATAGTCTGTACAACTCTATCGATAGGGATCTCTAAACACTTGTTCAGAACAATTCAGCATGATATTATTTTAAATTGGGTAAATGAAATAATTTTACCTCGATTATATTTTGTATATAAAGAAATAATTTTTCTGAAATTATTAAAGTGTATATGATTGATTGTTTGGTTGTTAAAAATGCAAATATATATAAGTTAATAAAAGTTGTTTGAATAAGTTAAATGAAAACAACAGTTGTAAAAAAGTAAATTGTATAAGCAAATGAATTATAATCTATGGAATTATAATTGAAATGATTTACAATGGTAAAATAATCTTATATATATAAGAAGTGAAATTTTATAAGTAAAAGATTTGTAAATGTGATTTATAATCTAAAATAAAATTCCAAAGAAGTGTTTGGAAAGGATTTGATATTTTGGAAAATTGTTTTGGACAGATGAAAGCTCTAAACTCTTTTCAGGTTGCTGGAAAATAATTCCGATGATGATCGCGACATCATTGGTGTTCATTTTCGGGTTTCCAAAAGAGGAATTGCTGCCAGATTATTTTAAATGGAAGTTGATTGGAAAATTTGGATTTTGTTTTGGGAATTGAAAAGATAATTTGAATTGATTTCAAAGATGGTTTTGAAAGATTGAAAAGACTCTGGAATCCTATTTAAAATATTTATGGGAATAATAAATGAGTTGATAACTTGTACAAAATTGAATTTTGATGTAATAAATTTAACTTAAACGATGGAGTTAAATTAAAGTAAGTATAAGTGAATCAATAAAATCTAAGTTGTGATTGATGAATATAAGTAATTAAGTTTTGAACTTATAATATGAGATAATAAATTTGACTTTGGTAAAAGTTAAATAAAATTTGAATCTGAATTGGATTTATAAGTGGAAACTTAAGTTAATTTGAACAAATGATGTTTGAAATGGAAAATAACTTAAGTAAGGTTGAATGAAGTTGATTGTGATATCAAAGTAAATTAATAAAGTGAATTTATTAAATGAATGTGAACTTGAGTTATCTAAATAAAATTCAACTTTACTTGTTAAATGGATTAGCAATTGAATTAATAAATAGATTGAATGTTAATCAATCGAATGTGAATAAATTGATATGGAATAATGAATGTAAGTGTTAATTCATTAAAGCTAATTAAAAGTATTGAACCAAATTGAATGCAAGTAATGTAAATTTAATAATTTGGTTGTGTTGAATATGCATTGATTGCTAGATGATTGTTGGTTGATTGTATATAGTATAATTCATTAAGTGTTAATGAAATTGAATTGATAAAATTAAAAGTTAGTAATTGAATTTAAATTGAAGGTGAAGTAAATTTAAATAGAAATTGATTTGAATTGAAAGTGAACTAATGTGAATGTAAATTAGTGAATGTAAACTAATTGAAAATGAATAATTGAATGTCATTATATATGAATTGATTGTAAATAATTACAAGTGATGCTGAAATTTTATAAGTTGCTTATAAACCTTGTTTAGTATGCATTTCTTTGATATGCAAGTGTTGTAGTTATTTAAAAGATTAAATTGTTAATAACCTTATATATATGTCACTTACATGTTTAAATTGAGTAAGTACAGGTGCCGTGGCTACCGTTCGGTTGGTTTGGTTGCGCAAATATGCTAATAAATCCCTTCTTTGCTTAAAAATGCTAAAAAGGTACGTCTACGCAATAAAAATAGGAAATATGAATTATTTTTCTGCTTTTCCGACCGGGTGGGTCGATGTATACATATTTATGTCAATTGTGATCCTATTACGATCGAACCGCGCAAAGGAGACGTTGGCGAATTTTTCTGGAAATTTAAGGCGTTAGAAAATTTTAGGGAAATTTTGGAAATTTTTGTTAATGAAAAGTTGATTGCTAAATTGAAATGAAACCGTAGGAATTGAACTAGAAAATGGAAACCACTGTTTTGATTAAAGTTAAAGTATTGGAAAAAGGTGAATATAAAATTTTCACGAAATAGATTTCTGAAAAGTTAATGAAATTGTAGCATTTTTCTTACTTGGTAATTTCGAGGACGAAATTCTTTTAAGGGGGGAAGTTTGTAACGACCCAGAATTTTTGACATTTGAAATTGGAATATTTAATTGATTTTTAATATTAACAAGTGGAATTAATCAAGTCGAATAATTTAAAATTCGAATATCTGGATTTAATTGGATAATTAAATCGATAATTGAATATCTGAAATTGCAGAAATAATTGAAATTTGGGTTTAATGTGATTGAAAATGATTTATAAAGTTATATTAAATCATGTTGAAGTTAGAATGATGTTATAGAACTTTTAAAATCGAATTAAAAGTTAATCTGTGAAAATTGAATATTTTAATATTTTATCGATTAGTGAAATTAGCCAATTTTCGAACCGTCTCAGAATTGAGCGAAACTAGTTCCATTGGATCCGTAATAGTTTGTTATTGTCGGATTTCAATTTTTGTAGCAATCGGAGTTGTCGTGTGACCGTGGCAGCTCGAAACGCATCGAAATTGTATTAATTTTAATTTGGCGAGTTAAAATAGTCATTTTTCAAAAAGTCTTGGATTTCGACGAAACCAAATTCATCGGATCCGTAATGTTGAATTATTGTAAGATTTCAAATTTCGTGTCAATCGGATGTACCGTTTGTCCGTGGCAAGCCAAAACGCATCGAAATCGGTTTAAATCGGTTTAATTTAAAATCGATCGTTTAATTCCATAACTTGCACAGATGACCGAATTTGCTTCCGACACACGTTCCATTATGTCCGGAATGCGGGGTAAACCTTAGAAACGTCAGCCGGCACGTTCGATTTGGAGTTCGGAAAATTTCGAGTGAATAGTATTTTTGGAAATTTCTATAAAAGCCCATCCTTTTTCACAATTTTCAACAAAAGAAAACGAACCTAGGGTTTCAATTCAGAGCCGCCACCCTATATTCAAACGGCCAGAAAACACCGAGCTTTGTCCTCAATTATCCCTCAATCCATACAATATTTCACGAAGTTGTCAACTAGCAATTTGAAGAGCTCGTCAAGGTCTTTAAAATCAACGGTGATGATCGGCAATCACGGAGTGGATCGATGGCAATTCGTTCTCAAAGGCGGCGGGTTCGAGCACGTTTCACATGCAAGATAGGCGACCGAGCTTGCCTATGCTCCGGTCGTGGGTGGAGTACGAGTGGCCGAGGTGAATGGCAGTATTCGATCGACTTGAAAATGATGGGGGAGGTCACGTCATTTAGGGTATATAGGCGGCATGGGTTCGTTTCTCGTTCGAACGAACGGGAAAGGAAGAACGCGTGCGTGTGGGGAAGGTAATTCGTGGCCCTGATTTCGTGATGCAAGATCTAACGGCCGCGATTTTGAGTAGGGTTTAAAATATATAAAAGGAATTTGTAATTTAACTTTTATTATAATTCGTTAAACTTTGTAACAGTGTATCTCTTTCATACGAGATCGAAAAATTACGAAACAAGCGGCGCTGGCTTCATTTTGTCGAGCACTACGCTATGAAACTGGATTGAAAGCGATTGGAGTCAGTGAAAATTTTGAGTGAAATTAAACGTCTGTTTAATTTTATTCGAAATAAAAAGCTGGAACGAAATTGAAATCAAGGTGAAAACTCCTCACTCAATCGAATGTTTTGTTTCGATTTAAATTTTAAATAGTTGAGATTTAAAATTGTTGATAGTGTTGATTGTGTGGATTGAATGATGATTGCTATTTATTGTGATAAATAGACATTATACGCCGTTAGTAAGCGGATGTTAATTATTAAAAACATATACCGCGATAATTTCACATTGAAGTGGAATTGGTATTATATATGTATATAGCAATATATATATATATATATATATATTGGCATATGTATATATTGGAGTTGATTTCCCGCATTGTATAGCGAATGAGACCATATTGCGCCGCATAATAGCGGATAATATTTATAAATCCCATATACCGCGATAATTTCACATTGACGTGAAATTGGTATTGTGCTAACATCTGTGGATGCAGGGAAACAGGTTGGAGGGATCCAACTGGATTCCTCACCGTAGTGATTTATTTACAGATATTGTTGTATATTCTGTTATCATATGATGATATATGATGTTTGGATGCTATGATTGACTATTTGGTACTGTTGCATCATCGGATCTATTTTTGAAGTTTAAGATAACGATTTTGATTTAAAAGGATTTTTAAAGTGATTTTTGAAAGTATACGTTTTATAGAATTGGTTTATTTAAATTGAGATTTTTGGAATAATTATAAATGGTTTATATAAAAGATTTATAAAGTTTATATTTATAAATTGAAGATATTGGAATTATAAAACGAGTTTTATAAGTATTAGAATGAAGCATAAATGGATTTCACAAGTGAATAAAATTTATAAATTTATAAATTGTGAAGTTATGAAATAAATAGATTTTGTAAAGTAAAGGATTTATAAATAATTAACTTATAAATCGGATTTTGGGTATAAAGTTGAGTTATAAATTGAATGGATTTATAAAAGGGATTTTCTAATCAAAGCTTTTATAAATATAGATGTGAATTTATAAACATTGTTTTATAAATCCGAAACCAATTGAATTTAATAAATTAAACATAAAAATTTAACAAAGGGAAAATATTCATGATTTTGGACAACGAATTTTCCTTTAAGTTAAATGTTGTAATAATAAGAGTTTGGTTGGGAATTTTATCCACGATTTTGGACAGTGGATAATCTTTTAAGTAAAATGTGTAGAAACGTTAAATGTGTTAACGAAGTATATTCATGATTTTGGACAGTGAATATATTTTTAAATAAAATGGATATGTTTTGGAGAAGTGATATTACGAAATGAAGTAATTGTTTTAAAAGATGTTTTAAAACGTGTTAAGTATCGAATACATAGATTTCAACATTTATTGTTGAAATAGACGTTTTGAGGAATAAGGAAATGGTGGACTATAACACTGTTGTTATAGTAAATGATTTCCAAAAGGAAATATTTTATATAGTATTGGGATTTATATATCTATCTAAATTTCGAATCCCTATACTAGTGATTTTGAGTTATCGTAACAATGTTTTACGTAACATTTGTTTTGACTCAAATAGATGTGTTTAAGAAAATGATTTCCTTAAAGAATGAAATATATACTTAATTTTGATTTAAGTATATTGAATATTTTCAAATGTTGAAAATAAATGGATTTGTGAATTACCTATTATTAAATAGGTATGGAAATGTTTTCCAATATGAAGTGAAATGTTTTTGAAATTTTATTTTCAAAGATAAATTGAAATGTGGAAATTGATTTGAAATTGTTTTCAAATAATTGAAGTGTGGAAATTATATATCTTGTAAAGATATTTTTGGAAGATAAATAATTTGGAAAATTATTTGGAATCTGATGATGCTGAGCAGAACTATTGATAGTTAAATAACCGACTATCAATAATTACCTTGAATGGGTATTTGTTGTGATCTGCTTGAATTTGAATGCCATACTTATTTTTGAATAAGCGCTCACTATTCGGGTTAGCCGGGAAAGGACCTTTGTGTCGTATAACCCATTCCGAATTTGTGATACGATGAAATGGATCGTATTGAAGACCGGTGGTGAAGACCGAGTATTTGTGAAAACGATATGATGACCTATCGATTGTCTCTGCACCGTTAGCTACGGTATAGAGATTCCTTTGTGATGGGAAGTTTTATCGGGATTGGGAATATCCGGATTGCAAGGGCTTCTTTGGAAGTGCCTTCGGTTCTGTTCGAACCCGGAACAGACTTGTATGGTTACATGTCTGACATTACATTTTGAGATGTAAAGCTGATTTCTTTCAAATACATTTCTGTTGGTGGCGGAGAATTTATTCTCTTAGCTTAACACCCTTCTCTGAGACGTACGAGCTCAGAGGTTATGTAGTTGAAGGTTATCAGCGATATATTCCCAATTTGGTAATGTGGCATGCTGAGTGTTGCTGTGAAATGATCATTGTTTGATCATTTGTGATATGATCATTTGTTTGATCATTTATCTTTGTGATCATTACTTTGATCATCTGATTGACCCAAAGCATAGCTTTTGTATAAAGCGTAGCTTTGTGGACGAGACTTCGTCAGGGCCTCAACAACTTGGAAATGGTCGAAACAGGAATGTTGCGGCAAGGTTATGAGGGTCGCGCCCTTTAGGGTATGTCATTTCCTTCTGGAAAGGGGTGGTATCATGGTATGGAGCCCAGATACTTACTCATGTGGACACACCTTATTTATTATGTGTGATGTTGGTTACCGAGCGCTCGGATAAAGGTCCCAAAGGACCGGGTGATGACATATTCGTGAGTTACCTAGTTACAGGGGTAACCCGGCCTTGTTGGCAGAGAGCAGTTTGTCTCTCGGAGCGTCCAGCCAGAGGCGTTTTCTTTCGTGGCATAGGAAGTTCCTTAGCCTGACCATTTGTTGGAAAATCCAAAGAAACAATACGAACCTTGTACGGTTTTAGTTGTATAACCTATCATTCACTTATGGTGGCGCCCCACTGTTTGGATGGTAGCTATAGTAGGCATAGTTCGAAATGTCTATGCTGGCTAAGATTAATATTATATTTTCGAAATGTTTTCCACACTAGACATTAATAATAATAATCCAATGATTTGCGTAGTAAGCATCTTTGACTATCATAAGAAGAAATCTCCTCCAATTCTGCGTTTGCATTGTGTGTGTGGCGGGAGGTCTTATGGTAGTTTCATTTTCCAAAAGCATTGTGAAATTGTTTTATTTCTTTTGTTGTGTGTTCTAAAGATAAACTGTTTTAAGTTCTCACACCAGTCACCATGACTGACCTGGAGTTTATTGTTTCCTTCCTAAACTCTGGGTGCCTATCATTTTCTACACGGACAGTCTAGAGTTAGGTTATTAGGTCATTCTGGATTCGGGATGTTATGGAGCTCAGTGGCGAGCTGGATGGCGAGATGTACCACTTGTATATGATAGTATTATTCTGATGTGTATTCTGTATATGGACAAGTTTGTATAATTGTCCAGTGTGTTGTATATTGTTGTTGTAAACTCTGATGATGATGTAATATATAAATGATATAGTTCTTTGTTTTAAAGATTATTTATTCATCTATTATATGTTATTCCGCTGCGAATGTGAGATTCTGATACTTGTTATGTGTTCTTCTGTTGTTTCTTCTTTCTTTTCCTTCTGTCTTCTTCTACCTCTTCTTTTTCTCCATAACAATTCAGTTTTCCGGCATTCGATTGCTCGGCAGTTGATACAGTGAATGTATTAATGTCGATTTTCGAGCGACGAAAAATCGCGTTCGTTACATTCTGTTTATCCCATCTACAAATGTACATTGATAATTTAGCAGTATGGTTAAGCCTAGCTATCTTATGAGGTGAATGTAGAGAAGGAGTCTAGGATACTCTAAACATCTTAGGACTTGATGTGATACAACATAAAAAAGAGGAAATGGACTTGGTCCAAGTATGATGAAGAAAAGGTATGAACGAGAGAACATCTAAACTTGATGAGAGAATTTGATTTTTCCATCATGAGCTCTCTTTCAATAAGTTCCTCTTTTGGTTAGTTTGTAGATTATTTTACTTGTTAGGTCATTTGTACGTTTGCGTGGTTGCTTTAGCTAGCTAGTTGACATAGGAATGGATGTGTGGATGCTAGCATTGGTTGTATGCATGTCCTTATGATGTATTTTGGTTGCTATAGTTGCTTTGTTTGAGTTATACTAGTTTAGTTTATACCATGTTGGCTTATATGTATATACATTCCAACCTAGGAGATACTTATATTTGGTGGTGTAATTTATGCCAAATGATTACATATATACTATTTGGTGTTTCTTTGTGTGTGTGTGTATGTATATAGTTTGTGTATGTGGTTATTTATTTGCTTTTCCACATGGTTATTGCATATAGATACGAATTCGCATACATGTGGAATTTTATATGTATTTGCATATATTAGGTAATGCATACATTTTTGGTTGTCACTACATGTGCATTCATATAAAAGGCCGATTTAGTTGCATTTGACTCATCTCACATCATATCATTTTACTTTTATTTATCATATGTATTGTACTGTATTGTATACTCTTGGTTGTGTTTTTGCTTGTGTTGTATGATGGATGCTAGATGGATGTAGCTACGTCTATTTTGTATGTTTATATGCTATCAAGCGAGTAGCATAGTCTGTCTCTTAGAATTTCGAGGATAAAATTGTTTTAAGGAGGGGGAAATGTAACACCCTGTAGTTTTACATGATTAAATAGTTAAATTAAAAGAGTAAAATCATAATTTTACATAAATGACAAAACAGTAAATTTCTACGGGATCTAGAATTAGGCTTCGACCCATATCCCATTGCATTTGGAATGTCATTTATAGTCAGAAAATATACATAACTTTCTAAATTTATTTAAATAGGCTAGAAATTAAAAGAAGTCAAATCCAGTGGCATTTTCGTAATATATTAATTTCGAGATTTTAGGCTAAACATGTGTTATTTTAGCCTATAAATAGAAGTGTAAACCCTATTTTCTAATCATGTTTTAATCTAAACACTTTACCACTAATCTCCATCAAATCCTAAGCGTATTCAAAAAAATCTATTTTTATAACCTTTTCATCATTATCTTCCCTCTTCACCGCAAAACTTTGAAAATTCGTAACTTTCTCTGTTTCTCAACGGATTTCGACGAAACCAGTGGCAAATTGAAGAACGTGAAGAATACTATGACCACATATTATTTTAAACCCAAAATTTGTACGATTGGCGATGCGGCAAACTCATACAATGAAGAACAATGATGAAATCTTATACACTATTTTCATCCTTCTTTATCAGATTTCAAAATAGCATATCTCTCTTGTTTCCTAATGGATTTTAACGATCTACCCATCAAAACGACTGGGAAGGCAAGTATTACTATTTTTGAGAAGGAATATTAGTGAACCTATGAGGTTTATAGGTGGAAAAGGAATAGGATAGCGGAGACAATGTTGAGTTCTTCTTCATTCGATGTTTTCGGTGAGTGGGACTCTTCCTATTTGTGTATATATTGATAAGGCATAGTATTTCATCCCTTATGGTCTTAAATCAAATTAAAAATAATGAAACTAAATTAAAAAGGTGATTTTTTATATATACATGATTAGGATGTAGTATGTCATGGCTAGATAAATTAAAAAATTGATTTTTTTATTATTAATAAACAAATTTTGATCTCTCCCTAATTCAAAAGTGTAAACCATAAAAGTACTCTAAATTAAACATATTATATATAAAAATTGTATTCCTCGATGGCACCAATCGATTGATGGTGTTGGTTTGACGATATAAAGTAATAATATTCAATTAATTATAAAATTATGTAAATGCCCTTAAACTTTAAAGCATATAACTTTCGCATACGACCTTCGTTTCATGCAGCGTTCGTGGCATCAGGATCGTGGATGGATGAGGAACGTTATAGCATACTATTTGCTGTATTTTGAGATATTTTAAAAGATTTCCTTAGTGGAAAGGTTTGTTTTACGGTTTTACCCTAACGAGTTAGGGCTTAATCTAGGAGCTTCGTAAATGGTGGGGCAATGATGAGTTTTGAGCTTGCTCCTAATAGTGTCACAGAATGTTAGGCGAATGACTAGGTTAGACTAAACCTTAATATACGATAGTCCGAGGAGTTGAGTCCTCAATATAGTCCGAGTAAATGAGTCTTCAATATACCATCATCTAAGAAGCTTTGTCCTTAATATAGTCCAAGGACCCAAGTCCTCAATATACCATAGTCCGAGGAGCTGAGTCCTCAATATACCATATTTCGAGGAGCCGCATCCTCAATATAGTTCGAGGACTTGAGTCCTCGATATACCATAGTCCGAGGAGTTAAGTTCACGATACACCATAGTCTGAGGAACTAAGTCCTTATTATACGACAATCTAAGGAGTTGAGTTTTTGGTATTCAATTTAGTGTTACGACATGATTAGAGGATCCGAGTCCTTAGTGTAAGATTTGGCGATAGCGGGTTGAGATTTTGGGGTCAATCATGAGCTTGTGTTTAGGCATGTAATAGATTTTAGTAAGGCCTTAGCATATGATGCCACTATAGTATTATATTATGTTTAGTTGACTTGTTTGGTGCAGGTGACACGGGTTAAGGTATGGTTTTCGAGCATAAATATTATTTTACTAGCTTATTAGTATTATACACTTATATGATGCGTTTCACTCACCAGATGTATGTCGGACCACCTTACCATTTTCTTCTTCTTAGTTATACTTTGATAGGTTAATAAAGAGTACTAGTGGTGAGTCGAAGACGTGATGGTACGATGGAGACATGCATTATTTATTAGCTATGTACTATTTTATTTCATTTATTTCCAGAGATTGTACTGTGTCTGTTACCAATACAGAGATGTTGTAGTTGGATTTATGTGATACTATATTATTATTATTTTCTAGGATTATGTTATTGATTACTATATATTTTATTCCTTTCGCTGTGAGTTTCAGAAAGTGTAGAGTGTTGTAGATGGCTTAATGATCTATTGTATATTTTACCTCAAAACGGTCCATCATCTGTAAGGTCTGCGATGTCCGTGTCATTTTATGCATGAATCGAGCTTTGTAGATGGCAGGTTATTACAATATCAATCTAAAACATATCTAAGATTGATTAGATACACATTTGGGTCCCATAATACGAGTATTCTGCTTTTACTTCTATTGGAATTGTCATACATGAAGAGCCAATCTTTATTCAGCCGGTAAGCGAAAAAAAAATATACTGTCAATATGAAATTTATTTTCAAGTAGAGTAATATAAAAAAATCTCTTCTTTTTTATGCTGCAAGACATCAGCTTGCTTGGCGGGGGAGTTTAATCCCCTAACATTCCAAACAAGAAATTCCATTATTTAGGTGATATGGAGTTGCTCTTCAAGTCAGTGTAGGAAGAGCGATTACCACTCACATTTTTTCTTTTCATTTTTCTTTTTTTAATTTTGATTTGGTTTACCATATTACACCTAAAAGAGTTATCTATCTCTTCTCCTATTGCAATAGACTTAAATTGGAAAATTTCTTTATCAAAGGTGTTCTTTTTGCTTGCTTTTTGCCTTATTTGTGGTTTATTATTGGAATAGACATTAGAATCTTGTCCATTTTATGTCTTAGATAATTCTTTCAATACATTATTTTGGAGTTCTTGGTCTGGAACTAGTTTCTATCATCTCATGGAAAGTGGTTCTTGCCAAATCATTTTTCATAGTATTTGTATCTATCTATATGCCAATATTGCTAACATCAACTTGATCATTGTTGTCTAGATTTTGAGCTTAGCATGATGCATTCATGGGATCTTACATTTGCATTTGCATATGAGAATTATCTCAAAGTGTGTCTCCCATATTTACAATATCATCAAAAAAATAGCATTTGTAGTATCATATTGATGTACATAAACCATTGTATTTTGGAATTGACAAGATTTATAATTTGATTTGTTCTATATGACATTACAATGTTTATCATTTTGTGTTGCACCAACACATCATTTGATTTTTGAATTTCTTTATTTAGATTTAACCTCTCTTGATTTGCATCAAAATTAGTACAATCACTATTACGTTGAGAATGGTCTATGTCCATATTCATATTAGAATCCATGTTTTTGTTAATTGCCTTCCGTCTTCATACCTTTTCAAATGTGCGGTATTTCTCTAAATGGCCAGTTGCAGTTTATACATTTTGTTAGAGTATATTTATATTCAACAGGTTGACATTCTAAGTTTTCATTATCATTTAAAATAGGGACTTGTTTTGGAAAGTTGGATTCACTACTTATTTCAATACGCATACGAGATCTTTATCATGCCTTGAGTATACTTGTCCATATTGATCGGCCTACACAAAACTGATACAATTCTACTAATACCCTCTTTGATTATAATTTAAAATTTGTACGAACCTCCATATAGATGTCTAAAACTCGATCAATGGTCAAACTCTAAAAATGTTTGTATTTAACTATGATGTTCAATGTTCGAAGTCGCTTTATTCAATTTGATATCATTTGTCAATTTACCATATTACTTTGGCTGAAACTAACTTCGTGTCAACTTCTAATTACAGTGACACTTTGTGATTTGTTTTATGACTATCCTCCAATGACAAAAAATATGTAGTCTCTTAATGCCCTAGTAATCATGAGTAAATCATTGTTCATCATATGGAGATCATTACGTATACTTATCGATCTATCGATATTTTGTAAACACCCATGACAAGACACCTTTATCCATTCGCAAGATCAAATACTCATGGTTATAGCTTTTCATAGATACAATCGGCTAAACACTTTATCATATGGATTTCTATTTGTATTAAAATATACTCATAGCATTATACACACACGTGTATATGTATGTGTGTGTATAAACACATACAACATGGACAAAATCAAAAGGCATACTATTATTTTGAACAAGATTTTTTACAAGAATTAATTACAGAACCAAGATTATATAATCACCCATAGGCACCCCATAACTCTATCATTGACATTTATTCTGTAATTCTACATGGTTAGTACTTTTTAGTTTGAAAAGCTTCACCGCATTTTTTATTAGTCCAATTATGACATTTTTCTTCGATTTTGTGAGCCATTAAAGAAAGACACTTTGTCTCCCCTATTAGTTATAATTTATCTTATTTTTCATCCATGTAAATAATCCTTGGAAGGGACCTTGCTTAGATCGATGTGGTGGAAAATATGGAAGTAGTAAACATCATGTTACCTTTTATGAGAAAAGTAGTGCTAAATGTACGACAATTGTTACTTCATTTACGTGTTTGAGAAAAACAAAAATGGAATAAAAGCTTCATTTTACCTAGATGTCATTTGTATATGAGACTAATTGTATCAGACATTTTATTCTAACTCTCTATATTGATATTTGTTTATTAGTTACTTTAGCCAGTGTAGTCTCTTATATATTGTTCATCCAATTTGTTCATGTATATTCAGTATATTATATGTTATCATTCTGATGTGATATTGCATCGTTATGCCCGGATGTTGTGTTTTGTTTCTTCTTCTTTCTTTCTTTTCTTGACAAGTCGTCTTTTGTTTAACTCGAAAGTTAGGCGCAAATGTAAGATGCTTAAATTTTTTGGTGTTACAAAGGTTCGGTTGGTACAACTTTGCCATTTTATTTCAACAATTAAATAAAGTGGCGAAGTGTTTGCCCTTTTATTAAATTTGCAATAAAATAAAAATGCTTTGTAAAAATGAATTTAAACGAAAAAATGTTTTCCGTCTAATAAAACGGCAAACACTTTTCCATTTTAATCACTAGTCCGCTTGTTCAATTCACTAGCCACAAAGAAGAGTTGAACCACCCATGGATAAGTGAACAAACCACATTGGGGTGCATTGCGGCTAGTTCAACTCAACTTTTTAACAAAAAAAATGCTAGTTGTACTCTTAGAGCATATCCAATAGTGACTTGTTCAATTAAAAAATGTACTGAACAGACAACGGTGCGTACAGATGTGTTTTGTTCAGTTCAGAAAACAAATAACAAGCTCTTTTCGTGACTATTGAAAATGGCATAGAGGACTTGTTAAAATGGCAAAAATAATGTCATTTTAATGCACCATGCATCAAACGGCAATCACTTTGCCATTAGAATGCATGGTGCATTAAAATCATCGAAGATGTTGCCATTTTAATCTATAATGATTTATTTATTTTTAATTTTAATGAACAATGATTTCTTTAAAACAAAACCAATTATGTGGTTGTTAGAGGTGTTTCTGGATGAAGCAGAGGTTGTTTTGTTCAGTTATTTGGTATAAAAGTACAAGTGAACAAAAAAACGTGGGTAGGTTTAGTGATTTATAAACAAATTTCATAATTAATTTATCTGTTGTAAGTAATTATATCAATCACTTATTAGAGCATCTCTAACCCTCTTATGTTGTAATGTCATGAATCGATTATGTAGCATAGTTTGTTTAACATTGTGAAGAACATGTTGAATGACTTCATTTCAAACTACAAAATTATAAAAAAAAATTACTCCAATGAAATTTTAGTAAAATGAACTAACATTGATTAATTTTGATTATGTATAATCATATTAATGGTGCATATTCATTGAAACTGTGAAGTAGAATGTCAACTACTAGACATTCTCTTTCACAATGTCTAGTAAAAGTTTTGACATATCATCATTCACATTTACTCTACAATACCATTGGAGAAACAAAGTTGAACAAAAAAATTAATTACCTATGTGGCATTGACATTATGTTGTAATAACATATGTTTGGAATGCTCATAGAGCATCTCCAACAAGCACCTATTCAGTTTAATATTGGCTCTAAAAGCCGATGAGTAGACTAGATTTTTCTATTCAAGAGATACAGATGTAAGGTGCTTAAACTAAGGAGATGTTTAGGAGCAACCAATGCCCTTGGTCACTTGGCATATTTCTTGGGAGAGGGATAGATAAGGTCGAAATGTCGGAAACGAGACAAGTATAAAAGATTTAATTTTTATAATTAATTAATTGCAACTTGGTGATGTGCATGTAAATGTGCATATTTTTACTTCCATATTTAATCTAATTTAATTAAATAAATGAGAATATAGGATATTTTAACATTTTTTTGAAAAATGGGTTCCTTTATTCATAACTATAAATACAATACACGCATTAGTACAACGCAGCTAGAGTACACAGACGCATACAATCACAAAACCCTATATCTGCCAGTCTACCCAATTCAGCTCAGTTACTAAAACCTAATATAGCCATACAAAAACACTAGACATAAAAAACATATCATAATCAAAACAATAGTCAAAGTTCTGCTCTTATATCTTGTGTGCACATTTCCTATGTGTCATGCTTTCATCTCTGACCACTTAAAGAACCGCACCACTAAGACATGATGCTTATTCCCCAACCAGTCAGTCTGTGATGTCATTATCTTAACCACATCCCTCAGGGCCGCCATAAGCAAAATACCAGATGCCAAAAATACAGAAAAACACAATTCATAACTTTCCATTCAATCTACATATCTCAAAAGTCGAAGTGGGAAAGCCATTCAACGTACAGTTTGCGATCCCATGAATTGTAATGCCATTGCATCCATAATAATCTATCCACGATTCTAGATGCCATAACATATATGAAACACTTGGTACTTAAGAATCCGAGTTGTTGTGCCTTTCATAGAATCTAACATGCCCAACAGAAACAGAGCGTTGAAAACACAGTGGGCATTCACAATTTCGATTTGATATTAACAGTTGGAAGATCGCATATAGTACAGACAAGCATTCATACTGAGATGAACAAAAAGTTCTGTATATATGAATTATGAGCACGTACTTCATCAACTGATAATCATCCAAAACTAAACTAAACCTGACAGCAGTAATCTCCTTTATGATGAATTAGAATATCAAATCGACTCGATGGTAAAAGACTTACACAGCATTGAGTACGATTTAGTTGGCCTTGATACTTGCCACATCTACGGGCCATGAATCTGAGGCCTAAGACTCGCCATATTCTAACTGATATTCAACCACCAAAATTTTGATTAAGTGCTCGAGATTTCAATTCTTGTAAGAATACAACTCAACTCAAACCGAAATTATTCCAAAAACTATTACGACAATTTGGATGAAATCTCGTACAACTTTCAATCTATAATTTGAAACTGATGATGAAAGGAAAGGCGGTGTTGACAAACAGTTTAAAGTTGGACTACTCCTCTAGATTTGAACAACCTCCTTCATGTGGCCTAATTTCCACCTAATCATTCGAACCAAATCGGCGGTCGTGATTTAGGGTAACTCAAGAATCATCATAACAGAATCTGAAAATAAAGTGAAAACACGCCCATGAGGAGAAGACGACGTTGAATATCAGACGGGCTGACCAAATTTAATCTCCCCAAATTCGACAATTTAGAGTAATCGCAGATTCAGAATTTGATAACACTAAATCTCGATTTGGATAGTAGATGTTGAAACCCGAATTTGGAGTCGATACTAGAAAACGGTTTTAGTCGTAGAATCATATTGCCTTTTCCACCTCTGCCATGGGAGAGAAAACCGAGGTATTTTAACATGTTTAAACCAAAATTTAAATTATTTTCAGATCATTATTTATTCAACGTCATATAGGGGCAAAATGGTCATTTTGTGCATATATTAATATTGAGAATATTTATTTGCACATTTTATTTTTATTTGTAGGAATTTTGGATGGAAATATGAAGAAACTTTCATGGAAATATGCATGTACAAGAGAAGGAAACAAATGAAGATGGAAGTAAATCATTTCATGCAACATGGAGGACCCCACCTACCCACTTACTATGATCTACAATTAGGACCTAATGTACATGTTAGTGGAGATTAAAGTTACATGCACATGTAATGGTGGATTATGCTCATGCTAATGGCAACTTGGAGACCACACTTCCTAGAGGGGTATTTTGGGTAGTCCCCTAAATTATGCATTAGGGTTTTAGGCATGTATAAATACCCCTTATGTTTCATGTAATGAGGCTCTTAGCACCACCTTCTCTTTAGTTTAGTGGTAACCACAAATGTAACATAAACTTGCTTTTTTTTGGCCTTTTCTTCATGTAATTTTCTTAATGCAATTTATTTTGATGCAATTTTAATTCAAGCTCTTTTCTATTTACATGCTCTCTTTCCTTTTATGTTAGTAGTTTAGATTTATTTATCCAAGTAAATTAATTCTCTTTTTATTTTAGCTACCTCTTTTTTTCCTCTTGTTTATGTTATGTTGCACTCTACACATTTGTTGAAATGATAACAAATATGAGAAGCTAAATCCCTTCAATTTAGGGGTAATGAAACTCTCTTAATCATGTAGATTCAACTTATTTGCTAATTTATGAACTCTTTTTGTGCTTAATGGAATTTTTGATGTGGTAAAAATATTATTGTTTAACTTTGAATTTGATATCCTATGTTGTTGACACTAAATAGGCTATGCTTAAACAAACATAAACACAAATTACCTTTTCATCTACATATGATGTTGGTAATGAAGTGGATTTTAGAATCAAAATTTGATGTTCAATATTACTAATCAATAGTAAATAAATCATGCTTGGAACAGATTTTATTTTTAACTTCATTATCATTTTCATGAGAGTTAACAAGTGGTTTGGAGGGTGTGTTAAAGTTTGATGATTTATGTTGGGCTAATTAATAGCATAAATAGACCATACTTATGATAAACACATCAACTAAATTCACTAATGGCCAAAAAAAGATCACAATTTCATTATGTTGATTTATGTGATCATGAGAAGAGAATTGCCTCTAAATTGCATTCTACTCTCATATATTTATTCACTTTCTTTTGCTAGTTTTTTACATTTTCTAGCTTAAACAATTTCAAACTCTTGGTTAATTTGATTGAGTAGAATTTTTAATCACTTCAATTCCCTGCAGATCGATCCATATTCGCCACGTACTAAAATTGAACGTCGTGCGCTTGCGGTTATTTATTTTATAATTTTTCGACGATTTTCTAACTCGATAGAAAATTAGCCATTCAACAAGTTTTTGGCGTCGTTGTCGGAGAATTAATTTGATTTTATTTCTATTCTTCGAATTATTTTTCGTTTGATTTTATTGTGTGTTAATTTTGTGTGTTAATTGCATTTAAAAAAATATGTTGTGTTGTGTGTTTGTTGTTTGATTTTTGCTTGCATTTTAATTGTTTGCTTGTTGTTTTTCTATTTGCATTTCTATTTAAAAAAACATACATACACAATTTCAAAAAAAAATTATTTTATTAAAAATAACATTTCATTTTCTGTTTTTACAATTCTAGTTTAATTTTTTTTAAATCTACTTTACATTCACTGTTTGCATATCCTCTATGTGCACATATACTACTGCTTCTGCCTCGCAGTTACTTCCTCAGTTACTACTACTTCTGCCTCTGGTCATAGCTCCTTCATACATCACCACATCAAAATTGTCATCACTGCCATTTCCCACTTCTGCAACACCTTATTGTTATACCACACTACCCTCTCAAACCACTCACCCCTTTGAATCTCCTACCCTCTGCCATACATACCTTCATTTCATTTCCCTACACATTCATCAACATTTTCCACACATGCTCAAAACATATCATCCCTTGTGCCATATAAAGTCCCTTCACCACCACTTCCACATAATCAACCAAACATCATTACCCTTTTCCACCCCTTGCCATTCCCACTATTCTACAATCACCAACAATACCAAACTGCCTGCACACACATCTCTGCCACTCATTACTGACCATCCTTCCTCTGCCTCCAGCCACTTCAATCAACATAACCACATGCCTGCAATTACTTCACAACCCTTTCAAACACTTCACCACAGCTATACAATACAACCTCCAGCATCTACATACCTGGACATAAATCAACATTTGCAAACCTTTGCACATAAACCTCACACACATACAAACATCTGCAATTCCCTATCACCATATACAAACATACATACAAACATCTGTTTACTCCAACCATGCATACTCTATCACCACATGGCCCATTTTCCTACCTCTGTCAACTCACTGTCAGTGTGAACTTACAACCATCACCACCTTCAACCACTTACAATCATCAAAACTGTCAACTGTGCAACTCCATTTCAAACTCATTTGCAACTCCATTTCTTCACATCACTTGCAACTCCATTTCAAACTATGCAACTTCACCACTGCCGCCAGTCCACTGCCTACATAGCAAACTTCACTGCTGCTCTGTTTCACTGTTGCTCTTCTTTCACCATCCACAACTGCTTTCTCCCACAGATACTTCAACCACCACCCTGAACTGCCTCAACCTTCATCAACACAGCCACTACTACCAATATAACATCCACTGTCATATACAATTTCCCATACATACCTCACCATCATTCTTCATCATCCCATTGCAAGCCTCCATACATACATCACTTACATACATACCTTAGTGCATCACCAGTTCATTATCACTGCACCAACAAAACTTCTACAGCACCACCTTGTAGTTAGTTTAGTGGTAGCCACAAAAATAAATATAAACTCTCTTTCTCTTTTTAATGGCTTCTTAGCCTTTTCTTTCTTACATGCAATTTTAATTCATGCACTTTTCTTTCATGTTCTTTTCTTTTTTATTTCCTTCCATGTTAGTAGTTTAGATTTATGCAAATAGATTAATTCCCTTTTTATTTTAATTATCTCTCTTATTAATTTGCTTTCTTTTTAATGTTGAAATTTACATTTGTTGATATGATAACAAATATGAGAAGCTAAACCCCTTCAATTTAGGGGTAATGAAGTTCTCTCAATCATGTAGATTCAATATATTAATTTCATTTGATCTCTTTCTATGCTTAACGGAATTTTGATGTGGTAAAATTTGTTGTTTAACTTTAAATTTGATAGCCTATGTTGTTGACACCAAATAGGCTATGCTTAAACAAATATAAACACAAATTACCTCTTCATCTATATATGATTATGGTAATGAAGCGGATTTTAGAATCAAAATTTGATGGTCTATATTACTAATCAATAATAAATATATCGTACTTAGAATAGATTTTATTTTTGATTTCATTATCTTTTTCATGAGAGTTAACAAGTGGTTTAGATGGTGTGTTAAAGTTTGATTGTTTATGCTGGGTTAATTAATAGCACAAATAGGTCATACTTATAATAAACACATCAACTAAATTCACTAATGCCCAAAAAAGGGAGATCATAATTTCATTGTGTTGATTTATGTGATCATGAGAAGGGATTTGCCTCTAAATTGCCTTCAAACTCTCATATTTTTATTCACTTTCTTTTGTTAGTTTTTTTTTACATTTTTTTAGCTTAAACAACTAAAAAATCCTCGGTTTAATTTGATTGAGTAGAATTTTAAATCAATTCACTTCCCTGTGGATCGACCCGTATTCACCACGTACTAAAATTGTACGTCGTGCGCTTGCGGTTATTTTTATTACAATTTTTCGGCGATTTTCTAATTAGATAGAAAAACCGTCGATTCAATAATTCATCGATTATTTTTATTAACATACATACAATCTACAACACTACCACCCATACTTCATACAACAAACTTCATCTATGTACAACATTAACTTCAACTCTATACAACATCAACTTCATCATTCACCATACAGCATCCTTACGACTACTACAAAAAACTGCCATCATCAACTTGCTTTTATAACATTGCCTACAACATTGCCAACTGCCTCCTCCTTTCTATCACTCAACCATACTTCCACACCCCATACAAATACCCCGCTGCCATATAGTAATATCGCTGCAACTTCTCAATATTGCGCACTACAAATTACACCATCTCCCCCTCTTCATACAGTTTCTGCTATGCTTCACCAACTCACAACCATCCACCCATCTAAATTGCCTCTCTGCCTGCAAACCGTTGCTGCATCAAAATCCCAACCAGAAAACATCCATGACCCTCACCGTAGCCCATCCCCGAACCCAAGCTTCAAATACCCAAAACCAAACAAATTGAATAGGGGAAATTTGGAAAAACGAATAATTCAATTTTGAGAATTGAAAATTTGGAATTGATTTTGGGAAATTTTGGAATTAGGGGAATTGAGTTCGAACTGGTTTGTGAATTTGAGAGACCGAAGTTTTATTTTCTCTATTATCAGTTGCGGATCGAAACTTTGTCTTAGTGGGAATTTGTTCGTGAATTTGTTTGATAATTTTGGGCTAGTGGACCGAGAATCTTTGCTTGATGGGCTGAAGTTGATTAAATTGTTTCATTTTATTTTAAACCTTTTTTGTTTTCTTTTGTTAAAATATCTTCTTCTTTTAAAAAAAAGAGAATAGAAAAAAAATGTCATTTAAGTTTTCTTCTTTTCAAACTTGTGTTAAGTTTTCCTTTTGTTTTGTTAAGTGCCTTTGTTTTTTGTTTTTGTCTTTAAAAAGAATTAATTTTCTTTTTCTTTTGTTTTTGTTCCATCATAATATAAAAAATTATATATATCTTGATTCATTCCTTTTAAGGTTGCCAAAGCAGATTAGATGAAGAATTGCTTGCCAAAAAAAACTGTTATGCTTGCTTATAAAAGAAAAAAAATTCTGCTTTTAAAATAAATTGCTAATAATTATGCACGCTCTGGTATCGTGCCCTTATATATTGTTTTTATTTATTTTGCATTGTTGGTTAGTTGCATTTTTTCTAAAATAAAATTTTGAAAACAAAAACAAATTTCATTCGTAGTTGCATCGTTAAATCACATTTATTTTCAGTTTGCATTCATTTCATTTCATTTTTCTTTTCTAAGGGCAACAACACCCCAATTCACATAAGGTGGGGGATTTCATCACCCCTTTCTTGGCCCACAAATTGCATTTCATCCTAGAAAATTTGCTAATAATAAAGATTAGACATTTGACTTAAGGGTGTCACGAGCTCACCTAAGGCCTAATTATATCTTGACAAGTTATCCTTTTTCGACAATTTAATTTCATGGTGTCTAGGCTACGGCGGAGGAATAATCAGTTATAAATATTATGGTGATTCATAAATATTATACTGAATGTTTCTTTAAAGGTATTTAAACCTTCAGTTTCATTGCTACGGTGATTCGTGGTGCACCGATATCTGTTTCCTGACTAAGAACTATCTTGTTAAATTCAGACAGACTGTGAAATTTTTTAGCTTAGGAGCTACTTAGGACAGAAAATTTGTAATTAAGTTATTGCATTCATTTAGTTGCATTAGTTCATGCATATATAAAAAAATTCAAAATCCAAATATAAAAAAATTGTAAATTTTCCTTATCTTAGTTTTTAAATCTTTTCCTTTGAAATTTTTCAATCAAAATCAAAAATTCAAAAAAAAATTAAGTTGGTATTTTTTGAAAACAAAAATCCAAAAAAAATTAATCTTTTCAAAAACACTAAAAACAAACAAATTTGAAAATCCAAAAATCAAATCTCCCTTTCTGAAAAATAAATTCTCCTTGGTAAATACTTTTCCCTTAAAAAAAGCATTTTTGAAAATGTCCGAATTTTCTTACTTGCTGGAATTTCACAATAGTTGTCAAAATCAATATAATCTATATAAGTTAACACAAAATTCTTATGGAGATTTTAATAACAACTATTGTGTAACAATTCAAATTTTTCACCATAAAATTTTCAAAATGATGACCAACCCTCAACTCTTCAAAATAGTATTGAAATGATTTCGTCTTTACTTGAACTCTATAAACACAAAAATCAAATGATAAATGATTGTGTAATTCATATTTGTGCAATAACTCAAGTCAAGGATTTCAAAATGATCAAAATATGAATTCACTTCAAAATTCAAATGATTTCGAGTATAACTCATGCCAATACAATTTCAAACTCCAAAATGAAATTCAAAATCAAAATGGAAACAATTGTTTAAATGATTTTAGTAATGGGAGTTGTTTCAGTTATGGTAAAAAAATTACTCTCAACAAATTCAAATTGAAAATTCTCAAATTAATATTATAAATTGGATTTTGTTGAGCAAATGGAAGAAATTCACAAAGATCACATGGATTTGTTGTTTGAAACATATATGAAACAACGTGAAAAACAAAATAAAATTCCAACATGTGACAAGTCAAATGATAATCCACCTTTTACTAAAATTGATGATTTTCAAATAACAACTTTTGAAATTGAAAATGACAATCGTAATGAAGCTGTTGAAAATGCGGTAATTGAGTTGGATTTCAATTCTTTTGAGAATGTGGAACCAAATTTAAAATTCGATCTTCCTTTTTCCAGTTTTGAAAAATTGAATGCAACAACTTTAGATTTTGAAATTAATACATGCAATGAAGTTGTTGATAATCCAACAAAGGAAGACGAATTTAGTGAACACAAATTTTTTGGACTTTTCGAAGATGAGTTGTTGAATTCTGAAGGGATAGATTTAAATCGCCATTTTGATTTTGAAATCGATAATTCTGAAGAAGTTTTCACTGATAAATATGAATTTCAATTTGATGAAAATAAACTTGAACTTCAACCAATTATTTTATCTACCCTAAAAAACATTGAAAATAAAACAACTTAGACGATTTTTAATAAAACGACATTCATTTTTCCAAATCAACATTCAACTTGCAAATCTTTTATGGTTCGATTTTTTGTGCTTAAGCTATGTCTCTCATACTTGATGAGACAAATGAATTGGTCTTTAGAAGACCATTTCATTTACTCTTTAATGGTATATTTTCTGATGTCGTGTAAATAATAATCGTTTCGTTTTCATGAAAATATAGGTCATATTTTTATTTTATTTTTCTCCTTTCACTTGGGTTGATTGTGGGGACACGGTCAAAATCAAGTGTGTGGGGAGTCGTATCTTCATTTTTGATTTTTCATGGTTTATATTTTTGCATTTTCTTTCCAAAACAAAAAAACAAAATAAATCCCAAAACAAATTTTCTTTTTTTTTCTTTTTGATTTATTTTTGAAGAAACACTATAGGATAAGTATAGGTTTTTGGTTATCAAACTGAAATTTTTGAAAATTTATTTGTCTTAACAAAAATAAAAATAAAATTTGATTACAAGTAACGATGGTTTGACTAGTATATAGGAAGGTTCATGGGTATTAATTATGAAGTTTATCTTAATTGAAATCTTTGTTTAATGAGTGGTAGATTTAAAGAAAAGGATATAACATTTTTGATCTTCTAAGTTAAATGGTGCTAAGATGATTTTGTAAAACTCTCTCTTAAATATATATATATATATATAAAAACATTAAAAAAATTGGTTTTTGTGAAAATAAAAAACACCCAGAGTCAAGTGTTCACACACAAATGTGTACACTCGCCATGCTTTGTACCCTTCTCACGTAAGCCCGGAAGGCAGTGCATGATCGGTATATCTAGCTCAATTTATCTGAGTTAGGTGTATATATATAAATTCTCATTCATAACACCTTCCGTCGATAGGTGTACACACTTGTGTATACACTCGTCATGCCCTGTATTCCCCTCACGTAAGCCCGCAAGGCAGTGCATGGGTGGTATATCTGGCCTTAGTTTTCTGAGTTAGGCATATGTAAATATTGTTAATATCAATAAAATTTTCAAGTAAAGAGAGAGTAAGCAATTGAAATCCAAGCACTATTTTCACTTATTTGATTTGACTTGTTATTCAAAAGAAATTAAAATGCCACTTTGAAAAACTTTGATAATCAACTAAGGATTCATTTCATAGTAGCATTATGTTATCAAGTGAAACAACTAGCCAAAATAGAGTTTAATTGTGATGATAACTTAATTTTTGTTGGATGTTTGACGATTAAAATGACTTAAATTTCTTGATGATGACCAGATCTTATATTTAACTTGTTCATGTCAATTTAAAAGTAAGTTCTTCCTTTGTAAATATTTTCAAAAACTTGCATCCATATCTTTGTAAATAAGTCTTGCATTTAGGAATTTTTCATGTTGTATTTGGATTTTGTGGGTAGTATCCGCTAAAAACCCTCACAAGACAACACTCGTCCTACTAGGGACACCAAGAGGTTTAACGGCTTGTTACATACGCTCAATGCAATCATGTTTCCTATAAAAACGGATTTATCTTAGTTTTAGTTTACTCGAGGACGAATAAAAAAATAAGTGTGAGGGTATTTGATGTGCACATAAATGTGCATATTTTTACTTCCATATTTAATTAATTTAATTAAATAAATGAGCATATAGGGTATTTTAACATGTTTAAACCAAAATTTAAATTATTTTCAAATCATCATTTATTCATCGTCATATAGAGGCAAAATGGTCATTTTGTGCATGTATTAATTTTAATAATATCTATTTGCACATTTTGTTTTTATTTGTAGGAATTTGGATGGAAATATGAAGAAACTTTTATGGAAATATGCATGCACAAGAGAAGGAAACAAATGAAGATAAAAATAAATCATTTCATGCAACATGGAGAACCCCACCTACCCACTTACCATGATCTACAATTAGGAGCTAATGCACATGTTAGTGGAGATTAAAGTTACATATACATGTAATGGTGGATTATGTTCATACTAATGACAACTTGGAGGCCACACTTCCTAGAAGGGTATTTTGGGTAGTCCGCTAAATTATGCATTAGTGTTTTAGGCATGTATAAATACCCCTTATGTTTCATGTAATAAGGCTCTTAGCACCACCTTCTCTTTAGTTTAGTGGTAGCCACAAATGTAACATAAACTTGCTTTCTTTTTTAGCCTTTTCTTCATATAATTTTCTTAATGCAATTTATTTACATGCAATTTTAATTCATGCTCTTTTCTATTTACATGCTCTCTTTCCTTTCATGTTGGTAGTTTAGATTTATTTATGCAGGTAGATTAATTCTCTTTTTATTTTAACTAGCTCTCTTTTCCTCTTGTTTATGTTATATCGCACTCTACATTTGTTGAAATGACAACAAATATGAGAAGCTAAACCCCTTCAATTTAGGATATTAAAGCTCTCTTAATCATGTAGATTCAACTTATTTGCTAATTTATGATCTCTTTTTGTGCTTAATGGAATGTTTGATATGGTAAAAATTTGTTGTTTAACTTTGAATTTGGTAGCCTATGTTGTTGACACCAAATAGGTTATACTTAAACAAACATAAACACAAATTACCTCTTTATCTACATATGATATTGGTAATGAAGTGGATTTTAGAATCAAAATTTGATGGTCTATATTACTAATCAATAGTAAATAGATCATACTTAGAATAGATTTTATTTTTAACTTTATTATAATTTTCATGAGAGTTAACAAGTGGTTTGGAGGGTGTGTTAAAGTTTGATGGTTTATATTGGGCTAATTAATAGCACAAATAGACCATGCTTATGATAAACACATCACCTAAATTCACTAATGACAAAAAAAAAGATCATAATTTCATTATGTTGATTTATGTGATCATGAGAAGGGAATTGCCTCTAAATTGCCTTCTACTCTCATATTTTTATTCACCTTCTTTCTCTAGTTTTTTTACATTTTTTTAGCTTAAGCAACTTCAAACTCTTGGTTAATTTGATTGAGTATAATTTTTAATCACTTCAATTCCCTATGGATCGACCCATACTCGCCACGTACTAAAATTGTACCTCGTGTGCTTGCGGTTATTTTTATTACAATTTTTCAGCGATTTTCTAATTTGATAAAAAAAACTAGCTGTTCAACACTTGGATTGAATAGAGATAATCTTCTTATACTTGGTGTTAAATTCCAAGGAGGGAACTCGTACTAATCATATGAATTTAAAATGTGATTCCACCATTATTCGATGAATAGTACAAGTTGAATACGAAAATTAGTATCGAGTAAAATTAGTTTAATTTATATGGATTTGTTTTATTGAATACTAATTAATTTGGATTTACCAACTTAGATAACATGGTTTCAACCTATTAAAAAGATGTGTTAGAAATAAGAAATCTTTGTTAAAGATTTAAATAAATGATTTGAAAATATTTTATGATTTGGAATTATTCCACGATTTAAAAAGGTTTTAAGTAACCAAAGGATTTAATTAGAGAGGTTTAATGATCCTGTCTATAATGGAAAAAATGGTTTTAAAAGATATATATCTCTAAGATGATATTTTGGATAAAAGGATACAAATTAATGGAATATTAATCACCCGCTTAACATCTTTTTATCGATAAGTAGTTCGAAGAAACCGGGGTCGAACTTGGACGATTCCTATCCAAAAACCACTTCGAACTAATTTATAAGTTTGAAAGTGAAGATATGTTAAAGACA
Source organism: Allium fistulosum (assembly GCA_030737815.1). Classification (NCBI taxonomy): domain Eukaryota; kingdom Viridiplantae; phylum Streptophyta; class Magnoliopsida; order Asparagales; family Amaryllidaceae; genus Allium; species Allium fistulosum. Next base: position 603,603,898 of record CM060903.1, read on the forward strand.
ATGATGTTAAAGGCGGGGATCTTCATAGTGGAAGGACTGCTTGTTGATAATTTTGGAGTAGCTCTCGAGATAAATAAATAGCAGTGGTCCCTTCATTCTAGGATATTTATATGCAAGGACTACTCGCTACTAATCATAGGGGTGATGCCCAATAGGATGTGGAAGGAGAGTGTCTTCGGTTTGTCCTGTTCCTTGACAACTTCTATAGGTGGATGTCTGACATTGCATTTCTAAGATCATAGTGCATTGATCTCTACAAACTTACATCTGTTGGTGGTGTAGGAGGTAACCCCTCTTATACATAACACCCTTCTCTGAGACGTACGAGCTCAGAGGTTGTACTTTTTTTGAAATCAATAGTGTGTAATTGGAAATGGCAATGTGGCATTTTAAGTGAAAATGTTCTAAGAAAGTTAAACGTTACCTCTAGCCTCACACTTAGGGAATTGCAAAACAGAGGTTGCTTTAAGACTATATGGTTCGCAACAATTATAGTATGATATCACCTTTCTAGATTTATTTCGCACCCGTTATGACGTCGAGTAAAAAAATATGTGGTGTATGGTCAAAGAGCTCTCGGATAGATCAGGAAGGGGCGGGGTGATATCATATTCGGTGCTATCTATACCATCTGTTGGTCTCTGATAGACCAGTCTTAATTCGCAAAGGAGCATCTGTGGGTGGCCTCGGTGCATTCCTCTAGAGATGCACTATATGGGAGGTAGTCCCTTACCCCGCTATTCATTAAAAATCCAAATCTCCGATAAGTGTCTTTGGTTTTAGTTGTAAACCTATTATGCCATCAAATTTAACCAGTGTAACAGCTTTGACTATTTGAATATATTTATTTGAAAAGTGCTTTCAAAAGAATATCATTAAAAATAACATCACTGGATTTCTCGTAGAAATATTTTGGTTATTATGAGGTAAAAACTCATTCCATGTTTATGTGCGGCGTGGTCTTATGAGATACCCTTTGTTTTCAAAAACTCGTATTTTGAGTTTCTCACACCAGTATCTTGACTGACCCGGAGTTTATTTTCTTTCCCTTAAACTTTGGGCCCCTGTTTTTTTGGATAGCCCAGTAGTCGGGTTTTGTTTGGAGCATTTTAGAAGAGCTCGGAGCATGGAGTTAGAAAATTCTTCTGAAGATTGTTATCCATTTCCACCACACTCATGAACTATTATATTCTGCGTTTGTAAGGATGGATATTTATATCTGTCTATTTTAATATTAAGTTAAACTATGGTAAATATATTTAAAATTTTCCGCTGTAAAGATTATATGTTGAAATAATATATGTTACTCCATTCGTGTAAGATTCTGTTCTTTTCTTCTTTCTACCCTTGACCATTCGCCTCTCTAGTGCTTGAATCTGCGGCACGTGAATACCAAGGATGTATTAGTGTCGATTTCCGAGGTTCGGAAATGCGGGTCACCATAATTTGTGCATAACTTATTTTTAATGCTTGATGCACATGAAAATAAGTGAAAAGTGCACAAGCCGGCCTATGAGTTTGTCATAGTAATATTGTGTTCACTAAAATTAAGGAATCATCCATTTGGGATGTTTGTAAATTTAATGGTGATGAAGTATGGGGTTTTCCTAAGAATCTTAATTGTTAGTCCATTTAGAGGGAAGAAATCTTCCGTTATCGTGTTGTCGTTCCTATGGAATTGAAGAAAGAGTTTAGTAGGGTATCTTAAAGGATATTAAGAAAGTTTTCCAGTTGTCGAGAATGAAGAAGCAAGTAGCGAAGTATGTTGAAAAGTATTTGACGATGAAGATATGCCAGCAGTGCAGCTTATTTAAATAAAAGTTATACTTGGACATTATATGATTAGAGACGCCTCGTTGATATGCTACAAAATGGAAATCGCATAGGATAGGCATGCAAAGAGAGATCACAATATGGTAGCAAGGTAGGTGAAGGACTCGCTATTGAGATATGTTATGTGGAAAAGCTAGAGCCATGAGTCGTTGGGACTTTACTGATTATATAAAGAGTAGGGAAGTCAGCACATTTGAGTGGGCTTCTTGAAAAGTTGACAGGTATTTCAGTGTTTTCTGTGTAACGACCCATAATTTCTGACATTTGAAATTGGAATATTTAATTGATTTTTAATATTAACAAGTGGAATTAATTAATCAAGTCAAATAATTTAAAATTCGAATATCTGGATTTAATTGGATAATTAAATCGATAATTGAATATCTGAAATTGCAGAAATAATTGAAATTTGGGTTTAATGTGATTGAAAATGATTTATAAAGTTATATTAAATCATGTTGAAGTTAGAATGATGTTATAGAACTTTTAAAATCGAATTAAAAGTTAATCTGTGAAAATTGAATATTTTAATATTTTATCGATTAGTGAAATTAGCCAATTTTCGAACCGTCTCAGAATTGAGCGAAACTAGTTCCATTGGATCCGTAATAGTTTGTTATTATCGGATTTCAATTTTTGTAGCAATCGGAGTTGTCGTGTGACCGTGGCAGCTCGCAACGCATCGAAATTGTATTAATTTTAATTTGGCGAGTTAAAATAGTCATTTTTCAAAAAGTCTCGGATTTCGACGAAACCAAATTCATCGGATCCGTAATGTTGAATTATTGTAAGATTTCAAATTTCGTGTCAATCGGATGTACCGTTTGTCCAGGGCAAGCCAAAACGCATCGAAATCGGTTTAAATCGGTTTAATTTAAAATCGATCGTTTAATTCCGTAACTCTCATAGATGAACGAATTTGCTTTCGAAACACGTTCCATTGTGTCCGGAATGCGGGGTAAACCTTAGAAACGTCAACTGGCACGTTCGATTTGGAGTTCAGAAAATTTCGAGTGAATAGTATTTTTGGAAATTTCTATAAAAGCCCATCCTTTTTCACAATTTTCAACAAAAGAAAACGAGCCTAGGGTTTCAATTCAGAGCCGCCACCCTATATTCGAACAGCCAGAAAACACCGAGCTTTGTCCTCAATTATCCCTCAATCCATACAATATTTCACGAAGTTGTCAACTAGCAATTTGAAGAGCTCGTCAAGCTCTTTAAATCAACGGTGATGATCGGCAATCACGGAGTGGATCGATGGCAATTCATTCACAAAGGCGGCGGGTTCGAGCACGTTTCACGTGCAAGATAGGCGACCGAGCTTGCCTATGCTCCGGTCGTGGGTGGAGTACAAGTGGCCGAGGTGAATGGCAGTATTCGATCGACTTGAAAATGATGGGGGAGGTCGCGTCATTTAGGGTATATAGGCGGCATGGGTTCGTTTCTCGTTCGAACGAACTGGAAAGGAAGAACGCATGCGTGTGGGGAAGGGAATTCGTGGCCCTGATTTCGTGATGCAAGATCTAACGGCCACGATTTTGAGTAGGGTTTAAAATATATAAAAGGAATTTGTAATTTAATTTTATTATAATTCGTTAAACTTTGTAACAGTGTATCTCTTTCATACGATATCGAAAAATTACGAAACAAGCGCCGTTGGCTTCGTTTTGTCGAGCACTATGCTATGAAACTTGATTGAAAGCGATTGGAGTCAGTGAAAATTTTGAGTGAAATTAAACGTCCGTTTAATTTTATTCGAAATAAAAAGCTGGAACGGAATTGAAATCAAGGTGAGAACTCCTCACTCAATCGAATGTTTTGTTTCGATTTAAATTTTAAATAGTTGAGATTTAAAATTGTTGATAGTGCTGATTGTGTGGATTGAATGATGATTGATATTTATTGTGATAAATAGACATTATACGCCGTTAGTAAGCGGAACATATACCGCGATAATTTCACATTGAAGTGAAATTGGTATTATATATGTATATAGCAATATATATATATTGGCATATGTATATATTGGAGTTGATTTTCCACATTGTATAGCGGATGAGACCATATTGCGTGCATAATAGCGGATAATATTTATAAATCCCATATACCGCGATAATTTCACATTGACGTGAAATTGGTATTGTGTTAACATCTGTGGATGCAGGGAAACAGGTTGGAGGGATCCAACTGGATTCCTCACCGTAGTGATTTATTTACAGATATTGTTGTATATTCTGTTATCATATGATGATATATGATGTTTGGATGCTATGATTGACTATTTGGTACTGTTGCATCATCGGATCCATTTTTTAAGTTTAAGATAACGATTTTGATTTAAAGGGATTTTTAAAGTGATTTTTGAAAGTATACGTTTTATAGAATTGGTTTATTTAAATTGAGATTTTTGGAATAATTATAAGGGTACTTTTGGCACAGGTCCTTATTAAGTTTCAAAATTCACGAAAAGTCCTTCACTAAATTTCAGTGTAAATTAAGTCCCTATTTTTTATTCACGATTATTGTAGAGCATGATGCAACATTTCATAAAAATTGCTCATATTTCCGCAACATTTATGTACACTGTGAACATAGTGTATGAAAGTTGCTGAAATATCAACACTTATTTATAAAAGTTGCTGATATTTCAGCAACATTTATGTACACTGTGAACACAGTTTATGAAAGTTGCTGACATTTCAGCAATAATTTTTCTTTGTTTTTACAATAAAACTTTGACACAGATAGTTGCTGAAATATCAGCACTTATTTATAAAAGTTGCTGACATTTCAGCAATAATTTTTCTTCGTTTGCAGAAAACAGGGACCCGCTTTACAATGAAACTTTGACAGGGAGCCGCTTTACAATATGAAAGTATGATAGGGATGCCTCCCTAATTTCCACTAATTATAAATGGTTTATATAAAAGATTTATAAAGTTGATATTTATAAATTGAAGATATTGGAATTATAAAACGAGTTTTATAAGTATTAGAATGAAGCATAAATGGATTTCACAAGTGAATAAAATTTATAAATTTATAAATTGTGAAGTTATGAAATAAATAGATTTTGTAAAGTAAAGGATTTATAAATAATTAACTTATAAATCGGATTTTGGGTATAAAGTTGAGTTATAAATTGAATGGATTTATAAAAGGGATTTTCTAATCAAAGCTTTTATAAATATAGATGTGAATTTATAAACATTGTTTTATAAATCCGAAACCAATTGAATTTAATAAATTAAACATAAAAATTTAACAAAAGGGATATATTCGTGATTTTGGACAGCGAATTTTCCTTTAAGTTAAATGTTGTAATAATAAGAGTTTGGTTGGGAATTTTATCCACGATTTTGGACAGTGGATAATCTTTTAAGTAAAATGTGCAGAAACGTTAAATGTGTTAACGAAATATATTCATGATTTTGGACAGTGAATATATTTTTAAATAAAATGGATATGTTTTGGAGAAGTGATATTATGAAATGAAGTAATTGTTTTAAAAGATGTTTTAAAACGTGTTAAGTATCGAATACATAGATTTCAACATTTATTGTTGAAATAGACGTTTCGAGGAATAAGGAAATGGTGGACTATAACACTATTGTTATAGTAAACGATTTCCGAAAGGAAATATTTTATATAGTATTGGGATTTATATATCTATCTAAATTTCGAATCCATATACTGGTGATTTTGAGTTATCGTAACAATGTTTTACGTAACATTCGTTTTGACTCAAATAGATGTGTTTAAGAAAATGATTTCCTTAAAGAATGAAATATATACTTAATTTTGATTTAAGTATATTGAATATTTTCAAATGTTGAAAATAAATGGATTTGTGAATTACCTATTATTAAATAGGTATGGAAATGTTTTCCAATATGAAGTGAAATGTTTTTGAAATTTTATTTTCAAAGATAAATTGAAATGTGGAAATTGATTTGAAATTGTTTTCAAATAATTGAAGTGTGGAAATTATATATCTTGTAAAGATATTTTTGGAAGATAAATAATTTAGAAAATTATTTGGAATCTGATGATGCTGAGCAGAACTATTAATAGTTAAATAACCGACTATCAATAATTACCTTGAATGGGTATTTGTTGTGATCTGCTTGAATTTGAATGCCACACTTATTTTTGAATAAGCGCTCACTATTCGGGTTAGCCGGGAAAGGACCTTTGTGTCGTATAACCCATTCCGAATTTGTGATACGACGAAATGGATCGTATTAAAGACCGATGGTGAAGACCGGGTATTTGTGAAAACGATAGGATGACCTATCGATTGTCTCTGCACTGTTAGCTACAGTATAGAGATTTCCTTTGTGATGGGAAGTTTTATCGGGATTGTGAATATCCGGATTGCAAGGGCTTCTTTGGAAGTGCCTTCGGTTCTGTTCGAACCCGGAACAGACTTGTATGGTTACATGTCTGACATTACATTTTGAGATGTAAAGCTGATTTCTTTCAAATACATTTCTGTTGGTGGCGGAGAATTTATTCTCTTAGCTTAACACCCTTCTCTGAGACGTACGAGCTCAGAGGTTATGTAGTTGAAGGTTATCAGCGATATATTCCCAATTTGGTAATGTGGCATGCTGAGTTTTGCTGTGAAATGATCATTGTTTGATCATTTGTGATATGATCATTTGTTTGATCATTTATCTTTGTGATCATTACTTTGATCATCTGATTGACCCAAAGCATAGCTTTTGTATAAAGCGTAGCTTTGTGGACGAGACTTCGTCAAGGCCTCAACAACCCGGAAATGGTCGAAACAGGAATGTTGCGGCAAGGTTATGAGGGTCGCGCCGTTTAGGGTATGTCATTTCCTTCTGGAAAGGGGTGGTATCATGGTATGGAGCCCAGATACTTACTCATGTGGACACACCTTATTTATTATGTGTGATGTTAGTTACCGAGCGCTCGGATAAAAGTCCCAAAGGACCGGGTAATGACATATTCGTGAGTTACCTAGTTACAAGGGTAACCCGGCCTTGTTGGCAGAGAGCAGTTTGTCTCTCGGAGCGTCCAGCCAGAGGCGTTTTCTTTCGTGGCATAGGAAGTTCCTTAGCCTGACCATTTGTTGGAAAATCCAAAGAAACAATACGAACCTTGTACGGTTTTAGTTGTAGAACCTATCATTCACTTATGGTGGCGCCCCACTGTTTGGATGGTAACTATAATAGGCATAGTTCGAAATGTCTATGCTGGCTAAGATTAATATTATATTTTCGAAATGTTTTCCACACTAGACATTAATAATAATAATCCAATGATTTGCGTAGTAAGCATCTTTGACTATCGTAAAAAGAAATCTCCTCCAATTCTGCGTTTGCATTGTGTGTGTGGCGGGAGGTCTTATGGTAGTTTTATTTTCCAAAAGCATTGCGAAATTGTTTTATTTCTTTTGTTGTGTGTTCTAAAGATAAACTGTTTTAAGTTCTCACACCAGTCACCATGACTGGCCTGGAGTTTATTGTTTCCTTCCTAAACTCTAGGTGCCCATCATTTTCCATACGGACAGTCTAGAGTTAGGTTATTAGGTCATTCTGGATTCGGGATGCTATGGAGCTCAGTGGCGAGCTGGATGGCGAGACGTACCACTTGTATATGATAGTATTATTCCGCTGTGTATTCTGTATATGGACAAGTTTGTATAACTGTCCAGTGTGTTGTATATTGTTGTTGTAAACTCTGATGATGATGTAATATATAAATGATATAGTTCTTTGTTTTAAAGATTATTCATTCATCTATTATATGTTATTCCGCTGCGAATGTGAGATTCTGATACTTGTTCTGTGTTCTTCTGTTGTTTCTTCTTTCTTTTCCTTCTGTCTTCTTCTACCTCTTCTTTTTCTCCATAACAATTCGGTTTTCCAGCATTCGATTGCTCGGCAGTTGATACAGTGAATGTATTAATGTCGATTTTCGAGCGATGAAAAATCGCGTTCGTTACATTTGGTATCAGAGCATATGGTTAAGCGACAACCCTGCTTTGTTGGGTGTTACTCATTAGAGATAGAGTCAGTAGTACTCTAGAATGAGTTTGAGTGTAATAATAGATACGAGCGCGTATTTGTTAGTGAATATAAAATTGTTTTATATTGTGATGATTGATTTGTTGAGTGGTATATGGATTCTAGTCGGTATAGTCTGTACAACTCTATCGATAGGGATCTCTAAACACTTGTTCAGAACAATTCAGCATGATATTATTTTAAATTGGGTAAATGAAATAATTTTACCTCGATTATATTTTGTATATAAAGAAATAATTTTTCTGAAATTATTAAAGTGTATATGATTGATTGTTTGGTTGTTAAAAATGCAAATATATATAAGTTAATAAAAGTTGTTTGAATAAGTTAAATGAAAACAACAGTTGTAAAAAAGTAAATTGTATAAGCAAATGAATTATAATCTATGGAATTATAATTGAAATGATTTACAATGGTAAAATAATCTTATATATATAAGAAGTGAAATTTTATAAGTAAAAGATTTGTAAATGTGATTTATAATCTAAAATAAAATTCCAAAGAAGTGTTTGGAAAGGATTTGATATTTTGGAAAATTGTTTTGGACAGATGAAAGCTCTAAACTCTTTTCAGGTCACTGGAAAATAATTCCGATGATGATCGCGACATCATTGGTGTTCATTTTCGGGTTTCCAAAAGAGGAATTGCTGCCAGATTATTTTAAATGGAAGTTGATTGGAAAATTTGGATTTTGTTTTGGGAATTGAAAAGATAATTTGAATTGATTTCAAAGATGGTTTTGAAAGATTGAAAAGACTCTGGAATCCTATTTAAAATATTTATGGGAATAATAAATGAGTTGATAACTTGTACAAAATTGAATTTTGATGTAATAAATTTAACTTAAACGATGGAGTTAAATTAAAGTAAGTATAAGTGAATCAATAAAATCTAAGTTGTGATTGATGAATATAAGTAATTAAGTTTTGAACTTATAATATGAGATAATAAATTTGACTTTGGTAAAAGTTAAATAAAATTTGAATCTGAATTGGATTTATAAGTGGAAACTTAAGTTAATTTGAACAAATGATGTTTGAAATGGAAAATAACTTAAGTAAGGTTGAATGAAGTTGATTGTGATATCAAAGTAAATTAATAAAGTGAATTTATTAAATGAATGTGAACTTGAGTTATCTAAATAAAATTCAACTTTACTTGTTAAATGGATTAGCAATTGAATTAATAAATAGATTGAATGTTAATCAATCGAATGTGAATAAATTGATATGGAATAATGAATGTAAGTGTTAATTCATTAAAGCTAATTAAAAGTATTGAACCAAATTGAATGCAAGTAATGTAAATTTAATAATTTGGTTGTGTTGAATATGCATTGATTGCTAGATGATTGTTGGTTGATTGTATATAGTATAATTCATTAAGTGTTAATGAAATTGAATTGATAAAATTAAAAGTTAGTAATTGAATTTAAATTGAAGGTGAAGTAAATTTAAATAGAAATTGATTTGAATTGAAAGTGAACTAATGTGAATGTAAATTAGTGAATGTAAACTAATTGAAAATGAATAATTGAATGTCATTATATATGAATTGATTGTAAATAATTACAAGTGATGCTGAAATTTTATAAGTTGCTTATAAACCTTGTTTAGTATGCATTTCTTTGATATGCAAGTGTTGTAGTTATTTAAAAGATTAAATTGTTAATAACCTTATATATATGTCACTTACATGTTTAAATTGAGTAAGTACAGGTGCCGTGGCTACCGTTCGGTTGGTTTGGTTGCGCAAATATGCTAATAAATCCCTTCTTTGCTTAAAAATGCTAAAAAGGTACGTCTACGCAATAAAAATAGGAAATATGAATTATTTTTCTGCTTTTCCGACCGGGTGGGTCGATGTATACATATTTATGTCAATTGTGATCCTATTACGATCGAACCGCGCAAAGGAGACGTTGGCGAATTTTTCTGGAAATTTAAGGCGTTAGAAAATTTTAGGGAAATTTTGGAAATTTTTGTTAATGAAAAGTTGATTGCTAAATTGAAATGAAACCGTAGGAATTGAACTAGAAAATGGAAACCACTGTTTTGATTAAAGTTAAAGTATTGGAAAAAGGTGAATATAAAATTTTCACGAAATAGATTTCTGAAAAGTTAATGAAATTGTAGCATTTTTCTTACTTGGTAATTTCGAGGACGAAATTCTTTTAAGGGGGGAAGTTTGTAACGACCCAGAATTTTTGACATTTGAAATTGGAATATTTGATTGATTTTTAATATTAACAAGTGGAATTAATCAAGTCGAATAATTTAAAATTCGAATATCTGGATTTAATTGGATAATTAAATCGATAATTGAATATCTGAAATTGCAGAAATAATTGAAATTTGGGTTTAATGTGATTGAAAATGATTTATAAAGTTATATTAAATCATGTTGAAGTTAGAATGATGTTATAGAACTTTTAAAATCGAATTAAAAGTTAATCTGTGAAAATTGAATATTTTAATATTTTATCGATTAGTGAAATTAGCCAATTTTCGAACCGTCTCAGAATTGAGCGAAACTAGTTCCATTGGATCCGTAATAGTTTGTTATTGTCGGATTTCAATTTTTGTAGCAATCGGAGTTGTCGTGTGACCGTGGCAGCTCGAAACGCATCGAAATTGTATTAATTTTAATTTGGCGAGTTAAAATAGTCATTTTTCAAAAAGTCTTGGATTTCGACGAAACCAAATTCATCGGATCCGTAATGTTGAATTATTGTAAGATTTCAAATTTCGTGTCAATCGGATGTACCGTTTGTCCGTGGCAAGCCAAAACGCATCGAAATCGGTTTAAATCGGTTTAATTTAAAATCGATCGTTTAATTCCATAACTTGCACAGATGACCGAATTTGCTTCCGACACACGTTCCATTATGTCCGGAATGCGGGGTAAACCTTAGAAACGTCAGCCGGCACGTTCGATTTGGAGTTCGAAAAATTTCGAGTGAATAGTATTTTTGGAAATTTCTATAAAAGCCCATCCTTTTTCACAATTTTCAACAAAAGAAAACGAACCTAGGGTTTCAATTCAGAGCCGCCACCCTATATTCAAACGGCCAGAAAACACCGAGCTTTGTCCTCAATTATCCCTCAATCCATACAATATTTCACGAAGTTGTCAACTAGCAATTTGAAGAGCTCGTCAAGGTCTTTAAAATCAACGGTGATGATCGGCAATCACGGAGTTGATCGATGGCAATTCGTTCTCAAAGGCGGCGGGTTCGAGCACGTTTCACATGCAAGATAGGCGACCGAGCTTGCCTATGCTCCGGTCGTGGGTGGAGTACGAGTGGCCGAGGTGAATGGCAGTATTCGATCGACTTGAAAATGATGGGGGAGGTCACGTCATTTAGGGTATATAGGCGGCATGGGTTCGTTTCTCGTTCGAACGAACGGGAAAGGAAGAACGCGTGCGTGTGGGGAAGGTAATTCGTGGCCCTGATTTCGTGATGCAAGATCTAACGGCCGCGATTTTGAGTAGGGTTTAAAATATATAAAAGGAATTTGTAATTTAACTTTTATTATAATTCGTTAAACTTTGTAACAGTGTATCTCTTTCATACGAGATCGAAAAATTACGAAACAAGCGGCGCTGGCTTCATTTTGTCGAGCACTACGCTATGAAACTGGATTGAAAGCGATTGGAGTCAGTGAAAATTTTGAGTGAAATTAAACGTCTGTTTAATTTTATTCGAAATAAAAAGCTGGAACGAAATTGAAATCAAGGTGAAAACTCCTCACTCAATCGAATGTTTTGTTTCGATTTAAATTTTAAATAGTTGAGATTTAAAATTGTTGATAGTGTTGATTGTGTGGATTGAATGATGATTGCTATTTATTGTGATAAATAGACATTATACGCCGTTAGTAAGCGGATGTTAATTATTAAAAACATATACCGCGATAATTTCACATTGAAGTGGAATTGGTATTATATATGTATATAGCAATATATATATATATATATATTGGCATATGTATATATTGGAGTTGATTTCCCGCATTGTATAGCGAATGAGACCATATTGCGCCGCATAATAGCGGATAATATTTATAAATCCCATATACCGCGATAATTTCACATTGACGTGAAATTGGTATTGTGCTAACATCTGTGGATGCAGGGAAACAGGTTGGAGGGATCCAACTGGATTCCTCACCGTAGTGATTTATTTACAGATATTGTTGTATATTCTGTTATCATATGATGATATATGATGTTTGGATGCTATGATTGACTATTTGGTACTGTTGCATCATCGGATCCATTTTTTAAGTTTAAGATAACGATTTTGATTTAAAGGGATTTTTAAAGTGATTTTTGAAAGTATACGTTTTATAGAATTGGTTTATTTAAATTGAGATTTTTGGAATAATTATAAATGGTTTATATAAAAGATTTATAAAGTTTATATTTATAAATTGAAGATATTGGAATTATAAAACGAGTTTTATAAGTATTAGAATGAAGCATAAATGGATTTCACAAGTGAATAAAATTTATAAATTTATAAATTGTGAAGTTATGAAATAAATAGATTTTGTAAAGTAAAGGATTTATAAATAATTAACTTATAAATCGGATTTTGGGTATAAAGTTGAGTTATAAATTGAATGGATTTATAAAAGGGATTTTCTAATCAAAGCTTTTATAAATATAGATGTGAATTTATAAACATTGTTTTATAAATCCGAAACCAATTGAATTTAATAAATTAAACATAAAAATTTAACAAAGGGGAAATATTCATGATTTTGGACAACGAATTTTCCTTTAAGTTAAATGTTGTAATAATAAGAGTTTGGTTGGGAATTTTATCCACGATTTTGGACAGTGGATAATCTTTTAAGTAAAATGTGTAGAAACGTTAAATGTGTTAACGAAGTATATTCATGATTTTGGACAGTGAATATATTTTTAAATAAAATGGATATGTTTTGGAGAAGTGATATTACGAAATGAAGTAATTGTTTTAAAAGATGTTTTAAAACGTGTTAAGTATCGAATACATAGATTTCAACATTTATTGTTGAAATAGACGTTTTGAGGAATAAGGAAATGGTGGACTATAACACAGTTGTTATAGTAAATGATTTCCAAAAGGAAATATTTTATATAGTATTGGGATTTATATATCTATCTAAATTTCGAATCCCTATACTAGTGATTTTGAGTTATCGTAACAATGTTTTACGTAACATTTGTTTTGACTCAAATAGATGTGTTTAAGAAAATGATTTCCTTAAAGAATGAAATATATACTTAATTTTGATTTAAGTATATTGAATATTTTCAAATGTTGAAAATAAATGGATTTGTGAATTACCTATTATTAAATAGGTATGGAAATGTTTTCCAATATGAAGTGAAATGTTTTTGAAATTTTATTTTCAAAGATAAATTGAAATGTGGAAATTGATTTGAAATTGTTTTCAAATAATTGAAGTGTGGAAATTATATATCTTGTAAAGATATTTTTGGAAGATAAATAATTTGGAAAATTATTTGGAATCTGATGATGCTGAGCAGAACTATTGATAGTTAAATAACCGACTATCAATAATTACCTTGAATGGGTATTTGTTGTGATCTGCTTGAATTTGAATGCCATACTTATTTTTGAATAAGCGCTCACTATTCGGGTTAGCCGGGAAAGGACCTTTGTGTCGTATAACCCATTCCGAATTTGTGATACGATGAAATGGATCGTATTGAAGACCGGTGGTGAAGACCGAGTATTTGTGAAAACGATATGATGACCTATCGATTGTCTCTGCACCGTTAGCTACGGTATAGAGATTCCTTTGTGATGGGAAGTTTTATCGGGATTGGGAATATCCGGATTGCAAGGGCTTCTTTGGAAGTGCCTTCGGTTCTGTTCGAACCCGGAACAGACTTGTATGGTTACATGTCTGACATTACATTTTGAGATGTAAAGCTGATTTCTTTCAAATACATTTCTGTTGGTGGCGGAGAATTTATTCTCTTAGCTTAACACCCTTCTCTGAGACGTACGAGCTCAGAGGTTATGTAGTTGAAGGTTATCAGTGATATATTCCCAATTTGGTAATGTGGCATGCTGAGTGTTGCTGTGAAATGATCATTGTTTGATCATTTGTGATATGATCATTTGTTTGATCATTTATCTTTGTGATCATTACTTTGATCATCTGATTGACCCAAAGCATAGCTTTTGTATAAAGCGTAGCTTTGTGGACGAGACTTCGTCAGGGCCTCAACAACTTGGAAATGGTCGAAACAGGAATGTTGCGGCAAGGTTATGAGGGTCGCGCCCTTTAGGGTATGTCATTTCCTTCTGGAAAGGGGTGGTATCATGGTATGGAGCCCAGATACTTACTCATGTGGACACACCTTATTTATTATGTGTGATGTTGGTTACCGAGCGCTCGGATAAAGGTCCCAAAGGACCGGGTGATGACATATTCGTGAGTTACCTAGTTACAGGGGTAACCCGGCCTTGTTGGCAGAGAGCAGTTTGTCTCTCGGAGCGTCCAGCCAGAGGCGTTTTCTTTCGTGGCATAGGAAGTTCCTTAGCCTGACCATTTGTTGGAAAATCCAAAGAAACAATACGAACCTTGTACGGTTTTAGTTGTATAACCTATCATTCACTTATGGTGGCGCCCCACTGTTTGGATGGTAGCTATAGTAGGCATAGTTCGAAATGTCTATGCTGGCTAAGATTAATATTATATTTTCGAAATGTTTTCCACACTAGACATTAATAATAATAATCCAATGATTTGCGTAGTAAGCATCTTTGACTATCATAAGAAGAAATCTCCTCTAATTCTGCGTTTGCATTGTGTGTGTGGCGGGAGGTCTTATGGTAGTTTCATTTTCCAAAAGCATTGTGAAATTGTTTTATTTCTTTTGTTGTGTGTTCTAAAGATAAACTGTTTTAAGTTCTCACACCAGTCACCATGACTGACCTGGAGTTTATTGTTTCCTTCCTAAACTCTGGGTGCCTATCATTTTCTACACGGACAGTCTAGAGTTAGGTTATTAGGTCATTCTGGATTCGGGATGTTATGGAGCTCAGTGGCGAGCTGGATGGCGAGATGTACCACTTGTATATGATAGTATTATTCTGATGTGTATTCTGTATATGGACAAGTTTGTATAATTGTCCAGTGTGTTGTATATTGTTGTTGTAAACTCTGATGATGATGTAATATATAAATGATATAGTTCTTTGTTTTAAAGATTATTTATTCATCTATTATATGTTATTCCGCTGCGAATGTGAGATTCTGATACTTGTTATGTGTTCTTCTGTTGTTTCTTCTTTCTTTTCCTTCTGTCTTCTTCTACCTCTTCTTTTTCTCCATAACAATTCAGTTTTCCGGCATTCGATTGCTCGGCAGTTGATACAGTGAATGTATTAATGTCGATTTTCGAGCGACGAAAAATCGCGTTCGTTACATTCTGTTTATCCCATCTACAAATGTACATTGATAATTTAGCAGTATGGTTAAGCCTAGCTATCTTATGAGGTGAATGTAGAGAAGGAGTCTAGGATACTCTAAACATCTTAGGACTTGATGTGATACAACATAAAAAAGAGGAAATGGACTTGGTCCAAGTATGATGAAGAAAAGGTATGAACGAGAGAACATCTAAACTTGATGAGAGAATTTGATTTTTCCATCATGAGCTCTCTTTCAATAAGTTCCTCTTTTGGTTAGTTTGTAGATTATTTTACTTGTTAGGTCATTTGTACGTTTGCGTGGTTGCTTTAGCTAGCTAGTTGACATAGGAATGGATGTGTGGATGCTAGCATTGGTTGTATGCATGTCCTTATGATGTATTTTGGTTGCTATAGTTGCTTTGTTTGAGTTATACTAGTTTAGTTTATACCATGTTGGCTTATATGTATATACATTCCAACCTAGGAGATACTTATATTTGGTGGTGTAATTTATGCCAAATGATTACATATATACTATTTGGTGTTTCTTTGTGTGTGTGTGTATGTATATAGTTTGTGTATGTGGTTATTTATTTGCTTTTCCACATGGTTATTGCATATAGATACGAATTCGCATACATGTGGAATTTTATATGTATTTGCATATATTAGGTAATGCATACATTTTTGGTTGTCACTACATGTGCATTCATATAAAAGGCCGATTTAGTTGCATTTGACTCATCTCACATCATATCATTTTACTTTTATTTATCATATGTATTGTACTGTATTGTATACTCTTGGTTGTGTTTTTGCTTGTGTTGTATGATGGATGCTAGATGGATGTAGCTACGTCTATTTTGTATGTTTATATGCTATCAAGCGAGTAGCATAGTCTGTCTCTTAGAATTTCGAGGATAAAATTGTTTTAAGGAGGGGGAAATGTAACACCCTGTAGTTTTACATGATTAAATAGTTAAATTAAAAGAGTAAAATCATAATTTTACATAAATGACAAAACAGTAAATTTCTACGGGATCTAGAATTAGGCTTCGACCCATATCCCATTGCATTTGGAATGTCATTTATAGTCAGAAAATATACATAACTTTCTAAATTTATTTAAATAGGCTAGAAATTAAAAGAAGTCAAATCCAGTGGCATTTTCGTAATATATTAATTTCGAGATTTTAGGCTAAACATGTGTTATTTTAGCCTATAAATAGAAGTGTAAACCCTATTTTCTAATCATGTTTTAATCTAAACACTTTACCACTAATCTCCATCAAATCCTAAGCGTATTCAAAAAAATCTATTTTTATAACCTTTTCATCATTATCTTCCCTCTTCACCGCAAAACTTTGAAAATTCGTAACTTTCTCTGTTTCTCAACGGATTTCGACGAAACCAGTGGCAAATTGAAGAACGTGAAGAATACTATGACCACATATTATTTTAAACCCAAAATTTGTACGATTGGCGATGCGGCAAACTCATACAATGAAGAACAATGATGAAATCTTATACACTATTTTCATCCTTCTTTATCAGATTTCAAAATAGCATATCTCTCTTGTTTCCTAATGGATTTTAACGATCTACCCATCAAAACGACTGGGAAGGCAAGTATTACTATTTTGAGAAGGAATATTAGTGAACCTATGAGGTTTATAGGTGGAAAAGGATTAGGATAGCGGAGACAATGTTGAGTTCTTCTTCATTCGATGTTTTCGGTGAGTGGGACTCTTCCTATTTGTGTATATATTGATAAGGCATAGTATTTCATCCCTTATGGTCTTAAATCAAATTAAAAATAATGAAACTAAATTAAAAAGGTGATTTTTTATATATACATGATTAGGATGTAGTATGTCATGGCTAGATAAATTAAAAAATTGATTTTTTTATTATTAATAAACAAATTTTGATCTCTCCCTAATTCAAAAGTGTAAACCATAAAAGTACTCTAAATTAAACATATTATATATAAAAATTGTATTCCTCGATGGCACCAATCGATTGATGGTGTTGGTTTGACGATATAAAGTAATAATATTCAATTAATTATAAAATTATGTAAATGCCCTTAAACTTTAAAGCATATAACTTTCGCATACGACCTTCGTTTCATGCAGCGTTCGTGGCATCAGGATCGTGGATGGATGAGGAACGTTATAGCATACTATTTGCTGTATTTTGAGATATTTTAAAAGATTTCCTTAGTGGAAAGGTTTGTTTTACGGTTTTACCCTAACGAGTTAGGGCTTAATCTAGGAGCTTCGTAAATGGTGGGGCAATGATGAGTTTTGAGCTTGCTCCTAATAGTGTCACAGAATGTTAGGCGAATGACTAGGTTAGACTAAACCTTAATATACGATAGTCCGAGGAGTTGAGTCCTCAATATAGTCCGAGTAAATGAGTCTTCAATATACCATCATCTAAGAAGCTTTGTCCTTAATATAGTCCAAGGACCCAAGTCCTCAATATACCATAGTCCGAGGAGCTGAGTCCTCAATATACCATATTTCGAGGAGCCGCATCCTCAATATAGTTCGAGGACTTGAGTCCTCGATATACCATAGTCCGAGGAGTTAAGTTCACGATACACCATAGTCTGAGGAACTAAGTCCTTATTATACGACAATCTAAGGAGTTGAGTTTTTGGTATTCAATTTAGTGTTACGACATGATTAGAGGATCCGAGTCCTTAGTGTAAGATTTGGCGATAGCGGGTTGAGATTTTGGGGTCAATCATGAGCTTGTGTTTAGGCATGTAATAGATTTTAGTAAGGCCTTAGCATATGATGCCACTATAGTATTATATTATGTTTAGTTGACTTGTTTGGTGCAGGTGACACGGGTTAAGGTATGGTTTTCGAGCATAAATATTATTTTACTAGCTTATTAGTATTATACACTTATATGATGCGTTTCACTCACCAGATGTATGTCTGACCACCTTACCATTTTCTTCTTCTTAGTTATACTTTGATAGGTTAATAAAGAGTACTAGTGGTGAGTCGAAGACGTGATGGTACGATGGAGACATGCATTATTTATTAGCTATGTACTATTTTATTTCATTTATTTCCAGAGATTGTACTGTGTCTGTTACCAATACAGAGATGTTGTAGTTGGATTTATGTGATACTATATTATTATTTTCTAGGATTATGTTATTGATTACTATATATTTTATTCCTTTCGCTGTGAGTTTCAGAAAGTGTAGAGTGTTGTAGATGGCTTAATGATCTATTGTATATTTTACCTCAAAACGGTCCATCATCTGTAAGGTCTGCGATGTCCGTGTCATTTTATGCATGAATCGAGCTTTGTAGATGGCAGGTTATTACAATATCAATCTAAAACATATCTAAGATTGATTAGATACACATTTGGGTCCCATAATACGAGTATTCTGCTTTTACTTCTATTGGAATTGTCATACATGAAGAGCCAATCTTTATTCAGCCGGTAAGCGAAAAAAAAATATACTGTCAATATGCAATTTATTTTCAAGTAGAGTAATATAAAAAAATCTCTTCTTTTTTATGCTGCAAGACATCAGCTTGCTTGGCGGGGGAGTTTAATCCCCTAACATTCCAAACAAGAAATTCCATTATTTAGGTGATATGGAGTTGCTCTTCAAGTCAGTGTAGGAAGAGCGATTACCACTCACATTTTTTCTTTTCATTTTTCTTGTTTTAATTTTGATTTGGTTTACCATATTACACCTAAAAGAGTTATCTATCTCTTCTCCTATTGCAATAGACTTAAATTGGAAAATTTCTTTATCAAAGGTGTTCTTTTTGCTTGCTTTTTGCCTTATTTGTGGTTTATTATTGGAATAGACATTAGAATCTTGTCCATTTTATGTCTTAGATAATTCTTTCAATACATTATTTTGGAGTTCTTGGTCTGGAACTAGTTTCTATCATCTCATGGAAAGTGGTTCTTGCCAAATCATTTTTCATAGTATTTGTATCTATCTATATGCCAATATTGCTAACATCAACTTGATCATTGTTGTCTAGATTTTGAGCTTAGCATGATGCATTCATGGGATCTTACATTTGCATTTGCATATGAGAATTATCTCAAAGTGTGTCTCCCATATTTACAATATCATCAAAAAAATAGCATTTGTAGTATCATATTGATGTACATAAACCATTGTATTTTGGAATTGACAAGATTTATAATTTGATTTGTTCTATATGACATTACAATGTTTATCATTTTGTGTTGCACCAACACATCATTTGATTTTTGAATTTCTTTATTTAGATTTAACCTCTCTTGATTTGCATCAAAATTAGTACAATCACTATTACGTTGAGAATGGTCTATGTCCATATTCATATTAGAATCCATGTTTTTGTTAATTGCCTTCCGTCTTCATACCTTTTCAAATGTGCGGTATTTCTCTAAATGGCCAGTTGCAGTTTATACATTTTGTTAGAGTATATTTATATTCAACAGGTTGACATTCTAAGTTTTCATTATCATTTAAAATAGGGACTTGTTTTGGAAAGTTGGATTCACTACTTATTTCAATACGCATACGAGATCTTTATCATGCCTTGAGTATACTTGTCCATATTGATCGGCCTACACAAAACTGATACAATTCTACTAATACCCTCTTTGATTATAATTTAAAATTTGTACGAACCTCCATATAGATGTCTAAAACTCGATCAATGGTCAAACTCTAAAAATGTTTGTATTTAACTATGATGTTCAATGTTCGAAGTCGCTTTATTCAATTTGATATCATTTGTCAATTTACCATATTACTTTGGCTGAAACTAACTTCGTGTCAACTTCTAATTACAG
The DNA here is from genome assembly GCA_030737815.1 of Allium fistulosum. NCBI lineage: Eukaryota > Viridiplantae > Streptophyta > Magnoliopsida > Asparagales > Amaryllidaceae > Allium > Allium fistulosum. The sequence continues at coordinate 603,624,079 of CM060903.1, forward strand.
TGACACTTTGTGATTTGTTTTATGACTATCCTCCAATGACAAAAAATATGTAGTCTCTTAATGCCCTAGTAATCATGAGTAAATCATTGTTCATCATATGGAGATCATTACGTATACTTATCGATCTATCGATATTTTGTAAACACCCATGACAAGACACCTTTATCCATTCGCAAGATCAAATACTCATGGTTATAGCTTTTCATAGATACAATCGGCTAAACACTTTATCATATGGATTTCTATTTGTATTAAAATATACTCATAGCATTATACACACACGTGTATATGTATGTGTGTGTATAAACACATACAACATGGACAAAATCAAAAGGCATACTATTATTTTGAACAAGATTTTTTACAAGAATTAATTACAGAACCAAGATTATATAATCACCCATAGGCACCCCATAACTCTATCATTGACATTTATTCTGTAATTCTACATGGTTAGTACTTTTTAGTTTGAAAAGCTTCACCGCATTTTTTATTAGTCCAATTATGACATTTTTCTTCGATTTTGTGAGCCATTAAAGAAAGACACTTTGTCTCCCCTATTAGTTATAATTTATCTTATTTTTCATCCATGTAAATAATCCTTGGAAGGGACCTTGCTTAGATCGATGTGGTGGAAAATATGGAAGTAGTAAACATCATGTTACCTTTTATGAGAAAAGTAGTGCTAAATGTACGACAATTGTTACTTCATTTACGTGTTTGAGAAAAACAAAAATGGAATAAAAGCTTCATTTTACCTAGATGTCATTTGTATATGAGACTAATTGTATCAGACATTTTATTCTAACTCTCTATATTGATATTTGTTTATTAGTTACTTTAGCCAGTGTAGTCTCTTATATATTGTTCATCCAATTTGTTCATGTATATTCAGTATATTATATGTTATCATTCTGATGTGATATTGCATCGTTATGCCCGGATGTTGTGTTTTGTTTCTTCTTCTTTCTTTCTTTTCTTGACAAGTCGTCTTTTGTTTAACTCGAAAGTTAGGCGCAAATGTAAGATGCTTAAATTTTTTGGTGTTACAAAGGTTCGGTTGGTACAACTTTGCCATTTTATTTCAACAATTAAATAAAGTGGCGAAGTGTTTGCCCTTTTATTAAATTTGCAATAAAATAAAAATGCTTTGTAAAAATGAATTTAAACGAAAAAATGTTTTCCGTCTAATAAAACGGCAAACACTTTTCCATTTTAATCACTAGTCCGCTTGTTCAATTCACTAGCCACAGAGAAGAGTTGAACCACCCATGGATAAGTGAACAAACCACATTGGGGTGCATTGCGGCTAGTTCAACTCAACTTTTTAACAAAAAAAATGCTAGTTGTACTCTTAGAGCATATCCAATAGTGACTTGTTCAATTAAAAAATGTACTGAACAGACAACGGTGCGTACAGATGTGTTTTGTTCAGTTCAGAAAACAAATAACAAGCTCTTTTCGTGACTATTGAAAATGGCATAGAGGACTTGTTAAAATGGCAAAAATAATGTCATTTTAATGCACCATGCATCAAACGGCAATCACTTTGCCATTAGAATGCATGGTGCATTAAAATCGTCGAAGATGTTGCCATTTTAATCTATAATGATTTATTTATTTTTAATTTTAATGAACAATGATTTCTTTAAAACAAAACCAATTATGTGGTTGTTAGAGGTGTTTCTGGATGAAGCAGAGGTTGTTTTGTTCAGTTATTTGGTATAAAAGTACAAGTGAACAAAACAAACGTGGGTAGGTTTAGTGATTTATAAACAAATTTCATAATTAATTTATCTGTTGTAAGTAATTATATCAATCACTTATTAGAGCATCTCTAACCCTCTTATGTTGTAATGTCATGAATCGATTATGTAGCATAGTTTGTTTAACATTGTGAAGAACATGTTGAATGACTTCATTTCAAACTACAAAATTATAAAAAAAAATTACTCCAATGAAATTTTAGTAAAATGAACTAACATTGATTAATTTTGATTATGTATAATCATATTAATGGTGCATATTCATTGAAACTGTGAAGTAGAATGTCAACTACTAGACATTCTCTTTCACAATGTCTAGTAAAAGTTTTGACATATCATCATTCACATTTACTCTACAATACCATTGGAGAAACAAAGTTGAACAAAAAAATTAATTACCTATGTGGCATTGACATTATGTTGTAATAACATATGTTTGGAATGCTCATAGAGCATCTCCAACAAGCACCTATTCAGTTTAATATGAAGGCCTGAATCCCATAAGCAACTCCAACAACGAATATTACCCTTAATATTAAGGGTAATATTCAGGGACCAATTCAGATTTCTGAATTGGCCATGAGCGCTGATTTAATCAGCGCCCAGAGCCATAATGGCTAACCGCAATGGCTCTCCCCTAACTACTAGTTCTAATGCTCTATTTTGCCTTCTCTATAAATTCACTCTCTTCACTCTTCCTATCTACACAAACAACTTCACTCATTTCTTCTCTAACCTATATTATTTGAAAATGACTTTACCTTTTAGAGATTTTACGCATCCTTCTCAGTTTCAAAACTATTTCTTCTACAACAGCCAGCAACAACCGAGCACTCCTCCAACACAGCATTCATCCAACTCATGGAGAAGCAACGAGGACTACGATTTATGCAACATATATTGTCATTATACGAATGACTCGATTAGAGGCAATGATCAGAGCGGCGATAAGTTTTGCAAGAAAATAATGCATACCTTCAACCTAAAGCATCCTGAAAATACTCGATCTTTGTCGACGATTCAAGGTCGATTCGCGAAATCAACCGTCAAACTCAGTTTTATGAATCACAGATTTATAAAATAAAGAAAGCGAACCCTAGTGGAATGGGAGGCGAAGAGCATTTAGTATGTTTCTTGTTATTATTAGTATTTTGTATTTAATCTGATTATTAATTTATTCCTTTTTGGTTTTCAGAAAAGAATGGAGAATGGGGAACTCATAAAGCTTTTTCCAAAGGAAAAAGGAGCTAAAATGCATTATTACCAATTTCTGAACTATTATGAGTTGCTGACGAGCATACCTAAGTGGAACTCCGATAATGCGAAGAGCCTCTGAGATGTTCAAATAAAGGAGAAGGGAAAGAACAAAGCATCGAAATCTTCATACCCGTCTAGCTTGGGAGATTCATCTTGTAGGGAAAGTCAATTCGAGGGAGAAAATGAGTCGAAAGCGCTCAACCAAAGACCGGATGAAGGTTATAGACCAATGGGAGTCAAAGCAGCAAAGAGAAGAATAAGCTTGATGTTGTGGTAAACGCTAAAGTGAATGCCGCTCTTGAAATTCATGAAAGAAGGCATCAAGATATAAGCAAGCTAGCATAGGAGAAGATCGAAGTGATGCGTAAGTTTGCAGAAATTGAGCAACAAAAGCTGGATATTGAACGGGAAAATAAAAAACAGATGATTATGCATAAAGATCTGACGAGGATGGATGACATTCAAAAGCAACATTGGATGGAGCACAAAAAACAAATACTTATTTCCAAATTCCCTCAAAGTAGTTTGTTTCAATCTTAGAAATTTTTAATTTGTACTAGTTTCAGTGTACTATATCGTTTATTTAAATCTGCTGTATTTTGTTATTAATTAATGTTGTACTATTCTTGTTTCCGTTTAGACAAAGTTGATAGCCAAATAGAATAGCATTTTGAAGGAAATGCAATACTTATTAATAAGATAACTAAAATATGACTACAACGCAAACGCATACATACATGACAAATCAAATATAAAATTGAACTAACAATCACCAAAGTAATTCCAATTACGATTCATAAGATCTTTTTGTAGTCGGTTATGAAGTTGTGCGTCTCGGTACGAAAGTTGACATTCCACGTGAATGTTGAATGCTTCTTCTGCTATAAGAACATCATCTTAGAATACTTCTAGCATTTGCCCTGCACATCATATTCGTAGTGACGTTGTTTTTCGTCCATATCCCTTTCGTCTTCAATAATCATATTATGCATAATAATACATCCAAACATGATTCTGGGCATTTTTTCCCAAGACCACAATCGGCATGGATTACTAATCATTGCAAATCTGGATTACAGAACGCCAAAAGCTCTTTCTACATCTTTCCTTTGCTCCTCTTGCATCGTAGAAAACTTTGCTTGCTTTACTGTTATTGAGTTTGGACATGTTTTCACAATGGTGCTCCATTTTGGATAAATCCCATCACCAAGACAATATTTGTGCTCGTAAGTGTTTTGCCCAAGAGTAAACGACACTAGAGTTACTCGACCAAGTGCCAGATCATTAAATAAGTGTGATCTCTCAATAACATTTAAATCATTGTTATATCTAGTCATTCCAAAGAAAGCATGCCATATCCAAAAATCGACGAAGCAATGACTTCCAAAATAATAGTTGGTTTTCTTTCTTTACCATTGTAAGCTCCATGGTATGCTTTGGGGCAGTTCTTCTGTTCCCAATGTATACAGTCGAGACTTCCAAGTATTCCAGGTCATCCTTTGCTCTCGTGCATTCCCAATGTATACATGGCGGCATTTTGATGTTTTTGTAAATAAAAAAGCAGAAAAACGAAGTGAATTATGAGGGTAAAGTAACTGAACGTCGGACGCTGATTCAACGCCCACCATAGATTGACTGCCGATTTGCTGTGTTTTCGTGATGTGGAGCCATAAGCTTCATGGTATATGTCAACTATTTCTTGAAATTCTTCGGCTTTCTCTTAGAGAATCTCTTCTTCATTGGAATCACTATCGAATGCCATAACACATTTGACGAAAGATGAGGTATTCATTGTTGTATTTAGTTTAATGCTATAAGAGAAAGAAAGAATATGTTAAATTGTGATTCATGGTAAAGGAGCTGAACTCTTATTTCTCGAATCCGCACCACATCATCCTCATTTGGAGATCCAAGGTACTCAGTGCCGAAAATGTCCACCATAGATTAGCAGAATTTGTCGAGAGTTTCTAATGTGGTCATCTCTGCGATCCGATATGCATCATCCAATGCATCTGCTGGGGGTGCCATAAGCTAACATCCTCAGTGCAGCAGTCATTTTTTGTTCACCGCTAAGTCCCTGTGTTTTTTAAGCATATGGTTTTTGAATAAAATATTTGTCATTGTTTTGAATACTTGTTAAGATTCTTAAAAATAGATCTCTTCTCATTCTGTATCTTTTCCTGAACATATTAGGTCCATACGTGCAATTTGGGTTGAAGTAGTCTTGCATCAGAGTTTTATGGAAGGCAAATTGATTGTGGTTTACATGTTTCTGACTCATGACCGATTTGCCGTGTTTTCGTGATGTGGATCCATAAGCTTCATGGTATATGTCAACTATTTCTTGAAATTCTTCGGCTTCCTCTTAGAGAATCTCTTCTTTATAGGAATCACTATCGAATGTCATAACACATTTGACGAAAGATGAGGTATTCATTGTTGTATTTAGTTTAATGCTATAAGAGAAAGAAAGAATATGTTAAATGTGATTCATGGAATGGAAGTTGAAGTCCTTATAAGAAGTGATACAATATGTAGATTTAGTGGCAGACAAAAAAGGCAGAGGGTAGTCAAATCAACTGTAGCATGTGGTAGACATTACTGATAATTAGTGTGGTCAGCTGGACTTTAGCAAGTGGCAGACAAAAAATGCAAAGTGTAGTCAAATCAACTGTAGCATGTGGCAGACATTACTGATACTTAGTGTGGTCAGCTCGACTTTAGCAAATGGTAGACAAAAAATGAAGAGTGTAGTCAAATCAACTTTAACAAGTGGCGGACATTATTGATACTAAGTGTGGTCAACTCAACTTTAGCAAGTGGCAGACAAAAAATGCAAAGTGTAGTCAAATCAACTTTAGCAAGTGGCAGACATTATTGATACTAAGTGTGGTCAGCTCGGCTTTAGCAAGTGGAAGACATTATTGATTGTAAAGGAACAAACATTGATTTGTATAATGACGATTATGAATTGCCTATTCAACTTAAAATTCCATAGTGGAAGTGTACAAAAAATTCTATGGCAAATGAAAGTTGGACTCCTCAGGATTATATGGTACCAATCAAAGCGTACATAGAAACCGATACAAGACATATGGAAGAGGAGATTGAGCAAGATTCATGTTTGGGCCTCCGATCTCAATCCCAGTCAACATATAAAAATAGGCGGGGGGTAATGCCGAGTTCAAAATTTAGAAAATGAAAAGCATGTGTCGTTGGCCACCACCTCTCAACTAGGGCTGCTATGAGTGGACGATCAAATGACTGTGGTGGCCTAATCTGTAAGAAATGTGCAAAAGGACTAGTCTGCAGCCTTTCTACTAAAACCTGAGGTAGTGTGTCATACTGCTGTGCTCTACACTTTGCCCAACTACCCCAATAGCTGACGTACTGTGACTATAAAATTAAAGAGTTCTTCGGGATTATTGTACAATTTAAATTCAAACAACTAAGTAATACACTTTGTAATATCACATATCTATCTAATAAACATTATTTCATGGTTAATATACGACAATGTATCCATCATATATTGATAGTTATTTATTATTTAGAATTGTATCTCGACCGCATCCAATGATGTGAAGATACGATGACCGTATCCCTCTGGCAGCTCGTGCAGAATCTGTAGCTGGAAAATCGTCGTATTTAGTGCTGGAGCAATATGTGTTGGGTCTACAAGCTTCTCTGACTGATGTCGAACGATACGTCTTGTGATTTTGTTTACACGTGGCAGCATTTCGACGTTTTTTGTAAATAAAAAAGCAGAAAAACAAAGTGAATTATGAGGGTAAAAGAGCCGAACGTCCGACGCTGATTCGGCGCCACACTTTAATATTAAAGGGGTAATACATCGACTGACTGTTATCCCTTTAACAGTTGATGCTCTTTTTGAAGAACATACCTGGTTACTAGCGCACAGCTTTTCCTCTCTTTCGCACGCACGACTTTCTAGCCACCGTCAGACACTTATCTCTCCGTCTTCAAACACCACTTTCTTCTACCGATTAAGATAATCGAAACCCTAAATTGCGTCAACCTTCCTAAATTCTAAATCAACACTATGATAGACACTCTTTCAAGATTAGACGATTCGGGAATATAAGGTACGTTTTATATTCCAATATTTATTTTGCTATTTTATTGTTCCGCAAGAACAATATTGAATTGCAATTTAGTTAAGATCTGTGATATTGGCTCATGTTTTTGCAGTTCTGTTGATAACACAATGTTTATCTAGATATCTCAGAATAATATTGTTTTTCGGTTTAAGTAAGGGACGGGAGAAACAGATAAGGGGATGATGTATGTATTGAATCTTTTTTATAAATTTGAATTGACAATGGTGGATAAAAATCGAGCTTTCCTCTTGGCAGAAAGTATTCAAATTAGAGCATTCTTGGATACTATTTATTTGGCTAAATAATCTCTTTAGTTAGTTGTTTGAGAAAAGTAGTTTAAGAGACAGCATTAGAACATCAAATTTGGATGAAAAGTTTTTGCAGGAGGACTTTAAAATTTGGCTCTTTATCAAAAAAACGTAATTATTCTACCTAAATACAATACCTCCATCAACAGAAGCGGGAGAATTTGATACCTACCAAGGCTAACCCTGAGATCTAAGAGGTCCAAGGACGATTCTTAAATGAAGGCCCTCCATGTAAATAACGAGGAAACATTTTTCTTGCTAAAATCATGTAAAATCTGTAAATATTCATCAAAGTGTGTTTGATTTCTGTCTTGAACTTGAGATAATTTACGTCAAAGTAGAAAGCTTTTCAACTGGAGTGAATTTCAATTTTTGTATTACAATATATGTTATTTATAGGTAACATTTGCAAATCTAGAGATCCGTAAAAATCATCAAATGAGGGAGACCCTTAAAAATCATTCGCCTTGGTTGTCTAGGGCCAAGACTTACTATGCACTCTAGTATGTATTCATGAGTTTCCTTAACAAGAAATAAACCTTTTATTTATACGTAAAACGATGACAAACGACTAAAAGTATTTATTTATTTATTTAGTTTAATGCATTAAAAACATAAACAAACACCCAAAAAAATTGAACTTTTTTTTGGGATATTTGTTCATGAAAATAGTAAATGTACTTGAACTTTTTTTTTAGAAAAATTTGGTCAAGGAAAATGGATTTATTTGAAATGTTTTGATTTTTCTCAGTAGTTTGATTGAAAACTTTTTGACTTATTTTGAGAAACATTTATTTTTTAGAAACATTCTGAATTTCTTTTGAATTATTATCTTTTTTTATCATCTTTTGATCTTGTGTCATTTTTAGAGAATTTTGAAAAACTAAATGAAAATTTTATTTTCTTTCTTTCTTTTATTTGATTTTTTTTGTTTCAAAAGAATTTATGAATTAAATTTTATCTCCAAAAAAATTGTGAAAAAACCGGTATGGGGGATTCGTGGAGGGATTCTGGGTGATATATACTGAAATGTGATTCTCAATGATACTATCTTTTCTCCCTGAAAATTTTAGGTCAAACAATTTCATTTTCCATCGCTGCCATAGAAAATCCTCCATCTCCTTGTTTGACTAGCCCTCTGTATTTACTGCTGACTTCTCAAGCTTCTTTAGCTTTTTTGAAAAGCAACAAGTTATTGTGTACAATTTTTATTTCAAAATGTTGTTGAGTGTTATATCATATATGTTATTTTGTTCAAGTTGATTGAACATGCCTATGCATTTGTGTCCTTCCTCCAATCTTGCAGGTGTTTTGTTGCTTTTAGCACAAATTCTCAGATTTTGCGAGATGGTTTTGAAAATTTTCATTGGAGTTTTTTAGAAGTTATAATTTTTCAAGGAAGAGTTCGATAATTTTCCAAAAGAATGTTAACACCTTCATGATTAGAATTTGTTGAAGCAAGGATTCACATAAGTCGGTTTTGGATTTTGAAAGGTTTGGTGCAGTTTATTGTGTGATTTCAAAATAAAACGTTGAAACCGGTTCTGATTTTTATAAATAAGATTTAGGAAGAGAATCACAATTGAAATGCACAGGAATATGCCGAACTAAAGAGTTAAAAATCTTTGATAAGAGGAATATGTATATCTAACATGATATATTATGTTAGTAAAATAAGTATCGAAACAAATTATCCTTTAGAATATTTCTTCCCTTTTACCATATTCAATGCTTTCTCTTTTCTCCTCTTAAAAAGATTGTGCTGCGCTTTTATTAAAAGGAACATAAAAATATAATTTTATTTGTTGTATAATATCATATGATTGTTGGTCTATCTATTTGAATTTCTCCACCAATTACGGGGAATGACCTAATCAAATCTCTTATCGTCATAAACCAATCCACGTCAAAAACCAAACCAGTTGTATTTTTGAATTTCGATTATGAATTTTACTTCAGTTAAAAATTATGATCTCAATCCCAAACATGCAACCCCCTCTCCCCATTCTAATTTAAAAACCTGTAAGTTCATGGCACTGAGTTTGAAATCCACATATTTTAATAATCAAGATGATAATGACAAAAATGTGAGCCACATCTCCTCGTTCCTTTTTTTTTGGGTTTATGGTTTAATTGCCTAGAATTTGTTTTCTTTTTTTTAGTTAAAAAAAATATAAGAGTAAAGGTGTATGAGTGTAACATGAAAAGATAAAGGTAGTAGAAGTACCGGACCACCATGATGCTTATATTTAGGTATATCAACTGTAATTTTGTTATCTTGTATAAAGCGAGAAATCAAGTTAGCATTCTATTCTAGCCAATTTTAATTTCCATAGAGAGCTCATTTTTATTATATCCTTTATCCATTTCTATTGTCCCCTCGACGGTGATGTATAATTACAAAATCAAATTCATATTGTTCCTCGTGAAATCTTTATGTTTCTAAAAAATTTCACCTATCATATCACTCGTTTAACAACCACCAAAATACTGTATAAAAAACAGTTTTTGTTTCTTATATAGGATTTGAATATAAATACTTGTACCGATACCACAAGTTAGTAAAATATATATCTTAGGGCAACAATGATAATTACTACTTACCTGTTACCGATACTAGAAAAATGCTTAGCTTAATGGTCTCTATGAATTAGTCAAAGTGAAAACCTTTATTATTACATATCTTCTGGCAACTCTATGATTGATATGCCTGGTGATTGATAATGATTTATCAGTAACTCATGATATTACCGGTAGCTAACACTAAGAAGAAAATTATTAGAAATGTATTTTTTTTAACTGTATCTAATTCTATTTCATTAACTACAATGATTCCACAATATGTTCTTATTCCCTAAACAACTGATTAAAAATGATTGGAGTATTTAAAGTTTTGAGAAACGCTTCTTTTGTTTTTTCTTAAAGTTTTGTGCATTATCGTTCTTACATATATTTTTTCACTAAAAAATGTTTGATGTTTTATTGCAAAGTTTAAATTATTGATGAACAACAATGAAATTTTTAATTCATTTGACATGATTATTAAATCTGTGTTCAATCAAGTTGTGCAGATAAGGAACTAACATTAAGTGCTGTAATCAAGCTAGAGTTTAATGGTCATTAAATTGTTGTCGAATGCGACAAAACTATCGTATGATCTTAGAACACTACCTTGGTAGCTGATCTTTTCATTGTAAAGTTGTTATTTTTTGTACAATTGCAACTCTGTCCGAAAACAGTTGGTCAGAAATCACCACATATATTGTCTTACTTCATTTATTTTTATTTTTTTCCGAAAGAAAAAAAAACCGGTAACTATACAGATTTTACAATATTAGATTTTGAGTACGAATGTGTTTTGGTATAATTTGGATTTATGGTTTTCTTTTCCAGACTTAAGTGAATGTTTGGGTATGGAGATATGGGACGTTTAGCTTTATTTGACATTGACATATACCATCTCTAATATCAATTAAATGTATATTATATGCTCTCTTTTATATTTTTTTTTAATCATGTTATATTCTGATTCGCCTTGATTATAAGAAATTGATGTGTTTTTTTTTTGTAGGATTATAAGAGGAAAGGTGAAGAAAGAGAAGTATTATCGGTAGGGTGATGGCATTTTGTGTATAATCAACTTATATGATGCATGATAACGAGTAATCGTATACAATTTGGTAGTATGTAGTAGCACCTAATCTAAGAGTCAAAAAATTTGGCGCGAAAGGGTTCATTTTAGCCAAGGAGCATCCTTCTCAGCTTCAAAAATCCAGACTTCCAGTACTTTCCCTCCTCCACACCTAACACCAATTCAATCATTCTTCAAACTTCTCAATTTAGTTTGGAAAACAAATAAAATGGAACCTGAAAATAGCAGCAGCAGAAGAAAAAGCATCTTAGACACCCTCGGCGTAGACCTCCTCTCAGTGATATGCCCAGTTTCAATCTCAATGCTTCTTGTTGTCATCCTAATCTCTTCCATTTCCTCCACCACAACTTCTCCTCCTATAACAACTGCTGCCACTCTCGTTTACCAAGAATCACCTTCCGATTCCACCTCCCAAAAACTCTCCGGTGCCCTTTTAAATGCACTAGTCTTTGTTCTATTGATCTCAGCTGTAACCTTCCTCTTAGTCCTTCTGTACTACTACAACTTCACTAACTTCCTAAAAAACTACACTCGCTTCTCCTCCTTCTTCGTCCTCTTCTCCATGGGCGGCTCCATTCTCATCTCTGCCATCGTTCATTTTTCCATCCCCATCGACTCCATCTCTTTCCTTCTCCTCCTCTTCAATTTCTCTGTCATTGGCGTATCATCTGTATTCTCTAATTCCTTTCCTATACTTTTAAAACAAGGATACATGGTCAGTTTAGGTGTTATAGTTGCAGCTTGGCTTACTAGGCTACCCGAATGGACCACTTGGGTCCTTTTACTGGCTCTTGCTGTGTATGACCTGGTTGCAGTTCTCTGCCCTGGCGGGCCTTTGAGGCTGCTCGTCGAACTGGCTTCGGCCCGTGATGATGACCTTCCAGCTTTGGTCTACGAGGCCCGGCCCAATATCAATAATCATTCTTCTTCTTCTTCATTTGTACCTGCTGCTGTTCTTCCCACTGTTGTTATGGCCGATGTTGAAATGCAACCTGTTACGCATTCTTCCTTTTCTCCTACTGAACCTGATATAATTGCAATTGATGTTAACGATAACGGTGAACATGAGGCTGAGAGGTCTCCTTTAGTGAATAATCCAAGGAGTGAAATGGAAGAGGAAGAAGAATATGAAGAAATGGAGAGCACGAGAGGGATAAGGTTAGGGCTAGGGGACTTTGTGTTCTACAGTGTGCTTGTGGGCAGGGCGGCTATGTACGACTTGATGACAGTTTATGCATGCTACCTTGTTATTATATCTGGACTTGGGTGCACTCTTATTTTGCTTACTGTGTGGAAGAAGGCGTTGCCTGCACTGCCCATTTCGATTACTTTGGGAGTTGCATTTTATTTTTTGACTAGGTTGCTTATGGAGCCATTTGTTGTTGGGGCCTCTACTGCCTTGGTCATGTTCTGACTCTGTAGCAGTTAGTCATGCTTACTTGCTACATACTGCAGTAAAGATGATCTGGAGAATGTTTAGGTTGTTTACCATGCAGTACAAGTTGATGCTTCGGTTTAAAGAAAGTGCATGATTGAAGGTTAACTAGGGAACTTGCATTGATGTCCAATGTTGAACGTCTTATCATATACGATGTTTTATAGTATAAATTTTACCTTGGAAAATTTTATTCTATGGATGGAGAAGACAGACTTGGTGATTTGATAGGTATTAGATATGATTCTTTTGATCAAATTGAATGAAACTGTTTCTATGCTGATGCATTATAGATGATTGGTATTTGGTATAGCCACTTAAATTGATTTAAACAGTCTATGTAGTTTTGTTTCTTTTAAATCTATGAAAATATTTGTCAACTGTGTTTTCTGTTGCCTTATTCTTGGATACGATGCTAGCCGGGGAAATGAACATGGGGAATGCATAAATCTAAATTCGGGTGGTTGGGTGGTTATGTTGCGTATACAGCAGGTGTGTTAATTGCTGGTTAAAATATGTAACACAATAATCAAAATATCAAGCAGTAAAATCTTCTTTTGGTAAAATCAATTTTTTTACTATATGGTTTGAATGGTATTTCTTAGCATGAAAGACGTATCAAAAATTTAAAATTTATCTTGAACTTCAATAGTTAAAATTAACTTTTAAATATATAATACGCACGTATTCCAAGTTTTACTTAGATAATAATAATACAAGCATACATAAGCACGTGCTCGGGCGCACACATATATAATCTCATAGGTTGAAAATTTGGCACAATCTCGGAATAAACTTAAATCGGTTGGAAAGTATGTCCACTTTCGAGATATACACAAAAGTCAGAACACATCTCAATCCAAGCCGCGGATTGGAAGATACGATAGTATGAAAATTTGTCATCTACTTAACCAATTGAGGCTTTTGGAGAACTGCTGGCCACATCATCTAAATGGAACGTCCAAAGACACTAGAGTGTTCTGCTTGATGATGCAGAACTATCGATCCAACTTACATCTCATTCCGACGTAAAATGAAGAAGTTATGACTCCGACGATAGCGGTTCAACCTTCTTCTCCTACTCAAAAGATGATTCCAGAAAATGGCTAAGTGTGAAGTTCAAAATCCAGCAAAGTAGTAAACCGAAGAAACACGCACGAAAGGAAAAATGAAGCCCTAGATAACAAGGGTTGAAAACAAAGTCGGTGGCACTAACTCTGGACCGTAAAAACGGTCTAGTGGGTAACTTCCCGACTTGAAAACGGTTTGGTGGGTGGCATATTGAACCATGAGAGTGGTCCGGTAGATGGCCTACCAAACTGTGAAAACGATCTGATACCGAATCTTGTAGACGGACGGATAGGTAGCCTGTCAAACCATGGAAATGGTTCGGTGGCAGAACCGACCAGAACCTCGCCAGTTTATAGCCAAGCCCAAATGGACATGGCTTTCCTCGGGGTTTAAGGTCTCAACCTGGATTTACTTTCTGTTTCCATGCAACGACCTCATAGCCCCTGGCTTTAGAAATGCACCTATAAGTACCCTTAGCATCACCATTTGAAATGAGGAATCCAAGAGCACTTAGACACCACAGAATTAAGGGGAGAAGCTTATGAAGAAATTTTAGACAAGGAAACATCCAAAAACCATACTACATAGATCACATCTACTCTTTGGTCACCACTATTGGAGATTGGATTGATCATTTTCAAGATCTAGGGAAGCCCGAGCCTTGTCGACCTAGGGAATTAGCTATTTGCAATTATTGTACTGATCTAGAGAGATCTGGCAAGTGTTGTAGCAATTGTAAATTAAAGAATTATACTAAAAGAAATCAAGTGGACGTACGCCAGAGATTGTTGAACCATTATAAAATTTTGTATGAAATTACTTATTCTACACTTTATTACCTTCTTTTTAGTATATCTACTTGTGTTTTATGATTTTAGTCAAAGTAAAATTTTAAATATGCGATGGACAAAAATCCCACCTTCTAGAAACTAACATTAGGATCACACTTAGGACTCTAGGCTATATAAGTCTCTGTTCTGGGGTGATTAGTCATTTTTGACGCAAACATTTTCGTATTTTCACTGAGAGATCAATTTGGATCATGAAATCGCATCCTAGAAATCAAGGATCAATGGAGACGTTGTTAGATGAAGAGAAATCTGCATATGGTGGTGGTGAGGAAGCAACATCTGTTCCAACTCAACCAATCAACTATCTGAACAAGAAAGAGGTGGAGATGGTGAATATAGAAGCTTCTTTCTTAGCTAAGCAGTAGGAGACGTTGGATGTGTTCCTTAGATGCATATAGAAAGCAGCACCAACGTGGTTCCAAAGAGAACGAAATGTGAATTCAATTGGCAACCCATCAGAGGTCGATACCAAAGAACGATCAAGGCAGGAAGCAGCCATAGAGATATGGACTTCCACTTAGTCGAACTAACCAGGACTCGAACCAGTTCTGTTTGACGATGAATATATTGGTACCAAACAGTGTAGCCCCTACCGGTCCAACAAAATCTTCCTTCTAGAAGTCAACATTAATGTTGGAACTAGACGCTTGGTTGCCAAAATGAGACCACCTGAGTATGGATCGAATGGTCCATAGGTGGTTGATCCATTGTGCAGGGGGCATGGTGTAACACCACATAAAAATTAACAATAATTAAATAAAATAAGATAAATTAATTAAATAAGAAAAGCTAAAAATGGAAATTTTGCAAATTTCGGAATTTGACCACAAAGGTTATGCCGTTATATTCTTGGTGATTTTCTGATCAATTTTCATATGTAATATGTCGAAATAGAGCTCAAACGGAAAAGTTATGAACGTTTGAAGTTTTCCGACTCAAAATAATTTAAATAGAATTCAAATTCAAATAATTACATAGTTTTCAAATTTGAATTCAGAAGGTAACAGTAATTAGACTTGGGGGCTAAGTAATCGTTAAAATTAAATTAACGTTAAAGAGTAATAAAGGAATGAAATAAATAAATCAACGGCAATCGAAAACATTCGCTGAAATAAACGAATTGGTTGATCATCTAACTTGGGCCGGTCGACCGCAGGGTACGGGCGGTCTACCTGTGAGCAAGTGACGGCTAGGGTTTATTTACACAGCAAACATTCCAGATTTTATTATTTTAAACCGACTTAAATTCGACGGTTCCGGTGCATTCTAAGTACTATAAATAAGGGTCTAGCCCTCTCACTTTTATTCACACATTATTTTGGGTAATCTAGGGAAGCTTTATCAGACTCTCTCTTCAAAAGTTCAGAAAAGTTCTTCAGGGCTTCAGGTGACGGATTCTAGATGTTTGTTATTTTATTTTCTAATTCTATTCTCCTTCAATCCCTCAATTTTTGAATCTAATATATAAATGCAAATCACTTGTTGTATACATTTAAAAGGGGAGATCTGAAAGAGATAATTGAAAGTGTGACAAATCCAAAAGGATGAAGAGCTAAGAACCTATTGTGAATGCAAATCTTAGTCTTTCTATTTTAGTAATTGAATGGTGTAGTTTGGATTTGATATATGCCTTGGGGAAATTTGGTTTACGAAAACATCACGTTAAAACCCACAAAATTCCTCTAAAGCAAAATATCAATTCTTAGGTTGTAATCTCAATTTTTTATATTAAAATAATGGAATTTGTATATATTTTTCAATTTCAATGTTTTACCTTCTACTCCACTTCCTATCTTTTTCTTTGGATCTAATTAAGGGTTTTTATTAGGAAATTGTGTGTAAGGTATGAATTGTTATTCGTAGTTTGCTCTGCTTATTTCCATAATTTGAATAGAAATTCCCTTTGTCTAATTTCATGTAAAAAAAGATGAATAAAGCGTAAAAGTATGTAAATTATAAGTTTCTATTATTGATTTATTCTGCTTTTTTAATGTAAAATAAGTGGATTTGGATTTTATTTTTATACAAGTCTGTTGATTTGATTTTAGATATCTAATTTATGATATATGTGTTAATATGGAAATGGAATTTGTATAATTTTGAAGATTTGACATTTAAACGTTAGTTTAGGGTATAAACTCTGGACGCTTAAAATTTACTAACTGCGTGTGTACATGAGTGTATGTGTGTGTGTGTTTGTATGTATGTATGTATGTATATACACGTAAATGACGTATAATTACAATGTATTAATTGTGTGGTTAATAGGTTATTAATTATTGTTAATTCCCCTTTAGGAAAGTAATTAATTGTAGAAGCGAAATAAATTTTCTTACAAGGCCTTAATTATGGATGTTGTTAGATGTGTAATAATATAAGTAGAGAGTGGTATAAATTATGACTAAGTTATAGGGTTACAAGGTCAGTCAAAAGCACATGGAAGTCTGCATAGCTAATCTGGCTACCAGCAATATGACTTTGGGGTTGATGTGAGACGTCGCCTATAATAAGTAACTACGGGTGGCGCGAGGTTAGTCCCAAATTCTGTAGGATTAATCTGCCCAACTAATCTGGTTAGCAGTACCTACCGATAGTCAGGTTAATGTGAGATGTCACTGTAGGGTACGAGTCATAATACGAAGGATCTACTCTGGGGATTGAAGGTATTAAGTGGCTGTGTGAGGGCCCACCTCTTTCCTAGGTAAAATATAGTGAATAGTCAGGGTTAAGGTTAAGGGTTAGGCATGGTAGAGGATATATCGGAAAAGGGCCCACTTCGATTTAAAGTATTAAGTGGCTACAGAGGTTTCGTGCAATGTTAGCTAGATAAGTACTAGTGAGGAGTCCACTTTGGAATAATATTAAATGACAGGGGACCTGCCTTAAATAAAGGTATTAAATGGTCAGAGTCTGCCTAATTTCCATTATAAGGTATTAAGTGACTTGGGTACTATCTCTTACATTGATAGGACATTAGTGACGATAGATATTGGTTATTGGACTGAAAGTATAATGGCTATAGAATTGGATTAGGAAAGCCTTAGGACTTAAAGTCGGGAAGACTTAGAATAATGTTGATACATAAAAGGCAAATTTCTATTTAAATTATATTGCCCAAGTAGTATAATAGTATGGCTTGAGATTTTTATTCACCAGACATAGGTTATTCTAACTCCCTCCTCATTATAATACAGGTTATGAAAGGTGATGCTGAAGGCGTAGGTGAGGAGGAAACTCGTGGAGTTATCTATTTATCTATTCATGTTATTTTATGATGACCCATTAAAAGCAATGTTATATTTTGAAATTGTTGTACTATGGATATGCGAAGATTGTTATTGGTTATGTGTTATCGATTTTATGACATTTGGATTTTTAATTAAAATGGGTAGTGTTTCTGTTAGTTTATTTTATCCTTCAATTATGAGTGCTGAATGTGTAGATATATAGCTCGGTATTATTCTTTATACTAACCAACAGCCAGCTTTGGAATTGGTCTAAGTTTCGATGGGCCTTTTCTGGTTCGGAATTTAGATTCGTTTTCAAGGTGGGTTGTTACACACGGCAAGGCCCACTAAGAAACACAAGGAAGCACTCCAATGGTGGAGGAGCAAGTCATTGAGATAATACATCAAGTGTTAGACAAGTATAACATGAGACCATATGTTGACAAGATGAACCAGAGCCCGTTCACCTCAAACATTTAATGTGAAATCTACCCTCTACAATTCAAGATGTCGGTTATGGAACCACAAGCTGGAAAAATAGATCATATGGCACACTTAAGGTGCTACATTCAACATATGTAGGCACTTGGAGTTGTATAGAAAGTAATGCGTCGTTGTTTTCCTCTATTCTTATCAGGAATAGCGATCATGTGGTTTAACCATTTGGAGCATGGGTCCATTAGTGCTTGGGCCGTGTTGAAGGAAATGTTCAAGAATCAGTTTAGCGTTTATGTCATTCAACCTAAATATAAAATATGGTTGGAAGATATCAAGCAAAATGATGGACAAACTCCATGGAGCTCTCTTACATGGTTTAATGCACAAGTGCTATATATTAACTAGATAAGAGAATTGTCCACGTGGCTATTGTTTCAGGAATCGACAGGGAGTAGGATTTTTATAGAGAATTTAAGAAAACCCCAACAGCCACATAAGAGAACTTCTACCATCAAGCCGACAAGTACATGTACATGGAGGATTCCAATATCGAGATTGAACTAATCACTATCAATCAAGTTGGAGATGAAAAGCCTTAGGATAATTGTAAGAGAAAGATGGATGACAGAGCTGGAGAAAAGAAATGCTTCATAGAAGGCCAGAGTAGGTTTCCTTGTTTAGAGCTTACGAAAACTCTGAAAAAAATTATTTTATGACTAGGGAAAATGTGGATTATGACAAACCAACAACTAGAGAGTCAATTATAGTAGAGATGGGAACAGGAAAATATTGCATATTCCATGAGATCGATGGCCATGAGACGAATGAATGCCGACATCTTTGAGATATTATCGAGAAGCACATCCGAGAGAAAAAGTTGTTGGTGTACATCAAATGCTCATCGAACAATGGTAAAGCTCAATCGAGCGACAACCTCAGTAGCTAATGAACCAAGCAGTGATTACTGGCGGCAGCTCGAGTGACATGTTTAGGTGCACAGTCACACCTTGAAGGCTCTAAGGGACGATTCTTAGACTTTGCTTTATTTATTTCCTATTAAAATAAAGTTTAAGAGTGTACCTTGGTGTTCTTACACATGTATGAGATCAAAGACAGGTCTTGCAGGCATGCTCTAAGTAAAAACCCAAGTCACATCTCGATCTGAACCTTTAGATTTGATTTTTGTGCTTTTTTTATGAACCTTCTTAGTTATGAACTTGATTTTCTAGACCGATAGTACACAATCTATGATTTATTTATGAAACAATTGAGCTATATTCTATATGATATGAACTGATAGTATTGTGTTTTGCTTAGTAGTATAACATTCTGGAATTAATGTATGAATTGTTGGGCTCGACTTCGCCCTTTGTAGTCAACTCTAGTGAGAGTGCCATGAACTCCGATGCATAAGCCTTCGATGGAACTGAGTCCTTGTAGTGGGAGAGTATAAACCACACTCGGGACCATGTTATTGGATCCCTTGTGGATGTCAGGGCATGTCCTTCTCCTACTAGGCATCCAGAGATTAATGTTTATGTGAATTGTAAATAATGGAATAGCCATGAGTCCCTTACATTTTATGAGTGAATAGATAAGTTCATCAAATGCCTCTTAGTCTTATAGACCGATGATCAAATGACTAGACTTGTTGGATGCTTTTAGCCTAGAAGCCATGAACCTCCTTCATTGCTAAATGCTTGAAACGATCTACCAGCTTACCCGTGTAAGAGGAAACAAAGTATAAATTCATTCAACTCTACCATAGATAGTGGAGTATAAACTTAATTAACTCTTCCAAAGACAACAGAGCCTAAAATCATTTAACTTTGCCAATGACAACGGACTAAAATCATTCAACTCTATCGAAGATAGTGGAATATAAACTAACCGAACTCTATAGGAGATAATAGAGTATACACTTCCTAGCCCTAGAGATAGGGCTCAACTCCATCAAAGGAAATGGAGTATAATGTTGCTTAACCTCAAAGACAAGGTATAACTTCATCGTAGATAGTTAAGTATTTAGTCGTTCAGCCTTAGAGACTTGGCTAAACTCCACCAAAGATAATGGAGTGTAATTTTGACCAATCCCAGAGAGAGAACTAGACTCCACTAAAGATATTGGAGTGCAATCTTTCCAAAAAGCCCAAAGACAGGATCAGCTTCATTTGAGCATGAAGTATGATGCTCTAGAGACTGAGTACGCTCATGGATTTTGGGGACTGTAATGCAAAAGTATGTATTACCTTTATGAATGAATTCTGATTGATATTTAATAGAAATACTCGAGGGCATATTAGCACCTTGCCATTTGAGTATGTGGGATCCATGTGTGTAACAACTCAGATTTTTGAGTTAATAAAATAAAATAAAATAATGATTTAAATTGGAGAATTTAAATCAATAATCTGGAATTTTGTATTCTTTCGTAAAGAATAAATTGGTTTAGAATGATTTTCAAAGGGTTGAAATCATTTGAAAAAATTATTGAGATTTTATTTAATTATGGTGAATTCTAAAATTATAGAATATTGGAGAAATTAGGATTTTAGAGTTTTATTCAAAGATAATAGAGTTTGGATAAGAATATTTATCTAGTTTGAATTTTTTTAAATAAAAGAAGAATTTGATATTAGTAAGACTTTTTTATAAAAACATTGTTCATTGTTAAAATAATTTAAGAAGTCATTTTATTCATTTGGCTACGGTTTAAATACTTAAGCATTTGATTTTTGAAGCTATTAGTAAGTAATTAGATAAACGTGGTTATCTAATTCTTTTTGGGTTGCAAATTAAAAACTAAAGCCCACAGTAGTATAACTAAATAGAAGGTATTTTACCGTCTTGTTAGGTTATGAAATTTTATCTTAAAGCCCAATACAAAATTAAGTTGAGAAAGAATATTTGCTAAGTAAAGTAATGCACATTCTTTTCATCTCATATTTCAGTCTTACAGTATACAAACAGAAAGAAGACAGAAACCCTTCCTCTTTGAAACCCTTTACTTCAATTTCTTCAACTCTAGTGTAGATTAAATATTTAAAAAGCTAATAATTTCATGTAATGTTCTCAAACCCCTATTTTATTCATTAAGGTTTGGATTTCAGTTTTCTGTAGAGTAAATTGGATTTTTGGTTGTTGTTTTGGTAGAACAGCTATTAGGGCTTGTTGAAAATGAAGTGTTTGGAAAATCTAATTGGGAATTTAATATGAGTTAAACCTAACAAGATTTATCTCTAAGTTTAGTTGCAGATGATTGATGGTTACTAATATCGGATTTTGATGGCTTTGTGGTTAAAATTGCAATGAATATAAACTACCACTTAAAACCAATTGAGATGCTTGCTATTCATGAATGAAATCATCTTTAATTTCTTTGAATTGCTTCTATATGATGTTATTGGTTATTTCATGCAAGTATATGGCAAGGTTTTAAATCTCGCTCATCTCGGCCGAGATCTCGTTTTCAAGCCCGGGCGATTCGAAACAGGCTATTTCGTTTGAATCTCGTCTGACCCAAATCTCGGACGATATTTCAGTATCTTGTCCGGTATCTCGGACGAGATTTAACAGCGAGATATCGGCCGAATTTTTGAATTTTGGAAAAAATCAACTCTTTTTCCGTATTGGGCTGGCTCATCCTTTACCTTAATTTAAGCCTTCTTAATTGTACTTTTTTTAACCCTTATTTCTTAAATAAATCTCATTTAATCTTCGTCTCTTATTTTACGGCGGTGACGAGTGTAAGAAGATGATAAAATCTACATCGATTATGGTAAGTATTTCACTTTATGATTTTCATTTCGGTTTCTGATCCAAATTAATTTACATCTGATTTCTTTTTTCTTTTTTCGACACTTTCTTGAGTTTTTTTCCTAACCCTATTTTTTTGCGGCTATAAATTTTGGGCTTCACTTATTTAACTTTATGTTCCAAATGGATTCCCAATTTGATTTCATTTAGTCTTTGCTGTTATAATTTTTTTTTCTCAAGGCTTATTTTTAAGCAATAAAGGAATTCTCTTTCATCTATTAATTTCATTTGATGATTACATGTTCATTCGTACATCATTTTTTTTCTTTTCTTATAATATTACTAAATGTTTGAAAATTGTTTGTACTATGTATTCTATTTTCTACGTTTGTTTGAAATATCTATGCTATTAGTTGCTTAATGAGATTTTGTTTGCTAATAATTAAATACTATAATCAGACATAGAATATCTTAATTCTACTTGTAGACTTTTGTATTTGAAGTTATAAAATTAAGATTTCCTTTGCAGCACTATAAATCATAAAAGGTAGAAATGAGACATTATATTGTGTAGGAAAGTTAAGTGAATGATCAAACAAAGTAAAGGTGCATATGTTATGGTTTGTTTCTTGCCTACTTTATCTTATATGATATTATATTGAACATTATTCATGAAATCTAGTTATTTGTTTATTTTACATGATACAAGTGATATTTTTCCATACTAACTTACTAATGATAAGCCTGTGATATATTTAAGGTAAGTGCATAGTGTTTTCCTTAAGGTAGTGACTACTGACTAGTATTATAAATTTAGGTGTATGAAAACTAATTTTCGACATGATATATACTCCGAGATAACTCCGAAATGAATTTTAGAAACCGAGATGTAAATCCGAGATGGACGACCAAGATGCACTCATCTCGTTCGAGATCTCACTCGATACGAGATAAGCTATCTAAATTCTTCGAGAAGAGACGTGACCGAAATCCGAGATTTAAAACCTTGGTATATGGTCATTATAAGTCATATATAATTGAATCAAGTTAAATCATCGTAAAGTCTACCTATAATGATTGGGAACGAGACCTGGAGCTTACATCTCCAGGTACTCGCGTCCAATCGATTGAAACTAGGGTTTCAATTGATTGGTCGAGTCATTCCTGGAGCATATAGCTCCAGGTCTTGTATCCAGCCAACTGACCTTAGGTTCAGTCAACTGGTCGAGCTTCCTAGAGCACTATATGCTCCAGGTAACTGCTCCATTCTGCCACCTAGTTCTAGATTTTCTTGCCTATTGTTATTTTGATTGTTTGCAATACTCAGACTATTTTAATGCTTCCAATAACTTTGAGTTTCTGGAATTTGGTTCTTCTCCTTGATTTCATATCTCTTATGTTGTTTTGATACTGGGTTTTCAATATCAATTTCTAAGATTCAATAATCATGTGTCAATGTTGCTTATTTCATATATATATATATATATATATATTTAGAAAACCTATGTTTGAAATATAATCGGTTTAGAATTATAAATTCAGTTTTGTCAAATTTCACTCTAAAATAAGTGTAAACTCTTTTATGGATTTTTGTATAACCATATACCATTTTGATAATTTTTCGGGTGACTTGCTTTCTGATTTTCTGAGCTTTTGATCTCTGATTTGGTGATTCTTTGATCCAATGATTTTAAAGTTATATATATATAAATTTATTTAATATATATGGTTCGAATAAAAATAATTTACAATAGAAAGTTTATTATAATTTACCAATCCCAAACTTGTTTCGAAGTTAATCTAATTCCTTTTATAAATGATTTTAATAAGCATTATATATTAAATATAATTAGCAGAAATAGTTTATAATTTAAAAGTATGGTTTTGAGATATAAACCTATGTTGTTCTAAGCAAATGTTTGTGTAAAATATGGTTTTGGAATATGATTATTTATATTTTCCTAAGTAAATATATACTCATTTATGTGGCTTTTGGAATATAGTGTAGAACTATATATCTTCTAAAGGAGATTTAGGAACAACTATATATATAAATACATTTTTGTTACCTATTCGAATTTATATTTTTATGTAGTCAAGCAATAAATAAATAAATATATATATATAGCTAAATAACACATGAGTTTAAGGATTTTAAAGGGAGAAGTTTGAAAGTAAATATACAGAGAAAGTACTTTAGAAATCATTTTCTATACGATAAAGAGTATATTATTTACTTTCAAAACTATAAAATCATATTGGCTTTTATTGTGCTTAGCCTTTGGCTATTTATATGTTGTTTTAGCATTTCTTGTGTGACTTTTGAGATTATTTCTTTCTTGAAATTTTTTCCTTCACTTGAATGAGGAATCTAATTAAACAATTTAGCAATACATGTGGTATGAAACATATGTATTACTTTATCGGTTAATTATTGGACTTGTTCAATTGAATGTATTAGTCAAGTGGGATTTACAATGTTTTAGTAAATATTTAAGTATCGCAAAGTAGTTATGGGACATTGGGTGAGACTTATTTAATTACTAATTGAAAGTGCATTACACTTATCCAGTGGAGTTTACAATCTATTAGTAAACAGTGAATTCTGCCGGGTGGTATGGGACGCCTTGGCGAAATCCAATTGGTTACTAATTGAGAGTAGGTGACACTTTTGAGGATTGTGTAGCCTTTATGCTCATCTATGGGAAGGTGATCCTTCGGGGTCGTCAGGCGCAGCCTTCGTGCTTGTCTTTGGAAAGGAAATCCTTTGTGGTCGTTGAGCATAGCTTTCAAGCTCATCTTTGGGGAGGCAATCTTTCATGGTCGTCAGACATAGCCTTTGCACTCGTCTTTGGGATATGGTCGATCGTTAGGCATAACCTTATGCTTGCCTTTTTGGGTGGCGCCATTTTGTTATTGATTTCGAACTTTGAGTTTTGATTCACCAATTTGGGATTTCACCATAATTCTATCTAGCCTATGACGGGCTAATATTCGAGTTTTAGGATTTGGTGATATTTGATTTGAAAGTGCTATTTGCTACATTTATGGTTATTTTCAGATATTTGGCATTTCCTGATGAGATGTTACTGGTGATAATTTGGGCATTTCCTTATGGCTAATCTTCAAGATTTGAGACTTGATTTGGGATTTCACCATAATTCTATTTTGCCTATAAATGGCTATATTTGTGTTTCGTAATTTGGTGAAATATGAGATGTGATGCCATATACTTTCTTATGGTTATTTCTGGATTTTTGGATCACTTGCTACTTACGGTATTTGAACTGTTTAGTTTCCTATACTATTTGGATATCTATATCTTTGATGTTATGCATGCTTATTGTTATGATCTCACCTTTTGGATATTTAAAGATGGTCTATGTCATGCCCTACCTTTTTAGACGGTTTAAATCGACAATAAACCACACATGTCTAACTCGAACCATTCAAAAGGGTAGATTATCAATGGGGTAAATAAGAAAATAAGAGAAAAGAAGGAAAACAAAACATAGAACCTGTGGCAGAATGGCAAAATATAATAATCAAATAAACAATTCATGAAGCTGTTTTACAATATACATTTGATTACACAATTTTTACAACAAAATCAGAGTACAAACAACAACATACCAATAATGATGTAGCGGAATAATACTAATAATATAATATACCAACTCTGTCTTCGTCCTCCAGAAATAATGTCTTCAACACTGAAATGCTCAGGCTGACCCGAGCGAAATGAAAAGACAAAACACTCGAGTCAAAACTAAAAGTTCTTATGTAAGTTAAATCAACAACAAGTAAATATGAGTGTAAAAGCTTCAGAGATGTTTACGGGGTTTTACATCTCCTATCCAGTATATAACATGCGTACAATAACCTAAGAGATGTTACGGGATTTTCCATCTCTTAAGGATCCGTTAAACTATCTATATGTAGTAAAATACGCTATAAATGTAGTGTCTATCAGTAATGTAAAGTATTAAAATAGCGTTAAGGCTTTACATTGATCCCCTTAACACATTTTTAAGCATTGTCCTACAGTTTGCCTTAGTAGCATCACCAGTAACGTTGGTAGCCAGGGAGGCGCCGTGATAAGACAACACTAAAACAAAGTCGTAATAGTCGCAAATAAGGATAAATAGTATGACAAGGCACATGAGGCGATGCCTAAGGTAGGATACTACCGTTTTGCGTTTCCTGACCGGTGGTAACCCCTAACGGCCCACCACGTCCAACACCCCCATAAAAATCAAATCAAGGTGCATCGATCAAGCAAACATCAATATAGTAATACGAAGAGGTGTGTCCGCTAGTGGTAGCTTGCCTCATTTATCAGGTATGGCTCCTATTTTAGTCATTTCAAATTGACACAAGTTTCGGGGTCATCCATCATCGTTCTCTTTCTTCAAATCCAGCAAATGCCTCCAACTCAACCTCTACATTCTGGATATCATCTACCGCGTACACAGTTGTTAATGTGGTTCTAATATTGACAGAGAGTATGCCAATAAGAGGCCCCGGTCTCTTTAACAACCAAACGTCATTTTTCACACCGGTTGGTTCTTTTACATTTCAAAACCAATTCATATTTGATATCAAAATATCATATTCACTTCAAAATATCCTTCATTTCAAAATCATCATATTTACTCAAAATATGTCATTTCCACTTGAAAATATCATTTCAAATTCCAACTTAGGCTATAACTTCATTTAACCACATTCGTATTTAAATCAACAATTTAAATATAAACATTCCAACTTTGCCAGTTTGAAATTCTAGAAAATAGTCTGAATAGTTATAAATAGTTTAAGGATTTAAAACAGTTTAATATAAAATGGTTTGAGAATTGAAAATGGTTTATATAGTAAAATAGTTTGGAAAATCAAAATAATTTTAATATTAAAAAGATAGATTTTAAACAGTTTATATTGAAATAATTTATTTTGAAAATATCTAATCAAACTGTTTCTTTCCATTTCAACAAATCTGGACCCATGTCCAGATTTCAATCAACAAAGCTCGATTTTTCAATCTTTCAATTCAATTGACTCAATTTCAATTTAATTTCAAATCAACTTGATTTCAATTTGAATTTGAAATAACTTAAAATTTTGAAACATTCGTTTTTAACTTCAAATTCTATTCAATAATTCAATTCAATGATTCAAATTCCAATACCAATTCTTATTTTAAACCATTTCAATTTATATCAATTTCAAGTCCATTTTCAATCTACCGATTTAAAACAATTTAATCAAATTAAACTTCATTGTTTAATTTAAGGTTCGACTTTAAACTAATTCAATTTCCAAAATGTTAGTCATATATCGATTATACTTCACATTTCAAATTTAATTCTTTAAAACAGTTCCCTTTAACCAATTTCAGTTTTTAACACTTCAAAGTTTGAATTAGAATAATTCAGTTTATATAAATCCACAATTTATTTCCTTTAAATAATAACATTAACCAAAATCCAAATTCAATATTTTAAAGTCATTTAATTTAACCAATCCGGTGTCCGTATATAATTTTCTATCCTATAGCCAAGTGATCAGTTATTTCAGTTTAATTATAGGGTCGGGTATATATCATTTCAATCCAAAGCAAGGTGTCATAGGTAGATATCATTTCAACCTATTTCTTAATTTATTTTTCAATGGTCCATATGATAATATAAATGATTTCAATAAATAAATAGATAATAATAGGGATATATCCCAAATAAATAAACAACCATACATCCAACATCAGTCACTAACATACGATAACAAACAACATCCAAATCAACCAATATATCACAACAGTTGATTGGTTATCAATATTAGATATTTAACTAGCAGTTAAATATAATATTAATTTAAATGTCAAATTAATCTAATATAAAATTCAATTACAATTAAAATGTCAATTTAAACTACCAAACAGCAACCAATGAAATTCTTATCACATCATAAATTTAATTCAACTAACATAAGAAGGTTTAGTGTTGCGTGAGTGGATTAAATCAATCAACATTATTAAATTATATTCAAATAATTTTTTTCTATTTACAAACCATAAATTTTAATTTCTCACAATATTAAATTTCAAAATCTTATTAAATTTAATATTTCGAACTATCAAAAATACGGGTCGTTACAGTCTGACATGTTTATTATTCTTATAACACTCGAGTCAAACTGAGACTTGACAGGTACTGTCATCCGGCCTTTTAACCCGGTTATATCGAAGCTAACTGGACAAGTTATATTCGATGATAGATAAGGAAAGCAGTTGGGAGAGGCAATCATTGAGGCCAAAGATCAAATATAGACAATGATTGAAGTAGCGATCAAGCGAAGCCAGGAGATAGACTCTGCAGAACATTCTAAGTATGGAATAGTGCTTCCCTCATATAGGGGATCAGATGGATCACTATGGCTATGAATAACTTGGATCAGCAGTTCAACTCAACGGGATCGAACGATATCCCTTAAAACCTGAAAGCAACTATGCGAACAACTTTGCAAATATAAATCTAGCACAGAGGGGGACCCACCTAACCAATCGAAGCTCGCTACGTGGCGAGGAAGACCAATTGGCCCCGATTGCTAGGCGTTGGGAATTGCACTTCGAGATTTTTTGAGTGATCTCGTTTGCATTTGGAGATTCTGCCGGTGAATTTTCATGAAGATATTTGATCGTCTACGCCTATAAATACAAGGTTCATAGCTCGTTTGAGGGATCATTTAGGTTGTTGTTTTCTTAGTACTCCATTGTAATTACGGATTTCGATCCGATCCCTCTTGTACTCAGAAATTCAAGTCACTAATAAAGTTATCCCTTCAAAAGCGGACATAGGCAGTCAACGTCGAACCACTATAAATCTGTTTGTTATTGTTTTTACTTATTTTCTGCTTGTCTCCTCGGTTTTAATTTTGTGTTTTTCATTTATTTCTCTACATATAATCTAATGGGTGTTTTGTGCCAACTTTTGGTACAAACATTCTGGTGCTTTCACTGAGAGTGAATTCTCAACCTGATTGGATCTCATCATCTACTGGTGGATTCCCATATCCGCGAGATAGATCCAAATTTCTATCGACAAGTTCCGTTACTACTCAGATTTTGAGAAGATCTAGAAGGAAGCTATTAGCCAGGGTCAGAGGAAATTCTACTACTTCCCTTGTTGTTGAAGGAAATGACGATGCTAGTGTTCAACAAGTTGACCAAAATGTACAACCGACGGCTGCCGATGCCCATAATCTAGTTGAATATATCACCAGAGCTGATTTTGAAGTCCTAACGAAGGAATTGATGGATAGCCGTCAGCGGCTCATTCAGCAAATCCAGGCTAACATCAACATGATGAACTAGTTGAAACATTAAAATGGAAAGACTAGAAGAGAGCCTACTCCATATTCAGGATCGGAAAATTCCTGCTCATCCGACGACTATCACCGAAGCAGATGTCGCAAAATGGATCCATACGCACCTGGAACATCATGATGAGATCAGGTGATCAGCCATGGCCGATCAGGACTGATCGATGTTGAAACCCCTAAGGGGATTCACAATGAACCCTTTATTCAAGGGGGATCGGTATGCAGGTGGAGCGCTTACTCTGGAGGTGCTGCAATCAATCAAAGTTCCTGGAGCTCAGGCAAATGTAGTTGAACCGCAGCTGAGAGACGACAGTAGAACTGCTACTCAGAAAATGGATCAAGAGCAAGAGGAGCCAAGGAAATGTGACTACTACTTGGCACTAACTTTCCAAACACTGGACTTAACAGCTATGGTGAGGCAGCTGGTGAAAGAAATTCAGGGCTTGACCAAAGATGATTGGGGACTCTTCAGAAGTCATACTCCATTCACCGACAACATTCTACATGCTGAATATCCATGAAGGTTCCATATGTCTATGATGCCTATCTATGCAGGAAAAACTATATCCAAGAAGCATCTCTTGAAGTACGAATGGCATATGGACTCCGTCCGAGCCATCGATGCAGTCAAGTGCAGGTGTTTCCCCATTTTTCAAGAAGATGTTGCAACCATGTGGTTCACCAAGCTGCCACCGTGGTCAATCTCTTCATTTGATGAGTTAGCAAAGAAGTTCTTGGAGTAGTTACGCATGCACATGACTCGCCCTAAGGATGTAATTTCACTCTCCAGCTTGGTCCAGGCACCGGGGGAGTCATTGAAAGATAATCTAGAATGGTTTAATGCAACTGTTACAGAAGTTAGTAATTTGAAAGATGATGCTATACTCATGGCACTGGCTAGGGGAGGTGACCCTGATTCTGAGTTTGGCGATTGGTTAGCTGGAAATCCTCCTTCTACATTAGACCGTTTCTTTTTAAAAGCGGCTCAGTTTCCACAAAAGGAGGAAGCAAAGTGAATTAGGAAGAGAGATGTTGTAGGCCCAAGCGTCGAGGGAGTACAAAATAATGTAACAGTAAAGTGGTCCGGTGATAGTTTCAGAAAAGTTCAGATCAATGTTCAAAACAAACCGAATGAGCAGAAGAAAGGCGGTGATAGAAGCCGCAATTGAAAATGAGATTCCAAAAGAGGGAAGCCGAGGATCCCATCGTTTGATAAATACATGCCATTGAATACGTCGTTATAGAATGTTTATCTATCGACCTGTAACACCATGCAGTACAGTAAACCACCTTCGGAAGAACCAACGGAAAAGAAGAGACCATTTGTGTAACATCCCCTATCTAGAGGCCTGAAGCTAAGCGCTACAGATGATGCAGTCATCCATAGTATTAACTTCCAGTGACCAAATACGATAATGTTAATGGTATCCATGATATCATAAGCACTTGAATATGAAATAAAAACATTGCAGATTAAAACACTTATCAGATTACATTTCAAAACAACATTTCATATTCAAGTTACATAATCCCAAACGTTTCCCAGGTTCAGATCAAATATAATTATTACATAATTACGCCAAGAGCGACACATGAAAATGCCCCTTTGGATGACCAGAGTACTAGATAATCATAATTGACTTAATACGACACAGCGGAAATAAAACAAAGCAACTCCTAAATATAGCTAGCTTCAGCCTCCTGCTCGTCTCTAGAAGCTTTATTCGTCCACCTACTAAAACCTAAAAATCCTCAGCCCTCAGCCTACTCAAATCAATTTTGAGCACCAGAAAGTTTAAGGGGAAAAAACATAAACTTCGAGTTAGACATAAAACCTGGTATGAATAATACTATACATCTCGGTTATTTGATATTAAGTTAGACCACGCCGCTTAGCAGAACGGGTTTCCCCTCACTAATATCCTTTTAAAACATATCTTTTGCAAATCTTAATCATGCAACCAAAACTGGTTAAAACAATAAAGCAATATCACATATGCATATAATTAGCTAACAAATGGACTATTTGTTCGAACATTATAGTTTTGTTTGGCTAATTACTAATCTTTGGCTGACTCGGACCTACCAGACAAAATAAACAAATAATCTAACTTCGATTAGATACTCCTCTTCTGAACGGTCTGTTCCTAACTTAGTTCTCCCAGGGTCAACTGATCATAATGGTTTTGCGGGCTCACCAATAAACTATCTCTCCTCTACAGATTCCTTTCTCTGTGTAACATTATTTTAGTCTTACCTATGACAAAGCACTACACACTAGAATTTTGAGCTAGGGTTACTAGCTAAAGTATAGGGCGCGACCCCATACCAGTCACATTTGGTATTCTAATATCTGAGTCATTTTACTCAGAGTCATCTATCAATAAAATTTTCCTTGAAAACATTTTCTCTCAAATTGATTTAAACCTCTAAATCATACTTCAAATAAGGAAAATATACTCTATATGCTTTACTCAAACCACAGTGCCATGTTATATATACTTTACACAAAACTTTGTTGATGAAAACATTTAAACCTTTGAAAGTACCCCTTTCGAAACCATTGAAAGAGCCCCCTTTCAAAACCAAGTAACTACTTTACTTTATAACCTTAGGCCGAAAGGCCAAAACATACCTTTTGAAACCATTCTTAATAAAGCTTTCGAAAATATTGAAAAATCTTTCTTTCGAAAGCTTTAAAACCTTAGACGTCCTCTTATCAAAAAACTATAAACATTGCCTTTCGAAAACATTGGAGCCTTCCATTAAAACCTTTCGAAAGCATTTGGGTTCAAGTAAAACATGTGGAATAACCCTTCGAAACCATTTAAATCCATTCCTTTCGAAACCTTCAGGTTTAACTTTCAATAGAATAAAAGGGTCATAACACAACTAAGTCGAAAACACACTTTTGAAATCTATTTCCTAAGTAAAGAAGTGATGGTGTCGAAACCAACCCTTCGAAAGCATCGGAGAAGTGACTAAGTTTTTTTTTTAAAAGTAACCCTTTCGAAACCATTTGCTTCGAAAGGTGGAAAGCAGCGGCAAGGGGTTTCGACCCCTTCAAAAGCATTTACTTAAAACAAAAGGTGCAACCTCTTTTGAAACCATTCCTTAAAATAATTTAACCAAGTCGAAAGCTATCTAAGTCGAAAGCATCCTTTTCGAAAGTAAAGCAAGCGCATTTCCTTTTAAAAGCGAAGTAAGGCTTCGACCCCTTGGGAACCTTTTGTTTCAACTTCATACCTTTTGCCTCAGTCCAATTCGCTACATACCAAGTCTTTGATACCATGCATATTAGTTTCGATGGTGATGGAGGTGGAAGTACTTGGTCGAAAGTTGGGTGCCGAAAGTGGCGAAAAATGTAAAAAGCATGTATAAACTGATTTTTAACTTTTTAAAGCAATTATTTTCAACTAACCCGCCTTGTTTGTTAAAACATGATTGGTTGCTAATTTCTTTTCTAAAAGTACTGAAGATATTTCAGAAATAACAAATTAAATTATTTATAAAACGCCCCTTCTCCTTTTATAAATATATAAAACATTTAAGTCTCATACCTTAAATAATTTTATATACTTATTAAAACACTTAGGGAAAATCTATAAAAAAATCCCATAAATCATTTTTAATATGTTTTCTAACATATATTAATTTCTGACCCAAAATCATCATAAAATAGCCGTAATTAATTTAAACCCAAAACAACTATTTTCTTTATTAGAAAATTCATAATAAATCCATATTAATTTAGAAAATTATGAAATTTGATGCCCATTTCCAAAATATTATTTTTGACCTTATCTTAAAATTGCAAGGCTTTTGGAAGTCATTTAATAGGGTTTTCACATTAAAACATATCATAAAATTCATATGAATTAGCATAAATCATCAATAAGCATATATATCCAATTTAACAATAAAAAACATGGCAAAACCTTGCTAAATAGTTCGGATTTAATCTAAAATCGAAAATAATCAAAAACATGAGATTTAGTCATTATTCACCTTAGCTTTGTGATTAAGGAGTTGAGATTTGATCTTGATTTAAGTTGATTAAGCTTCCTTCCTTTAGATTCTTGTTTATCTTCTTCTTGCTCTTCCTTAATGGTGGTCGGCCTCTCTAGCTTAATATTTTTATAGTGAATGTATGAAATGAATGTGACCTAAGTGTTTAGGGTATAAGAGTATACTTATTCCTATTTTTCCCTCACTTATTACCCTTTTCTGTTATACTTTAATTCATTTTAGTTCATTTGTTATATGGCACGGCCGCCTTTCTATTAACACAAATCTCAATACCCTAATCATCACATTATTTTATTTTATTTAACTAATTAAATATCCTAAATAATATTAATCAAAATTAGGGTCGTTATAGACTCCCCTCCTTAAAGAATTTCGTCCTCGAAATTACAGTAAGGTACACAACAAATCAATCAAAAAGGTAAAACATACCATCCAACAAATCATGATAAGCGTCTCTAATCCTGCTCTCAATTTCCCAAGTACAGTTTCTATCATCGTCGCTCCACTGGGCCTTAACTAATCTGGCTGTCTTGTTCCTTATCCTCTTCTCATCTTTCATAACTATACGAACTGGCTTTCTAACTATAATCAAATTTGGATCTACTACTAAGTCCTCTAATATAGTCGGTGCTATAGTAGTCTCCGGGTCTCAATACACTTTCTTAGATGAGAAATATGAAAAACATCGTAGACTCCTACCAAACTATTAGGTAACTCTACTCTATATGTGAGTTTCCCGATCCTTTCTATAATAGGAAATGGTCCAACAAATCTCGGTGCCAATTTCCCTGATTTCCCCAATCACATCTTTCATCGTTGATAACTTGACGAAAACATGATCTCATACTGAGAACTCTAAGTCCTTCCATCTCCTATCAGCATAACTCTTCTACCTAGAATGAGCTTCCTCCATCCTAGCCCGAATTAACTCAATATTCTCTACAGCTTCCCTAACTAAATCCGGACCAAGAACCAATCTATCCTCGGTCTCTATCCAGCAAACTGGGGATTTGGATGACCTTTCATACAAAGCTTCAAACGGTGTCATCCCTATGCTAGCCTAATAACTGTTATTATATGAAAACTCGACTAATTGTAGATGGTCTTCCCATGATTCTCCGAAATCTAACACACAAGCTCATAACAAATCTTCCAAGACTTTGTTAACTCTTTCTGTTTGCCCATCAGTCTGTGGACGGTAAGCAGTACTCATCTTGAGCTTGGTTCTTAAAATTTCTTATGGACTCTTCCAGAACTCGCTAGTGAATAAGGAATCTCTATCATTTACAATACTACTAGGAATTCCATGCAGTTTAACTACATTCTTCATAAATAACTTAGCCAAAACAGGTGCCGACCTAGTTGACTTAACTAGAATGAAATGTGCACTCTTGGTTAATCTGTCCACTATGACCCATATACTTTCATTTCCTCTTTTAGATCTTGGCAACCCATGTATAAAATCCATAGAAATAGAATCTCAGTTCCATACTGGAATATCTAATGGCTGAAGTAACTCACTAGGCTTCTGATGTTTGGCCTTTACCTGTTGGCAGTTCAGACACTGCTTTATCCATAAGCCTACATCCCTCTTCATTCCTTCCTAGAAGAAACTCCTCTTCATGTCCTAATACATCTTAGTTCCTCCTGGATGAATAGTGAACTTCAAACGATGGCATTCCTCCAAAACTTCCTTCCTAATGTCTCCTACATTCAAAACACACAATCTTCCTTTCTTTCTCTACCACCCATTATGGTCAACACTAAAATCCTTCAGGTCATCGTTCTTAGTTCCATCCTTTAACTTTCTGATCCATTCAACTAATACTGGATCCTCCATCTGTTTAGAAGCAATCTTTTCAATAATCGTCGATCGAACTTCTAAACATGATAACACTATAGTTTCTCCACTAGATCTAGCTTTAGATATTCACCGTACTCTACATTTCGTCAACGCTTCCAAATCTTTCCACTCAACTACCATTGCCAACACTGCATTCTGATGTTTTCTGCTAAGTGCATATGTAACCTTATTGCCCTTTCCCAGTGTGTACTTAATACCAAAGTCATAGCGGCTAAAAACTCTAACTATCTCTGCTGTCTCATATTCAGCTCCTTCTGAGAGATATTTCAATGACTTATGATCCGTATATAACTCAAATATTTCTCCCAAAAGGTAATGTCTCCACACCTTCAAAGTAGAAGTCACCGTAGCCAATTCCAAATCATGCATCAGGTATCTCACCTCATGCGGTCTAAGCTGTCGAGAAGCATAGAAAATCACTTTACCTCTTTGCATTAACACAGCTCCTAACCCAGTTCCATAAGCGTCTGTATATACTACTAAGTCTTGATTCCCTTCCGGAATAGCTAACACAGGTGCATTAGTCAATAAGTGTTTCAAGCTTTGGAACGTTTCCTCACACTTATTAGTCCAAACAAACTTCACATTTTTTCGCATTAGCTTGGTCATCGGTGCTGCTTTCTGTGAGAAATCCTTTATGAATCTTCAATAATACCCAGCTAATCCAAGAAAACTCTTTATCTCGGTCACTGTCTCGGGTCTCTTCCAGTTATTCACCGCTTTAATCTTAGTCGGATCTACAGACAACCCTTTCTCTGAGACTACATGACCAAGAAACTTCACTTCCTTCTTCCAGAAATAACACTTCGAAAACTTCGCCTTTAGCTGATGCTTCCTCAACGTTTCCAACACCACTCTAAGATGAACTTCATGCTCCCTTTCATCCTTAAAGTATATCAAAATATCATCTACAAATACCAACACAAACATATCCAAGTGCTCTCGGAAAACTCGGTTCATCAAATCTATAAAGAATGCCGGTGCATTAGTTAGTCCGGACGACATCACTAACAATTCGTACAATCCATATAGTTCTAAACACCATCAAAGGAATACTATCTTGTACTACTATAACTTGATGGAAACCTGTTGCTAAATCCAACTGGGAAAATACATTGGCTCCACTCAACTGATCGAACAAATCGTCAATTCTAGGCAATGGATATCGATTCTTTATCGTCTTCTCATTCAACTTACAATAATCAATACATAACCTTAAGGATCCGTCCGACTTCTTAGCGAACACAGCGGCTGCTCCCCAAGGTGAACTACTTGGCCTAATAAAATTCTTGCCTTCCAAATCCACCAACTGCACCTTCAACTCCCTCATCTCGGTAGGTGTCATCTTGCTTGGCGGTCTACTCACCAGTTTTGCTCCATGTACTAAATCTATTCGAAACTCAATGGCTCGTTTCGGTGGTAGTCCTACTATGGGTTCAAAAACATCCGCGAATTCTCTAACCATAGAAACTCGATTTAGCTCGTCTTCTACCACCACAAAACCCAACAAATCATTCACCTCATAGCTAGGGTTTTCTACAGAATATACAATCCGATCACTACATTCAGGGTGTCTAACCGATATTTTCCTACCATGGAAAAATATCCTAGCATCATACTTACTTAACCAATCCATACCCAAAATAATTACGAACCCCATGAAATCAAACACATGCAAATTGCAAACAAGGTATGACCTAACAAATCAAACTCTAGGTGGTCACACCTCATCCCAAGTGTTGCATACCCTCTTATCGGATTTGCAACCCTTAAGGAAGTAACTAAATATGAGGGTTCTAGGTTAAGCTTATCTACCAAACAACGAGATACAAAAGAATGCTATGCACCGGTATCAAACAGAACGCTAACTGACATACGATGAATCAAAAGCGTACCTCCCAACACAACTTTTCCTTTTTCCTCTATTGTTGGCCTTGAGGTAACTGTCTCCAATGCATATACTATGCTCTTCCCATCCTTAGCAGGCTCCTTGCATTGGTTCTTGTAATGTCCAATTTGATCGTTGTTGAAGCACCTGATATTCTTCATCCCGATCACCTTCGTTCCCTCTCCAAAACGACATTCATTAACAAAATGCCCTTTCTTATCACACTTAAAGCAGACAATCTTCGACTTCCCCTTCTTTGTAGCTCCACCCTTCTGAGCTCCTTTCTTATAGAAGAACTTCCTTTTTGGACTCTGCCCCACCTGGGCTTCCTTTGCCTTATTTCTCTCCAGAAAAGCAAGCATCTCCTCATTAACTCCAACTGTAACGTTGTTCCACCAGTACAGCGCTACCCCTTGTAACTGTCTAGAAGCAAGCCTTCTATTTTGCTCGTCATTGAGCCCTAGATCAGCGAAAATCCTATCGCAATGAAGCGGCCAATTCTCTACTTCGATTACTTCTTCAGCTCCGATGAATGGCTTTCCTCCCAACCGAGCGTAATCCCTATTCAGAATAACATAGTTATTCACCACCGGAGCCTCTTGGTTTCCTCCTCTAACTACTCCAGCAACAACTCCAGCTTGCATCATGTTGACAAAGAATATATACATTGCTCCCATGTCAACTTGCGGGACTCCAGCATCTACATTTCCAGCTTGTGCCTGAACTTGGTTCCTTCTCGTATTTGGTCTGGCATTTCCATTTGTAGTGGTGCTACCTCCTCCAAGGTTAACTCTTCCACTTCTAGCGTCCATATATGTATTCAAGCCCTGTAAGATACAGAAGTATAGCCTAAGAGAGATGGGAGAATAGAGATATAGCGTATACTTATATATGGAAAATAAAATTACGTTACTATAGAGTAATACCATACCTCGATCTTATCTCTAATTCCTTAGGATTATGTTTTCAAAAATAATTTTAGTTTAAATTTTTTCATAAACCTATGCTCTGATACCAAGTTGTAACATCCACTATCTGGAGGCTCGAAGCTAAGTGCTACAGATGCTATAATCATCCATAGTATTAACTTCCAGTGACCAAATACGGTAATGTTAATGGTATCCATAATATCATAAGCGCTTGAATATGAAATAAAAACATTGCAGATTAAAACAATTATCTGATTACATTTCAAAACAACATTTCATATCCAAGTTACATAATCTCAAACGTTTTCAAAGTTCAGATCAAATATAATTATTACATAATTACGCCAAAAGCGACATATGAGGATGCTCCCTTGGATGACCAGAGTACTAGATAGCCATAACTGACTTAATACAACACAACAGAAATAAAACAAAACAACTCCTAAATATAGCTAGCTTCAGCCTCCTGCTCGTTTCCGGAAGCTTTATTCGTCCAGCTACTAAAACATGAAAATCCTCAACCCTCGGCCTACTCAAATCAATTTTAAGCACCTGAGAGTTTAAGGGGAAAACATAAACTTCAAGTCAGACATAAAGCTTGTGTGAATAATACTATACATCTCAGTTATTTGATATTAAGTGAGACCATGCCGCTTAGCAGAACGGGTTTCCCTTTAGTGTTGAAACCAACCCTTCGAAAGCATTGGAGAAGTAGCTAAGTTTTAAAAACAAAGTAACCCTTTTGAAACCATTTGCTTCGAAAGGTGGAAAGCGGCAACAAGGGGTTTCGGCCCCTCCAAAAGCATTTACTTAAAATAAAAGGCGCAGCCTCTTTCGGAACCATTCCTTAAAATCATTTAACCAAGTCGAAAGCTATCTAAGTCGAAAGCATCCTTTTCGAAAACAAAGCAGGTGAATTTTCTTTTAAAAGCGAAGTAAGGCTTCGACCCCTTCGTAACATTTTGTTTCGACTTCATACCTTTCGCCTCAGTCCAATTTTCTATGTACCAAGTCTTTGATACCAGGCTCATTGGTTTCGATGGTGATGGAGGCGGAAGTACTTGGTTGAAAGCTAGATGACGAAAGTGGTGAAACATGTAAAAAGCATGTATAATTTGATTTTTTACTTTTTAAAGCAATTCTTTTCAACTAAACTGCCTTGTTTGTTAAAACATGATTGGTTGCTAATTTCTTTTCTAAATGTATTGCTGATATTTCAGAAGTAACAAATTAAATTATTTACAAAATTAAATTACATTTTAAATTAAATTATCCTTTTATAAATATATAAAACAATTAAGTCTCATATCTTAAATAATTTTATATACTTATTAAAAACACTTAGGAAAAAGCAATAAAAATTCTCATAAATCATTTTTAATATGTTTTCTAACATATATTAATTTTTGATCAAAAATCATCATAAAATATCTGTAATTAATTTATACCCAAAATAACTATTTTCTTCACTAGAAAATTCATAATACATTCACATTAATTTAGAAAATTATGAAATTTCAAACCTATATCCAAAATATTATTTCTGACCTTATCTCAAAACTGCAAGGCTTTTGGATGTCATTTAATAGGGTTTTCACATTAAAACATATCATAAAATTCATATGAATTAGCATAAATCATCAACAAGCATATATATTCAATTTAATAATAAAAACATGGAAAAACCTTGTAAAATAGTTTGGATTTAATCTAAAACCAAAAACAATAAAAAAAAACATGAGATGTAGTCATTATTCACCTTAGCTTTGTGATTAAGGAGTTGAGATTTGATCTTGATTTAAGTTGATTAAGCTTCCTTCCTTTAGATTCTTGTTTATCTTCTTCTTGCTCTTCCTTAATGGTGGCTGACCTCTTTAGCTTAATATTTTGATAGTGAACATATGAAATGAACGTAGCCTAAGGGTTTAGGGTATAGGAATATACTTATTCCTATTTTTCCCTCACCTATTACCCTTTTCTATTGTACTTTAATTCATTTTAGTTTATTTGTTATATGGCACGACTACCTTTCTATTAACGCAAATCTCAATCCCCTGATCATCGCATTATTTTGCTTAATTTAACTAATTAAATATCCTAAATAATGTTAATCAAAATTAGGGTTGTTACAGTTAGGAAAGTTCTGTCGATTTCATGGGAGTTATGGACATACCATAGATGAGTGTCGCCACCTCTGTGATGTTATTAAGAAGTTGATTCAAGGAAGAAAGTTGCAGCAGTTTGTTACATCCTCGCAGAACGGCGGGCAAGAAACATCCGACCCTAATCGAGGACAAGCTCCGTCCAGTGCTAATGAACCCTGATGGACGGCGGGGTGATTACTTATTAATACCATTGTTGGGGGATCA
Organism: Allium fistulosum; assembly: GCA_030737815.1. Lineage (NCBI taxonomy): Eukaryota > Viridiplantae > Streptophyta > Magnoliopsida > Asparagales > Amaryllidaceae > Allium > Allium fistulosum. Next base: position 603,664,417 of record CM060903.1, read on the forward strand.
CGTCCAGCGAACAAAAGCTGGAATGAAATTGAGAATTACACAAACGTTATCAGACATGTTGACATAATGTTGCTCAAACACGAAGGATGGTGCTCCAGCAAAGTAGCAGTAAATTATGACATGTGATATCATATTCCAGAGTAGGGTTGCAGACAAGATGGAGGCTCCAACGATCGACCCAATGGTAATCTCAGTCATGATCGTCCCCATCTTGGTGACAAAAAGATTCTCATTGATTGTGGAAGTTCTGTGAATATCATTTTCAAGAAGGCATATGTCTAGATGTTACTAGAAGCCAAAGATTTGAAACAATGCAAATCCCATATTCATTGCTTTAAAGGTATGGCAACAGAAATGGCAGGCTATGTCAAGCTACTAGTGAAGTTAGGAGATGGCAGTCGAAGGAGAGTACGGGTGCCGCCGTTTTGTTGTAATGGATGTGAACTCTCTATACAATGCTTTTTTGGATAAGCCGGCCCTTGCTGAATTCAGGGCAACTATCGCCCCTTGGTGCTCAATGTTACGTGACTAGACGTGCATGTTATGTGGCTAAGTTGAGAGACACTTAGCAAAGGGAGAAAGAAAAGGATGTGGAGAGACCTCTCTGCATCAAAACTAATGAAACTTAGCAATCAACATTCGGGCCTTGGATCAGGCACCACGGTTAGTTCTATAAAGATATAGATCCAAGAGATAAAGAGGAGGAGCCCAAAGAAACCAAGGTTGCATCCGTCGAGCTGTTGACTGACATCATGGTCAGCCATGATGACCCACCATGGGTTCTCAAGATCGGATCACAGCTCAATGCAACGATGATGAAGGAGTTAGCTAGCTTTCTCTGAGCGAACCATGATGTGTTCTCTTGGACTTATTCTGACATGTGTGGGATTTCGCCGACCATTATGAGCCATGCATTTAATGTTGACCTGACGCATGTCCCGGTGAAACAAAAGTGACGCGGCATGGATCCTGAGAGATCTACTACGCTTAAAGAGAAGGGGGTAAACTCAAAAACAATGGGTTTACTCACGATGCCCTCTACCCAAAATGGGTATCTAATCCGGTTCTTGTGAGAAAAGCTAACGGAATGTGGAGGACATGCATCGATTACTCGAACCTGAACAAGGAATGCCCAAAAGACAACTTTCCACTTTCAAGGATCGACCAGTTGGTAGACTCAACCTCTAGGCATGAATTACTTTCATTTATGGATATGTACTCCAGTTACAATCATATTTTAATACACGTCCTAGACTAGGAACACACCAACTTCATTACCAACCTAGGACTATATTGCAACATTGTGATGCCTTTTGGACTAAAGAACACTGGAGCTACTTACTAGAGACTGGTCAACTGGATGTTCAAAGACCAAATTGGGCAATCGATGGAAGTATATGTGGATGATATGCTTGTGAAGTAATGGTTATTAAACGACCACATTGATGACTTGGAGGTGATGTTTAGTGTTGTGACGACCCGCATTTTGAAAGGTTTAAGTCGACAATAAACCATAAGTGTTCTTCAAAATATGGAATGAAATATAATCCTTTGAAATGCTCTTTTGGCATTGCATCAGGAAAATTCTTGGGTTTCATCATCAACTCTCGTGGAATTGAAGCCAGTCCGAATATGATTCAGGTGATAAGGAATATCCAGTTGCCAAAGACAATCAAGCAGGTGCAAAGTCTAAATGGGAAGGTCGCCGCCCTGAACCGGTTCATCTCAAAAGTCACCGACAAATACATTCGTTTCGTCGAAATAATCAAGAGAGGGAAGAGAAACTTTGAATGGACGCGGGATTGTATAGGCGCATTTCAAGCTCTGGTACATCACTTAGAGAGACATCCCATCATGTCCAAGCCATTGGATCATGAAGACTTGTATATTTACTTGGTAATGTCTGTACATGCCATAAGTGTCGCACTGCTGCGTGAAGATAATCGAATCCAGAGGCCAATATACTATGTTAGCAAGCGGTTGACTAATGTTAGAAGAAACTATTCGAAGCTAGAAAAGCTCACGTACTGCCTTTTGATTTCATCAAGAAAGCTCCACCCTTATTTTCAGGCTCATCCCATCAATGTTTTCATTGACCAGCCATTACGATAGGTCCTACAGTGACATGAGACATCTGGAAGGTTGCTTAAATGGAACATCAAATTAAGCCAGTTTGATATCACTTATCTCCGTTGAAGAGCCATCAAGGGGCAACCGCTGGCGGACTTAATAGCTGAATTTGCTGCACAAGACGACTCACCGGAGAGCAGTGAAGAACTTACCATCCAATGGAAGATGTACATGGATGGGGTATCCAACGATCGACGTTCTGACGTCAAAGTCATACTAGCAAGTCCTGAGGAAGGCTCGACCTGTTATGCCTTGAAACTTGACTTCCCTACTACGAATAACGAAGCTGAATATGAAGCCTTGATCGCTGGGCATAAACTGGCTAGAGAGCTAGGGGTAAAAGCTTTGCAATTTTTTTGTGATTCCTAGTTAATAGTAAACTAAGTTAGGAGAGAATACCAAACCAAAGGAGTGTGGCTTGCTCCTTACCTCAACTAGGTCCTACAGCTGCTAACCGATTTCTAGCATTACATTATTTCACACATCCCTAGAGAACATAATGAGAAAGCCGACTCACTGGCCAAGCCAGCTAGTTTTGGGGGTGTACGGCAAATGGGTTTAGTTCCATTTGAAGTACTCAATGCTCGGAGCACTGACCAGATAGAGAGTGATTGGTTCTTACAAAACGAAGGCCGAGAAGGATCATGGATGACTTTAGTGAAATATTATTGGCAAAGGGGAATCCTTCTCGAACGAAGGAATGAAGAACGACAGATCCTTCATAAAGCATCACGATACATCCTGCAAGAAGGAGTCATGTACATGAAGAGTTTCTCCATCCCCCTACTTCGGTGTATCGCCAAATGATGAAATCAAGTGAGTATTAAGTGAAGTTATGAAGGAGAATATGGCGATCACACTGGGGGCAAACCCTGGTGAAGAAGATACTCCGCTATGGTTATTTCTGGCCAACAATCAATCGAGACGCGGTTGATTATGATAGATGATGCGAAAAGTGCTAGATGTTTGCAAAAATTCTGAGATCTCCGCTGATGAAAATCACTTAGATGGTCAATCCATGGCCGTTTGCTACTTAGGGTATTGACATCATCGAACCTTTGCTGATTTCCAAAGGTGATGCATAGTATGCCATCATAACAGTTGATTACTTCACTAAATGGGCTGAAGCTGAACCTTTGGCCATGATCACTATGAAGAAAGTAATCAATTTTGTTGTTTGAAACATCATCTGTCATGTTGGTCTCTTCTGAACAATCATAACTGACAACGAGACCTAATTCGATAACTCTAAATTCAAAGACTTTTGTCATCAACATCATATTGAGAAAAGATTTGCGGTAGTTGCTCACCCTCAAGCTAATGGATAAGTCGAAGCTATCAACAAAATCATAAAGTTCATTCTGAAGAAGCGCTTGGAAAATTCTACAGGCAAGTTGGTTGACGAACTACCATCAGCATTTTGGGCATACAGAATTACCCATAAGTCCGCAACTAGCCATACTCTATTCACTCTTGCTAACGGCTCCAAAGCCATGGTTCCTATTGAACTTGAAGTCCATTTTCATCGAGTGACTTATTATGACCCCAGAACTAACAGTGATCTCCTTTTGGAATCTCTGGATATGGTCAACGAGAAGCGTGAAGAAACTGATTTTAGGGCAGCTGCACAACGAGTCAGCCCAATACAATAATGTTAAAATCTAAACTAGAAGAACCTTTGAAATTGGCGATCTTGTCCTGAAATGGATCTTTCCTAGCCTCGTAAACATGGGTTCGAAATGGGAAGGACCGCATGTCATCAATCAGATGCTTGGAATTGAAACTTTCAAGCTAGCGATTGTCGATGGTATCACACTTCCTAGAGCATGGAATAACGAGCATTTACGATGCTATTTCACTTAGTTTTGTTTCATTCAGTTGTATTTCATTTAGAATTTTCGTTTGCAATTGAATTCAAAGCCATGTAATAAGACAGATTCTGTCGCTTCTTTTTCAGTTTGCAATAAAATATGAAGTTCCTTCCATATCTGTAAATTGTTTATGCATAATATGATAGTTGTGATATACGACCAACTTACATCCACATATGCATAATATAAACCAACAAGTACTCGAAGTTTGGTGCCAACTAAGTACTCGGGTCCATACTTGGATTAAACAAAATGAATGTGACTCGACCATTCATCCATTAACTCTCGCCTGCAATCTGACAGGCTGAGTATAAAGTAGAGAGTGGATGTGACTCGACCACCCATTAACTAACTCTGTCACTTGATTCGATGGGATGAATGTAAAGTAAAAGCGGTTGAGATACGGCCGAACACTTTTCGACTTATGCCTCAAACTTAGGGCCAATGGAATTAATCAATAGAAATGTGATTCGATCATTTTCAAAAACAATCTCAGTCCCCAGAGTGTGGGCTGGATTATGAATATCAAATGGGTGTGATTAACCACCTATCGACTAATTCCGATCCCCAAAGTGCTAATAGGAGTATAAAAAATGATTGGGTGTGATTCGACCATTCATTCTCCAACTCTGGCATGAATCCGATAAGAGGAGTATAAACTCATCATGGGTGAGACCCGACCATCCATGAACTAACTCTGCCAACCTAATACTGGGGGCAGGAGTATGTCACTTAACCGTGGAATACAGACAGTGTAACATTGTGGCTCGCACCTAGTGTTTGATACGACTTAAGGAAGCTACCGAAAGGAGGCCTTGAGATGGATTTTTTGGATCGACACTCGAAGCAATGGGCAACCGAAAGACACTGCAACTTGTGCGATAAGGGATGAATTTCAAGTACATTGAATAGGAAATGCGATAGCTCAAACACTTAGGAATTTTTTTTACAGAAGATGAACAGAAATGAAAGATCTTTATTCGCATACTCGGAAACTAAGTACAAGTTTATTTCTAAAACTAAAAACCAAAAAAGAAGGTTGTACCTACACAATTATGGCCAACAAAAGGAAACTGGCTACCTAGCTACTCACTACCCTAGCCTGTTCGACAGCTGGTTTTCCCATTTTTGGGCTTCTTCGGGGTGGATTCTCCAGAGCTACTACCTTGTCTTCTCCTCTTCAACCATTTTTGCCTTTGCTTCCCTTAGGAGAGATGCTTTCAGAGATAGAGGCAGTTTCACTTTGGGATACAGAAGGATCGGCCTCCTCAGGAGTGACGCTGCCCAGTAGTATAACTTGAAGCAGTAATATCCACTTTGACACTCTCCTTCTTGGCTTACAACCCAGCTCCACCTTTTCAATGTGCTCCTTCATTCTAAGTTGACCAGTGTGTTCGGAGGCATAGGTCACTACGACATCCTCCGTTTCATCCTAACACTGTTGTTCATCAGCCTTTTCTTCATGTAGAGCTCCTATAACTTCAGCATTCGGGCCTAGAGTCTTAGTAGATTGATTGGTAGGAGCCAGCTATACAGTGATGGCCGTAGTAGGACTTGCGGTTTGCACTTGTTGTCCTAGTGAAACATCATTATCGGGAGCATGGATAGATGCAAACGGACCTGCAATTTCATAAAGACATATGGGTATTCCCATGACTATCGGGCGTGAGATGTAAACCTTCTCGAATGTTGGAAAAGTAAGAGATACACCTTCACCAGATTGGCCATCGATCATAGCAGGAATGCCGCCTTCCAAAACCGAAGACAACCTAAAAGATGTGTGTATCCCTGGATGATGTGGATCGTAGCCTGCATCCTTCTTTGGGGCGTGAGAAATTGAAGCACCAGCTGTTTGAGTAGTATGGGGTCTTGGGAACTAAATCCTAAGGCTTCATCGCCATCTTTCCCTTTTCTGGTAATCACTAAACCGTTGAGTAAACTAAGCCGAGCATCCCTATGCTCATTGGGCTCTTCATAATGCAAGGTTTCATGCATGAGTTGCTCTTCATCCACTTCAACACCACCAAGGGGCATCTTTTTCAAATATACAATATGGTCCTAGGCTTCGACGAGCGACTCGGGATACCCCTCTCCATGGAAATGGAGCTTGCGATTCATTGTGATGCATGCATTATAATGTATTAACAGTGGATCAAACATGTCCTTTATCCCTGTAGGACCTACCTCCCTAGCCTCTTCCTTGAGGGCATCTATCTGCACAAGTTGTTTGTCAGCTTCTATTTTAGCTTTAAAAACTTCGATAATCTCCTCTTAGTAATGTTGGGACTCCAGTTGAGCCTCAAGTTTCTCCTGCTTTTCCTTCTCGAGCACTTCCTAAAGCTGCTTAATAGGAAGGGCCATAGCATCATTTTCCTTTTTCAGCACCTCCTTTTCCTTTTGTAAAACGTATTTTTTGAGGGATAAATTACCGCTATAACAAACGGCAGTGTCCAGTTCATCTTGGTGCACTTTCATTAAATGCTCGATGGCTTCAGAAGACTCGTTGACTTTTTCTCAGCATCGGCCAGCTTCGTAGCCAACTGATTGACCTCCTTGTCCAAATACATGGTAATGTCTTTGTCATGAATCGTCTCAAGAGTTAAGTGATCGATCTCATGTTTCCTCTCTATCGACACCTTAGAAATTCTCTCAACAACATAGAGAGTTGTATTGTGTTGGACATATACATCATCATCATAGGAGAGCGCTGTGTCTTTAGCCTTTGGAGGAATTGGTTGCAAAGCGGGAACAAATTTGAACTCGTCAAAGCACAACTTAGGAAATGTGGCCTTGAGCTCGGCCAACTTCTCGGTAATAGTAGCATCAAGAGTAGTCGAGATTGAAAGGTCCTATCTATCATGCTTGCGGGATGAAGTGTTGGGATCCTCTACGTTGGACTGGCGTTCCAAAGATCGATGTGCATCAGAAGAATTCGAGTGTTGCTCAAGCGCAATGGCTGAAGTAGGAGCGTGAGGTAGCGATTTACTACTACTATGTGTAGTGGGGTGTTGACCGACACCCTTGTGGTGAGAAGACTGAGATTTTAATTTATGCTTGGAGAACGAGTCCTTAGATTGGTAGCTTCAGTCTTAGCTTTCTCTTCCTTCATACTTTTCTCTATCTCGATTGGGGGCTAGACCTTGGATGGGCCCAAAATAAGACGACTGAGAGTGCATTGATCTCTTTAAGCGATCATAGTAATAGAGGCATCCCATCGAGCTTACAAACAAATTAAAGCGTATAAGAATCACTGGAGTTGGAAGTGGATAAGTGCCATGCAGTGCAGCACACGTGATCGTGAGTATCCTAGTGTCCCCTCAACAGACCAGTTGCTGGTGCTTTGCTGGTTGGAGTAATCTCTTCATGTCAATAGGGGACTGTCAATGCCTAATCGAATAGGAGAGTCGGGTCCTCCGAGGCTTAATTTGGCAAAATCAAAATGTTCGACATCGTCCAAGAGCGGGATGTCAAACAACATATTAAATAGATTTTCTAGAGGCAAAGAGCTAGACTGATCTATAACAGCAGAGGTTGATTTGGATTTCTTAGAGACCTGCCCTCTACGAAGCTTATAAACGAACCTTTTTTCCTTTTCTCTTCTCCGAGACAGGGAGCTGTGGGCCTAGGGAGGATCTAACTGCAGGCTCGTGGCTTAGGCTCATAGAGCTATGACCAGGCTCATTAGCATCGTCCCTCACCTCGCCTTCCTCAACGACATCCTGAGCCTCTTCGACTAAGGGCACAATAGGATCAGCTTCGTCACCTCTTTGCCCAACAGTGCCTCCTCTCTCTACAACTTCCTCCTCCGTGTTTCTAGGCAGTCCTATGCTACGACCTTATTTTAATAAGCCGAAGACAAAAAGGCGCTAATCATTGAGAAGAGATACGATGTCTCTATTTACCACTGATATGTTTTTGAGCGCTAAAATACCTCCGAGTATATGTCGTTGATGGAACGTGGATAGCTACTTGCAATGCTCAATAAAAAGCTGCTTAGTTCAGGATACGACTCAAATAAATTCACTTAATGTTAAGTTTAAGGCGACACTTATGTCCTACCAACCACTGTCCTGCAAAACTCGGTGGGCAGCGCACGTAGAACTATTCATTCTTAAAAGCGCTCAGTTTGTTCCATGCGCCAATTACGACCTGGTAGTTTGTGACTGGCTCGAGGAAAGTGTATGAAGGCTTCCTCATGTTGTTTGAGGTAGTAATGAATCTAATGTCTTCTGGAGTTGGCTCATGATATAAGAACTCGAGGAATATCATGTACGTGTAGTGTAGAAATGCGTAGCTATTCGGATGTAGCTAAGCCGGTGCTAATCTTAAATAATGCAACGTTTCCCAAATGAATGGATTGAAGGGTGGAACTCAACAAGCCCAGCACATAAACTTATTGCAAGCATTATACCCCTCCAGGGGCAAGTGAGCCATATCGTTATGGGATGGGACTCGCACATCCTTGTACGAAATTCCATGTAATACATAGCCTATAGAGAAAAGCCTCATCAACCTTTGAAGCCACTTAATCCTCCAGATCATTCAAAAATTTGGCACCTTCTAAAGTGTTGGGAGCTAGATCGATTGCTTCTTCAGGATTCGAAGGAACTTCGAGCACTTGATGGGAGCTTTCGGCTGTTTAGTTTGACGGCCTGGAGAGTTTCAAGCTGATATTGTTACTGAGCTTGATTAAGCATTGGGATTGTCATGGAAGAAGTTTGTTCAGTACCCATAGCAGCTAAACGCTCCAAGCATCTGGAACCCATAGCTATCAAACTCAATAAATGGTAATCATTAGAAAAGTAAACCTGTTCCCCCCATGCTAAGTGTAAACTAGTGCATTGTGGTGTAATGTTGTGCAGTGCAGGGATAAAAAGTTCAGAATTCAAATGACGGTTATGACGAAACTCTGGAATTCAACCGTAGTGACCATCATCGCTGACTACCTTAGTCGGCTTTCGCGTTGATGGTTATGGATTTTATCTAAGCTCTAGGAACAGTCATCATCATATTGGAGTATGAAATTTGCATCCAAGTTCACTCGAGACTATACTTTATACTTTTTCAAGTTCAAGTCATGGTTAAAAGTGTGCAACTTCAGTTTTCGATGATTCAAGTCATATAAGTTCAAATGCAAAGTCCAAACATTCACATTTTAGGTTATATGCATTGATATTCAATTCAAAGTTTTAAGATCACGATCGAGTCACATCCCGGAGTTTAAGTGTTTAAGTTCAAGTCTAATATTGGATATGCAACCGTTCATGTCCGAGTTTATACAAATGTGCATGCTCCTATGGAAGGGCTCGGGTTCATCCATGCATACAAGTTTAGGTGATCAAGTCCCAAAGTTCAAGTGCACTCGAATAAGGTTGGAAAATGGCTAAGTCCCCCAGTGCAGATTTGCCTTATGCATCTTCGAACACCAAAACGCCTAAACTGATCCATGCATTCATCTCCTCAGCACCTAAAGCCGATCACCTCCTATCACTGATCCATCAGTGTCAAGAAATCATCTCCTCCCATCACAGATCATCTCACACCACTCCATTACATCTTCATCTGATATTATAACCGAACCCTCTATAACCGATCACTCCATTCCATCTACACAGATTCCCTTGCCACACTATCAACGATCCCATGTTTTAACTTCGTCCCCAATATATCGTCATCTTCACCACACTATCGAACCCTAGTTTCAAGTCCATCAACGTGGTTCGTCACATTATCTCATCACGTTAAAATACTAAATTACATACTACAAGGTCAAAAACCCACCTACGTATGTAGGAATGAACAAGAGCAAGGGTCAAAGGAGGAGATAGGTGCGGTTTGGGTTCGAGCTTGGGCCTAAAATTGAGCTGGAAAGTCCGAGAGGAAATTTGAATTGGGGTGATAGCAAAGGTTTCTAGCAAGATGAAGGAGGGTTCACCTTGGAGATTGAATGGGTCGACAAAAGAATGGATGAGAAAGTTGAATTTGCAAGCTTTTTAATGGAGACTGTTGAGAAAGAAGAGGGATTGGTTCGATTCCTAAATAAATAAAGTGAAATGAAGAAGGAAAGCTAAATATTTTGCTTATATACGAATGAGGCCCACTTGCTTGGGCTCGAAATTCACTTAAGATTGCATAGACTAAGGGATCGGTACTGATCCCATGCTTAAGGGATTAGTATCGAACGACCCTTACTGATGTTAATATACATGCATACATGCATACACACATACATACATACATATATATATAATAAGCAAACTCTACGTAGGTAGAGGGATCGAGTACCATCCCCAGCATAGGGAAGTTGTACAGATCCCCTACCAAATAAAAAAAGGGAAACAATATAAAGTAGAAAATGAATGAATGAGAATGATAAGAATTGCAATGCCATTTCACTTGAACACCATGAACTTTAGCAACGACCTGTGAGTGTATAAGCGCGTTCGGGAGCCAACGAAAAACACATACATGAATGTGCATGTATGCATATCCAGCACTCAATTTCTTGAATTGATAGTGATTTTATTATTACCTGAATCTCACAGAAAAGATATCACTACAGATAACCAAAGCCTTCTAACTCGATCGATTAGCTCAATGGAACCAAGCATAGACAAAGACATAAGATTGCATCTTGAATTTATACTGACTAATATTGACCAAACGTCACAACGAACAGAGCGATGCAACTCTTTGAAAATATAACTTTATGGAAGGATAACAACTATTTGGGAAACTGAATGGAATCCTTCCCAGCGACTCTAACTTACTTCAATTCAACGCACGTCATGTTCGAAACAAGACATACTTTAGGAGGCAAGTGTTTCCCAGCCTTTTGACCCGGCTACATCCAGGCTGACTGGATAAGTTAGACTCGATGATAGATAAGGCAAGCAGCCTGGAGAGGTGATCACAAAGGCCAGAGATCAAGTATAGACAATGATATGAAGTAGCAATCAAACGAAGCCAAAAGATAGACTTTAAAGAACATTCTAAGGATGGAATAATGCTTCCCCTAGGCAGGGGATATGATCGGATCACTATGGCTATGAATAACTAGGATCAGTAGTTCAAATCAACGGGAATCAAAAGATGTCTCTTAAAACTTCAAAGCAACTATGCAAACAAATTTGGGAACATGAAGCTAGCACAGGGGGGACCAAATGCAACGTTTCCAGGAAGACGATCGGCCCCGATCACTAGGCGTTTTGAATTGAGCTTTGAGATTTTTTGACTGGCCTCGTCTGCACCTGGAGATTTCCGGCAAATTTTCATGAAGATATTCTGTCGTCTACGCCTATAAATACAGGGTTCATAGCTCGTCTGAGGGATCTTTTAGGCTATTGTTTTCTTTTACTCCATTGTAATTACGGATTTCGATCTGATCCCTCTTGTACTTAGAAATTCAAGTCACTAACAAAGTTATTTGTTCAAAGTAGACGTAGGCATTCAACGTCGAACCAATATAAATTTGTTTGTTATTGTTTTTTACTTGTTTTCTACTTGTCTCGTCGGTTTTAATTTTGTTTTCTTCATTTATTTCTCAACATATAATATGTTGGGTGTTTGCGTTAACTTTTGGTGCAAACAGGTACAGGGGCTCGGTGACCTTGGATGAGGGCTAGCTAGAGTAGATATATGCAGTGTTACCTATATGATAGAGTTTCACTATGAGATGCTAGTTGTATATGTATACTTGTTGTATGTTTTGACATGGTGTTGGCTTAAGTTGTTAAGTATACTTTTGACATGTCATAATTTATGCATGTATATATTTATATATGTAAGTCTAGTATTTCCTTTTGTAGATTTACACTTTAAAGAGATAATTGATGTATTATATTCCCATTGCGATTTGTGATTATTTGTTGTATATTATGTGAGATAACATTCTAATTATATTAAGACACTATATTAGTGTTTTAGGTTTGGATTGTATATGTCGAATCTCTTCTTGTAAGGAAAAGGAAAAAATATATAGTCACATAATTCGTTGTATCGATACTCGCCCAAAGCAATATTACGGATGGTCGCTCATAACCGGTCTTATTCTCCATATTACTTGTAATATTCTTGGGTAATATAGCATAAAGGTGGGGCATTACAACTTGGTATCAGAGCAGAGGTTTAGAACAATATAGAACATAAGAAATACGAACCTTGGCCTAGACAGACTTAGAGTCACGTCCCTTAGTTGAGCCTGGTAGATGTTAAGATTTATTTTATATCTAGATATAAGTATAAATGATTATTGGGATAATAATTGGGAGTATTTGTAAAAAAAAATTGAATTACTTTTCAAATTACTGTTATAAAAAATGGCTTTAAAAGTTTAGAGTTGTATGGAGGTGTCTTAATATATTAATGATCAAAGTTGTGTAGTAGAAATTGGTAGACCGTCTCCGCTGAGCATAGTAATTAGTTGTTTATGTATATTTTGATTTGAGGATGGACATTTGGTTGTTGGAATTATAAGAAAATATTAAAATTAATATTGAGTAGAGATGTTCACTTAAAATATAGAAGCCTACTCGATATTAATTATAAGACTTTATGGTATCTTTGGAAGTGTAGCTACCACAAAGGATGTAGAAAACTTAACTTTGTATAAAATAAAATAATAACTGCTAAGTACAATTAATTAATCCTGAGATAAATGTGGAGTCGGATAATTGCATGATGTATGTATGCATAGATGGTTGCATTATTGAATTGCTATTAGTAGATTTTCAATAGTATGAAAATTTGGAGATTAAAAGAAATTTTTGAAAATTTGTCTTGTGTTAAATTGTCCATTGAATGCTTTAAGAATTATTGTCGATGTGCCTGATCAATGTTATCGATAATGATTTTCTAAACGCTTTGACGAGATAGTCGAACATAATATTTTGAGTTATAATATTTAAAGTGTTATAAATAATTGTGAATGTATTGTAAATAGATTTTTTTAAAACGAAATAAAGTTTCAAGGGAGTTAAATATTATTTTAAATAGGATAAATATTTTGGAAAATATATTTATATGCACATATAAGGAATTTGGAAATGAAAAGATATTTTAGGGAAAAGTATGTATAAATGTATATACAAATGTGACACTTTTTATAAATAGTGTCTTGAAGACAAATAATTTTAAAAAAAATATTATGAACTTTATGGTTATTTGGAAAGAAGATACTAATTGGAGCTTTAATAATATTATCAAGTAACTGATGGACTTGAATAATATTATTTGAGAAATAGAATATTTCGTGAAAAGATATTTTGGGAAATAAATTAAGAGAGAAAATTATCTCTATGTATATATACGTGTTTAAAAATTTTGGTGGTTAGAAAGTTATAATGAAAATAGTAAAATGCATTATATGTATTAATTTTAGATGACGTGTGCAGCCACCGAGCCTTAGCAATAGTAGAGGTCAGTGGCGAGGCCATGTTGATTTCACGATCAACATAGCAACAATTTGACAAAGCGATTTGCTATAAATAAATGGAAAAGCGACGTCATCTTATTACTAGATATTTGTAATTGTGTATGTTCATTTATTATATATATATGTATGCTAAGATGAATTTTACAGGATGCTTTTGATTTGTTGTGGATGTTAATTTTTTATATTTGAGCTCTAGCCTATAAGAAGTTAAAATGAAAGGTGTAACGTATCATGTAAATATATTTTGAAATTTCAAAGTAAGGAATTAATTGGAAAAGAAAATATAATTTTTATTCTGATGATTTAAAATCTAAAAGATAAATCTTTTAAAAGCAGGAATTGGTATAAATAAATACCATAAGAAGCTAGCATATTGTTTGAAGTATATAAAGTTAGAAAATTATTTTTAGAGAATAGATTTATCCAGAATCAAAATATTAAAATTTTAAATGCAAATTTGGAGCTTTGTTGAAAATAAAGATGAAGATAAATCAACTCATGAGAAAACAATACTAAGGGTTAGAAATTCATTTCACCTTAAATTGGTTATATTAAGAAGAATGAACTTGGTTTTAATGAGGGATTGAATTTTGAAAACTCTAATTTTAGTGAATAAGAAGTATTTCAAACTCAAATAGCCTTACAAAATAATAATAGAGTTATAGAAATTCATTTGTAAAGCCATGAAAAGATAATTGTTGTAAATGAGTTTGAATTTTAGTATAAGGATATACTTATACTAAATTAAAATACCATTAAAGAAGTCTTCAAGTTGAGGTTTGATAAAATAGATATTTTTTAAAGAAAAGAGGATTCTTTTAGTTTGATTATATATATTGTAACTTTTTATTAGAAATTAGTTTTCTAGTTTATGTATTTCAAAAAAAAAAGAATTTGAATTGGAATGAATTAAAAGTTGAGTATTGATTGAATATTTGAAAATTTCTTTTATGGAAAATTAATTCTTGAAGAAATAAATTTCTTTCCAATTAGATAAAAATAAGTAGTGATTTGAATTGGAGATTTAATTGAGAAATTTGATTTCTGAAGCATTGAAATATTAAAATTTAGAATTTAAATTGAATAGAAAATGTTTAATAGGTTTATATCTTTTTTTGCTAAATAAAAGAGAATTTGGGGATTTATAGACTTCTTTTAGAAAATAAGTTGTTCATGTTTTAAATTCAATTAAGAAATTTAAAAACCTTTTATGAACAAGAGTTCTAGATTTACGGGGTATTGGAAAAATTAATGTATTAAATTGTGATGTATTGGTATATTTGATAAAGGAAGTCTCTAAATTATTTCATGTCCTTACTCTAAGAAGTTAACTAAATGGAATATTTCTTAAATGCCTTGAATAGTTTGTATTTTAAACTATAAAAAGGTATTATCTTATTTCAAATGATGTGATATATTTGTGTAAAATTATATTAGAATTATAAAACAAAGTGAAATGATATGCAACTTTGTAAATTGATATGTTAAGTCAAATTTTTGTTTTTTTATTAATAGGGTTTAGTAAAAAAATGATTTATTCTAGTGGTGTTTGGTTAAAATTTTAAGAATGAAGAAGGAATCAAAAGATGAATTTTTGAAAATATATATGTCTCTATTTATAGATTTTTCTTTAAATTAGAATTACGAGGATAGAATTTCTTTAAGGGAGGAAGTTTGTGACAAACCAGATTTTTGAGTTAATAAAATAAAATAAATAATGATTTAAATTGAAGAATTTAAATCTTTAATCTGGAATTTTGTATTCTTTCATAAAGAATAAATTGTTTTAAAATGATTTTCAAAGGGTTGAAATCATTTTAAAACATTATTGACATTTTATTTAATTATGGTGAACTCTAGAATTATAGAATATTGGAGAAATTAGGATTTTAGAGTTTTATTTAAAGATAATTGGTAGTAGATTTTGGATAAGAATATTTATCTAGTTTGAATCTTTTTTAAATAAAAGAAGAATTTGATATTAGTAAGACTTCTTTATAGAAACATTGTTCATTGTTAAAATAATTTTAGAAGTCATTTTATTCATTTGGCTATAGTTTAAATACTTAAGCTTTTAATTTTTGAAGCTATTAGTAAGTAATTAAATAAAAGTGGTTATTTAATTCTTTTTGGGTTGTAAATTAAAAACTAAAGCCCATAATAGTATAACTAATTAGAAGGTATTTTACTATCTTGTTGGGTTATGAAATTTTATCCTAAAGCCCAATACAAAATTAAGTTGAGAAAGAATATTTACTAAGTAAAATATTGCACATTATTTTTATCTCATATTTCAGTCTTACAGTAAACAAACCGAAAGAAGTCAGAACCCTTCCTCTTTAAAACCCTTTAATTTAATTTCTTCATTCTAGTGAAAATTAAATATTTAAGAAGCTAATAATTTCATGTAATGTTCTCAAACCCTTATTCAATTCATTAAGATTTGGATTTCAGTTTTTTGTAGAGTACAATTGGATTTTTGGTTGTTGTTTTTGTAGAACTACTATTAGGGCTTGCTAAAAATGAAGTGTTTGGCAAATCTAATTGGGAATTCAAGGTGAGTTAAACATCACAAGATCTATCTCTAAGTTTAATTTCAGATGCTTGATGGTTGCTAATATCATATTTTGATGGCTTTATGGTTAAAATTCCAATGAATATAAACTACCACTTAAAACCAATTGAGATACTTGCTATTGATGAATGAAATCATCTTTAATCGCTTCTATATGATACTATTGGTTATTGCATGCAAGTATATGGTCATTATAAGTCATATATTATTGTTGGAATGGAGCTAAATCATCGGAAAGTCAACTTGTAGTGATTGGGAATGAGACCTGGAGCTTGCAGCTCCAGGTACTCGCGTCCAGTCGACTGAAACTAGGGTTTCAGTCGACTGGTCGAGTCATTCCTGGAGCATATAGCTCCACATCTTACGTCCAGCCGACTAACCCTTGGTTCAGTCGACTAGTTGAGCTTCCTAGAGAACTGTACGCTCCAGGTAGCTGCTCCATTCTGCGACCTAGTTTTAGATTTTCTTGCCTATTGTTGTTTTGATTGGTTGCAATACTCGGATCATTTTAATGCTTTTAATAACTTCGAGTTTCTGGAATTTGGTTCTTCTCCTTGATTTTATATCTCTTATGTTGTTTTGATACGGGTTCTTAGGGTTTTCAATATCAATTTTTGAGATTCAATAATCATGTTTCAATGTTACCTATTTCAAATATATATATATATATATAGTTTTGAAACAAGCTATGTTCGAAATATAATTGGTTTAGAGTTATAAATTTAGTTTTGTCTCAAAAGTAAGTGCAAATTCTTTTATGGATTTTTGTATAACCATATATCGCTTTGATAATTTTCCACATGACTTACATTTTTATTTTTTGAGCTTTGATTCTCCAATTTGGTGATTCTTTGATCCAATGATTTTGAAGTTATATATTTATTTATTTATTTAATATATATATATAGTTTGAATAAAAATAATTTACAATATAAAGTTTATTATAATTTACCAATCTCAAACTTGTTTCAAAATTAATTTAATTCCTTTTATAAATGATTTTAATAAGTAATTATATATTAAATACAATTAGTAGAAATAGTTTGTAATTAAAAGTATGGTTTTGAGATATAAACCTATGTTGTTTCTAAGAGAATGTTTGAATATCAGTATGGCTTTGGAATATGAGTATTTATATTTTCATAAGTAAATATGTACTAATTTATATGGCTTTTGGAATATAATTGTAGAAAAATATATCTTTTTAAGGAGATTTTGGAACAACTATATATATAAATCCATTTTTGTTATCTATTTGAATTTATAGTAAATATATATCTAAATAACACATGAGTTTTGGGACTTTTAAAGGGATAAATTTGAAGGTAAATATATAAAGAAACTATTTTAGAAATCATTTTCTATATGATAAAAAGTATATTATTTACTTTCAAAACTATAAATTCATATTGGCTTTTATTGTGCTTGGCCTTTGGTTATTTATACGTTGTTTTAGCATTTCTTCTATGACTTATGAGAATATTGCTTTCTTGCAATTTATTCTTTTACTTGAATGAGGATTCTAATTAAACAATTTAGCGATACATGTGGTATGGAACTTACGTATTACTTCATCGGTTAATTATTGGACTTGTTCAATTGAATATTTTAGTCAAGTGGGATTTACAATCTTTTAATAAATACTTAAGTATCGCATAGTCGTTATGCGACATTGGGTGATACTTATTTAATTACTAATTGAAAGTACATTACACTTATCTAGTGGAATTTACAATCTATTAGTAAACATTGAATTTCACCGGGTAGGATGTGACGCCTTAGCGAAATCCAATTGGTACTAATTGAGAGTAGGTGATACTTTTGGGAATGGCGTAACAGTCATGCTCGTCTTTGAGAAGGCGGTCCATTGGGGTCATCAGGCATAGCCTTCATGCTCGTCTTTGGAAAGGCGATCCTTCATGGTCGTCAGGTGTAGCTTTCAAGCTCGTCTTTGGGGAGGCGATCTTTCATGCTCATCAGACTTAGCCTTTGTGCTCGTCTTTGAGAATACAATCGATCGTTGGGTGTAGCCTTGTGCTTGCCTTCTTGGGTGGCGCCATTTTGTTATTGATTTCAAACTTTGAGTTTTGATTCACTAATTTGGGATTTCACCATATTTCAATCTATCCTATGATGGGTCGACATTCAAGTTTTGGGATTTGGTGATATTTGATTTGAAAGTTGTATTAGCTATATTTATGGTTATTTTCATATATTTGGGCACTTCCTTATGAGATATTATAGGCGATAATTGGGGTATTTCCTTATAGCTAATCTTTGAGATTTGAGACTTGATTTGGGATTTCACCATAATTCTATTTTGCCTATAAATGGCTATATTTGTGTTTCGTAATGTGGTGAAATATGAGATGTGATGCCATTTACTTTCTTATGGCTATTTCTAGATTTTGGGATCACTTGCTAGTTATGGTATTTGAATTGTTTAGTTTCTTATACTATTTGGAATTATATATCTTTGATGTTATTGTTATGATCTCACCTTTTGGATATTTAGAGATAGTATGACCCTTTTATTATTCTTATAATACTCGTGTAAGACCGAGACTTGACAAGCACAAAAACTCAGTGACCTTGGATGAGGGCTAGCTAGATTAGATATATGTTGTGGTACCTATATGATAGAGTTTCACTTTGAGATACTAGTTGTATATGTATACTTGTTGTATGTTTTTATATAGTGTTGTCTTAGGTTGTTAAGTGTAATTTTTAACATGTTATAACTTATGCATGTATATATTTGTATATGTAACTCTAGTATTTCCTTTTGTAGATTACACTTCAAAGAGATAATTGATGTATTATATTCCTATGCGTTTTGTGATCTGTGTTGTATGTTATGTGAGATAATGTTCTAAATTATATTAAGCCACTATATTATTGTTTTTTACCTGGATTGTATACGTCGAATCTCTTCTTGTAAGGAAAAGAAAAAAAACATAGTCACATAATTCAATGTATCAATACTCGCCCGAACGCAATATTACGGATGGTTGCTCCTAACCAGCCTTATTCTCCATATTACTCAACAATATTACTTAAAATATTCTTAGGTAATATGGGCATAAAGGTGGGGCGTTACAATGTGAGCAGGAGAAAAGAATTCTGATTAAGCAAGAATGGATGTTCTTGACCCTTATGGATCGGATAAACCTCTTAATTTACAGGTTTGAACAAATGACCGCACTTATGCATTATGAATTCTGTCTCGACTACACCGTTCATCCATGACAATTGGATCTGGAGAAAAGCACGCTTTATATCCACAAAGTATACTTTGGTGGACAAAGTGTTGGGGGAAATTCATTATAGTTTTGGAATAAACTTAAATCAGTTGGTAAACATGCCCGATGTCATGGTATACAACTAGGTTGAAATCGTACCTCGATCCAAGATACATATTGGGAGATACAAGAGTACGAAATTTTAAACTCCGCATTAGAGAACTACTAGCTATATCACCCAAACAGAACGTTCGAAAGTACTATAGTGTTATGCTCATTGATACAAAGGTCTTAGTCCAAGTTACGCCCTATTTCGACTTAAAATAAAGAAGTTATGAATCCAATAATAACGATTCAACCTTCTTCTCCTACTCAGAAGATGGATGCTTTCAGAAATGGCTAAGTGTGAAGCTCAAAACCCAGCAAAGTAGTACACCGAAGTAATATGCATGAAGGGTAAAATGAAGCACCATACAAAAAGTCTCGAAGGAAAACCAAAAGCGCCAAAACTGGACTGTAAAAATAGCCTGGTGGGTAGCTTACTAGACCATGAAAACAATCCGGTAGGTAGCCTACTGGACCGTGAAACACTTTAGTTTAATTCTGGTTGATATTGACTAGAATGGTACAGATTAGAACCTCAGCTGCTCATAACCAGCTCTAGATGGACATGGCCTTCCTCTTGGGCTTCAAGGTCCAAACCTAGATGACTTCCCATCTCCATGTATCGACCTCAAAGCCTTTTAGCTTCACGAATACATCTATAAATATCCCTTGGCATCGCTATTGAGAGGAGGAATCCAAGATCACCTAGACTTCATAGAATCAAGGAGAAAAACTTATGGATCACTTTTGGAGAGCAAGGAAACATCCAAAAACTCTACTATAGATCTGATCAGATCAAATCTACCATCCAAAAAAGACCATTGGAGATTGGAGTGATCTATTTCTAGATTTAGGGAAGCTAAAGCTTTGTCGACTTAGAAAATTAACTATTTGCAAATTTTGTAACCGATCCAAAGATCTAGCAAGCATTACAGCAATTGTAGGTTGGAGAGTCGTAATAAAAGAACCAAGTGGATGTAGGACATAGATTGCTGAACCACTATAAAAAATTTGTGCCGTTACTTTTTCCACACTTTACTACTTTCTTTTTAATATACCTTCCAATGATTAGGAACCTGAATTAGAGTAAGAACTTAACATATCCATCGAACAGAGATCCTACTTCCTAGAACCGATGCTTAGATCAAATTCATGATCCTTAGATTATTGGTCATTTTTAATGCAAACACACACACACATATACATACATACATACATATATATATATATATAGCTAAATAGCTATATTTACGACACTAGGCTAAAAGCCTAAAGTACATTACATAAGACAGTTAAACGGGTTCTTACTATCAATCACACCAATGCAACCCTTTGATTCACGCACATAACATAACAATTCATAGCTAATTTCATATCTTCTTCCTCTTCCTGCTTCCTTCCAATCTAATCATGGCAGTTCCAATTCTTTTCAGTGGATTTTCATGATTGATTTTACTAAATGAAGATTCTACACCACATGTTTTACTTCCAGCACTCTTGGGTGTTGACCTTCTTTATTTTGTTTACTACCAGTTGCATGTCTCTAATTATCATCACACTAACTTCGGTTTTACTTCTTGTAACTTATTGAAACACTTGATGGTTCCTTTCTTTCCAAATATGTCATACTATTGTAGACTATAGTTTTGGCCAATTGAGCACACAAGAACAAGGCTTTCCATCTTTGATGCAGATATAATATACCCTCTTTGAGTTTAACAATGTTACCATAGCAATTTAATTATATTTTAAGCAAACTCCATTTATATAGGTGGTCACGAGATCCATTTTCTACTTCACACAAAACACACTCCAATGAATTAATGGCTGATAGAATTAAGAGTGTGTTACAAGGAAAATTGTGTAATTTGATTATTTAATTTAATTATCATAGCGAATTTTGTTCGAAATAAAGTAAGCTTTTGTTTTTTTTCTATATACATATCGTTATATTAGGATATTATAAATATTTTAAAAATATTAATTAAACGGGGTAGAAAATCCTTCGAAAAAGTATTTGATCGATTGTAATTACAAATGTCTTTGCAATCTTGACTATTGAATCGTTCTAAATAAATACTTATCCTTAAATGTTCCTAGTCAAGATATGTCGATAATAGTATATTGATACATCCATTGAGACTAGTGTATATAATGCCCTCCATACAATGGATGGCGAACTACTCATGATCGTGGGAGCACGAAGAGGTTACATACGTAAGTGATTGTTTGGAACAATTAACAAAAGACTCACCATGATTCTTCTACAAGTTAAATACAAAGTCAAATAGAAGATCTCATATAACGATTTGTAGTAGTTTTTGACCTGAGAATAATGTGAATCTTAAGTATGTAAACTATACTTTGATCATGACCAATCACACGACAATAATAATCATGTTAAGGTCATAGTTAGGTGTAAGTTAAACTAATTGAAGTGAAGCATCATTGAAGAGAGGGTGCTCTCTTTCGATTATAAGGTCAGTATCACCGTAATTAGTAGTCAACTCAAAATCAAAGTCTTTGGCGAAAGCAAATTGGTTAACTAATAATTATTATCGAGTTAAACCATGGATTTAATGTTGAATTCACAATTAACTAAAAATGCAATTAGAGTTTTGACCATTGACTAAGCTTTAAATATCTGTGTGATATAGTGATGACAAAGGAAATACATGCACATTATCATTGCTTAAAGGCGTCGCTTTAAATATAAGAAATTGTGATTTTGCCTAGATTATCTATACGCAAATGAACTCGTGTCTACTACTATGTTTCAACAAAGTTTATACATGTCTTAATATTTAAATTATTTAAATATTACCATGGGCCGAGTTCACACCTAGGAGTAACACAATCGCAACTCTTAACTTTCAACCGAAAATAATTTAATGAAATTATTTATAAAAGCAACAAATTATCGAGGATAAATTATATAATTGTTATATTGATTTAATTATTATTTTATCAATATTATTAGAGGATTAGAAAATTGCTTAATATTATGTATAATTATAATATATTAATTTAATTATTTATATAAGACGAAACTGATATTTATTAATAATAAATTTTATATGGTAATCTAAATAAGAATATTTATTTATAAAATGAGGACTGGCCATATTGATACTAGTTAAATGATTATTTGATTAGGTCGGTTTGTGGAAATATGTTAAGGAGGTAATTTCGTAGCATCTATGTAATAACCTGCTATTTTCAGACTTCTGGTTTCCGATATAAAACAATAACTTTTACCAGAGAAGTCAAAAAACAATGGATCTTTAGGTGATTGATATAAGGAAGCAAAACAAAAACTATCTATTTTACCTTTCAGAACTCATAGCGGAAGGTACATAAAATATAATAATCAAATAGTACTATGTCATTGCCAAATCGATCCATACATAGTTTCACATGTCACTAATATATATAACACACGATATAAATCTAGATCCATACAATACTTCAATTATTTTACTTATATACACATGTCATCACACACATACTAATATATATAATAGCCATCGTCACCCGAGCCTCCAGCGTCATTATAACCTGACCTATCTACATCAATCTATAACATATCATATACAAAGGAAACACGAGGGAGAGGGGGTTAGACACAAAGTCTGGTGAGTGAATAAAACTGAATTCAACATTTACTATACTTGTTTCATAATATAACATAATAAAAAATGTAAGCTACTATACCATTATACTTTCAATTCATATTCAATTCATATCAAATCCGATATATAATTCATATTCATAGAGTTTTATATAGTCATGTCACCATATTCATTCTAAAATGAGGTGACTACTTTCACATCAAATGTATGTTAGTTGTATAGTTGTATCACGAATAAACCAGACAAATCGTGAACCCTACTATACCCAACAACATTTGTGTCACGACCAACCTACAACATCCAAAGTCATGACTCCCTCTCATTTTGGCTTTATTCCTATTTAATAACCAAACTAAATCGAATAATTTATAAACATCAACCCATGAAGGCATGTTATATCCGTGCACTCACACGCGTTGCCACTTAGGCTAGGGTATGTCTTCTACCCCTTTACTCGTGCCAAATATACTCAAGGAATCCAGCGTGAGCCTTTAATTAATTATATATTATGGCCTATATTAGGCCTAGATTCAATTTGCCAAATTCTTTCGGTGATCGGTGCACCTGTGTAGGCCAGTGGTTCACGGTGTACTACTCGAATGCATAATTCTAAATTATGTACGTTTTTATGCATTTCTATTTTTAGTTCTTTATTCTTGTAATTTCTTAATCTTTTGATTTCATACTTAAATGAGATCCTTCTAACATATCATAATATTTTTCACATAAATATTTATCATCATTTGCTATTTTAAAATCTTAATTTCAAAATACACAATATAAATTCATATATATATATATATAGTTTAAATTAAAAATAAAAGCATATTTTTTCTAGAATATACTTATCAATCATCTAGAAATCAAATCTTGATTTTTAAAGTATATTTTATTGATATAATTCATAGATACATATATTCCACACTTTGCGCATGTCCACTAAATAATTCGTATCTATAAAAATATATTTCTATAAATCCTGGTAAAATTTCTAAATTCACATAAACATGTATTTTACTTTAGAAAACATTTCCATGTTATTCTGACATTATTTTTTACACCGAACCATTTATATACAAATCTGGGCCGATTTTCACATATTATGGAATCAAATCTATATAAATTGAATTAAAGTATATATTAAAAATCAGTTCATTATCTTGATTCAAGTACTGAAAAAATTAGAACAGTAAAATAAAGTAAAAAAACAATAAAAGGACAAAAAGAATTTACGTGGTTTGGATGTTAAAGAATCCTACATTCATGGGTAAAATGTCAATATCTTCTCTCTTGGTTCTTAGGGCAAACAAAAATGGCAAAGGGTACAATTTTCGATTAGTGTGTCCCAAAAGGAGTAAAGTAAAAAAATTCCCCCTTTTGCTACAGTATCCTATCTATTTATAATACATAGAGGTTCACGTGGATTATCAACATCATTCGTCCGCCCTTTTGATTTATTCCTTTGGATCATGCCATGTGTCGATCATCTATCTCGCTTGCTTGATGTTTAGGATTGTTATTGTGGACTTCAGCGTAAAACTGTATTTTGAGTGGTTGAATTTTGAACATAGGTAGGAAGTTTGAAATTAAGGCGGAAAGCTTGGAATTGAAGCGGGAAAACCCAAATTTGAGTAGATTATGACTTTCTGGTTCTATAAAGCAACAGGATTGTAGACTGCGCATATGTGTAGATGAAGCTGCAACTGTCTCCCATTGCAGGAAGGACTACACCATTATTAGCACTCCATGGCTTTGCTTTAGTTTACTTGGAGTTGTGCCTTTACTATTTCTGGGGTGGTGATGCTGCGTAGTGTTTCTACCGAGCTCACACTGCCAAGGCTGTACTACACTGTTTAATCCAAGATATCAGTAGAGCGCATTATTGGAGTAGAGCTATCAGTGGAAGAGACTATGCGGCTACTTTGGAGAGTGACTACTTTGCATGATTTTGTTTCAAGCCACTCTCTCCACTAGTGGACTGTGCCATCATCATTGTCTTAGAGCTGGATTTAACAATTTTAGGGATAAAGCTGGGATCTCTTGATTTTCCTTTGAAGAATGAGTTTCGGCTCTTGATTGTGGGGAATTCATTTCCTGTCGCCTCATTCCTCAAGTCTTTATGCTTATGGAAGTGTTTTTTAGGATTGCAGTGTTGTTCTATCACATTAAGATGGCGGCGCTGTTGTGTCACATCATGATGGCGGCGCATTGTTTATTAATTCAATATTGATATAAGATTGCGCCACAGCTCTCTCACTTCATCATCAAATCAAGATGGTGGCGCATCCTTATAGCCATTTGATACAGAATTGCAGTGCAGACATGCCAATTCAGATGTTAGTTTAGGACTATGAGACATCCATGTTTGCATATAGCCACATAAGGGGTTGTCCTGCTATTCTATATTGTTAATGTTGCCTTTGGGGCCGTAGCACAATCTCTATGTCTTGTTGTTACCTAAATATTGTGTCCCGCTATTTTGATTGTTAATGTTGCCTTTGGGGCCGTAGCACAATCTTTATGTCTTGTTGTTATCTAAATATTGTGTCGTAGTCCAACCCATTAAAGCTCACTTATTGGGAACCGTAGCATGGCCTTTCATATTTAATGCTTTAAGGTCTTGCCAAAGTTTTACCTACGGAAATAAGTAGGGTTGCATATCAGTTTCTACTCTTTATGGCTAGTTTAGGTTTTCGATGCATTATTTTAGTACCAAAGCTATACATCGATGGAAAGCGCGGCCTTTATGTTTTATCACTGTCTTAAGGGTTTGACGTATTATTTCCCCGGATATTGTTCTCATTCCTTTTCCATATTTTGGCATATGTTGTGGGAATAGTTCTTTTGGTTTAGTGTGTATTTTGAACTGTGACAATGTTTGGAAAATATAGGTGTAACACGTAAACCCAATTCTACAGCGATCGTAGATTCGTGTGGACTTGTCTCTATTTCCGTATTTTCCCGGCAACATATCACTTCTGCTTTTTCTCTCTCTTCTTTTCAAATAAAGAAAAAGTCTCCATTGCCATTTCGCAGTTAATGCTCAAGTACACATGCCGTTCACTTATCGATCGATCCCATGTAAAGCTGTACCTTTTGTCTTTTTGACTCCTAAGAAAATCTGTATTGATTCTTGCGTTTATCTTTCTTGCCATTAATCAATTGACGTTTTGGGAATTTTTCATCATTCTGATTGTATGGCTGAAATTCACATTGAAGTAAGTTTTTTTTTTTCTCTTCTTCATATCTGTTCCTTTACATGCTTTTGAAAAGAAAAATCCTAGTTGTTAATTTCATTTTCTTCAAGAATCATTCCTCTTTCGAACTAAAGTAAGGACCTTCTTCCTTTCATAGTTTCCTTTTGCTTGTATTTTAATAGCAGTTGATTATCACCCCCACTAATTTCAATATGGCATCTGTTTCATCCTCTCCTTTATCTTCTGCTATCTAAGATAACTAAACTAATGGAAATCAAGAGCACTCTGGACCATTTCGGGTTCGAGGGTTATGTGAGTAGAGTACCTGAACCTTATGAACGCATCAACACTTCTCCTTATGGTTTTTCTCCATCACTTCTGAGCACATTCGGTGTGGACTTTATCTTCCTCATAATTAAATTCTCAATGAATGGCTAGCTGCCATTGTATCGTTCCCAACTTGCCCTCATTTCTTATTCCCTTATAAGTGCTACTTTTATTCTTTATACTGAGAAGTTTACGCCTCCTTTATATGAAGATCTCCAATTGTTATTTGATTTCCATAAAAGTCCTTACGAGAGTGATTCTAGGTTTTTGTATGCCCAAGCAAAGGTATCGGTTCTTGCATATGTCCCTCGTAAGACCTAAAAATGGACCGATCAATGCTTTTCCATTTCGAATCTTGATAACTTCCTTTTTTCCCTCTAACCACACCCTAAATACCCAATATTTTCCGATCAGGCCATTAGTTCATATGAATCTCATAGGAACCTCACCTTAAGTTTAAGTGAAGATGAGGGAAAAATGAAATTATTTTTTATCAAGTCGCTACTGCAAAAATATAACTTTCTGCACTCGAACCACAACCTCTCTCATTCTATTTTTAAGTTTTCCTCGGATGAACCTAGGGGTAAAACTTGTTTAAATCGATATAGAAATTTTTATCTCATGTTCTTAATCCTTGCAAGACGTTTATCGATCTTTTGCATTTTTCTCATGTATAAGTGCAATGGTCGATGACCTTATTAAAGCATTTTTTGATCATTCCTCGTCAAAGAAATTAAAGGAAAATAAAAAGAAAAGAGGAGAAAAGAGGACGAAGGACGATGTTGAAGCTTCTGTCCAGCCTTTTAAGAAACCGCACACATCTTTTCCTCCCCATCCTTCTTCTAAAGCCCTACATATCCCTCCTCTTTGGTCCCTTCAAGACCCTCACATTTCGCTACTTGCCTTTGCCTGAGGGTATTATTACTGACCTTGCTAATAAGATGGGTATAACAACCTGCACTTCCCGACACACTGATCCAAAGCTTATGGTGATTTTTGGACTCACGTCATGCTAAGAAATACAAGCTATTGGGTTAATAAAACATTACAGAGCATAATTGTAAGGGTAAATTCTAAGACGTTCTACACTTTCAGATCTCACAGCGGAAGGAATTAAAATATAAGTATAAAAAATAGACATTTCAGAAAAATAGTCTCCAAAATACTTGTTTTATAGATACACTATTTCCAAAGTATAATATAAGCTTGGCAAACATTTAATACAGTAAGTAACTCCATAATGAACAATAATTAATATGAGAACTCCAACGTTGAGCTCCTTCTTTACCGTACTATACCCAATCATCTGCAAACTTGTTATCTAGAGGTAGGGGAAAATGAACATAAGAGGGTGGGTTATACAAAAGTCTGGTGAATGAGTACAAGTTTAATATGTGATGATTGTGTGCAGTTAGCTTTAATACTGCTCTAAATGACATAGGATGTGATATAATTGTCCTTGAATTCTTAAGGTTCATTTCCAAAGAGTTCTTATCTAATACAAGGATCGACTATGGATGGAACCTCACACTAATGATTGGCCAAGGCTCCTAGAGCTACCCGATAAGGAAATACCGCCCGTAGGCTACTGTGAAAACCCATTTCCACTAACATCAACCCCATAATACTACTATGGGAACTGCTCTCCCATTAATATGATTTCATATAACTTAACCATGCCTAGGGAGGGAGAACGTGAAATGCTGACTCGCCGGTTTGTCTCATCATCTGCACCCATGTCCTCGATCGTAGTGTATGCCTCTTATTTTACAACGCCGGTGTCCACCTGTAACACGTCACGTCATAACTGCACATACATGAACTCTCATTAGTACCGGGCTCTTCTACCTATATGGCCACTTATCATATGGTGTCGGGCCTGACTATGTCTAAATAGAATCCTCCGTTAGTACTGGGCCCACTCATCTGGCATTACAATCAGTGTTGCACATTCACTGCTGAACCTCCCTATGAGTGTTATTTCGCGAAAATACATCGCCCTTAATGGATTACTCGACCCCCAAACACCGTAATGATATAGCATCCTCTCATATGGAACTAGCTTCCCTACTCTTTAGCATACACAATTAGCCCCAAAATTGGCTCAAACAACAATTAACACTTACTTTATTTTTTATTGTAATTTATATTATTTTTATTACTAACGTGGGCCTTAGGCCAAGCTTCAAATTCTGCAATTTACACGTTTACCGATCGACCGCCAACCCTAACCGGTCGATCGCTATTAATCGACCGTTAGGGATCGGTGGTTGATCCGTCATAGGCTAAAATTAAAGTTCCCATGATTTTAATGTCAATTGTTAATTTTTAGTTAATTCGTGTCGATTATAATTTACAGTGAACCCTAAGAACTAATTTAACCAGTCCATATTCTTCATTTAAATTTTTAATTCTAGGGTTTTACAAGTTTTTGGGTTTATAGATTTATTAATTAAAGGGTATATTGACTTTATAGATTATAGATTTTACAGTTAAATAATTAAAGGGTGTACTATCATAAACATTAGATTTATCAAATTATAGTTATTTCAATTTCTACCTTGGATTATAGATTTCAATTTAGGGTTTTACGGTTTCCATTTTAAATTACTAACACCCTAAATCAATTAGAATAGATTAAACCTAACTGCAATAATCATTTAATTAAACAAATTTCCACTCCCCTTACACCTAAGCTCTTCCAACTTGCTTTGCTTGGAAATCGCCCTGCGTACGCTTGTTCTTCCTAGATCCGATTTGTTGTATATCTTCTACTTTGATTTTAATTTAATTTTGGTGAATTTTAGGATTGTAGAGGAGAAGGGAAACTGACAGAGTTTTGGTACATTGACAAATTTTATGATGAATTAGAATTTATATTAAGTGTATATTTATAAGGGATTTGAACTAATTCTAACTATTGATTAACCATAGAAGAATCTTTGTTTTCATCATATACGCTAATCAATTACTTCTTCTCCAAGTAAAAATATTTGGTTAAATCTAGGCTATTGGATTAATATATTAAATTCGGATTATTATAGTTAACGCTTCCTTAACCATTAAGTTTTATTTATTTCCTTTAACACCTTTCCTCTTTCTACATAAAAAAATAACATTCTCGTTATCCTAATTTATGTCGTTACAATTTCAATCAATGTCATTGAATTATATATATGTATACATATATTATTAACCATTGTAGGGAATCTTAAGTATATATATATACACACACGTATACACACACACACGTATATATCTTGACAATGATTATGAAATTTACTTTTTTCAATATTTAACTAGTATTTATCTTCCCAAATCCAGGTTATTAGATTTTCTCTTATTCCTTACAAAGAAAGAAATATCATACCCATTTAACAAAAATTTCATTATTACTTAATTGATATTTCTTATAAAGAAAGAGACAACATGTGTACATGTATGCTTAATTACTTACAATAATTAGAAACCTTATTCTCTATTACTTAATTGCACCAACAATTTTCAATTGATTAATATTCATGCTTCCAAGTTCAAATTGGATTCACCCTTTTTATTTTTATTTTTTATTAATAGGGAGATAGCGTATTCCACATTTCTTTTTAAAAAAATGATTTATTTTCATATTTTCTTACCTCCATCTCTACAACATTACATGCATCCTTATTTTCCTTCAATATATTATTGTCTCTCTCTTCTAAGATAAGCAACATTCATTAGTAGTAAATTACTATATTAATCCAGTTAATGTCTTTACCTTCGTGCATGTAAATATATTTCTTTTAAAATAACCTTTTATTTCCATGTATATTCACTTTTGAAACATATAATATTAGATGTATTCTTTTCCTTTAAAATATTTTGTTATATTAGTTACACCAATATTCTATAGACTAATATCAATGCTCTCTCTGTTTACATTAAATATCATCTTCTTATTCTTTAATGTTCACTGACAAAATTGTACTCTTTTTAAATATATTGATATATTCTTTCTCTCTTTTAAATACACAAACATCATTGTACCCTCTCCCTTTTCTTTTCCTTTCTTCGAGTAATTCATACATACTAAACTTATTTCTTAACATATAAGTTTTTCTTTGTTCTTGTGTTAGTCCTTAAACTTAATCTTTCAAAATAGGCACAAAATGCAAAATGCACACTATGGTAAACATTCTGTATCTTCTTCATACAGTATCCATTTCTAATAACTTATATATGAATTTAGGCTAGAAATTCTACTTAACATAATGGAAAGTCATATTTTTCAAATTCCTCCATTTATAAAAAATTTACTATTTCGTCCTTTTGTGTGAAATTACATTTTACCTGTATTAATATTTTAATTTATTACTAAAATTCCTGGGTGTTACATTCTCTCCCCTTAAAAAGATTTTGTCCCCAAAATACCTATGGATGGAAAAATGTAACTCGCATATACGTAAACCAATATCTACAACCATGTACTCAACCATCAACCACTTGCAACCATTGTTGTTAGTTTAAAATTTCTAATGCAATATGTACATACAGGTATGGAATGCATATGTATTTATAACTAATACAAAATTAGGCGGTCCCCTGAATTAGTTGACCTCCTGCAATGCAAGTGATTATGCCATGCATCCAAAATGTATGCAACATCCTCTATAAATATACTTGTAATTCTACATGTGTGTGCAACCACTCCATCTATATGCAACGTCCATACACATAATGCTCAATAAGATAAACAACAACCAAACATCCATATGTATAATATTCAACAAGCTAAACAATACGTAACAGATAGTGCAACTGTGTGTGTACTACCTAGAGGATATACTATCCTAAGTGTATAAAAAAACAATACAAACAATACATCCACTAGCATCCGTCACCCATAACACGTCTTATTGACATGTTTACAACCATTCCGATCATCCAAACATTCCTATCTATGGAATATACTAAGCTAAATACTAAGAAGTGCCTAAGTAACTATAGTAATAAAAATGAAAACGTACCAGAAAAGAGCACTAGATGGGTAACTCTGATTTTCCCATAGGGCTCCCAAATACTCTCAACTAGATCGTTCTTCCATCTTAAATTATCAACTTTACTACTGGCATGTAAACTCAATCTAAACCACTATAAATTTACGTGCATGGGTAAACCTCTATAGTCCTTATTACTGACTCGGCTAAACCGATGTCGCTATGCACCATAACTAATAACTTGAGCACAAGTATGTTCTTATCGGAACGTTGCTTTATGCAACCCTCAATACACATACACATAACCTTAAATCATCACGGTTGTATATCAATTACTTAAGTCAATGCTCCATGATAGTTTTGTTAAATAAATAGTGCTCTTTTTATCTAAGGGATGATTGAAAGAAATCTTACCATTTTTTTCTCAATATCTTATGAAAAACTTCCAAATGTCATTTCCATAAAAGTTGCCTCTGCGTCCTTAATGCGTGTAACTGTAACACTATATATATTTTTTCTTAATGGGAACTCAAATCTTTGAATTAGTCATCCCTTGCGCAATCTTGACTTCAACTTTATCTAGAATATCCTTTGTAGTTTGAATTTCCAAAATCTTGTCGTTCCCTAATGCCATTTTAACCCAATAGGCATAATGACCAAAACTTTAGTTCATACTTAGAGATTTCTGCATTTTAATACATTGGAATAACATCATTCTCAAAAAGGAAACGTGAACTCTATAACTTTCCATAAATTATCTAAAAAGGAATTTGTGTTATGTTTGAAATTATAAGGAATTATCTTTTTTGTTGTTATAGAAATAGAAGGTACAAAATACAGTAACCATCCCTATTTTGTACATCTCTTTCGTTTAGATATATTCTTTGTCATCACAAACGTTACACTTTTATTTGTAAATTTAAACTTGATAATCCATAGGAATTTACATTGCAACTCTCTACATTCTAATGAATTAAAATACTGCCAAAATCCAATTCCAATTTAAAACAACTTCCAATTATATTTACTAACCTATATTAAATGCCCAACAAAACCTGGAATTCCCATACAATTTCCTTAATGAAGTTTCCCATTAATTAAGGAACTACTTCCCCTTTATTTTCATTATTCAAGTAAATGCAATACTTAACACTACAATTCCAAGATTTACATAGGCCTACATGGAACACATCTACTATGATATAAATCTAATAACATATATATATTTCCACACTTCTGCCCAACTGGCCCGCCCGGTGGAACAACACAATACCTGGACCATCCGTAGCCTACAGGTATCATATCCTCGCCTATATGGTACCGACCTTGCTGTTATACCATCGAGCCTACACTTATCGTTCCATTTAGATTGCCTGATGTAATCAAGGAAATGCCCATTGGTTACTTAACACTCGCTATAAGGATTGAAGTAGACCCTACTTTGCATTTTAAAAATTTAAATCGAAAAAACTTCTTGCATCTGTAGTATTCTTTGATACAACTAAAACATCTTGGAATACTCTTTTCTTATTCTGAAATATGTTTACCCAAATCATACTTTCCAACTTTCTTATGCCAAGATTTTACAATCTAAACCATACTTTGGCAGAAAGACAAAGGGTGGCTTTCGTTCTTTACTATTATAGGAAGTTTAGCCCAGTTTCATATCCCCCCAACTATTGATTGAAATGGGCACTAAATTCCCATTTTTCCTTTTTATCTCTTTTCCAACCATTCCAATGCTTCCATATTTCCATAGTCAATTCAATCTTAGTAGGTTGTTTAATTATATTTATCCTACTCCAATTTATTTCTTTTCTTTTAAGTTTAAGTGATAATTATAGTACTTTCATTTTTCCTTTTAAATCAAAGCCTTTTTATTTTAACATCACTTCCAAAAAACTAGTAATTTTTTAAGATTTTAAAGCCATCTTTTAAATTTTAACATATGTTTCCGTTTTTATTAAGACTATGACATTTTCTTTAATTAATTACCAAAATGGTGAAGCTTAACTTAACAAAATGCATATAAAACACACAATTTTTTTAAAGAAAATTCTTTCGCATACAAGAAATTTTCACAAAAGTGTATTATTTTAAAGATAATATGGTATTTTTAGGTTATTATTATTATTTTAGAGTTTGACGGAGACATCAATAAAAGACATTTTCAAGTACTAACTATTTCTTATTTATAAAAGGAGTCCAAAAATTAAGCACTACATATTTATCATTTTTTTTAAAATGTTCTCTGTTAAAAACAAAATACACATTGAAGGTAAGTGTAACAATATGCCTAAAAGATAAAACAAAAATTTTACAATAATTATTGAAAAATTGCTTTTCATCCAATTCTCTAATTTTTCTTTTTAAACAAATTTTATAATGTTTGTCTGGTTATTTTATATAAAATAAAAATCGAATTCTTTTTCTATTTAAATATCAAGCATCCACTATTTCTAACTTTTTAGAAAACATTTTATCAGTTTATCGCTTAAATTGGATTAGATAATAGCAATCTAATTACCTAAGCCTACTTATACATATCAATACTTTAAGTACGTAAGGTTTCTTTCTTCCTTTTCAAAGATGGTTAACTCAAGTTTATTTTCCAACATAGTATCCAACTTTAATATGGAAATGCTCTAACTATACCTTTAAGTGAACAAGAGTCTTGGCAACTGCTACAAATATAAGAATAAGGTTTCTATTTTAACTAGGGAATCTGCCTTAAATTTGTAAAGTTCTCCTTATGTCCCCCTTATACTACCAACATCATATCCCTATTATATAGGTCTCATAGTACTAATCTTCTTCATCCACCCTTAAATTTATAATTTACTTCCTACTGCTAGTTGGTATAGAAAACCTCTTTACTAGCCTTTCTAGAGACATTCCTCTAAAACTTGTACTCATTCTTACTTTCTGTGATTGAGAATTATTTTCAACTTTTCCAAATATATTATAGGGACGAATAAAAGGGAATTACGATATATAGATAAAATCTTTGGAATGATTTTGAAAACTCTTATCAATATATGTGTGTGTGTGTCCGTATGTTTTCAAAATCCCTTTTTTGAAAGCTTTTTGGAAAACCTTTTGAAAACCACTTTTTTTGAAAAACTTCTCAAGTACGTTATCTCGATACATGGCTAAATCATAGGGGGTCTTTAACCTAAGCTTTGATACCAAATTTAACAACCTCACCTCCCGACACATCGATTCAAAGCCTAGGATGACTTTTGGACTCGCGTTATGAAAAGAAATACGAGTTGTTGGGTTCTTAAAACATTACGGAGCATAATTATAAGTGTAAATTCTAAGACATTCTACACTTTTAGATCTCACAACGGAAGGAATTAAAATAAGTATAGAAAATAGAAATTTGAGAAAAACTGTCTCCAAAATACTTGTTTACATATACACTATTTCAAAAGTACAATATAAGCATGGTAAATATTTAAAACAATAAGTAACTCCATGATGAACAATAAATAATATGAGAACTCCAACGTTAAGCTCCTTCCTCCCCGTACTATACTCAATTATCTACTAACCTGTTATCCCAAGGTAGAGGAAAATGAAAATAAGAAAGTGAGTCGGATAAAAATCCGGTGAATGAGTGAAAGTTTAATATGTGATGATCACGTACAACTAACATTAATACCACTCTAGATGACATAGAATATGATACAAGTGTCCATGAATTCTTAAAGTTCATTTCCTAAGAGTTCTTATATAATACATGATCGACTATGGATCTAGTCTCACACTAATGATCGGCCAACGCTCTTAGAGCTACCCGATAAGGAAACACCACCCGTATGCTACTATGGAAACTCATTTCCACTGTCACCCTATAATGTTATTGTAGGAACTGCTCCCGCATTAATATGATTTCCTATAACTTAACTATGGCTAGAGAGGCAAAACCCTAGATGCTGACTCGTCGGTGTGTCTCATCGTCTACACTAGTGTCCCTATCTCAATCATAGTGTATATCTTTTGTCGTACAGTGACGATATCCACCTGTATCATGTCAAGTCAGAATCATGCATATATGAACTCCTGTTAGTACCATGCTCTTCTACCTATATAGCTACTTATCGTACAACGTCAGGCCTGACTATGTCTGAATATAATCCCCCGTTAGTACCAGGCCCACTCATCTGGCATCATAATCGGTTCTACGCATCTACTGCTGAACCTCCCTGTGAGTGCTATTTTGCGAAAATACATCACCCTTAGTCGATTACTCGATCCCTGAACACTACAACAATCTAGCGTCCTCTCGTGGGGAACTTACTTTACCGTTATCTTTAGCATACACGGTTAGCCCTAAAATAGGCTCAAACAACAATTAACACTTATTTTTTATTATAATTTTTATTGTTTTTATTACTAATCTGAGCCTTAGGCCGAGGTTCAAATTCTGCAGTTTACACATTTGTTGGTCGACCGCTAATCCTAACCAGTTGACCGCTGTGGATTAGTGGTCAATCATAGACTAAATTAGGGTTCTCATGATTTTTAATGTCAATACGTGTCGATTATAATTGACAATGAACCTTAAACACTAATTTGACCAGTCCATGTTCTCCATTTAAATGTTTAATTCTAGGGTTTTACAAGTTTTAGGGTTTACAGATTTATTAATTAAAAGGTATACCAAGTTTACAGATTTTATAATTTACAGTTAAGTAATTAAAGCGCGTGTTAGCATAAACATTAGATTTATCATATTGCAGTGATTTCAATTTCTACCATAGATTGTAAATTTCAATTTAGGGCTTTGCGGTTTCTATTTTAAATTACTATCACCCTAAATCAATTAGAATAGATTAAAGCTAATTGTACTAATCATCCAATTAAATTTATCTCCACTCATCTTACACCTAAGCCCTTCCAACTTGCTTTGCTTAAGAGTCTCTCTACGTATGCTTGCTCTTCCTAGATGCGATTTGTTTTATTTCTTCTACCTTGATTTTAGTTTGATTTCGAAGATTTTTAGGTTTGTATAAGAGAAGAGAAACCGACAGAGTTCTGGTGTACTGACAAATTTTCTGATGAATTAGGGTTTTGGTTAGGTATATCTCTACTACTAATAATGATAATTCCTTGAATAGGAATTCAACCGTGTCTTTTTAAAATACCAAAAATACCCCTAGTGTTGATAAGCTCATTACACAGTTCTCATCTTAAGCACCCTTTTTTCCTGGTCCAACATGTTTAACAAGCATTCCTTCGTTCTGTACTGACGGAAGTAGCCTTTAAGCTTTGTCATGTATACTTTGTTACTGTGGAAATGGATATGGATAAAGTGAACATCAAAAAAGAGTTTAGACAGGACTATACTTATAGCATTTTGAGTTATGTATGGATGTTACTATGGACGGTTTCAATAGACAAATGTAACAATTAGTAAAATTGTTATTCATGTATTAATAATGTAAAAAGATGCACCTGGATTTGGATCTGAAATTGCTGCTATATTATGTTTTGCTGTTGTGTTGTGAATGTTGATTTTGTATCGTTGCTGACTGATTCAGAAACGCTATGCAAGCTTAAATTGAATAATCATATGATGTTGCTGGAGGCGAGCATTCCGTTGTTTTGAAGTAAACAACATCAAATCAAATTGGAGGGAAGAGGGAAAAAACCAAACCGAATTTTCGGTTGGTAGTTGATTTAAACGAACTAAAAATGTATTCTGATGATTGATTTACTCAAAATATATATAAATTTATGGTTGGAGAGATTTTGTTAAGTATTTCTTATTCTTAAAAGAAAACTTGACCTAATTCAATAGGTAAGATTTGTTTTTGTTACCGAACATATTATTAAAAGAATTATAATACCATGAATTAAATAATTTAATAAAAATTCGATTAATTCGGCAAACCAATAATCAAATAAAATTAGTTTGTATAGCGAATTCAAAACGATTTAGTTTCGTAACTGAACCGAACCAATAGAAATAAACTGGTTCAGTAGATTAATTTGATTCTAACCGAATATTCCTCAACCTTAAATGTTGCCTTCATCTTGATGCGTTTTTTGTATTTGTAGCATTATGGAATATTATTGTTAGTTTATTTTTATTAGGTTTAAATGACTCTATCTCTACTATTAATAAAGAGAATTCAATGAACAGATTTCCACTGTGTCCTTTTGAAATTCCGAAAATACCCTCATTCATCAAAGGAATCTCACCATGGGTTTGCAATCAACCACCAATCCCTTTTTCACCATCTGTCAATGGAATTTTGCTATCAACTTGCCATCAACACCATCAGCAAAATTGCTTGAAATAAAAGTGTTGTGACTACCAAATGTTTTGCAATTGTAGCATACATTTGTCCATTAACTTATTTTTTTTAAATAAAAATTAAATATTTCCAACTACTAGATGCGCGTACGTGCATTTTATACTAGTATTTATAGGGGATTTGAATTAATTTTAACCATTGATTATCCTTAGGAGAATCTTTGTTTTCATCTTATAAGCTAATCAATTACTTCATCTCCAAGTAAAAATATTTGGTTATATCTAGGCGGTTGGATTAATATATTAAATCTGGATTGTTATATAGTTAAAGCTTCCTTGATCATTAGGTTTTATTTATTTCCTTTAATTTCTTTCCTCTTTCTATGTAAATGAAAATAACATTCTTAGTATCCTAACTAATGTCATTTTAATTTCAATCAATGCCATTGAATTACACACACATAGATATATATATATATATTTAACCATTGTAAGGAATCTTAAGCATATATATACATACAATGATTAAGAACTTTACTTT
This sequence comes from Allium fistulosum, assembly GCA_030737815.1. Classification (NCBI taxonomy): domain Eukaryota; kingdom Viridiplantae; phylum Streptophyta; class Magnoliopsida; order Asparagales; family Amaryllidaceae; genus Allium; species Allium fistulosum. Next base: position 603,702,714 of record CM060903.1, read on the forward strand.
TTTTTAATAGTTAACTAGTATTTATCTTCCCAAATCCAAGTTATTAGATTATCCCCTATTCCTTACAAATAAAGAAATATCATACCTATTTAACAATATATTTCATTACTACTGAATTAATATTTCTTTATAAAGAAAAAGACAACATATGTACATGTATGCGTAATTATATACAATAATTAGAAACCTTATTCTCTATTACTTAACTGCACTATCAATTTTTAGTTGATTAATATTTATGCTTCCAAGTTCAAATTAGATTTAGCCTTTTTATTTTTATTTTTTTACTAATAGGAAGATAGCGTATTCCACCTTCCTTTTAAAATAATAGTTTATTTCCATATTTTATTACCTTTATTTCTACAGCATTACATGCATCCTTATTTTTCTTATATATATTATTGCCTCTCTCTTCTAACATAAGCAACATACATTAGTAATAAACCACTCCATCAATCCAGTTAATATCCTTACCTCTGGGCATGTAAATATATTTCTTTAAATAACATTTGACTTCCATGTATACTCACTTTTCAAACATATAACATTAGATATATTCTTTTAATTTAAAATATTTTATTTTATTAATTATATCAATAAATTCTATAAAAAGGTAATTAATACTCTCCCTTTTTGTAATAAATATCTTCTTCTTACTTTTTAATGTTTATTAACAAAATTGTACTCTTTTTAAATATATTGATATATTCTTTATTTCTCTTTTAAATGCATATACATTATTGTATTCTCTCTCTTTTCTTTTCCTTTCTTAGAGTAATTTATACATACTCAACTTATTTCTTAACAAAACAAATAAGTTTTTCTTTATTCTTGCATTAATTCTTAAACTTAGTCTTTCAAAATAAACGCAAAACATGAAATGCGTGCTATAGTAAACATTCTGTATCTTCTTCATACGGTATATATTTCCAATAACTTATATATGAATCTGGGCTAGACAAATCTATTAGACATGATGGAAAAGTCAGATTTTTCAAATTCCTTCATTTATAGAAATTTACTATTTCATCTTTTTGTGTGAAATTACATTTTTACCCTTATTAATATTTTAACTATTATTAAAATTCCATGGGTGTTACAGTGGGTGTATTATTCTGGATAGTCTATCTCACATTGCTTCTGCCCCCACAATCTTGTCCTATCACTCTCCCATTTCCTACACTCTCCTTCCCAGAGCTTGCTATTGAGCTCGAGAGGTCTTTGGCCTTCATATGTACCTTCTTCTCCTTCTTTCTTTAATGGTGACTTGCTTTTATGATTTTCGATTTATCCATATTTGTTTTGTAACAGGTAAGTGCTTGGCGGTTACGGCTCTAAAGAAGAAGAAACAATTAGGTCTAATTCACTACTCGTACTACCCAGCTTAAGGTAGACCTTGCCGAGGCTACTTTTGAAAAGACCGGATTGGAGGAAGAGCTTAGGGCTCAAAGGGAGAAAGCGGAGGAGGCAGAGAGGGTGGCAAAGGCAACAGAGGAGGCCTTGACATTAAAGGGTCAAGAGTTAGGAAGAAAGATAAATTGCTGGGGGAGAAGGAGAAGGTGCTGGAGGAGACTAAAGACAAGCTTTCACGGATCACTTACCATGTGCTTTATAAGTTGTATGCTGGTTAAGTTTTAATTTTTTGTTGATGATGTTTCTACCAAGGTCGATCTTAGCATCCTGGAGGATCCTAAGAAGATCAAAGACGCCCTTGCTTATTGCAGGGCGGAGTAGGCTAAGTAGCTGGAGAAGGAGAAAGCTTCTCCATCTGTCTCCCAGGACACCTCTTTCCAACGGGATGACAGGACTGTGCCTTCTAAGGAGACTAAGGCCACCTCGACCCCTCAAGCTAATGTAACTACCTAAACTTTGTAAATGATTTTTGCTTCCTGTGTAACAAAATTACCATTGTTGTTTCAAATTTTGTTATGGTTAATTTCTTTAGTTTACTTGTTTTTTCGTTAGTATATTACAAATGACAATGTTATTTTTTGTTATTTATAGTCTTCTAAGTATAATGTTTACTAAATCCTGAAGGAAAGCATGGAAAAACTCCAAACTCATATCATAGATTATCTTGGTCTTAGAGTGGCGGCAATTTGCAAGCATGGAAAATAGTTAGATGAGTTTTTCACACAATTTAGAAAGGAAACCCGGGGTTGCTTTCCAAAATTAACCAAATAGATAAGGAAAAAAACCCTTAGCGATTTTATACTCCATCGGTGGGGTATACTTTAGAGTGCGGTTTCTTCCCTCCCGACAGTCCTTATTTGGAGTGGTTTTGGCTTAGGCTTAAAAACCGAAATAGGTAGGGAACATCGTGTATTATTATCATTTTCTATATATGAATTTGTTGGATTCTTCATATAAAATTGTTTTCTATGTGACATATTTTTATAATTTTAATTTCATTCATCTCGAATTCTTTTGAATTGAACTTTAATTACAACCAATTAAGTCGATCTCTGTGAGCCTACTTCTGAGTCTATCGAAGCCTTTGAGTCCAACGAACTTTCGAACCCTATCGTTTATGGCTCAGGTGACACTAGTGTGCCTAAGTTTGAGGTTGCGGCCATGACTTTTGTTGTGGCCTTGGAGGAAGAGAATCTCCATTTGATAGTAACTAACGAAGGGCTTGAAAGAGACTTGAAAATGCCCTTTCTGACCTCAAGGAAGCTAATAATGCACTTGCGCGCCATTACCAACATAATTCCATGTTGCATACTAAGCTAGGTGATGCAAACTCTAAAGCGACTGAATTAGAGCAGTCATTGAAGGATGGTGAAGTGCTTTATGGGATCATTTATGAAGCGGAGATTAAAGGGCTAAAGAAAACTATAGAAAACATGTCTCTCCATGCTGCCTACCAAATTGAGGAGAAGGAGGGTGTCAAAGGAGGAAAGGAGGCAAAGGGGCCTTGTTGGGCATGACCTCTACTCCTCTTACAGGCATGGACACCTTGTTGGCAGATGAGTGAAGGAGGAAATTAAAAGTACACTTCCAGGGTAAACTCAAAATGCTAGAAGCTTACTACAAGCAGCAGTCATAGTGATCTAGGCTAGAGGTACTTCCCCGTATATAGAGGAAAGGGTGGAAAGCTGATGCTCCTAAGTATATTGGCGGTTTTTCTAAGGATTCGAAAAATACAATGGCTGAATTGATAGAGTCCATAGAAGAGACGAGGAAGAAAGCCGTGCTTAAGATTTACGAGCTCAAAGATTCACTGCGAAAAGCTCAAGTTGCCCTAGCATCATAACGCCACCTATTAATGTGCCTGGATAGGATTAGATTTTTGACCTTGTACAGAAACTTAGAAGGAAGAAGGTTAAAGGCAAGATAGGGCATATTGTTTTGCAATGAGTCGTAGAAGTTTTTAACAATTTCTACCTCGTGCTTGACCTGAACTTCCTTTATAACAAAGAAGGTTTTGAGGTGACCACAGAGGATCCAACAGACCCTTGGGCATGTGTTAATTATGATCCAAGGAAGACCTTTTGCATCAGTATGAACCTGCCTTCATCTAGCATGCCTTAAATTAGATGTTCTATAACTAGCGCAGTATTTTAGGATCCTTTAACTTATGATACTTTTGTAAGATCATGTCGTAGATTATTTTTGGTAGTGCAAATACTCATAAGGGTACTATAAAAAGAAAACAGTTTTTTGAAAAGAGTGTAAGTTCCTTGTGAGTTTTTACTGGATTGCACTTCTTTAGATTTATTGGTCCGTATTTGTTTGATTATTCAGCCTTACACTACTAGGCAACGTTCAAAGACGGCCGACTTAGGGGAGAAGCTCAAGTTTGTTCTGATTCGAATTACCAAACTGGAGGGATTATTTAAAGGCGTCGAAGGTGCATATGAGGTTTTTTATGAAGATAAGATCAAGGTGCTGAATGACGATCTTGAAGAGTTGCCTCTTCAGTTTTCCAAGCAAATAGGTGCAGAAAATGATCCTATCGCATCCTTAGCTTTCGATATTGTATCGAGGCCAACTAATGTTCCTTCGCCTCCGTCGAGGATGATTCCAATGTTATTTTATAGTGGAAGGAGCATTTGAAGAAGTATTACGAGGTCAAATTTGACAAGTTAAAGAATTACTTCATAAGGGGCTCATTTTCAGTTTCTCAACCAAGAAGCAGTTTTAGTCAATGTTTTGCATCGTGGGACCGTAGATCTCGTCGTTGTGACAGAATCATAATCGATGATTCATCTGGGGGCAAATTTAAACCGTAGCGTAGTTCGTTTTATTATAAACCGTAGTTGCGAGCTTAATTTTGATGTAACTTTGTGTGATGATAAATTTATTTCCTTTTGGTGATGTGTGTGCAAATGTGAAGAATCATGCAGATATGAGTAGATTTCAATAAACCTTAGTTTTTAGTATTCACCTGGCAAGCTTTATGCATTTTCTGGAATTGTACTCGATTCGCAGGTTGCACCTCATTATATGCATTGTTTTTTCTTGTTGTTCTTGATTAATTCTTTGCCTGGCTCATGCTTTTTGAACTTGGCTTCTGACATTTATGCCTTATCATGCGCTTGGCATGGTCTGCTCCGCTGTCGGGGGTGGACTGTTTTTTGTTCATAGGCTTGGCATGGTCTGTCCCATTATTTGGGGATGCACTATATCTTCTGTGAAGTTGGGTCGAGTATTTTACAATCTTTTAATTCATGCGCATGGTTTTCTAAACTGGTTCAGGCCGTCTAATATCCTTACATCCCGTGTAACTGTTTGGCTGAGAAGTCGGGTTACGTATAATACAACCTAATGTTATTAGCTATGTTAGTGGAATAATTACAGAGAGATTTTTATATTGGTTTGGGTTTACTATTGTACATACGTCTAGTTCATTGTATTGCTATTTTTCATAATAATTACAATGTTTATTTTACAAGTAGTAATTATACAAAATAAGGCCTGACGTACTCTAAATTCCATGTTCTAGAAACTAGATTTCCATCTGGTTTTGATAGCTGGTATGCCTCGTTAGTTATGACTTCTGCTACATCTGGGGGACCTTCCCAATTTGAGCCCAGTGCCCCGTCCGATGGGTCTATATCGTTGGACATCACTTTTCGTAGTACTAGGTATCCATTGTAGAAGTTTCTCTCCCTAAACTTAGCATTGTAGTTTTTGGCCATCCTTTGTCTGAATGCAGCGGATCGGATTGCCATCTCGTCTCTTTTTTCTTGAATAGGATCGAGGGCAGCTTCCTTCAATTCCTTGCCAACTCTGCTATATATGATATCTTCTATGTGATGGGACTTTTGTTTTGATGGGGAGCATGGCTTCATAGCCGTAGGTTAAGGAGATTGGGATGTGGCTGGTTGGGGATCTGGATGAAGTTCTATATGCCCATCATACTAAAGGCAACTCCGTTGTCCACTTTCCTCTAGCTTTTTGCAGTCTCTTCTTAAGAAAGTTCTTGATAGTTTTGTTTGCTGCTTTGACCTGCCCATTTGCTTATGGATGTGTGAGTGAGGAGAAACTTTTTATTATTTTGTTCCTTTTACAGAGCTATGCGAACTCCTTACTTTCAAATTAGGTCCCGTTATTTGAAATTAATTTGTGGGTGATCTCGAATCTAATGATTATTTTTCTTACCATAAAAGTGATTATCTTCATTGTGGTAATTATAGGTAGAGTTCTTCTTCTACCCACTTAGTGAAGTAGTCTATTGCCACCACAACATATCTTGTCCCTCCCTTTGATATGGGAAGTGGACCCATCAAATCTTTGCCTCATATGTCGAACGACCATAGGCTAGCTAATGGGATAAGTTTATAGGAAGGTTGCTTTAGGATACTTATGAACCTTTGACATCTGTCACATCTTCTCACATATTCCTTTACACTCTGAAGCACAGTGGGCCAGTAGTAACCGTACCTCGATACCTTCTTTGCTAATTTGGTCCATTCGGAATGATCCGAGCACTACCCTTCATGTACTTCGCTCATGACTCTTATTCCCTCTTTTTTAGAAATGTAAGGAGTAGAGTGTCCTCTCTTATATAATATGCCATCAAAGAAGGAGTAATACGGAACCTATTACCTTATTTTTTTGGCTTCGTTTTTGTTTGGTATAAGATTTTGTTAATTAAGAATTGTTTGATTGGGGTTATCCATGAGTTTTCTTCTATCTATTTGAGCAATAGGCACAGTTGGAGACTACTCTCGATTTTCCTCTGTTTCTGGGTCCGGAGCTTCTCGGATCATTACCTGTCGGGTCCTAGTTAGGACCAGTATTTGGTTATCTTCGCTAATGCTTGGTTCAACTTAATCCCCTATTGGAATAGCTTTTATTTCATTTGCTACTTTTATGCTAGCAGTTTGGCTAATGAATCAACGGAAGAGTTGTTCTCATGCCGAATTTGATCTATGTCAAACTATTCAAACTACTTTAATAATTTTTTTGAAAATTTCATGTATTTAGCTAGAGTTGGCTCTTTTTCTTGGTAATTACCCTGCACTTGGTTCACAACTAATTGGGAATCACTGTGAATTTTAATATGGGCTACCTTCATTACCCGAGTCATCCTCAAGCCTGCAAGGAGAGCTCATATTCCACTGCATTGTTGGTAGCTTTGAACCTAAGATGCACTTTTCCATATAGTTTTTGGTCACCTGGAGTAATTAATGCATATCCAATCCCGCCCCTTATTCATTTGATGCTTCATCCATAACTAATTGACAGAACTGGGGAATATGCGTTTCTTCCTTGGGTTGGGGCCCAGTATGTAGTGTGCATTCCATGATGAAATCTACTAGTGCTTAGCCTTTGGTTGATATTCTCGAACAATAAGAGATATCATAATGATTGAGCTCCATTGCCCATTTTAGCAAGTGATTCAATGTCTCTGGTTTCTGCAGCATTTGCCTTAGTGGTTTATCTGTGAGGACTTTGATGGGATGTGCTTGAAAGTAGGATCGTAGTTTCCTTGCTGTAAGAAGCAGGTTGTAAGGTAGCTTTTCAATGACTAAATAGTTAAGTTCTTCTCCTGATGGACGTTTTCTTGTAAAGTAGATGGACTTCTAGGCCCCTTCATCCTCCTGAACCACTGCAGCATTTACAACTTTATCAGTTACAGCTAAATACACATACTAGTCCTCACCTATCACTGGTTTCCATAGGATGGGAATACCCATCAGATGGTCCTTTAGATTTTGGAATGTGATTTTGCATTCATCGGTCCACTCGAAATTTTGTCCGCTTTTCACTTGGTCGAAGAACGGTATACACTTGTCAGTTACTTTGGAAATGAACCTTCTTAGAGCAGCCACTCTACCATTTAGGCTCATGATATGTTTTGGTTTTTTCGGTACTCCTATATTCTTTATGGCCTCAATCTACTTTGGGTTTGCTTCAATGCCGCGAGCACTCACTACGTATCCCTTGCACTTTCCCGACTGAATAAAAAAAGTACATTTTAAGGGATTCAACTTTATATTATACAGCCTTAGAACCATAAGCGTGTCTTCTGGATCTTATACATGACTTGACGCCGCTTTTGACTTGACTAGCATGTCATCCACATATACTTCGATGTTTTTGCCAATATGATTTGAAAACATCATGTTAAATAACCTCTGGTAAGTTGCTCCAGCATTTTTGAGTCTGAACAGCATGACATTATAGCAATATAAGCCTTTGTTCATCACAAAACTAGTATGCTCCTGGTCTGCCTCGAACACAACCATCTGATTATAATATGAGTATGCATCCATGAACGAGAGCAGCTCGTGGCCGCCAGTTGCATCCACCAATTGGTCAATTCTGCATAAGGGAAAGTAGTCCTTTGGACAAGCCTTGTTAACGTTGGTATAGTCTATGCAGGTTCTCCATTTCCGTTGGCTTTCTTTACAAGAACAGGGTTGGCAATCCACTTTGGGTGGTATACTTCTCTGATGGATCCTTTTGCTTTCAGCTTCCTGACTTCTTCGTGTAGAGCATTATTCCTTTCCTGATTTAGAGTCCTATGCTTTTGCCTGACTAGATGTGCATTAGGATCGATTTTGAGTGTATAGCAGATGATGGCTGGATCTATCCTTACCATGTATGAATATGCCCAAGCAAAAACATCCATTGATTTCTTCAAAAAATCTATCAGTTAGATTCTGGCTTCTATGCTAAGGTTTTTTCCAATTTTGAGAACTTTTATGGGGTCTTTGGGATCTATTTGACGTCTTCAAGATTATCTAATGGCTTTAAATCACTCCTTGTCTCTTCTAACTATGGACTATTTCAATTTCTTCTTTCTCCTCAGGTTGAGAGGCAGCGAAGAGTGCTTGTTTCTAAACTTCCTTGGAAAAATACTGAGAAAAGACTAATTTATACTCATCGGTACTGATCATGTGCATATACTTTCTCTTTTCTTTCCTTACTGATGATGTGGTCGTGGAATGCCCTGTTTCAACATCATTTTTGGTACTTTATACCAGTGCAGTCCTTAGAACTGGCTTGATTTCTTTTTCATTACCATCATCACAATTATTAGAAAAGACAACAAAATAGTTTTGAATAATTTTATTGCTAGGATTGAGGTTTACATTATATAATTCTCTAGCCAAAAACTATTCTCTCCTAGTCGATCCTATCTCGGCAGGGGTATGAAACTTCCTGAGCATGTCCTTTCAAGGTATGACTTCCCCCGAGTCAATCGATGTGGGTCTTCCTAAAAATGCATTACATGGCGATGGTTAATCGATGACCAGGAGTTCGCATAAAAGGGTTTATGAAGGAGCGTAGTTTCGATAGTGATAAGTAGGCATGTTGATCTAATGGGAATGGTTGTAGTGTTGTTGAAGTCATAGATTGGTTATGGACTTGGCTTCAATATTTTAGCTAGAAGCTTCATTTTGTCAAATATACATTTGAAGATGACATCAATAGAACTCCGAGAATCAACGAAGACCTTTTCATGGTGCAGTTTAAGATCTACACCGTAATGATGAGCGGATCCTGATATGGAAAGGCAATCCCAGTGGCATCAGTGGTGATGAAGATTATGTCTTGTGTAGGTTTCTCTCTTACAGTGAATATGGTCTTTTGCTCTATTTTCACTTCCTGCACATATTGCTCCTGTGCTTTCTTGCTTTTTCCTACAAGATGTGATCCTCCATGAATTGAGGCTATGAGATTAGAGGGGTTTCTGCTAAGTTCTCATTAGGATATGGAGTGAGGTTTCTAGTTCTTTCCCCATTGGTTTCCTTCTAGAAGCTATTTAAGTATCCTTTTTGAATTAGCATCTCTATTTCATTTCTTAGGCGTCAGCATTTGTTTGTGTGATGGCCATTGGCTCTATGGAAGCGACAGTATGCTCCACCTTTATTTTGCTCTACCTTTTACCCTTGTTCGGGACATTATAGGCTAGCTTGGTCCTGGTCCTCTCATATATTTGTCCATGGGTATATGTGAGAGGAGTTTTTGCTGTGAAGTTTAATTTTCTCTATCACTTTACAGGCTGATGGTATCCCTCTGCCCCTCTTTTATTCTTATTGCGGGGAGCATAAGCTCTTTCAAACTGTGCTGTAGAACCAGCTTCTTCCATCCTAATGTACCTGCTGGCTTTTTTTTATAAAAAGCCTTCATGCTATGACATGCCTTTTTACTGTTCTTCTCCAACATAGTAGTATCCTTTCTTATCTCAACATGCGCTACCATGAGTGGTGCTTCTTCATAAATAACCCGATACGGAGCACCTCAGATTTGAAGCATTTTACGAAGTTGCAAAAACTCTCATTTTCGTCCTGCTTTATGCAGGACGCTGTGTTTACATCTCGGGAAGCTTCCCTTCTTGAGTTGAACTGTCTTAGGAAATTGGGGGATAACTGTCGCTATGAACAAACTTCCCCTAGTCCATATCTCCTGAACCATCATGAGGCAGCTCCATTAGATACACTGGGAAGATTTTACACCGAGCTATCCTCCTTACTTGTATACTGTCCATATAGTACTCAAAAGTGCAGATGTGGTCAGTTGGGTTTGTGGTTCCGTCGAATTTAGCAATTGATGGGGCTTTGAAGTTTTTTGGAAAGTCTTCTTCTATGATGGTTTCGCTAAATTGGAAAGAACCTTCTTCCCTTACTTCTTCTCCATTATTTTGCCAATGGAGTTTTGCCGGATGCTCTACACTAGGCTTTAGCTGACGGATCTCATCTTCTATAGGATCCATTTGGGATGATCCATCCCTGCAGAATGAAGTAACGCTGACATCATCAGGGGTAGTTCATGGCTACTTTTTTAGTAATAGTAGATTGATGTTAGCAGGCTTTGTTTTAATATGAGGGTTAATTTGGAATTTTCCTTTGAGTTTGGCATCAGTTTTGGGGCCAACTTCACCGTTCTCATTTTTAAGAGTGTTGTTATCACTCACATTGCATAGCCAGTGCAGTCATGATGGCGGTGAGATGTGGATGGTTGAGAGGAGGTTGCTTAAGGGGAGCATGTTGGGCCATGGATCTCTCTAATCCCTCCATGGATTTGTTCATTTGGTTTGTGAATGCTTGAAGAGCAGCTAAGATAAGGTCTGAGGTGGGCTCTATAGAAGCTTCCACTTTAGTTTGGGCTATAGAGGGGATAATGGCCTTTTTGGAATTTTTGAGGCCATGTGAAATTGCTCTTGGGTAGGAGGAGTAGTGGAATATGTGGGGTTCATGATATTGTAAGGTATTTTAAGAAAGTGTAGGTAATTTTTGTTGGAGAGGGACATTGGCACTCCTTCTAGCACCAAACATGTTAGTGAGATTTTTCTTTTCAAAAACATCCAAGTATTTTTATGAAGTAATCATGATGCTGAATGCTTCCATGATTACTAATCAACAAATTAAGTAGTATTAATATTTCCTTTAAGAGGAGTAATTATGTTATTTTAAAGCTTACACAATTATTGGGAGAAATTTATTAGGAATCAGTTCGTTATCTCGATTCAAGTACTGACAAAATTAAAATAGTAAATAAAGTACTGAAAACGATAAAAAGACAGAGAATTTATGTGGTTCGGATATTAAAGAATCCTACCTCCATGGGTAAAATGTCACTATCTTCTCTCTTGATTCTTAGCACAAACAAAAATGGTAGGGAGCATAATTTTCGATTAGTGTGTCCCAAAAAGACGAAAGTAAAATTCTCCCCCTTTTGCAACAGTTCCTATTTGTTTATAGTACATAAAGGTTCACGTGGATTGTCAATGTCATTCTTCCACTTTTTTTATTTTTGTCTTTGGATCGTGCCACGTGTCAACCATCCATCTTGTTTGATTGATGCGCATGGATTGTTAACGTAGCCTTCGACAGGAAACTATAATTTGATTGATTAAATTTTAAACGTAGGTGGCAAGTTTTAAACTGAGGTGGGAAGCTTAGAATTAGAGCAGGAAAACCCAAATTTGAGTAGAGTATGACTTTCCGGTTCTATAAAGCAACATTCTTGTAGACTGCACATATAGGTAGACGAAGCTGCAATGAAAACTGCCTCCCATTGTGGGAAGGACTGCACCATTATTAGCACTCCAGGACTTCGCATTAGTTTATTGGGAGTTTTGCCCGTATGATGTCCGTGGTGGTGATGCTGCGTAGTATTTGTATTGCACCAACAATTCCAAGGTTGTACTGCACTATTCAATCTGAGTTCAACAGTGCGCGGTGTTGGAGATAAGCTATATGACTTAATGGAAGAGACTATGCAGCTACTTTAGAGAGTGACTGCTTTGCATGACTCTGTTTCGAGCCGCACTCTCCAATAGAGGAATGAGCCATCACTATTGTCTTGGAGCTAGGTTTGATGATTTTAGAGATGAAGTTGGGATCCCTTGGTTTGCCTTTGAGGAATGAGTTTTAGCTCTTGATCGCGGGGCAATCTTTTACCATCGCCTCATCGCTCAAGTCTTTATGCTTATAGGCAGCGCTTTTTTAGGATTGCGGTGTTGTACTATCACATTAAGATGGCGGCGTTGTCCTGTCACTTAAGAATGGCGGTGCTATCCTGTCACTTCAAGATGGCGGCTGTCTTTATTAATTTAATATTGATATAGGATTGCAGTATAGCTCTCTTACTTCATCATCAAATCAAGATGAAGGCGCATTCTTATATCCTTTTGATACAAAATTGCGGGACGGACCTGCCATTAGATGTTAATTTAAGACTGCGATACATCCTCATTTGTGTATAACCGCTTTAGGGGTTATGCCGCCATTTAATATTGCTAATGTTGTTTTCGAGGCCGCAATACAATCTCTATGTCCTGTTATTATCTAAAGATTGTGCCATAGTTCCAACCTGTTAAAGCTCACTTTTTGGGAACCATAGCACGACCTTTCATATTTAATGCTTCAAGGCCGCGCCACAGTTTTACCTATTGAAAAAAGTGTTAGCGTTGTAGATTAGTTTCAACTCTTTGTGGCTATTTTAGTTTCTAACGCAGGATTTTAGTACCAAAGCTATACTGATGGAAAGCGCGGTCATTATGTTTTGTCGTTGTCTTAAAGGTTTGGCGCAGTATTGCCCGGACCTTGTCCTCATTCCTTTTTCATATTTTGGTTTTTGTTATAGGAGCAGTTCTTTTAGTTTAGTTTGTATTAATTTAACTTTGACAACGTTTGGAAAATATGGGTGTAACATTAGGAAACTTTTGACTGCTCAAATTTAAATTTGAATTCAAACCACGTGGCGTCCGTTCGAATTGATGGCATTTCCAGCCATATCTCCATCATACAAGCTCCAAATGACATAAATTAATATACTATGCAAATCAGAATAACGATGCAGTCGCAGTGGTGTTCGTTTCATCATCAAATTCCAAAGTTTGCAAAAATGACCGTTTTACCCTTTTAAGAAAATGACAAAAATACCTTTATAATTTTTTTTATTTTTTAGGGTATTACATTCCCTTCTTAAAATAATTTCGTCCCCAAAATTCATAGAGGACAAAAATTATAATAGTCACTCCTAATTTTTCATTTTTAATCTATGTCACTCATGTTATTCGTGCATATGTACATTCCCAAGTAAGAAAACAATCAATAGTCAATAGCACAGATGAAACAAAGTATTCAAACATGAAAGAATATGATATACATATATCAATTCAATTCTAACTTTGGCCACCTATATGAATGCAGTTTATATGGCATATCAGGCATGGTGCACAACACCTTAATAAGCATATAAGTTCTATATGAATGCAGTCGACCGGTAAACGTGTCGTAGTTAGGGTTTTGTGAGGTATGAATGGCGTAGATTTTATTATTTTAAACTGACTTAAAACCATAGTTTTGGTGCATTCTAATCATTATATATAAGAGGCTAGTCCCCTTACTTTTATTCAAAAAAAAATTGGAACGCTAATGGAACTCTGTCGGTCTTCTTCTTCTCTATGATTCAGAATCGCTTAGGATTTCCAAGGAAGAGATTTTAGACATTTAAATATTCAGTTTCTAATTCTATTATTCCCTAATTCCTAATTCTGATTCTAATTTATATATAATCCAATTTTTATATATTCCAAAAGGAAGAGTTCTGAAAGAGAAATTAGGAACGGGCGTGAATAAAATCCAAAAGGGAGCATGCAAGTTCTCTGTAAGTGGAAATCATAGTTTTTCTCGTTTTAGTATTTTTATATTTTAAGTTTTAATTTATTTTATGCCTTGGATAATTTTGTTTACGAAAACCCTAAAACTGAAATCCCAAAATTCCTCCAAAAGAAATGTCAATTTCTATGTTTATTGGAATTTCGATTATTTATATTGAAATAGTAAAATTTGTTTTGTAATTGTAATTTGAATATTTCATATTCTATTCTACTTCCAAATCTTCTCTAATATTTTGTTAAAGGGTTCTAAAAAAATAAGTTAGGAAATTGTGTGTAAAGTATGAATTCCCATATTCATAGTTTACACTACTTATTTTCGTATTTAGACAAAAAGGAATCTCTTTTCACTCCAAGTTTGCATATGGAAAAGTTGAAAGAATATAAAAGATTTAAATTGCAAGTTTTATTTCCTTGAAAGAAGGATGTTGGTTCCACTATATTAATATAGAATACGTTTGGTTATGATTCTTTTTATTTATGCAAGTCTATTTTGTTGGCTAAGGACATTAGCTATTTTGGAAGATATTGTATAGAGTTAGACTTGTACATGGAAGTTTTGACATTTAACGATTAGTATAAGACAAAAAATCTTCACACGCTTAGAAATATTTAGTTAGCCTAATTTATATACGTGCACGTGTGTGTATTATCGTATAAATCTATTAACAACGTATAGATAAAAATGTATTAATCATGTAGTATAAATAGTTTATTAATTAGCATTAAACTCCTTAGGAAGGAAGTTAAGGATAATTATGGAAATTATTCCATAATTAAATGCGAAATAAGGAGTTCTCCTTATATGGCCTTAATACGTAGATGCAGGTGAGGCATATGTGTAGTGTGATAGGAGAGTGGAATTATGACTAAGATGTGAGGTCGGTCAAAAGCACACAGAAGTCTGCCCAGCTAATCTGGCTACCAGTAGTGTGACTTTAAGACTGATGTGGGACACATCTATAATAAGTACCTATAGAGGACATGAGGTTAGTCCTAATTTTGTGCGATAAGTCTACTCAGTTGATCTGGCTGTCGATACCTACGAATGATCAGACTAATGTGAAATGTCACAGTTTGAGTTACGGGTTATAAGGCATTTAGATGGCTATTGTATGGTTTGCCTCCTTCCCACTTAAGAAGTATCAAATTGTTGAGATTGTCATTTAGGTGTAGGAGGGAGGAATCTAAGGAGGGGTCCGCTTTGCGGTTAAGGTATTAAGTGGCTATTGCAGGGTCTGCCTCTTGCCGTAAAGAAGTATTAAGTGGTCCGATGAGATTTCGAGCGATATTAGTTAGGGAGTACCAGAGAGGGGTCCACCTTGGGTTTAGGTATTAAATAAAGGGGTTTTGCCTAGGTTATAGGTAAAAAATGAACAGAGTCTGCCTAATTCTCATTAAAGAGGTATTAAGTGGTTCGGGTACTTTCTCTCGTATTGTTGGAACTAACGGTAGTTACTGAATGGACTGGAAAGGCTGTCGGGCTTACAGTTGAAGGTATTCTTGGTAGGATAGGATGCGCGGACATATTACTTATCTAAATGATACTGCCCAAATACTATTATGGTAAAACTTGAGATTTTCATTCATCGGACATTGTTGTTTTGACCCCCTCCTTATTACAACACACGTGTTAGGTGATGATGCTAATTGTGAGGCTAAAGGCAGAGGCAAGGACTTGTGGCAATTATCTATCTATTTATGTTTTGTTATATTTTGATGTACCCATTTATGACATGATATTGCTATTTTGAGATATTGTTATTTTGGATATTGGGATATTATGTTACGTTTCTGAGATTTCAAATTTTTATAAAATAGGTACTATGTCTGATATTATATTTTGTCTTTTCCACCATGAGATTCTGCTAGCATGGATAGATAACTTTGTATATTGTTCATTGTATCAACTTTACCCATTAATAGTTAGTTTTGGAATGGGCCTAAGGTTTGATGGGCTTTTATTGGGTCAAAAATTAGGTCCATTCCATGACGGGTTGTTACATTTAGTATTAGAGCTTAGGTTACCCGATCAATGGGGAAAAGTATACCTAAGAGTGCGTCTTATTATTTTTGAAAGTGTATCAAAAACCTTACTATACATATACACTTATTTGAACATACGTGAACACACTAAGCAAATCGTTTATTTCAACAAATAATTCTATCTTAGGAAGTTGTAACACAATGTTAAAACCTATAAATAGTTAATTAAGGCTAAAAATCATTGCTTTGAGGCTGGGAACCCCTTCACCTAAGAGATACCCACTATCCGAGGGATGCAGGAATGGTTAAAGCAATACCTAAGGCATGTAGGGCAAGTTCCCATTCTTCAGCAAGCTGCACCAACTTCACATGTTGCCCCAGCCGCTAAAGCGTTACCTCGCCCTATAGACTTCCCTGAGATGTGCAAAGATTGCCAAAATAAGGGAGAAAGGGTGTATACGGGGCCCGAAGACTTTGTTGAGACGAAGGGTTGGATCAATGATAGTGAACGCATATTTTGGGAGCTAGGATGGGAAGACCGGCTCAAGAAAAAAATGACTGCATAGCATTTAAAGGGAGAAGAACTAGATTGGTGGACCCTAATAGTTGAAGAAAATGCCAAGGAAGGAACCACTTGGGCTGAATTTAGGACTCGCTTTGAGTCTTGATTCATGTCCAAAGCTGAGGTAAGTTTGCGGTTGGAGAAGTTTATACAGTTGAGGCAAGGAGACTCCACGTTGATGGAGTATATTAATAATTTCACAGAATTAGCTAAGTTTGGATTAAGTCTGATTGACACCCCCACGATGAAGGCTATGAAGTTTCTTAAGGGCCTAAATTCTCCACTTAAGGAGATACTTTTGACACAAATTCCAATGGGCATCACTAATGAGATGGTAGTTGAGATGACTTTACTCCAGACTATTGGCTTAGAAGAGAAGAGGAAGGAGAAAGAGAAGGAAAAGGTTGGACAGCCACAAAACCAAGATGGAGCTAAGAAGGGATGATTTTGGGCAAACAAGAAGGATAAGGGAAAGATCAAGAAAGAAGGTGTGACATGTCGTAAGTGCCAGAAGAAAGGACACGTTGTTTAGGACTGCAAGGTGAGCTTAGTGAGGGAGGAGTTCAAAGGAAGGTGATATCACTTCCATGAGGAGGGACACTGCAAGGATCGGTGTTCGAAGATAGCAAGGGAATGTCAGAGTGGGCAAGCTTATGCCATAGAAGTTATACCTACCTTGAGTAGACCTCCTCCTAGAGATCAAGTGAAAGCTGCAATGGAAGGTATAACTATTATCACCAGAAATACTATTTGTACCTCATTTGAGTTGGGAGTGCTACATTCATTCGTAGCTAGAAATATGTTATGTTAGTGCAAATTCTCATCTACACCAACACCCTGAGGTTCTTAAGCATAGCTATGGAAACGAATTAGAATATTGAAACGAATTAAGAGATTGCTGAGATATGATTTAATCAAGCTGAAGTTATGGAATGTTGGACCATAGAGTCGTGATAGCAAATGCAGAGAAGATAAAGTACAAAAAGTAAATAACATCGAGACTTTATAGTGGTTTAGGCCGAAAGTCCCTACATCCACTGTCCTTTCCCTATTTGGTCTAACCTACTTAGCCGAAAGGCATATTACATTGAGTTTTGCATTTCCACCATTAATAAGTTTTCAAGTAGAGTTCTAATATAAGAAAGTACAATATTATTTTATGTCTCAATTCCTTTTAATGCCAGAAGATCCTCGCTCCATGGGATTGCCGCCTATTTATAGCCAATATGTCGTAACGCGATCAATGGAGAGCTTTCTCCTTGGATTGATGGCCTTACCTGTTATCTGAGGCTTAGATTTAAATGCTTGTCATCATCTGGTTGAGTGCATTTTCACGTGGATTGCTGACGTGATGCCTTTATATATAGCTTCTTGGATATTTTTTGTTTACCCTAACTGTTGGTCTCGCCTGGGGTTTCTAAGTCATTGATTGTTGATACTTGCTGAAATGTTCTAGGTTCAAGCTATTAATCCCCTCGGCTGAGCCTTTTGTCTCACCTGGACAATGATCTTGATCTCAATTGATGCTTTGACTCATGCTATCAGACTATATGCTCTCGGATACTGAGTCCGGTGGTTAAGCTCTCGTTGAAAACCAAACAGTTGATCATGGAATTACAAGCCAAGGAACTTTCCTCTCGAATATTCATAATTTGTACTTGGTAGAAATTATGGTGTAATACATGCCCCCTAAAGTTCACCTCATATGGTTGATATGAGGTTGACTTTGGAAAGAATAGCATCATATAAGGCTTAATACTTAGCTTGTTTATTTCGTTCTCATTATGAAGTTGATTCTGAGCTGTCAAGCAAAGTAGTATTCTAAGAACTTTCGAAAACACTGCTTGACCCAGATAACTTATAAAGATTTAACCTTGTTTAGAGGGTTTTGAAGGTAATTTGAAACCTAACCTCGTCTAATGGCTTTTGGAAATTGAAATTAGTACCCGGATGCGATAATACTTTGATACCATGCTTCAGTCATCTAGATCTGATCTTACATAGGAATTAGGATTGAAAACTCTTAGTGGCAATATAATGCCTATATTTTCACATATCATAAGAAAGTTGAGCTATCTTGATTGAAATTAAATTTTAGTTTTGGACTAGAAGGCACGGTTTTAACCGGACTATGAGATCTAAATAAGTTTGAAACCGTGTTTGTCACTTGGAGCCATCTAGGCTAAATAATAAGCGAAATTGTTTGAGCGCCGAGAGGCGATATCTGATTTGAGACCATGAGGTCAAAACCTTTCAAAATCGTGCTTGCCACTTAAAGCCATCTAGGCTAAATGATAAGTGAAATTGTGCAAGCGCCGAGATGTAAAATCTGATTTGAGACCGTGAGGTCAAAACTTTTTGAAATCGTGCTTGTTACTTGAAGCCATCTAGGCTAAGTGATAAGTGAAATTGTTTGAGCGCTGAGAGGCGAAATATAATCTGAGACCGCAAGGTCAAGATGGTATATGCAGTATGAATTCGTAAGTGATCACTCTGGACTAGACCATTGAAAAGATGGGTTCTGATCTTGCATTAAATATGAGTCCATATGTTGGCAGTTGATCGGTTATTTTCAAAAAGCGTTTCTCTTTTCCTGTGCAAAGATGACTTGACATTCGATAAGGTGATCTCTTGATATTTCTCTTATGGACATCCATTAAACTAAACCTACAGTGGAAAACTTCTCTCTCTTCAATTTGTTCTGTTCCTTTTAATATAAACAATCTTTCATATTTCTATCCTCTTTTCGCCTATTCAAATTGCAAAACCGCCATTGATATTTTCAAGCTCTCCTCAATCCTTCCTTTGATATCCGCTCTTGAGCTAGTAGGTTCTTTTCAGTTTCATTATTCTTATTGAGATTGTTAATGTCATTATCGATACTCTTCCTTTTTTGCTTAATCAAGAATTAGACTCAGGCTTTTTACTGGTTTTAACCTGCTTAATCCTAGTTTTGAGGGTGATAACGGTTTTTCTTTTAAAAATTAGATACCTTGCCCCTTTTTTTCTTAGGTTGAAAATGGATGCTCCTATCAAAATTCAACAAGATCTTGACGAAGTTTTGTCTTCTTATGGGATTACAAGAGTCTAAACGATTGCTCCTGGCTCCAGGATGCATTTTAGTAACTCTCCAGTGGGGTATTTTGTACGGCCCATAGAACATTTAGAACACGGTATATTCTTACCTCTAGCCCCTATATTTGTTGATGTTTCGAAATTTTATCGCATTACTCCCTTTCAACTCTTGGCTACTTCCTATTCGACTTTATCTACTATGACGGTTCTATATTCCAAGAAAGGCTATCGGGATATGTCCATTATCGAGGTCAATTACATGTTCAACCTTCTAGAGTCTAAATCCATTAGGGAATTTCCCATGTATTTCCTCAAATTCTTATGGCTATCTCCTTTAAAGGATCCATTCAACAAAATAATGATGTGTCAGTGGTTTTTTGTTAAGACCCCTTTCAATCGGATAACCACCTTTTTCAATAATGCCGATATGTACTTGGACATTTCGCCTTCTCTTAGTCTTATCTGCATTCGAGGTTGTGTTTCCTTATTTTATTAAATCTCAAATAGTGAAACCCAAGAAGAGTGGTGACCCAACTGTCACCAATCAATTTAAGGATAGGTATAAGGAAGTCATGAAGATTCCTTCTTTACAACGATACCGACACTAGATTCTTCTCAAGAGCAAATTGAAAGCTCAAGGTCTGCTACTTTCTTCTGCTAAATTGGCTAGACTTAAACCCTCTGGGAAGTATGAGAAAGCTTCTACCGTAGTTGTTGATAGCGGAGAAGAAACTGAATCCAATTCTGAGGAAAGTGAGAAGGGGGGTTTCGCCTTTTAACCATTAGACTAGCTTATTTTGTGTACTTAGTACAACTTAGTCTTGATTTCGATTTTAGCCTTATCCTTTCCTCCTTGTTGTAGTGACTTCCTCTTCTTAGAAGGTCGGCTCCATTGATAAGGGAAAGGGGACCAAGAAAAGGTCCAAGTTGTAGCTTCCTAGCAAAGATACTCCCGGATCTAAGAAGCAAAAGGTCTCCAGATCCACTAAAGCCGAAAGTTCCAAGGGAAAAGATTCGAATCTACTTGCCGATAAAAATAAGCAAGCGATAGAAAGCACAAAAGCTGCCTTTGAAGGTGACCTTTTAATGCCATCACCGAAGCACATGATAGACCTCCAACTTCTGCCCTAGGAATTCGAAGAGCAATCAAGTATAGTCTTCGGGAGAGCATCAATTAAGGTTATGATTCCAACATTTGTTCTTACTCTATTGCCTTTTTTAGACTATGGCGGAAATCTCTATCCTTCAACAAGGGTGACTGAAAATGGAGAAGACAATGGCTATTGCCAAAGCAACAAAAAAGTAGTTTGCGAATTCAGAGCTAAAATTCGGAAGGTGAATGCTCAGGTAGAAGAATCAGGTAGGACCACGGGAGAGAAGGATCATAAGATTGAGATTCTTAAGAAAGCCTTAAGGGAAAGGGATGATTGTTTGGATAAAGTCGAGGCCGGGGTGGTTGATAAAAAACATTACATTGCTAGAGAAGAGCATGAGAAGGAGGCCAGTCGATGAGCCTTCCAAGTATTATTTGATACTTATGCTCACCACCGAGACCAAAACATACCTTTTTCTCTAATCTATCTTGGGAAAAATTCTACTACTGTAGAAGCCAACTTTGCTAAAAGGTACAAGGAACATAAGAAGAAAAAGAAGACTGAGGACATTATGGAGGATGAAGCTAAGCTCTCGATAGAGGAGGAGGAGGAAACTGCTTTTTTGACGAGGAGGTACAAGAAGACACTCCTGATAATAAGCTTGAAGAAAACATACTGTAACTTATCCTTGTAGTGATATGACTTCTATAACTTTTGGCTTGTATAATTTTCTAAATGAAACTTTCCTGATGACTTTATAATGTTTGAATTACCTTTCAACTATTTACGATGAGATTGTCATATAACATTACAAACTAGAGTAGCCGACGTGGAGGCTTTTATCTTTCTCTTTTCTACTCTTAAATTGGCATTCCTTCGGGAGTACTCTAACAGAACTACTCAAGAGCTCAGCGAGACTATGCTTCTCTTTACCAAGCTTATGAGGACAAGGTAGCCAAACTTCAAAAACCAAATGTAACCCTTAAGGCCTTGAGATTAAGAGTAATTTCCTTAAGTCAAAGCTAGGTCTAAAATTAATAGTTGCCTTACTTCGTAGAAGAGTAAGCCCAAAACCAACATCTAACCCTAGGGAGATGATATCTCCATTCCTTTTAGATGAAGGGAGGAAAAGAGACTAAGGATGATGTTATTAATAAATTCCTCCTAAGATTATGAAACTAAGATTGTTTTGGAGGACCCTGACTTGCTACCTTGGCTTGCCCATTTAGAAGGATCTCCTTCTTTCATTTTTATATTTTATCCTCCAATGCTCTCGATTATGTAATCCAGTTTTTGTAATATTATTTCCTTAGGCGTTCTTCTTGGCTTATCCCTTGTAACATTTTCTTAAACAAACCATATGTAAAGAATTTTACTCTTTTAGATTTTATTTCTTATGCTATCACTTTGCTTGAGTGTACTTTAGAATCTTCTTTTTGTGGGGTATCTCTTGCCTCTGGTATACTTTTATCAGAACAAGGCCTCGGACGCAACTAAATTTTATTATTGGATTCTTGGCCGGAGCCAACGTATTGGCACACTTAAGAGTTTCGTCCTGTTCTTATTTTATGCTCACCTTTACCTCTTCTTTGTTTATCGAGAATTTACTCGAAACCTTAACTTAGGAGCTTTTCCCTATCCTTTTATCCATATTGGGAATCTACCCATTTCTAATCTTATGCACGGTTCTACTTGTCCATGACTTACTATTATTGGGAACCTATCCAACATTCTAATCTAATTGGGAATTTATCCAATGCATGGTACTACTTGACCATGGTTCACTACTATTAGGAATCTACCCAATATTCTAACCTAATTGGAAAACTACCCAATGCATGGTACTACTTGACTATGGCTCACTACTATTGTGAATCTACCCAATATTCTAACTTGATTGGGAATCTACCTAATGCATGGTACTACTTGTCCATGGCTCACTACCATTGAGAATGTAACCAATATTCTAATCTAATTGGGAGTCTACCTAATGCATGGTGCTACTTGACCATAACCCGCTACTATTAGGAATCTACCCAATATTCTAATCTAATTAGGAATCTACCCAATGCAAGGTACTACTTGACCATGGCTCACTACTATTGGGAATCCACTCAATATTCTAATCTAATTGGGAATCTACCATTGCATTGTACTACTTGACCATGACTCGCATCAGCATGCATTCTACTTTTCGACGTCTTTCTAAACCTAGGTGACACGGCCTTACACTTTGTAGCGTATCATTGTGTAGGTGCTCTTATGGCGAGGTCTACTAACTTATCGTTGGATCTAAATCTACGGCCACATTTGATGGGCATCGGCCATCTACAACCACTTTTAGCGGGCATCGGCCATCTACAATCACTTTTGACGAGTATTGGCCATTAAAAACTATTTTAAGTTAATGGTAATACAGAACGCTAATTGTAACTTTGTAAAGAAAAATATGAATCCTTTGAAAAGAGGGCTTTCGGACTATTTTAAAAGGCTCTTGAAATTACAAAGTTCATAAATCACATTGTTTGATAGAAAGTTTGATCCAACTTTGAAAAAGAAAATCATTGATAGAATCAGTATTTTTAGAAAAATTGAAACTCTTCACCAATCTCGTCAGATCAATTGAAGGTTTTAGTCCTTAAATTCTAAATACAAGTATGATATGCAAAAGTTCTTAAGGAGTGAAGTCATACTGAAAGAGATTCTGCAGATGCCGAGACTTGAATGCATCCTTCGAGTAAAGGCTCGGTAGACAGGGTCATGCCGAAGAAAAATGCATCGGGAAAAAGTCAAGACTTTCTAATTAAACTTCAAGAAATCCAAGATCATGAGGCGTCCCTTAGAATCGAAACTTTTGCAAAAGAGGTTATAATCAAGAAGTGCATGTTAATAGAATTGGTATCTTCCATTTGACTGTAGGAGTTTGATAAAAAGATTCTTCTTGCAATTTCATCTTTGTAGAAAAGCACCATATGTATTCATTTGGTAGGAGTTGCATGGAATTCTCCTAAAGTCATAAAAATGGAACAAAGAAAATAATTCTGAAATAAAATATTCAAACAAACGTTTAATAAATTTGGTTAACTTCCCTTTTTGTATGAGTTTCTTGATTGCATAAGAAAGCTTTCAGCATTCTTCTGTCTGGTGTCCATTTGCTAAATGATAGATATAATATTTCTCACTCTTTAAGTCTTCTTTCAGTAATGAGGGTAATCCGAATAAGAGCAATCTTCACGAGTTTCTAGGTATACCCGAGACAAGCTTTGGTTGAGCGGCGTAAGAACCCGATCCTACTTCGATTTCTTTTGAGACTCATTTTGAGTGACCGAGAGGGTTCTCTTATTGGAAGAAAGCATACCTTCATATTTCAACAACTTAGTGGAAAGATTCCTAAATTCATTGGTCAGGGTCTTAACCCTCTTCACTAGTTGAACCGACTCCTGGAGGGAGTCTTGAAGATACTCTATAAGTTGCCTGATCTGAGAAGATTGAAGCTCATAGACATGATCATATTCTTTACCATTTTATTTCTCCAAAATGAGGGTCACCAAACTTTTGATGTTGTCTTCTTCAATGAGCTAAATGCGAAAGTTGAGGGGTAGCTCCGAGAGGGCTTCATCACTTTTAGATTTAGACATAATTGACTGGAACGTTCCATTGGATTTTTGAGAAGAAACATGGTTCGGAGGTTCAGGTCCTCCTTCTAGCGCCAAGAAATGTTAGTACAAATTTTCATCTACACCAATACCCCCAGGTTCAAAAGCGTAGCTCTGAAAATGAGTTGGAATATTGAACCTAATGAAGAGATTGCCGATATATGATTTAATCAAGCTTAAGTTATGGAATGTTGGACTGTAAGTCGTGATAGGAAATGTATAGAAGGTAATGTGCATAAGCTAAATAACATCGAGATTTTTATAGTGGTTCGAAGCGAAAGTTCCTACATCCACTCTCCTTTCCTTATTTAGTCACTCCTACCTAGCTAAAAGGCGTATTGCATTGAACTTTTGCATTTCCTCCATTAATGAGTTTCCAAGTAGAGCTTTAATATAGGAAAGTACAATATTATTTTATGTCTCAATTTCTTTTCATGTCGGAAGATCTTTGCACTTTGGGATTGCCGCCTATTTATAGCCATTATGCTATAACACCATTGGTGGAGAGCCTTCTCCTTAGATTGTTGACTGACTTTCTACGTGGGGATTAGATTTGAACAATTGTCATCATCTGGTTGAGTGCATTTTGACGTGGATTGCTGACATGATGCTTTTATATATAGCTTTTTGGATATTTTCGTTTATCTTAACCGCTAGTCTCGGCCAGGGCTATCTGAGCCGTTGATTCTTGATACTTGCTGAAATGTTTTTGGTTTAGGCTACTACTGCCCTCAGCTAAGCCTTTTGTCTTGGATAAACAATTATCTTGATCTCGGTCGACACTTTGACTCGTGCTATCAGACTATATGCTCTCGGAAACCAAACAGTTGATCTTGGAATTACAAGTCAAGGAACTTTCCTCTCGAATATTCATAATTTGTAATTGGTAGAAATTATGATGTAACATGTTAACTCCTTTAGTCTAAAGACCCAAGTTTTCATCAATCCAATAGTTGTGTCAAATCCTGTTAGGGATCGACACATCTTTTTTTAATTAGCAAAGACCTAGTTGTGGATATACGTAACGTTAATTTTACATGTAACACATATGCTCTTGGTTTTAAGGAGTATGGACTTATCCTAGGCATGGATTGGTTGTCCTACCACGGGCTGTCTTAGATTGTGATAAGAGGATTGTATGGTTAAGGAGTCGCAAGGGACGAGATATAGATGTTTGTTGTACATCCCAAAACTCAGTCGAGCTAGGCTATTTGTATTCTTTGAGGCTATCACAAGATGATTTCTCATTGGTGCCCGTAGTTCAAAAATTTCCTGACATTTTTGAAGAAGTCTCGGGTCTTCCACCCTAAAGGGAGGTAGAATTAAAAATCGATTTGGAGAAGGATGCTAGCCTTTCACCCCGCCATTAAGGCACATGGTCCCTAAAGAAAGGCAAGAGTTAGATAAGCAAACTTCGGAGCTATTGCAGAACGAATTCATTCGCCGTAGTACTTCTGAATGGAACTTGTCATCTTTGCCACTAAGGCAGACGACTCTTTAAGGTTATGCATTGACTATCAAGAGCTCAACAAGCTGACCAAGAAGAATATGTATCTCTTACCCAGAATAGATAACTTGTTTGACCAGCTTATTGGAGCCAAAAACTTTTCCCAACTGGACTTGGACATGGGATTCCATCAATTGAGGATAGCTAAAGATAGTAGGATCATATTTTGTACTCCAAACGGACAATATGGATGGGAAGTGATGCCTTTCGAGTTGACCAATGCCCTTGCGTACTTTGTAGATTTGATGAGTAGAGTCTTTAGGTTGGGCAGCTGAATAAATCCGCTGTAGTATTTGTGGATGATTTTCTAGGATTCTCTAAAAGTGAAGGCGATCATGAAAATCATTTAAGGGAGGTATTAGAGACTTTGAGAAGGAATCAACTTAAAGCCAAATTCCTAAAGTGTCATTTTTGAAAGAAGGTGGTGAGATTTCTAAGTTATACTATTTCCGAGAAGGGATTATCCGTAGCCCCACGAAGGTGGAAGCTATTCAAGATTGGAAGACTGAAGAACGCCATGGAGGTTAGGAGTTTTCTTGGGTTGGCAAGTTACTATAGGAAATTCATCAAGGACTTTGCCAAGATAGTAGTCCCACTAACTCGCTTGACCAAGAAATTTTTTAGTTTTTACTTAGGACGAGAAATGCATAGAAGCATTCGAGAAGCTAAAGGAGTTGTTGACTACTGCACCATTACTTACAATTCCCGATAGGACGAACCATTTTACCATTTACACCGACGCTTGTCGTACAGGACTAGAAGCTGTTCTTATGCAATATAGTAGAGTGATAGCCTATGCAAGTAGGCGGTTGAAGGACCATGAGAAGAGGTACCCAACTCATGACTTGGAGTTAGCGGCTATCATCTTTACCTTAAAGACGTGGAGGCACTATTTTTGGGATAGAGGTTTGAGTTGTTCATCAACCACAAATCCTATAAATACCTATTCTCTCGAAAAGATTTGAATCTTAGGCAACAGAGGTGGATGGAGTTTATAGCATCATATGACTGTGAGATACGGTATACCCTTGAAAAAGGGAGTGTTGTTGCTGACGCCCTAAACCGAAGGCATTCTACTCTTGGTGCTATTTACGAGTGGAGGCAGTTGAAGTTCCTCTTGAATTTCAATTTACAACGGCCAACAAAATCCACTTCAGGCTATTTGGCAGCAATGGAGGTTAGGCCAGCATTAGTGGACCGCATTGAGCAAGAACAAAAGAAAGATGCAATGATAGCAGATATTTTGAAAAAGCTTAGTAGAGGAGAGCATTTTCCCCATGTTAGTAGATATGTGGTTGAAAAAAGAGGATGTTTGAGAAGAGATGGATGTCTATATGTCCCTATAATGGAGGATGTTTTAGAGGAAGTTTTGGTTGAGTGTCACCATTCTCTAATGACCATTCACTCCGGAGGAGATAAAATGCATAGGGACATGAAGTGAATTTTCTATTGGCTAAGGATGAAGAAGAGGATAGTGGAATTTGTTTCTAAGTGCTTGACTTGCCAAAAGATAAAGGTGGAACAAGGGAAGCCCAGAAGACTGTTGTTACCATTAGAGGCGTTGACTTGGAAATGGGAGCATATATCGATGACCTTTATAGATGGGATGCCTAGAAGTCAAAGAGGCAATGAAGCTATTTAATTATAGTGGATAGGCTCACCTAAAGCGCCCACTTTATTCTTGATAGGAGCAAAGGACTGTGACATCTCTAGCGCAAATGTATATAAAAGAGGTGGTATGATTGCATGGAGTTTCGGTCAGCATTGTTAGTGATAGAGACCCCTTGTTCACTAGCGAATTTTAGAGAAGTTTGTAATCAACTTTAGGAACAACATTGAATTTTAGCACCGTTTATCGCTCGCAGACCGATGGCCAGATTAGAAGGGTGAATAGGATTTTCAAAGAGGTGTTAAGTGGATGTTGTAGGGTCTACCTCTTCCCATAAAGAAGTATCATGTGGCCCAATGAGATTTCAAATGATGTCAGTTAGGGAGTACTAAGAGGGATCCGTCTAGGGTTTGGGTATCAAATGATGGGGATATGCCTAGGTTATTGAAATTAATTGGTCAGAGTCTGCCTAATTCTCATTAAAGAGGTATTAAGTGGCTACGGTACTTTCTCTCACATTGTTAGGACTGACGGTAGTTGCGGACTGGATTGGAAAGGTTGTCGGGCTTATAATCGAAGGTATTCTTGGTAGGATATAATAAAGGATGCGTCGACATATTACTTATCTAAATGGTACTGGCCAAATACTATTATGGTAAGACTTGAGATTTTCATTCATCGGACATTGTTGTTCTGATCCCCTCCTTATTACAACACACATGTTAGGTGATGATGCTGATTGTGAGGCTGAAGGAGGAGGCGAGGACTTAAGACAGTTATCTAGATGTACCCATTTTAGACATGATGCTGTTATTTTAAGATATTGTGTTACACACATTGGGATGTTATGTTATGTTCTGAGATTTGAAATTTTTATAAAATGAGTACTATTTCTGATATTATTTTATTCTTTCCACTGTGAGATTCTGATAGAATAGATGGATAGCTCTGTGTATTGTTCATTGTATAAATTTTACCAACCAACAACCAGCTTTGAAATGAGCCTAGTGTTCGATGGGCATTTATTGGGTCGAAAATTAAGCTCATTCCAAGGTAGGTTATTACACTTATCGATGCCACAACAAAGTCATATATGGCATTGATAAAATTAAGGTGGGAAATTTTTTTCGTTGCTATGTAGACGTCTTGTGTAGGGTATTTATTGACACCTTATCAATGCCTTATTTCAAATGCCATTGCGACGCGCTACCGACTACAATTGAAATTGTGTAACTTGGATTTTCCAATTTCTTACTGATGCCCTATCAACTCCTTGTCGATGCCTAGTTAAATTGTCAAATTCAGATTTTTTGACGCCCTATCGACGTCTTACTGATGCCACAACCGAAACAAATTTGCAGCATTTTTTTGTATTTGTAACCTCAATCACACATTCAAATATATACAATATATATTCATCTCACCATCATCACAATACCAACCAAATATCATCACAATATCATCTCAATACCATCATAATACAGTACATACTACCCAACATAATAATGTCATAAACATTATCAAACATCATAACATCCAAAAAATATCATCACAATACAAACAAAATGTATGACCAATACCATCAAATTACAAATCAAATATCCAAGAAGTATCATCACAATATATGCAAACCAAACATCCAAACAATAACAACACAAATACTCCCTGCTCCCACGAACCATGCCCACCATCACCATTTCCATCACCATCGCCAGAAATATCCTCCTTCGGAAAGTAATGCAAAAATACATATGTAAGCAATCCGAGCTTCTTCTTTAACTTACAAACGTGTGACTTCAATATTCGGTTTTCTTCTTCTACGACATTAATAACTGTAGCAGTTCTATCTAATGATGATCTCCATATTTTAACCGAAATTGTTTTTTAATAACAAGCTATTTTTTATTTCAACTATTGTATTTATTGAAATAAAATTTTTAAACTTGCGTTAGTTATATATTAGTTTTATTAATTGAGTGATTTAACTTATATATTTGTTTAATTTATTGTGTGATTTAAGAAAAACTATATCTCTTGTTTAATTTATTGATATAAAATTTATAATTTAATTCAATTATATATACATTTTTTAATTAATTAAGTGATTTAACCTGTATATTTGTTTAATTTATTATGTGATTTAAAAAAATCTATAATTTAACTCGAATAAACTCTTGTATAATTTATTGAAACAAAAATTATAATTTAATCTAGTTATATATATATATATATATGATTTATTAAGTGATTTAAGTTATACAAACATACACCTGTTTAATTTATTAAAACAGAATTTATAATTTAGCTCAATTATATATATATATATATGTTTAATTAATTGAGTGGTTTAACTTATATATTTGTTTAATTTATTATACAATTTAAAAAAAAATCTATATCTCGTATTTAATTTATTGAAAAAAAATCTATAATTTAAGATAGTTGTGTATTTATTTGATTTTATGAGTGACTAGAATTATATATTTTAACTCAAACTCAATTTATTTTTAAAATGGTGATTTTTGGGATACATACAACATACATATGGTTCTTGAAATTTAAAATAACTCAAAGTTAGTTATACTAAGCGTTCATATAAAATACATATATGTACATGTGGTTCTTGGGATTTGAAACCAATGTATACATACATATAGTATACTATACGTAAATATATGTCTATATTGATTTGTAAACATATATACTTATTATCATATTGTGTATATAACGAATGTTTAAGTTATTACGTACCCTCAGAATATTTCCATTGTTAGGCTTATGATCCTCCCTTTTTGCAGTAGCTCTAGTGAGTGTGTAGAATACATCTTGGTCCACTTCTCTTGTTATCTCCACACCTTGATTCTGAAGCTCCTCAATCCTAGCTCGGTATTTCACATATTTTGCATTTTACGTATTCATTAGAATTTTGTACATGTGTGTATATATATATATTATGTAAATACATGCATACATACCACAAACTCAGTGGAAGCATCATCTACCCAGCAATTGGCGGTAGACCTATCTAATAACTCGATCCTATGAGTCCTGCAAAAGAGTTGCCAAGATGAAGGCTCACCGTGCTTCTCTTCGTATTGAAAATTAAATTTAGCACACAATCATATAAGCCTATTTTGTTCACTTAGTAGTATTTGGTTCTTAATTTAAATAACATTATTATTTTTATAAATAATATAAATAACATTATTAATTTTGTTCTTAATTTAAACAACATTATTAATTTTATTCTTAATTTAAATAACATTATTAATTTTATTATTATGTAATTTCATTAATTTTATTAATACATTCAATAACATTATTAATTTAGTTATAAAACATTGGAATTCATAAATAATTCTAGAGCTATATAACCTATAAACTTCTACACTTTTATAAGCCATCCTACTTTCCATTACAAATGCAATGATATTTATGTTTCATAAATCATTTCAAATTGAATGATTAACAAAATTTCATCAGCATTTATCCTTATTCCTCCATGTCAAATGCAAAAAAGCATACACAGGGAACAAGAAGGAAGCGTTGTTGAAATTTCATTAACCATTCAATTTGAAATATTGATTTACAAAACATAAATATCATTGCTTTTGTAACATGTTCGATACTAGGACAAATCTGACAAATGATGTATCAAAAAATTATCGATTTTTGTTTTATTTAAAAAACGAATATGTATATAACGATCATATATGGTACTTGTCGGATGGGGCTGAATTAAACAAATCTACGAGGTTTCGTTAGTAATACCATATCGATAACAATGACTCTATCTAACAATTTCACATATCTATATCATATAGGAAGCTAATCAAATTATAGTATTGCATAGAAATTGAATCAGAATAATAAATCATACCGACGGAGCCTTAAGCGGTGAGTAGAAGGTGGGGATATGCTGCTTGGGGTTTGTAGTGTGATCGAGTGAGAAGGAGGCGATGTTCAAAGTCAATGGGGACTGAGGCTTCAAATTGGGACTTGCATGGCCGAGGGGGAGGCTGGGGCTTGTGTGGCCGAGCAGGAGGCCGAAGGGGAGTTTGAAAGTTAGAGGCAAGCATGCGTGGCCAAGGGGGAGGTTAGAGGCTAGGGCTTGCATGGACAAGGGGGAGGCTGGAGGTAGGGAAAGAGAACAACGGGTTGGGAAGGGGGATGGCTGGAGGCTGGAGGAGGCGATTGCATAAGCAAGGTGAATTTTTCATGAATTGAATTGTGGGTGGAATAGGGAAAGAGAACAACGGGTTGGGGAGTTTTAGGAGGGCGACACTATACCAACGCCCTGCCGATGCCTAAAAGGGGCATCGACATGGGGTCGGTTATTTTACATAGGTAATGTTTTAACTATGCCTTACCGACGTCCTAGCCGACGCCAAGTCCATTGGCATCAGCCATGCGTTGGTAATGCCAAGTAAGCAAATACGTAGTTTTCTAGTAATATAAAAGAATTTTTTTTATTTTGTAAATAATAAAATATAATTTTATAAAATAAAAATATTAAGATATATGTATATATATAATACTAGTTAATACATATTACACTAACATTAATACATATATATGTATATATAAACTTTATATTCAAATAAAATAAATTTCAATTTTTTCCTATAACATTAATTATGATACATAATAAAACAATTTTGGATATATAATTATATATATTTACTTGTTCATTTATATTTTAGTGAAGATCACCGTGTTAAATTAATTAAAAATATTTTTTAATGTTTTAAAAATTAATAAAAATTATATTAAAATTCTGTTATTGTGATATATGTGTGTGTATGTATGTATATATGTGTGTGTGTATTATTTGCTCAAACAAATAGAATTAATAGATAATGTAATATGTAGATTTATATTTATATATACATGTGTATGACAATATAATTAAACATGGCAATGATTATGCATACTACGCACTTAAAGCCCCGTTAAAGCCTTACAAAATCCCTGCTATAACGCATAGTGTACTTCAACCGCTATGCTAATTCAATTTAACACTATTGAACAGTAGATCCTCTTTAAGTCTTGTAATTTTCCGCTATACCTGCTAAATTAAGGCTTTCTAGCACCCATTTTATCAATATTAATATACAAAGGTTTTCTTTTAAACCAAATCAACAAAGTTACGGCAATGACCTAATTTTAAGACATAAGTACTCAATATAAGTTAGAAATCTATTGTAGTCACCAAATCTAGTCTGCATAAATCATGATATTCTTCGGTTTTGTTACATAAGATTAAAAAGTATTCCTTTTTTCTACACAAATGATGTGAGAATTAAAATAATTAACTTTAAATATTTGGTTTATATCTAATAAATCCTTTTATACCTCCGCTATTTTCTGCTATATCCTCGCTATAATGTTTTGCACTTTCACCGCTGTAGAACTACTAAACGCTTTAACTGCATAGCAATGCATATAAATTCGTTTACAAACACACACACACACACACGTATGGAGTAATTAACTATATTACCATAAGGACAAATTAATCATTGATTATACGATGTTACCTCAAAAATGGCGCCTTAAATTTGCACCTTGACTGGTAGACTTTTCTAGAATCGACCTTGATTTGAGCTCCTAGCTTGGAGAACCACTTTTGATCTTTTATTTGATGTTTGGATTTGATATCTTTAGCCTAATGGGGATGGAAATGGAGGCTATTATAGAGGAGAGGGAGAGCAAAAGGTAACCTAAAGAATAAGGGGTGGTGTGGCCTTTTACAGAGATTGTATTGGAGGTATTTTCTCCTTGATTTACTCCTCTATTACCAAATCTAGATCCCACTTTTATGAATCTTTAGCCCCTCTCGTGCTCTCTTATAGTTGTTAGATAAGGCCATATAAGCCTTAAATCATTCCAAACCGATTAGCAATTAATCACATTTAGATCCAATTTAAATGCATGTCGATATCAAATATCGACTCATAAATATATAACTTTTATATACGCACCTAGTTAATTACTATTGGCAACCAGAAAATACTAATAGCACACGTATATTAAATAATTAATTAATTAATATTTCATAAATATTATTAATTTAATTAATTTATAACAATTATAAATCAAGCGGTATATCAAAGAATCTACCAATGTGGTTGTGTGACTCGTAAGTGTAAATTCAGTCAACTATTAATACCGACAAATCGAATATTAAAGTTAACAAGCCATATTAGCTAGTGGTGTAATGGTTTGGCCGAATTTGTCGCTTATACATTTTTTGGTAAAATCCAATTTTACTATTTTAAGCGATACCCCTTGGTGATAATTATTTACACCAATTCTTTTTGTCAAAATTATATCAGATTAGGACTTGTGGAATTTGATAATTGTCAAAATTCTAATATAGTCCATATTCAACTTATAGTCCAAACACAAAGTCCTTGGTTCAATAACAACAATTATTATTAACCTAATTGCTCTAGCTAGAGACTTTGACTTTGAGCTGACTTTGGTTGACTATGATACAAAACTTATATAACCGAGGAGAAGAACTCTATCTTGAATAGTATCTCACTTCCAATGCTTCCATTTGACCCAACTATATGTTCGATAGACACCATGCCCTGATTTAACTATAATCAAGGAGGAGTTTCCACATTGAAAGCTTAACAGTATTCTTAGGTTGAGGGAATTGTGTAATATTGTCTCATTGACATTTTCTGTTTGACCTTAGTTTTATTAACCAAAAGAAAACAATCGAGCGAGTCATTCCATGGTTATCCAACAACTATCAGTATGTAACCCCTTGGTTCCCCCAACAGTTACGAGCAATACACTACCCAACATTTGAAGAGCGTTATTGTTAATTGGGTTTTCAATCCAATAGAATTCAAAGGGAATTAGAACGTCTACAACAAGTCAAAATATCTCAAGGATCGACCAAGAAGACCAGAAGGAAAAGAAGAGAAAGATCAAAGAAGAAAAATGCCAAAACAAGCTAAGGCAATGGATCGCTAGCGATCCATAAATCTTGCTTGTGGATCCTCCAGTCCTCTAGCATCATGATCTAATATGTTCCCTAGAGAGGCTTTCCAAGTTTCATAGCATGCCAAACAATCTAGCTCGAGAATTGTAGACTCACATGATTCAAGCTGTTTGACCAAAAGTAGCTAACTTAAAATGGACCTATAGAACTCATACGAAGTCGGATTGACTTGATATTTTTGAAGAACGTTTAGAGGATATAGAAGAAGGCTCATAAAAAATGAGATCATTTGGAGTTGATTTGATGGATCGCTAGCGACCTAACTAGATGGATCGCTAGCGACCCATCTAAAGTGGGCCCACCACTTCAAATTTTTATGGTGGGTCCCTGACACCCTTTAGAGTGTTTCTGCAAAGTTTCGCTCGATTTCGTTAAGATTTGAGCGAGTTCTGGATGATTCTTCTGCACCAGATGACCCATGAAGACAGATGATCAAACTAACTCCAAACGACTTGATATTTTGATAAGGCACTTAAATAGAAGATAGAAAGACAACCAAACAAAGATCACTTAAAAATATGCTAAGTGGATGGATAGCTAGCGATCCATCCCCTATGGATAGCTAGCGATCCATCAAGATAGGTCGGATCGCCCTCAAACTTTCTGAGCTTCTTCGTAGCACTAAGTAAAGGCTTCTGGTAGAAAAATATGCCAAGTTGATAGAGAGCTAGCGATCCATCTCCAATGGATAGCCAGCGACCCATAGAAATGTCTCAGATTGATTTGAGATTTTCGGTGATGACTTGGCATAACAATTGAGCTCTTCTACACATGGACTTCTGGCTTAACACTCACTAAATTCTCCTATAAATACTCACCTACCTGCCACTAGAGATGGATCTTTTCCAGAGAGAGACCCGCCATTACTCTGCAGGAATTCCTACACTTCTTCAACTTTATTCTCCCTCACAACAGTCATCAAGAAGGTTACTGTGATTCTCCAGTCAACCCATGTACTTATGAATTATTCTGACTCATTGTAATGTAGTTCTAAGGACTAACTAGTTGATATCCAGAAGATTCAACTAGTATGATCATAATAAGACGTAGGCCAAAGCAAGGTTTCAAATCTCGGATTTTGGCCAATATCTCGGGAAAATATCTCGGCTGTCTCGGGCGATATTTAAAAGACTTATAACTAACCAAGCTGCCAAATCTCGGATTTTGGCTAATATCTCGGATTTTCATCTCGGCTGATCTCGGGGAGATTTAAAACCTTGGGCCAAAGTCAACCGAACCACTATAATATTCTGTGTCTCTTTTCTTACTTCTGCTTTTTATTTGTTGTTTATCTGAGATTTATGCTACTTATTATCTGCACTGGTGCTTTCACACTCTATCCAAGGTGTTGATCCATTTTTTTAGGTTAACATTTTGGTGCTTTCACTGAGAACAAAGGTAGATTCGAAAACTTGAAGCTTGAATCGGTGACTGGGGAAAAATGAAGAGGCCTAACACCATATCTAAAACTGGATCAAGTCAACCAGTGCCTGGGGGCAGTCAGGAAGTATCCACAAATTCTCACCAATCCAACTATGTAGCTATAGAAGAAATGGAAAGGTCGATGAAGGAGATGCAGGATGGAATCTTGGCTAGACAACAAGAGATGATGGATAACTTCTTCCAGAAGATAGGGTAGCAAGGGATAGCTAGATCTGCAAGGAATATGAATCAAACTCCGAGATATAACAATACAAGCCGTTGGAGCTAGATTAGAATAGGCTGGAATACTGCCTCCACACCTAGAACAACCGATACTTGGGGGCAATGCTGGAATCAACAATATGACCCAATGCAGGAACATATGAAGTTAGAGAAAAACAAACTAAAACAATGCCCACACGACTTTGGGGCATGATAGATTTGGATCTAGGATGAGCTTTAATGCCTAGAACGGGTGATGTTAGAGCTAGAGTAGCAGATCAGAGGATGAATACATGACCGCATGAGCCAAAACCAGAATCCCACGGTTGGAACATGGGGCAGGTCCGTCCCTTACTCTCTGCCTTCTGCTTTTTCTGCCCTTAATAATCTCAGGCCGCTTACACGTGTACGAGATCCCGAACGGTCCCTAGGTATGCTCCGAGTCAGATGCTTGAGATGACTATTTAGGACAATAATAATCTCAGACCGCTTGGACGTGTGCTAAACCTAGATTGGTTCCTAGTCGCACTTTGAGTCGGATGTCTGGGATGACTGCTTAGGATGATAATCTCATACCGCTTGGACGTGCACAAAACCTAGATTGCTCCCTTGCCATGCTCTGAGTCAGATTTCTAGGATAAACATTCAAGATTTCTACTTATTTAATTTCTGCTTGTTTACTTTGATTTGAAATTTGAATTTTGTAAAATCCATATTTGATGTGATAACTGATTTTGAACGCCATAGAGTCTGACCGGAGAGACGGGACCGGAGTGCAAGGTGCAAGCCCCTTTACCGAAGATCAAGTGGATGGACTTGTATGATATCGAATGTTATATAGTCTCGACCGGAGAGATGGGACTGGAGTGCAAGAAGTAAGTCCCCTCACTGGAGAGTGAGCGGATGGGCTTGCTTAATCCCCCTTAACTTAATAAAAAAATGATCCGGAGAGATCATCCCCCTTAACTTAACAAATAAATGATCCGAAGAGATCGTTCCCTTAACTGAAAACATTAAAAAATTCAGAGAGATTGTACATTAGTCAAAACATTAAACGATCCAGAGAGATCGCGCATTAAACTAAACATTAAATGATTTGGAGAGATCACACATTAAACTTAAACAATTAGGAGAGATCCCAGATTTGATTTAATAAAAGGATTTGAATACCTTATAAACATAATAAAACTGATAAATCCTAGATGAACACATGATGATTTCGATATATGATGTGATTCTGATATATGATGTAATTCTGATATATGATGTGATTTTGATATATAATGTGATTTTGATATATGTTGTGAAAACTCTGAATGAGAAGCAAAAATTGATAGTGATGTAAACCCCGATTGAACATGGGATAATTAGAGATGTGTGATGTAAATGGAGATATGTGATGTAATTGGAAACATGTGATTTAATTAGAGATATGTGATGTAATAACTCCGGATGAAATCATAATGATTGTGATGTATAGATTACACCTAAGCAGAGTTAGAGTCCTAGGATATAACAGGTTTGGAACAACTTGTAATTGACGAAAGAATCCAAAGGAACTCGACGGTTTGCCAAGGCTTAAGCCGCTGGAAAGCTCGATAATCAATGATTCGTTACTAGGACTTGTTCTGGAGCAAAGCACACCGTTCATTCAAAAGGCATACTTTGGGTGGAAAGCGTTAACTGGGTTTTTAACCTAATAGAATTCAAAGGGAACTAAAACATCTACAATAAGTTAAAATATCTTAAGGATCGACCAAGAAGACCAGAAGGAAAAGAAGAGAAAGATGAAAGAAGAAAAATGTCAAAACAGGCTAAGGGGATGGATCGCTAGCGATCCATAAACCTTGCTTGTGGATCCTCCAGTCCTCTAGCATCATGATCTAATATGTTCCCTAGAGACGCTTGCCAAGTTTTATAGCATGCCAAACAATCTAGCTCGAGAACTGTAGACTCACCTGATTCAAGTCGTTTGACCAAAAGCAGCTAACTTAAAATGGACCTATAGAACTCATACGAAGTCAGATTGACTTGATATTTTGGAAGAACATTTAGAGGATATATAAGAAGGCTCATAAAAAATGAGATCATTTGGAGTTGATTTGATGGTTCGCTAGCGACCTAACTAGATGGATCGCTGGCAACCCATCTAGAGTAGACCTCACCACCTCAAATTTTTATGGTGGGTCCCCGACACCCTTTAGAGTGTTTCTGCAAAGTTTCGTTCGATTTCGTTAAGATTTGAGCGAGTTATGGATGATTCTTATGGACCAGATGACCCATGAAGACAGATAATCAAACTAACTACAAACGACTTGATATTTGGGCAAGGCACTTAAATAGAAGATAAGAGGACAACCAAATAAAGATCACCCAAAAATATGCTAAGTGGATGGATAGCTAGCGAACCATCCCCTATGGATAGCTAGCGATCCATCAAGATAGGTCGGATCACCCTCAAACTTTCTGAGCTCCTTTGTAGCACTAAGTAAAGGCTTCTGGTAGAAAATATGCTGATTTGATGGATACCTAGCGATCCATCCCCAATGGATAGCTAGCGATCCATAGAAATAACTCAGATAGATTTGAGATTTTCGGTGATGACTTGGCATAACAACTGGACTCTTCCGCACTTGGACTTCTGGCCCAACACTCACTGAATTCCCCTATAAATACTCACCTACCTGCAACTAGAGATGAATCTTTTTCGAGGAGAGAGCCACCATTACTCTACAGGAATTCCTTCACTTCTTCAACTTTCTTCTCCCTCACAACAGTCATCAAAGAGTTTACTGTGATTCTCCAGTCAACCCATGTACTTATGACTTATTCTAACTCATTGTAACTTAGATCTAAGGACAACTAGTTGATATCAAGAGAGACTCAACTAGTATAATCATAATAAAGAATGATTAAAGTGGACGTAGGCCAGGGTCAGCCGAACCACTATAAAAAATTCCGTGTCTTTTTTTTACTTCTGCTTTTTATTTGTTGCTTATCTGAAATTTGTGCTACTTATTATCTGCACTGGTTCTTTCACACTCAATCTAGGATCTTGATCCCTTTTTTTGGGTTAACAGTTATATATACTTGTCTCAACATATGCATTAATATCTAGTCTCGATACATCTTGACTAGGAATATTTAAAATAGTATGTTCGATTTCATTATGATAAATTATTCACGGTTATAACACTTTGTAACTACCATCACAAAACATACTATTTATGGATTTTCTATTAAATATACTTTTAATTAATTAATATAACACATTCTATCAAGTATATAATTGAAAGAAAACAACTTTTATTTTGAACAAGATTGATTATCGAGTTAGATATATGTAACAAATTACATAATTACTCTTAAGGCATACCCCTAACTCTATCAATACACACACACACACATATTAATATATATTGAAATCAAGATTGATTATTTTATACACTTTGAAGTTAAAACTTATAACAAGATATAATTTAATAAGAGTTTATCATTAAATTAATGATTTTGCACAAGGATCTATTTCATAAATTTTAAGTTAAAAACTTACGAATATATATACATATACACACACACACGTATGTATGTATTAAATTTAAGGTTAATAAAATAAAATCCAACATTAACTAAAAAGGGATAAAAAGGCATATGATGTTTTGTATTAAAGTCCATTTAAAATTTTATATAAACAATAAATAAAGTTGTTTCAAAACAAAAAACCTTCAATTTCAATCTTATAATATCAAACTAAATTTTATGTAAACAAAATTAATTTAGCATTTTATTCAAACAACAATTTCTATATGACAGAATTAGACAACATAGGCACATATAAATTCATGAAAATGAGATGCGGATCCAAGTAAAATACACAATATAAACATCCAAACAAAACAAAGGTAAGTCCAAAATTATAATCATAGGTGATATGTGAATAACAGAAATATAAACAAGGTGATTTTAGTCATATTAACATGACGAGGATAAAATTGGTTCAATGGAATAAACTAAGTATCCAAACCATTGTCTAAATACATATAAATGGATAAATAAAATAGAAGAAGAATGGAACCATATGGACATGATGAAATTATATATAAACAAAATATAATCTAAGCCATATAAACATGATGAGTATATATTTAAATAAAATTAGATTTACTAAAAATGAAGCAATGGTTTGCACCTTGAATGACGAATAAAGCCCTATTTTGCTTGATTCAACCTATGTATTTTGCAAGGATCTAGAGACAATAACCACTTGTATTATTTATTTTTGATAATTTTGTGGGATAGAAGCCATGAAAATTTCAACCAAAATAAAGAGGAAGAAGGCGGGAGTAAATAAAATGTCAGGTAGAGACAACGAAACAAATAAGGGAGAATCTGTTTTAAAGGAAATATTGAAATCTTTCAATTCCTTCCTTTAAAACTTTCTCTATTTAATTCTTATTTAAATATAATTAAATCCGCTCTCTCTACATGTATGGATGGCCATAGACAGTCCATATGGTCCCTCAAAATTTCCAAAAATCCCATTAGTGTTAATTCCATTTAAATCCAATTTAAATGTTATGCCGATGTCGTATATTGCTGCGTGCATTTATAAATTTTATGTACACATTTTCTTTAATACCAGTGGCATTCAAACATCAAATAAAATTAAGTAGTAATTAACATTTCTCAAATATAAATTAATTTAAAAACACACTTAATATTTATTTAATTTAAATCCAGTTTAAATGCTCTACCGACATTATATATCGATGCGTACATGTATAACTTTTATATACACCCAATACTAAACACTAATGGTATTTAAATAGATTAAATGAAATTTAATAATTAATAATATTAATTAATTTACAATGATTATAAGTTAATTAAATCATTTGGTTCATTCGTAGTATTCATCATTTTGGTTGTGCGACTTAAAGGTGTAAATTCAGTCAGCGATTAATATTAAACAATTCAAATATTAACGTTCATAAGTCACCTTAGCTAGTGGTATGACATTCTGGTTGAATTTATCGCTTACACATCTTTTGGTAAAATTCAATTTTACTTATTATAGGCAGTGCCTGGTAGTAATGATTACTTACACCAATTCTCTTCGTTGGAACTATATCACATTAGGACTTATGAAATTTGGTTTTGGTCAAAATTCCAACATTGTCCACATTCAACTTTGTAAGTAAAGACACAAAATAATTGGTTCAATAATAATAATAATGATTAACCGTACTATTTTGGCCAAAGACTTGACTTGAGTTGACCTTGTGATACTAACCCCATATAATCAAGGAGACAAATTCTCTCTTGCATAGTGTTTCACTTCCAATGCTTCCACTCGACCCAACTATGGTCGTTCGATGAATGCTGTGTTAGAATTTTAACTATAATCAAGGCAAAGTTTCCACATTGAAACTCGACAATATTCTCAAGTGTAAAATTATCACATCGATATTCTCTGTTTGACCTTGATTATATTAACCAACTGAAAACTATGAAGTGATCATTCCATAATTATCCAATAACTATCAGTATGTAATCCCTTGGTGCCCTCAACAGCCATTGGTAATACACTGCCTAACGTTTGGAGAGCGTTACATACTCCGGTGTCAATTGATGTATCGATATCCAGTCTTGATACATCTTGATGAGGAATATTTAAAACGGTATGTTTATTTTATTGTGATAAATCACTCATGATTACAATACATTGTAACTACTATCAAGAAACATATTATTTATGGATTTTCTATATTAAATATATTTTTAATTAACTAAATAGTAAATATAACACATTATATCAAGTAT
Organism: Allium fistulosum; assembly: GCA_030737815.1. Lineage (NCBI taxonomy): Eukaryota > Viridiplantae > Streptophyta > Magnoliopsida > Asparagales > Amaryllidaceae > Allium > Allium fistulosum. The sequence continues at coordinate 603,744,276 of CM060903.1, forward strand.
ATAATAAAAGAAAACAACTTTTAGTTTGAACAAGATTTGTTATCGAACTAGATATATGTAAAAATTACATAACTGCCCTAGGATATACCCTTAACCCTATCAATATATACATTTCGAAATCAAATAATATTTTGTTATTTCTAAATATATATATATACACACACACGCACACATACATACATACATATATATATAAACTTACATATCCATATTAAATTAATATCCATAAATACAATATATAAAATATATACACATAAATATGTTTTAATTTAAATTAATCACTAATATATATAAATATATACTTTTACACTTTCGAGTAAAAAACATTTTTTTGTTTAAAAACTATTTTAATTAAAAAACTTTTTTATTATTATACAGAAAGCAATAAGAAATAATTTTTTTAATTTTCGAAAACAATTGTAAACTTGTACATATTTTATAAAATATTTACATATATGATTATAATATATATACATATAATTATTATTTATATATAATTAAATACAAAGTTTAATTTAAAATATATATAAATATATATTCGGAATTTAAAATATACATACATAAATATAATTTTTTTATTTTTTGAGCAAAATCATATTTATGTATTAATGAAATATTTAAACATGTATTTATATAGTAGTGTTTGTATTTAAAATTGATTTTATTTAATTATCATTTCAAATAATATTATATTCGAAAAAATGAATTTTTTATATTCATGTCCATGAGTTTGTAAGTATATAAATATATAATAGAAATTTTTTATTTCATTATTTTAATACATACACACACACACGTTATCATCCAATGATGACAACACCACCATATATAAATTCATGATAATTAATAATATAATAACTGTAGCGCATAAATGACAAGGTGAACAATATATACATTCATATGTTATTGTAAATAGAGGATTTACCTTTATCTAAAGCCTGGATGAAACACCTCGAAGCACTGAATCAAAAGCTCCTTGAAATAGTGTCCAAAATCCATAAAGAACCACCAATCTAAATGCAGCAACCACCAATCTTCGATAAGTATTTAATTAGTGTTTTACTTGGCTTGAAAATTTGGAGGAAGAGAGCTAGAGGGGTTGGCCTTAAACGGGCAAAGGAGAAGAAAAGGAGAAAAGTAAAGTGGGATTAGAGATGAATAATTAGGCGAGATTTTAAGGAGTGAAAATGGGATCTAGATCCACCTTTTGGTCTTAACAAATCACCTTTTTTTGAATCAAAATACCACCTCGCTTCTCCCTGATATAGCCGGCCACCCCAGGCTCCCTTCTAGGCCTTAAAGCCGCTTCAAGCCCGGTCAATAAAAAATGCATTTAAATCTAGTTCAAATGCACATCGATATTGTACAACGATACATGTGTTTATAACAATTAAATACAGACTACTTAATATTGATCAACACAGACTAAAGAAAATTTTATAATTAATATTTCATAAATATTAATTAATTTAATTAATTTATAACAATTATAATTGCTTAAATCAGGTGTTAGTACGAGTATTCAACGTTTTGGTTGTGTGACTTTTATGTATTAAATTGGTTAGTGATTAATATCTAACAATTCAAATATTAACTTTCACACGTCACTTAGTAGGTGGTGTGGCATTATGACCAAATTTATCGCTTACATGGCTTTGGTAAAATCCAATTTTACTTATTTAAGTATTAACCAGTAGTGAAAATTATTTACACTAATTCCATTCATCAAAACTATATCACATTAGGACTTATGGAATTTGGTAATGGTTAAAATTTCAATATCATCCATATCCAACTTTATAATCCAAACACAAATTCCTTGGTTTAATGATAACAATTATTATTAACCGAACTACTCCAACAAAATATTTTGACATTGAGTTGACTTTGGTTGACCATGATACTGGCCTCATATAACCGAGAAGATAAATCCTCTCTTGAATAGTGTTTCACTTCCAATGCTCCCACTTGCCCAGCTATAATCACTCAATGGACGTCGTGCCACAATTTAACTATAATTAAAGTGGGGCTTCCACGTTAGATATTAACAGTATTCTCAAGTCAAAAGAACTGTATAATATTGTCACATCGACATTTTCTGTTTGACCATAGTTATATTAATCAATAGAAAACTATCGAATCCAATAATTATCAACATGTAAGCCCTTGGTGTTAGTCCTTGAGATGATGGTTTTGATGACAACAACCTTAGGACTTGTTATAAAATATAAATACTAACATTATAGTTTAGATATATATGTATATGCAGGATATAAACATGCAGGTACAAAGAATGAAGACTGTACAGTATAAAGATTCAAGAACTGATGAACTCAAGATCGAAGATATCAAGATTCAAGACTCATGAGTATCAAGATTATCAAGAGTTCAAGATTTCAAGATAAATAATTTAGTTAGGAATTTTGTTAAAACTCTTAGAAAAGCACCGACATCTTAAAATCCATTTTATTCGTGGAATGGAATCCACTTCGAGCCCGTTAAAGGGATGGAACCCTAAGTAGGATGGAACCTACGAAAAATCTAGTGGAACATTGTTTTGTATCCACTAACTTTTATTCAAATGTTTTACAAAATTATATCTTGTTTTCAAAATGATTTCAAAATCTTCCTTTTAAAATCAAAAACATCTATCCTGGTTTTAAAATACTTTTAGCCTCAAAATAATCTTTATTTTCAATATCAAATTATCCTTGGTTTTAAACTATCTTTTAATTATAATATATTTAACTTTTAATATTTATATTTAAGATTTAAATATGAAATTATAGTAAAATTTTATATATACCAAAATATTATTCTCTATACTTATTTATGTATTTTAACTATAGTATATTTATAAAGTTTAAAACAGTTTTAATATAAGATAGAAGTTATTTTCAAAAGAAAAACAAATTATCAAAAATACCTTAGGCATGTCGACAACCCCTAGGTACCCATGTCGACATGATGATAGTTTATTTCAAAAGTTTGAATTTCAAAAGAAGTGTCTATTCGTCATATCCTTTCCCGAATGGACATGGCTGTTGTTCTACTATAAATAGGGGATGTTTTAAACGAATTTATATTCATGATTTTCTGATTTCACTTCTCTTCTTCTTCCACATTTCTTTATATACATTTTTACTATTACTCTACCGAAATCTCCATTGAATCTAACTAGATCATCTCTGATTTGATTCTCTATCACTATCTCAACAAGATCTCAGTGCTATTCAGAGTTATAGGCTTCTTTTGTAATCAATCGAGCGAGAAAAGGTGTGATTGTAGCCTGGAAAATCAATCAAGTGAGAGAAGGTGTGATTGTAGCCTAGGAAATCAATTGGGTGAACTTGTTGCCCGTAAAATCAAGTATCTCTACCCAGAGGATTGTGAATCTGGAGTGGTGTACCTCGTGGCCTTGAAATCGAGGGTGTAATTGTAAGAATTGATTTTGAAAGGAAATCCATACTTGTGTTGTGGGACTGGATGTAGGGTAACTCCGAACCAGTATAAAATCCGGTGTGTTCTTTCCTTTATTGCTTTTACTTTATATTTGCATCTGTGTTTGATTCTGTGATAATATATGTGTCTGAATATTGCATACATTTGTGTTCAATCAAAAAGAATTAGTAATTCCTTAAAACACTATTCACCCCCCTCTAGTGTTAATTCTAGCCTTAAGATCTGTAATCCGCATTTCTCACATTTGGTATCAGAGCAAGGTTTTCAAAGTTTTCATAATCTGAATTTTGAAAAAAAATTAAAATGGCAATTTTTTTGATAAAATTATTAACACTATTTTCATATGAATATGTCACAGAATCATCATGGTATTTTTGTTTAAAACTATATTTAGTTATTTTGAAAAGTCACTTGATTCTTTAAAAAGTTATGTTGTTTTGTAGGAGAAGAGTTATGTCTGATGACTGTTGGTTAAAAGATACCACATAATCATGCATCGATCAAGAAGAACAAATGGATATATAATGGCAATCGACAATGAAATGGGTACCAGATTAATACAATACTTTTGATTCTCATCTACAACTTGATTTGATACTATACTTCTCTCCATCTGCTTCACAATGTCACTGGTTTCGTGCGATTCCGTCAAGAAATGACCAAGTTATGGTCAAATGAAGTTTTGGTGAACAAAGAGAAAAAGAAAGCAAAACTGTCAATGGTATTCTTCAAATTGCATCCAGAAATTTGAGTATTTTGTCCCAACTCTATTTCCATATTGTAGTTCTTGTTCTCACGGTCTTTTTGATGGGTGAATCATCAAATTCCGATCAAAATTGAGTGAGATATGATAGTTTGAAGTTGGCTATTCAAACTGAAAACTGTGTACGGGATTTCCTGCATTTCTCTTACTGTTCGGCCTGTTGCACCACAATACCGTCCAAATTAGTCACCAATCTATTACTAGATCGTAGCCCTTGCCTTCCTCTTCGATTTGCCGCTGGTTTCATCCAATTCCGTTAAGAAACGAAGGAGATATGCCTTCTAGAAGTTTGATAGTAAATAGGAAAACGGGAAGAAGAAGAATAAGAGAAAGTTTTATGAAAAGTGGCGACTGTTGGACCTATTTATAGTGGTTGAAGTGTCCATTCATTCAAAATTCAAATTCAAAGTTTTGGCGCCAAGTTGGTCAATCTACTAAATCATCTGTATCTTTCTCATGCGGTCTTCAAATTCAGCAAATGAATATACTACGATGATTAGAAAAACAAGCCCGTCGCAATAGAACAGATCTCGTCGTCAAATTCTGAAAGATATAAATGTGTAGTTCACGACAATGGAAGATCAACAAAGTTAGAAAGATAGAGGAGTGCAAAAAGTGGTACGCTTTACTATTATTTCATCTTTATTGTTGCATTTAGGAATATATATTTATGCATTTAGTTAGGTATAGAAATTTATCTCTTTTATAAGTTTTGATATTTTGGTCCATATATCAACACACCATGGTATACATATCGATATACCTGTATAAATTTTTTTTAAAGTCTTTTAAAATGTGTTTCCTTTCAAATAAAAACTTACTACTAATTTATTACAACTATACTAAGTAGAAAAGCATACCTTCATTCGTGATTTCAACTTTTCTAATGTTGTTTTTACTTCTCGTACTCTATTTCTTTTAAGATACTAATTTTATGTCTTTAAGAAATTAATCGAATGAATTTAGAATGTTAGAATAAAGCTCTATTTATAGATTACTTCATTTAATAAGATTGCGCCACATCACATGACACTTGTCATATAAATAGATAGTGACATACATGCAAAATGAAACGTGCCATTACACTTGTTCTTTAATAAAAGTATTTTTACATGCATAATGCAAAGTGTCTTTACACATGTTTTTTTTTCATTATTATTTTTATGTTTTTTATTTACTTTAATTATATTAACTACTATAAAAAATTGGGTCAAAAATCAATTATTTACATGTCAAAACTAGTCGTAAAATTAGTGCAAAATCATGTTAAAAACAGGCCCAGAACTTTAGATAGCATTTCTGAAATGCTGTATTTGCTTCTGTTAACGTTTTTTAAGCACTAAATTCGTTTTTATAGCATTACTGTGCTATGAAACGCTGTAGTGTTTTAGAAACTTTTCACAACATTTGTTAAATGCTGCAGTTTCTGTTTTATAATGTTTTGAATATATTTTTCTGCAAAAACTTTTTATAGCATTATGTAAATGTTGTCTTTTCTATTTGAAAATTTAAACTATGTAGAAATGATATTTAAATTAAGTATTTTTCTCTATTCTTTTTAGAGTTATTTTCTAACTTATATTAGAATATTTTAAAATTAATTTCATGTTTAAATATTTTTTAATAATTAACTAAAATTTTAATGTAAGAGGCCTTAATATAAGACATGGTTATTTTAGTTTTTCAATCTTTGTTATTTTATTTATTATTTCATCATGATATATTTTTTTAATTTAAAAGGGTTTTAAACATGTTTCTAAATATTTTAATCAATAATAATTTAATATATAGGTTTTAATTAGTAAGTTAAGTATTTTATAAACATGGAAGTTTGGATTCTTAAAAAACAAATAAGTTAAAAAAATTATTTTAAAGAAATTAAATAAGGAGGGTATTAATTAAAAAAAAACCATATTGATCACATATATAGTTTAAATCCATATTTCTTAGCAATTTGATTTTGATATTGAGTTTGATTACTACCTTTCATGAATATGTTATAGTTTTAATATCATTTATTACCTTTAAACTCTTGTCTTTACTACTCTTTCAGTCCCATTCATTAGTTTCCTTAACCTAAGTCTAGTAATTGGTGTGTATTACCTTTGTTTGGTTGAAGCGATTTATAATAAATTGTTTGATATATGTATACATACATACATACATATATATATATATATATACATATACATATATATATATATACATACTTGTCAATTAGATATTACTTATCACTCATGTTTACCTTATAATCTGGATATTTCTTACTGTAGTATATATATCATCATATCATTCTACATACTATTATTTTTACTTCTTTATCATTTTGTTTTTCATATTACATATCATTATGCATCCTATTTCATATCACATTTCATTGCATATTACATCATAAATTACAATGCATGAAATAACATAATAATTTGCATCATAAGTTGCACTTCATTATGCATATCATCTCATGCTACATTGCATATGTCATACATTTCATACTGCATTACAAACTACATATTGCATACATGTACACATAACAAGTGTATTTTATTTAAGGGGAGTTTATATTATTGTCTTATAGTATAGGGTTATTAGTTTTTGATTTGTTTGACTTGATTGACTTGTTTGACTTGATTGACTTGATTGACTTGTTTGACTTGATTGACTTGTTTGACTTGATTGATTTGTTTGACTTGTTTGACATGATTGGATTTGATGTGTGTGTTGATTGGATTCTCTGAAATATACTTATACATATTTATGTATTGAATAATTATAATATAATTATGTTAATGTCTTTCACATTCCATTTACTATATTTGTTCTAGTATTAGTTTAAGGGGGAGTTTTATAGTTTTATGGTTTTAGGATGGTTTTGTTGATGACAAAGGGGGAGAATTATAAAGTAGGATAGTTAGGCATAGATTAAGGGGGAGTTAGTAGATTAAGGGGGAGTTAGTAGATTAAGGGGGAGTTATTAGTTTTAGGGGGAGTTATAGTGAAGGTGAAGTATGTTTTATAAACATAGGTTGTCATCATCAAAAAGGGGGAGATTGTTAGTCCTTGAGATGATGGTTTTTATGACAACAACCTTATGACTTGTTATAAAATATAAATACTAACATTATAGCTTAGATATATATGTATATGCAGGATATAAACATGCAGGTACAAAGAATGAAGACTGTACAATATAGAGATTCAAGAACTAATGAACTCAAGATCGAAGATATCAAGATTCAAGACTCATGAGTATCAAGATTATCAAGAGTTCGAGATTTCAAGATAAATAATTTAGTTAGGAATTTTGTTAAAACTCCTAGAAAAGCACCGACATCTTAAAATCTATTTTATTCGTGGAATGGAATCCACTTCGAGCCCGTTAAAGGGATGGAACCCTAAGTAGGATGGAACCTACGAAAAATCTAGTGGAACATTGTTTTGTATCCACTAACTTTTATTCAAATGTTTTACAAAATTATATCTTGTTTTCAAAATGATTTCAAAATCTTCCTTTTAAAATCAAAAACATCTATCCTGGTTTTGAAATACTTTTAGCCTCAAAATAATCTTTATTTTCAATATCAAATTATCCTTGGTTTTAAACTATCTTTTTATTATAATATATTTAACTTTTAATATTTATATTTAAGATTTAAATATGAAATTATAGTAAAATTTTATATATACCAAAATATTATTCTCTATACTTATTTATGTATTTTAACTATAGTATATTTATAAAGTTTAAAATAGTTTTAATATAAGATAGAAGTTATTTTCAAAAGAAAAACAAATTATCAAAAATACCTTAGGCATGTCGACAACCCCTAGGTACCCATGTCGACATGATGATAGTTTATTTCAAAAGTTTGAATTTCAAAAGAAGTGTCTATTCGTCATATCCTTTCCCGAATGGACATGGCTGTTGTTCTACTATAAATAGGGGATGTTTTAAACGAATTTATATTCATAATTTTCTGATTTCACTTCTCTTCTTCTTCCACATTTCTTTATATACATTTTTACTATTACTCTACCGAAATCTCCATTGAATCTAACTAGATCATCTCTGATTTGATTCTCTATCACTATCTCAACAAGATCCCAGTGCTATTCAGAGTTATAGGCTTCTTTTGTAATCAATCGAGCGAGAAAATGTGTGATTGTAGCCTGGAAAATCAATCAAGTGAGAGAAGGTGTGATTGTAGCCTACACTACACCAAAACAGGTGATTCCCAACGAGTATAACTGTCGCAAACAGTTTCAGCAACGCTTATTAGCGTCGCTGTAGGGGCGTCGCAATTTATTGCGAACGCTTATAAGCGTTGGCGAGTTTAGTTTCCCAACGCTTATAAGCGTTGGAAGGTTGTATTCGCCAACGCTTATAAACGTTGGTGTATATTATTTAGCAACGCTTATAAACGTTAGCAAATTAACCATCCAACATTATTTAATTTTCTATGCTGACGCTTATAAGCGTTGGTAAATTTTAATTGCCAACGCTTATAACGCTGAAATATTTTCATTCTCAATATAGTCAATTATTTTAACATTAATAAACAATTAATAACTAACATGATATGCATTATTATACTACATTCAATAGAAACCCAAAATTTACAATATTCATGATCAAATAACAACATAAATTTCATAGTCAACTACTTCATAACAATGTCAACTACTTCATAACAAGTACAATACATAATTAAGTTGATTAATTCATGCATAATCAACTACTTCATAACAATGTCAAATTGGAATACAAAAGACAACGTAAATTTCATAGTGAAATTCTACAAATACCGAGTACGAAACTCCGACCATATAACGAAACCTCCATCTGACACGGTTGGAGTAACAACTACATTATTGTTTGTATGAGAATCTCCTAAATTAGAAGCACCTTCCGTTTATGGAGTCGTAGGACTTGTAATTAATGACAAGACAAAGTTGACATAATTAATCACCAAATGCAGAAGCTGGTATCTAACCTACAAGACAAAGTTGACATAATTAATCACCAAATGCAATCAATCACTAGAAAGACACACAATTATAAAATAAGCATGATATGCATCCTAACTAACAACAGTGTAGTAGAATATATAGAACCAAAGAAGACAATTTAGATGAAGTAGCTATAAATACTTGTCAATGAAGTTACAAAAGCAGGAATTTCACTAATGTGCTCAGTGTGTAGTGTTGTTTGACTGACCAGAATTTAGAAAAATGTCTATAAAATGATGCTAAGTACTATATAGACTATCAGTAGTCTAGTTATAGTAACTATAATCATATTGTATGCTATATGAAGATGCTTGATTTCACTGGTGAAATATGTTTCTCATTTTGTTTGTTTTATGTTAAGAAAGAAGTCTTAATCCTTAATTATCACTAGTTCTGTCAATGATATACTTATACTTCTCGATACTATTTCAACTTAATCAAGTAATTTAATTCGTTTAAGCCTTTTAGTAATGTAAATAACTGTACTATCACCACATTAATAACTATAATCGCATCTTTCTCGTTCAGTTGTATATCTCTGCACTTGAATTTCATCCATTTGATAGAACTGCGTTCTTTATCTCAACGTTGAGGAACATTTCATGAAATAATTAGTATAATTTGAACGTGGAAGTAAAAAGGAATTTTAATGGTACTCCCAAAAAGAATCTTTACACTATCGTCATCTGAAATTGCAACAATGAGCATGGCCTTTAGCTAACTTATCCCATATGCAAATCATTTGTCTTGGCGACTGATACTGAGCAGTGTAGTAGTTTTCAGTGCATCCAAACTGGCAAAATTTCCAGCTATGAGAATACTGAACCAGGTTTGTCGTGTTGTACTATTCTACCCACATGCCCATGCTCACATCCTCCATTTTGAATATCTGCATTGTTCATGAATTTGGGTGTTGTGTTATTAATATGAAATGAAGCAGTTTTTATTATTACTAGGATAACAGGTGGAGCTAGAACTCACCCTTAGACTTTGATTGGCATGATCTGATCTTTCCAGCTATGACCACCATCTCCCTTTCCATCGACAAACTATCAACCTTAATCATATCCGTGCTAACCCCTTGAGTGCTACCCATATCAACAACTAGCTGGCAATTAGATGAGAACCGTAAAACCGAACCGACCCGAACCCGATGGGTCTCGGGTCAGATTTAGATGACGAAAAATATAATAAAGACTCGATCAAACCCGACCCTAACCAACCCGAAAGACCCAACAAAAAACATTAAAATATATGCTTTTTTTTACGTTACCGCCCAACCGGAACCGAACAGACTCAACCCGACACAAATCAGCTATTCATTCTCAGCATTTTTAATGTTAAATCATACTCATTTTTGCCATTACCTAGTTTGTCGGCAGAGTTATTTTTTTCATATTAATTTTTTTCCTTAGGTCACCAGCTTATTAACATCTAAATATCCAGTCAGGAATACAAAAATAATCGGGTAAAACCAAAAACATAGTACTAGGAAGTAGAAAATAAGATGTATATAGCAATACTGAGCAAAAGAAACTACCTTCTTATGTTGCGAAGTGGTACCGACAAGGAAATCATCAACACCTAAATGCTCCAGTTTCCTTTTCTTTGGAGGGAGACATTCAAATAACAGTGACAAGAAGTCCAAATGCATTACCAAACTTGATCGCTACATGTCCAAGTCAAAATACCCCCGAATCAGCTATTCATTCTCAGCAAACTTCAATAACCACTTCTCCACATGCAAACAAACGGATCCTTCTAACTTCACCAAGTTAGCAACTACATCCTTCAGTAAATACCTGTTCACAAGTACATGAAACACACTCACAATTACATAATAATTCGAGACCAGCAATCTCATCATCTTTCAGCTTTGGAAGAAGCCACCAAACTATATATATGTTCATGTTTAATCCATACATAAGTGGTCAATTGTATATTATTTGTATTAAATAACATAAGTTTGAATGCACAAAATCCACATACCTTTGTTATTGCTCACATTCTTGCACATTGTAATAAAAAGGAATGCATCATTTCAAATCATCAGCTTTCCCTCTCGGCCTAATACGAACAGGTAACCCTCCTCTCATCCTCAATGTTATGGACAACATATGCTCCGGGTGACTCGCATCCTCCCTTACCACATGAACCTCAAACCTCTTCAAAATCGACAATACAATAGACTTCATTTGTATATATGCCATCTCTTTCCCCAAACACACTCTAGGTCCCCCATGAAAAGCTAGAAACTTGAACGGACTCTCCGCCTTGAACCTCCCATTCTCATCCAACCATCTCTCTGGCCTGTATTCCAAACAGTCCTTCCCCCATACCGACTCCATCCTCCCCATTGCATATGAATTGTACGACACATACCATCCTTTCTTCACTTTAGTGCCATCCGGCAACACATCATCCTTCATGCACTGACTCACATTCGCGGGTACAGGTGGGTACAGCCTCAATGACTCCGTTATGGCTGCATGCAAATACTGCATCTCTCTCAGCTCCTCAAACTCAAACAGATTAGAAGAGTTCCCTTTGGATTTGGATTCGATGGATGAGATTTCATCCAGTATTTTGTTCTGGACGTCTGGCCGAGCGGACACCAGCCAGAAAAACCATGTTAGGGAAGATGAAGTGGTTTCACGTCCTGCAAGGATAAAGCTTACTATTATGTCTCTTAGAAACTCTTCTGAATGATTCTCTAGAGCTATGAATCTTGATAACAAATCCTCGTCTTTTTTATTGTATTCATTGGATGACGTGTGCATCTCTTTCTTTCTAGCATGAATAATTTGCATTGCGTAATCGTGCACAACTGAAATGGACTCCTTCAACTCTTTTTCTGAACCACCGCGTAACAATTTTTTAAGTTTCCAAACTACAGGAATGGCGTAGCGGAATCTTCCAGCGCTGATTTCTACTGCGTTTATGAAGGCGTTGGTAAAACTGGATGATAGTTGACTAGTTTTACTGAGTGATAGTAAAGCAGGGTCTTCGTTGAAAGCCAGCTTACAAATGTTATCAAATGCAAACTTTTCAAGTAAATCTTGCAAATCGAAAATCTTGCCTTTTTCAAGGTGATTTTCTAACACAGGGAGAAGTCTGGAGTGTATCTCTTCTTGTACGATCTCCACAACAAAATTACGCAAAGAGCGTGTGTTGAATTCGAAGATCTGTTGGTTCAGCTTAATTGATGTTTTTTGCTAGCTTTTTTATTTTTATATTTTCTGTATATACATTAAAATTCATAGATCAATCTAGAACGTATTGAAGATTTAGGCTTAAACCCCTACTCAAAGGCCAAGTATAGTTAGAGTAATAGCACCGAGCCATGAGCAAACAATTCTCAAATTAACAGGTAACATTTTTCCTTAATGAACGACAAATATTCATTAAAATATACACTTCCAACTTCAAAATAATGTAAACAATTAATCAACCATATGAGACATTTATCTATGTTAAAACAAGATAGTATGTAGGGACACAACCACATATAAAAGTATGTCACAATCTCATACAATTTCAGTAAGAAGAAGGTTAAAATTCCATTATTTTCTTTCAGTGAAAAATGAAATCAGCACAACTACTACTGCTCTCATTTCTTGTTCTGCTTCTAGCACAAATTGGAACATCTCAAGTTTCTACATACCTATCATCATAATAGCTAATTATTTTAGATATATTCAGTTGAGATAATGATACAGATCAAGCATTTACTTTTATTTTCTTTTGTGCTTAATCTTTATAGGAATTCGCTTACTAAAAGAACCTTCACTGTTCTTCAACAAGCTAGTTAATGTAACCAGCTTTCACGTTTATTTTGTTTAGCCCTATTCCTTTTGACTCGACCATTACAACCAATGTGAAATAAAAAACATAAACTTAATCTGTCGCTTGTGCATGCTAACTTTCGGGTTCTTTAAGATTCACAAGAAGATGATGAACCCGAATTCACAAGAATGTAAAAAGTGATGAACCCGAATTCCCAAGGATAGCTAATTATTTTGGAAATATAAACCACAGAAATGTTGAAAACTAAAATAAAATTAACAAGAAGATGATGAACCTGAATTCCCAATATGAATAAAAATCGTCAGATATATCCACCTAATAATCCATTTCAACAATAATCGAAAGCAAGTAAAAAGTGATGAAAACATGAAGCTAAACCATTTAAAAGTTAAAATTAAATGAATACAAAGAGATAAACCTGTAAGCAGCAAATCAGCTTGAAATAGAAACTGCCGCAATCGATCAATAATTCGAGGAGAGATCGAAATTTTGGAGGGTAGATCGAAATTGTGGAGGGGAGATCGAAATTTTGTAGGGTGGATCAAAAATACGGAGTACTGATTAGATTGTGGAAGCTTTGGAAAGGGCTATGCGTAAGTTAAACTGCTCATTTACTATTTTGCCCCAGTACATTCCAATTAAATTCAATTCAACTTGGTTTTCCAACGCAAAAAAGTGTTAGCATATTTAAAATTGTAAATGTTTATTTTTGGTAACATATTTGTTGGATTGTGACGCTATTTTAGTGAGACTAAAATGCAACGCAAGTAAGCGTTGGCAAATAAAAAATAAAAGCGTTGCCAAATGACAGTTTTGGTGTAGTGCTAGGAAATCAATTGGGTGAACTTGTTGCCCGTAAAATCAAGTATCTCTACCCAGAGGATTGTGAATCTGGAGTGGTGTACCTCGTGGCCTTGAAATCGAGGGTGTAATTGTAAGAATTGATTTTGAAAGGAAATCCGTACTTGTGTTGCGGGACTGGATGTAGGGTAACTCCGAACCAGTATAAAATCCGGTGTGTTCTTTCCTTTATTGCTTTTACTTTATATTTGCATCTGTGTTTGATTCTGTGATAATATCTGTATTTGAATATTGCATACATTTATGTTCAAATTAATATAAACTCAAAAAGAATTAGTAATTCCTTAAAATACTATTCACCCCCTTCTAGTGTTAATTCTAGCCTTAAGATCCGTAATCCGCATTTCTCACACTTGGTGCCTCCAGTTGTCAAGAGTAATATATTTCCTGATATTTGGAGAGCATTACGTACTCTAGTCTTTACGGATGCATCGATATCTAGTATCGATACACCTTGAATAGAAATATTTAAAATGGCGTGTTTATTAAATTTACTCGTATTTACAACAATTGCAATTAATATCAAACACGGTATTTATGGGTTTTCTGTTAAATATACTTAAATTAAATTATTAATTAATCATAACACATTTCAACACATATATAACAGAAATAAAACATATTTTATTACGAATGAGAATTAATCACAAAGTCAATAATTTATAATTAATTATAGAATTGCCCATAGGACATACCCTAACTCTATCACAGCTTTCCTTTTGAATTTGATATATAAATCACTTAATTGTTTATCACACATACATATAGATATATATGTGTGCATGTATGCATGTATGTATATGCATACGTTAGTTGCAAATCCCAACAGCTGTATGTATGAATACCATTTTCATATGCTTTGAATTTATTATTATGTATTATGGTATTATCTATATTCATATCATAGCATGCATATTAATGTGACTTTTCACATACCTAAAATAAATTGGATTAATAACTCATTATGACTAGTAGTTGTAGAAGTTTCACACTTGGAATGTGAAAGGTATGAATTCATGTGCATACATATATCATTCACATGTCATGCTATTATTGTTTCATATTTCCATGTCATATGCATATCACATTTGCAATATACACATTATATTTGAGAAACATAAACTCATTTAAATTGAAATAAAACATTATTTGAAAATATGTACTGGATCTGAATGCTAACTAGTTATTCATATGGGCCAATAAGATCCATTTAGAGAATTTTTTGAAATTTACCATATTTTACGCCCTGCCAAACATGCCTGATTCAACATTAGCAAGGTTATGCAATAAAGGAATTGACAATGACAGAGAGACTGATTTATGGAAGGACCCGTGAATTGGAGAAAAGTCTTTAATAAACATACTGGGATGAGACCCATACTCAACATATGGTTGTCCCGAACAAAAGGTTGAAAATGTGAATAAAAAGGAAAATGAAAACGCGCTAGATTGCCAATACAGGTGGGAATCAAAAGAGAAATAGAATCCATGGCATTACATATGTGGAGAGAGCATGACATATGGGCCTGAAAACCTACTCATAACGATTTTGATAGTTAAAATAACATGTAATAAATTAAGAAACAAGAGTCGGGTGACTTAGTGGGCAAAAACAGTACGGAATAAAGGCAACAACCCTAAAGTGACCTTTACTACGTACGAAGCTATCATGGAAATGCCGCATACCAGAGATAGATTGGCCAAATGAGGGGTTACCACTTAAATTGGATGCACATTATGTGACAGTAGTCTAGAAGAAGAGAAACTAAAAATGACATATCTGGTTGTTAATATAAAGGAGGAAGCAGTGTACTTGACTGGAAGAAAGAAAGGCGAAGACTTAGTATCCTATATGGCTAGTATTGATTGGGCAGTAGCCGTGCGATAGATTTGGGGTGAACGGAACTATTTTTTTTCCCCAAAAAAGTAAAACAAGCAAAACAGAAGTTAGTAGACTGGTCGAACAAGACATGCATGTGGTGATTTAGAGAGTCGGAAGGGAAGAGCTTACTATACTAGGAGAAGAAGCAGAGGTGCAAAATCAGTGGGGACTGATGGACATAGATGAAGAAATTCGATGAATTCCATGTCAGCTACATGAGAAATTAAACTAGAAAACGAAGAAGGAAATGCGGATCTGAAGTAGATTGTATTTATAGCATTCTAAAATAAAATATTATGAATGTATGTATGTGTGTGTGTGTACACACACATACATACACATGACATATTTTTTTCTTTGTAGCATTGAAAATGCAAATTTTGTTTCCAAAAGTTAAAATAAAAAAGCCGGCTCACTTAGTTGTAAACTACGAGAATAAAGATCACGAGTTGGATTTTGAGATCAACAATTGTTGGCATTAGGGAACAACATTCAAGAAAAATAAAATAAAAAAGCAATTTTGCAGCAAAAGCAGATTTATTGTTTTTACTCTGCTAGAAAGAAAATTTGTCAACAAATTTAACTAATGTATTAACATATATGTTTTTTGATCCATTTCATTTTCCGAAATCGAAAAGCAAGTTGGTAAAAACGCAAAAGCTTGATTTGTGTTCGATTGCTAAACCTAGCTAAAGTTTCCGATTACCAGCATCTGTTATTTTGTTCCAGTATGATCGCAGACGCAGCAGCAGTTGCATTTTCTTGCTTGGAGATTCTTATATCACCGAATTCTCCATTTTAGCCTTCTGCTCCAAGCCTCCAAGGCCATCCTCGTGAAATATCCCATCATTTCCCATAACTCAAATCTCAAAACTCACCTCATTTCAAAACCTCAAATAAAATCAGAACTTTAATAATAAGATCAAAACTCAAATTCTAGGGCTCGAAACTTTCCATGGCAGACGATCGAACCGCCTCCTCCGCCCCATCCACTGCTGCCGCGTCAACACACGTGCCTGGATCAATCGGAAGCTCAGTGATTCCGATCGTAAACAAGTTGCAAGACATATTCGCCCAGCTCGGGAGTTCCTCGACTATAGATTTGCCGCAAGTTGCGGTCGTAGGCAGCCAAAGCAGTGGAAAATCGAGCGTTTTGGAAGCTTTGGTAGGTCGAGATTTCTTGCCAAGAGGGTCGGATATTTGTACTAGACGGCCGCTTGTGCTTCAGCTAGTTCATTGTGCGGAGAAGGAAGAGTGGGGCGAGTTCTTGCATGTTCCAAGGAAGAAGTTTTTTGATTTTGGGGAAATTAGGAGTGAAATTCAGGTAAGAGTTTTTATTTCGATCAATAGTATTATTATCAGTTTTGCTTGAATCACGCTGTATCCGGCTAGGTACTGACTGGAAAAGCAACTTAGGTGCATGACTTTCTAATTTTTAGCACCTTCGTATCAACAGAGTTTGAAAACTAGTTTTCTTTATTTCAACTTAGAAGCTAAAATTAGTTAATAATTCAAAACAAATTATCTTGCCTATGAGTTTCAAGTTATGTTTTTTATGTAAGAGGAGAAGTTACTTTTAAGTTATTTTAAACAAGTAATTCTCAAACCCTCCTGTTTAATAAACATTTGCGAATGATAGCTTATTAGAACATGTTCGGGTAAATCCTATTTAAGCTACTTAAGCAACCTCTTCAGACAGGTATTTTGAGTAACTTGCTATTCTTGAATTCTTTCTGTATTAGTTATTTTGAGAAGCAACAAATTATTGCTCATGACTTCTTTGTCCAAATTTATAGGCTATGCACAATTTATTAGGAACTATTGTCGAGCATCTTTATTAAATGATAAAATAGGTCAAAATTCCGTACTAACAAGAAATTAGAATTTTTTTTAAGGTTACTAACATAACTTGTTATTTTCATACCATCGTTTTTAATACACCATAACTTGTGAATCTTGTCATAGAAAAATTAAAATGAAATTTAGTTTGGGAATAATGACTTAGTTGTTGTTGTTGGGTTTCATCATCAAACATAAATTTTGTGCTCTTTCTATCAAGATCCTCATATCATGTATAAAAAATTAATCAAACTGCATTTACTTGCTAGTATTTGCAATTTTTATTTCATATTGCATATATTTTCATCGATAAATTTTTATCGAAATGTGTGCCATGAATTTCTTGGAAAGGTTATTTGTGATTTAATGGTAAGAAAAATTATTTGGATGTTTTAAATGTGAGATAAATGTAAATATTTGTAAATTTGCAATTTCTACTTGGAATTGTAAATACTGTAAATATTTACAGTTTCTGATTTGATTTGCAAACATTTTCACCGATAAATTTTTATCGAAATATATGATATATGAATTTTATTGGAAAGATTGTGAATTTGTGATTTGATGACGAGAACAAATTTTCCGTAGGATGTTTTAAATTTGAAATAAATGCAAATATATGCATTGTCTATTTCAAATAAGGTATGAGGTTTCGACTGAAACTCCGAGATTTTGATCGCTCCATTTCGGTTTCATTAGGGACCAAAATGAAATCAAACCAAAAATTCTGATTTAATAAAAATAACTATTGAACTTCAAATTTTACAGAAGAAACTCGAAAAAAGAATTATTTTTAGTTTCAGTTATATAATATCAAAAAGTGAAATTTTAACTTAGAAAACATATAAAATCACAAAATATACAAATGATATAACTGTAAAAGATTATAAACGAAGTAATGAATAATCATTTTCTAATGTTATTTATATTTATGATTAATTAGTATTCTTCATTCATTTATACTTTAGTTCTTAATTAAGGATAAATTATACATTTTGTTTAATAAACTAAATAAATATTGTGTAATATTCGGTAATCGATACCGAAACTAAACTTTTTGAAATTTACAAATTAGATCGAAATTCCTAATATTACAAATGATCAAAATCGAGATCTCAAACCTGGGTTTCAAAAAGCAGGCAAATTGCTAATATTTACAATTTCTACTTGTATTGTAGATGTTTTGAGAATATTTGCGATTTAAACAAATTATCAAAATATATATAACATATGAATCTTACTAGAAAGAGTACAAGGATAGTCATTTAATGGAAAATATGAAATTATAATAGGAAATTCCAAACAATGAATCATGTTTTTTATGTTCGAATTAATATGGATGCAAGTTTAAATATAGGGTGATGATACCATACTAGAGACCTAAAATTTAATACTTGGTTGATAGGCATTTTTGGTGTATTAACTTTGAAGTTAGGGATACGAGTCTAAGTTCTACTAAGTTATTTTAGATAAGACGGTTTAATGCATGCTCTTATCAATTTATTAGAATTTTGACTTAGAATTTAAAAAAACTAATAATTTTTAAATTCTCATTTACACCTTCATCACACAACATGCACCATGTGCATAAGCAAATGTATTTTAACTATCAATAATCACGAGTCAAATGTAGTTAAAAACTTATTACAACAAGCTAGTACATTCCTCTAAATAAAGCATTGTCCATTTTCTTTTTGAGACTGAAGAAACAAGTGGTGTGAAATAATAAACATATGATTTTGAAAAGTAATGTCATTTGTTTGAAACAAAATAGTTTTAGTTATTACTGAAAGAGAGTGTGGATCGTGCAATATGGAAATATACTAAATATGTATGATATTAAAACAAAGATAGTAGATAGTAGAGTAAAGTAAAAATAAAAGTAAGCATACAAAGATTTTTATACTGGTTCGAACTTCTCGTTCTACGTCCAGTCCCAGACTCCTTCTGTAATTTCACTAAAACAACAACCCTCACTTAACCTGGAGGAACAGGTCTATACAACCCCTGAGCAACCGAACAGGGACCTGAGCAGCAGAACAGGATTTCGCCTCAGCAGCCGAAGAGGACTTCACAATGCCTGAGCAGTAGAACATGACTTCTACTAACATATAAAATTGTCTGACTAATGTGTTCTTGATAACACAGATATGTCAATGTGTGTACACCCTTCCTATAATCAAATCCTCAAGTATATGAGTGTGTGAAGATATGAAAGGAAGATTATTGCTATGAATCAAAGAATATGAATATGAGTTCAAAGATTCAAGCAATGAAGATGGTTTGATTGCTTTTGAATGCAGGGAATATAGAGAGTAAGATCATTAAATCATTCAAGAATCGGTGATTTGAAAAATGATTTTGATGTGTTTATATAGTGCATAGATTGATACAACCTTTTGCTAAGAGATTCAATCAATAGATGCAGCCATTACTCTTCGAATTGGATTGAAACTCTTCGCGAGAGGAAGCATCCATTCAGAAAATATAGCCGTTATACGCCGGTCAGTCGACTGAGTTCAGAAGTTCAGTTGACTGAAATTCAAATTTGAATATATTCTCTGTTCACTGTGTATTTTGCACCAGGTCAGTCGACTGACCTGTGCAATTTTGCACCAGGTCAGTCGACTGACCTGTGCAATTTTGCAAAGTGAATTTTAATGCATATACAAATGAAAATAATTTGTTTTGTGTGCAAGTGTAACTACTTGAGGAATGATTTTAACAGTATCTAAACATATTTAAGACTCAAAAACATAATAAATAATCATACGAAAACTAGTTTTGAAGTCTCTTCTCTTTGTAGTTTATACCATGTATATGTTACTCTCTTTTTGTTGCTATCGCCATATAGTCTTTGTTAATGCTCCTCGTCATGAATCAAAACTCATGATTCAACATTCTCCCCCTTTTTGATTGATGACAACCTGTAACTGACGAATTGATATACAATAGAAATTATATAACAAAAGTTATATATATTTCTCCACCTGAATGTGTGGCGATAATGTAATCTGCATAAAACTCGTTAGTAGACATTTTTCTCCCCTTTGTCATCGACAAAAAGGAGTAGATATAACCAGTAAAGCATAGAATAAGCATAACTAACATAACAAACCAAGATGTAGTTACATAATGTATCATAGGAAAAAGCAAATAAAGTTCCATAAACCAAAATAACACAAAGCTATTTAAGTACAAGCCTTGATAGAAAAGAAAGTTGATTAAAAGAGCAAAGAAAAATACCATATCCAAATACGATAGCACCCAACTATTCATTGGCATCCCAGTTATATTCTTGTTCTGGAATGGCGGGAGACTTGCCTCGAGATGATGCTTCACCACCATGTCCACCTCCGCTAGTTCCGCTAGTGTTCGTGCCGGTGTTATCCTCGGATGTGCTCCAGGTAAATTGTGGCGCAAGACGTTTTCCTGTAGATGGCATGGTCGAAGTAGATGTAGAACAAGAAATAACATCCCATAAGATGGAGAAAAAACCTTTGATTTTGTCAAGCTTTTTATCAACCCTTTTCAAACGTGTGTCAAGAACAAGTTGGTTCCGGGATAAAATCTCAATAGATTGTTGGGTTGAATGACTGAAGGTTGGAAGTTGAATCTCGTCATCTCTGGAATGTGATGGAGGAGTAGGTGAGCGACGTGGTTGAAAGGAAGGACCTTGATCTTGTTGTTGTTGACGTCGCGCACGTTGGCGTGCTTTTCATGCATCATAATCCATAATAGGAGGAGGAGTAACAGGTAATTTCATGAGACTAAAAGTTCTCATGTTTATAGCACCAACATTTGACACGTCGGAATCGGGAAATGGCACTTCCAAGTTGATAAGAAGATGCATAATGTATTCCCCAAAATAGATCACATTCATTTTTCCTTGATTAAATGAGAGGAATTCATCTAAAATTAATTGCGTCCAGTTGACTTGCGTGTTACTCCAAATTGCATATAGAGCTTTAAAATTATTTTGATAGACAAGCTCATATGACCCGGTCCTTGGTAGAATAGTTTTCATTAGGGTCCTATGCATAATCCTAGCTTTAGGACGTAGAGACATTAATTTTACATCGGTTGCATCATCGTCCAAAAATTGGTGACTTATTCTATCTCGAGTTGCCATGTTGCATTCTACTTCATCAAGGGTGACATCATGATTTGGTGATTGTAAAATATGGGCAATGCGATCGAGAGAGAACCAAACAGGTTTGCCGCAAACAAGACTCCACACACAATTGTTGGTATGTCTAGGTTGTTGATGTGCTAAGTTAAGATTAGCATAGAAAAGTTTAACCATAATGTGATTAATCTTATGGCTATTCAATTTTAAGTCCATTAAAGATTGTAAGCCACTTTGATCAGCCAATTCTCGAAGCCTATAAGATTCAAAATCAGGGAATACCATAAAAGAACCTTCAAATATCCTTGCCGATTTCATCGTGTTCCATCTTTCCACCACCGTCCGATCATAGAGCCATTGAGCGACGAGAGAGTCTATGGTTGCAGTTGAGGATGATCCAGCGGTTTTTGAACGTTTGGGAGGCATGATTTGTGGTAAATTTCATGGTAGAAGGATGAAAAATGGGATTTTTAGGGTTTGAGAAAAACAGAATTTGGGTAAAAAGAGGAAAGTAAAAGTGAAAATATGAAGAGATAGGGTAAAAAGGAGATGGAAAGGGGGGTAAAAGGCTCAGAAACATCGTTCAGTCGACTGAATACTGCAGGTCAGTCGACTGAACTGGAACCCGAGAGTTTTCTGGTCTGTATTCAGTCAACTGACCTGATGCAGTCAGTCGATTGACTATTATTAAAATGCACAGTAAGCCTGTTAAGCAATCAAAAACCAATATATACCAAAGCTTATATAAAAAGTGGATGAATACACCATAAAATATAAAAAATGACATAGATAAAGACACAAAGATTATTTAGAGGACGGTGATGAATAGTCAGTTGTTGATTGGTCGGAATCATCATGGCCATTTGAGGCCATTGAAATGAGGAGGATAAATAGGTCGAACATCATGGTGAATTGCAGAAATTGATAGGAATGATAAGATGATATTAAAAAGAAAAGTGATGATTAAAAAGAGGTAGTAGGAAGTTTAAATAGGTAAAGAGTATGCTAAAAAGAGAATTAATTTGAGGCTGAGAAAGCTTGAGAGAACATAATCATAGACTAAAAATAGTAAAAAAAAGCTAAGTTCAAAAACTAGAAAAGGCAAAGAATGCAAAGATTTTGCAGAATTTCACTCGGACAGAAATTTTACAAATCCTTAAAAGAGACGATTCCGAGTTCTCGTCGAAGTTTTACAAAAATATTTTCAAGAAGTGGCTTTGTAAATATATCAGCCAATTGATTTTCTGAGAAAACAAAATCCAAATTGATTGTTCATTTTTCAATGTTATCACGAAGAAAATGATGACGAATGTCAATATGTTTCGTTCGTGAATGATTGACTGGATTTTTGGACAAGTTGATAGCACTCGTGTTATCACAATATATGATTCATTGTGATCATAAATGCTACACTTATCATCAGAAAATGAGATTTTGACACAATTGGCTAATACTTAACAAATTATGCTTCAAGTTTTTGACAAGTAAAACATTGGAAATGAGAGGTAAATTAGATATACCGTAATTGCTCACATCGCCTTTGTCGATGATATAACCTTTGAAATTGTCTCCACATGTGACAGAACCTCCATCTGAATATGTGATATTTGTTAGCATATTTTTGTCTCCTGTCATTTGAGCAGCCACTGTCGAGTATCCATTTTCCTCTTTTCTTAAGTGGGACCTGCAAAAAATAAAAGAATAACATTGATATCCACTTTTTAATAGGGTCCTACGAGTTAGGTCTTAGGAAACCAAACCCAAGAAGGTTCAGTATTCCTTTTATATAAATAATTTTTATTTTTATGAACATTTTTCAAAAAGGACTCAATATATTTATTCCTAATCAAACTGTTGTTTGTTTTAGAAACCCATTTTTTTATGGTTTTTGAGTTTTGATCCCTTTTTGGTTGAACTATGGTAGACTTAGGTTTAGAAATATTTCTCTCATTCTGCTTAATTTTTGGTGGAGCTACTGATTTCTTAGTATAACCCAGTCCTTTCTTATTTGAGACAGACTGAGAAGTTTCAATAATTTTAGATAAGTTTTCTCTGCCTTTATTAAAGTCAGACACATTTCTAGTAATATCGTCTAACTTAGTTTTGAGACCAGTGTTATCTAATTCGATCATTTTAACTTTTGATTTTAGCTCATGATTTTCAAAAACTAAAGCATCATTCTTTTCTTTTTGAATCTCAATTTCTTGACTTAATAAGGTAAGTTGAGAATTAACATTAGAAAATGAATCTTGAATTTTCTCAAGTTCTTCTTCCAATATTTTCTTCTCATCTTTAAGCATATCTCTTTCGAATTCTGCTCTATTTTGATTTTCGAGAGCTTATTTATATTTTCTTTTGAGATTTTTCAAAGTATCTAATAATTCAACATTTATTTCAATCATGTCATCAAAAGTAAGATCATTTACCTCATTATCAGTAGCCATGAAGCAGACATTTGCTTGTTCATTTTCACTATCACTGCTACTTTCAGAAGACGAAGAATCTGAGTCATCCCATGTCACCGAAAATGCCTTCTTTTGAATTTGTCCTTTCTATATTTATTTTGTTTTCCCTTCCTTTGTTCTGGACAATCTTTTTGCATATGACCCTTCTTATGGCAATTGAAGCATTCTAGTACCGAGGATGATGACTTATTAATGAAGTTTCTTTTGCCATTATTTCGATTTCCTTTTCTGTACTTCAAAAATTTCTTAAATTTTTTAGCTATGAAAGCTAAATCTTCATCCTTTGAATTTGATTCCTCTTGTTTTGCATGAAATGCCATAATTTTCTTATCTTGTGCTTGAACTCTTTTTACCTGTAAATTTACTTCATAGGACATTAAATTTCCTATTAACTCTTCCAGTTTCATGGTAGAAAGGTCGTTTGCTTCTTCAATAGCTAAGACTTTTCTTTCCCATTCATCGGTTAAAGAGTTTAGGATTTTGGACACGATATCAAAGTCAGAATACTTTTCTCCTAGTCCTATTAGAGAATGATAAATATCTTGAAATCGGGAGTACATATCATTTATGGACTCATCGTGCTTCATTCTGAATTTTTGAAATTGACTCTTGAGCATAGATATTTTGCTTTGTTTAACTTTGCTAGTTCCTTCATGAGTAACTTTAAGTGTTTGCCATATTTGATATGCAGTGTTACATATGCTAACTCGGTTAAATTCATTTTTATCTAATGCAAAAAACAACATATTCATTGCTTTAGTAGTAGCATCTTGTTTTTGTGCAGTTGTCCATGTAGAATATTCAGTAGTAGGTGCAGTATATTCTGCTTGTGTAACATTCCATGCATCAAAACCATTGGCTTGTATATAAATACGCATTCGTGTTGCACAATAGTTGTAATTAATGCCATTGAATAGTGGAGGTCGTGCAGTAGATTGACCTTCAATAAAACTAGTGTTAGTGACAGTGCTTGTGCTGGTGTTGTTTCCATATTAGCAAAATATCAAATAACCGTGTAACGGTTATAAGATGCCTTGCTTTGATACCAAATGAAACAGAGTGTGGATCGTGCAATATGGAAATATATTAAATATGTATGATATTAAAACAAAGATAGTAGATAGTAGAGTAAAGTAAAAATAAAAGTAAACACACAAAGATTTTTATACCGGTTCGAACTTCCCGTTCTACGTCCAGTTCCAGACTCCTTCTGTAATTTCACTAAAACAACAACCCTCACTTAATCCGGAGAAACAGGTCTATACAACCCCTGAGCAGCCGAACATGGACCTGAGCAGCAGAACATGATTTCGCCTCAGCAGTCGAAGAGGACTTCACAATGCCTGAGCAGCAGAACAGAACTTCTACTAGTATATAAAATTGTCAGACTAATGTGTTCTTGATAACACAGATATGTCAATGTATGTACACCCTTCCTATAATCAAATCCTCAAGTATATGAGTGTGTGTGAAGATATGAAAGGAAGATTATTGCTATGAATCAAAGAATATGAATATGAGTTCAAAGATTCAAGCAATGAAGATGGTTTGATTGCTTTTGAATGCAGAGAATATAGAGAGTAAGTAAGATCAGTAAATCATTCAAGAATCGGTGATTTGAAAAATGATTTTGATGTGTTTATATAGTGCATAGATTGATACAACCTTTTGCTAAGAGATTCAATCAATAGATGCAGCCATTACTCTTCGAATTGGATTGAAACTCTTCGCGAGAGGAAGCATCCATTCAGAAAATATAGCCGTTATACGCCGGTCAGTCGACTGAGTTCAGAAGTTCAGTTGACTGAAATTCAAATTTGAATATATTCTCTGTTCACTGTGTATTTTGCACCAGGTCAGTCGACTGACCTGTGTAATTTTGCACAGTGAATTTTAATGCATATACAAACGAAAATAATTTGTTTTGTGTGCAAGTGTAACTACTTGAGGAATGATTTTAACAGTATCTAAACATATTTAAGACTCAAAAACATAATAAATAATCATACGAAAACTAGTTTTGAAGTCTCTTCTCTTCGTAATTTTGAATTGGCGGTGTAATTTGAATTTGAATGCCTCATTTTTTGATATTTTTTTCCAGTTAAAAGTAAATGTTAATTTTGGTATTACTATCAATCGAACTCGCGATCCATTTGTTAGAAAGTTTGTTGTCAATACCAAAGTCTATTACAATTCTTAACAAAGATATATATAAAAAAAGTAATTTCTTTGTTTCAAAATTTAAATTTGAAGTGCAGTTTGCATTTTTTGGTACCTATGTGCTTGCACTCCTTAAAATTACAGAAAAATCAAATCAAACTTTATTCATCAAAAAAATTATAATGTCGGAAACTTGCATGATCGTTTTGCATTTATCCATATGCATCAACTTTTACATGTGGGATGGTGCTTTTATTTTGTACAACAATCAACATTTCTCCACAATTACACCTGAAACAGTCTGTTTTACGACGTCAAAATCAATTGGAAATAATTAATGATGAAATATCCAATCTATATACATATCAACTCTTCTCAAACGTTGTCAAATGTGCCATTCAATCTGCAACAATCATCAATTACAAAGCATCATTTATGGCCTATTTCAAAAGGAACCTCGGTTCTCCCATCAAATTCTCCAATCTCATAATCCAGCCTTCAGTAATTCACATGTAAATACCTCCATCCCTTATTTTTTTTTAATGATATCTATCATTTGAAAATTCTACCGATAATAGTATTTCATTGATTTCTAAAAGTTATTCATGGTTAACGAAATTTGATAGTGGTAGCAAAGACTGTGGCAAATTGATAAACATATGGTGTATTTAGTTAATTCAAGTGAAATCAAAGGTGAACTTCTTTAAGAAAATGTGTGAATTCTTGGTGGGCGATCCTGAATGAGAGGTTGGTGATATTTGGAGAATTGCTAGGTGGATTCTAATGCAAAACAATATGCCCAATTCTCTACTTAATGATCCAGCCTCTACCTTCTCCTCAATCCCTAAATCCCACCCAATGCATGAGAGTCAAATAAATCATCTTTAATAAAAACTTCAAATGCATTAAGTTTATATACGTTCAGTTAAAACGTTTAGCGTTTATATAGCGGCGAAGATGTAAAAAGTTATAGTGAGATTAAGTGGAAAATAGAGGAGGTGAAAAAAGTTATATTGGAGATAAATTAAAATTTTAAAGTCAACCTATTACCATTCCTACCTCATTTGTGTAGGAAAATCCAAAACATTGTTTATTCCTACATAACAAAACCCAAGAATACCTTGTTCCTTGTAGTTCAAACTTAGTAACTAGAAATAGTATTCCAATTTATGGTGAGAGCTTAGGCCTTGAATATAGACTTGTATCCAAATTTTATTGATTTGGTGTTAAAGTAAATTAGACAAATTAACATTTTTATATTAAAACCGCTTAAGTAAAATTTTAAAATATCCTGATTCGACATATGTGGCGGTAATAGCGCGACTTTAAGCCGATTTGTTATTTAATAGCGCTAAATTGAAAAAAAATAGTGGTCGAAGAATGATAAATGCTCTACGATGATTTAACAGGGATTTAACGATGTTTTAGCGGGACTTTAACTGCATAGGTTCATATTATGAGTTGATTTCATTATTGCTATGGGCGTTTTCGCCACGACTAATCATACGATGTTAAAGTATTGAAAAACGATGCATTTGAATTTTTTGGAGACAACGTTTCAAATTTCGTTCGAAGCCAAGTTCAAATAAGAAAGTTATTACTGTTTCAAGTAGCGAACTTGCTGAAACTAAAGTACTTCCAACTACCTTGAGCTATGATTTAGATTCAACCTATGATCTAGGTAAGTAATGGAATATGTTCCCTAAGACGATACTTCTGATACAATGCTAATGGATTTTCTTATAAATTGTTAATGTCACCAACATTACAGAACCTGTCAATTTTTTATGTCATCTTTTTCAAATTTCATTTTTTTTGAGTTGGTTATAGTTTCCGTTAATTGATTGCTCTCTACATATTTCGTTTTCTCATTGTGATTTTATTATTTTCTCATATATTTACTCATGATGTTGATTATTACGGTTTCTTAGTATTTACTAGTTTGTGTTGCCAAAATTTTACATCTTGTTTAAAAATAATAAGTTGTAATTGGATTTTTTTACCTTAGGCTGAGACTGATAGAGAAGCTGGATGGAACAAGGGAGTTTCAGATAAACAAATTCGTCTTAAGATTTTCTCTCCAAATGTTCTTAACATCACTCTGGTTGACTTGCCTGGAATTACTAGAGTGCCGGTTGGAGATCAACCAAACGACATTGAAGCACGCATTCGCACAATGATCTTATCTTATATTAAACATGAAACGTGCATCATTCTAGCTGTCTCTCCTGCAAATGCTGATTTATCAAACTCTGATGCACTTCAGATGGCAAGGATGGCTGATCCTGATGGTAAAACCATAAAGCTGTTACTATTCCCATGAATTAAATTAATATTATTATTCTGAAATCATCTTATTGTCAACTCTCTCTATAGGCTCTCGTACGATTGGTGTTATCACCAAGGTTTGTTTCTTACTTTTATGAATGTATTTATGTTAACACTATGAAAGCTAAGCTTGTTATATTGGTTTAGTTGGATATTATGGACAAAGGAACAGATGCAAGGAATTTCTTATTAGGAAATGTAATTCCTCTTAGGCTTGGATACGTTGGTGTAGTGAATCGCTGTCAAGAGGTATTTCCCATTTATTTTATCACACATTAGTTTTTTTTTTCCTTGCATTTGAGGGTAAGTTCCTAAAATCTCATAAGGTATAATGTCAAACATTGGTTATGACATTCCTTAGTTTCAAATATCTTTTCAGTCTTCGCTCTTGTTGCAGCTTCCTCCTCCTTCTGTTCGTAATTATTTTCTGCACAAATGCAATCAGCAATTGTGCACTCTTTAAATGTTCGCATATGGATCAGTGCCAACATTATTTTGAAATCTTAGCAGTTCCGACTTAATAAATCATCTTAGTTTTGTATTGTCCTACTTATTTTATTACTTATGATTGTACAGGATATTAACAAAAACCTTAGTATAAAGGATGCACTTGCACGAGAAGAGGCATTCTTCCGCAGTCAACCTGTATGTGACTATTTTTTTTCCTTCAATTTATAACTGTGTTTTAGTATTTGTAACTCCTGTATCAATTTTGTTTTTGTTTTTCTGATGACAGGCGTACCATGGATTATCTCATTGTTGCGGGGTTCCTCAGTTAGCAAAAAAACTTAATCAGGTTAGTAGCAATCTATTTCAAGTTACCAAGGAATTTGCTATTTGCAGCAGAATATCATCAATACTATTGAGACCGTGCTCTGCAATTTTTACATGTCAATCAAGCTTTGTTAAATGAGTCGGACTTCGTTTAATGGAAATTTAAAAAACTTTTTGGGTAATTTACATACCAGTGAAACACAAAAACTCTAGTGGACGATATTATATGCCTCGGTCCTCAATGGGAATTACAATCACAAGCTAAATAAAACTTGGTCAACTGACCACTAGAAGAAAGCGTGTAATAAAAACTCACAGTGGACAAGTTTCAAACTGGGAATATTTTCACCACCTTACCAGATGGATACAAAACAAGTATCTTGATTGATTTCGTTCAAGTATGAATGGAGTCTGGTAACGGCAATACTGTAAAAAGATCATCCTCTATATGTTTTACTTATTTTTTGGTCCCTATTATATATATATATATATATACACACACACACGATCTTTATTAGCTTACTTTATTTACATTGATTATGGTTACATTCCAAGTATCTGCTGGCAGTGATGTTCAAATTAATAGTTCTTCCGATTCATACTCTCTCTCTACACACACATATTATATCCATATGTATGTGTTACGGCCGAATTTTTCACAATCTTGGAATAGACTTAAACGATCGAATTTGACAAACAAACAACGAAGAATGGACGTGAAAACTTGGAAAATACCATAAACAGACAAGATAAAGAAAATATCAAACAATGAGTGAAAAAAGTTCACTCAAGTTTCACAACTTTGCCCCCCTCCCAGTTCGGACCCGAGTCATGACTCGGAGTGGACGCACAAAAAATTCAGGTCGGACTCGGAGCAGAAAATGAAAAATACGAAGCACAACAACCTCGGGAAAACCCCAAGTCAAGCTTGAAGCAAGGCATGTCAGCACTCAAAGTCGGACTCGAAGCCAGTTCGGCATCGATCCATGGGTCGTGATTCATCACCGATCCACGAAGCTTGGGTCGGGGATCGTCGTGCAACTTTTGTGGAAGGACATGCACGACGTGGAGAACGTGGATCAATTTGTCAGAGGTTATCTCGGAAGTTTTTGTCTTTAAATAGAGGTGGAGAGCACTTAGAAAGAAACTTTACTTCAATTTTGAACTTCTAACAACGACGAGGCGTAAAATCACAACTCTGAGGAATTACCGAGTTGGATTCCTAGCGAGTTGTGACTACTGAGTTTGTAAAACCAGAGAATAATCAATATAAATCGACTAAGTGGGCGTATGCCGGAGTATTCATCGAACCATTATAAAATCTCGTGTTCTTTTCTTGCTATTTCTTTATTTTCTTGGTTATTTTATATTTCTATTATCCAATTAGGTGTTTGTGTTATTTTTGGTGTGAACATTTTAGTGCTTTCGTCGAGAGCTCAGATTTAACAACTTGAAACTCGAATTTGAAGAAGATGAAGAGGCCAAACACTTGATCTATGATCGGAGGAAGTCAACAAAAACAAAGGGGCAGTCAGGAGGTGTTTTCAGGATCAAATCCCCTATCCATCTATGTGATTAGAGATGAGATTGAGAGAATGCTGAGAGAGATGCATGATAGGATGATAGCTCGTCAGGAGGAGATGTTAAATGGATTCTTCAAAAGAATGGAACAACAGGGAACAACCGGAGTTGCTGCGGATCAGAACGAGAGGCCAGAAGGCAGAATGAATGCACCTGAAAAAAGAGCAGGACAAAGGGGAGCAACCTCTGAAGTGGCGCCTCAAGTCGATACCGATCTCCAAGCACAAGTCGATACCGATCCAGGAGGACTGGGGTCCATGCTGAACTTGAACTTGGGCGAAGATGCAGCATGCCTAAGAAATGGTGTTGAGACAAAGGTTCGAAATTCCGACCAGCATGTCGGAACTCCGACCATCTTGGTCTGGTTCCAACGTTGACCGGACCGGAATTCCCTTGAAAAACCAGTTCCGACAAATACAGTAAAAAAAAAGGAAATTTTGATGTGAAAGACAGAAATTCGAAACTGTTGTAAAAGATAGAAGGATTTCAAAACATAAATCAGTGAAAACTAAAGGAAAGAAGGGGAAAAACTAGAAAGAAGGGGGAAAAACTAAAAAGAAAAACCTGAAACCATTCAGAGCAGATGCGGCTGTTTCTATTTAGGGCTTCGATGTTTTAATGTTTGTTTTTTATTTAGAACCAGGGCTTCAATTTCCATTGCCTAGAAAAGATGCAGGGCTTCGTCGGAAGAGGAAGGAAGTGCTACAGTGCTTAGACGGCTTAATGGATAATATATTTGTAATTGGGTTTTAGGTTTTAACTAATAAACTAGACTTCGGATCTTAATTGATAAATTGGGCTTTAGGTGGGTATTCTAAATACAAATATTTGTTGTTTATCAATATATACTTGTGATTGTATAGGACGAAATCCGGAACCGAAATTAAAACGGAATATTCGGAATTTTTGAGACGAAAACGGAATTTTAAACCTTGGTTGAGACACATAACGTGAATCCAAATGCAAACGTGCAATCAGAGGAGTACGTGATAGAATTTTCCCATAGGAACGAGGGTCGAGTGAAAACATGGAACAAAGACTTTCGTTGCACTATTGATAGAAGTGCAGCAATAGTTAGATGAGCATTGAGAGATGGACCATCAGACCAGAGTCTGGAGGACGTGAACAGAAACTCATTCACCCCTAACATCTGGTACAGGAGGAATCCATCCGATTTCAATCCGTCGATGATGAAAATGTACAACGGAAGGACAGATCGGACCGTTCATCTGATGAGATACATCCGAAAGTGATGGTATGATGCTTCCCATTGTACTTGACTAAGTTAGTGTGATGTGCTTTAGACGGTTAGGGAATGGCTCCATAAGCACATGTACTGAATTGGTGGATATATTTGTGAGGCAGTTCATAGTTCATATTTCTCGACCACAAAATGCGATGACGCTTTTGAGCATGAAACAGGGGACCAGAGAGGCCTTAAGGAGTTATCTGATTAAATTTAACGTCGTAGCCGCTGCAGTTCATAAGCCAGATTCATTGATGGTTCTGATGGCGGTGGTTTCGAGAGTTGCTAACAAAACATATTTTAAGATTGCGTTGGAAAGAGACCGATCGATGGGTCTCGCAGAGTTTTAACATGAAGCTGAGAGTACTTGCGTCAGGAGCTGTGCAGTTAAAGCCCCGTAAAATCCCCGTTGTAGTGCTCTCCAGCCGCTATGTCATTTCAATTTAGCGTTACTAAACAGTAGATCCACTTTAAGTCTTGTTATTTTCCGCTACACCCGCAACATCAAAGTTTTTTAGCACCCCTAGCAATACTAATATACAAAAGTTGATTTGAGTGGTTTTCTTTTAAATTAAATAAGCAAAGTTAGGTTAAAGACCTAACTTTAAGGCATAAGTGTTCAATATCTTTAATAATAGTTGTAATAGCTTTGGTGTCACCTTTTTTTGCTGTCAGCGTGAACTACCAAAAACGTCCATCTATATATTATTAAATCTTAATTACTTAAAAATAACATCTAATATTAAATTTCTTTTATAAATTCAAACGCCCTTAAAAGTAGGATCTAACAACTAAACATGCTTCACAAATTCAAAAAAAATAGTATCTAAAATTAAACTTTCTTTACAAATTCAAAATACTTCTTTACAAATATACAAATCTTAATATCATTTGAAAATAAAAAAATTATTTTTTTGACTGATTTAAACATGCAATTTATAAGAAAAACAATTCACGCGCGAAGCGCGTGCCATAACACTCGTAAGTTAGAAATCCATTGTAGTCACCAAATCTGGTCTGCATAAATTATGATATTATTCAGTTTTGTTATATAAGATCAAATTTTTTTTTTCTACACAAACGGTGTGAGAATGAGAATAAATTACCTTTAAATATTTGGTTTCATACATAATTAAGCTTTCTGCACCTCCGCTATTTTCCGCTATATCTTCGCTTTATCCCGCTATAACTTTTTGCACCTCCACCGCTATATAACCGCTAAGCGCTTTAACTGCACACGTCAGGACGCTAAAGCTTAAAATGTTGAAGTCAATGCCGTGGATGACGGAGAACCGTCCGGAGTAGGATGTAGAAAAGACAAGGGAAAGCAGAATGTCGATGATAGCTTCGGAGGACCAAAGCATGCGAAGAGGGAACCGAAGTTTTCTTCGTTTACAGAGCTGATTGGAACTTTGAAGAGGATTTACCTGGATACTAGAAGACGTATTCTCCATCGGAAATCAGCGAAAAGAGAGCCCACAGATCGGAAGGAGTATGGAAAGTTTTGTCTATTCCATGAATTGGATGAGCATGAAACAAATGAATGTAGGCACCTGCAGTACTTGATGGAGGAGCAAGTTTTGAACGATCGACTGCAACAATATGTGAGGAACCTAACTGCAATGGTGCATCGAAAGCAACCACCCACTGCAGCAAATGTGTTCGGAAACGACTTTAGATCTAGGCAAAGAGTGGTTATCCCATGATCGGACCAAAGAGAGTAAGGTTCGGTTCTCGTACTTTACTTTTGTTTACAAATAAATGATGCATGCAGTGTTACAATCAGACCGCTTACTAGTGCATGAGACCTCGATCGGTCTTTAGACATGCTTTGAGTCCGATGTCTGGCTGTAGCGCTTGATAGAATGATTGTTGTGGATTTTGTTTGATGTTTGAATTTAAATTTTATGAATGAACGCTTGATTTTTGAAGAACGCTTGAGTGTGATAACTGATATCGATTTTGAAGCACCAACGAAGATTGGTTACCGCTTGATATTGATTTGTGAACCGATTGAACACGATTCTCCCGCCGGAGAGACAAGACAATGAACCGTAGGAAGTCTCCTCGTCAGAGAGTGAGCGAATGGACTTGTTCGTTGGGTCCACTCGTTGGAGAGCGAGCGGATTGGACTTAACATGATTTAATGATCTGGAGAGATCGAAGATTAAACTAACGATCCGAAGAGACCAGGAGTTGTATTGGTCATTAATTACGCGATCCTGAGAGATCGGAAGCTAACCTGGATATTGATAATGCAATCCGGAGAAATCAAAATTAGACTTTGGATTTGAAAGCCACTTGACTTTGAAACGATTTGATAGCGATTATCAGATTGTGTCATTGCCACGATTCGGTCGGACTCGTTTATAATGGAATAACTAGTGTGTAACCCGTGCGTTGCACACGGCGATATTAATTAAAAATAGTATTTATATTTTAATTATTGCTAAAATTAGAAATTTATAATAAATTTATTGTGATATATTAATCATAAATTAATATGACATGTGATGCTCAAATGTAAGATTGAATGTTCAATTCTCGCTAACTATATATATTTGTAGCAATTAATGTCCTACTAAAAAAATTAATTTTTTTAATACTATAGATGTAAATAATTTATGTTATGTGATATATTTTTTTTATATGTATCGGTGAATAAATAACTTTATCATTTTTGTTTTAATTGTTGTGTATATATTGAATTGTTATTTTTCAAGGATTTATAAATAGGTTTACGAATGTTAATTTAATTTAATATATGTAATAATTTGAATTAATAATCAACATAACTGTCAAAAATAAGAAGTTGAATGTGAAAAGTTATAGAAAATTACGAAGAGCTTTATACGTATTTGTACTTGAGAAGAGCATCTTATGCCCGTTTATCTACATGTGAACTTTGATCCATTATTTAGTTTTCATTTTTAAACAATTTCATTGTTAACCATAGATTTTATGTTGTTATAGGAGGGTCACACTTACAACTTTGATAATCGCAAATAATGTTACGTAGCATTTAGTTGAGTTATGAGCTTGACATGGTTTGATAATATGTTGAAAGTAAATGTTTATATAATCTAATTTTTATCGATGAAATTTGTGCGTCTACATAGTAATGTTGTAAAATATAAATTTATCTTTTAAAGGTTGTTAAAAATAAAATTATGTTATGTAATGTAACATAATGTACAATAAAAATTTAAAGATCAACTAAATTAGAAATTAAAAGAGTTATTGTTATTTATGTACACATTTTATGTTATGCGATTTATATATCATTATGTCTGAATAAAGAAATAACTTTATCATTTTTTCCACGTATAAATGAATATATATATATTGAAATTCTTATATTTTTAGTATTTATTAGATTGATTAATGAATATCAGTTAATCAAATTTATTTAAATAGTTTAAATTTAAGATTACACAATTAGTTAAATATATGGACTTGAGTGTAAAATATTAGAAAAGAATTGAGAATTGTTTCTAAGAAATTGTAAAAAAAAATTAAAATTTTGGTGTTTGAAGTTAATAGAATTATATAATGTATTGTATGATAAATTTATTCAGTAAATAAATTATAAAATAAATTTGTTATTATCGTTAATGTATATAATTTATGCTATGTGATTTATATACGCACACAAACACACACACATATCTACATAAAAAAAGATCTTTTTTATACCAATTTGTTGATACGCCTATAGCATATATATTGAAACTTTAGTTTTTTAGAATTTATTAATAAATATTAGTTGACTACGGTTGTCCATTAATTTAAAATTTGGATTATGTAATTAATTTAAATATGTGGGCTGATGTAAAATATTGGAAGAGAATCAAGAAAGATTTATAAATAATTGTAGACTTATTAAAAGAGTAGGTATTTGAATATAAAATAGTATGAGAAGTTTAGTATAATAATTGTAAAGTGATAAATTATAAGATTTAAAAAATAAAATATCTATAGTTGGAGAGAATTAAGGGGAATGAAGATAATTCCTAGAATTAATCATAGAGCTTAAAATTCTTCAGCTTTACTATTATTTAATAGATGAGCGATTTTAGACGATTTATAAATGATGTTTCTATCGATGACGACGCGCTACCCTGATTGATAATTTATGGTAACCAAATGATTGATGAAAGTCAGTGATTCGATTCGATTGGCCGTTCATATAATGGAATACTAAGCGATACTAGATGATTTATAAATAACATTCTGACCGGTGGCAACGAACTTGCACAATTATTGACTTTTGATTACCCGACACATGATCAACCAATGGTAATTGAATCCTGGACGAACACAAGATGACCTTGATTTTGATATATACGATTGCTAACTTCCGGACAAGCACGGAACGATTTTGATTTATGATATGATAATTCCGAGCGAACACATAATGATGATGATTTGTGACTGACGTTCGAGCAAGGACTCGAGTCCTTAGCTACGACGGTCTGGAACGACCTTTGATTTACAAATGAATCCGAAATAACAGGACGATTTCCCACGGTTTGATAAGTTAATAGCCAAAAAAATTAGTTACTAATGATTTGCCAACTTCGATTGAGTAAAGCACACCTAGCATTCACAAGGCGTGCTTTGTGGGGCAAATGTTACGGTCGAATTTTTCGCAGTCTTCGAACAGATTTAAACGATCAAATTGGACAAACAATCGACGAAAAATGGACGTGAAAACTTGGAAAATACCATAAAAAGACAAGATAAATAAAATATCAAAAAATGTGAAAAATGTTCACTCAAGTTTCACAACTCGGCCACCACAGCTCGGCCCCCACAGTTAGGACCCGAGTCATGACTCGGAGCAGAAAATGAAAAACACAAAGCACAACAACCTCATGAAAACCCTAAGTCAAGCTCGAAATAAGGCATGCTAGGACTCGAAGTCGGACTCGAAGCCAGTTCGGCACTTATCCATGGGCCGTGATTCATCACCGATCCACGAAGCTTGGGTCGGGGATCGCCGTGCGACTTTCGTGGAAGGACGTGCACAGCATGGAGAGCATGTAGAGCACTTTTCGGAGATTATCTCGGAGGTTTCGTCTATAAATAGAGGTGGAGAGCACTTAGAAAGAGACTTTTCTTCTTCATCATCAATTTTGAATTTCTAACAATGGCGAGTTATATTCACAACTTTGAAAAATTACCGAGTTGGATTCTTATCGAGCCGTAGGTTTGTAAAAACAAGAAATAATCAATAGAAATCGACTAAGCAAACGTATGTCAGAGTATTGGCCGAACCACTATAAAAATATTGTCTTCTTTTCTTGGATATTTTATATTTATATTATTCAATTGGGTGTTTGTGCCATTTTTGGTGAATAGTATGCATATATGTGTATCTATATATTTATGTATGCGTGTTTGTACACATACACACACATACATATATGTAAGTATATATCTTTAAAGAGACGTTACAATAAAAAGCCTAAGAAGACAAGGAGTAAGCTAGTTGTTAATTATCGGTGAGAGAAAGTAAAATGGTCCTTGAAGGTTCATGATAATGGCCTGTTATTATATGTTTTTTCTTCGTATATTCAGATCTCAGATGTCAGCAGTTGACAATAATATTTATTACAAATTATTTCACAGATTCTTGTGCAACAAATAAAAGCAGTTCTTCCAGGACTTAAATCACGGATAAACAGTCAGTTAGTTGCTGTAGCAAAGGCTGATGCTGCCTATGGTGATGTTGCCGAATCAAAGGTACTAAATGCTTCTTTACATGATCCCATAGTTCTGCTACAATGTTGTACGTGGAAATGTCGCTTGAGCTCATAGAACTCCAGATGATAATTGTATTTTAGATCACAATGCAGCAAGTCATGCTTAAATAAGTTACATTTCAGCATGTGTGTGTGTCTTGATGCCCCTTAACGTGCTTATTATTTGTCCAAAATAATAACTGAAACCCATGCTAAATAAATGGTAATATCCTCTTTCTTGATGCTGTACATACTACATAAGAGGCCTGACTTTTAAGCACTTCATGCTGTCACTCTATATTAATGCACCATGCTGCAGTCGTAA
The DNA here is from genome assembly GCA_030737815.1 of Allium fistulosum. NCBI lineage: Eukaryota > Viridiplantae > Streptophyta > Magnoliopsida > Asparagales > Amaryllidaceae > Allium > Allium fistulosum. Next base: position 603,782,652 of record CM060903.1, read on the forward strand.
GCTTGTATAAGTTTTACATTTTTGACAAATCACGTTTTAAAAAAAACCGTAACACCTATATTTCAGTTTCAAAGAAGCGGCCTGTACGTAAATGTTAATATCCACTTTCTTGATGTTCATTTACAGGCAGGACAGGGAGTAAAACTATTGAACATCCTTGCTAAATACAGCGAAGGTAATCATAAGTTCACCAATTTGTATAGTACACATTATTATTTTTTCTTACCGTTCATGTTAAATTCACACATATGATAATTATGTTGCTGGAGCATACATCATGTTATGATTTATGAACCAATGCATTCCCCTTTATAGGTTTGATCCCTGGGGATGTTCTCTTGAAACAAGGATTTATTGCCATTTTGGTCTTTCTCATGTTGAATGAATAGCTTTGTGCATTAGTTCCACCTTTCAGTATATTTGATCTAAGTTAGTAACTATAAGATTCTAATAAAAGATTCCAAAAGAAATATTATATGGTAAATTGATTTGAGTGTTTGCTGATGGTCTTTGATTTCATAAAATTTTATGACTTAATTCACAAAATATCCTTGAACATTAGTCATATATTGGCAAGTAATGAACAGTAGACATAATATATTTACCAAGATCCATTGAGAAATAGAAGTTCATATTCTATATGTTTAGTATGAATGCTGCGCTTCACATATGATACCTGAAACCTCTGGTCTAAATTGTGTTTATGACAAATTGTGGATGGATGTGTGTGAATATGTACACACTCCATGTTGACATTCTACTTGGGTTACAAACACATCGTTTGTGCATGCTAATAATCATTCCTCCACTGAGAGGGTATTCAAAAATACTTAGTTGTCTCCTTAAATAAGGTGTGATCATGTTCAAGGTTTCAAATCTTGAATTTAGATGAGATTTCGGACTGACAATTGGTCCATATCTCGGGTTGAGATCCTAGTATTTCGGTCGAGATGTGTCAAACAAGTCAAAAATTACATTTGAAATTTCGTCTCGTCCAAGTGCGAAAAAAGAAATCTCAGGGGAAACCTTTGACGAGACGAAGGTGATTTAATACTCTGATCTTGTTATTAATCAATTGGGGTGTTATACCCTTTAAAAACAAACTGAAGATGGTGCGGAGCCAAAGTTGTAATACCATTGGAAATAAGTCTTACTTTGTAGACAATGAAAGTTTGGTCAATGAGAGCATCAATTCCTTTAAAGAGAAAGCATTGTTGTAGTACCATTACATCCTTTAAGGAGTTTTAAACTTCATAGTTAAAAGATCAAAGATTTTTGAAAAATAAACACACACCTTGCCATGGTCCTTGTGACAAAGGTGGAGTATAAATGTGTTGCATGGAAGCCAATGGGTTGCAACTTATAGTTATTTATGTGAAACTGAACGTGTCCTTTTTGTCTGTCAGAAAAAAAAACAAGTAAATCAAAATAGATCCCATCTTGGTATTAAGAGTATAGTTTAATTACGAGTTATGATCTTTCTACGGTCAAGTGCGACAGCCTAGGACTATCAGACTAATAAAATATGTTCAAATAACCTCCCACATGCCAATCTTAGCACAAACTAATCAGTTTGAAATCAGACGATCTATTTTATACGCTTGGATCCATTGTTTCTGCATTGCTTGAACACCTCAGTTTTGGCTAAGCGTATGAAATGTCATAATTCTCCCAACTTATGGGTTTTAACAGGATGCCTTTGCATATATGTTATCACAACTTCAACATCCTTTAACTGTTAGTATCATATTTACTTTATTGTCTTGTTATTTACTAGAGCATGCGAATATAAGTTTATGATTGGTTATCCCAACTAACTAAAATATTTCTTATTTACGACAAATTTAATTTGGTGTATGCTACTTAAGTTCCTATTTTACTCTGTCACTTGTATTATATGTACCTTCTTATGATAAGAATGATGAACAAAATATCCTGATCAGTTTCCTTTATCAAATTTATGCAGCTTTCACCTCAATGGTTGAAGGAAAAAACGAAGAAATGTCAACCGCTGAACTTTCTGGTGGAGCAAGGATCCATTATATCTTCCAGTCAATCTTTGTTAAAAGCTTAGAGGCATGTACCTGTGTATTTGTTATGAGAAAATTCATATATAAACGATTTCATTTACCTTAATTCAATTTTGTCATCATGATCACCTGTATTTCTTCTAATGTGGGTAGCATATACAATGCACTAAAATATCCCTTGACACCTTTAACATTTTTAGGGCATATGTATTAATGTATATACATTTATACTTTCACAGGAAGTTGATCCTTGTGAAGATGTAACTGATGAGGATATTCGCATGTCTATTCAAAATGCTACTGGTCCTAAAGGGGCTTTGTTTGTACCTGAGGTGAAATATTTATGGGGAAGTCCTGATATAGCATGATATAACTATTGTACTAAAATTCAAATTTTCTGGAAAACAAATTTAGGTGCCATTTGAGGTTCTAGTGCGAAGACAGATCAGTCGCCTGTTAGATCCAAGCCTTCAATGCGTAAAATTTATCTATGATGAATTAATTAAGGTACATATTTGTACTTTTAAACGAACAATTAAATGTATTATTTTGATCATATAGTTATCTTTTACGTATTTCAGATGAGTCACCGCTGTTTATTCAGTGAGCTGCAACGATTTCCAGTTCTGAGGAAACATATGGATGATGTTATTGGAAAGTTCTTACGGGATAGCCTTCTTCCTGCTGAGAGTATGATAACTCATATCATTGCCATGGAGGTGAAAATATCATTTTGCTGCATGACTTTATGTTACCATGTGATAAACAAACTCCATCCCTTATTCAAAAAGGGTGAAATATATATGAATAGCCCCCTTTATTTAGCACCATTTAGTAGCCTCCGACATCAGCCACACGTTTCTAATTAAATATTTGTTCTTTTTCTCCCCTGTCACATGTACACACACAGATATAAGAAGACTTTGCTGTAGAAACTTCTAGATATAACCTGCATAATTTATTTTTTTGTTTTTGTAATGAAGACAAGGCTAACATGCCTAATTTTAGAATCTATAATAAAGCTAGAATACAGTAATGTGAGTTTTGCTAGGAAGAGTTAGGCAAGCTATTATTGGACTAAGAATACGACTACCAAGTCTAACCATATATATAGTTCTTTCTATCATGATTTCCATTGCTTGAGGAAGTGGTGTTAATATTAGTAAGAGATATGTTTGTTGTATTTATGTGACTCACTTTTGACACACAAAGATGTTAATGATGCAAGAAAGTTTGGGAAGGGAATTGGAGATTAATTTTGAAATCCAGGTCCTCTACACAGTCCTTTCTGCAAGTTGAGGGCGCTCTCACATGCTGAGAAAGTTCTGGCCCACCATATGAGAATACGATGATTATATTACATATTTGTGAATGACACTTGATTTCACTTCAGACCCATTGTATGAGAATGTGATTATTTCATCATGTATCGGTTAATAATAATTAATTTTTCGTTAGACATCCTTCGGGTGGTGTAGTAGTTTGGTAAGTTGATTTTGTAAAGAGCATTATTTGATTCCCATGAGATATCAGAGTCAGCGAGTTAGCTTTAGGATTTTACAGAGGCAGTTGTTAACCATAAAAAAATTACTGCTTATTAGCTGAAGTAGATTCCATCTGGATAACATTATAATGTAGATTTCCACAACATCATACAAGTCCGGTGCTAATGATTTGATAATTTATGATTTTTATACACTTTCTAATATATTTAGCAACAAAAAGGGATGCATTCATCCCTACTCTTGTTCACGCTTGTTGCAAGTAGGAGGATTCATATTTCACAACTTGTTATATTTGAAAGACTCAGCCTGCATTGTTGAATGTGTATAAAATAAAGTAAATTCAATTGCCATCTCATTACGAAAATTTAAATAATGTTGACGTTTGATTTCAAAATATTGATTAAATATCAGTATTTCAGTACTTGAACTATTCAAGCAAAATATATTATATTGTTTGGATGATCTCTGTCTGAGGAACTGCATATTTCTTACAAATGACCAAATTATTATAAGCTTCTGCCGATGCAATGCGGGTGTGCTTATTATTTCTCTCTGTATTCAATTGTAACATTCTTTTTTTAGAAATTAGAAAGCTTTAAAAATTTCTTTGTGCTTAATATACATGAATTTCTCTTATGGTCATTTGTCAATCTCAAGATGTATCTTTCCCTGCTGGGATTATTTTTTGGATTAACACATAAATTTCTGCAGATGGACTACATAAATACGTCACATCCAAACTTCATTGGTGGAAGCAAGGCCATTGAATTGGCACAGCAGCAAGTCAAATCTTCTAGGCTAACAGCAGCCATGCATAAATCAAAGGTTTTTATTGTTTCTCTGCTGTATTTATTTGGGGTTCTTTGGTATTAAATTGCTTTTAACTTTCATAAATCAAGTTTATTTTAAGAATTACATAAACCAGCTAAATTAATCAGTGAGGCCATCTATAATATCAGAATGCCCTGATGGCATAGTTTTTTTTAATATTGTGCTGCGCCTTGTAAGAAAATTTACATACATGTTAATGGCATTGATTGATTTCTTTTGTTGAATACGAGTGGCAACAAGGCTATTAACATATTGGAGGGTGGACGTAGTTGATAAGCGTCATTCTTAGAATGCTGGAATCAAAGACCAATTTTATTCTCACATTATTTTGCAATCAGTTTAGACCTGTAAACAGATACTTTCCGATATGATAGTGCCATATCCGCATCCGCATCCACATCCGAAATCATTTTTGAATATCGGATATCCGCATCCGCGGATACGGACGGATATCAGATAATTATCCTATCCGCTACCGATAGATAAATCGAAAAAGATAAACAAATTTTTTTGGTTTAGCATATTTTTTTCAATATCGTTGATTATAAAAGTGTGAAAAATAAACAAATAGGATGACAATAAATAGTTTTGAGCAATTAATATGCATTAAATTCATACAATTCAAACTATTAACTTAATTAAAAAAACATGTCTATCGTAGTACTAAAATACACAAAATATTAACTACGATCTCGACAAAAATCGGAGGATAATTTTCGGATGCGCATCCGTATCCGTTTTTTCGGATATTCGATATTTATCAGCTTTTCGGATACGGATGCAGACGTATTTCAGATATTTCAGGTATCCATTGATAGGCCTAAATTTGTTACTCCATATATCTCATATTCCTCTTCTGAAAATGTTCTTTCCTTTATTTAAATTTTTTGAATTTCCTTAAGCAGACATCTTGTCTTCTGCCAATTCTGATACTGTTATGCAATCCAGGATGGCATTGATTTAGATAAGCTTCAGTCTTCTGAAAGAACTACAAAATCTCGAGCTATTTTAGGCCGGTCTACTGCAAATGGGATAGCTACTGATCAGGTAAAGTGCATTTACATTCTTCAAGTTCACTTAATGCTCAAAATTTAGTACTGTTCGTAAATACATTATTTGCTTATGGTAATTTTCCGTTCACCTTTTCCATTAATCTTTAATTTTGTATAGGCTGCCCGGCCCATTACAGATGCTGAAAGACCAGGATCAGCTGGTAAGTTATCCCTTGTATACTGCGAAACATTTAATCATTCCTTTTTGTAGCAATGAAATTGGTTTTTTCTTTCTAGGAAAATGATGACTACGGATGGAAAACAAGAAAGATTTACTTTATGTACTTTTTTTCCTGATTTCTTGTCTGTCAATACTAGATAACAAATACTACCGAGCTATGCAGTTAAAGCCTCGTTAATGCCCCGCTAAAGCATTTACACATTTTGACCGCTTCGCCTTTTCAATTTAGCACCATTAAATAGTAGATCCGCTTAAAGCCTCGTTATTTTCTGGTACGTCTGCTAAATCAGGGGTTTTAGCACCCGCTTTAGCCATTTTAATATAAAAAGGTTAATTTGATTAGTTCCGTTATAAACCAAATCAAAAAATTTAGGGTATAAGTCTAAGTTCAAGTCCTAAGCGCTTAACATAAATTAGAATACTATTCTATTCACCAAGTCTAAGATGCATGGATCATAATATTTTTCGGTTTTGTTATATAGAAGTAAATAATGTTTCCTTTTTCTACACAATTGATGTGACAATGAGAATAAATCAACTTTGAAGATTTTATTTTATCTCCAATAAAGATATTCACTTCCACTATATCCGATATATCCTCGCTATACCTTTTTGCATCTTCACCGTCATAAAACCGCTAAGCGTTTTAACTGCACGGCTACCGAGTCAGATGAATATTAGATTTGATGTCGATTCTAGATATGTAAGATACAATTTTGTGTATGTGTGCGCGCGCTTGTGTGTCTATACATAAATACATTGTGTGTATGTATGGATCTTAGTCGTGGAATGTTTATTAGATCCAAAACAGAATAAGATCTAATGGTTGAGATTTATTAGTCACAAATTGTGCCTTATATTTCTGTCCCTATACGTGTGTAAGGATTTGTATATGGGTGGCCTTTTTTTCTTTGGATTTGGGGTGGGGGGTTAATCCGAAATAAGAACACCATTGGAGCTCGGTTTTCTATTTATCGAAGATGTACAGATCGAAATATAGAATGTTTCAAACTAGCTAACACACCTATAACGTGTATTCTAGGACAATGCATGATACCCCTTAAGAGCAAAGCTTGTTAAAGAACTTAGTACATGTGGTAATATTAGGAACTTAAAAGCTGTAGTTTTATTTCTTAGGGAGTTCTAATATGGTCATTTAAAAAAGAAGAAGATAAATTAAACGTAGTATAGTTCTTTTTATTAATCTCACTTTTACCTAGTTTGGAAGCTTGTTAGAGTGAGATATAATGCCAGGGATGGGTTAATCCGATCACAAACAAGTTATCTGCATTAAAAATTCATATTTTTCTCTTTGCACTTAGAAATTGGAAGCATCAAATATCGAAGATGTATAGATTGTAATTTATGATGTTTCAAACTAGCTATACACACCTATAACTTTTACAATGCACGATACCCCTTAAGAGCAAAGCCTGTAAAAGAATTTAATACATGTGGTAATGTTAGGAATTTAAAAGCTGTAGTTTTATTTCTTACATGATTTATAGCTAATATGGTCAGTTAAAGAAAATAAAAATAAAAGCAGTATACGAATATATATGTGTGTGCGTGCGTGCGTGTGCGTGCGTTTAACTTTTACTCAGATTGGAAGATTGTTAGAATGAGGTATAATGCGAGGCATGGGTTATACCAATCACAAACAAGTTATCTGCTTTAAAAATTCATATGTTAATCTTTTTTACTTGCAAATTGGAGGCGTCATTTATTTACTGCTAGTACCAAATCATATTTGTTTTTTCCGCTTGTACTTGGTTGCTCGACTTCTGAAAATTGCAAATTCATAATAAAACATGTTAAACTCGGTTGATTGAAATCATGACCACTCTACCAACTATTTTCAGGGTCTGCAAGTGGTTCAAGTTGGGTGTCATCCATATTTGGTACTAGCGAGAATCGCACATCTGCAAGAGAAAATTCTTCAAACAAGGTGCATGATTCACATGTCAACTACAGTAGTCATCCTCCATCTATGATCCAATTGAAAGAGGTAAGCTTATTTAATTATTTACCGATTGTTCATTTTTCTCCAATATACTGTTTTTGACTATAACTTGAACCTTTTTTCTTTTCTGTTATGGTCTCAGCCGCCGGCTGTTTTGAAGCCTTCAGATATTCATACAGAACAGGAAGCTATAGAGATAGCTATAACTAAATTGTTACTGAAATCCTACTATGACATCGTAAGGAAAAATATCGAGGACTCTGTACCAAAGGCAATAATGCACTTCCTGGTATGTTGTGTTACTTCATTTCTTTAGAAGCTACCAATTTGTCTGACTGTAGAATCTTTCTAGTTAACATTACCTTTTGACTTGAATTATACTGCTTTTGTTTGATTTAGGGGTGCGTTCATAGACAATTCTTTCCTCGTTTCGGCTTCTGACGCGTCGGACGCTGGAACATGGAAAGACTGTCTTGTGCCCTGTTCCACTTATGCAAAACAAATGGTTGGTGTCCGACGCGTCAGACACCGACGGTCACATTCCTTAATCCTATGTACTATCTCTTCTACCTTTCTCTTAATCACGAATTACATTCTTCTTCACACAATCTCTCCTCTTCCTGCACAACAATGTAAGATATTTATTTTGACAATAAAGATCTGACCGACTAAACCGCAATAAATACATTTTTGAATAAGAAGCCCAATAATATGTCGATCCACACTTCAACTTACACATGCATGCATTGAGTGGTCGATATTTTATCATGCATTAAGAGCATTGTCAATGAAACTTTACATGAAAAGGCTTTGCTACGTTACATAGTATGACGTTTGGAAACTTATGGTTTGAATCCACAAAAGAAATATGCATTATATAAATGGCAGCAATATTTTTATGCATTATAGTTGTCTCTTCCAACATGCTAGGTTGTATCAATTTTTCAAAGATCAGGTAGCAATGTTTGTGATTAATTTTAGGTTATTCCAAAAGCTATGTTGTTGATGTTTAAAATATAATTAAACCGGATGAACCCATAATTTAACTATACTAGAACAAATTAGGAGTTCAAACCGATATTACATGTTTTTTCAGAAATTGTATCGGTGCTGTAGATGGTATACAAATAGATGCAACCCTGTCATGTAACACGCCCAAGCCAACCATTTATTGGACAAAAGGAATATGTCATGAGATTCAAATCGTAAATCGTTTAGTTCAAACTTTAAATCAAAATGGGATTTAGATCGTAATTGTAGATTGAAAAGATTTATATTTTAAAATTTTCACACTTTGAAATTAATTTTGATGTTTGAGCTTCTATATCTAAACATTAAAAGAAATTGGTTTTTATCATTTTTATTAGAAAGCAGTAGAACTAAAACTGTGGATCCAAATAAGCATAATTAATGTATCATTATGAGCTGAATGATTTTTCTCACTTTTAGTTTTAGTTGGATTTGGATCGGAATGTAAATCGAATCATAAAGGGATGAATCCTATTTGAAACGAGATTCAAATTGTATGATTTTTGACAACAATGCCACATAAAATGTTATTATTGTGTGCTTGTTTAATATGATTTTTACATATGTCATGACTGATTGGGAAAGAACTGCATACGGTAGTAGAGTATTTAATTTCATAATAAACAATATGAATTCAAAGTTTCCACATCCTCCACTGGATCAGTACTATTTAGTTGACTCGGGATATCCGTAAATATATGGTTATATATCTCCTTATCGAAATGTCAGATATCATATTCTAGATTTTCGTGAAACTCAACATCAAACAAAATCAGAAAATGAAAATTTCACTATTAGCATTCAAATTTATGTATGGAATTCGAAAAGACATAGAATATGAACAAGAAAATTTGCAATTTAAGTTATTTACCACAATTCAAGTAAAGTTGGTTGTTGCTACAATGCCTATATACAATTTCATACGAAAATGTAATAACAAAGAATATTACAATATTCAAACAATTGGTGAGAAAGAGAATGAACCAATTCATACTTTATGCCATTTGATGATGATTCCGATCTTATCCTGGAGAAATACCGTGAAGAATATTACAATGTCAATATACAATTTCATACGAAAATGTAATAACAAAGATTCAGACTTTATACCATTTGATGATGATTCCGATCCTTATTCTGGAGAAGTACCGTGAAGAATATTACAATATTCAAACGATTGGTGAGAAAGAGAATGAACCAAATTCAAAGAATTATTGGAAGTAATACGACGTTGGTTCGAGATAACACAAGGAATTAACTAGTTGTTATATGACTTTGCTAAAATCTTGGATCTATATCACTCTGTTTTCTATTTCGCCTTATTGTATTTGTAGCATTATATTTAGATCTCAAACTTGTTATATTTATTCCAATGTATTTGTTAGTATAAACTATTGTGCTTTTATTACAATACAAATTCCATATCAATCCCCTTTCCCTTCCTCCGTCGAAGCACAAAAAAAGGCATTCTTTTTTTCTTCTAAACTTGACCCTTTCCAACCCCTTTTCAATGCTTATTTCATATGCCTCTTTCACTAAACCAAAAACACATCCTTACTTAAAAATATGCATATTTCATTAGCTTGAATATTACTTGAGGTTAATGTATGTCTTGCATGTTGCAGCGCATCATACAGTTGTTTATACTTTGCAAACTTTTGAATTGAATTTTATCAATTGTTAATTGGAGTTTCTGGTGGTAGTGGAAGACAACATTGCACACCCTGAATGATTTATGAGCTCCTATCTAAATTTTTGTTGATAAAAGAGGAGCTTTCTTATATAGTTTGACATTTAGTATTCTCAGATCATGCTTTTATTTGTGCATCAATGGTGCATATGTTAGCTTGTTTAATGTGAAGATACAGATATACAACTTTTTGACACATGTACCACCAATTTACAAACTAATCTCCCCTTTGAGTGGTTGTGGCATTGTTGTATGATTACCATAACATGATTGGATTCCTTTTTGGTTTCGCCTGATACCAGCTTCCATCTTGTCCAGGTTAACCATACAAAGCGTGAGTTGCATAATGTTTTTATCAGGAAACTGTACAGGTACGTAAGAAACACACTTTTTTCAGAAATCTACATGTTAGTCCTATTAAAATTTGTATGAATAAAAAACAATGCATATAATCAGAGAAAACCTGTTTGAAGACATGCTAAAGGAACCCGATGATATAATGGCCAAGAGAAAACGCATCCGAGAAACTCTCCAAGTGCTCCAACAAGCCAACAAGGTCTTCTCCTTTTTTACTTATTTCTGTATCCTGTCAAATATAATCTCCCTATTTGATCTAAATTATATGTTATGTATACATGTTTTTTGTCTTGTAGACACTGGATGAATTGCCACTAGATGCAGAAACAGCTGAGAAAGGGTATAACTTGGACACAGATTCGACAGGCTTACCGAGAATTCATGGTCTCCCTTCATCTTTCTATGCATTAAATAGTGGAGATTTTAGTCCATCATACATGTCTCCATCAAAACCAAGGCACAGAAAATCTTCTCATTCCGGAGAACATCAATCCATTTTTAACTCAACTCCAGATTCCAATGGTGGTGGATATTATCCATACCCTATAATTGACTCGTGAATGATTTGAAAATTTGCATATTTTCAAAATATAGCTGTTATTGCGTCTGAGCATGCGTAATCACTCAGTTTTTGATCGCTTGGATTTGATATTTGGATGATTGTATAGCATATGTAATCCATTTTTTTCCAATGACTGATGTATGCTGGTTCTAATTACCAGTGGAAATAAATATGAAAATTAAAAGTGATAGTCTGTTAAGTACATTATTTAATTTTTTGCATGATTTGTACAAGTTTGTATGTATAATGCTAGATGGCGATGCTTTAGTGGATACTTATGTTTGTAGATTAAAAAAAAAGGAACTTTTTTGTGCACCATTGTTCAATTTAGGACAAAACTGCATAATCAATCACTCAGTTTATGACCGCTTGCCTTTATTAGATCACCTTCAGCAGTGCACAAATTGGTACAATTTGATATGAACTGCTCGTTTTTGAATGGTTGGAGGTCACTCTGTTTATATATCACGCTTTTTATTTTATCACATGAATTACCTTCCAACGGTGGATAAACATATGTCCCGGTACATCTTAAGATATGCACCTACTGTAAAGTAGACGTGGCAGTTGATTTAAATCCGTCCTATTTGAACCGGTAAAGAGCACCCAATCCTTTTAACTCGCCATTATGAAATTTGGATCTAAACTTTATTACTCTGTTCGCACTTCTAAGGCAGAGATCCGCTTATTTGCATAATCATATGGTTGATGTAATGCATTTTTTAAAGTACAGATGCAGAATGGTGTTCTAATTACTAGTGGAAATAAATATAAAGATTTGAATTGGAAGTATATTATCTACACATGGTTTATACAAGTTTGTATGTTTTATGTTACATGGAGAGCCGGGCATTTTATTTATAAACCAGACAACAAAATTGCATAATCTCTTTGTATGGGTTTGGTTTTGAATCTTGAGTTTTATGTTTATGTGTTTTCAACGTGTATTTCACGAAACATGGAAGAGGAGGTGGATGGAAAAATCATATTCATTGCAACAAATAAATGAGAGAAGATGAAGGTACGTTTTTGTGTTTCTAATATGTTGAGAAAGGTGGAAATCAAGGAAAAAAAAAAACAATTTACAATTTTATATGTAAAATTCATTTTTCAACCAAATACGTTTTAATTGTTAAGAAAATCCAAAATTAAAAATAATATACCAAACTAAGGGCTTAGAGTGCATTCAAGGACACATGGAACGCTCCTGCAAAAGCGGTTAGTGGTTATTACGTTCGACGTAACTAATTTAAATTCGACGACTACGTCAACGTTTATTTGTAAAGCATTTGGCAGCTCTAAAATGAGTGGCTGTGAGCGACGTAAAGTTTACGTCGGACGTAATCCTAAATATATTCATAAATATTGTTTCCCATACCCATATAAATTGAAACTCCAGTCGCTCACATCTTCATTCTATTCTTTTAAATTTTAACTATATAGATTCCACTGCAGTTGGTCCTAGCAAAAAACAAACATTTTATTGGAACGTCGAACTATCTATTTTTGCAGCATATATTTTAAAGTGCTATAATAGAGAAAATTAAATTAATAATATGAATTATTAAATGATAATTAAAATAATTTAATTGAGGAAATCACTTAAGGGAATTTGATTAATTGAGTGGAGGACAATTAAAATATTAATTGAATGAACCAAGAGTTATTAGTGCAATTAAATTCGGCCAAAAGAAATAAGATAGAATGCTTAGTGTAGGGGTTTCTTCGCTTTAAGAAAAGGAATTAATGAGAATAAGTAAGACCCAAGCCCAAATCATTAACCATTACCTCTAAACACATTATATCCTCCACTCATTTTCTGCCCAAATCATTAACCATTACCTCTAAACACACTATATCCTCCACTCATTTTCTATCTACATAATAACAAACTAAAAACCCGGGGCCGACCACCATTTCGAGGAGAGGAAGAGCAAATCAAATAACAAGGGGAAAAGATCTCATTTCTAAGAAGAAAGAAAGACGATCAATTAATCAAGTTTTGAAAGCTTAAATGAATAATACTCACTCTATTTTCCCCCAAACCCGATTGGGTTTGTATTTTAGATATGAATTTACATTCTAAATGTTGTTGAACATGTTTGGATGGAGAAAAAATGTTTTATACATGTTTGGAAACTAAATTGGCTTTTGAACATTTTTTAGGGTAAAACATGGTTAGTTTTCTCCAAATGCTTAGAAACTTTAATGTGATGCTTTTAACATTTAAACAGATGTGTGTTTTAATTTCCATAATTTCAGATGAGAAAATTATTTATTATGAATTTTCTAAATAGAAAATGGCTAATTTATAGTAGAAATAAATATTTAGAATTTATTATGAATTTAATATTTCGATCCAAATTTTTTACTGGAGGTCAAGGATAATATTTTTGAATTTATGAAATTTTTTGAAAATTTCCCATCAATTTTCTGGTTATTATGAATTAATTAAGTAAATAAGAAAGTATATTAATTAAGGAAAATAATTAATGAAATTAAAGAATCAATCTTCAAAGAATACTGTTGCAAAATTAAAGTAACGAATGAACCAATGACAAGTGTAAAGATTAGTCAAAAGTTATTGTTTATTAAGGAATATATCAGTTTCCGCTTAATTACAGTTTTGCCATTAAACTCAGAATAGTCCAAAAGTTAAATTTACGATAGCTCTATTTGTGATTTACAATACCCTTAAGATACTATATTTTTGATAGCCTTAAAAGTGCTAGATTTATGATAACCTTAAAATGTTAGATGTTCGATAGCCTTAAATGTTAGATTTACTGTAGCCTTGAAAATGGTGATTTATGATAACTATCATTTGACATTTATGATAGCTTTAACTATGATTAAAGATAGCTTCATTAATGATTTACGATAGCCCTAAAAACTATGATCTACGATAGCTTCATTGGTGATTTATGATAGCCAAAAAGGCTAGAATTAATATAGCCTTAATTTGTTTTACGATGGCTTTGAAATATGATTTATGATAGCTTTATTTACAATAGCCCACGTGTATGACTTAAGATAGCTACGTATTGTGTCTTACAATAGCTTTGGACTATGATTTACGATAGCCCATTTATGATGCACGATAGCTTTGGGCCATGATCTATGATAGCCTTAGATTCGAGACTTACGATAGCTATGTAAGCGATAGCTATGGGATGAGGGGTGCAACAACTATAGAAGGGTAGATACACGATAAATATTAAGCTTGAAATGCGATAGAAAATGGTAATGAATTCCTTACGTGAATAAGTGAAGTTACATTTAGAAGACAGTTTCCAAGATGTTGATTTTGAATTTCATAGGGATTAAATTATGATAAAGACTAATAAGTTAAAGTGTGATAACTTATTTAAGAATGAGAATTGAAGTAAGCCTAAAGAAGCAAAGAAATAATAGCGTATCATTTGAAAGGAAGATAAAATGTTGTATCTAAAGAATTGAAATGATTCAATCTGATACGAAGAGCTGAAGAATGTGCAGGGTACACAACCAACTTATGAAAGAAAAGGGTTGAACCCAAGGTCATAAAATATACCGACTTATGGAGTTGTTGAATAGCAAGATGCTAAGGCTTAATAAATCTAAAATTCAATGGTAAATGGCAAGGTGCTAAGGCTTGAGATGTCTATGTCATTCAATTTGGAATTTTAATATTAGAGAGAGTAATAGCATCAAATGGACGTATTTTAATGAACGAATTGATAAGTGAACTGTTTCTAAGACTAGGAGGGGATATTAATGCTTAGTAAAGACATATGCTAAAATGTATTTATGGTGCTTACATTCAGCCTCCAAGGAGAGTCAGGGTTCCTCTCATGGTGGAATGAGTGGTCATTTCATCGGTGATGTTGTTTGAGAAAAGATAAAAAGTAGTGATAGAAAGGCCTAAGGAAATAATCACTAAGTAAAGTTAAGGATAACTTTGATGTTGACACCTAAATAAGAGTCTAGATTACACTTGTGAATATGTATGATGACTATATGACATAGATCATAAAATGTGACAAGTATAGCGTATACTTAATTGAGTGAATGAATATGACATAGTTCATCGTTACCAGATAAGTATCAGATATACTTATGTTTGAAAATGAAATATGTATGCTCATGATGTGATAATTTATTACATGTTATGAAGTAATTGCTGTTGATGAATTATTGTTAGGAAAACCCATTCTACAAGGCAACATGGTCTCACTATATGATATGTTTATGATAAAGTATTATTCATGTTAAAGTTTATGTCCGATCCATGTTCTTATTAATGATTTCCACCTAAACTCACAAATACTCATTTGAGTAGGATGAGTTTATGCATATGTGTGTTACTTTTGAAGAAGAATAAAGATTCTAAAGACAAAGCTAGAGGCTTGTTGTTAATACAAGTTACTTCCGTATTTCACTGTTGAAAATCCAGGTTATATAACTGGTTAAGTGTACAAGTCGATATCATCATATGTCAGGCATGACATTACTATTTATGTTTATATAATATCTACCCCTGCGTGGGCACAATTTGGGAATTATAAAAATGCAAATGTCTATTAGTGTAATGAAAAATATTTTGCTCCTCTATTAAATGCTGTGAATTTTTTTACTAATCCCACTTTTCCAATTGATAATAATTCTAGCGACGACTACAGTATCATCGACGTTCATTTTTGGACTTCGAAATGGGGGATGTTATAACTTGGTATCGGAGCTTAGATTATGGTACATTTAAATAAAATAGAGCTGGGTATAAGTTAGAAAGAAGAAAAAAAACACCTTAGGGAAGGGTAAAAGTTATATATAATGCACTTGTATATTGGTACACACACATACACACACATATATATGGATATAACCATCCCTCTACTATTATTCTCACACTCTTTACTTTTGTATTTTATGAGTGCTTGCTTATATAGAAAGTGAGAATTGAGACTTAAGCGGACCTTTGATGATATACGGTGTGAGGATGAATGTTAGTAAAGGAACCGCTAGTACGAAAATGAATGACCAAGGAGGGGAGACGACCTCGGATGTTATTGTGGCAAGTACTCTAGTGCCTAATCCGACTGCTGAAACAATAGATATGAATGTTCTTTTCCATCAGTATATGGCGAAGATGACGAGGCAACATCTAGTTGAATTTGTTGAGCCAAAGTCGATGGCTAGAGGAGTGGAATTTTCCAAAACGATGCGAGATTATAAGAACTATGGAGGAAAGGTACTATTCATGGGAAAATAGGCGGCTTTAGAAGTGATAGGTTGTTTGAATGCATGTGAGGATATCTTTGGAGATGTAGGATATGATGACCCTAAGAAGAGGAGGTTGGCTTCTTATCAGCTTCAAGATGATGATTTAGATTGCTAGGAAGCATTGATTGCTAAGAAAGAGGATGCTTTAGATTGTTAGGAAGCATTGATTTCTAAGGTCTTAATGGAAGAAATTACTTAGGATCAATTAAAGGAGTGACTTGAGGCCCTATTTATACTTGAATCATAGAAGAGTGCTTTGTTCTTGATCTGAGGTAGGGAGAAATGACTTTGACATGGTATATTAAGTGCTTTAATGCCTTGTTGAAGTATAAAAGGGAGCATAAAAATATTTCGTTGAAGAAGAAAATGAAATTTATTAAATGTCTAAGGAAGGGACTGAACCATTAGGTGATGGCGCACTTGCTGTCTCCTTTTGAAATGGTTGTTGAAATGGCAATGAGGTATGCTTGATTGTATCAGGTGGAAAGGAAAGCTGATGTTAGATCCAAGGGTGGGCAAAAGAAGAGGTTAAACTCATATCATAAGGGGAATAAGAACTAGAAAGGACGAATGACCTTGGTAGTGGGAGCTCAAAATCCAAATGTGGTCGATATTACTTGTTTCAATTATGGGCAGAAAGGTCACTATTCTACTATGTGTACCCAGCTAGAGAACAAGGATAGGGCCAAGTGCTTTAACTATAACAGGCCTGGCCATAATAAGAGAGACCGTTTGGAGCTAAACCAAATGAAGGTGTATGCTTTGGAAGGACATCAGTTGGACTAACAGATGGAAAAAAGGATAAGATGTTATGCTTGGAGTTATGATTTTAGTTCCAGTACTTCAGTTAGAGTTTTATTTGATATTGGGGCTACACACTCTTTCATTTTGAAATATTTGGTGGATATGTTAGAACCAGATACTACTTATTTAGCCATGACTTTGCTTGTGGCTAATCTAATATGTAGGTATGTCACTCTCGGATTAAGGTGCACTGACCTTGAGTTTGCTTTGTGTGGACTTTTTTTTGTTTGTAGCCCATATGTATTGGGTATGGATTGGTTTGTGCGTAATGATGCTAGGATCTATTGTATTGATAGAGTTATTGCTTTATGAAATCTAAGAGGTGAGGAAAGGTTCGTGGTAGCACTGGATGTAATAAAGGAGAAGTCATGACTGATATTATGTGCAATGGATGATAAGGAGGATAAGATTAACAAACACTACACCATATTGTCAGTTTTGCAACACATCCATGCGGAAAAATAACAACGATTCAGAGCCGTTGCTAAATAGCAACGGCTCACAGCCGTTGTAAATGATTCAAGAACGACTATGGACCGTTGTAATCTTGCAACGGCTCAAAGCCGTTGTGTAGTTGCCGTGTTTTTTTCACAACCCCCCGTTCCCAAAAGTAACATCCTTCTAATTTCATTTCCCTCTCCTCTTTGCCCTATCCTCTTTGCCCTAGTTAATCGCCCCCATTTCCAACTGTTCGATTGAGCGACTACAAACCGTCATCGTCGACTGCAATTCATCCTCGGCAGCGGCAACGTGAAACCAACGGTAAGGATTCCGTCCTCATCAACAATCCATTCTTTCATATTCCATCTCCTTGACAAAGATTTCCGTCCTCTGGCAGGCACTTCTTTCAAAATTTATTTTCTTCGAGCTGTCAAACCTCAGATCTAAATATCAGGTACCATTTTTATTTTTATTTCAATGTTAAATTGGATTGGGTTGAGATTCGAGGAGTTGACGTCGTGGTTGTTGGTGTTAGGGTTCGAGGAGTTGTCACCACAAGTTATTGCCTAGTTGTTCAGTGTTTGCTAGGTCACCCTGCTGCTATTTGGAAGTGTTCAAATCACTTCCGACTTTTGACTTTCTAACCTGGCAAAGATGAACATCCTAATAGATCATGCTTGAATTATACAATTTTGATTTTTATAAATATCTTAAGGGTCTAATTTGATTTTTTTTGTGGTGACTGTGCTAAGCATTTCACTAAAAATATAGATGAAATTATCACAGACAAACATGTGTACATGCATACAATTTTACATACTGTTTCCAGAGTTATTTTATTAAAAAAAGCTACAACACAAAATAGTAGAAACTAAGATAATGATAATTCAACAGTCAAAGTGTTCAATAATTAAGCCAAAGCAAACTTTTCGAAATGGATTTCTCGCTTGACAAGCACCTTTCCTTGTGCCTTTTGGAAGCCAAATGGGGGCAACAAGGGACCACCCTATTTTTCTCACTATTACTAACTGGACACTTAATTGTCATAAACAATGTGTCTGAACTAATTTGTTCAAAACACTGAATTGATATTTGGGATTTATCTAATAATTAAGATGCCAAGCTTAGCTAATTACCTCATAGAACTAATAAATTTTGTCCACAATCTAGTTTTGATAGCCTGAGTACTACAAGTCATAAGTCAATTTATGCAATTCTTTAACTTATTAAAAGCTTTTCATTATCAATCGATAATAGATATTATTATTTTTTTGGAAAATTGCAGACGGTTAGAAACATTGCAGACAAATAGAGATCACAGGCAACCGAAGGAGGCTGAACTTAAAGGTAATGCAGAATCTGCAGTTGTAGTGACTTTTAATTTATTATGTTCATTTTGTTGGTTTATACTATGACTTTCAAGTATTGTAAGTTGCATTGGATCGCACTTCTACCGGTTGGAGAAGAATCCATAACCTAGGTTGTTCTTCAGATCATGCATTCTAAAATTATGTCAACTTTTATATATCCACATGATCTATATTTTCATCTACTTGATTTTTATGTTTAGTATAAGCTTAATATTTAAATAAAGATAATTATTTAATCCATGTTTACTATAAACAAATTTCAGATTGTTTGCCATGAATGAAATTGTCCTCCCCTTTTTTGTTTGATAAGCAACGGGCTTAACTTTTATCATTTGAAATGTGCATTATACAAAACGGTATCATGGCTGTTCAGTTAATATCAGATCTAATTTTAAATGTGCAATCTATGATCCATCGATATTTCAACTAAAATGTTAACAAACATGGACGAATGATGGTTGAATATTTACAATGAAATCCCGTTGCACTTCCTTCCAATCAACTCTATAGTATCTTAATTACTTTTGAGGTACTAACATCTGCATCAAAAGTTGTTTACTGACATTGATTGTCGATAATAAACTTCAAAGTTTGTATGTGTGGATTTAACAAAAATTGCTGAATCTATAACTTAATCCAATATCTACTTAACTCCTATTTTCAAAAAAGGTGGTCTTGGCACACAAATAAACTTCATTTATGTTAATTTATTAGTGAAAACAGGCAAAATAGCTGCGGTCTAAGGATTTTAGGGAACTAGTCATTCAGTTTACATTCATATCCGTTATACTCGATTCTGAAATTTTCGGAAGGAGAATTATTTATACCATTAAAAGACCGTGTTAAGCATGATCTCTCTTTGTCTCAATTAGATTATCTTTGATAGTGGGTTGGATAAGCGCAAAAATCTTTTGTTGATTCATGTCGTCGTTGATCAGTTAATATATTTTACTTGTTTGCAACAGTTCAGAAGAGTAATCAGATTTAAACTTACAGTTATATGGTTTTTTTTCCACCAAATGGAGGAACTGTGTATGCCTTGTCCAACTAGTCAGTTGGTACATGATCTGCAAATACGTCAATATAATCTATTAATTGGTCAGCACAACATGTAAACTGAAAGACGTAAGTTAGGATAAACTGGTTTACATCCATTTTTAAATGTGCATGTTATTTAATCTATGATATAAATAGACGAATCACAGTAGTACTTTTTCAAATGCATCACACTCACTGTAAATCAAACGTGTTACTAACTGCTAAAATATTTTGAAATTCACCACTATAAAAATAAGAGGTGAACTGCGACCATTTTGTATTTATTTTTCTCATAAGCTCGATAATGGTAACCTTGAAGTTGTGTGTTATGATGCCTTTTAATGTGCATTAGATGTGAGAGTTAATTTTCAGCTCTTATTTTATGAAGCTGGGCTTCAGTTCTTACCAAGTGTTATAGCGATCATATTAACTTGGTCGGTTCAATATGAGTTGATAAGAAATTTGATCGAACAACCTTCTTTCAAGCTTTGATTTAATATGCTAATGAAACTATTGTGCCAACAATTCTGTTGTTGATTTCGATGGTAACTACATAAATTTCCTATATTCGTTAATGCCATAAAACAGTTACATCACATTTAATTTCCTTATTTGAAACCTGTACATAATTTACATAAGAATATGTACATGCACATATATAAATTAAGAACATGCTACTAAAACAACTTAATACAGGTAACTGAAACAACATGATATAAGTACGGCGAATCCCGGTTTCATGTTTTAGGGTCAGGAACCAGAAACACAACTAAAAAAATCAGTGAAGTAATAAAAATCAGTCTATTATATAAACTGAATACAAGTATGATGGTGAAGTTGGTAGTTTGAGTTGTTGGAAGCGGAGTGGTTTCGGGGAGATGGTCTGAAGTGGTAGCAGTTCGATTTAGGTTACTGGAGTCTATTGATGGAATATTGTACCTGCAATTTTAGGGAATGGCGAGACAGTGCTGCAGGAGTTGATGACAAATCTGGAATGAATGTGAATGGGTATGTGAATGAAGGCAGTAATCAAAACTGCTGCAGGAGTTGATGGTGATTGAAGTGCTGCTTGTTTGTCGCAGTGGTGATGAGGTGGAGTTCAGTGAATAGCAGGTATGATGGGGAAGTGGAGTGTTATAGGCAGCAAGGTTAGTTTGATGTGAAGTGGTCAGGTTGGTCTGATGGTAGTTGTGATGCCAATGCAGCAAGAAGTATAAATCCTTCTGATTGTTTGTATTAAATGCATAGATGAAAATAGTGAGAATGAACTGCGTAGAAATGCATAAAATTGTGTCTTTTTTTGAAGTAATGCTAAATAGAATAAAATAAAGAAAATACAAAAATAATTCGAAGAGTAAGATTAAAATTACATTGCAATTCCTTGACAACGACGTCAAAAACTTATTAGACGGTGAATTTTCTATCGGTTAGAAAATCGTCGAAAAATTATATCGTTATAAATCGCAAGTGCACGGTGTACATGTCAGGTTTAAGGTTTTTTTACTAAAATGTTGTATATATTTTTGTTGGCAGATCAATATGTCTTCAAGTATAGATAAAGAGTGGATGAAAGAAGCCAATCAAAGAACCCTACGATATATGGAAGGAGTGCAGAAGTTTATTGATTTTGTTGTCAAAAATGGTGGCAATAAGGAAATCTATTCTTGTCCTTGCACACAGTGCAAAAATATGAAAATGAAAATTAAATTAGATGAAATTCATTTTCATCTACTTAGATGGGGAATTGTCCAATCATATACTGTTTGGCATTTTCATGGGGAAGAGTCAGCAATGAACCAAAAACAACCTGTTAGTCAAGCCATAAGTACCGATGACTCTGAACATCCTAGGATGGAAGATCTGGTCAATGATGCTGATAGATTTCATCAATTGCAACCTACAAGTTTGTTGCCGGATAATTTTGGGGATTCGCCTACAGTTGATGTTGATTGGCAGGCCAATCAAAGCAAGAAGTATAAATCACTTTTTGATAATGCAAAAGAGCAATTGTATCCTTCATGTCCAAAAGGGATAACAAAATTGTATTTCGTCGTCAAGCTGAATAACTTGAAAACCCAGTATGGCTTTTCCGACAATGGTGTGACTGCACTCCTAGAATTCATAAAAGAATTACTTCCTGAAGGTAACACACTACCAACAAAGTATCACTAGATGAAGAATATGATTAAGCAAGTTGGCATGGATTACAAAACTTATGATGCGTGCATTAATGACTGCATTTTGTATTGTAAGGATGATGCAAATAGAGTTTTTTGTCCAGTTTGCAAACAATCAAGATATAAAACAACATTCAACGAAGAGAAAAGAGCTGCAAAAGTACCTCAAAAGACGTTGAGACATTTCCCTCTAATTCCTAGGCCGAGGAGGTTGTACACTATACCATGGATAGCAGATGCTATGACTTGGCATGGTCGTGCCAAGTCTAATTCAGACGTAATGCGTCACCCATGTGATACTTCTCAATGGCGAGCTGCAGATTCTTTTGACAAAACATTTGTTGTTGAATCACGAAATGTCACGCTTGGATTAGCAACAGATGGTTTCAATCCACATGCATCTCTAAGTAACCGTTATAGTTGTTGGCCAGTAGTTTTAGTACCGTATAATCTTCCTCCATCCATGTGCATGAAAAGAGAGTTTTCAATGTTGACATTGTTGATTTCTGGACCCAAAACAACCAGGAAAGGATATTGATGTTTATTTGCAACCGTTAATAGACGAGTTACAACTGTTATGGGAAGGAGTCGCTGCATTTGACTCATTTAATAATTCTGAGTTTACATTGAGAGCTAGGTTGTTGTGGGCAATTCATGATCATCTTGCACTTGGGACTTTATGGGGATGCACAACTCATGGCTATTTTGCATGTCCTACATGTGGGGAAGACACTTGTTCTTACTATCTTCGTGCAAGTAAGAAGATGTGTTACATGGGACATCGAAGATTTCTTCCTTTCAAACATAAGTTTCGAGACGAAAAAACAAACTTTGATAACAAACAAGAATATCTTCGTCCTCTACGGCCATTGACTGGTTATCAGGTTAAACAGAAGGTAGCTAATATCAAGATGAAAGTTGGTAAAGACAAATTAGAAATCGGTCGAAAACGAAAAAAGAAAACCGATGAAGACGAAGTTGAGAATTTTCCTGCGTGGTATAGAAGATCGATCCTCTTTGATTTGCCATATTGGAAAGCAAATTTGGTCCGACATAATATTGATGTTATGCATACAGATAAGAATGTCACTGAACATCTCATTAGCACAATTATGGGTCATAAAGACAAGTCAAAAGACGGCATCAATGCACGTAAGGATTTGAAAAACATGGGTATAAAATAAAAATTGTGGGTGAGTGAAGATCCTGAAAGAAGTAAAGTAATCATACCAGATGCAACTTTCACCTTGAGCAAAGACGAAAGGCTACGATTTTGCACCATTTTGAAAAGCCTAAAAGTGCCTAGCAAATTCTCTTCCAACTTCAATAACAATGTGAACATCAATCCTCCTGAACTAACAAATATGAAGTCTCATGATTACCACGTCATAATGCAGCAATTACTTCCGGTATTGCTTCAGCATTCTTATCCACAACATAAGGATCTACGTAATGCTATACATCGTATAAGTCTATTTTTTAACATTTTATGCTCAAAGGTGATTAACAGAGAACATCTTTTAAAAGCAAAGACTAGTTTGGTAGAAGCAATTTGTATGTTTGAAAAATATTTTCCACCTGCATTTTTTGACATCAGCATCCACCTTATGGTTCATTTAGCCGATGAAGCATTGAAATGCGGTCCTGTTAGATATAGGTGGATGTATCCTTTTGAACGGTAATTTACTAATCTCAGTTTTGTTCATCATCATTCGATTAAATAGGTACTAGTTATTTGTAATCGATTTATATTCATAGGTTGATGAAAACATATAAAGGATACGTCCGTAATAAAAGATATATTGAAGGATGTATTGCAGAAGAATATATCGTACAGGAAGCTAGTCTTTACTGCATGGAGTATATGCCAAAAGGAGGCGATGGCACACATAAACATACTCGTGAGGCTTTCTTAGACGAGGATGATGAGTTTCCTGGTGAGATGCCTCTAGATAATGGTAAAGACATAACCTTAACCTCGGTGCAGTTTGAACAAGTTCGTAGATGGGTCCTCAATAAGTATGATGGATTGGATGAATGGGAGAAGTAAGTTCACAAATAACTCCTGAATCTCCACCATTGTAAGTATATAAATGTTTTGAAATGTGTTTTTTGCAGGAGGTATAACATCTATGTGAAAAGTACTAAATCTCAATCTCGAAATGGGGTTTCATCCGTGGAAGATTGTCAAAGTTTTACTCTATGGTTACGTGGCGAGGTATATATTAAAGCTTATTAATATTTCACGCCTACTTAAAGGTATCATACACCTTATTAATCAAACTTTTCACATATATTATTTTTTTAGTTGGTAAAAACAAACGATGTTGATTCAACTCTTTGGCGCCTTGTGAATGGGCCGAAGTTCAAGGCGCGTAGTTATATGAAGTACCAAGTAAATGGGTTTATATTTTCCCAAAAAAATACGAAGAGCTGATGGTAACACAAGACAGCAGTGTATGTATGAAAACAATCACAAAATTTAGAGCCAGTGGGAAAGATAAAAATTATGCAGAAGCTGAAACACTGTTTTATGGAGTTATTCAGGAGATAATTAAGTTGGATTATATAGACTTCAAACAAACGGTTTTTTACTGTGATTGGGTAAAAGTCGAAGACAAGGTCAATGGTTTCAAGATTGATCCTGTTTCAA
Organism: Allium fistulosum; assembly: GCA_030737815.1. NCBI lineage: Eukaryota > Viridiplantae > Streptophyta > Magnoliopsida > Asparagales > Amaryllidaceae > Allium > Allium fistulosum. Next base: position 603,807,597 of record CM060903.1, read on the forward strand.
ACTTGATTACAGTTAATTTAGGGAAATTGAAGACCAAAGATAGGATGAACGATGAGCTATTTATTCTTGCGTCAGAAGCGAGTCAGGTGTTCTACTCAAAAGATTTAAAAAATAGTGGATGGTTTGTGGTTTTACACACACTTAAGAGGTTGACTACAATCGTGGATGATCTCGAGTTTCCTACCGTCTATCAATCAGCCTTTGAAGATAAAAAAAATTAGAAGATCTTACCAAATGCCTATGTTAATATAAGATGTATTTCTTAATTTAATTTAGTTGATTTTCAAATATGGATGAATTTTTAATCGATAACAATCAAATATCCTTGCTTGCTTTTATTAGACAACCTGTAAAAAAAATTGGGCTTTTTCTGAATACTTGCAGCAACAATAAATGTCATATATGTTTATTTCTGAATACTTACAGCAACAATGTCAGAAGCCGTAGAAACGTCGATCCATTCAGTCGCGAATTCGTCATCTTCACAACCCGAGAAAGTTGAGACAAATGCATATGGTGTTCCAGTTTTTGATAATGCTGGGAAAATAGGCAGTAGACTTGGTAAATTGGTACGAATGCATGTGCCGATATCATATGAAAGTTGGGATAAAGTACCAAACAAATGTAAAGATGACGTTTGGGCTGAATTGCGGGTAAGTCATTCTTTTTTTTCTCACTGTTAACCTGTTGAAAAGCACAAATGGCACAACTCATTTGTTTGTTCTACAAATCACTGGCTGTAAAATTTGCTTTGACGTCCATGAAGTTCTATCTCTTATAGCTAAATTACAAACTTGTATTGTCTAATAAAATTACATAACTTACAAGTGACATGCACTAATGATCTGTGTATTTTCTTGTATTTTCTTTTTAACGTATTTTTTATCTTCAATATATACAGACATTTTATGAGCTAGAGTCGGATACAAAAGAGTTGTATTTTAAAAAAATGTGTGAATCATTTAGAAGATACAAAAGTGAATTGAGGACAGGGTACTACGACAAATTCGATAATGATGAAGCTAGAAGGAAAAACTGTCCGCCAAAAGTTAGCGTAGAAGATTGGGACAGATTCTTGAAAAATGAAGCAAAACCCGGCGCACGCGAAAGAAGAGAGCTAGGCAAAAAAATAGATCACAGTACAGTTATACTCATCACAGTGGTCGTACAAGTCATGCCGTAGTAGAACATAAAATGGTACAGTTTTAATTTTTTGTTATTTCGTCGCATTTTACCATTTCGTTGAATGAGATTGTATCGGTAGGAAATAAACTCTTTGAATAAGAATCGGTTGGTTTGATAATCGATGTTTCGGTTGCAGGCAATTGACAATCCAGGAAAAGAAATCATACGCCGGGAAGTGTGGGAGAAAACTCATACAAAAAAGGATGGCACCATATCGGATTCAAATTCTTCGTACTTTGTAAGTTAAACAATATATTGTTTTAGATGATAAATTAAATATCTCAAGTATTATCATATTTTAGGGTAAAATTGCAAAAGCAAGGGAAACAATCAATGACGATGAGGAACAAGATATGCCATTGGACGAAGACATCTTGTCACAAACGTTCGACAAAGATAAAAGGGGCCGGACTCGAAGTGTTGGAACTATAATACCAAAGACACAAGTTAAAGCATCTACTATTCCACGTAAACAACTCAGAAGGAGTAAACAAGACTCAAATAGATTGGAAACAAGGATGGAGAAGGTGGAGGGTTCTTTGGAGAATGTGAAGGGGACATTGAACACATTGGTCGACATATTAAAAGGATATGTGAAACAGATGCCAGACATTGCTTCCAACGAAGAAGGAAGTGGTGGGACACATCATGAAAGTGTTGGAAGAACGTCGAACAATGACGATGCTGCTAACCCGCTTATTTCACATGTTCAGGAAAATCAAAAATGTGAAGTGTTGAACTTTGATCTAGAAGTCATTGCAACAGGTTTTATATGCAGAGATTCGACGGCATCCATAATACATGGAAAACCTGTACCTCCTACACATGAGAAGTTGATTGTGGACAATATACTATTACCAGATGAGCCCACAGCCAAACAAAATCATCCTCTTGCTATGACCTTTGATGATGTTGGAGTCGGTGGTTATGTGTGTCATCCAAAGAGTTCAATTCGATATCTTTAGACGCAGGAGGAGGTATACATTATTATTATCCAATAAATTCAATCTGAATGGAAACCTATATATGCTATGACAATTATAAGACTAACCTTCCAAGTGCAATTACTACCATTAGGAGTAACGCTGTTTCATATACATCAAAATGTGTTTTACGAATATGGCACTATTTATTCATACATTAATGTGTGAATATATTGCACATAAGATATGTGTGAATATAGTGAAAAATGAAACAAACAGAATACATAATATAGAAAATAAAAATATTTTAGCACTAATAAGATAATGATTGCTATAAACAAAAGAAATTGTTTCAAAATATTACTACTGATCACTTCCCACCTGTAAACAAACCGCTAGAAAGTGGACATGTAGGCTGGACATGTGCTTGAGTCCTTTTTGCAATATTGACACTCTTCGTTCCTGCACTAAATTACTGTATGTGATTATGCGAATCCGTTGCGAATCCGTTAAACTGACAGTATGAAATTTATTGGTAAGTTTAAATATACCATGGGAGATGTAAATAGTTTACTATTTTTTTGATATACTTGAAAGTGAAGTGTAAAGATACTGGGCGGATCAATGAAGATCAAAATTTCTTTTTTTCGAAATAAAGTTGCTTATGTGTTATAATAATTTTGTTGTTTGTTGGTTGGGAAAAGAATGCTTTTGGCTTGCTAATGATGTTATTAATGGAGAAAAGAATAAAGAATACAACAGATTAGCTGTAAATTAGTTTGTTAATTATGGATTTGTGACAATGGAATTAATTTGGGATAGAAGGGGAAGAAATGTCACTGACTAGTCCTCATTAGTACAGTTGTTATGTGTAATTATATTAATTAGTTATGAACAGCTAACACATGTATAAAACTAATGGATACTAATTACATATGGGTACAGAAATTCATTTTTTTCCCCCTAATTTAATAAGGGTCTTGTTTGAAGACACAAAATTTGGCATCAAGAAAATGATTGAGATATTAAACATTTAATGCTATTGCTAATCGTATCATATTTACTTTTATTATAAGTGTTCTATTTCCAAGTGCAGTAGGACTGCAATTATGATAAATAAACTTGATTTTCATATTGATAATAACTTGCCAGCAATGGCTTTGCTTATTATATTTAAGGCACATGCGAATGATTGATCCGTCAAATTTATTTCCAGAGAAATTTATGATTAACATGTGAAATCTTCCCAAACCAACTTGAGTTTATCTAAAGATCAATCATTAGCCTACTTACATTTTAAATGCAATAGATTTTGAGTGAGGGGGAAGGCAAAATGTGAAACTTTAAATTAAGTTGTTGCTAATTTATTACAGGCCACATACACGTAAAACGATGTTTATTTGTAGACAATAATTTGCTATGAGAAGCAATAGTTATCAATATGTCAGTTAACTTGAGCTTCAATTGAAATTTTCAGTTAGCCTTTTGGCCTGCTAAATTTATCTATGTATCGGATAATATAATTATAAATCAAGTTAACTTTAGTATTGAGTTTTGAACACAAAATTATATTCAAAAAAATATGGTTAGCATAAACAAATGCTGGTATGACTTATGATTGCATATAAAAAGCATGGAGAAATAAAACTGTATTATGACATAAACCTAGCAATACAACTAAGAACTGTAAATTTAAATACTGGTTGTAGCTTCATACAGTGATTTCACATGAAGCTGCATTAGATATCCTTGGGTCAAGTACAATATGACAGCTAATGTACAGCCAACCAAACTCTAATATTATTCATCAAGGACATTACTATATGTCAACTCGGTTGTAAACCATGGTTGGAGTAGATGGCAATGATATTACCACCATCCTACTTGTAGTCTGTAGACTGTCACGGTCTCACAGAGACCAAAAGACACTTCATATGACAATGACAATGAATATCTCATGGTTGTGAATAAACTCAAGTAGCCTTTTTCTTCACAAACAGTTAAAATTTTCTTTTGTTGTTGTGCTCATTATTTTCTTATCCAAATTTCTATATGCTAGTTGATATTCTAATACATTATTTGATTTTGTGTTTGCAGGATATACTGCTACTAGATATACCAGTGTTTGCAGGATATTCTAACTAAGTATTTTATGTCAATATTCCAGTCTCCAATAAGCGTTAGACGATTGGAGGAAGACGTTATGTACCGTATGTTGTAGTATTATGTAATGATGCCGTTGTTGTACTACGTGTGTTATGTATACTTGTTGAACTATATTGTGGTATGTGTTGATGTTGACCATTATAATTCAAACGGTTGTTATGTTTGGTTTTTGTGTTTAATCTATGAAAAATATTTGGTTTAATAATCTTTCTTCTGTGATACTGTTAAATTTGCAATTTGTTGTATTAATTATGATAATGAAATGACTGTCGCTGGGGCAGAGAAAAATTTCAAATATGTTTTTTTAAAAATAAAATATTAATTAGCAACGGTTTAAAGCCGTTGCTAGTATTTAAGACATCAGTTATACATCTATATTTAGCAACAGCTTTAAGCCGTTGTAAAATTAATTCCGGAACGGCTTTAAGCCGTTGCTAAAGTATATTTTGCAACAGCCTTTAGCCGTTGCAAAAAATATATTTCGCAACGGATTTGAGCCGTTGCGAAATTTTTACCACTGCCCATTTCGCAACGGCTCATAGCCGTTGCTAAATGATTTTGCAACGGCTGAAATCCGTTGCGAAATGAGGATTCTGGTGTAGTGAAAGTGTAAGTGGTTCAGGAGTTTGTTGATATTTTCAAGCTAGTTATGGGTTTACCGCCTAGAATAGCAAATGAATTCCATATAGACTTGATACTGAGAGCACAACTTGTTAGTAGAATGCCTAGCAGAATGACATCCAAGGAGTAAGAAGAATTAAAGAAGTATCTGGTGGAACTTGAGCATAAAAGTTTCATTAGGCCAAGAAGTTCACCATGGGGAGCATCTATGGTATTTGTGAAGATGTCAGATGGATCAATACGAATGTACTTTGAGTACCTCATGGATGTGTATTGATTATCGCAAGCCGAATGAAGTAATAGTAAAGAATCGTTATCCATTACCAAGGATAGACGACTTGTTTGATCAATCATGTGGAGCTAGAGTATTCTTATAGCTAGATTTGGCCAAGGGATTCCATTAACTGAGAGTAGCAGAGAATAATATTACTTTGACCATGTTTAGGACGAGATATAGTTCATACAAGTAGTTAGTTATGCCCTTTGGATTGACCAATGCCCCTGCGTTCTATGTAAATCTTGGCTGAATCTTTCGCGTTCGATTAAATAGATTTAATGATGATATTTTGGTTTATTCGAAGAATAAGCGAATCATGAGGTCCATCTTAGATAGGCGTTAGAGACCCTAAGACAACATAAGTTGAAGGTGAAGTTTTCAAAGTGTTATTTTTGAAAATGGAAAGTTGAATTTCTTGGTCATAATGTTTTACAATATGGATTGGCAGTAGACCCATCAAAGATAAGGACTATTATTGATCGGGAGAGACCATAGAAAATTATCGAGCTGAGAAGTTTATTGGGATTGGCTGCCTATTATCGTAGATTCATTAAGAATTTCTCACAAATAGTGGTGCTCTTGACTAAGTTAACCAAGAAGAATGAGAAATATGTGTGGACCGATAAGTGTGAGGGGCCATTCCAGTAGTTAAAGAGGTTGTTAATGAATGCTTCTATTTTGATCGTACCTAAAGGGAATCAGAACTTGGTTGTCTATATCGATGCTTAAGGAACCAAATTAGGAGCAGTTTTGATGCAAAAGGGAAGAGTGATAGCTTATGAATCTTAGCAACTAAGGCCGCATGTTGTCCGCTATCCAACCCACGACTTAGATTTGAGGGCAGTGATCTTTGCATTGCAAATTTGAAGATATTACTTGTTTGGATAACGGTTCAAGTTGTATGCAGACGTTAAATTGCTTAAGTGTTTATTCTCTCAAAAGGAGCTGAATACGAGGTAATAAAAGTGGTTAGAATTCTTAGTAACATATGACTTTGATATAGAGTATACGTTGGAGAAAGGGAACAAGGTTGTCGATGCTTTATGTAGGAAACAGCATAATGAAGTGTTAGCCATAATAGAGGAGTGGAAGACATTCGAGGCCTTAACTTGTGGGGTACATTTTTAGCTGCATGAAGGATCAAATCAAGATCTTGGTGCATTAGAAATTTCAGAAGTTCATCCAATGCTTATGGATAGAATTGCTGTAAGGAAAAGAGAGGATGCATTATTAGGCGAAATAAATAGGCGATAGAGATGAGTTTGGATGTAATGGATTCGAAAGTATTCGATATAGACAGAAGGGATGACTTCGGAATAAAGGAAGACTATGTGTTCCGAATGTGGAAGATCTTTGGAAGGGGCCTTAGAGGAGAGCCATTAGTCTAAGCTTATGATTCGTCTAGGGACACGAAGATGTATCGTGGTATGCAGCAAGTATTCTTTTAGGAAAGGACATAAAGAGATGCAGGCGAATGAGTGAAGAAGTGTTTTACATGTCAGTAAGGAAAAGATTAATACCAGAGGCCAAGTTGATTACTTTAACTGTTAGAAGTACTGACTTGGAAGTGAGATTCAGTAATTATGGATTTATAGAAGAATTGCCAATGTCGAGAATAGGAAATGAAGGTATATGGGTTATTGTCGATATAATGACTTAGAGCGCCTATTTTATCCTAGTAAAGTCACCAAGAATGACAGTCAGCTTAGTGAGGTTGTACATGAAGAATGTTGTAAGACTGCATGTGATTCCGAGAAATATTGTTAGTGATAGAGACCTATTGTTTACTAGTGAGTTCTAGAGAAGTTTTCAGAGTGCATTGGGTACATAATTGAATCTGAGTATGACTTACCACTCACAAAAAGATGATCAAATGGAAACGGTGAACCCCTAGAGGATTTGCTGAGAGCAAGTGCCCTAGATTTTGGAGGACCTTGGGAAGGTCGCTTGCATTTAGTAGAGTATTCCTGCAATACTAATTATCAGTTGAGTATCATAATGGCATTGTTTGAGGCGCTTTATGGTAGACCATGTAAGTCAATTATTTGTTGGTTGGACATAGGAGATAGACTTATGTTAGGACTCGACTGGTAAGAGATGCCACTAGAAAGATAGAGTTGATTCAAGCTAGAATGAGAGTTGCACAGTTGTAGCAAAAGGGTTATGCCAATAAGAGAAGAAAGGAACTAGTGTTCTTGATAGGCGATCATGTGTTCATAAAGATTTCACCTATGTGGGGGTGTTTTGTACTTTAGGAAGGCGGGGAACTTAGCTTCCATATATGTCGGTCTGTTTCCATTGATTGAGGAGATTGGAAAAGTCACATATAGAGTCGAGTTACCGAATAGCTTTGTGGGTGTGCACAACATTTTTCATATATTGCATTTCAGGTAATGTGTGCACGACCCTAGTATGGTAGTGGAACCAAAGGCGACTGAAGACTTATCTATAGAACTAGATTTGACGTATGTTAGAAGACCTAAAGAGGTATTATGTCAAGATACAAAGGGGTTAAGAAACAAAGTTATTAGACCTATCCTTGTCCACTAGAGTTACGATAGGGATGATTGTACCTGGAAGGTATATGATAGGATTTGGAACATCCATCTTGAATTATTTTTGGCATTCACATTTGTAGAAGTGTGCTTTGTTTGTCTACTGTATGTACTAGTAGTAGATTTAGAGCATTTGTGCTATGATACAATTATACGTTAGTAGTTGGACTAATACATTATGATTGATTATTAATGATTTTACATTCGTAGGGTACCAGTGCAACTTTTTTACTTATGTGTACCTTGTATGATGATGACTTTGCACAATCGGGTTGTTAGTTTAATTATTCGAATGAGGTTTGTTGTTCTACCTTATCTGAATTTCGAGGAGAGGGGAGACTATAACGTCCTATTTTGGAGTGCTACAATATGAGAAATCGAATTAACAATATGAATTATTAAATAATAATTAAGATAATTTAACGAGGAAATCGCTTATAAGGAATTTGGTTAATTGAGTGGGAATCACTTCAAATATTAATTGAATGAACTAAGAGTGATAAGTGCAATTAAATTCGACCTAAAGAAAGAAGATAGAAAGCTTAATGTAGGGGATTCTATGTATTAAGAAAAAGGAATTAATTAGAATAGGCAAGGCCCAAGCCCAAATCATTTTCTATCTACAAAAAAATTTAAACACAAGGCCGACCACCATTTTTGAGGAGTGGAAGAGCAAATCAAATCATAAGGGGAAAAAGATCTCATTTTTAAAAAGAAAGAAGAGGAATTAATCAAGTCTTCAAAACTTAGATTAATAATACTCACTCTATTTTTCTTCAAACCCGATTGGGTTTGGATTCTAGATATGGATTTGCATTTTGATTGTTGTTAAACATGTTTGGATGAAGAAAAAATGTTTTATACATGTTTGGGAATTTAAACGACTTTGTTTTGGATGTATTTTAGGGTAAATCATGGATTAATTTTCTCCGAATGCTTACAAATTTTTATGTGATGTTTTTAACATTGAAATAATGGTGGGTTTTAATTTCCATAATTTTTAAAAGAGAAAATTACTTATTATGAATTTTTTAATATGAAAATGGATAATTTTATATAGAAATAAATATTTAAAAATATCATAATTTAATATTTCGATCCAAAGTTTTTAGTAGAGTCGAAGGATGATGTTTAGGAATTTATTTGAATTTTTGGGAATTTTTCCATCAATTTTCGAATTATTATGAATTAATTAATAAGGAAAAAAGCACCTTAATTAGTGCACATAATTAGGGAAATTAAGCAATTAAAAGGCTAAATAAAATGACAAGATTTTAGTTATCTTCAAAGAATACTGTTTCAAAATAGAAGTAATGAATGAACTGATGAAAGTGCAAAAAATTAGCCAAAAGTTGTTGCTTTATTAAGTAAAATATCAATTTTTCACTTAATTACATATTTGCCACTAAATTCACAACACTTCAAAAGTTACATCTATGATAGTTCTATATGTGACTTGCGATAGCCTTAAGTTGCTAGAGTTCGATAGACTTTAAAGTGCTGGATTTACGATAGTCTTAAAATGCTAGACAAGCCTTAAAATGTCAGATTTACTATAGCCCCAAAAATAATGATCAACGACATCTATCATTTGAGATTTACAATAGCTTTAACTACGATAGCTTCATTAATGATTTGCGATAGCCTTAGAAAATATTATTTACGATAAAAACACAACCTCCATTATGGAAATGGAACCTAATTATATTTCATTGGGGCATAACTCTCTTGGCGACGCGCCATATCAAGGCTCGGGTATGCTGAAAAGTGAGCAAGGGCTGGATCGTCACTCCTTTCGTGGTGCGCCATATCGAGGCTTGGCTATGGTGATAAATATGCACGGGCTGGGTCGTCACTCCCTTAGTGGCGCGCTGCATCGACACCCCGATGTAGTGATAAATGAGCAAGAGTCTTCGCACTTTACTCAGCGGGTGCGAGGGGCAAGGAAGCTAGTCGATGAAAGTAGGATTCGGTTAGATAGTTGGAATATAGGATCATTAACAGGAAAGCTTAGAGAGATAGTTGATACTATGACTAGGAGACGTGTATATATCTTATGCGTTCAGAAGGCCAAATGGACGGGCCAGAAGGTGAAGGAGATAAAGAACACAGGCTTCAAGTTATGGTACACAGGAAAAGAACGTAACAAGAACGAGGTAGGCATCTTAATTGAAAAGAACCTTAGAAATAGAGTGGTCGACGTTAGGAGATAAGGGGACAGGATCATCCTAGTCAAGCTGGTAGTGGGCGATATGATTCTAAACGTCATTAGTGCTTATGCCCCACAAGTAGGTCTAAGTGAAGCCATCAAGAGGAATTTCTAGGAAGAGCTAGATGTCATGGTTAGAGATGTGCCTAGTAGCGAAAAACTTTTCATGGGAGAAGACTTCAATGGCTATGTTGGTACAACTAGTGGGGGGTTTGAGAGAGTGCATAGTGGTTTTGGATATGATGATAGGAACCAAGAAGAGAAGAAATATTGAATTTCGCTATTGCTTATGACCTCATGATAGCTATTAACTTCTTTAGAAAGAGACAATCATACTTAGTTACTTTTAGTAGTGGTCAATACTTTAGCCAGATTGACTTTGTCCTTACTAGAAGAGATGACAAACGAGCTTGTATAGATTGCAAAGTCATACCTAGAGAATGTGTCATCTCACAACATCAGCTTTTGATATTCGAGTTTCAACTTCGAATACATGTTCGACAGGATAGAGGATCCAAGACTAGTCGGACAAAATGGTGGAAGCTCAAAGGAGACGCCTCATGGGTGTTTAAGGATAGCGTAATGGGAGAAGTTGCATGGAATATGGAAGGAGAAGCAAATCACATGTGGGATGAGATGATAACGTGCATTCGGAAAGTGGCTACTGAGGTGTTTGGGATAACGAAATGAAATAAATGCGAACCTAAAGATTCATGGTGGTGGAACAGTGATGTGCAAAAGGCTATCAAAGAGAAAAATGGATGTTGTAAGTGCTTACATCATCACAAGAGGATGACAACATGCAAAAGTACAAAGTGGTAAAGAAGAATGCAAAGAGAGCGGTGAGTGAAGCAAGGTGTTGGGCGTATGAAGACCTATATCATAAGCTAAGTACGAAGGAAGGTGAAATAAACGTCTATAGGATAGCTAAGCTCCGCGAGAGGAAGACAAGAGACTTCAACCAAGTTAAATGCATCAAAGATGACAATAATAGACTTTTAATGAAGGACGATGAGATAGAAAATAAACGGAGATATTACTTCGACAAGCTATTTAATGATGAAGGTGATAACACTACGATCAAGATAGATGACACTTTTGATGACACTACGACCAGGATTTTCGACCATCTTATTTATAACATCGTTTATAATTTTATAAATTCAACTCTCATTTCACTGTTAATAACAGATTTGTATTTAACAACTCCATTTATAAATTGATTCCTATTTAAAAACCCATTTATAAATCTATTTCTTAATAAATCCGAACTATATTCCAAAACCATTCAAATTCTGATTTCGACTTCCATTCCATATTTTAAGAATCTCATTTAAAAATGCATCGTTTAAAAATCCTCAATTTAGAATTCCCTATTTGAAATCAATTTACGGAATAACTACATAAATATCCAAAATCCACTCGTTTATTTTACTCAAATCAATTTCCTTTTAAACAATTCCAACATTTAATATAATTATTTTCATTTCTAAAATCGCCTTTGAATTTCCTTCCCAAATTCAAAATTATTATTTATGGTATTTATAATACCAAAATCAAGGCCAGTGATACTATAGCATCCAATAAACACAAATCATATCATAATTTATCACAGATTATTCAAACACGTCATATATCACTATATATGAAATAAAAATCAACATTTTTTAGGAATCCAGTTGTATCCCTCCAACCTATTTCCCTGCATCCATAGATTTTATATAACATAAAATACCAATCCCGCTTCGAGGCGGAATATCGCGCTAATATAGGGTCATCCGCTATTATGCGGGGCTTATAGTGTCTCATCCGCTCCAATCGGCAGGAATATTCAATCCAACTACTAATATATATATACTACAATATATAATATAACATCCATCTGATAATAATTTATAAATTTATCCAATCAACCAATAATTAATTTTTAACAATTATAAATTAAACCAGTTAAAATGAGTGAGATTTACTCACTTTGATTTTTGTTGTCGCTTCCGCGTTCTGGTTCCGGATAAATTAGAACGGCGTACAAATTTAGCTAAAAATTCTAGAAGCTCTAAATTCAACCAATTTGATTCCATAGCAAAGATCTTGTTAATATGAACCCAACGCGACTAACCCCATTGGATTAGGACCTAAAACGAACAAGATATTGCTAATATAAGATTTTGATTTTATATTTAATACACTAATTACTTAATTAAAATAACTAACCACATACTTAATTTCTAATCCTTCTTCCATTTCAAACAATTGCCGCTCTTCCTACAGAAACCTCTCCTACCATAACGGCCCCTTCCTCCACCTCTCACTCTCTCATCCTTGCACGAAAACTCACGAAACCACCACCAATGAGCTTCTCACCATGAAGGCAACGCATTCCACTCAAAATCGAAACACTCGGCCCTCATCTCCAATTCACGACCTACTGCCTCCTCATCGCGACTGTGGCAATGTGGCCCCCTCTCAAACTTCGACCGCACCCTCCAATATTCCTCCCCTAGATGCCAAACGACCCCACGAATCCAAGTACAAGCTCAAAATCACGAATCGTCGACCGGGATTTCCAAAAACTCTAACCCTAGCTCAAAACCACTCGTTTGGCCTTTTCTGTCGAGCCCAAAAATGACGAGCACCCCCAATCGAGCATACCAGATTGAAGCCCTTGCCTAACTACGATTTTTAAAGCTCGTTCAATATTTTTTTGTTAAGTAGATCTTGAGATATAATTTTTGAATTCAACAATTTTTTCTTCCTCTGTTTTACATTTCTTTTCTTTTTTTCTGTTTGAAAAAATATAGAGAGGATGAACGTGGCTTTTAAAATGAAGATGGGTACGATCATAGGGTAGTTGGAATGAAGTATAGGTTGGGCTGAAATGAAGGATAGGGTGGCTGTGTCAAATCAAATGTATGTATATATATATTTTAAACTCAAAAATATCTAGATATTAATTCTGAACCCCGATCGAGGTGTGCCGCCAAGTGTTCCTAATGTTATACCCCTATTACTAGCAGGCGTGTTACTTTTGATGAGAATGCTATGTTAAATGTAGAGCCTTCTTCTTTAGTTAATGATGACGCCGAGTGGAAAAATTTAGAGTACCAGACAATAAGTAGATCATCAGACTTCTATACAAGTACAAATGGCTTTTTCAATGACACCGTGGTTGATGAGGAGAGGATGGAGGATCAACCTCAAGGTGAAGCTCAAATTCAGACTCGACCAATCAAAGAGAAGAAAAAAACTAGATGGCTTAATGATTTTATAGGATTGAGCATTGAGGATATTGACTTTGATGACATGACATCCTATGCATTAATATAGTTAATGATGAGCCTAAAGACTATAGAGATGTCATTAGTTCAATTGATAGTTCCAGTTAGTTAGTAGCTATGAAGGAGGAAATTGAGTCTTTGCACAAAATTCACACTTCGAATTTAGTGCCACTTCCTTTAGGCATGAAAGCAAGTAGGTTTAGGTGGATCTATAGGATGAAAGACGACGATAATGGTGACATGACGTGTAATGTGAGATTAGTTGAGAAGGGGTATGTCCAGAGGAAAGATGTGGAGTTCTATGATATTTTTGCTTCAATTGTCAGACACACTTTCGTTCACATTCTCTTAGAATTAACTGCCCATTTCGACAAGGAGTTGGAGCAATTAGATGTCAAGACAACATTCTTGCATGGTGACCTTGAGGAGGTCATTTACGTACAGCAGCCAAAGGGATTCGTTGACAGTAGCAGGCCCAATCATGTTTGTAAGCTTAACAAATCTCTGTATGGTTTAAAAAAGTTTCCTAGATAGTGGTAAATGAAATTTGATAAGTTTATGATCTCCTGTGGTTACTCTAGAAGCTTTAAGGACCAATGCGTCTATTTTAAGAAGTGTGGTGAATATATCATTTATTTATTACTTTATGTTGATGATATGTTAATAGCTTCCAAGTGAATGACTAGAGTTTCAGAGTTGAAGATGAAGCTTGGTAAGGAGTTTGATATGAAAGACAATTGGAAAGGCACAAAGAATTTTGAGGATGGGAGATTCAAAGGGATGGAAAGCAAAGAGTTTTGAGGTTCACTCAAACTCAATATATCTAGAATGTCCTATCTCGATTTGGTACGGAAAAATCTAAACCAATGGCTTCTCCTTCAAGCTCTTAATTTCAACTATCCAGAGACTTATGTCGCATGTCGGATGAAGACGAAAGAGATATGTCTAACATTCCTTACTTTAGTGTAGTTGCGAGCTTATGTATGCTATGGTATGCACAATGCCTGATTTAGCTCATGCAGTTAGTGTCGTTAGAAGATACATATTTAATCCAGGTAAGACTCATTGGAAAGTAGTAAAGTGGATTCTATGATACTTGAGTGGCACTTCTGATACCGGCTTGTTGTTTGAAGGAGCCAGTAGCGATGTAACTCTAAGGTGTTATTGTGATTTAGATTATGTTGGGGATAGAAATGGTAGAAAATCAAATTCAGGCTATGTTTATACACTTAGCTTAGGTGCGATTTTTGGAAGATCCGAGCTACAATCCATTGTAGCATTATCAACTACCGAGGTAGAGCTTATTTTTGGTGTGGAAGTGACTAAGAAATGATTGTATTTGTTATAGCTTTTGGAGGATCTATCAATGATGCAGAAGACCGTGAAGTTGTTTTCAAATAGCTAGAGCCATATTCATCTTGTTGAGATCAAGCCTACGGCTCATTGACAAAGCACATTGATGTCAGAAGTTTCTTTCTCATGCTTAACGAGAAATAAATAAGACAAAGATATTCAAGATACACACAAAGGATAATCCAACTGATATGTTAACAAAATCAGTTCCAAAGGACAAGTTTAAGCATTTTTCAAACTTGATTACTATGGTACAAGCTACCTAGTGCCATGGGGCGTTGACTCAACAACCATTTTTTTCGATTGATAGATATGTTTGAATTGAGTTGGAGTGTTAAATTTGGACGATTCAAATATATTCGAAATACTAAAAGGGAGAAGATATATTAGTTGATTCATGCAATCAACCAAACATGGAAAACAAATAAGAAAGGAACCAATTAATTTAGATAATATGTTAATTGATTTAAGCAATTAATCAAATATGGAGAGAAAGACAATCAATTGATTTTATGGTCTCAATAGAGAAGAATAATATGTATGGAGAATCAATTAAGCAGTGTTATAAAATGAAAAAGCAGAAGATGTTAAGGAGAGAAGACATTTTATTATTCACATCAGATCGGTCATATCATTAACCATCGTATTGAGATTTAGTTATTTTTGCAACATCACTAAATGCATCAGGCATTTGATTTGCGATATTCTGAAGATGCAACATTCTTTGTACCTCATATTGGCATTATTTCGTACGTGGATCCAAATGAGACATATATGGATTATTCCATGATATTTCACGCCGTTCTACTGGAACGGTCTTTCCTCCCCTTAACGGCGGGAAGATTGTCTCATCAAATTTACAGTATGAAAATCTTTCAGTGAAAACATCACCCGTGAGAGGTTCATGATAGCGAATTATCGAGGGTGAATCAAATCTCACATAAATTCCCAACCTACGTTGAGGACCCATTTTAGTATGAAGTGGAGGACTAATTGGCACATGCACAATGCAATCAAATTTTCATAAATGTGAAATATTTGGTTGGGATCCGGTTAAAAGTTGTGATGGTGAAATATTTCAGTGCCATTGGTGCATTATTATATTTAGCCCAATGCACGAGACCGGATATTGCATTCTCAGTAAATCTTCTAGCAAAATACAGTGCAACACCAACAAAAAGACAATGGAATGGTATAAAACATATCATGAGATATCTTCGTGGAACGACAAATTTAGGCTTGTTTTATTCTGACATAGGTAATAACCCAAATCTAGTTAGCTATGCTGATGCAGGTTATCTTTTTGATCCACATAAAGCAAGATCACAAACTGGATATGTGTTTAGTAACAGTAATGCAGCTATTTCATGGTGATTTACGAAGCAAACGTTGGTAGCAAAATCATCCAATCATTCTGAAATACTAGCACTACATGAAGCAAGTCGAGAATATATTTGGTTAAGATCATTAATTGAGCATATTCGAAATATGTGCCAGCTCCCTTCAGCTACAGAAGGATCAACTATTATTTATGAAGACAATGCAGCTTGCGTAGCTCAGATTCAGGCAGGTTAAATCAAGGGTGATAAGATGAAACACATTTCCCCTAATTTTTTCTTCACACACGAACTACAAAAGGACAACAAAATAGAGGTGAAACAAATCCAGTATCAAGAAAATCGGGCTGATCTATTCACAAAAGCACTTCCAAAATCAACGTTTCAGAAGATGGTGTATAGAATGGGTATGCGTCGAATGCATCAACAGACTAACTGACTAATGCATTATAAATTAGAGGGAGCATTCAAAAGTATGCTATAATGTACTCTTTTTTTCACTAATATTTTTTCCCACTGGGTTTTTGTTAGTAAGGTTTTGATGAGGCATTATCTTGATCCAGAAGCATCAACTCTCATAATGCTATAAGCTTTTAATAAGACAATTATTATTATCAGACGCATATTCAAGGAGGAGTGTTATAATATATTTAAATAATATGGGTGAATATGCTAAATGGTCAGGAACATTATTGTAACCTCCGTTACATTTGGAGTATAAAATATAGAGCTCATTTGTATTATAGATGTATCTGATGTGAATAATAAAATGTCTTCTCTCCTTAACGTCTTCTGCTTTTTCATTTTATAACAAGCAGCAAATAAATGTGGAAACAAATACCATTATACTTAATTTGGATAAGAGAGTTCTTCACAACTTATCTTCAATAAGATCTTTATTATTTTATTTTATTTTATTTTAGGATAAATGAAATTTGTTGAGTGGTTTATAATTCTTCTCGTGTTGTTGTACTTTTTCTTGAAGTGAAGAAACAATAAAGATTGTTGGGTCCTTGGACGTATAGGCATAGCCAAATCTCATTGTATCTACCTTTCTGCTACCCAAAATTGTGATTTTAGGCTACAATAGTGACATTTAGCATTTTTTAGTAAAAATAAGAATTTGGGGAAAATGCAAAGTGAAATTGTAAGAAGCTGATTATATGAGCTTCCAAGGTGGAACGCTTATTGAATAAATGACCATGGTTATTGATTTAGCATCCAAATTCGTGTGCTTTTTGAATAAATGCTGCAGCTTTAGGGTGCGTTCGCTAATTCTGAATAGAACTGAATTTTCAAGGGTGTAAAATTCAGCCTTTGAAGATGCCCTATTGTCAGTCGAAACCACTTTTTTCTATATATATACATGTACATTACATATATAGATATGTATATATATATACATGTACATATATATATATATATACACACACACACACACACCATGTACATGTATAGATATGTATATATATATGTGTACATGTATATATATGTACATATATATAAAATGAAATATGAAAAGTAGTTAGAGATCCCACTGTATTAATTTTCATATATGGGATTATTATCAAAATTTCAGAATTCCCTTTTTCTCTAATCAGTTGTTAGTTGTTACACATTTTAATATTTACTTTGTTTATTTGGGACTTTTCTGTTCAGATATTAAGTTTACGCTAATTGTAAACTAAAAGCCACGCTTGAGGTTTCTGGAAAAGCATAAGTTAAAAGCAATTTAAGGTTGTAAGAAAAACGCAGCATTAATAATTTCACTGTTAAAATTATTGATTGAAGTTTTATATTTCACAAAAACATAGCTGCCCTATAGTCAAAGTTGTGAATTTGACTGTAAATTTAAATAGCAACCATCATAGTGTTTTGTCAAAATTTATGAATAGATATGGGGTGGGAATTGGGATTCCACTTTGAATAGTGGGGTTTTTGATGGACACGATCATCAAATTTGGAAGGATTTTTGTATAACTGTAGAGCATAACAATTTTTTTTGCTGTGATCGAATATTTTTGTCCCTTCCCATCCAAAAGTGCAGCAGGTACTTTAACAATCACCTATGTATACCTACAGTTTCATGGGGAAAAAAACATATTTATTCTTTAAATATCATTAACTGATCGCAAATTTTAGAGGAGTTGAGCTTCAAACAGTTGGACCTATACACAGATACATACACACACATACATATATATATATATATATATATATATATATATATATATATCACGTACATATCATTTTAATAATTCATAATTTGAGCTGTTCGGAATGCACTCGCTTTCTATGTGAACTGCACAATAAAAATGCAAAGGATTAAACAGCAAGTATATTATCTTTCTGAAATTATTTTATTGTCATTGATGATAGTAAATAAAAATTAGAACTAGATGGAATGAAAGAAAAACGATATATAAGAAAGGAATTTGATTCCAATGCTGGTATCATTGGCATGCCATTACTAGGATACAATGTGACTGTCAATGTATATACGTATGATATTTGCTAAATGCGATGTATGAAGGTCTAAACAAACATTTGATACCGAATGATGATGATAAATCTGTAAAGAAATGAAACTGTTTTTGATATTCCAAATCTCCAGTAACAGATTTTATTCTTCCAAGTCCACATCGCTATTAGACCGATCTTTTAAAAAAACAATGACATATTGATCATAAGTCAATTGTTTAAGTAGGTATTAAACTAATTTTGTAAAAGGGACAGTTAAGTCACTTGCACATAATATAAAGATAAATGCAGAATGTCAATTAATCATTTTATTTATATAATAATTTACTAATAAATAAACCTAAGCAAAGAAAGCTATGGCAGCAAATATGAGCAATATCCATAAACAAATGACATGTGCCCGTAGTGTGTTTTTGGATGTTGTTATCATGAGAACTTGCATCATAAAGAGAAGAAGACTACGTAAAATGTAAATGATCAACTCAACTATGATTACTTTCTTTCTTTTTTTTTTTTTTTTTTTTTGGCACAAGGAAAAAAAGAAAATGAATATCCAGTCATTATTAATTTCTGTTAACAATGATTTAACGAGAATGTAAGTATATATATTTTCCCCTGAAGTAACATGGAGAGAAGAAAACCATGGATAATAGAAATTATAGAATCAAATTGAGTATATGAGCTGTTTGGAATGCACTCGCTTAGTCGCTTAGTTTCATTATTGCATAATATGCCTCTGCATTACAACATTTAAATTAGTTCCATTAGCTAAATTTCTGTATCAGTACTTATAAAAATTAAATTAAAATTAAAATTTAATGTTAAAATATTTTCGAGGAACGAATATGCATTTATAAACGTTTATCTTGATTCCAACAGTTGAATCATTGGGATGTTATTATGAGGATAAATGCGGCTGTTCACGAATAATAATACATATGATATTCGCAGAATGCAATGTATGAGAGCCTAAACAAACATTTGATACCAACTGACGAACGAACGATGATGAATCTGTAAAGAAATGAAACTGTTTTTGCGATTCCATATCTCCACTAACAGATTTTATTCTTCCCAATCGCCAACCTTATTAAAAAAAACAATGACATAGGAAAGTCCATGTTTAAATTACCTATTAAACTAATCTTTAATTTAAAGGGACAGTTAAGTCATTGGCCCGTAAAGATACATGGATAATGTTTCACACCAACGAATACATCATTCTATATGGTTTATACTAGTAAATAAATCCAAGAAAATAAAGTTATGGCAGCAAATATGAGGAATATCCATAAACAAATGACATGTGCCCGTAGTGTGTTTTTGCGTGCTAATATCATGTGAGCTTGCATTATCAAGAGAAAGAAGACAGTGTAAAATAAAATTGTAATTGATTAAGTCAAACTGTAACAGCTTTCAGTTCTTTTTTACAGAACGAAAAAAGGAAAAAAAAAAAAGATTAATTACCTAGTTATTGTTATTTTCTATTAACAATAACTTGACAGGAATGCAAGAATGTTTCTCTCGTTAAAACCATTGATAATACAATCAAACTGATACCATTTCTATTTGGCTACTTTCCATGTTCAATGAATTAAAGTTAAACGAATGAAGTTTTTGATCAACTACAATATTCAAGTAAGAGAATATGCTCTCCGAAGATTCAGGCATCAGTAAGCCAGCCATACCAAATATAGACGACACATATTAACTTATATTATACTGAAACGACACATCAATCCCATTCAATTATTTAGTTCTTTTTTCCTTTGATAATTTACATTTTCAGCTGAGATATCATTAACAAAGTTTCAATCCACTTAAGTCTCAATCAATCATGAAGAATCAATGATAAAGGAACTGGTTTGGCATACGGTTGAGGTAGTGTCATAGTAACAGTTATTTATATTTGTGTAATTTAACAGAAAACAATTTAAATAACTCATCTTCCTATATGTGTATCTTTGTCAATGCTCTGCAAATCTATTCTAATATACGAGATTTTATGGCACGTGCAACACACATGCATATAAAATATTGTTATAAAATTATAAAATTTAAAATTTCTATGAATTTTTGGTTAAAAAAAAAGAAAAATATAAGAAAAAATATTTTTTTTTTACGGAAGAGAGTTTCGAACTTGTGACCTTACTTACATGCCAAAATTTACATTTGAAAATAGATGATGTCTATTCTTTATAGGATTCGAACGCTAGACATCTTGTTTACATATAATGGTATTTTTGGAATCCCACGGTCGGATCAAAAGTTTATGTTTCAATTTCAACTATTAATAAAGATATAAAATTATAAAATTTAAAATTTTAATGTAGTTTTGATGAAAATAAATTAAAAAATATATAAAAAAAGTTGTAATTTTTTTATTGGAACAGAGTTTCAAACTTGTAATCTTATTTAAATTTTAATATTTTCATTTGAAAATAGATGTTAATTTTTGTTCTTTATAAGATTCAAACTCTTAACCTCTTGTTTGCATATAAAGGTATTTTAGAACTTCCTGCTCGGACCAAAAAATTGTAATTCTATTCCAACTATTAATAAAGATAAAGATATAAAAGATAATGTTAGACTTTTTGAATTTATCTCTTATTCATCCTCAATCAGAATACTCTTCCCTAGTCGATTTAAGTGGAAAACTTTTATTTAACCCTACAAAAATTCCAGAAAATCATTTTCAATATGTTTTCTAACATATATAAATTTCAGACCCAAATAAGTAATTATTTAGCCGTAAATAATTTATAACCCAATACATCATTTTTTTTACTATGAAAATTGAAACTCATCTCTAAAATATCATTTCTGATCTAAATCTAAATTCACAAGGTATTTGAATGTCATTAAATAAGGTTTTCGCATCAAAACATATCATAAAAATCTATATGAATAAGCATAAATCATCAACAAGCATATATATCATTTAATCATTCAAAAACATGGCATGATCATGCAAATTATTTGGATTTTACATTAAAACCGAAAATCATTAAGAAAAATGAGATGTAGTAATTCACCTTAGCTTGAGATTAAGGATGTGAGATTTGATCTTGATTAATTGATTTGATTCTTCTCTTGAATAGCTTTATCTTCTCTTGAGATTGCTAATGGTGGATGGCCTTAGAAGTGTTTTTGTTTAAGAAAATATGAAATGAATGTGTGTTTTGGTTTCCTAAGGGTTTAGGGTATAAGTTTAATCATTTTCTTATTTTGCCCTCCCTTATTTTCTAACACCTTAATTCTTTGATTCATTGTTTACTCATTAACATGGCACGGCTACCCCTTATTAAATCACAAACCTCAATCCATTAACAATCCCATATTATTTAATTTAGTTTAACTAATTAAATTTTCTAAATAATATCACTAAAAATATGGGGTGTTACAATCTCCCCTGCTTAAAGAATTTCGTCCTCGAAATTACGATAAGGCACACAACAAAACAATCAAAGGTAAAACATACCATCAAACAAATCAGGATAAGTGTCTCTAATCCTGCTCTCAGTCTCCCAAGTACAGTCTCTATCATCGTCACTCCACTGGACTTTCACTAATCTGACTGTCTTGTTCCTCAACTTCTTCTCATCTCTCGCGACTATCCGGATAGGCTTCCTAGCTATAGTCATGTCTGGTTCCACTACTAAATCTTCTAACACGGTCAGTGCTATAGTAGTGTCTGGATCTCTAACACACTTCCTCAGATGAGATACATGGAAAACATCGTGGACTCCTGCCAAACTACTCGGTAACTCTACTTTATACGCGAGTTTCCCAATCCTCTCTGAAATAGGAAACGGTCCTACGAATCTCGGTGCTAACTTCCCTGTCTTCCCAAACCTGATAACACCTTTCATCGAAGATACTTTGACGAAAACATGATCTCCAACAGAGAATTCCAAATCTTTCCGTCTTCTATCTGCACATCTTTTCTGCCTAGACCGAGCTTCCTTCATTCTCGTCCTTATCAGCTCAATCATTTCTGCTGCTTCTCTTACCAATTCGGGACCAAGGACCAATCTGTCTCCGGTCTTTAACCAAAATACAGGGGATTTGCATGGTCTTCCATACAAAGCCTCAAACGGTGTCATCCCTATATTAGTCTGATAACTATTGTTATATAAAAACTCGACTAGGTGTAGATGTTCTTCTCATGATCCCTAAAAATCTAATACACAAGCTCTTAACAAGTCTTTCAAGATCTTGTTAACTCTTTCCATTTTCCCATCTGTCTGCAGATGGTAAGCGGTACTCATCTTGAGCTTGGTTACCAAACTTTTCTTAGACTCTTCCAAAATTCGCTAGTGAATAAAGAATCTCTATCACTGATAATACTACTAGGAATTCCATGAATTTTAACCACATTCTTCATAAATAACTTAGCCAATACAGATATTGTCCTATTTGTCTTAACGGGAATAAATTGGGCACTCTTGGTCAATCTATCCACTATGACCCATATACTTTCATTTTATCTATTAGACCTCGCAACCCGTGTATGAAATGCATAGAAATAGAATCCCATTTCCAAACCGGAATATCCAATGGCTGAAGCAACCCACTTAGCTTTGGATGCTTGGCTTTCACCTGCTGACAGTTCAAACACTGTTTCACCCATAAGCCAACATCCCTCTTCATTCCTTCCCAGAAGAAACTTCTCTTCATATCTTGATACACCTTGCATCATATCTTGATGCATCTGGAACACATAATATACCATTCTTTCTTAACCATCCACTTTGGTCAAGACTGAAATCCTTCAAGTCATCGCTCTCTGTTCCATCCCTTACACAACACCAAATAAGCCATTTTGCAACACTTTTTCGTTTTCAATTTGTAACGACTATTACTGTTACAAATTCTTAACGGTTATTTCTGTTAGAAGAAGTTACAACGGTAATTACCGTGAGTAAATATGGTAGTTTCGTAAATAAAGAAAATTAAAGTGGATAAAATTGTAATATTCTATTTTATTATTTTTAAATCCACTTGTAACGCTTCCAGTACGTTATCCCCTTTTCATTATTCCTCCCTCTTTCAATCTAGGGTTACTGCCTCCACATCATTCAAGCACCGCCTTTGCCTTGTTTTGTCAACGTCTCCGTCTCATCTTGTAACCACTTCCCCATCGTCTTGTAAGCGCCTCCCCCTCCGCCATCGTCTCGTATTGTCAACACCTCCACCTCGTCTTGTCGGTGCCTCCACCTCGTCTTGTGAGCACCTCCACCTCGTCTTCTCACCGCCTCCACTTTGTTCTGGAATTTTTCGTTGTTTAATTATCTTAAATTGCAATGGAATTTCCACTTTCTGTTTGAATTTAGATTCAGGCAGTTATTTTTCCAGTTTTTGCTTGTAAACAGATTGGAACGGAACACATGCTAGATCTGAAAAGGTGAGCCTAATTTAATTCTTGAATACGTTTTCCTTTGAGTAATTTATCAATATAAATATAAGCTTTAATTAATAGCAAAACGTTCTATCGAAACTTCTTGTTACCATAATATGTATTTGAAACGTTCAGTTCAGCCTGGCCATGTTTAAATAAATAGTCGCACTTCAGTTATATAGTTTATGTTCAATGACTCATACTATCATGTCAAAAGATTTGGCTTTCTATTTTCTTTAATCAAGTAGTTTTTAATCACTTTTGAATTTTTGCAAGTATGTTATCAGATTTAGCAGTATAACATTCACATTTGGTAACAGTAACAGGCCAAGGAATATGATATAAGTAGAATATTATTCTAGTGTAAAATACTTTAATCAAATTTTAAGAATGTGCTCTATAATTATTGTTATCATATGACTCAAACCGTTGCTGTATCCAAGTTGATTCCCAGCTCCTCAGCCTGCAATAACAAATCACGTTATTACATAATACATAGAAAAAGCTGTTGTTATTCATGTTCAAAAAAGAAAAAGTTGTTATTGCTATGACAAAATTGATAAATATATGTAAAAAATGAAGGGTACGAGGAAGTAAAAAAACAACCATAGATAAAGCTGCTGAGATTGCTACAGCGAGAAGAGTCAATAGAAGAATGATGTTGCTAGATATGCCCATTTTGAAAGAAAAGAAAAGGAAAAAGATTAGTATGTTCTCAGTGCAAAGTGCACACCAGTTTCGAAGTACTTATAAGATCAATAACCGAGTGGCTCCAATAAACGAAAAGTTGGAACGAATTGCTAATTTATTGTCATGACATTGGATGATGGAAGATAAAATGATCAACGAAGCAAAGGTATAATTTTAATGTTATAAAACAAGGACATTTGAAACATAGATATTACTGCCAAATCTCCTCAAAACATCTCGACTATTGCTGTCACTAAAAGATGTTTTATTCTAAATTTAACATATTTTAATGCTAGCAATAGCTA
The DNA here is from genome assembly GCA_030737815.1 of Allium fistulosum. Lineage (NCBI taxonomy): Eukaryota > Viridiplantae > Streptophyta > Magnoliopsida > Asparagales > Amaryllidaceae > Allium > Allium fistulosum. Next base: position 603,832,378 of record CM060903.1, read on the forward strand.
TTGTGGAATAGAGAAGCTTTAGATTGGAATCAAATGTGATTGATAGACCTTGTATTATAGATTGGAATCATCCCCCTCGTCTTCTTCGACTTGTGATTCTCTGTCTCCTTTGAGGGAGATTGATGATGTGTTGTCTTTTGAGTTTTACCCCCAGCCTCCCGCCCCTCCCCAGCGAGCGCGTCGTCATGGATCTCGTAGAGCTCCGTCTACTCCTCGCACCATCCGCACACGCTCTATGGCGGCGTCCGAGTAGATCGATCGGTCTACTCGTATTCGCTGTATCTTGTCTGACTTGCTCTGTTTCCCCTCGTCTTGTTTTTGTTATCTCGTCTTGCCTCTTCGCTCTTTGTGGTTTCTTCATGGCTAACTTCCTCTTCTGGAATATCCATGGTATTGGCAACGAGGCCTCTTTGGCTAGGCTAAAACGCATTATTCGGAAGCATTCTGTTGGTTTGGTTGCTATCTTGGAACCTTTTATTGCACCGGTAGGTATCCCCAATGTTGTTTTATCCTTAGGTTTTGGCGGTGGCTTTTCCAACAGTTCGGGTAAGATTTGGATCTTGTGGTCCAAATCACTGACGGCTTGCCTCGTTTTTGACTCTTCTCAGCTTCTTTCTTTGGCTTGTTCGTCTCCCTCTCTATCCTCTCCTTTTTTATTCTCGGCGGTTTATGCCAAATGTGATCGTTCGGAGAGATTAGTTCTTTGGTCCGACATCCTTGCCCTTGCTTCTTTGGGGATGGGGTCTTCTATGATTGGCGGCGATTTTAACATTGTCGCTAGCCAAGCGGAAAAACGGGGTGGTGCCGTCGTCAACCGTGCAGCGATGGAGGATTTCAACTCTTTCATTGTTTGCTCTGGCCTTTCTGAGCTTCCTTTTACTGGTTCTGCTTATACTTGGTCGAACAACCAAGAGGGACCAAACCGTATCCTCTCTAGACTTGACCGTGTTTTCGGGTCGGAGGATTGGTTTCGCCTCCCCTTTTCTTTCTCGATCTCCCACCTTCACCGGACCTTCTCTGACCATGCTCCTATGGTTGTTCATTGCTCCCCCTTTTCCCTGACGGGTCCTTCATCCTTTCGATTCCAGAGCATGTGGAGATCTTATCATTTCTTTCTTCCAGAGGTTTCTAACTCCTGGAGCGTCCCTACTGTTGGCTCTCCCTGTGTTGCTTTCGGTCGTAAGCTTAAGCGACTCAAAGAATGCCTTAAGGTCTGGAACCGTCTAGGTTTCAAGAACATTTTCGATCGCGTTCGGTTGGCTGAAGAGACTCTTATCTTACCCGAATCCTTGCTAGACGAGTATCCGTCCTCGGCAAACAAGGAGGCCTGGGACTCGCTCAGACCATTTTCTCCTCGGAGCTGCGTATCGAGAATGACTTCCTCCGTCAAAAGGCCAGGATCAAATGGGTGGTCGACGGTGACTCTAATTCCAAATTCTTCCATTCTACTATTTGCAAGAAAAATAACATTTTATCGATTCGCGAGATTTTGCGACCTGATCTATCTATGGCTTCCTCGCCTGAGGAAGTTAAAGATACCATTCTTAACCACTTTCAATCTTTTCTAGGTTCTCAGTCGGCTTCGGTATCTGATCCGGCTCTATTGGCCTTCATTCCTCGTGTGGTTCCTTCTCCAGAGAGCGTCCATCTTGCGGACCTCCCAACCGTAGAGGAGATCCGATCCAGTGTCTTTGCCTTAAGCAAGGATAGCGCCAGCGGTCCTGACGGATTCAACGGTGTTTTCTATAGGTCCACCTGGCATATTATTCAAGCTGATTTTTGCCTTGCTGTTCAGTCCTTTTTCTCCGGAGATTATCTCCCTTCATGTTGGACGTCCACCAACCTTATTCTCCTACCTAAGTGCGAGAACCCAAGGTCGTGTGCGGATTTCCGACCGATCAGCCTGTGCAACTTTTCGAATAAAGTTATCTCCAAGATCTTAGCCAATCGCCTGGCTCCCTTTCTTGAACGTATTATTTCAGCCTCTCAAGCGGGTTTTGTTAAAGGCCGTTTGATTACTGATAACGTCCTCCTCGCCCAAGAACTGATTTCCAAGATTGATCGGAAAGTTAGGGGTTCTAATGTTGTCTTCAAATTGGATATGGCTAAGGCCTATGATCGCATGTCCTGGTTTTTCGTCATCAAAGTTTTACGGGCCTTCGGGTTTCCGGAAACCTTAATTGACTTGGTTTGGAGGCTCATCTCCAACTGTTGGTTCTCTGTGCTCATTAATGGATCAGCTAACGGTTATTTCAGGGCGGGGAGGGGTCTGCGTCAAGGAGACCCTCTATCGCCATCTCTTTTTGTGATTGCGGCGGAAGCTCTCATCCGCGGTATCCATACTTTAACTATTTTCGGTCAGGTCCAACGCTTCGGGATTCCGAGGGGCTGTCCCCTTATTTCCTCCCTATCCTTTGCCGATGACATTGTCATCTTCTCTAATGGGAGTCGCTCCTCTGTCCAGAGGCTTCTAAGCTTCCTCCATCAGTACGAGAGGTCCTCGAGCCAACTCGTTAACCCTTCCAAAAGTAGCTTCGTCCATGCGAAGGACTTGTCTGCCACTCGTGCGTCCTGGATAGAAAGTGTCTCGGGGTTCAAAGAAGCAACTCTCCCTCTGCCTTATCTGGGTATTGTTCTTTACAGAGGTAGAAAGCTCAATGCTTTTTTCGACTCTTTGGCAGACAAAGTTAGAGGCAAGATTTTACGCTGGAATACAGCTCTGCTTTCCCAAGCTGGTAGACTGGTTCTTATCAAGTCTGTTTTAGACTCGATGGGAACTCATATTTTCGCGGCAATGACCCCTACTTCTTCCTTCTTTCGTTCGTATCGGGCCTTGGCTTCGTCTTTTTTCTGGGGCTGTAAGGACAACAACCGTCGTCACCACTGGGTGTCGTGGGATGCGATCTGTCGTCCCAAAAATGAAGGTGGATTGGGTCTTCGTAACCCCAAGGACCTTTGTGCTGCTTTTGCCTGTAAGCTGTGGTACCGGTTTGGTGCTAACGACTCTCTATGGGCATCTTTCCTTCGTGCTAAGTACCGCAGACTTGCGAGTTCCAATTTCTCAGGTTCGCCATCCTATGCTAGCGAAACCTGGAAGCACATGCAAACGGTGAAGACATTTTCTGACTCTCATGGCGGGTCTTTTGGTTGGGACGGTGCTCCTTTTTCCATTCTGAAAGCTTGGATGTCGATTAGATCCTCCAGTCCAATTCGTCTGATTTTTTCTTTCATTTGGGATTCCCGTATTCCTCCCAAGGCTTCTATTTTGATGTGGCGACTACTTCACGATGGGTTGCTGCTGGATGTTAATATTCAAAAGATCGACATCCCCCTTGTTTCCCGTTGCCGATGCTGTGGCAACGGGGAAGTGGAATCCTTGAGCCACTTGTTTTTTGGTGGTTTCTCGGCCAGATCGTGTTGGAATTACTTCGGCAACCTAGTCGGGGTTCGACGCATTGCCAGATCTCCTTTTGATCTCCTGACATCTTGGTGGGCTAGAAAATCTGGAAAATCTCTTTGTTCTATCGTGTTCCGCTTAATTCCCTGCCTTATCTGCTGGCACCTGTGGTGCGCGCGGAATAAGGCAATATTCGATAACACTCCTATGGATCCTCCATCCATTATTCGACGAGTGAGGAATGACGTATTCCTAGCGTTTCGTGGTAGACCTTACAGGAGAATCACAAGCCCCCGACCTACTCGGTTAGTGGGTCTTTTATCTATTTCTTGTTCTCTGTCCTCTGCCAGACAGGGAGTTGGTTGAATTCCTTCATTCGAGCGTTGGCCTTCACCCATCGCTCCCTTCCCCCCTCCCCCCCCGTTTTTTGTTTTAATGCGGTCGCTAGTTTTCTTTTCCAGGTTTCTCTGTTCCCCCCTTTACGGGAGTGCGCATTGGTTGACTGCATCTGTTACTTGCTTCCGTGGCATCGCTGGAGGTTCTTGTTTCCACCTCCTAGGGGTGATCTGGCTTGGTTTCTCGGTTTCTTTGGCAGATTGTTGGCATCATCCTTCGTCCATCACTGCTCGAGGTTCGCCGGTTATCTTCTTTTGGAGATGGATTAGCCCAGTTTGTGGAGTCTGCTCTCTTATGTTTTGTTGCATCTGTTGCGGTTCGGATTGTTCTCTATTTTGGTTGAGATTGGAGGTCTGGCCTTTACCTTCGGGTTAAGGCGGGTAGGAGGTTGTCGGTGGTATCCTTCTTCTTCTTTATTTTCCGGTCTAGCAGTCGTATCGCCAGTTGCTATGGCTTCGGTTGTGCTCTGTTTGCCTTTATTCTTTTATATTCTGTATGGGTGGTATATGTCATTCATATGCCATGCCTTTTATGTAAGCCACCGGAGAAAGGCGTTTTTTCTCCTTCTGTTTATATACTTTCTTTTTTGAAAAAAAAAAATCTAACAAAAGTAGCGACAGATTCATCCTTTTTGGCCAAACTCAAGATTTGAGTAACTGTTTGCTTGCATCAGGATTGAAAATAATTTTATTAGGATATAGATATACATAGAGGAATAGGAGGCCGTCGACGAAAATTGATAAACTCCTCACTAATTGTGATGTTCTCTTAAAATTCCCTAATATTACCACTGTTGCTTTGCATATCTCTACCAGTGACCATACTCTTCTTTTGGGAAACTTACATTCCAATTTTGAATTACATTATAGGCTCTCGTTTTAGATATGTTAATGACTGGTTGTTTTATAAAGGCTATTTTAACTGTGTTGACGTCTCAGTTGTACCAAACCTGAATTGTACAAAACATACAATCTAAAGAATTAAATAGTGGCATATCCGTATACGCATCTAAAGTCATTTTGAGATATCAGATGTTTGCATTCATGAATTTAAATGGATACTAAATAATTACCCATCTTGCAGGACATATGAACCATCCATTCTTCAGCCCTAATGGAAAAAGCATTGTTGAAACGTCTGATCTTGCTGCGGTCTCTGCAGATCCCATATCGTTGCCTCTCTTTGTGCACTCCGTTAGACCTTATGGAGGTATCTTCCCCATTTTTTTTGGATTTCACCCTTTATCTTAATTTTTGTTAAAAAGAATTCGTTTTGAATCATTTTAGTTCACTCAAGAGTATTGACATTTCTAGATAGTTTTCAAAAACAACAATTAAGAGTGGATACTTCACATCATATATTTTTTGATATAGAGGTATATTTTGAATTTGATATTTACGAAAAAAATGTTGTAGTGTTATGAATTTTTATTTTATTATTCAATAAATAAAAAATCATTTAATGGTTAGGTCACTTTTTTCTTTCTAATATTAGATATTCGAATTCTTTTGATTTCCTTGTGTTCCTTTGCTTTGTGTTTGTGTTGTTTTCTTCAGGTTGGACTTCCTCGTAGAGATGTTGATTTGAGTTGGATATTTGTGCTGTGCTTTTGATAGGTACACCATCATGCATTTCTACTTCTTGAAGTTGTTTTACTTGAAACTTCTCACTGTTAGTGCCCTTAATTTCCATGCTTACTTCACTTTTTGCATTGCGTGCTTGTCTTATATCAAATTTATCTGGTTATGCAAGGTTTTTAGTGGAGTTTATTTCTTGAAATCTTTTTGGATTTTTATGTCTCCGATTCTCTGCCTATTGTCCTAATGTTGCACTTAGTTTCGATGGGTTAGTTCTAATATTTGATACATAATTTTCTATATTTGATTTCTTACTGAGAGAACTTTAGCTGTCTGTATTAGACTGGACTATTGGACTTTTATCATCTGTGTAAATTTGGATTGTCTTATTATTATTTGCTTCTTTCTCTTTAACATCTTTGTTATTCTAAGATTTGTTTTGATTTGGAGTTTTTTTGGGTCCATTTCCCTGTTTCCTGACGTATTTTCATTATTGTTACTTTGCTTTAGAACCCACACCCTTTCGAACACATCATGTTTTTCTTGACGCCCAAACCAACAACAGTTTCGACATTAAGAGATAGTCATTCATATTCAGCGCCTTATGTAATAATTTGATTCATCTCATTTATTACATAAACTTGTTCAGGAAAGTTCGAGTCTGAACTATCTCCACAAAGGACTCGAGCATATGATATTTTGGTCTTTCCTTCAGTATACTTGTCCATTCTTATTGGTAGATCTATTATCGATGCGGTACGACTAATGTGCACTACTGTCCAATTTTATTCCAAGTATAAATAAGTTCTTTGCAAAGAGCCATTATTACCCTCTCTTTTTTGAGAGTAATGTTTAGATTTAGAATATACTAGATAAAGAAGTAGTTAGTTGAATTAGGAAGTTGAGAAGTGAGACTATATTAAATTATCATTTGAAATTTTAATAAAAATGCATATTATATTGTAACTCATATGCATATACACCATCGTCATTTAGTCATTGTACATGACTTCTGCTTTGGCGTGATTTGAAGTACCCAAATTATACGCAGTTTACCCACGTTATTGGAGAATCTATTTTCTAAAGTTTATCAATAAACAAATGCCCACATAATCAAATCCAACTATGCATGAATAAAGTCCATAGTATACTTATATATTCAAGGCAAAATGTACCATTTATAACATGTACTTCAACATATGTTGTTCATATTAATGTGAATGCACGGTAAGAAAACACAATAAGTGACTGTACAAATTGTAATTTATTCCCTGCTTTTTATGAGTACCAGATTGATATTTCTTTTAGATATACAATGTCAAGTCCAACTAGTAAGAACTCTCTTCAATGTAACGCTTGCATATTCAATTTCAAAACACAACTTGAATAAATTCATGTTAATCAAACATTGATTCTGTTCGATTTCAGAATTCACCATTAGAGGATAAGATCGAAACTAGAATAATTCATTTGATGAAGAAAAAAAAGTCAGCCCATATATAGTACACATTACTTTGTGTTAACCGTGTAATGTTAGCTAAATTACAGGAATAAAGAGCAATTTCAACGAGGCCATGCTTAGTATATAGGCTGATGCTACAAATATACGTGTCTATCAAAGCCAACAAATTTCTTAGTAGAGCCAATGGTATGCCGATGAGAATGGCAACTCAATAATCTATGCAACTGACAATTTATTTCGAATCATGCTACATAAAAATTTCAATCAGTTAAAAATATATATATTTAGCACTAAAATCAATGCATACATTTTGTATACGATGGTTATAAAAATGCTAAGGTCTTTACATTTAAAACAGTTAAATCACTACCCAAACGAATTATATGATATGGTAAATTTTGAAAATAATAATAATTTTAGAGTATCTTATTGATAAAAATAATATAAGCAATATAATTTGAATTGTACATATTATATTGTATAAAACAATAAATTTTGCTAATATATACAAATATTGATGTACGCGTATATTACCGATGGTGCAGTATCTGCTTTATCGAATCTATTGAAGGAATCAACTTTATCACCCACAAAGTTCAACCTTTCCACTATATTTATCATTTTCCATCTTTTTCTTAGATTTTATCCCAGGTAAATCTAAGGAATTTAGTTATCTGGTTGTTTACATGACTTCCGTAAAATTTAATGCCGCTAGAATCTATATCCTCCCTACTTTCATTTGTTTTTAACGTTTTTACTTAGGTTTTAAATGCAATAAAATCAAAATAGTCATTTTAGACTATCTGAAATAGCAAATATACCAAAATCACTTATGAAATTTTATCATAATATACAACCAAAAAATAATAGTTTCTTCAATTCTGACTACTAAGCTACTTTTGTAGGTAATATTTGAGACTTTGAGACTAGCCACTGTTTCTTTTCTATGATGTAGGACATAGACAAATTTGTTTTTCCTATTTTCTCCATTTTTAAACTACTTTGTGTTATGATATATACCAATATAATTTTATTCCAAGTATAAGGTTAACTTGGTATATTGCTTTCTTCAGTTTTTTGTTTGCCTATTATGCTTGGTATATTGCTTTCTTAAGTGATTTTTCACTTTACTCAAAAAGGTTGCAGTATAAATATACTTTGCATACCAAAATTTTTCCGTATAAATCAAATTTTGGAAAAAATAAGAAAATTTTGATATTGTTTGTACTGTAATGATTGATTATGTCACTCAATAAAACTTAGCCGTACAAGAAGTGTAATGATTGTATGTATGAAGCATAGAAAATTAGAAATACAGACGGAGGGGTAAATATCCATTTTAATCCGTGAACATGTTTGGAAGAAGAAACGGGATGAACGGTTAAATGTCCATTTTGTACTTGGCATGTTGTCCATGCCAAATATTAAATGAAATCCCACATCGTGACATTAGACAGCAATTCAGTAGTTCGGCTGAAAATGACAAAATAGCAAAGGGCACATCCAAAATGCAACTTTAAATCAATTTGTGGGGCACCTTTGTTTTTTTGTCTAATTTATAGATTTGTGAAACTGAGTACTACAGGGGTCGTGATGAAGAATGGAAGGAAACAGTGGCATGCTTATAAAATCTTACACTTTCATTAAAATGGAATTTAATTGGAATCGTCTACTACTTTGTTCTGTAAATAAGTTCTTGTTTTTTTTAGCACTGCGTTCTACGTCCGGTTTTTATGTCCCTTAAATATAGTGCGATGCGATACGATATTGGTATGTCATTGTTTTTTCCAAGGGCTCCACTCCTAAAAAATTTATTCCAAGTATAAACCTCATTTGAAATTTATTATGGAAATAAATTTGTATAATATTTGTTTGCTTTGTACTTGCATAATTACGAATTAAAATTTTGTACATGTTCATTTATGCAAAAGCATGTACAAAAGACTATATTTTGGTAAAAGAATGTTTATTATCACAATAAATTTCAGAAGAGATCTAAACTTGAAATAAGTTTTTATTGAAGACCTACAATGAAAATTTGTCCTATTTAAAACTATAGGCATCTAATCGAGTTATGCCAAGTTTACTTGGTGTCAGTTGCTCCTTGAGTTATAACTTTTTATACTGTATTCATGCAGCATTTTGGAAGCATTAGATGCAATACTGAAGAGCAGTTCACAAACACTTGCAATCCCCATCCTCCCGCTCATTCCCAGTCAAAGAAAACAAGGAAACTATCAGCATTTCCACTTTGCCTGGCTAAGCCAAGAAGACATAGCTAGGTTCTTCCTAAACAACATATTACTCATGCTTGGTACATTATCCAGTATAGTCAGTGAATGCTTAAACCTTAATTTTTGATTTGAAAGTATTTTCTTTGAATGGAATAAAATTTCATATTTGCCGCAATAATGCAATCCATTTATAGTAAGACCTAAGCAGTGTTGGCATATTGCAGGAAATGTTGGAGAATGTACCTAAAGACACTATCATGGAGGCGCTAAAAGTATTGCTTGGTACATTGTCCGAGTTGGTTGATATACCCAAAGCCACTTTTTGATGCGCCTCAAAATGGTCATTATACATTATTCGAGTTGGTTGATGGTGGTTTTGTAGTTTGGTTGGAGTGTCGTATTCGTTGGTTGTAAGCTTCTAGATATGTTGTAGTAGTGAAATTTGAAGTTGTCATGATGAACTTTGTAGAATTTGATATGTACAATTTCGTACGTTTGATGTTTTTTTATAATTTGATGATATGTTAATTTTGAAATTTAGTTTCATGTTTTTTATTGTTATAAATTTCCTATAGATATAGTTGAATGAAATACTATTAAATCCTGAATATGATATCGTTCAACTATACCAAATTTGCAACACCTATAAGTGTCGTTAATTTTGCTATTTACCTATGTGTTCGAAGAATTCCCAATGCTTATAACCGTTGGAAACTAAAAAATTTCCAACGGTTATAACCGTTGGGAATATGAAAATAGTCGTATGTTATAACCGTAATTTCCAACGGTTATAACCATTGGAAAAGAAAAAATTCCCAACGTTTATAACCGTTGGGAATACCAAAACTCCTAAAATTTATAATCGTTGGGAAATATGTAAAAAAAATTATAACGTACCTGTTACCAACGGTTATAACTATTGGGAATTTGATTACCAACGGTTATAACCATTATAAAATGACAATTCTGGTGTTGTGTTAATTTCTTGATCCTTTCAGCTAACACCGGATCATCTTCCTATTTAAAAGCAATCTTCTCAACCAATATTGGTCGGACTTCTAAACAAGACAATATAGCAGATCCTCCACTAGACCCAGCCTCGGATCTCCACTGCACTCTGCAAGTTGACAATGCTTCCAAGTCTTTCCATTTTGCTATCATAACTAACACTGCATTCTGATGCTTTCTACTAAGCGCATCTGCAACCTTGTTGCCTTTCCCTAGTGTGTATTCAATTCCAAAGTCATAAGCAGCTAAAAACTCTAACCACCTCTGTTGTCTCATGTTCAGCTCCTTCTGAGAGAACAAGTACTTCAACGACTTACGATCTGTATGAAGCTCGAACCTCTCCCCCAAAAGGTAATGCCACCATACCTTCAAAGCAAAAATAACTACAACTAACTCCAAGTCATGCGTTGGATATCTAATCTCATGCGGTCTAAGCTATCTAGAAGAGTAGGCAATCACTTTACCCCTCTGCATTAGTACAGCTCCTAACCCAGTACCACACGCATCTGTATAAACTACCAAGTCCTAATTCCCCTCCGGAACCACTAACACAAGTGCATGGGTCAACAAGTGTTTCAAGCTCTGGAACGCTTCTTCACACTTATCGGTCCACACAAACTTCACATCCTTTCGCGTTAGCTTGGTCATCGGCGCTGCTATTCGCGATTTTTTTTAATGAACCTCCGATAATATCCAGCCAATCCAAGGAAGCTTTTTATCTCAGTTACCGTTTCTGGTCTCTTTCGATTATTGACAGCTTCGATGTTATCTGGATCGACTGACAGCCCTTTCTTCGAAACCACGTGACCAAGAAACTTCACTTTCTTTTTCCAGAAATGAAACTTCGAAAACTTTGCCTTTAGTTGATGCTGCCTCAGCGTCTCAAGCACGACTCTAAGATGAACTTCATGCTCCTTCTCATCCTTAGATTATATCAAAATATCATCTATGAAAACCAACACGAACCTATCCAAGTGCTCTCGGAAAATCCGGTTCATCAAATCTACAAAGAATGTCGGCACATTAGTGAGTCCAAACGGCATAACTAACCATTCGTATGACCCATACCTTGTTCTAAACGCCGTTAAAGGTATACTATCTTCTGTCACTCTAAGCTGATGAAAGCCTGTAGCCAAATCCAACTGAGAAAATATCTTGGCTCCACTCAACTGATCGAACAAATCGTCAATCCTAGGCAATGGATATCGATTCTTTATCATTTTCTCATTCAACATACGGTAATCGATACATAGCCTTAACGATCCGTCCGACTTTTTAGAAAATACTGTGGCTTCTCCCCAAGGTGAAATACTCGGTCTGATAAAACTCTTGCCTTCCAAATCCATCAACCGAGCTTTTAACTCCCTCATCTCTGTAGGTGTCATCCTGCTTGGCGGCCTACTACTAATAGTTCTGCTCCAGACAGCAAATCTATCCGAAACTCAATGGCTCGTTTCGGTTGCAATCCTACTATCGACTCGAAGACATCTGCGAATTCTTTAACCACGAAAATGCGATTTAACTCATCCTCTAACTCCACAACAACCAACAAAGCATTCACCTCATAGTTAGGGTTTTCTACAATATAAACTATCCGATCAGTACATCCCGGGTGTCTAAGTGATATTATTTTATCTTGGCAAAATATCCTAGCATCATATTCACTTAACCAATCCATACCCAATATAATTCTAAACCCTACAAAGTCAAATATATGCAAACTGCAAGCAAAGGTATGACCTAACAAATCAAACTCTAAGTGGTCACACTTTATCCCAAGTGTCGCATACCCTCCTATCGGATTTGCAATTCTTAAGGATGTAACTTTTTTGATTAATAAAAGGAACTTTTTTTGAAATTCATTCTTTTTACTAATTTGTCAATGCACCATATCAAAAAAACATATCACAGCCTGTGTGTTTATGTGAATAATTAACCAACACATATGGCAAATTTTTTAGAAAACCCCATTAGACGGATCTCTAAGAAAAATGTGCTTAAACTAAAGAGAATATTACTCTAATTAAGGAGCGTTCTTATGAATGGAAAACCTCTCAATCTAAAGGCTACTAGTTGGCATGTTGAAGTTGTTTGTTTCACTCTAGTGGAAGGCTTAAAAGTGTTTTAAGCCTCAATTTGATTCAAATAGGCGTATTTGAATATTATAAAATAAATTTTAAGTTTTTTTAAATTCAAATAAAATACTACATAATTTTATAAAGAATTAATGCTAATTTAAAATTGTTTTAAATTAAATTAAAATCTATAAGGGTTATGAATAAAATTTAAAATTAGTTTAAAGTTGTATTCATAAAAGTTATAAATAAGTAAATATAAAGTTATGTTAAATTACTTATAAATATAAAATGTTATATTTTTAATTAATTAAACTTTTTAGTTAATGAAGGATGCATATGAATATATATATATATATATATAACTTAATGAAATATATATATATAATTCATTAAGTTATATATATATCATATGTATAAAGAAAATAGGAGGTTAATTAAATTAAAACTCATAGAGACTTAAGGAAGTATACACTGTGTGTATATAACGACATATGAAGTCATGTGTTATACTCATTTCCCTTAAATAGTCGATAATACTTTATAAAAGTCATTTTAAATCATGAATTTATAATAAAAATGCTCTGTGTCATTTATAATATAAATAGAGTACCTTCAAACATATGGTTATTGAGCACCTTCAAGCCATAGAATATCTAAGGTAATGTTTATATTATCCAAAAATAAGTAAGAATATTATATAACTTTGTTGAGCACCCTCAAGGGTTACATAATTCCCCTTTAGATATCGCAAAATGATGGATCTAGGGTGTCTAATGTACTTTATGATCTGTTGAGCACCCTCAAGCTCATAAAGATGAGTAGGTGCATAGTTAAAAGTATGTTATAAGTTATATACGACATATAATTAGTAACGTGTTACCATTTATGGGGACTAGAATTTGTTGAGCACCCTCAAGGTTGTACTAACATGATAAATGGGTACTAACATCCATTAAAAGAATTTATAAAATTCTTGTACCTCTTTTAGGGTATATGAGAGATGTAGAATTCACTAGGAGCCTTACTAGATAAATATAATAAACCAATCCGATATGTATAAGAACATTTTTTATGGTACAATATCTACTTTAATAAATTTGCACAGTTAAACAATTGATAAACTTGTTTATCGATTAAAATATACCAAATGAACTGAATTAAAGATTGATGAAGAAGTGTAAAATATACATACCAATAAATGTTTTAGCATATTGTGGCTTGAAGATCTATGCAAGAGCTAAATTATACAACCAATAAAAACATTTATACCATGGTCACGTAAGTGTTAATTTTCCCGAGATAGCGTATTATCTTCAGTGAGATTTGAACCACAAAGCTATATAAGATATGTATATTTGAACTATATTTAATCACATTCAAAAATGTATGTGTTGGAAAGTTTCCCATTTCTGGGAGAAATGGGTAGATTTCAAAAAGTTTTCCTTAATTGAATTTTAGTGGACCTATGAAATCTAATGCATTGTTTCAATAAAATCATATTTTATTAGGATATTGTAATTCATAATTAATAAATCTATGTTAATTAAGTATGGCATTTGAATAAGTATGAATATATCAAATATATTCTTATTTCTAAATGGTGTGACATACATGCGAAACATACGGTGAATTTAATTGCTTTGTGTATAAAGGTGGAAACAAACATAATATTAGACCTAGATATAATCACATCAAGATCTAAAGGAAAGAGATAAAGGTGGCCTCGTTAATTGATTCCACCTTCATCTTTTCCAAACATTAAAATGATACTAAACCTAATGTTTATACAAGAGATGATGTGTGACAATAATATGTTCAATGTGACATATAGCAACAAACAATGACATATCAATATATACATGTATGGATATTGGGATTATATCTATCATGTATATATTCACTATATATATATATATTAATTGCCTCAATTTAATAAGTTAGTGTAAAATATGTATTTGAATGAAACTGTTTTAAAATCAAACCTCAACAATATAAATATGATTTAACATATATAGCACAATTTGGCAAAGTTGAAATATCAAATTCAACTATAAATTGAAATATCTAATCTTGACTTAGTATGATATATTTAAATTCAGATCTACATCGAAGTTAACAAGTGTAAAACATTTTGACTAGGTATGTATTAATATTGTAGTATATATATATATATAATACACATACACACTCTCCATATATATGCGCATGCCTAATGATAAAGCAAAATTAGCTTCCATTTGATTCAAAACATACATACATCTTACATCCTAATTTTTTTTGATATATTCACATATACACACACAGTTCTTTTTTGGAAAAAAATTGATCTCCAACGACAAAAGGAAACTATGAAATTAAAATTACACACATAAGTGGAATAAGATGTCGATATACTCTATATTTAAGGACTGATTAAAATTCATGAAAAACAATTAAATCACATGAAAATGTATACTATGTTAAGAATATATGTGTGATTTGAAACATAAATTCAAATATACATACATACATACATATATATATATATACATATACATATATATATATATATTGATTTTAACCTATTCATCAAGTTAAATAAATTCATATCATTTAGTTTGCTGTTAAATTTGCATTGTTAATTCCAACTCAAGGTGAGGCAATAATATAAACATCTAAAATCGTGATAAAATATAAAACAACTTAGATTATACCTTACAGATTTGCTCTATTAGTGACACTTTAATTTATAAATTCCTCTTTAGATTCTTAAATTGAAACCAACTTTGCTAGAGTTGGATGAACCACATAGCCTTCAATTTTATTTGACGTTTTGTAACAACTCGCCATTTTCGACCTTTGGGTTTAACATAACTCAAGGTATGTAAACCTTGAAAGCGGGAAATGACATGTCGTTGGGCTAAGATAATAAGATACAAAACAAGAAAATGAAGTCCATATATCTCTTTTTGAACTCACAGCGTTAGATGTTATTTTTGATATTATATGTTGTTTCCTCCACTGTGAGTTCAGAAAGAGATACATATAGATTTAATTATCTTGGTTTGTCTCTTGTTATCTTAACATAACAACATGTCATTTCCGACTTTGGGGTTTACACACAATGAGTTGTGTTAAATCAGATCTAAAAATGGTGGGTTGTTACATGTTTAACTAGATTTTTTAGAACATGAAACATGGAATGGCGGCCAACAGAGGAAAAAGTTAACAACCGAAGGAAATAAAATCAGGGGATTTGTTTTAATGGGAGAACGTAACTTTCCAATTTTCTTTATTTTTGATAATATTTCTAATTCTCTTTATTAAAACTTCCCAAATTAATTTCTCTTGAATTTTCAATCAATACACCCTTGTCTCTCCCCTTGAAGTCAGCCATATTTTATTATTTGTAGTGCAGAATTCCAAAAACCCTCAAAGTAGTTATCTTTTATTTAAATCTTGTTTAAAAGTATGCCGAAATCGTATATTTATATGCACAAATATAACTTTTATATATGCATTTAAATAATTACTAACAATACCAAAAACCAATTAATAGAGTTTTGACCTTAAATCAAACTCTAGATATCTAAGTGCATAATGATGAAAAAAAGAATATCCATAGAAAATGTTGTACCTAAGTATTCTTATTATAGATTAACAGTTAGATTTTTCTTAAATGATAAGTAAGCATTGAACTTGTGCTCGATACCATACTCTAACAATGTCCATATAGGCTTTAGTATTTAGATTATTTGAATATTGGCTGAGCACCTAATTCACACCAAAGAGTTAACTCAACGGAGTTGTTAGTTATTTCAAATTCGACCAATGTAAAAATTATTTTATAAATTTTAGCCACTTGGGTTGGCTCAATTGGTTGGTAGTTTAGACTATGGGACCAATGTCACGAGTTCAATCCTCGAAATTGACACTTGTTGGCATTAATGAATCATATTCAAAAAAATTAATTTATAAATGTTATAAATTATTATGACTAAATGCAAATGCTGTATTAAATTTTAATAGCATTTTATTATTTATTTATAGTCTAAAACATTATTTAAAATGACATATAAAAGTTGTACATTGATTTAATTGACGAACCGCTTTGGATAAATGAATTAAATAAATGATTTAATGTGTTAAATCATTTTGACCCATAGTTTAGAATCCAAAACTAACTATGATGAGGTCGAGCATAGTAAGTGGGGAAAGGTGGACATGGTTTTGGGTTTGTGAGAAATTGGTTAGATATTTGTTATCAAATTAGCAATAAATAGCCAACCCCTTTTCTCACTATCTCTACATTCAACTGACCTAACCCTAGCCTCTAGTAGACATTGGCAAAGCTAAGGAGAAGACATTGCTACCTGTAGCTAAGGAGACAAGGGAACAACCAACAACCGAGGTGTCCAACGATCGTCGGGATCACAATGAGAAAGTAATCGTCTATTTTAAATATATACAATTATATGCGTGTGTGTGTGTGTTTGTGTGTGCGTGTTCATATACATGTTGGCTATTAAATTATTATATTCGGCCATGATTTAAAAAAAAATTAATTTTAATTTTTAATAGTTCATCAATAAAGAAAACATTTTAAATACCTATATTACATATTTATAAAAATTACTTTCGACTTTAAAAAAATTATATTTTATCTTTGGATCTAAACATATATATGTATATATTAATATTAAAACAAATATTTTACATACTGAAATTATTAAATGTGTTTTCAATTTTCATACTACAAAAAAAAATTCACTATCTCATTTCCGATAATAAAAAGCATATTATTTTTTGAATCATATATATGTACATACATACAAATATATATCCATACAAATTTTTATTAGATAAAAAATATTTTATTGTAAAGCTTTCTAATCTCAGTAAATAATATTTTTATTAACATATTATTGTTTAAATGTTAAAAAACTTTTAAAATTTAAAAATTCTAAAATTTGAAACTAAATAAATTATTTAATTGAAATTTAATAATAATAATAATACATTCTCTTTGTTGGGGGCTTGGTTTATAAAGTTAAAAAAACTATTAGATTCTTATTTTGTAAAATAAAACCTATTTGAATTTTGAATTTTGAAATTATATATTTAATTCGAATTTTAATCTATATATTGTACATGTATATGTATATATATGTACATGTACATGTATATGTATATATATACACATGTACATGTGTATATATATATAAGTACACACGTACAAATGAGAACGTACGTATAACGATAAATTTATACACACACACTTAAGTAAAAATAAATCGCCAAAAAATAAAAAATAGTTTATATTAGTGTAAATATAAATTTAATTATTTGATGTACATGTTTATCCATTTGACATCATTATTGACATATGACCTTAACATATATACTTATCAACCGTAAGTCGTAACGGTCAATCCTACATATGTTCTCTTATTATCTTTAGGTTAGATTATTCCTTTTTAATATAGCTATAATCTTTGTATTGTGAGTACAAACAAATAAAATATTAAAATATAAAGGTAAATTATAATTAAAAGGTAAGGTGAAACCCAGTGCATGAGACTCCCACACGATAACGAGCTCTACGGAGGTCAATAATGTACGCAGCATTTTCCTCGCATTGCGAAGAGGTTGTTTCCGGATTCGAACCTGCACGTTCAGATTATCATGCGGATGACCTAACCGTTGCGCCAAGGCTCCAACTCTATAATTAAATTAATAATAAAATATTAGTATACCAAACAAACAAAGAAATATTTTAGATGCAATTTAAATAATTTGAAAGTATTCTCAAATCTCTTTTATTAATAAATACTAAATATTTTTTAGTATAAATTTACTAATCTTATAACTCAAATTACGATCTAGTGCAAATTTATAAAATATTTTTTTTTTTGAAATTTGTCGTTTTTATCCCTGTGCTAGTGAATCTGATCTAACAGAGTAATGATCATCCAGGCCCATTTTGAAAAATCGCCAAACATTTTTACATTTAATAAACAAGCTATGGCTAATTGACGAGCTTTCAAAATGTGACTATGTTATTTTTGTAGAAAAACCGATGACATTTCAAAACCTCCCAATACAAAATTGTAGAAAAAAAATAAAATAAATAAATAACAGAAAAATAAAACTGCGTGATTTGAAATGTTATTGGTCACTATAAGCCGCTTGACGCTGACCTGATTCGAAATGGCATATGTTTGCAGGTTGTTTCAAACCAAACATATTTGGAGGATAAGTTTGAAAGTGGGGCCAAATGAATAAAAATTCCTTTAAAATATATTCAAGACCCATCTTATATTGCCATCATTTCAGAGTCAGTATTTCTACATTCATCTTTAACATATCCATTAAATTAAATGAACCAATTCAAGTGTGCATGTGATATTAATTTCATAAATAACAATTGAACTGCTCATGATGTGTGGCTTTCCCTGGCTGAAACGAGCTACCATGCAGCTATCTAGTTTGCTTTGCTCACAGTATGATAAGAAGATTTGAAGATCAAAAGGAGAATTATATTTTAATAAGAGAATATGTTGGTTATATTATTTCCTTGCCTTGTTCATTGTTTTTAAGTGGTATAGAATACCAGCTTCTAGAATATTCTAAGTTGTTGATCCAACTTCGATTCCATTGCGATATTTATAAGACCATGTTAATTCTAGCTATGTAAAATTCAATACCCATATAAATTCTAAAAATACAATTACTTGGGAATATAAGTAGAAGTCGGGTAATTTTGTCTGTAAAACAAAATTTCAGAGTATTTTAGCCTCTAAGACGGTTTTTTAAAATTTTAGTCAGAAGGACATAATAGATAAAAATGATACGGTACAGTATCATTATATAAAAGCATTATGCAAAAAAAAAAAACCACAAAGTATGATCAATTATTACATGATAAAATTGAAACATAAATGGTCTATTTTTCTTTTAATTTAGTAAATACAAAACTGAACTACACAGTAGCACCGTCATTCTCATCGAATTTTTATCCTTCTGTTATATTTAGTCGAAAAGTTTGTTATTCTCACTAAAAAAAAGTTAAAGCATGTCCTTAAAACTAACAAATTAATGAATTTTGTCCTTCGTACTACTTTCCTATTTCCTAAAGTAGTATTTATATGATACAAGTGAGGATTTGTTTCAACTTGAATTTGATAATACAATAAAGAACGGTCAAAAACATATTTATATACACAAATATTTTATAAAAGGTACATAAGGTACCGCTCCCGCTCTCACGCGTCGGATGCGGCAACAGTCCTTCCCTCCAAAATAGATCGTTGGGAGAGTTCGGGGAAAATGATACATTGGTGTCCGACGCATTGGACGTTTAAACATTTCGTACTTTAAACCGATAGAAGAAATCAAAGTCCGGCATATATACGATAGTCTTAAAAGAGATTGAGCTAAAGGGAAAAGTTTGTGCAACAAAACTGATTCTGATTGGAATATTCAAAGGGAAGCTGTTACATACATCGAATAATAATGGATTGATCGTGTAAAGGTATTTTATACATGCGTTATAACTTTTAGCTACATTGCATATGTTAGCGTTTTACTAATTATTATTATGGTTTTATTTGTAGGAGTTTGAACATGTTATTTTGAAATATAAAATAAGACCGATTGACAATTTGGAATTGATGCATATTAATGTATTTCGATTACTTTACTTTTATTTCATTTTAACTAAACGCATATTACACAATAAAAACAAATAATTAGTTAACTATAAATCAATTAAATTAAAAATCAAATTTCAAATACTCCGTTCATATGTCATTTCGCATCATCAAACGCTTTCATCTCAATTTTCACGTCCAAATACTTCGTAAAAAAAAGTACCCTAAAGTTTGGTTTCTAACTCTCTTTCTTTCTTGCATACACATGATAGTTTGGCAAAACATTCACTGTTTCTAATTGCCTTTTTTTTTTAACTATTTCAATTATCGGTGATAAGAAAACAATAATCGCAACAACTTACTAGCAACTGTTGTTGTCTATCAATTTTGAATCCATCATGAGTGATGAGATAATATTACTCCTTTAGGCACCCATGAATCGTCAGTCAACCTGATGTTAACAAACAAACGAGTTGATTAATCATTAGAATAACTAAATTGTTCGTCATCCTATAAAGTAAGTGCTTTCTTTCACTGCCGCTGACAACTTTACTTTATATTATCAGAGCATTAAACTTAAAGCAGTTTAAAGTAACAGATAGCAACAGATAACTACACATCACCAGCTTATATTACACCAAAAAAGTTTACGGCAATAATATGGTATGTGCCAAGAGTGTGTACTGCGCATGCTATTTAATTACCATCTTGCTTCTTTTTTTTTTTTAATCACGGTGCCTATCATCGTTTTTCTCTTATACAGCATCACTATACATGAACTTGACCTCATTCATTTCATATTCATAAATAAATCAAGGTATATTCCCCAGTTTAGCTACTATAAATAAGCTACATTGATCGAAGGAATCATAAGTAACTTTAATGAACATGGAATACTCTCAGCAACTATTTTATTCTCTCCACACACCATTTAGCCCAACTTTCATAACAAATCCAGCTGACAACATCACCATCTTTGATGATAATTTTCTCGACAATATGTTTGGTTCTGGCATTACCTTTCCTTCCAACCCATGTACAAGTTCTCTTGACCAAGATCCCAGTTTAGATGATAATAATTTAACTCTTGTTGAAGGAAATTCTCAATCCTCAGAGGTGATAAAAAGGCCAAAGAGGGATCGATCTAAAACTATAGTGTCAGAAAGGAAAAGACGGAGCAAAATGAAAGAGAAGCTATATGAGCTACGATCATTGGTTCCTCACATAACCAAGGTTTGTGTGTTTTCATTAAAATGGTATAATATATATAATATTCACTACAATGATCGATATTGAAAACAAATTATAATGCAGATGGACAAAGCCTCTATCATTGGAGATGCTGTGATCTACGTGAAAAGTCTCCAAGATCAAGCTAAGAAGCTACAAGAAGAAATACTCTCTCTCGAATCATCGCCAAAGGAAAAACAAGCTGTCAAACTATGCAAGAAGGACCATTGTGTGAGCAAGATAGTAAATTTAACGGCTTACCAGGTGGATAAACATAAGACATATGTGGTCATAGAATGTGATAAAGGAAATGGAGTTATAGAAGCCCTTTATAGTGCAATTGAGTCTGTTGACTTGCACATAGATGATTCAAACCTCTCTGCAGTATCTGATAGAATCCTGATGAAACTGTCTGTACAAGTGATGGAAAATAAGGAGACGATGGATGTGTTGTCGGTGAAGTTATGGTTGACTAGCGCTCTTCTTTTAAATGGATTTGTGTTCTAACAGTGTAGGCAAAGCCGATTCTATTTACTTCGTTGGGATGGCTAGTTTTATTGCTTCTCCAAAAGTACAATACACACCCAAGTGCTTAATTTTCTTTAAGTCGTGGTGAACACTTTCATATGAATAAGCACGCGTTCAGCATAGTGTGTAAAATATTAAATATGACAGTTTATGTATGACTGGCAAAACATCTATACTAACTTGATTGATTGTGCAAGAAGCTACTAACTTCGTACCAACACTACGCTAGTTTAGCCAGGAACTAATTACTGCTTCAAGAATTTGAAAACATATAACTTGAGAAAACACTAGATAAAGTTAATTTTACTCTTAACATGATGAAATAAAATAATAAAGGGATAACTTTTCACCTAAAATGACGAATCATACAGAATCTGACATAAGGCGAACCCAGTGATTGAGCTGTCCATATAATTAAAAGACTAATGTCCAAAGATGAAAAAAGATTAAGGCTAAATGGAGCAGATTAAAAATCTATTTTGTTTGTTAAGAATTTCAGATGAAGAGTAATTTTTTGTTAAAGACGTTAATTAAAATCAAATTAAAGTTGCACACCAATATTTGTGTACATATAGCCGTAACTGCAGCCATGTGATGCTACCAACTATAAAGGTTCGAAACCTGTAAACCAAGAAGCTGCTGCTCAAACTGTGATTTAAAATAGCTATAAAATGTCCGACTTTGTTATGAATATCTATGACCATCTATGACCATTACAACGAAATCAATTTAAGTCTCCTGTAGAATTACACTCCACTGTAAGGCCTATGTAAAGAAGATAACATCTATAATCTCTCATAATTTTAGTATATAATTGATAATTCAGCAGAAGGTACAACTCTTTCCGGTTTTATCAGGAAAGAAACCTATATCACTCTTTACCTCCATTAGTTATACCTGCATAGATTTGGATATACATATATCCATACATGGTTACATCCTGTAAAGAATATCAGTTCAATATATTCAATGCATAACCATAATGTACACTTAGCATTTATACATAACATATTGATGAAACACTTACCCGGTTGAGTCGCGGCCGACCTACCCAAGGTCGTAGACGACCTAACTCTGCCGACTTAAGTCGCACATCATCTCCAACTCACCAATTCACAGACCCCGATCCAATTGCCGACCTACCCCATCCAATTGCCGACCTATCTCCAGTCGACATCACCGACTTACGACCTAAGCCCTATGTCAGTGACGACTTACGACCTAAGTCCTATGTCGGTGACGATTTACGACCTAAACCCTTGTCACTAGAACCACGCAACAATATCCGACCTAACAATAGCTCGCAGTCATTTTCCGACCTATCTCCAGTATCCACAACAACCTACGACCTAACATCGCAAATGAAATCCAGATGCTCCGACCTAACTCCAATTCCATTACGACCTAATCCCCTCCCTGTCTTCTCCATATGCGCGCGCGAGATAATTTTGAGTCGCGAATGACTCATGAAGCTCCAGTAAGTCGCGAAAGTGCTTTGCTACCTTCGGTTGAGTAGTTGCCGAGTTATCTTTAAGTCGCGAAGAAGAAAATAGGTCGTTGCCGAGTTATCTTTAGATCGCGAAGCTCGTTACCGAGTTAGCATTAAGTCGTTGCATTTTTTCTTTAAGTCGTGTGACCATTGTACTTGTAATATTTTTAAGTTTTTCTGAACTGTGTTGTAAGTCGTATACGACTTATGTTAAGTCGGAGATGTTGTTAAGTCGGTTGCCGACTTAGGAGTTGTATTTTTTTCTGCTTTGCGTGTTGTAGCCTATAAATAGGCGAGTTGTTTCATTTGTAAGGGTTG
This sequence comes from Allium fistulosum, assembly GCA_030737815.1. Taxonomy (NCBI): domain Eukaryota; kingdom Viridiplantae; phylum Streptophyta; class Magnoliopsida; order Asparagales; family Amaryllidaceae; genus Allium; species Allium fistulosum. Next base: position 603,855,726 of record CM060903.1, read on the forward strand.
TTGATTTTTGAATAAAATTCTCTTTTGTTAGCTTTGTGCTTTCAATCTCAATTGGTAGTCGAGTGTATCTCCTATCTCCACTTACGTCATTCGAGTGCGCTCGAATCATCGTTTGCTGAAGCCGATTCACGGAATCTTGTTCGCAAGATCAACGTCGAAGAATCGTAGATCTCTTTCCCGGTATCTTCGGATCAACGAGTCAGAGATAGCTTGAGTTCGGTATCTTCGGATCAACGAGTTCGGGCATTTCAGTATCCATCAATCCACAGATTGCTATTTACGTCGATTGAAGATCGTTTTGAATTATCCGCTGCGTCAGTTTTGGTATCAGAGCTTGTTTTAGCCAATCATAGCTAAATCGAGTCTTGGAACCGAGAATTTGAAGTGTTGAAGTTGTGTTCATCGTGTTCATCATATTTTTGCAACAAAGTTGGAGTTTCGATCCATTTCATTTTGGATCAAAGTTCGAAAGGTGTTTGAATCGTGAAGTGTGAATTTGTTGAAGTGTTTGTGAAGAATTCAATCATGCCGCCAAGACGAGTTCAACGTCATCGCAATATTAATGCTTTATACGGAAGAGAAGAGGCCGACGAAATGGAGCAACGAATCAACGAGAATTTCAATGAGAAGCTTACGGAAGGGATTGGTCGATTAGAGAGGATGATGTTGGAGATGAGTCAAAATCAGAGAAGAGTATCACCCGAATCGAGCCATGGGAGAAGTAGAGCTTCACCACATTCAAATCGAGAGAGAAGTGTCGATAGTGATCATAGAAGCGTGGATCGAGATTGTGATAGAAATGTTGATGATCGAGGTCGTGATAGAAATGTGACTGATCGAGATCGGAGGAATGTAGATCGTAGGAATGTTAGTGGAAGAAATGGTGGTGGTAGAGATGTTGGTGGTCAGGATCGACATCGATATACATCGGATGGTGAAGAAGAGTATGATGGTGGTAGTGTTCATGGACGAGGACGTGGACGAGGAAGGAATCAGTCGGAATACGATCACAAGTGGGAATTTGGGATGAAGACAGAAATTCCAGAATTCAAAGGTGGTATGCAGGCTGAGGAGTTTTTGGATTGGGTGGCTAATGTTGAAGAAATTTTTGATTTCAAAGAAGTTCCAGAACGTCGTAGAGTGAAGTTGGTTGCTACAAGGTTGAGGGGTAGAGCTTTGGCATGGTGGCAGCAAACCAAACTTACACGTGAACGAATGGGGAAGTCAAAAGTTGAATCTTGGGAAAAGATGAAGAAATTAATGAAAGCAACGTTCTTACCTTACAATTATCAATCTTTGATGTATCAACGTTTGCAGAACTTGAGGCAGGGCACGAAGACTGTTAACGATTACGCGGATGAGTTTTACCAGCTTATTACGAGGAATGACATTATGGAAACGGAAGAGCAGCTGACATCTAGATTCATTGGGGGATTGAGAATGCAGATTCAGGATATGGTTAATATGTTCGATCCAAGATCTGTGGCAGAGGCACATCAAAAAGCGTTGGCTTGGGAGAAACAGGGACGACGAGGAGGTGGTGTGTTTACTAATTCCAACAATCAAGTGAAGGGTGTTAGTGGAAGTGCTAATGTTTCCAAACCTATCAGTAAACCAGTGATGAAGGAGGCTGAGAAGGCGAAGGTTAACAACAATTTCAAATGTTACAATTGTCAGGAGATGGGTCATAAAAGCAACGAATGTCCGAAGCCGAAGAAGAGAACCATGGTGACAGAAGTTGAGGAGGAAGATGAGGAAGAAGCTGAATGTTCTAATTCTTTACCAGTTGAGGAGGAAAACTTACTGTCGGGAGATGAAGGATACGCATTGATGATGAGGAGAAGTTGTTTAACACCGAAGCAAGATGTGACGCCCCACCTCTATACCCACGCTAACCAAGAACACTACGGTGTAGTGCTGTCAATTAGCACGGAGAATAAGGCTGTTGAGGAGCGACCATCCATGTAACTTCTTTGTGCGAGCACCGATATGTCAGATAGAATAGAATGCATATCTTTTAAGGAGGAAATCCGACATACCGATACAAACACAAAGCTATCACACGGTGGCTATATATAATCTTCGGAAACAAATATAGAAATAAACGTAACATAAATCAGTCACAGACAATTCATATCACAGAGGCGGAAATAGATATGAATAAATATACAACACATGAAAGTGTACATCAGAGTAGTGGTCAAATAAGATCCACAATAACACAAAAGAATAGATACAAGTGCTAACCAAAAGAATATGTATACATCAAGGAGTCTACTCTCAAATGTATACAAACAAAAACTACCAAACTAGAGTAGTTAGCCAAAAGTCAGAAGATGGCTCCAGATAAGAAGTCATGAGGGAGCACCTGTAAATCTCAGTCTGACCCGAGTATTATTTAAGAAGAAAATAATAAACGGATCAGTCTAGCTATAAATATCAGATAAAGTGATATAGAATAAGAGGTATGACAAAAACGTATCATAACCATAATAGCGTGCTGTGATAAGTACGTGATCGAAAATCAACAAGAGATTAATCAATATCACAAGAATCTTCTCAAAGATTAAAAAGAATGTCATATTCTCTATTTAATTCACCAAACCACAATAAATGACATACATATCAATGCCCATCGTAAATGCTGGTGAAACATAAATTCCAGAAATCAATATCCAGAAATCAAATAATCCGAAGCAACGACGTCGTACAGCGTAACGTCCGATGATCCAGAGACAAAATAAAAGGAACAACGATGTCGTACAGCGTAACATCCGATGAACCAAAGCATAGGAAAATGGAACAACGACGTCGTACAGCGTAACGTCCGATGAACCAAATCACAAGAAAAAGAAAAGGAACAACGATGTCGTACAGCGTAACATCCGATGAACCAACACGTAGTAAAATGGAACAACGACGTCGTACAGCGTAACGTCCGATGAACCAAATCACCATAAATAGAAAAGGAACAACGACGTCGTACAGCGTAACGTCCGATGAACCAACACGTAGTGAAATGGAACAACGACGTCGTACAACGTAACGTCCGATGAACCAAATCACCATAAATAGAAAAGGAACAACGATGTCGTACAGCGTAACATCCGATGAACCAAATCACGATAAAACGGAACAACGACGTCGTACAGCGTAACGTCCGATGGACCGAATCAAAGAGACATCGCACATTGCTAGTCTAAATCACAAGAATGATCGTCATGATCATAAGGAAGTGTCAATTACACCAAGCTAGTAAATATATGAGTTTAGCTTCATGTCCCATAACCACTTGCTTAACTTAAATATTTACGAACAAGCTGTAAATCTTCACTAGGAAATTGTCACGAAATGGGTTCAATCGAACAAGTCCAAGAGCTAACCGACGAAGTGAACGCAAGCGTTTCATACCACTCGTTTTACTAAGTCGTTTAAGTCGATTTCTCATTCGAGTGAAGTAAAGGTTTGTATATACTAATAGATTGGAAAACGGTTTTTAAGAAACGAGCTTTGATATTGAAAATAGAGTTGAAATCGTTTTAATGAAAGAGTTTGGATATTTAATACTAGTATAGAAAACCTTTATATTTTGAAGTGACAAATCATAGAAGTGATTGTAGAAACAATCAATTATAAAAGTTCACATTCGAAGACGTGAATAAAATCCAAAGAAATCAATTCTCAAAACCATCAAAGTAGGAAGTTCTGATAAATGTTTTTCAGATAAGATTGCCTACGCTGAGTAATACGGGGTTCGACCTGCCCGGTCAGGTCGCGGGGGTCCAGGGGGCAGCGCCCCGTCAAAACGGTACGACTTAGTGAAGACAAGCGACCTAAGTTTAAAAAGGCGGGCGACTTAACAAAGTGGCCGATAATAAATGATAACAACAAAAAGGGAATCGACTCGACTTGATTAGAGTTGGATATTCAAGCTAAAAAGGCAAATAGGCAAAACACAGCAGATTCAGACGTCTGAGGTCAAGAATTCAGACGTCTGAATCTGGAAAATAAACTATTTTCCAGAACAGAATTCAGACGTCTGAATCCAAGACTTCAGACGTCTGAAATAGGCACTTTTTAGCCTATTTCTTTTCTGGTTCAAAACGAACCAATTCAGACGTCTGAAATTTTGATTCAGATGTCTGAATGCTGGGAGAAGAAAATTCCCAGTATCCCATTCAGACGTCTGAACCATACGTTCAGACGGCTGAAACTGTTATTCAGGGCATTCCCTGAACCTAGGCCAAAAATGGCCAAACGACATCGATAACGATCGGTCGAGCAACAACGACTAAGGAATTGCACAAGGATAAGTGTTAGGAATTCATACCTAACAATCGAAGATAATTATTGACTTAGATGTGAGATAAAAATCTCACCTTTGAACCCAAATCAATGAAGAAGAAGCTTGAAAGCAAAGGGAGAATCAACCACTCTTCAACACAACCCAAATGAGCTTGAATCTATGCTCAAAAAGAAGAACATTCCTAAAGTTAGGTTTAGGATTTCTGAAATTGAAAGGAGAACGGGTTGGAGAAGATGAAGAGAAAGCTTACCAATGGATTCTCTTTGAATTTGGAGCTAGAAGAAGGATTTGCAAATGAACTAGGGCTTAGGAATTTCCATTTCCAATCTTTTCCCCCATTTTTGATGAAGCTTGAGTATTAGGAATAAGAAGTGAAGTAATGAAGAGGAGAGGGGGTTGGAACTGAGTTAGTAAGTGATTAATGGGTTCAGCCCAAACCAAAGCCCAAAGTGAAAAGTGGCAAAATTCTCCTAACTCCAAACATATCGAAGCTTACACTCAAAAAGGTCGCAAACGGCATTTTGGACTCAATGGAGGTGGTCTCGAGTCCTAATTCGACTGTTTGCAAAAAGTAGCTTTTCGGACTAAAATCCGACTAACGATGAAATATTTAAATAAAATATTTAAATATAAAATCGACAAATATGCGGGTTGTTACACAAGAGGAGGAAAGTAGTTGGTTGAGAAACAATATCTTTCAATCTACCTGCACTATTTTGGGAAGAGTTTGTAAATTTGTTATTGATGCTGGGAGTTGCGATAATATTATCTCTACAGAAGCGGTGAAGAAGTTGGAGTTGAAAACCGAGAAACATCCTAAACCGTACAAGTTAGCTTGGTTGAGGAAGGGTGGTGAAGTGAAAGTTGGACGTAGAGCTTGTGTGAAGTTTTCAATTGGGAAGAAGTACAAAGATGAAATCTGGTGTGATGTCGTAGATATGGACGTTTGTCATTTATTACTGGGAAGACCATGGCAGTATGATCGAGCTGTGCAGCATGACAGACGGACCAACAGTTACAGTTTCATGTTCGAAGGTACAAAGATTACTCTGGTTCCGAAGAAACGCCAACAGGAAGAAAACAAACTGGAGGAGATTGAAGAACTGAAAACGTTGTTATCTTTGAAGGAGTTTGTTAAGGAGGTCGAGGAAGAACCGGAAGTGTTCTTGTTGATTGGGCGTGAGAGCAGTGAAGAGGTTGAAATTCTAGAAGAAGCGAAGTCAGTATTGAAAGAATTTGAGGATGTATTTCCAGATGAGTTACCTAAAGAGTTACCGCCGCTGAGAGACATTCAACATCAAATTGATCTTGTTCCGGGAGCAGTATTGCCACATAGACCGCATTACCGAATGAGTCCGAAGGAGCATGAAGAATTAAGGAGGCAGGTGGAAGAATTGCTTGAGCAGGGACGTGTACAGGAAAGTTTGAGTCCATGTGCTGTGCCAGCTTTGTTGGTACCGAAGAAAGATGGGACGTGGAGGATGTGCACGGACAGTCGAGCATTGAATAAAATCACTGTACGATACAGATTTCCAATGCCAAGGTTGGATGACTTGCTGGATCAGTTGAGTGGGGCTACTATCTTTTCGAAAATTGATTTGAAAAGCGGATATCATCAAATTCGGATTAGACCTGGAGACGAATGGAAGACAGCCTTCAAGACGAGAGAGGGGTTGTATGAATGGCTGGTGATGCCGTTCGGTCTTTCGAATGCACCGAGTACGTTCATGCGAGTGATGAATCAAATTTTTAGGCCTTTCATTGGGAAATTTGTGGTGGTGTACTTTGACGATATCTTGATTTATAGTAGGAATCTGGAAGAGCATGTTCAACATCTGAAGGAAGTGTTAATTATTCTACGAAAGGAACAATTTTATGCTGCGACAAAGAAATGCGTGTTCATGACGCATAGTGTTTTGTTCTTGGGGTATATTGTTTCGGAGAAGGGCATCCAGGTAGATCAGAATAAAGTTGAAGCAGTCCGGAATTGGCCACAGCCGAAGACAATTACAGAAGTGAGAAGTTTTCATGGGCTAGCGTCATTCTACCGAAGATTCATTCCACACTTCAGTAGCGTGATGGCACCGGTGACTGATTGCATGAAGGGGAAACAATTTTCTTGGACGGAGGAAGCTGGGATTGCTTTTGGGAAGATCAAGAAGTTGCTGACATCTGCACCAATTCTTATATTACCAGATTTTCAGTTATTGTTTGAACTGCATACTGATGCGTCAAAGGTTGGAATTGGAGGGGTGTTGAGTCAGAATGGGCGTCCTATTGCATATTTCAGCGAGAAGTTGTCAGGAGCAAAGATGAGATACAGTACCTATGATGTGGAATTTTATGCTGTTGTTCAAGCAGTGAAGCACTGGCGACATTACTTATTCCAGAAAGAATTTGTTTTATACACTGATCACGAGGCGTTGAAACATTTACAAGGACAAGACAAGATTTCAGCAAGACATGCATCGTGGATTGCTTATTTACAGCAGTTTACTTTTGTCGTTAAGCACAAGTCAGGGGTAACCAATCGTGTGGCTGATGCTTTGAGCAGGAGGAGTCATTTGTTGACGACAATGAAAGTTGAAGTGACAGGTTTTGAATTATTGCCAGAATTGATTGAAGAAGATCCTTACTTTGTGAAATTTGTTGAAAAGGTAAAGGAAGGAAGCACTGATGAATTTTTGTTGGTGGATGGTTTTCTGTTTAAAGGAAATCGATTGTGCATCCCAGACTGTAGCTTGAGAATGAAGATTGTTAAAGAATTACATGAAGAAGGGCATGTGGGTAGAGATCGTACGCTACAGTTAATTTCACAATCTTATTTTTGGCCGTCAATGAGGAAAGAGATAGAGAGATTTGTGGAAAGGTGTCATATTTGTCAGGTTTCGAAAGGAACAACAACGAATGCGGGGTTATATATGCCGTTACCCGTGCCTATCAAACCATGGGTTGATATCAGCATGGATTTCGTGCTGGGATTGCCGAGAACTCAGAGGGGAAATGATTCTATATTTGTTGTGGTGGACAGGTTTTCGAAGATGGCACATTTTATAGCCTGTAAGAAGACAGCGGATGCAGTTCGAGTGGCACAGTTATTCTTTAAAGAAATATATCGTTTACATGGTTTACCCGAATCTATTGTTTCTGACCGAGATACTCGATTTCTGAGTCACTTTTGGTTGAGTCTATGGAAGATGGTGGGAACGAAGTTGAAATTTAGTAGTGCATATCATCCTCAGACGGATGGACAAACAGAAGTTGTGAATAGATCATTGGGTAATTTGTTGCGATGTCTTGTGCAGGATAATTTGAAGAGTTGGGACTTAAAGTTGTGTCAGGCAGAGTTTGCTCATAATCATGCTGTTAACCGAAGCACTGGTTACAGTCCATTTCAGATTGTATATTCTAATTTACCCAGTGGACCGTTGGATTTAGCAATAGTGCCACATTTGAAGGGAACAGTTAAACGGGCTGTTGATTTTGTTGATGGGTTGAAAGACTGCCATAGAATCGTTCAGGAACGATTGGAAAAGGCAAACGAGAAGTATAAACAAATGGCGGATAAGAAACGAAGAAGTGTAGTCTTCAGAGAAGGTGATTTTGTTTACGCGGTTTTGACGAAAGATCGTTTTCCGGTTGGAGCCTACAACAAATTGAAAGCTCGAAAGATTGGTCCAGTAGAAATCTTGAAGAAAATCAATGACAATGCTTATCAGTTAAAGTTGCCAGATCATATTCACACTACAGACGTTTTCAACATTAAACATTTGGTTCCATATTATGGAGAGGAATTTGTCGAAGGTGACAAGGGTGTGAATTCGAGGACGAATTCCTTCCAACAAGGGGAGGATGATGAAACACTTACCCGGTTGAGTCGCGGCCGACCTACCCAAGGTCGTAGACGACCTAACTCTGCCGACTTAAGTCGCACATCATCTCCGACTCACCAATTCACAGACCCCGATCCAATTGCCGACCTACCCCATCCAATTGCCGACCTATCTCCAGTCGACATCACCGACTTACGACCTAAGCCCTATGTCAGTGACGACTTACGACCTAAGTCCTATGTCGGTGACGATTTACGACCTAAACCCTTGTCACTAGAACCACGCAACAATATCCGACCTAACAATAGCTCGCAGTCATTTTCCGACCTATCTCCAGTATCCACAACAACCTACGACCTAACATCGCAAATGAAATCCAGATGCTCCGACCTAACTCCAATTCCATTACGACCTAATCCCCTCCCTGTCTTCTCCATATGCGCGCGCGAGATAATTTTGAGTCGCGAATGACTCATGAAGCTCCAGTAAGTCGCGAAAGTGCTTTGCAACCTTTGGTTGAGTAGTTGCCGAGTTATCTTTAAGTCGCGAAGAAGAAAATAGGTCGTTGCCGAGTTATCTTTAGATCGCGAAGCTCGTTACCGAGTTAGCATTAAGTCGTTGCATTTTTTCTTTAAGTCGTGTGACCATTGTACTTGTAATATTTTTAAGTTTTTCTGAACTGTGTTGTAAGTCGTATACGACTTATGTTAAGTCAGAGATGTTGTTAAGTCGGTTGCCGACTTAGTAGTTGTATTTTTTTCTGCTTTGCGTGTTGTAGCCTATAAATAGGCGAGTTGTTTCATTTGTAAGGGTTGTTGATTTTTGAATAAAATTCTCTTTTGTTAGCTTTGTGCTTTCAATCTCAATTGGTAGTCGAGTGTATCTCCTATCTCCACTTACGTCATTCGAGTGCGCTCGAATCATCGTTTGCTGAAGCCGATTCACGGAATCTTGTGCGCAAGATCAACGTCGAAGAATCGTAGATCTCTTTCCCGGTATCTTCGGATCAACGAGTCAGAGATAGCTTGAGTTCGGTATCTTCGGATCAACGAGTTCGGGCATTTCAGTATCCATCAATCCACAGATTGCTATTTACGTCGATTGAAGATCGTTTTGAATTATCCGCTGCGTCACATATGCATAGCTAGCACATTACTGATTTACTTATCCAGCATTTCTTGGTTTAGTTAGGTGTAGCTCGCATGCATTGTGGGTGCGTGGATTGAATAGATAAATCCCACATCGTAAAATATATGACGTAAAACATGGTGTATATGTCGGGTTAATGTCGACGTCCGGATTGAATCCAAATTATAAGAAATCATATAGAAGTTACAAGTGCCAAATTCGTACCGTGCGAACTTTGATTTGTTCTAGTATGTGAATAAATCGCGAATATGGTCCAAGTAATAAATGCCCAAGTTTCCTTGGGGTTCCAATTCCAATAAAACCCCATGCTTCGTTAGCCCATACTACTCAAGAAAGAACATGGTAATTAAGTGTTGCGCCAAAAAGTGGCACAACACCCCAAAGGTAAATCCAAATCAAACAAGCTAAAACAAAAAAAAAGGAGAACAAACAACACTTTTTATAGTGGTTCGGCGAATACTCGGGCCTACGTTCACTTTAATGCTTGTTATTGATTGTTTTCTCTCTTGATTACAATGAATTCAATCAGCTCTGACCACAATCTAGTGGATGTCAGATTTACAATGGAATTTCTAAATTTAAAAGAAGAAAGAGATAGCACTTAGATCTTAAAATGCCCATCCTAAAGCCCGAAAAAGAAAAGTCCCCTTCCAGTTGAAGTTAGATTGCTATTTATAGGCAAATCTCTACGCAATCTCGTAACTGAGGCAGAATTCGTCTGAGTCTCTAGATTAGCTAGTAGCATGAAGAATAGGTCATCCCGTATGAGTTTTGAGACGAAAAAGCAGGTTGGTACCGACCACAAAGTAGTCGGTACCGTATTATTTTGCTTATTCTCGGCACGAGTTCCTATGTGTTTTTGCTAGCCTTCATCTTCCAAAGCTTTAAAGTGGACTCCGCTTGGAGAAATTCTTCTTCGTACCGACCGACCTTTTTTTATTGCTCGGTCTGCTTCTTTATTTATTGTGTTACTTCATATCATCATTCTGGATAGTTCTATTCATGCGAAGTGAATCATGTTGGTGAAAATCATGAGCTTCAAGTCGATAACGACCTGAATTGGTGTCTGACCAAGAGGTTTGTGTGTTTGCTTCGAGTCATGCTTGGAGTCATCCAAAGGTTAAAGTGCTCCGAGTCCTACCTGGGAGATTTGTGTGTCCGACCCAAGAAAAATCAGAGCTCAGTCCCGAGTTGTGACTTATAACTCGGTATAGAGTTGACTCGAGTCTGACTCGGGTCTGATCCGGATCTAACACAAGTTTGGCTCGGGTATGATTCCAAGTCATATTGTCTTACCTTATTATTTCTCGGCTCACGTATTCCTTTATTTTTCATAGGTTCAGCTCAGGTACAACTCGGATCTGATCTGAAGCATCAAGTTGAAAAATTCAAGTCAACTTTTTTCGCTCATTTTTTAATATTTTCTTTTTCTTGCCTTTTTATGATGTTTTCAAAGTCCTTGCGTCATTTCTTCACGGTTTGTTCGTCAAATTTGCTCGTTTAAGTTTGTTCGAAGACTGCAAAAAATTTGGTTATAGAATTTTCCCACTAAAGTACGCCTTATGAATGTAAGGTGTGCTTTGTTCAAGAAAAAACTTCAGTAATAGTAATCAATCATTGGTGGTCGAGCTCTCCGGCTATCTATCGATCCAAGTTGTAGTGAACCATTTGGTTCCTTCAGATTCACCTGCGAACCAAAGGTTGCTCTAGATCATTATAGCTAAGAACTATAGTTCTTGCTTAAGTGTTACTCATAAATCATAATCAGACCGTTTTCATCCGAAGTTATCATATCATGTATCAAAATCGTCCCATATTCGTCCAAGATTTGTCTATTCTATTCCAATCACAAGGCATACAAATCCTAAAGTCAAGTCAACATCCATTCTAGGGTCTGATATCTCTAGATCATTTAACATCCAATATACAGTTCGACCTCTCTGGAACATTTTACATCCATTCTAGGGTTCGATCACTCTGGATCAATTAACATCCAATCCAAGGTTCGACCTCTTTAGATCATTTACATCTAATTTAGGGTCCGATCTCTCTGGATTGTTTAACATCCAATCTAGGGTTCGAACTCTCCATATCCTTTAAAATCCAATCTTGGGTTCGATCTCTCAGGATCATTTAACATCCAATCTAAGGTTCGAACTCTCCAGATAACATCCAATCTAACGTTCGATCTCTCCAGATCCTTACTGAGCCCAATCTGCTCGCTCTTCGATGAGGGGACTCAACGTCTAAGCAAATCCATCTACTCACTCTTCGGTGAGGTGATTTACTTTCTGACAAGCCCAATCCACTTGCTCTCTGGTAAGGGCACTTGTACCTTATGGTCATCGCTTCATCTCTCAGGACATGACTACTAGGTTCAATTAGTATCAAACATCACATTCAAGAGATTTATAAAATCATAATCAATTTCAAGGAGTCAACAATCTCCGTTTGTGTTTCCTAATCGATGTCAGTCATCACTCATGAAGCCTAAGTCAGAGTATCTAGCAAATATCAAAACATCTAATTCTGTCAAGGATCACCTTTAGACTTCCAACTCAGAGTGTGCTTAGGGAACGATCGAGATCATGTACTCATGGAAGCGGTCCGATAGTAATATTGCATCATTTATTTAAAACAAAAGGCGAGGTAAGGAAACCGAACCTAACTCCAATCCATCCCGATTATGGGGTTATCATCCAATGGAAACCTCTGATCCATAACTTCATTCTGTTGAGCTTCTGATTCCAGCTCCTACTATTGTGCATTCGCATTCTGATATGCCTCTCTAGCTCCAACATCATTCGTTTTAGGTATTAGAGCCCATCTTAGATCTTAATTGACCGTGCCTCCAAGTAAATTCACCTCGATACTGACCTAATTTAGGTCGGTACCAACCTGTTTTGGTCATGGGGGCTTAGTTACATTTTGCTCTGCTCTAACTTCAGATGCTCATGCATTGGTTTTTGGTCTTAAGTCTGAATTCCAACTGCTTCGGCCGTTTTTTGTTGATCCATCCTTCTGAAAAATCCATCTAGCATCTCCTTCATCATCATCTCCATCTCTTCTGTGGTCACGTAGATGGATGGATTTGAACTTGAGGACACCTTCTAGCTGCCTCCATGTTTTGGTTGACTTCATCCAGTAAAAGCTCTGGTAGTACGCCTCTTCATCTCTTCCAAATTTCAAATCCAAGCTTTAGGTCTTCAAATCTAGCTTATTCTCAGTGAAAGCACCAAAAATGTTAAGCCAAAAAGTGACACAACACTTCAAAGTAGATAAATCCAAATCAAACAAGCACAAATAAAAAAGAGAACAAGAATAAACAACACTTTTTATAGTGGTTCGTCGAATACTTTGTCCTACGTCTACTTTAATCCCCGTTATTGATTATTTTCTCTCCAGATTACAATGAGTTCAATTAGATCCGACCACATTCTAGTAGATATCAGATTTACAATGGAATTTCTAGAGTTAAAGAAAAGAAGAAGGAGATGACGCTTAGATCTGAAAATGCCCCTTCCAAAAGTTCAAAAGAGAAAAGTCCCCTTAGTTGAAGTTAGGCTGTTATTTATAGGAAAATTCATGCTGCAATCTTGTAACTAGGTAAGAATTTTTCCAATTCTCTAAGATCCACGAACATAGCATAAAGAATAGGTCACCCCGTAGGAGTTTTGAGGTGAAAAATCAGGCCGGTGCTGACTACAAAGTGGTCGGTACCGAGTTCTTTTTACTTCTTCTGGACATGAGTTCCTATGTGTTTTTGCAAGCCTTGATCTTCCTAAGCTCTAAAGAGGACCCCATCCATAGATATTTTTCTCGGTACCAACCGATTTGTGGTCGGTACCGACCTCTATTTATTGCTCAATCTGCTTCCGTATTTCTTGAGTTACTTCATATCATAATTATAGATAGTTTTAATCATGTTGGAGTGAATTATGTAGGTGTACTCATTGTTAGAACCTCATAGTTTGATGTTTTGATAGTGATAACTACACAAGAATATATTGTGTATATAATCGACTTTTGTAGGAATTAATATCAACTACCGAAGAGATCTACATGATGAAGACAAGACAAAGATAACACGCAATGTATTATTAGTCATAATAGTTCTTAGTCTAGAGTTTAGAAATGTTAAAACCTCTTCAAAGTGGTACATACAAGCACACACAAAATCAGAAGTTCATTCTTGTTTCTAAAAATCATAATTCAAAGATTCAGTCGACTAAATATTTTTATTCGGTCGACTAAATATTTTTATTCGATCGACTAAATAAAAGGTTAGTCGACTAAATAACTTTTTTCAGTTGACTAACAAAGTATACATTGATATATGTTATTTGGTGAAGTAATTCAGTCGATTAAATAAAAGGTTAATAGGCTCAATGACTTTTTTCAGTTAACTAAATCATATCAAAATTACACTGTTTTGTCTCGAGATAATTTTTACTGTAATTCAGTCAACTAAATCACTTAGTTCAGTTGACTGAATGCTGCAACAGTCATTTTTTATTTGAAATTTTAAAGGGACCTTCTCCTCTATGAAGAGGCACTTCACTCCAATAATGGTTGCAACTCTTCGTTAAGTTATCATGCTTCACTAATGGTTGCATCTACTCATTCTCTATCTAAAGCAATCTCTATTCTTGAATTCATAACAATCCTATTCTCTCTAATTCTATATCTCGTCTTAAATTCTCTAAGCATTCAAAAGATTTGCATTCCTTCCAATTTGATCATTTGCATGTTTAAGTATACTTCTCTTGTGATCAAATCACTTCCAATTCTTCATAATACACTTCATACCACTAAGAAGAAGATTACAGGTAGATTGTCAAATATCGACTCATTCGTGTTATGTAGAGCACACGAAGTCAACTGTTTACCGCTTTTGTATTTGAAGTCCTACTCTGCTGCTCAGGCAAAAGTGTTGAAATCCCGTTCGACTGCTCGGGCAAGGGTATTGAAATCATGTTTTGCTACTCAAGTTCCTATTCCTCCAGGCGAAGTGAGGGTGTTGTTTAAATCTAGAAGGAGTTTAAGACTGAACATAGAACATGAAGTAGAAACGTGTCTAAAAATCTCTGGTGTGATCATTTTTACTTTCTTTACTTTATCCCGCTGCTTATTTACTTATACTTGTATATATAGACTTTATTGATATGTTAGTCTTAGTTTAGTTGAATATTTCATATTACTCGATCCATAGCAACTTTCACTTGTGAGCTTTAAGTCGCTGCTTTGGGTCTTACTTGGAGTTATCCAAAGGTTAAAGTGCTTCAAGTCCTATTTACGAGTTTTGTGCGTCCGACCTGAGAAAAATCACAAATCAGTGCTGAATTGTGACTTACAACTAGGCACCGAGTTGACTCGGGTCTAACTCCAAGTCATTTTATCTTGCCTTGCTATTTCTCAAATCAGGTATTCCTTTATTTATCCTAGGTTTAGCTTAGGCACAACTCGGGTCCGAACTGAAGCACCGAGTTGAAGAACTCAAGTCTACTTTTTTTGCTGAATTTTTTATTTTTCCTTTTTCTTCCCTTTTTATAATGTTTCCAAAGTCCTTGGGTCATTTCTTCATCGTTTTTTCATCCAATTTGCTCTTTATTTCCGTTCAAAGACTACGGAAAATTTGATCATAACACTTGCCCCCTAAAGTACACCTTATGAATGTAAGGTGCGCCTTACTCAAGAAAAAGCTTCAGTGGTAGTAATCAATCATTGACAGTCGAGCTCTCCGGCTATCCGTCGATCTAAATTGTGGTAAATCATTTGGTTCCTTTGGATTTGCCCGCAAACCAAAGGTCGTTCTAAACCATTATAGCTTAGGACACTAGTTTTTGCTTAAATGTTAGTCATAAATCATAATCAAACCATTTTCGTTCGGAGTTGTCATATCATGTATCAAAATCATCCTGTGTTCATCGAGGATTAACCTATTATGGTATAATCATAGGGCAATCAAATCCTAAGGTTAAGTCAACGTCCATTCTAGGGTCCGATCTCTCCGGATCGTTTAATATCCAAACTAGGGTTTGACCTCTCTGGATCATTTAACATCCAATCTAGGGTTCGACCTCTCTGGATCGTTTAACATCCAATCTAGGGTTTGACCTTTCTAGATCATTCAACATCCAATTTAGGGTTCGATCTCTCTAGATCGTTTAACATCCAATCTTGGGTTCGATCTCTTCGGATCGTTTAATATCTAATCCAAGGTTCGATATCTCCGGATTGTTTAACATTCGCTCTAGGGTTCGATCTCTCCGGATAATTTAACATCCAATCTAAGGTTCGATCTCTTTAGATCCTTGTTGAGTCTAATCTTCTTGCTCTCTAATGTGGGGACTCAATGTCTAAGAAGTCCATTCACTCGCTCTCCAATGAGGGGACTTACTTTCGTACAAGCCTAATCCACTTGCTCTCCGATAAAAGAGACTAGTACTTTATGGTCATCGCCCTGTCTCTCCAAACAGGATTGCCATGTTCAATCAGTATCAGCCATCACATTCAAGAGGTTTATGAAATCCTAATCAATTTAAGGGTGTCATTAATCTCCATTATAGCTCATCCTAGAACCATCGACTATGCCTTTGAGTAAATTCATCTCAGTACCGATAATTCAGGTCGGTACCAAGTGGTTCTGGTCATGAGGGTTCGATTCCAATTTGCTCTGCTCCAACTCCAAATGCTTATGCTTTTGTTTCTGATCTTTGGTTCTGAATTCAGCTACTTCGGTTGTTCTTTGTTGAAACATCCTTCTGAAAAATCAATCAAGCATCACCTTCATCATCCTCTCCATTTCTTCTCTGGTCATGTAGACAGATGGATTTGAACTTAAGGACACCTCCTGGCTGCCCCATGCTCTGGTTGACTTCTTCTAGTAATAGCTCTATTAGTAAGCCTTTTTATATCTTTCAAACTTCAGATCCAAGCTTTAAGTCTTCAAATCTATCTCAATTTAAGTGAAAGCACCAAAAATGTTGCCCCAAAAAGTGGCACAACATGCCAAAGTAGACGCGACGACTGCCCTATACCACTGACACCCAATGTACCTGTAAAGAGCGCTGTAGCGGTGCCCGGTCGATGTAGCACGATCGTCAAAGGTTGTAAGGTGAATAAAACATCACAAAACCTATCATATATATCATAATATATCGAATAAAATATAACAGTAAATATCTCAGACACAAAACATGCAAGACTGTAAATAACCGAACGAATCACGGAGCAGAGTGCACAGATCCATACAGCATACAACATAAGAAATAGAGTTATACATCAAACAATAACTCATAAATAATTTTCTCTAGGTAATAAAGTCTCTAGCAAGCTCCATTTTGTTGTGTAGTAGAATAGCAAATAAGTAAATGTAGTAATAGAAGAGTATAGCCTCCTGCTCGCCACCTGTCCAGCTCCACCTACTCATCAGACTTGATATCTCTAACCTACTCATTTAAGAGTACCTTGAGTAATAGGAAGCAAACCATAGAACTCTAAGCAGACAACATTCTGGTGTGAGCGGTAGTAAACCTATAAATATTAATAAATCACTATAATATGACAAACGGTATAAAGAGTCATACCAGATCTGTCCATGCATCCACAAATTTAGCACATACACAAGATATATGCTGCTCTACATCATAGTTATCATGAGTGTACTATACATCAAATCACTAAGGGGCATCCAAATATAAGGGTGAGCATTTATTGGTTAAAATGGAATAAACAATCCAAATCAATTAAGTTTAGCCTGTTTGGTTTGGTTTTATTAGCTAATTAGTTGGTTTTGGTTTTTGTTTCTATATTTCTTTGGTTTATCGGTCGGTTTGGTTTCAATATTCGAAAACCAAACCAACCAATTAAACCAAATTTAAAAATTAATTTATTTTAAAATAACACTATTGGCAATGCTATTATTTATAATATTTTCATAATAATATTATTTTACTTTCAATTCATATTAATATTTTTAAAAGATGAGCTTATTTTTCGAAATGTTTGCATCATATGGACTCAATTAATTACTTTAATCTTATATAATACCAATAACCAAGAGATCTAATTCATATTAAGATAAACCAAATAAACCAACCGAACCAAATATTATCGGTTTGGTTGGTTTCGATTTAAAAAAATATTGGTTTGGGTTGGTTTTTGTTTCTTGAATGGTTATTATGGTTTCAACAATTTTGATCGATTTCAAACCGAACTAACCATTTGCTTACCCTTATCCAAATATATACATTAATAATATCGACATCATGTGACATCCTTAGGATGATAAACAATCAAACAAACATAGCATCCATCATCCATTTTCACAGTCACTCACTTAGTGCATTGGATGTAAAATCACTCATCGACCGATCACGATCAAAGACTATACTATCTGTCATGATAACCTGCATCATGGTTCCTCGATACTCAAATCCATGCCACTCAGTCGGCTAAGAAATAGACTAACTATCACGTCGGTCTGAGGTATAGAAACGTCATATCTCGAATAAAGAGCCATGAGCCTCTAGGAACCATCGCGTCCCCAGTGCATACCCCGACCTCATAAGTACCTTACGAACCCTCGAGTCTCAACTATCCATTTTCATACATAATCAATAACGAAGTATGTTCTAGAACCGATCTAACGACTCCCATCATGAAGTCACTACGGTAGGGACGATCCTCTACCGTCATCATCAATCATAGAATAACATCATATGTCCCATAGCTTTTCTCCAATAGTTCCCTCAATCCGACTCATAGTCCTTTACTCTGCATCTCCAAGTACAACTATCTATCATCAAAGCCGTAACTTCTCATCACAAAATCATCACATTGAATCAATGGTCGTCATAGTCAAAATCTCCACGAACCTTATGGTTCAGTACCGACCCTTATACTTAGCCATATTTGGTTAAGTATTTGGCTTGTCACAAATTCGGGTGATCACACACCCAAGACTCGAGCCAAACCCCGTCACGTGTTGAAGCAAGCATGTGAAGACTCGAAGCAACCATCCAAATAGCTCGAAGTATAATTTTTCCTATACCCTAAACCAAGTTAAAATCACCACTGATCCATCTTTAAATGACCATAACTTGAGCAAACGAACCAAGAATGACTTGAAATTCGAAAAGTGGCCTTATGGGCTTGTTACCCCAAATCAATCGCATCTCATTTGAGCCAATACTGATTGTTTAGCATCGATCTCTAACATATTCATATTCTAAATCGTCATTCGATCGGCGTTTTCAACTAAACATAAATCACACATTCAAGTAATCATAACATACAATATGCTTTAACAAACATACATTAATACACATTAATTTAAATCAAAAATCTAAGGGTAGTATCTATAAGAACAAAGGAGATCTATAAGAACCCTAATTTCACAAAACTTTTTCAAATTGTTTGAAATTGATACATATGGTAAAAGGGTTTAAAACATAATTTAGAGTTTGAAAATCATTTAAAAACATCATTAAATATCTAATGGTGGCTAATTAATGAGTAGGGGCTTAAACCACTCACCTATTATCCAAAGCAATCCAATCGAAGCCCAAAGATACATGAACCTGAGATGAACGACATCTCCAAGATGATCTCCAGCAGCAAATCTCTAATCCAATGTGCTAATTTCGCTAATCTTCTTTTATTGACACATTTTGGCTAATTAAAGTAGGGATTAAGGTAATTTTTGGCGAAAAGATGGTTAACGGGGGATTTCTCTCTATTTTTGAGAAGTGTGAATTGATAGAGAGAAGTCCCATCAGCCCTAACCTTATGCTAATCTTGAAATGAGCTTTGGGCCTAACCATTATTCCATTGATCACCCATTAAGCTGTTTAAGATCAAGTGAAACTTCGAACAGCCAATCTCCATAACGATACATCCGTTTTCCAATTATAACCACTCTACAAAAAAATGAAACCATCATCCTGATCTAATGGAAGTGGTTTCAAACCCCAATTCAGCTCCTATCAAAACTTATAGACCATACAAGATTTTTGAGGTCAAAATTGTTGGATAAAAATTCTAAGGATGGAAAATTGCTCCAATTTTCATTTCCCAAAATCCTAGAATCATACGATCTTGTATAAAAACAAAATTAATATTTTATGATTCTCCAATACATAGAATACAGACCATTACATTCTCCCCTCTTAAGGAATTTCGCCTTCGAAATCCCAAACAGAAATCATAAGGTCATCCTGCATGCCTAACAATTATATACAAGCATGGACAACCATCACACATTAAACATGCATACACAACAACAAATGTAAAAGGTAGTATCCAAGCCTATCCTAGCATTTAGGATACTATACTAAGGTATATTTTATGATACCATATAGTAAAAGCGATAATAGAAAGTCTCACCAAGTAAAGAGCTCTGGATAAGATGTCCTCATGCCCTCGATCTCTTAAGTGCAATCGCATTCACTTTCGCTTCACTAAACCTTCACCGGCTTCACCGTCTTTCTCCTAAATTGCTTTATTTCATGTCTGATAATATGAATAGACCTACGAGGTCTCGAAGCTGCTGGTTCAATCTCGTTATCATCTTGTTGATCCAGTGTGATGGTTATGCCTACGTTGTGCCAAATTTCTACAAGTAAGAAACATGGATCGCATTGTGCACTCCTACCATTCTTTGAGGTAAGTCGACTTCATAAGCAAGGTTCCTAATTCTCTCTAGTATCAGGAAAGGAGTTATGAATCTTGGTGCCAACTTCCCTTTACTACTGAACCAAATTACATTCTTCAATGGAAAGATCTTGACAAGTACCATATCGTCGACAAAGAACTCTATGTTGGAACTGGGAAGGTCCCCGTGGAAGTTATGGGTGGATTTAAAAAAAATCACTTATTAGATCTTTATTGGGGTCTTTGAAGTCTACTTTATTTAGAATATTTCTAAATATTATTTGAATAAAATATTTTATTCTATTTCAAATTATAAATTATAAATTATATAGTTGTATTTAATTTATGCCATGATACACACACACACGTACATGTATCATATACACGTATATATGTGTATGCATGTGTAATATATCAACTCGTGCAAGGTATAACATGTTCATGTATAGATGTACATCGCAACGGACATGTTAGTTCATCTAATATGCAAGTATATGTTATCCAAATATATGTATGTATGTATGTATATATATACTTTTACTTGTAAATAAATATAACATATTCAAGTGTTAACCGGCATCTTGGCCCGGTTACAAAACGACAGTTGAAGAAATTATCATTAGCACTAGACAAGATTCTGATCAAGGAGAGACTGGAGGTGGTAGCAAGTTGTCAGGCCCACAACAAAGCAAGAGCATTCGGCCTGCCTGGCCTGGTGCGCAGATTCACCTACTATGGGCAGAGGCACCTTGTTCCTAAGCCCATGAGGGAAGTCCAACCCATCTCGTCTATAAATAGAGAGGCAGGGGCACAGTGAAATGGACCTTTTTTGGAGAACAATGGGGAGACTCTGCCACTTTCAAGACTGATTATTTTCAGTTCAAACTTATATTCAAGTCATTAATATATGAATTGTATCTGTATTCAACTACTTGTGAAAGAAATAAAGATCAAAACTCAAAGTGGACGTAGGCAGTTACGCCGAACCACTATAAATCTGGTGTTCTTGTTTTTTTTGTTCTTTTGGCATTGAATTACACTATTTTTCAGTTTTAATTCATCTTCTTCATTAATCTCTCTACACAATCTTTCTCAATGAGGTTAGTGATCAATTTTGGTGCTAACACTTTGGTGCTTTCACTGAGAATTGAATTCTCAGCCTGATCGGATCTCATCGTCTACTAGTGGATTTTCATATTCGCGAGATAGATCCAGTTGTTTACTAGGAAACTTCCTATTCTACTTAGATTTGAAAGAAATCTAAAGGAAGCTGATAGCCGTATTCATATAAACCAAGTC
The DNA here is from genome assembly GCA_030737815.1 of Allium fistulosum. Taxonomy (NCBI): domain Eukaryota; kingdom Viridiplantae; phylum Streptophyta; class Magnoliopsida; order Asparagales; family Amaryllidaceae; genus Allium; species Allium fistulosum. The sequence continues at coordinate 603,876,969 of CM060903.1, forward strand.
TATGTAAGATATGGGGACTGGGCGTTGAAGTTTGCAGTCATGTTGAATAAAGGCCGACCCCCCTCTGAAGCCAATTTAGTCGATCGCCCCAGAAAAGGAGTATGCCGACCGCTCCAGAAAAGGTGTATGCCCATCACTCCACAGAATTCCCATGCCGAGCAGCATCCAGGCCGAGCAGAGCTCCCATGCCGAACAGAATTCCCATGTCGAGCAGCATCCAGGCCGAGCAGAGCTCCCATGCCGAACAGAATTCCCATGCCGAGCAATATCCAGGCCGAGCAGAGCTCCCATGCTGAACAGAATTCCCATGCCGAGCAGCATCCAGGCCGAGCAGAGCTCCCATGCCGAACAGAATTCCCATGCCGAGCAGCATTCCCATGCCGAACAGCCTTGGCCGAACAGCTTTGGCCGAACCACTCCAGGCTGATCCACTTTGGTCGAACAGCCTTGGCCGAACAGCTTTGGCCGAACCACTCCAGGCCGACCCACTCTGGCCGAACAGTCTTGGTCGAACAGCTTTGGCCGAACCACTTCAGGCCGATCCACTTTGGCCGAACAACCTTGGCCGAACAGCTTTGGCCGAACCACTCCAAGCCGAACCACTCCAGGCCGACCCACTCTGCCGAACATCCTTGGCCGAATAGCTTTGGCCGAACCACTCCAGGCCGATCCACTCTGCCAAACAGCCTTGGCCGAACAGCTTTGACTGAGCCACATGCCAACACCGAACGCCCCAATGCCGAACGATACCTCCAAGCCGAAAGGTGTCTGCCATGCCGAACGAGGAATGCCGAGCGGCATACGACTTAGGCATTCATGCCCAACGCCCCAATGCCGAACGGTACTTCTGTATGCCGAACGGTACTTCTGTGCCGAACGAAGTATCCAGACCTATCCATGCACTGTATACCGATCTCTCTCTCAAAAAACAATCTGACTGGTCCCTATACAAAAAATATATGGATCGGGTACGACCCTTATTTTCAAAAAAAAACTTTTTCAGGTACGACCCAAATTTTCGAAAATGAGGCTAACAAGGCCCGGTTACAAAATGACAGTTGAAGAAATTATCATTAGCACTAGACAAGATTCTGATCAAGGAGAGACTGGAGGTGGTAGCAAGTTGTCAGGCCCACAACAAAGCAAGAGCATTCGGCCTGCCTGGCCTGGTGCGCAGATTCACCTACTATGGGCAGAGGCACCTTGTTCCTAAGCCCATGAGGGAAGTCCAACCCATCTCGTCTATAAATAGAGAGGCAGGGGCACAGTGAAATGGACCTTTTTTGGAGAACAATGGAGAGACTCTGCCACTTTCAAGACTGATTATTTTCAGTTCAAACTTGTATTCAAGTCATTAATATATGGATTGTATCTGTATTTAACTACTTGTGAAAGAAATAAAGATCAAAACTCAAAGTGGACGTAGGCAGTTACGCCGAACCACTATAAATCTGATGTTCTCGTTTTTGTTGTTCTTTTGGCATTGAATTACACTATTTTTCAGTTCTAATTCATCTTCTTCATTAATCTCTCTACACAATCTTTCTCAACGAGGTTAGTGACCAATTTTGGTGCTAACACTTTGGTATGTATTAAGTTTTGTTTAATAATTTTATATAAGTATATTAGTGTGTGTGTATGTGTGTCTATGTATGTATATATAATCATAATATTAATATTACCTTTCTCAATTTTTTTCCTTTTTTTCAGTCTTAATGGCAGCATCATCCATTTTTCCCGCCCCTATCACTTCTCCTTCTCACTCTTGCCATGACTTCCTTACCTTGCTCATTTCCCTTCCTCTTCCATGTCAACCGCTTGACCCTCCCCCATCTTCTTCTCTTTCTTCTTCTATCCCTTCGTCCTTTCTTGGTTCTTTTTCCTCTCTTGTCAATCTGGCTTTCCTCTCTTCCTCCTCTGTCCCAATACCTCCTCTTGAACAAGCTTAGACTTCCCTCTTTAAGAATCTACCCCGTAACGTAGGAAAGTACATGCCTGTTCAAATGAAAATGTCTTACAATGGTGAAGCAATTATTCCTCCTCTTGATGTTATCTCGGCTGGTTCAGCTATCTAAAATAATTATGTGGTGGGTTTCTTCTTGGATAATCCGCTTTCCTACACTTTTACGGTTGAACATTTAAAAAAGATATGGAAACTTCGAGGCAACATTAAGGTAAAAATCTAATGGTACTATCTTCCTTTTCCCGCGTTCTGATGAGTCGGATAGGAGCAAAATTATTCAAAGTGATCCAATTATCATGAAGAACAAATTATTCATATTGAAGCAATAAGATCCTTCTATAAGAAATGGTTGTAGTTTGATCGGGACTGTACCACATTGGGTGCAACTCTACAACATTCCTATATTTACTTGGTCACAACTTGGCAAAAACTAGCTTGAAAATTGGTTGGGTAAACTGATATGCTTGGACGAATCAACTTAAAGAATTGATCATATTTAATATGCCAAATGTTTGATTGAAATAACCTCATTTCAAGAATTGATTGGTTCCTTTTCAATTCAGCCCCCTAATGGTTCAACCCAGTTAATAAATGTAAGCTACTAATGGAAACCTAATATATGTGTGCATTGCAAAGTACTTGGTCATTCTAGTGAAAATTGTCAAAACAACAGCTTGGAAGAAGAAAAATTATCTTTGGTAATGAAAAATTAGAGGTAAGCAAGTCAAATCTAAAGCTCCTGATGTTGAATTGAAAAATTTTGTTAAAAATTTGTTGGGTTTGAAAAGAATAAAGTTTGAAAAATGGTTGCTCACTATAAGAATAATATTGTAAATAGAAATGAAGCTTCTTCTACTGTTCAAATTAAGGATAATTCTATACATATTCAAGTTGAAAGTGATATGTCCAAATGCACAGTATCTAATACAAATGCTAATTTCTCCTCTGATGAGAATAGTGCTACAGAAAATGTCCATTTAAGTAATAAATATGCAGCTCTTGACTTAATTGAGGAAGGTGAAATTGGTGAAGAAATTGATGATACTAATGAAATTGCCGATACTGTCGATGATAACGAGTCTGATGTGGTTAATGATCCTACTATTATTATTAGCCTCAATGATATTGAAAAGAATGTGATTATACAAATAGATACAAGTATCTCAATTCCTTCTGCTAATATAACCGCTAGTCCATTATTGAACCAAATGGGCTTGGTGCACGAAATCACTCCTGACCAAAATAATATTTCCCTTAATTAACAATCTTCAGTTCCTCTTGTAGCCATCATTTCTTCCAATGTTAATCCTCCTCTCAAACATAATCCTGAACAATCTCCTTCCTCTTTAATTACATCAGATCTACTACCTGATTCAAATTCCATTATCATTACATCAAACTTTCCTTCTCAAATCCTTAATTCCCTTATCCCATCCTCTCAGCCACTTTCTGTTCAATCTGTTTTGCTTTTCCAGAAACATGCACTAGCCATGCACACTGGTACTTCAATATTCCCCCTCCTCTAACTCTGATCGTTCCCTTCTGCTGTACATTAGAAATAATTCCATCTTTAGCTCCAATGATACTACATCCGAATTAAACACTGTATCCCTTGATAAGCTTACCTTAAATCAAAAGTACTCTCTCTAAGTTGACACTGATTCAACATGCACATTATCTACTAAGAATCATAAGTCAAAGAACAACAAAAGGAAGCATAAATCAAAGAAAAAACCCTCTCTCAAAATTGTTCTAGGGAATATCAAACAACATTCTACATCTAAAAATAAGAGAACTTCATCTCCAATATCCTCTTCCTTCAACTCTGATGATGACTCAGACTGTTCTCAAAATATACCCTAAAAACACTCCTTCCACTTCTCAAGAAGTACTGGAAATTCAAACAAAAAACTAATTAGTATGCTGTAACATCCTCCTACTTGGAGGTCCAAAACTAACGGCTACGGATGCTGCATTAATCCATAGTTATTAATCCTTGATGACCAAATACAACGGTGTTAGATACATTGATACGCAGATCACAAGAATATGGAAAAAAATTTAACAACTTAAAAACACATTTCCAAATTCCATTCAAAACATTTCACGTTCATTACATAATCCCACAAACGTTAACCATGTTCAGAAAAATATAATTATTACACATACGCCAAGAGCGACATATGAAGATGCCCCATTGATTGATCAGAGTATATAATAAGGCTAATAAGTCTGCCTTTACATCCAAAATACACTACGGGAAAAGATAACTCTAAATAACTAACTGCCTCCTACATGCCTTTGGAAGCTTTATTCGTCTAAGAAGAGAACCCGAAAACCTTAAATCTCAAACTACTCAAATTCAATTGAGTACCCGAGAGATTAAGGGGAAAACAAAAACTTCAAGTCAGACATAAATCCTGGTATGAATAATAATCTAACATCTCAATCCACTTAGATATCTAGTGAGATTACGCCGCTTAGCAGAACGGGTTTTTTCCCTCACTAGTATCTTAAAACCTTTCTCAAAACCATATACTCCTACATCATAATGGTTAAAAACATAGCATTTCAAAAATATTATGATGATGTGTATACATAAACATTTTGGATTTCTCATCCCCGGTTTAATTGACTCCCTGTCCTATATATATAGTTTCTATGGTCAATATTAACCTATTAGTTTTCATGGGTTTACTAATAACCTTTTTATAATTCATGGACACCTTGTCCTATTTGAGAGTTTTCATGGGATCACTAAGAACCTATAGGCCCCTTCTAATTAACTTAATTAAATCATGGCTTCCCCCGAACCTTTGCTCATTTCAATAACTCATCTTATATCCTAGTTTTCATGGGTTGACTAGGAACCTATGGATTACTCCAGTAACTCTCTTCTTAGTCTAGTTTTCATGGGTTGACTAGGAATCTACTGATGCCTTCCTTAACTTATTTCTTATCCTCGTTTTCATGGGTTGACTAGAAACCTTTTGAATGATGTCAATACTTAATCCAGATATAGTTTTTATGGGTTCACTACAAACCAATTGGCCCCTGCCAACCATCCTTAATACATAGTTTTCATGGGTTTACTATGTACTATGAACCTGTTGCTTACCCCCAATCACTTCCTAATCATAGTTTTTATGGTTTACTATGAACCTATCTCCCGGACAACTTCAAAGTTTAGGCATCCTATATTTTGGTCTCCCTGACTCCCTGGATGCAGATCTACTCATTCAAGAGTTTAATAAATTTATATTCACTACTAGGTTAACCTAGCTGGTTATTATACCCCTTTATCCCTAATACAGTTTTGGTCCTTTATCATGCGAATATATTCATTTTTAAACAAGCAAACATAACAATACCACTCCTGTGGGTTTAAGGTCCTTGAAAACATCTATGTATAAAATATGGTTAATCCCTTTAACCTATACTTTTATCAAGGAAATACTTCTTCAAATTTACATACTTCAAATCCTTTCAAAACTCCTTTATTTAGCCATGGGTTTTTCCTTTAAAAATGAGTTTAGGCTTAAAAAGCCTTTCGACACCTTCGAGACCTTGCTTTCGACCTCATAGGATGACCTCCTTCAAACGCATTAAAATATATCTTCAAAAACTTTGACTTCTGCCTTTCAAATACTTTAAAACATCTCTTTTGAAACCTTTCAACATTATTAAAGTATGATCATATATATATAAGTATAGAAGCATAGCTTCGAAACCATTCAAAAATACCCCTTTGGAAACCGTTGAAGTTTACCCTTCAAAACCATTTCCTTTCGAAGCCATTGAAAGTATACCTTCCTAAAACATTGGAGGTTACCCCTCCAAAACCACCGAAAGTACCCCTTTCGAAATCATTGAGTTTTAAAACATCATTTTGGATCAAAGTGTACATAAGCGAAAGTATCTCTTTCAAAACCATTCTTTATTTCAAGAAGTATTGGGGAAGCTTGATGGTGTCGAAACCATCATTTTGAAAGCATTAAAACATCTGGGTAAAACAATGGATGATTGGCTTCGAAACCCCTTTCGAAACCATTGCCTTCGAAATCCCTAACCCCTTTCGAAAGTAGTAGGAAGCGGCTTATATTTTATAAAAACAACAGTACTTTTCGACAGCATTGATGTCTTCAATACCATCGAAAGGCATCTAAGCACAGAAGGGTTTCAACTTGGTCGAAACTACCCCTACCGAAGCTTCAAATAAAAGCTAGGTAACTTCTTCGAAAGCTACTACTTGAAAACAAAGGCGGTGGCTCTCTTTTGAAAGCTTCTTTAGAAATACCCTTTTGAAACTATTGAATTCGACTACTTCGAAAACCCTTTGAAAATAGGCAAGCGTTTTTCTTTTAAAACAAAACAAAACCAAGGATCCAACCCCTTCGGAAGCTATGTTTCGACACCCTACCTTCTGGCTTTCTCCAATCCACTACGTACCAGCTAACTGATACCATGTGTATTGGTTTACTGGTTTTGACCTAGAAGGTTTCAACTAGGTTGGAGACGGAAGCTCTAGGTCGAATGGTCTTTCTAAAGAAGGTAGAACCCACTTTTTTGAGCTAAAGGCTGATTTTACTAAATAAAGTAAAAAATTTGTAACTAACTTGCCCACTTATAAGCACATGATTGGTTATATTAAACTTTCAAATTATTTTACTAAAATTTGCCGCATTTTCACAGATCTAAAACCAATTAACATTTAACAAATAAGCCCTTCCAAGTAATAAAGTAATTAAATCATTTGGGTCCTCCTTTCAAAATAATTTAATTTCCATACTAAATCACTTAGTAAAAACTCCCCAAAATTCCACAAATTCAATTTAATCATGTTCCTTACATATCAAAATTTCAGACCCAAATTCTTAATATAATCTTCGAAATAAATTTATAAACCCAAATAACCATATTTTCCTTCGCAAATTCATAACTAATTCTCCACGGCTTGGAAAATTATAAAAAATTAAAACCCAATGCCAAAATCATGTTTCTCATAACATATAATTTTCCCATAGCATTTAAAAATCATTTATCCTTGGTTTCACCCTAAAACCATGCATATCTCCTTTAAAACAATATTGTTTAATCTAAACAAATTATAAATCAAGCATACCATCATCCAACATATCATAAAAATGAATTTACCCTTTAATCCAAAATTTATATGATTATAAAACCAAAAATAGAGATGTAGTGATTATTATTCACCTTAGTTTGGATAAGAAAATTGGAGATTATTTCAGATTGATTTCTTCTAGCTTGATCCTAAGCTTTAGATTTGATTTCTCTTTTCTTCCTTCTCCTTTCTTACATTTTTAACTTTGCTTAATAAAATGAACGTGTATGGCTAAGGGGATAATAGTATAAGGGTAGGAAACATGGGTGGCATTTTACTCTCATGCCCTTATGTTAATTAGCTAACACTTACCCTTTAAACTCATTCAATTTAAATAGCACGGCCACTAAATTAATTAACCAACCTCAATTTCCTTATCACTCTACATTATTCTATTTAATTTATTCTAATTAAATCTCATGAATAATGTTATCAAATATTAGGGATTTTACAGGCTCCCCTCCTTAAAGAATTTTGTCCTCAAAATTCAGTAAGGACTAACTAGCAAACGTAGAAATCATTTGTAACGACTCCTAACATTCATACTAGCCTACCTGACTGGCAACTAATCTATATAAATCTAATATAAACATACCATCAAAGTAGATCAGGATAAGCATCTCGAATCCCGTCTTCGGTCTCCCAAGTACAGTCCTTTTCGTTGTCGCTCCACTGAACTTTCACCAACTTGACTGTCTTGGTCCTCAATCTTTTTTCATCCCTTTCTACAACCCAAACTGGTTGCCTAATAAGGGTCAAATCAGGCTCCACTACCAAGTCCTCTAACTCTATATAAGGAATAGTAGCCTCTGGATCATGTACATACTTGCGAAGATGAGACACATGGAATACATTATGGACACCTGCCAAACTGCTCGGCAACTCTACTCTGTATGTGAGCTTTCCAATCCTTTCTAAAATTCGGAATGGTCCAACATATCCTGGGGCCAACTTTCCCAATTTCCTAAATCGTACCACACCCTTCATCGGTGAAACCTTAATGAAAACCCTGTCTCCCACTGAGAACTCTAAGTCTTTATTTCTCTTATCTGCGTAATTCTTCTATCTGGATTGAGCTTCCTTCATTCGTCCTCGGATTAACTCAATCTTTTCTGATGCCTCTCTAGCTAAATCTGGACATAAGACTAATCTGTCTCCAGTCTCTAACCAACATGTCGGTGATTTGCATGGCCTTCCATACAAAGCTTCAAAAGGCGCCATTCCTATGCTAATTCGATAACTATTATTATAGGAAAACTCAATCAAATGTAGGTGGTCCTCCCAAGATCCACCAAAGTCCAACACACAAGCGCTTATTAATCCTCAAGTACTTTGTTGACTCTTTTTATCTCCCCATCCGTCTATGGGTGATAAGTTGTACTTATCTTGAGCTCGGTACCCAAAACCTCTTGTAGACTCTTCCAAAATTCGCTAGTGAATAATGCATCTCTATCGCTGACAATGCTACTAGGAATCCCATGAAGTCTAACTATGCTCTTCATGAACAACTTTTCCAAAACAGGTGTCGTCCCGGTCGGCTTACTAGAATGAAAAGGGAACTCTTGGTCAACCTGTCCACAATAACACGTATACTCTCATTATCTCTTCTTGACCTTGGCAGCCCATCTATAAAATCCATGGATATCGAATCCCATTTCCATATTGGAATCTCTAAAGGCTGAAGCAACCCACTTGGCTTCTGATGTTCGACCTTCACTTGTTGACAGTTCACACACTCCTAACCCACAAGCCAACAGCCCTCTTCATGCCTTCCCAGTAGAAGCTCCTCTTCACATCCTGATACATCTTGGTCCCTCCAGGATGAATTGTAAACTTGGATCGATGACATTCTTCCAGAACTTCTCTCCTTAAGCTCTCTATATTCGGAACACATAACCGTTCCTTCTTTCTCAACCATCCCCTTTGGTCAAGACTATAATCCTTTAGATCATTGATCTCTGACCCTACCTCAAGTCTTCTAATCCTCTCGGCTAAAACTAGATCTTCCCTCTTCTTAGAAGATACCCTCTCGATCAACACCGGTCGAACTTTTAAACAGGACAACATGGCAGCCCCCTCACTAGAACTAGTTGTAAACCTTAACTGCACACCGCAACTGGCCAAAGTTTCAAGATCCTTCCATTCTGCTAACATTGCAAACACCACATTCTGATGTTTTCTATTAAGAGCATCTACTACCTTATTACCTTTTCTAGGAGTTTACTTTATATCGAAATCATAAGTAGGCAAAAATTCCAGTCATCTCTACTGTCGTATATTCAACTCCTTTCGAGAGAATAAATATCTTAAAGATTTATGATCGGTAAATAAGTCAAATCTCTCCCCTAAGATATAATGTCTCCAAATCTTCAAGGAAAAAATCACCGCAGCCAACTCCAAATCATGAGTAGGATATCTTACTTCGTGCGGTCTAAGTTGTCTGGTTACGTAGGTAATAACTTTACCCTTCTGCATCAATGTTGCTCCCAATCCAGTTCCACATGCATCAGTGTATACTACCAACCCTTGGTTTCCATCTGGCACTACCAATACTGGAGCGGTCAACAAATGATTTAACTTAAGGAATGCTTCCTCACATTTGTCGGACCAAATAAACTTCACATCTTTCTTGATCAACTAAGTCAAAGGTGTGGCTACCCGCGAGAAGTCCTTAATGAATCTCTGGTAATAGCCAGCAAGTCCAAGAAAACTCCTGATCTCGGTTACCGTCTCTGGTCTCTTCCAATTATTGACAGCTTCAATCTTATCTGGATCGACCAACAATCCTTTCTCTGAAACCATGTGACCAAGAAACTTAACCTCGTTCTTCCAAAAAATGACACTTGGAAAACTTCACTTTAAGCTGATTCTTCCTCAGCGTTTCAAGCACCACTCTAAGATGATTCTCATTCTCTTTTTCATCTTTCGAGTACGCTAAAATGTCGTAAATGAAAACCAACACGAACCTATCAAAGTGCTCTCGGAAAACTTGGTTCATCAAATCCACGAAGAAAGCAGGTGCATTTGTCAACCCGAATGACATCAATAACCACTCATATGAACTATATCTAGTTGGAAGTACTGTCAAAGTAATGTTGTCATCCGCCACTCTTAAATGATGGAACCCTGTCGCTAAATCCAATTGGAAAAACACCTTAGCTCCACTCAACTGATCAAATAGATCATTTATCCTTGGCATAGGGTACCTATTTTTGATCGTCCTTTCGTTTAAGTTACGATAGTCGATGCACATTCTTAACGACCCATCTGGTTTCTTCACAAACACCATGGCCGCTCCTCAAGGCGAACTGCTTGGTCTAATAAAATTCCTTCCTTCTAGATCCACTAGCTGCACCTCGGTTCCTTCATCTTTATTGGTGTCATCCTGCTAGGTGGTCTGCTCACAGGTTCAGCTCCTGGCACAAGGTCTATCCAAAAATCAATAGCTCGTTTCAACAGTAATCCCGTAACCGGCTCAAGGACATCTGCAAATTCCCTTGCTACTAGAACCTGACTTAACTCATCTCCAACCTCAACCTCCATGGCATTTAACAAAGCCTAAACACTCATACTAGAATTTTCCACTGAGAAGATGATTCGGTTATTACTATCTGAGTGTCTCAACGATATTTCCCTATCCCGGCAAAATATTCCAGCCTTATACTTACCCAACCAATCCATACCCAAAATGATCCTGAAATCTATGAAATCAAAAACATGCAGACTACATGCAAACTTATGACCTAACAAATCAATTTCTAACTGGTCACATCTCATCCCTAGAGTTGCATACACTCCTATTGGATTCGCAACCCTTAAGGAAGTAACATGGTATGTGGGTTCTATGCATAACCTATCAACCAAATACTGTGATATAAATGAATGTGATGCACCGGTATCAACTAGTACCCTAATTGGTATACTCTGAATCAAAAGCGTACTTTCCATCACAGTTTCCCTTTCTCTGCTGTAGTATGCCTAGAAAGATGGTGGTCCAATGGCAAAAACCTTCCCTCTGTCCACCCTGACTGGCTCTGGACACTGGTTCTTGTAATGCCCAACTTGGTCGAAGTTGAAGCATTTCACATTCTTCTTCTCTGCAGGCTTCTTCCCTTTGCCTGTCCGACACCCGTGAGCATAATGACCCTTCTTATCACACTTGAAGCACACCAAATTAGCCTTTACCTTCTTAGCAGCCTCCCTTTTTTGGGCTCCCTTCTTCTTAAAGAATTTTCTTTTCTTTCCCTAAGGACCCTGGGATTCAACTGGCTTCTCCCTAGCAGAAACAGCAAGCATCTCTTCATGGTGAAAAGCCATATCAACTACCACATTACAAAGCTCTCTAACATGAGTCATAGTCATTCTAGCAAGCTTCGGTCAACCTTTCATTCCTTCTGATGTCAGTGTCTATAGTAACATATCCATATCGAGATAGCTCATCAAACTTAGTAGCATACTCAATTACTGACATATCTCCCTGCACAAGGTCCATAAAATTTATCATCAATGCCGACTTGGCAACCTCAGATAAGAACCTCTGCTCAATCCTCCTTCTGAAATCAGCCCATGTTAGCTCTTCCTCCGGAACTTCGGTGGTCACACTATTCCACCAATGAAGCACTACCCCTTGCAACTACCTAGAGGCTAGCCTTCTCTTTTTCCCCATCATCCAAACCTAGATCGGTAAAGATTCTCTCACAGTTCAATAGCCAATTCTCAATCTCAATAGCATCTTCCATCCCAACAAACGGCTTTCCACCCAAACTGGTGTAATCCCTACTCAGCCTAGCATAATTATATCCAGCTGGAACTATAAGATTAGCTCCTCCAACATTACCGACAGCTCCTGCTTGCAAAAGAAAGGCCAACAACTGATATACCATCCCCGCATCTACTGGTGGATTTCCAGCACCTACATTGGCTTCAGCATTTGGATTAACATTAGCCTGTTAACCTTGGTTCCTCCTAGTATTAGGTCGAGCATTTCCGTTGGTTGTGGTGCTTCCACCATTTAGATTTCCTCTTCTATTTCCTACTTCCATATCCTCTTTCAAGTAAATTTGCATACGAGCCTTAGTAAGATACAAAAGAACGGTCTAAGAGAAAGGGGAATACGTACTTAAATATATACCTATATATCAAATACAAGTACGTTACTATAGCATTAACCCAAACCCCGATTATATTTTCAAATTCATTGGATTATGTTTCAAAAAGCTTTTAGGTTTTACTTTTCTTTTTAAAGTTTCTTAAACCTATGCTCTGATACCAACTTATAACATCCCACTACTTGAAGGCCCAAAACTAACGGTTACGGATGCTGCAGTCATCCATAGTTATTAATCCTCGGTGACCAAATATGGCGGTGCTAGATACATTGATATATAGATCACAAGAATATGGAAAAAAATTAATAAATTAAAAACACATTTCCACATTCCATTCAAAACATTTCATGTTCATTACATAATCTCACAAACGTTAACCACGTTCAAAAAATGTAATTATTACACATACGCCAAGAGCGACATATAAAGATGCCCCCTTGGTTGATCAGAATATATAATAAGGCTTATAGGTCTGCCTTTATATCTAAAATACACAGCAGAAAAAGATAACTCTAAATACTAACTGCCTCATGCATGCCTCCAGAAGATTTATTCGTCTAAGAAGAGAACCTCAAAACCTTAAATCTCAAACTACTCAAAATCAATTGAGTACCCGAGAGTTTAAGGGGAAAAACAAAAACTTCGAGTTAGACATAAAGCCTAGTATGAATAATAATCTAACATCTCAATCCATTTAGATATCTAGTGAGACCATGCTGCTTAGCGGAATGGGTTTTTCCCTCACTAGTATCTTAAAACCTTTCTCAAAACCATATACTGTGCTCCTGCATCCACAATGGTTAAAAACATAGCATTTCAAAAATATTATGATGATGTGTATACATAAACATTTTGGATTTCCCATCCCCAGTTTAATTGACTCCGTGTCCTATATATATAGTTTCTAGGGTCATATTAACCTATTAGTTTTCATGGGTTTACTAATAACCTTTTTATAATTCATGGACACCCTGTCCTATTTAGAGTTTTTATGGGATCACTAAGAACCTATAGACCCCTGCCAATTAACTTAATTAATTCATGGGTTCCCTTGAACCTATTGGTCATTTCAATAACTCATCTTATATCCTAGTTTTCATGGGTTGACTAGGAACCTATGGATTACTCCAGTAACTCTCTTCTAAGCCCAATTTTCACTGGTTGACTAGGAACCTACTGATGTCTTCCTTAACTTCTTTCTTATCCTAGTTTTCATGGGACTAGGAACCTTTTGACTGATGTCAATACTTAATCCGAATATAGTTTTCATGGGTTCACTACATACCAATTGGCCCCTGCCAACCATCCTTAATACATAGTTTTCATGGGTTTACTATGAACCTGTTGCTTACCCCCAATCACTTCCTAATCATAGTTTTCATGGGTTTACTATGAACTATCTCCCGGATAACTTCAAAGTTTAGGCATCCTATATTCTGGTCTCCCTGACTCCTTGGATGCAGATCAACTCATTCAAGAGTTTAATAAATTTATATTCACTACTAGATTAACCTAGCTTGTTCTTATACCCCTTTATCCCCAAAATACAATTATGGGTCCTTTATCAAGTGAATATATTCATATTTGAAGAAGAAAACATAACAACTTAACAATACCACTCCTGTGGGTTTAAGGTCCTTGAAAACATTTATGTATAAAATATGGTTAATCCCTTTAGCCTATAATTTTATCAAGGAAATACTTCTTCAAATTTACATACTTGAAATCCTTTCAAAACTCCTTTATTTAGCCATGAGTTTTTCCTTTAAAAATGAGTTTGGGTTTAAAAAGCCTTTCAACACCTTCAAAACATTGCTTTCGACCTCATAGGCTAACTTCCTTCGAAAGCATTAAAATATATCTTAAAACTTAGGCTTCTGCCTTTCGAATACTTTTAAACATCTCTTTCGAAACCTTTCAACCTTATTAAAGTATTATCATATAAGTATAGAAGCATAACTTTGAATCCATTAAAAAATACCCCTTTCGAAACTGTTGAAGGTTACCCTTTGAAACCATTTCCTTTCGAAGCCATTGGAAGTATACCTTCCGAAACCATTGGAGGTTACCCCTCCGAAACCAGTGAAAGTACCCCTTTCGAAATCATTGGGTTTAAAACATCATTTTGGGTCAAAGTGTACTTAAGCGAAAGCTTCTCTTTCGAAAGAATCTCTTTTGAAACCATTCTTTATTTCAAAAAGTATTGGGGAAGCTTGATGGTGTCGAAACCCCTTTTGAAACAATGAAAGGTTAGCTTCGAAACCCCTTTCGAAACCATTGCCTTCAAAACCCCTGACATTAAAACATCTGGGTAAAACAATGAAATGTTAGCTTCGAAACCCCTTTCGAAACCCCTTTTGAAACCATTGCCTTCAAAACCCCTGACCTCTTTCGAAAGCAGTAGGAAGCGGCTTGTATTTTATAAAAACAACAGTACATTTCGACAACATTGATGTCTTCAATACCATCGAAAGGCATCTAAGCACAGAAGGGTTTCGACTTGGTCGTAACAACCCCTTCTGAAAGCTTCAATAAAAGCTAAGTAACTTCTTTGGAAGCTACTACTTGAAAACAAATGCAGCAACACTCTTTCAAAAGCTTCTTTAGAAATACCCTTTCGAAACCATTGGTCTCGACTACTTCGAAACCCCTTTGTAAATAGGAAAGCGCTTTTCTCTTAAAACAAAACAAAACAAAGGATCCAACCCCTTCGAAAGCTACATTTCGACACCCTACCTTTCGTCTTTCTCCAATCCACTACGCACTAGCTAACTAATACCATGTGTATTGGTTTACTAGTTTTGACCTAGAAGGTTTCGACTAGGTTGGAGGCGGAAGCTCTGGATCGAAAGGTCCTTCTAAAGAAGGCAGAACCCACTTTTCTGAGCTAAAGGCTGATTTTACCCAATAAAGCAAACTTTTTATAATTAACTTGCCCATTTGTAGACACATGATTGGTTACATTAAACTTTCAAATTATTTTACTAAATTTGTCGCATTTTCTAAGATCTAAAACCAACTAACATTTAACAAATAAGCCCTTCCAAGTAATAAAGTAATTAAATCATTTAGGTACTCCTTTCAAAATAATTTAATTTCCATACTAAATCACTTAGTAAAAATCCCCAAAAATTCCAGAAATTCACTTTAATCGTGTTGCCTAACATATCAAAATTTCAGACCCAAATTCTTAATATAATTTTCGAAATAAATTTATAAACCCAAATAACCATATTTTCCTTTGAAAATTCATAACTAATTCTCCACGACTTGGAAAATTATAAAAATTCAAACCCAACTCCAAAACCATGTTTCTCAAAACATATAATATTCTCATGACATTTAAAAATCATTTAACCTCAATTTTACCCTAAACCGTGCATATCTCCTTTAAAACAATATTGTTTAATCTAAAAAAATTATAAATCAAGCATACCATCATCCAATATATCATAAAAATGAATTTATCCTTAAAATCAAAATTATATGATTATAAAACCAAAAATAGAGATGTAGTGATTGTTATTCACGTTAGTTTTGATAAGGAAATTGGAGATTGTTTGAGATTGATTTCTTCTAACTTGATCCTAAGCTTTAGATTTGATTTCTCTTTTCTTCCTTCTCCTTAATGGCCGGCTCCTATTAGCTTTCTTATGTTTTTAATTTTTCTTAATAAAATGAACGTGTATGGCTAAGGGGATAATAATATAAGGGTGGGAAACATATGTGGATATTTACTCTCATGCCCTTATGTTTATTAGCTAACACTTAACCCTTTAAACTCATTCAATTTAAATAGCATGGCCACTAAATTAATTAACCAACCTCAATTTCCTTATCACTCTACATTATTCTATTTAATTTATACTAATTAAATCTCTTGGATAATGTTATAAAAAATTAGGGGTGTTACATATGCTAATGATGAATTACATTGCTTCCTGGAACATTAGGGGTGCCCACAAGAACATAAAGTGTTATCAAATAAAATCTCTCATTCATGATCACAATTTTTCACTGTTTCCATTCCTGAAACCAAACTCAATTTAACTCTCTCTCATAAAGCTGCCAATTACATAAATCCTGCCTGGAGTTTTCTCACCAACCTTTCTCATTCTATGGTAGATTGTTAATCATGTATGATCTTTCCATATTCATGATAATCCTATATTATCTACCAAAAACTTCATTCATACTCATGCCTTTCACCTCCCTTTCTTAACTTCTATGTTCTTCATTGTCATCTATGCTGATAACTCCTCCTCCCAAAGACAGCTCCTTCATGATTATCTTCCCCACTTCAGACAGAACTCTCACCCTTGGATTGTAAATGGTGATTTCAATTGCTCTTTTCTCTTTTTACATAAATCTGGAGGCAATCCCTGATCTCTCAAAGAATTATCTCCTCTCAATGAAACCATGCATAATGCCTCTCTTATTGATATCCCCTCCAATGGATCTCTCTTTTCCTGGACCAATAAAAGCAGATTTGGTTTTAGAACCTTACTAAAATTGATCATGGCTTTTCTAACTTCAAATCTATCTCTCTTTGGCCTTCCTTACAAATCCACATCTCCATGCCAAAACTCTCTGACCACCACCCTCTTATTATTCCCTCTGGTGATGCTGCCATTAGTAAAATGATAAATTTTAGGTTTTTTGACAAATGGATTAATGACACTAACTTCTTACAGGTGGTTAAGGATGCTTGGCTTATTCAGGCTTTTGGAAATCCCATGTTCATTCTTCAATAAAGATTGAAAACACTAAACTTTCCCTTAGACTTTTGGCTAAAAGAAAATATGGTGATGGCATGAAGCTTTCTTTTGAAATAAAACAAAAACTTAAACAGGTACAACAACAAATTATGCACTCTAGCCTTGTCCCTAATATTGGTCAGCTTGAGTCTGATTTGGCTTCTCAACTTGATGTTGCCCTTACCTTCGAAGCTAATATGACTAAACTAAAAAATAGAGAATGTTGTTCCTTGTACAATTATAGGAACTCTGAATTCTACCATGCATCTCTTAAAATCAAACAAATTATATCCTTCATACATCAAATCTATGGTATGAATGGCTTTTCTCATTCTAATCCTAATGATGTTGATAATGCTTTTCTGGATTATTTCTCATCCCTACTAGGTTGCAAAACTGACACCTCTAATGACTCATCTTTTATTGCGTCTCTTCATCTATCTAAACTCTCCTATGACATGCAATCTTCCCTTACTTCTCCAATCTCTGTTGAAGAAATCAAGAAATCTATCTTTACCATGAAAAAGTCTGCTTGTGGAGGGCCTGATGGCTTCAATGCTACCTTCTTCACTCACTACTGACCTATCATCTCTTCTAATTTCCTTAAAGAAGTTCACAATTTCTTCAGAAAATGCAAAATTCTCAACTCTATAAACTCAACTAACCTTGTCCTCATTCCTAAACTTGACAATCCCTCTGATGTTTCATAGTTCAGGCCTATTTCCTGCTGTAATATAATTTAAAAATGCATTTCCAGGATACTAGCTTTTAGGCTAAAACTGGTTCTCAACTCTTTAATCTCTCCTAATCAAGCTGCCTATCTTCCTAACACAAATATCCTTGATAATGTACTCCTCACCCATGAACTTTTGAATGACTACTCTTCTCCTTACATCTCTCCTAGAGCCATGCTCAAAATTGATATCAGAAAAGCTTTTGATTTTGTAAAATGGTCTGCCCTTTTGTGTACCATGAAGAAGATGAATTTTCCTACTCAATTTACCAATTGGATTTTTCAATGTATATCTACTATCAAATACTCCCATGTCTTCAATGCCCACATTGTTGGTTACTTCAAAGGCAACCAGGGTTTGAGGCAAGGTGATTCTATTTCATCTTACATGTTTATAATTATCATGGAAACACTTACTCTTGCACTTTGGAAGCAAATTGAAGAGCATAAATTCATCTTTCACCCCAAATGCAAATCTCCTATGGTAACTTAGCCTTTGCTGATGATTTTATCACCTTCATAAAACCCACTGTTGGGTCTTTCAACTTTATCATGGAAACCCTAAATTCCTTCTATGAGTTCATAGAATTAAATATAAACCCTCAAAAATTTCACATTTTCCTTGTTGGCTTGCCTACTCCACAAATACATTAATTCTTGTCTATCACCGAAATGCTACGCCTCCTGTTTGATATGTCCTACCTAGGTGTTCCTTTAGCTACTAGAAAATTCTCAATCTCCCAATGCATCCCTTTATCTGAAAAAATAACCAATATCTTGAACAAATGGCAAAACAAATTTCTTTCTCAGCCTGGCAGACTTGTTATCCTTCACTCTCTGATTTTTTTCAATGATAGTGTACTGGTGCAGTAATTTTTCCCTATTAAGCTCATTTCCTTGATAAGAACATCTATGACTGAATTTCTCTGGTCTAGTTCAATTCATATCAGGAAACTTTCTCCACTTGCTTTTAGTAAAATGGAATTGCCAAAATGATTTGGTAGCCTTGGAATTAAAAATCTGAAAACATGGAACATTCTGCTCTTTAATCTAAACACTTTGATAGCCTTATCAATAAAGTCAATCCTTATGGGTAGCGTGGTCATTAAATCATAACTTGAAGAATGAAGACCTATGGC
Organism: Allium fistulosum; assembly: GCA_030737815.1. NCBI lineage: Eukaryota > Viridiplantae > Streptophyta > Magnoliopsida > Asparagales > Amaryllidaceae > Allium > Allium fistulosum. The sequence goes on from CM060903.1 coordinate 603,895,794, forward strand.
TGATGAACTCTAAACAAGCATTGGGTCTAGAAAGCAGTTTAAAGTTGGGATATAATCTTCTTCCACATATTACATTGGTGCTTGAACCTAGGAGAAATGCTAAATTTTGGACCGTTCCTTGGATCAAAAAGGGGTTGATTCTAAAAAACTTCGTCTCTCATAAAGACCAGCAACAAAGTGGTATTCCCATGCACACAAAAGCTATCTATTTCATTAGAAATGGTATTATCTCCCTTCCACGTACTAGCAGCTCTACAGTCAACCTGATATGGAACTCATTTAATTATACCACCTATATCTTTGCTGCATCTGATTCATATTGTTAGTCTAAAGACATGAAAAAGAACTTAACTTATAACACTGTATACAATGCCCTTACTGCTTCCTCAGAACTAACCACATTTCCTTGGTTCGGGAGAATTTGGAACCAATCTATTTCTGAAAAGCTGAATTTCATGCTTTGAAAAGTTATTAAAAATGCAATACACGCTCTTGGCAACCTAGCTCAAAAGGGTATCTCTGTCAACACTACTGTTGTTTTCTATGAATGCAGAGTTGAAGACAACCACCAACTCTTTTTCAACTGTTCTTTCTCTTACTTTCTTTAGAGGAAAATCAAGTTAAGAGATGGCTTTGATAATCCAGTTTGGGATAGTAAGAAGGAATGGTCCAATATTTACAAAGCAATAAGATGGGAGGAGTTATCTTCTTTTGAGCTTCTCATTCTGCTCAAGGGTTTTGTGCATGGAATTTGGAAAGAAAGGAATGAGAGGGTCTTTAACAATAAGCAAAGAAAGCATATGGAAATATACTCTGAAATGTGTCGTGATATACATTATACCCTATCCCACTCTAAGGTTCCTTTTGATAGGTTTACCATGCATAATTAGAGTTGTGTTTAGCTTTCTGCTATTTCTTATTTTTTTTATTTTCCTTATTTCCTCTTTCTTTGTTCTCTCTGTATCTCCTATTTTACTTGTAAGTGTGTTCTTACTTTATTATAAATACAATGGTAGGGGTCCATTCAACCCCGTTGGCTTTGCTAGAAAAATAGTAGTATTATATATACATATTATGTAACAGATTTATATAAATAAATTGTTTATTAATATTAAATAATTTAAAAGAACCATGAATAATACATATGTAAAAAATTTAATATATATATAAAATTTAAATATATATAAAGACAATTATATTCATAACAATACTTATGTGTGTGTGTGTGTATATTAATAAAATACAAAAATAATTTTTTTAATAAATATGAAATACCAGGTCTTATGCATAGCTCCGTATATAATTTATTATTTTATTAATTTTAAAATACATTTTAATTAAATATTCATTTAAATTAATAAAAACTTTTTTTCAAAACTTTATTTCAAATTTTAAATTCCTAATAAATCCTAAATGATATTTTGTGGTTTGGAAAAAATTCACATTTTTTAAGTTTAGATTAATTTTTAAATGATTTATTTATTTAACTAAACAAATAATTTTTTAAAATAATTTTTTTATTTTTTGTCGAGAGCTTATCTATTGTTGAAATAATTTTATGAAATTTAGAAAATAATTTTCACAACACATTTGAATTAATATAATTTATTTATGTAGTAAATTGATTTAAATAATATTAAATAAAAATAAATATTTATAAAAAAATATTTTCTATTTCCAAAAATTTGTATTACTACAATAATTTTTATATAAAATTATATGACCAGTTTTAACTATAGTATTATATTGTAATTAATTATAACCTATATATTTAATTAAATAATATATATTAATATAATAAAATATAAAATTATATTATTTTTATATATGACTGCACTGACCATATATATATATGATAAAAAACTAATTTTTTTTAAACATAAATATATACGTGCATATAACCAAACTACTATGTAACAACATTACATGCATATCAGAATCATCACCTAACTAGCAACATAATATATATGCATATATTATAAAACATTATACTGAAAATTATTAAATATGATCTGATAAAATCATACCTTAATCCCAAAGCTTTGAAATACAACTTGAAATGATAATTTCTCTCATTTGAAACTCTTTCTGATTTAGTAAATTGCTAGTCCTTGAATTGTTGACCTTCAGCTATCGAATAATAGCCGATTTGATTTGCGCTTGAGAAATTAGGGAGATGGAAGAGTGGAATTCGTCTAACAATATGTCTAGTTGGAGGCGTTCAAAAGTCCTATAAAGGTTGAGGATAAAGATGCTTATATAGATGATAAGTAAGATATATTTTAAGATCAAGATCCTACATCTCTTACCAATTCTTTTCCATCTTAGCCCTCCATCTCAAGGTTTATATTGCACCATCTTATGGCCACATTGACCCCTCATTATGGTTGAATTTTCCAGCCCCTTCATGGGCTTTTAAACCCATTTATAGTCCTAACAAAATATTATAGAATTAAATCCAATTTAATCGCTTATCAATATCGTATATCAATTAATATATTTATAAATATTGTAAATATATCTAATAATATTTATTCATAAAATCATAATCAAATTTTATAATTAATATTTCATAAATATTAGTTGATTTAATTAATTTATAACAATTATAAATTAATTAAATCATTCGATCAAAGGAGAATTCATCGTTTTGGTTGTGTGACTCGTCATGTGTAAATTCGATTAGTAATTAATATTTAACTATTCAAAAATTAACGTTCATACGTCACTTAGCAGTTGGTGTGACATTTTGGCCAAATTTCCAAATTTTATCGCTTACTTGGTTTTGGTAAAATCTAATTTTACTTTAGTCAAGCATTGCCCAGTTATGACGTTTATTTACACCAATTCTCATTGTAACACCCCATATAATTTACGATGATTAATAAATCATTAATAAAAGTTCAAAAATGGAATTTGAGAAAACAAAGGAATTTGGCCATGAAACTCACACCATTGTATTTGTAACAATTTTCTAAGCAACTTATATTTGGAGTTTCATGATCGGAGTTCAATTTAAAAAGTTATTAGCGTTTGAAGTTCGAGAGTGAAAATAATTAAATACAAAAAAAGAAATAAATAAACATTAAATTTGAGACCCCATCGGTCGAACCCACTATGGGTCGGTTGACCGCTTAGAGGGGTGTGGTCGATCGATCAAAACGTGATGGTAAGGGTTTGAACCTTGGCCAAAGGCCCGAATTTAATATTTTTAATCTAACGGATACGATTGATTCAAGTGCCAATAAATAAAGACCTAACCCCTCACTTCTCTTCTCGTATTTTTCAATCCATGCAGCGAAGATCTTTCATTTTTTCTTCTCCACTATTTCTAAAAATTATAAAATATTATATATATATATATAGACACACACACACACACACAAATCAGAGAAGGGCGGAAAATAAAGGAGAAGAAGAGAAGAAGCAAATCAATACTGTGAAAAAGGTAAATTTCAATCTATATTTCCCTTAACCTCCAATCTCTTCTCAGGTAGGTAATTCCAATGATACCTATATACCTTGTTATACATATTCTTCTGGATTAGAATCTAAAAGAGAGTCGATTAAAGGATTGGATTCAGATCTGGAGATTTGGAAAGCTTAAAAAGGTGAGTTGAAAATTATATAATTTATTTATTACATTAAAATTTATCTAGTTGAATTCTTATTTATTTATTATGTCTAAATAAAGATTTATGAGTTGTAGGCTTGAATAAAACACATAAAAACATTGCCTACATATTCTACAATTTAGGAATATTATTTACACCCAGATCTAAAAATCAGTCCCCTAGTTATTAAAAGTTTGATATTGATAAGGAATAGAATTTATTTCAGATCTACAATTAGATTGTAATGATGTAAGTATAATTTAGATTTATCTAATTCTATTAAAATATGAATTTCTATATTTCAATTTATTGGAAATGTTATCCGTGTAACCTCCATAGATTTGTCTAATTTCTTCAATATATAGAAAATAGTGCAGCGTTTAAATTGATAAGGAATACACACAAAAAGAAAAGAGATGTGTAAAGTATGGGCATTCTTCCCATATTTTACACTGTCTATTTCAATAAAAAAGAAATAAATAATTTCTTATAATTTCAAACGAAGCAAATCTTTTTTTTAGGTTAATCTATGGAAAGTTCGAATGGAATACCTTTTTGGAAGGATAATTCTAATAGATTAAAATATGAAAAGGAATATTCTAGTTAGGGATAAATAACTAGAAACAAAAATATAAATATATAAATACATATAACAGCAGTCAACATTCAAAATAAAAACATAATTAATACATCATAATACACGTTAATATTCACATTAGATATAATTAGAATGTTAGAATAAGTTTCATAATAAATGATAACGTTAGGAAATAAAGGTGGAAAGATTTGTAACTCCAAAATTAATTGGGCAATAAATATGCAAAATAAGGAGTTACAAGAATTAAAATAGGTTATAAATGGATTAATGGGGCTGATTAATGAGATAAGGAAGGCATAATAAGTAAAATTTGAATAACTAAACAAATGTCATTAGGAAATGTCCGGGTAAGATGATAATCATTTATTACGGACAAAGCGACATTTATAGAAATGGTAAATAAATATGTTAGGTAGTAATTAAATATTATAAGGAAGTATAATTCTCATTATGGTAAATTATATAGTCTTATTTATACAAACAAAGAGTAGTGGGATTAGCCTAACAATTAAACTTAGAATGATCAGTTTGATTTAGTATGTTGGGATGTGAGATTAGTAGATTTACACAACAGAAGTCTGTCCTTCATTCAGAGGCTATCAGCAGTTGTGTATACTTACTACAAATGTGGGACATCACTAACCCTAGGACATGTGGGAAAGGGACATGCGTTGCGGATAAGAAAAGGAAAAATATACCGAGGGTTCACCTCGGACTTGAAGTACTAAATGGCTCGGTACCATTTGGGAAATGAGGTATGCTTCATATCCAATAAGAGGTAGCAAGTAACTGAAATTGGCATTTTCCTTGACTTTCTTAGGTTATTCTAAATGGAATTTCAGTTATAGGAAGTCGACGGGATATGTCAGTGTTGTTATTGGACCGGTATTTAGTAGTAGAGCCGGCATAAGGGCTTTTACCACCAGCGATCCCGCACAGTCGTTAGCAAAGACTCAGGTTATACCCTTATGGACTTTGCTTTCTACTAGTGTAGAATCCTTATGGGATACGCAAAGACCTCAAAGTTTTATTTAATTATTTGTTTATTGTTTATTTGGTAGAGATGGGCTAGTTTACCTATAGATGAACCTTTGAGTTGTGTTAGTAGTACGACAATTAAATTATATATTATAAAGTCGTATATAGGAGTTATCAGCCTCTGTAGCTAAAACCAATAAACTAGCATTAACGATGTAAAGGGCTTTTTTCATGTTTAAGAAGTATTAAGTGGCCGGGGTTTTAGGTAGTGAAATATTTAGATGAATTCGAACGCAGATATACATACATACATGCATACATACATACATGCATACATACATATATTATAGTGATACCTCGAAGAATGTTAGGTTATGCATATCGTACGCGCACATAAGTTTTAACGGATCAGCTGTGAATAATAGATATAATATTTAAATGGAAATCAATCGGCATAAATTAATGGTATGGGTAACTTGCCAATCACCAGAATGTTGTTCTGACCCCCCTCCTCATAACAACCCGCATGTTAGGTTTAGAGGAATAGGCTACTAGAGCACAACGGAAACTACAGATGGTGAAGTTTTCTTAGTCATGCTCCGAGCTGAGAAGGCAATTAAATATCCAAGAAATAATATTCCGAGGTAGCAGCCTTAGTCAATATGTGTGTCATATTATATTTTTCAATTCCGCTGTGAGTTTATATTTTTGCACTTTGATATATTTGTGCTATTTACAGGTTACCAAAACCAACAATCTATGCCCTAATGGACTTAGGTATCGATTTATTCGAAAGTCGAGCCCATTAAGATACATATTGTTACACTCTTCGTCAAAATTATATCACTTTGAACTTATGGAATATGGTAATGGTCAAAATTCAAATATCGTTCAGGTTCAACTTTATCCAAAGACAAATTCCTTGGTTCAGTAATAAAAATTATTATTAACCAAAATGCTCTGGCCAGAGACTTTGAATTTGAGTTGACTTAGTCGATAATGATACTAATCCCATATAATTAAAGAGACGAATCTTCTCTTGAATAGTGCTTCACATCCAATACTTCTACTCGACCCAACTATAGTCACTCGATGTATACCATGTCATGATTTGACTATAATCAAAGTGGAGCTTTAAAATTGAAGATCGATAGTATTCTCAAGTCGAACGAACTATGTAAATTAGTCACATCGATATTTTCTGTTTGACTTTAGTTATATTAACCAGTAGAAAAGTATCAAGTGAGTCATTGCATGGTTATCCAATAACTATTAGTATGTAAACCCTTAGTGCCTCCAGCAGCCATGAGTAATACATTGCCCAACGTTTGGAGAGTGTTACATACTCTAGTCTCAACGGATGTATCGATATTCAATCTCGATACATCTTATTAGGCATATTTAAAATGGTGTATTTATTTTCATTATGATAAATTACTCACGGTTACAACACTTTGTAACTACTATCACAAAACACACCATTTATGGATTTTCTAGTAAATATACTTTTAGTTAAATTAAATAATTAATATAACATATTATAACAAGTATATAATAGAAAGAAAACACTTTTTATTTCGAGCAAGATTGATTATCAAGTTAGATATATGTAATAAATTACATAATTGCCCCTAGGGCAAACCCCTAACTCTATCAATACACACATACACTCTATATCTCTGTGTCTCTTGTCAATGTAGCTCTTCTGTCGATCTTGAGCATTTTTCATCAGTTGCCAAATAATTTTGATCTTCTTCGAAGTTTCTCCAAATATCAGTTTCTCACATGCTTCCCATCAACAAGGAACGTTGCACGATCGGCCATATAACGCCTCAAATGGTGCCATACTGATGCTGGACTGATAACTATTGTTGTATGCAAACTCAATGAGATGTAAGTGTTCATCCCACGAGCCTCCAAAGTCGAGTATATAGGCATATAAGAGGTAGTCTAAGATAAAATTCACTCTCTCAGTTTGGCTGTCAGTTTGAGTGTGATAAACTATGTTGAGGTGCAACTCTATCTCCGATGCCTCTTCTAAGTTCTTCCAAAAATCAATAGCGAACAACGGGTCTCAGTCACTTACAATGCTCTTCGAAATGCCATGGAATCATACTATCTACTTCACATACAATTTGGCCAGTTTGGTTGTTATTCTACTTGACTTGACGGGTACAAATCTAGCGCTCTTGGTCAATCGATTGACTATGACCCAAATGTTGTTGTACACTGCTCGAGTCCTCGGCAATCCATCAATACTTGCTCCTATTTCCATTGGGGAGCTTCTACTGGTTGCATCAAATCACTAGGCTTCTTCTGCTCTGCCTTAACCAACTGACAAATCATGCATTTTGGGATGAATGTCCCCATGCCTTTCTTCATCCCTTCCCAATAGAAGGTCTGCCACATATCACGGTACATCTTAGTACCATCGGATTGGATAGTGAATCTCGAATGATGGCACTCTTGTAGCTCCCATCCCCTAACCCATCGATATCTGGAATAAAAAATCTTCCTTCTTTAAGGAGCCAACCGTCTCGGTCAAGTCTGTACTGTCTCATATCTTCAGATTCTGCTCTAGCTTCAATCTTTGCAATGATCTCAGCCAATCCGACATCACGTCTCTGACTAGTACCAATTTGCTAAATTAGAGTAGGCCTGATAGTCATCTCGCCAATATCTTCGGTTCTAGCTCACTTCTAGGTGGAAATCATAATAAAAAATATACTCTAACTGTGTCCACTCTAGGAACATAGTTCCCAATGGCATGTCTCTTGCTTAAAGCATCATTAACTACATTCCTGTTTCTTGGGGTATATGCAATATCAAAATCAAAGGAGGCTAGAAACTCTAACCATCGTTACTGGCGAAGGTTGAGATCCTTCTGCGAAAAGATGTACTTCAATGATTTATGGTCAATGAATGCCTCGAACCTCTATCCTAAAAGATAGTGCCTACAGATCTTCGATGTACACACAATCGCTGCTAACTCTATATCATGGGTCAGGTATTTATTCTCATGTGGTTTTAGTGACTAGCATATGCAACAACTTTGACACTCTACATCAATACCACGCCTAATTTGGTACCACAAGCATTGATCTCTTTATTCCCGCTCATAATGATCAATATTGGTGCACTCATCAACTTTTCCTTTAGACTGCTCACATCTTGCATCCTGAGTAAAAATCTAATCCTTTTTCGTCAAGTAAGTCAATGGTACAACTACTTTGGAAAAGTCTTGGATGAATCGTCTATAATATCCAACTAACCCTAGGAAACTTCTCACATCCGTGGAGTTTTTGGGTCTAGTCCAATCTTGGACTGCTGTGACTTTTGCAGGATCCGCGGTAATGCACTTCTCAGAAATAATATAACCCAAAAATCTCACTTCCCTCCTCTTGAAATGACACTTCAAAAACTTTGCTTTTAGTCGGTGCTCTCTCAACACCTCAATCACGATCTTCAAATGTGTCTTATGTTCTTCCTCTTTCCACAAATAGATGAGAATATCATCGATGAACATAAGCATGAATTTATTTAGCTGATCCCTGAAGACAAGGTTCATGAGGTCAATATAGTATGCTGACGCATTAGTTAGCCCAAACGGCATAACCAACACAAATAGAAACCAGACAGTGTACAAAACATTATGATCGGTGCACTCTTCTTCACTATTCTCAGTTGGTGAAATCCCTTTGCAAGATCCAACTGAGAAAATACTCTAGCACCATGAAGCTGATCGAATAAGTCATTAATACATGGGGAATGGGTACTTGTTCTTCTTTGTCACTTTATTTAATTCACGGTAGTCAACACACAATCTAACAGAATCATCCACCTTCGTGGCAAGTACTATGAGTACTCCCCACTCAGAAATACTCCTATGAACGAACCCTTGTCGCAACAAGCCATTCACTTGCACATCAAGCTCTCTCTGCTCCCTAGGTGCCATCCTTTTACATCATATCGATTTGGCATCTTTAACTAAATCAATATGGAAATCAATCTCTTTGTATGGTGGAAGTCTGGTCACCTCTTGAAATACATCTGGATGCTCCCTAGCAATAGGCATTGATGACAACCCATCATGTGTGATATCGAAAGAATATAAAAAACTGAATATCACGTCATCTTCCGGTAGGAAACCTAACACTACCATCTCCTCATCATCTCCTCTACCGTCACTAATGACTTCTCACGATGCACCACCACTCTGTATCTATGAAGCCAGTCCATACCCAGAATAATACCAAACCCAACGAAACCCAAAACCAAGCAATCATAATTAAACGAGCATCCATGACTCAATAAAACCAAACCATGACAAACCACACATGCTAGTGGAGCCTCTAACATGGTTCATCATTATCAAAAGTCGATCGACAATTTCGAGTCTCAATCCCAATCTATCTACCGAGCCACTATATATGAAGGAATGTGGATCCCCGGTATCAAATAAAACTCATATACGAACATCGTAAATGGAAACCATACCTTCATTAATGATTTCTTTCCCCTTCTCTTTCATCGATAGAGCATCCGATGAAGTCATTACGACATTGATAGCATATGCTTTCACTACCAACTTCTACTGCAATGGCTCTGGACAAGCCTTCTGAATGTGCCCAAGGTTATTACAGTTGTAGCACTTCTTCCCATCATTCTTGCAGGCTCTACTATAGTGGCCCTTCTCACCGTAATTGTAACAAATGAGTGAGGTCTTACTCTTCTTCTGGAAACCTTTGTTCTGAAGCTGCTTCATCTTATTGTTTCACTTCTTCTTGCCTCCTCCACCCACTTTTGGCTTTGGCTCATCATTGGGAACAATAACCCTTGGCTTTGAATAAAGACACTCCTATCTCAAGGCCTTTTCAACTGACATCTCAAAAGTCTCGTCAATGTGGCCTACGAGCTTCTCTCCTAAGTAATCATTCATGCTAATGATGAACTTTCCATTCTTCTTTGGTGGAGTATCCATGAAGGACATCCCATACTTCAATAGAGCACCAAACTCAGTAACAGACTCGAAGACAGTCGTCATCCTTTATTCAGATCCCGAACTTACGGAACAAGACGGACTTCTGAGATGTCGGTATAAACTTCTCTTCGAATCTGGCTTTGAACTAGTCCCATGTAAACTGGTCCTCGGGAGTAGCAACCTTCACAGCATTCCACCAGTTCATGGCTATCCCCTGAAGATGTCGGGAAGCCAATTGCTTCCTCATAGCATCATCCAGCTCTAGGTCATCGAAAATCCTCTCACAAGTATCAAGCCTATCCTACACTTCCATCACCGACTCCATTCCTTGAAATGGTTTGCCACCAAGACTAGCAAAGTCTTTGTTCATCTTAGCGAAATCGACACTGGGCGCAAGCATTGGAGCACCACCATCAATAGCGACATTTGGAGTCGCTACTTGAACATTTTGCAGCATGTTCTGCATCATGGTATTGAACATATCTTCAAATTAGGATTAGCAGCTCTCGAGCCATCTCCTTCTTCATGTGTAGAGACAGAGTTCCTAGTGGCAATCCTTGTTTAACGACCCATCCCTCAATCTGTAATAAGGACGATCAGTCTCTCTATAAGGAATTCCACTTAAGTAGTACTTGTGTGTGCAATGCGACTTATATACTATATACTAGTAAATAGTTTTAGAATTCAAAATGTATAACAAATATGCGCTCTCACACACACACCCGATCTAGTCTAGGGTGGGTACCCATATCCTATCTCTACTGGATCATGGTATCCACTAGGTTAAACTACACAACCTGGCTCTGATACCAAATGTGACGACTGCCTCACACCATCGACACCCTATATAGTGTGCTATTGCGTTGCCCGATAAATATAGGATGGTCGTTAAGGGTTGGAAGGTAAATAAAACATCACCGAAAATATCTTATATCTCACAGTGCATCGGATAAAATGTAATAGTAAACATCTCATACACAAAACAAGCGAGACAGTAAATAACTAAACGAACCACAAATTCAAAGTGCACAGATCCATAACGTATATAGCATAAGAAATAGAGTTATACATCAAATAATAACTCATAAATAATTGTCTCTAGGTGATAAAGGCACTAGCAAGCTCCATAGTGTTGTGTAGCGAAATAGGAAATAAGTAAATGTAGTAATATGAGAGTATAGCCTCCTGCTCGCCACCTGTCTAGCTCCATGTGCTCACCAGACCTGATATCCCTAATCTACCCATTTAAGAGTACTCACAGTAATAGAAAGCAAAGCATAAAACTCCAAGTCTGACAATAGTCTGGTGTGAGCGGTAGTAAACCTCTAAATGCTAATAAATCACTATAATAGAACAAATGGTATGAAGAGTCATACCTGGCCCATCTATGCATCCGCAGAGTTAGCACATACACAAGATATATGCAACTCTACATCATAGTCATCATTGGTGTATTATACATCAAAGTACTAAGGGTTGTCAAAATATATACATCAATAATATCAGCATCATGTGACATTCCCAGGGGGATAAACAATCAAACAAACATAGCATCCATCATCCATCATTACATTCACTTACTCAGTGCGTTGGATGTAAAATCACTAGCTGACCCATCAAACTCAAAGACTGGACTATCCGTCATGATAGCCCGCATCCCGATACCTCGGTACTCAAATCCATGCCGCTCAGTCGGCTAGGAATTAGACTAACCATCATGTCAGTCCGAGGTAAACAAACATCATATCTCGAATAAAGAGCCATCACGCTTCAGGAACCATCATGTCCCAATGCATATCCCTACCTCACGAGTACCGTACGAATCCTCGAGTCTCAACTATTCCTTTGCATACATCATTTATATCAGAGCGCATTTTGAAACATATCTAACGACTCCCATCATGAAGTCATAGAGTTAGGGACGATCCTTTACAGTCATCATCAATCGTTGTATACCTTCATTTGTCTTGTGGCTTTCTTCCAATAGTTTCTTTAATCCGACTCATAGCCTCTACTCTTCATTTCCAAGTATAGTTATCTATCATCAAAGTTTTCACTTCCTGTCAGGGAGTCATCATTATCAAATCATAGGTCGTTGTCTTCAAAATCGCCATTGAACCTTATGGTTCAGTACCGACTCCTGTACTTAGCCATATTTGGCTAAGTATTTGGCTTGTCACGAATTTGGGCGATCACACACCAAAAGACTTGAGCCAAACCCCATCACATCTCGAAGTAAGCATGTGAAGACTCGAGGAAACCATCCAAATAGCTCGAAGTATCAATTCTCCTCTACCATGAACAATAACCACCGATCTATGACTACCCCGTTCCCACACTTCACACACTAGGCCAAATATCTTCATATCGCTACTTTAGTCCAACATTAGCATTGATCGATAATCATCGATCGGTACCGATCCATGGGCATTGATCCTTGACTTAGCCAAAATTTAATTTCTTCCACTCCTTTGGCCTAACATCCATTAAGAACCAAGTAATCCCATGGATTGGCACTGATCCATAGGTACTACTGATCCACCACTTAGAAGTTTCCATCCATCCCTTCATGCGATCCATGCACCTGCTCAAGCGACCGAAGCAAGCACCTATAAAACTCAAAGCAATCCATCCCTTGGCTCGAAGCATGCTTCGAAGCAACCCAATATTGATCCATAGCCTTCAAAATCACCACCGATCCATATTTAAACAGCCATAACATGAGAAAACAAACCAAGAATGACTTGAAATTTGAAATGTGGTCTTATGGAGCCTTCCTTATTACCCCATATCAATTGCTTCTCATTTGACTCTATGTCGTTCGATCGACACCAATCTCTAACATATTCCTTTTCTAAATCGAATTCGATCTACTTTTTCAACCAAACAGACATCACACCTTGAAGCAATCATGACATACAATATGCCCTAATGAAAACACATTCATACACATCAATGTGAATCCTAAATTTACAAGTGGTATCCATAAGAACAAAGTAGATCCATAAGAACACTAATTTCACAAAACTTTTCCAAATCGTTTGAAATTTACATATGTGGTTAAAAAGGGTTTAAAACATATTTTAGAGTTTGAAAATTATTTAAAAACATCAATAATCATCTAATAGTTGCTAATAGCAGGTAAGGGCTTAAACCACTCACCTAACATCGAAATCAATCAAATCCAAGCCCAAAGATGCACGAATCCTGAGATCAACAACAGCTCCAAGATGATCTCCAGTAGCAAATGGGGGATTTCTCTTTTAGTTGCACATTTTGGCTAATTAAAGTAGGGATTAGGGTAACTTTTTGGTTAAAAGGTGGCTAATGGGGGATTTCTCTCTATTTTTGGGAAGTGTGAAGTGATGGAGAGAAGTCTCATTAGCCTTACCTCATGCTAATCTCGTAATGAGCTTTGGGCCTAACCATTAACCAAATAATTACACATTAATCTTTTTAAAATCAAGTGAAACTCTAAACAGCCATGTCACCCTAATAGTAAGTCCGTTTTCCTATTACGAACACTCTATAAAAAGAGAAACCATCATCTCGATCTAATGAAAGTGGTTTCAAAACTCATTTCGGCTTTTATCAAAAGTTATAGGCCATACAAGATTTTTAGGGTGAAAATCGTCCAATAAAAATTCTAAGGATGGAAAACGGCTCCATTTCCTAAAATAATAGAATCGTAAGATCTCATATAAAATTAATATTAATATTATATGATCCTCTGATATGTAGAATGCAGGTCGTTATAGTAGATAAAAACAAATCAAATAAGAAAAAAAATCAAGAACAAACAACATTTTTTATAGTGGTTTAGCAAATACTCCGGCTTTTGTCCACTTTAATCCTTGTTATTGATTTTTCCCTCCGAATTACAATGAATTCAATCAGATCCGACCACAATCTAGTGGAACTTGGATTTGCTATGGAATTTCTATAGTAAAAGAGGAAGGGGATATCACTTAGATATGAAAATGCACCTCCCAAAGTCCAAAAGAGAAAAGTCCCCTGCTAGTTGACGTTAGGTTGCTGTTTATAGGAAAATCCCTACTACAATCTTGTAATTGGACCAGAATTCGTTTAAGTCACTAAGAACCACAAACATAGCATGAAGAATAGGTCACCCCACATGAGTTTCGAGGCGAAAAATCGGGTCGGTACCAACCATATAGTGGTTGGTACCGAGTTCTTTTTCTTCTTCTCACACGAATTCCTATGTGTTTTTGCAAGCCTTCATCTTTCAAAGCTCTGAAGTAGACCCTGCCTAGAGATATTCTTCTTCGTACCAACCGCAAAGTGGTCAGTACTGACTTCTATTTATTGCTCATCTTCTTCCATATTTCTTGAGTTAGTTCATATCATCATTTGGATAGTTTTAATCATGTTAGAGTGAATCATGTCATTGAAAATCATGAGCTTCATTTCGGTACTAACCTAACTTGGTGTCCGACCGAGTGCTTGTGTGCATGCTTTGGGTCTTGCTTGGGGTTATCCAAAGGTTGAAGTGCTTTGAGTCATACTTGGGATTTTTTTGTGTCCGACCCGAGAAAAATCACAACTCGGTACTGAGTTAACTCAGGTTTGACTTGGGTCTAACTTGGGTTTAACTTAAGTATGACTCCAAGTCATACTATCTTGCCTTACTATTTCTCGACTTGGGTATTCCTTCATTTTTCCTAGGTTCAACTTAGGTACAACTCGGGTTCGACCTGAAGCATTGAGTCGAGAAACTCAAGTCAATTTTTTCACTCATTTTTGATATTTTCTTTTTCATGCCCCTTTATGATGTTTCCAAAGTCCTTGGGTCATTTCTTCACCATTTGTTCATCGAATTCACCCGTTTAAGTCCATTCAAAGATTGCGGAAAATTTGGTTATAACATTGGCTTTCCAAAGTACGCCTATCTAAGGTGTGCTTTGCTCAAGAAAAAGTTTTAGTAGTAGCGATCAATCATTAGAGGTTGAGCTCTCCGGTTATCTATCGATTCGAGTTATGGTGAATCATTCGGTTCCTTCAGATTCACCAGCAAACCAAATTTTGTTTTGAACCATTATAGCTAAGGATTCTAGTTCCTGCTTAAGTCTTAGTTAAAAATCATAATCAGACTGTTTTCATCCGGAGTCATCATATCATGTATCAAAATCATCCCATGTTCGTTCAATATTTGTCTATTTTAGTCTAATCATAAGGTGTTCAAATCCTAAGGTCAAGCCAATGTCCATTCTAGGGTTTGATCTCTTAGGATCATTTAACATCTAACCTTGGGTTCAACCTCTCTAGATCATTTAGCATCCAATTTAAGGCTCGACCTCTTCAGATCATTTAGCATCCAATCTATGGTTCGATCTATTTGGATCATTTAAGATCTAATCTATGGTTTGGTCTCTCCGAATCCTTGTTGAGCCCAATCCGCCGACTCTCCGAAAAGGGAACTCAACGTCTAAGCAAGTCCATCCACTCACTCTTCGGTAGGGGGACTTTCTTTCATACAAGCCTAATCCACTTGCTCTCTGATAAGGTGATTATACCTTATGGTTATCGCCCCATCTCTCCAGAGAAGACTACCATTTTCAATCGGTATCAGCCATCACATTCAAGTGATTTATAAAACCCTAATCAATTTCAGGAGGTCCTTAATCACCGTTGGTATTTCCTAATATGTGTCAGTCATCACTCGTGAAGCCTAAATCAGAGCATCTAGCAAACATCAAAATATCTAATTCTTCAAGTATCACCTTTAGACTTCCAACTTAGAAAGTGCCTATAGACCAATTAAGATCTCGTACACGTGTAAGCGGTCTGATAGTAATATTGCATCATTTATTTAAAACAAAAGGCAAGGAAAGGGAATCGAACTTGACTCCATGCATCCCTATTATGGGATTATCATCCAATGAAAGTCAACTTCATTCTACCCCCCGTTCCTACGGTGAGATTCTTGTTCCTACTCCTACTATTGTGCATTCGCATTTTGATCTTCCTTTTTGGCTCCAACATCGCCTGTTCTAGGCATTAGAGCTAGTCCTAGATCCAAATCGACCGTGCCCCTAGTGAATTCATCTCAGTACCAACCTAATTCACATCGGTACCGACTTGTTCTGGTCGTGGGGGCTCAATTGCAGTTTGTTTTGCTCCATCTCCAGATGCTTCTGCATTGGCTTTTGGTCTTTGGTTCTAAATTCCAGCTACTCTGGTTGTTCTTTGTTGATTCATGCTTTTAAAAATCCATCCAGCATCTCATTCATCATCCTCTTCATCACTTCTCTGGTCACGTGGACGGATGGATTAGAACTTGAGGCGCCTCCTGGCTGCCCCCATGCTCTGGATAACTTCTCCAGTAATAACTCTAGTAGTACGCCTCCTCATCTCTTCCACGTTTTAGATCTAAGCTTTATATCTTCAAATCTAGCTCATTTTCGATGAAAGCATAAAAAATATTGCGCCAAAAAGTGGCACAACAACCCAAAGTAGATAAATCCAAATCAAATAAGCAAAAACAAGACGAATACAATAACAAACAACACTTTTTATAGTGGTTTGGCGAATACTCTAACCATCCTCCATTTTAATCCTTGTTGTTGATTGTTTTATCTTTGAATTACAATGAATTCAATCAGTTCTGACCGCAATCTAGTAAATCTAGGATTTACAATGGAATTTCTAGAATTCTAGAAGAAGGAGATAACACTTAGATTTGAAAATTCTCTTTTAGAAGTCCAAAAGAAAAGGCCACCTTCTTGTTGAAGATAGGTTGTTATTTATAGGCAAATTCCTACTGCAATCTTGTAACTTGGTTAGAATTCATCTAAGTTTCTAGGATTTGTGAACATAGCATAAAGAATAGGTCGCCCTGCATGAGTTTTGAGGCGAAATATTAGGTTGGTACCAACCACAAAGTGGTCGATACCGAGTTCTTTTCACTTCTTCTCGACAACAGTTCCTATGTATCGTCATCTTCCAAAACGCTAAAGTGGACCCTGCCTAGAAAAATTCTTTTTGGTACCGATCTCATTTTATTGTTCAATCTGCTTCCATATTTTTTTGAGTTACTTCATATCATCATTCTATATAGTTTAATCATGTTGGAGTAACTCATATCGGTGAAAATCATGAGCTTCATGTTGGTACCGACTTGACTTGGTGCCCGAGTGGGTTGTGTCTTGCTTGGAGTCATCTAAAGGTTTAATTCTTCGAGTGCTATCTAAGAGTTTTGTGTGTCTGACCTGAGAAAAGTTACAACTCGGTACCGAGTTATGACTTACAACTCGGTATCGGGTTGACTCGGGCCTGACCTAGGTCTAACTCGGGTTGGACTCCAAGTCATATTGCCCTGCCTTGCTATTTCTCAACTTAGGCATTCCTTCTTTTTTCCTAGGTTCAGCTCAGGTATAACTCGGGTCCGAACTAAAGCATCAAGCTAAATAGCTTCAGTCAACTTTTTTCGTTCATTTTTTGATATTCCCTTTTTTTACCTTCTAATGATGTTTTCAAAGTCCTTAGGTCCTTTCTTCATCATTTGTTCATCCAATTCACTCATTTAAATCTGTTCGAAGATTGTGGAAAATTTGGTTGTAATAGTAAGAAACATAACTATCGACAAGTCTTTTTTTCCTACAAATTTTGAGAATTTCATTCTAATTTTGGTCAATGTAATAATCTCTACTAATAATAATGTAAATTCATTGAACTAATTTCAACCGCGTCTTTTTGCAATACCCGAAATACCCTTTGTTTTCTTATCCGCCCAAGCACGTAACTCCCACTGCTCCCCCTTTCGTCCCGATTACAACCTAATTTTCCTTCCAAAATCGTCCCCATTACTAAATTCAATTCCTCAAAACCCTGATTCCTCATCGGCATCGTCAGATCCCAAAAAATTGGTTCTCTTACTTGCGAATTAACAAGGCAGCGTCACCACAGACGTATCGTCCACTAAGGCTATTGGATGGGTGGCCAGAGATAGCTCGTGCGTGCTATCAAATTCTACTTTTCCTCGAAGGTCTTATCAGATCCTAAAAATTTGGTTCTCTTACTTGCGAATCAACAAGGCAGCATCACCGCAGATGTATCTTCCACAACAAGCTATTGGATGGGTGGCCAGAGATAGCTCACGCGTTCTATCAACTTCTGCTTTTCCTCAAAGGTATTATCAGATCCCAAAAATTTGGTTCTCTTACTTGCGAATCAAAAAGGCAGCGTCACCACAGATGTATCATCCACAACATGATATTGGAAATTCATGTACATGATCCAAACCTTTATTTTTGAATAAATTAAATTGGTGACCAGCAACTTTGTCCTGCTAAACGTGATAAGATTGAGTATTGTTATTATACTGATTGTCTCTACTCTACTGCATCAATTTAACAACTTGAGTCTAAATTTATTTGACTATGAGAGAAGTCCTTCAATTCTTAAACATAAGGTTGAAAGAATTGATGGTTCAGATTAGTTGTAAATTTCAATAAGTTATATTAAATTTACTTATTATATTTTTAATCAAATTTACCGAATTATTTGATTAAAATTAACAGTAATGTGATATTGATTGAAAAAATCTATGCTTAGCCGCACCTAAATGTACGTTAGTCGACCTTTTGTTCATTCATTAATTAGCCGCCATAACTGCTAAAGGTATATTCAGCCAATTTGGTGCTAAATTTAGATGATTGGATTGGTGAAATTGGTTAATAAATAATTAAAATTGTATTTTTACTAATTTAATTAATATACATAGTTCATACCTGAGTAAGTCCTAATCTCATTTTACCAAATATTTGTTTTGTTTTGGTTCTACAAATATGAATTTTAGGCTCATGATGGATTTAGAGCAAATGGTGATGGGTAAAGGATAGCTCTACATATTAGTGTAGGTAATTTAGTTTTTGCATTTTATCTTCTATTTTTGTTCACTTTAGAAGCCAAAGCTAGCTTCTTTTATTCAGTATTCACTATTTTCTTCTTATGCAGAAATTTATCGCTTATTAACATATACACTCACATTATTTTTCCTTAATAATGGTCAGTACTACATAACTTTCTTACTTCTATATTTTTTTTTGATAGAAATGATACCTATCCTCCAGTGCACCAACTATTAACTGCCATTTTTTCAATTCCTAATTAATAAAAGTGGTTATTCTGTATGAAGAAGCTTTGAACAAATCTCAATCTCCATCTCATATATATATATATATAATATTTTCCTATTTTAACGTAGGAATAGTTTACGATAGTTCAAACTTTGCTTTTCATTTGTGCAGAGCGCAACCACATACTATAATATTATATAGGAAACAAACTTGAAGCCATGCCATTGGCATGGGCTTCATATTATTACTCCTCAACATCTTCAAATTCAGATTGTGTTTGCGCCAAAATTGGTCACAAACCCCAAATATTGTGAAAGCACCAGTGTATGAACATAAATCAGCAGTATAAAATCACAGATCACAGATCTAAGTATTGTAGAGGATAAAAATGAAGAATAATAAACTTAAAACAGAAAGAAGTAGACAGAGATACGAGATTTATAGTGGTTCGGCGATCTTGCCTACGTCCACTATGAAGTAGTTTGCTTTATTGATCTTTGTTTGATGTTTACAATTGATTTCAGCAAATTACAATGAATAACAATGATTTGCAGCAGTGAAATTCGTTGGTAGAAGAAGCCATGGAGTTCAGATCCGTGTTTGGCAAAGTATAGGCGTTGGAGATCTCAAAGAAGAAGAAGAACCCCTTTTCTGTTGGCTTTGGGGCTCTATTTATAGGTGTAGGAGGCTGATATTTCGCTCAGATCTTGGGAGACCCTCTTTGGCATGTGACCAGGCCCGCACGCCCAAGCCCGTGAAGTTTCGGTCCGATCCGTGATCGATACGAACAGATTTCGTATCGATCAAGATTTCATCCAATGGAGTCGAAATTTGGTGTGGACACTCTTTAGCATGCACGTAGTCTTCTGTGAAAATTTCATAGCATTTGGACTTGTAGATTAGGAGATATGATCGATATGAAATGCGATTCTCGGTGGCTGTTTGGTTCGACTCGCTTCCGTTTCGACTCGGTTACGAATCAGCCCAGTTCGTATCGATGCGAGTCCCTTCGTTCGTATCGATGACTATGCTTTTGTTCGCCTCGATTGCCATGCTCTGTTGCGTGAATGTGAAGTAGATCGAGTCGGAGCATGGTTCTCTGAAGGAGTCGTAGAGGAGCGAGTCGAAGAGTGATTCTGTGTTGGAGTCGAAGTGGAGAAGGCAAAGCGAGTCGAAGTAGGCAAACATAGCGATTCGAAGTGTTATTTTCTAAAGGATGCAGAGCGAGTCGAAGTGTGCATCGATAGAGCGAGTCGAAGTGGATCTTCCTGTGAGATTCGAACAGTGGCTTCGCCAATGGAGTCGAAGTTGATGGGGTTGAAAAGTGGTTCGAGCTGAGCGAGTCGAAGAAGGTATCTGATGGCTGCGGAGCGAGTCGAAGTTGTCACCTCTGTCTGTTGCGAAGCGAGTCGAAGCTGTCACCTCTGTCTGTTGCGAAGCGAGTCGAAGCTGTCACTCCTGATGGAATGCGAAGCGAGTCAAAATGTGCACTCCCTATGGATTCGAACTGGAGCGAGTCGAAGGAGGCTATTCTTAACCAATTTTGTATCGTTCACAACTTGAGCATACGAACTCGGATTGACTTGAGATTTGGAACGTTGATTCTCATAGCTTAGGTTGTCATGTCATATCAATTCTGGCTCGATCCGGACTCGGGAAAAATTCACTGATATCCATAGTGAGCCTGCGTATAACCAACTTTCTAGACGAACTGTCTTTGTTCTCTAGTCAAGTTCTTGGTGTCATGGTCTTGCCAAAAGGCGGGATAGCATTTGCCCCCCAAAATATGCCTTGTGACAAGAAGGTGTGTTTTGTAATGCCATAAGCTGGATGTTCATATCCTGTTGATGACCTGCAAAGAAATTGATAGTTTTATTTGACCACGAATGACGATCGTTCGGGATCGTATGTCATTCGAGGTGATATGTGACCGTTCGCGGTCGGATGCTGTTCACGGCGATTGGTGACTGTTCGCGGTCGGGGTGCCATTCGAGGCGATTTGTGATCGTTCGTGATTGGGTGCCGTTCGAGGCGATTTGTGACCGTTCGCGCTCGGGTGCAATTCGAGGCGATTTGTGACCGTTCGAGGTCGGGTGCCGTTCGTGGCGATTTGTGACCGTTCGAGGTCGGGTGCCGTTCGCGGCGATTTGTGACCGTTCGCGGTCGGGTGCCATTCGAGGCGAATTTTGTGTGCCCGGGGGGGGGGGGACTTAGTGTTAACAACGTCAGATTTCACGTTCGAGTGAGTTTTTGAGTTGTTTGTGGTGGCGGTTTATCGCCGTCTCAGAGCATGCCTGAGGACCGTTCGCGATCCCTTACATGTGTAAGTGGCTTAGCCGTCATGGTATCACAAATGGCATGCTTTTATTCAAAACGAGTTTTTCAACAGAAATGTTCAACAAAATCAGGTTCAAATATTAGAAATGGAAAATAAAAGGAAAACAAGGACGTCAAAGTGAAAACACCTATACCGTTGCGATTAGTAGCCATATCAGAGCATGCCTGAGGATCGTTCGTGGTCCTGTACATGTGTAAATGACTTAATCGCGTTGGTGTGGAGTTTGCTACTTATTCGTCATTACCCCAATCAATTGATGACAAGCTGACGCCTCGATCCTGAGCCGTCCCCAGTAGGTGCAGGCGGTGGTCGCTCCCGTTCCACCGTTGTCGTTCCCCTTCTTACATACTGTGATAGCACACCATCCCTGATATGTCCCTCAACCTCATCCTTCAAGTGTTTGCAGTCGTTCGTGTTATGACCATTTAGCTCGTGGAATAAGCAATACTTGTTGGATCTTCTTTCATTGTTGGTCGGATCCCTTCTCATCGGCCTTCGATAGGGAATCTGCCCCCTAGTATCCTGGTAGATTCGCTCCAAAGTCTCATTCAACTCCGTGTAAGAAGTGAATCTTGGTTCCTTCCATGGTCGCGCCGGTCCATTGCCATAATCCTCAGCTTTTCGTTTCCCCCTGTCAGTTCTTGAATCTATTTTAGGAGGGTTTTCACCCTTGACCGTGTAAACCTCGGTTCCTTCTCCTTCCTCTCTTCCAGCATTTGCATCCTCTAATCGTAAAAATCCTTCAGCCTCGTGATAAAACTCTCCTAGATCCATAGGGGGATCCCTTGTTAATGAATTCTTGAACTCTGTGCCATCAGCTATGCCAGATACAGCCGCCATCAAAACCATGGATGGATCGGGTCGATCCACTGATGCTGTCGCTGCATTGAATCGCGTTAGAAAGTTCCTCAAAGCTCCCCGCTTCTTTGCTTCAGTGCTGCCAGACTCATCACTTTCTTGGGTCTTGAAATGTGAACTCTGAATTGCCTCATAAACCTCTCAGTCAGATCGGTCCATGTTCCTATGGAGCCATTCTCTAGTTGCCTAAACCATAGTGCTGCGTTGTCTGTCAAATACAATGGGAAGCACCGGGCCATGACCTCCTCTGATGCCCCCAACACCTCCATATGCCTCATGTATCGTGTCAGATGTACTGCAGGATCTGTCCTTCCATCGTACGTCTCTAATGTTGGTAGCTTGAATTCTGGTGGGTTCCTGGCTTGCTTGATCGTAGGAGCAAAGGGACTCCTATTCACGTCCTCTAGATCTCTATTCACTAGTCCGCCTCTCATGGTTCGTCTGACCATCTCTGCCAATCTGTCACTATCTCCAAATTATAGTCCTTGTCCGTTGTTTCTGATTTGCCCCCGAGTCCACGTGGGATTCCTGGAATCTGCTCTCCTGGCTGAGCATTCATTTCTCTATCAATGTCGTGTTGCGCAGTTCCACCTGGTACTCCGCTCCGGATTGGGCCAACATGCTCTGGGTTATTGCCCCCTAGCTCGGGTGTTGTGCCAGATGGTCCCGCTCCGTTCTGAACTCTGGTTGCTCCTTGATTTTGCGCTCCAAGTTGCCTAATCTGAA
Source organism: Allium fistulosum (assembly GCA_030737815.1). Lineage (NCBI taxonomy): Eukaryota > Viridiplantae > Streptophyta > Magnoliopsida > Asparagales > Amaryllidaceae > Allium > Allium fistulosum. Next base: position 603,918,985 of record CM060903.1, read on the forward strand.
GAAGCAAGTTCTGGATCATTTCCTCTTGTCTCTTCATCATTGTCTCTATCTCATCCCTGGTAATGAAGATTGATGTCTAATTTGCACCTGAAGAAGCCTCTTGACTCCCTTCATGCTGACTTCTCTCTGGCCTTTGTCTTCTATTTGATTGCCTTGTCATAGCTCTTATAGATCTGAATTCTTCAAGCTTTTAAATCTGGTATAGCGGGTGCTAGTTCTTCTCAGTGAAAGCACCAAAGTGTTTGCACCAAAATTGGTCACAAACCCCAAATATTGTGAAAGCACCAATGTATGAACACAAATCAGCAGTATATAATCACAGATCACAGATCTAAGTATTGTAGAAGATAAAAATGAAGAATAATAAGCTTAAAACAGAAAGAAGTAGACAGAGACACGAGATTTATAGTGGTTCGGCGATCTTGCCTACGTCCACTATGAAGTAGTTTGCTTTATTGATCTTTGTTTGATGTTTACAATTGATTTCAGCAAATTACAATGAATAACAATGATTTGCAGCAGTGAAATTCGTTGGTAGAAGTAGCCATGGAGTTCAGATCCGTGTTTGGCAGAGTCTATGCGTTGGAGATCTCAAAGAAGAAGAAGAACCCCTTTTATGTTGGCTTTGGGGGTCTATTTATAGGTGTAGGATGCTGATATTTCGCTTAGATCTCAGGAGACCCTCTTTGGCACGTGACCAGGCCCGCATGCCCAAGCCCGTGAAGTTTCGGTCCGATCCGTGATCGATACGAACAGATTTCGTATCGATCAAGATTTCATCCAATGGAGTCGAAATTTGGCGTGGACACTCTTTAGCATGCACGTAGTCTTCTGTGAAAATTTCATAGCATTTGGACTTGTAGATTAGGAGATATGATCGATACGAAATGCGATTCTCGGTGGCTGTTTGGTTCGACTCGCTTCCGTTTCGACTCGGTTACGAATCAGCCCAGTTCGTATCGATGCGAGTCTCTTCGTTCGTATCGATGACTATGCTTTTGTTCGCCTCGATTGCCATGCTCTGTTGCGTGGATGTGAAGTAGATCGAGTCGGAGCGTGGTTCTCTGATGGAGTCGTAAAGGAGCGAGTCGAAGAGTGATTCTGTGTTGGAGTCGAAGCGGAGAAGGCGAAGCGAGTCGAAGTAGGCAAACGGAGCGAGTCGAAGTGTTGTTTTCTAAAGGATGCGGAGCGAGTCAAAGTGTGCATCGATAGAGTGAGTCGAAGTGGATCTTCCTGTGAGATTCAAACAGTGGCTTCGCCAATGGAGTCGAAGTTGATGGGGTCGAACAGTGGTTCGAGCTGAGCGAGTCGAAGAAGGTATCTGATGGCTACGGAGCGAGTCGAAGTTGTCACCTCTGTCTGTTGCGAAGCGAGTCAAAGCTGTCACCTCTGTCTGTTGCGAAGCAAGTAGAAGCTGTCACCTCTGTCTGTTGTGAAGCGAGTCGAAGCTGTCACTCCTGATGGAATGCGAAGCGAGTCGAAATGTGCACTCCCTATGGATTCGAACTGGAGCGAGTCGAAGGAGGCTGTTCTTAACCAATTTTGTATAGTTCACAACTTGAGTATACGAACTCGGATTGACTTGAGATTTGGAACGTTGATTCTCATATCTTAGGTTGTCATGTCATATCAATTCTGGCTCGATCCAGACTCGGGAAAAATTCGTCGATATCCATAGTGAGCCTGCGTATAACCGATTTTCTAGACGAACTGTCTTTGTTCTCTAGTCAAGTTCTTGGTGTCACGGTCTTGCCAAAAGGCGGGATAACAGATTGTAAATATAACCATGCTTCCTTTTTTGATAGAATTTGAACTATTATTTTTTCTATTTTTCATTACATATTTGAGATACTAAATACATGGTCGTTTATATTTTAATTTAACTGGGTACTGGGTTAGTTTCTTGGATTGGACGATGGAAAACTTTGAACTTGGATTAAGATCTTACGACATATAAAGTAAATGAATGAATTTCTTTCATTACTACATGTGTAAGAATATATAATCGCCTTTATGATGTGGTAAAACGAAACTTATAGGTTTAGAGAAATAACTAACAAGTTTGTCAAGGATGGGTATTTATTTTGTTTAGTAATATGTACACGCTATTGAATTTTAATTATGTAAGGCAATAAAAACTCTCTACTTGCTAAATGGTGGAAATCAAAGCGTGAAAAATTGGTTTCCTATTATAGTAAATTTGTAGTTTAGTTATTTCCTAGCCAACTTTCGTACATATGGCTAAAAAAGATTAAAGACCCAAAATGACACTTAGATCGCAGTCAGGGAAATATAACAATATTTCTTACCAACAAACATAATTGATAACATCATTGTTTTGACCTTTTATTGCATTAATTTTTTCATGCAATAATTTTGATATAACTTGGTAATACTTCTTCTGTGCAGATTTATTGTTTGTTGTATTACTGATAATGCGTGGTCCACCTAGGATTGTTTTTCTCATTAAATGGACGGTTTTTCTCAGTATAAGTAGGCAGAATCCTTTCTTATTACTTGATGAAACCTTTAAATTATATGCTCAAATGTTTAAATGCAATGGTATAATATGGTTTGAATATATAATACCTTAGGAATATATATTTTGTAAAGTTTTTGATTTGGGTTAATAGATATTGAAGGGTAAGACAATATGTTACATATTTTCTTATGATTAGTTTGCAATAATTAGTTTGGCCATAACTTTTGTTTCATAATTAGTATCGTATTATGTATATACATATTCTCTTACAATTATTTTAATTAGCATAATGTGTCCTAGATGTTAACCAAATGTATTTATGTAATTGAAAGGTAATAAAAGTATTTTACAATTATTAATTGGGTATTTGGTTTAAATAAATTTTAGATATGAATTGTTAGTTGATAATCCTGGTGGAAATTGATTTGATTTTACATTATTACTTACATGAATTAACTTTTGTGTAACCCATACTTTGCTGATAACTTTTGAGACTAAATGGGTTTATACTATTTCTTTTTCTTAATAACAATATACTAATTAATTAAGTTGCCAAACAAGCCTTTTCTATATTAAATGCATGGTCCTACCCAAAAGGATTGTTTTCCTCAATTAAACGGACAATTTGTTTCTTTTGTTTCCTCCTTTATTTTCTTTGTATAAGACTTTATGTTTAACTAATATCCAACGGTTTTACCATCTTTAAAGAACAACACAAATAAGGAGAGAAAGTATAAATTAGATGAATGTACGTTTGATTATTAAATGCTAGCTTTTGTTAGCTGTGGATGTGATTTTTCCCATTTAAGTATTATCAAAATTTAAGCAATATTGTATACTTACTCAGGTTTGCTGTTTGTTTAAATGTGGCAATATTTTTTTGGTCAACGAACACTACATTCAGTTTTATTTTATAAATGGTCATAAATTTAGCATAAAAGATTCGTGCTTTCATTTTTTAATGTAGGTAAATATATTAAAACCAGACGTGAGGTTGTGGATTCAACTTCATTCTAGACTCACTCATCCAACTGGCCGTATTCATCTCCATCTACAATTTTTGGCAAAAATGAAATCAACACTCATCATGGGGACTTGCTATTGCAAGCTGGTTCCATAAACCAATACTGCTATTTTTCTGATACACAGCTAGAAATCAATTTATTTTGGGTAATTCTATTTCACTCTAAGTTCTATTCTTGCATTATAATGGATAGTCTTCAATTTGCAATAAGGTTTTATGAAATGATTTCATTGATGGTTTGTTATGTTAGTGAAATAGGAATGTGTTAGAAGAGAGATATTCATTAAAAAAATTTAGTAGTAAACTGAGGAAGTTATATGTCCTAGATTTAATTATGTTATGCATTTTTAGTTTATTCAAAAACGTTTTGTTCTAATTTTAATTTCTGTTACGAATACATTTTTATTAGTTCACTGACCATCTCACTAAGAATATACTTGACATTTTGCAATATACGCATGTAAACTATGCTTTTCCAATTCAGTTTAAATTAAAAAAATTTATTGATTAAGCTTTAGGCTATTTATTTAGTTGAAGCATTAACAAAATTCAATTCAAAAATTATCCCTAGAAGGTTTAAGGTTGCTCCAAAAGTTGGATTGTACTACACAAAAATGCACGTTCTTAGGTCAGAATCTTGCATGTAAATGGGTTCCTAAGTGATTGATATTTTAGTTGTTTTCATGTTTAAACTGCTCCTAATTTATAAGACTATTCACTTAAATAAATCTCTTCTAATTAGAAAATATATGTGATTTTCAAATGACCAAACATGTATTGAAAAAATATATTGGCTGTAGTAATAGTATCAGCTAGAGAACTGCCAAGGAAAACTGGTGGAGATATAGCTTAACTGTGGCATTGTTGTGACAATTGTTTATGTTGTCAGCTATCACTGGATAAATGTTAAAGGTTAATAGGCTCTTTAAGCATGTAAACAATAACTACGTAATAACAATAGAAACCTTTTTATACTTTTTCTATACATGAGACTTTGGTTGTTCTGCTGTTTATTACTGTCCGATACTGAAAGATTGTCAATAATCATAGAGAAACGATGTTGGATAATTATATGGTAATCAAAACAGTTAATGTTTATTGATTGCATTTAGATTTGTTGTTAAAAGAGATATATATATATATATATATATATATATATATATATATTATTTTTTTTAATCTTGGCAATCGACTCAGTATAGCCCATGAAATCAACCATTTATTTATAGTGAATTTTTAAACGTACTATGGATGCCACTTTGACAAATAAAGTACTATTTTTTGGTTTTCAACTTGTCCCTTCCTCTTTTGAATCAAATTTAGAGAAAAAAATTCATGGATTGGCATAAAACAGACTTCATTGCCATAAAACAGCAATGGTTTTCAACTTGTCCCTTCCTCTTTTAAATGAAATACAGATATCAGCATAAAACGGACTTCATTGCCATAAGGCTTTTTTGGCAGAATTGTAGTTGGGTGACTCATTTAAGGATTTTATTTTTCTTGTTCTTTTGTTCCTTTTCTATTCAGTCTCCCTCCCTTTTTTTAAAACTTCAATTTAACTGTAATTGGTAATTAATTTTTCCTGACAGCATATTATTTTCTCAAATAGTTTAGCCTAATATTTTAGCACTAACATTTAATAATAGTTTATAAAGATTTGAACAGTTATCCAGAATAAAGCAAAATTGTATATCATACTAGATCATGTAATACATGGTTATTTTCTTTGCTTCCTGTTTGTGTGTAAGGCTGTTACAAATGGTAGTTATTTTATCGACTATAGCTATTTTGCATAGATGTAATACCAATAAATATAAAAATCTCCGTTACTTTACACCATTAATTTTGTTCATAACTTTTTTTAATATTTACTCATTATATTTGTTTTTGTATTTTGAAATATATCGTGTACAAAATAAGATCTGCTGAGGAATTTATAACTAAAGGGTCTTCTGAACCAGGCAGTAGGCAGTGAGGTTTATTCATATTGGATTTCATCCTTTTGTTATAAGCAGAGCACTAGATCATGTAGTTTTACTGTAAGGTAGATTTATATATAAGTAACATTGAATGGCAATTGCCAAAGATTCTCATTCTCTCTTCTAATTGCCTTTAAAATATATGACATGTATCACAGTTCTACTGCTTCAGATGATAATCTATGTCCTATTTCATATGCATTCCTTTGCTGATTGCAGATATCTCTTAAGTTTCTTTTTCTTTGATAACCACATGTTGCATATATGTTGGAAGTATACTATGCCATTTACACTTTTGTAGCACCCCTATCATACTTTCAGCTACTCTAATTCAAATATCACAAAATTTTATAAATACTCATTACATCATGAATATTATCTCTACAGAAATAATACTATTTTGAAATTTCTAGCCTATACAAACCATACTTTTATTTTACCAGTTGAATTATTTATTTATTTTGTTGCATTGTTAAACAACATGGACCTACAAATGAAAAAAAACCTCCTTTGGGTATTCCAACCATATACATGTACGACATCAACTACACAGTCTACATATACCCAGTCATCTTTGGTATGCTACTTTGATGTAAATAACACAAATGAATGCTCTTTGAAAAATTAGTAAGTGCATACATTATTAATTTTGGAAAAAGAAGAAAAGCTGCAACTGGATAATAATCATTCAACACACACTTAATTCACTAAAGAAGTATCTTCCAAATTGTATTAGAATACCCAGTTAGATATTTTAGTATTGTGCATTCACTTATTAACAAATTATTTTCTTTTTATTACTTTAAAAAGTGTTGGTAGATTGCTCTAGAAGTTAGTTTATCTGAGAAGGTCAAATAATATTTCTGATTTGGAAGGTCATATGCTTATTATAGTATTTGATAACATTTATGAGTTTCAGCCATTGGTCCAAGCCAAACTGTTTTGAAGACAGCGAAGCTATGCAGCATGAATACCAAATTCAAAACATGTGTCCAGTGGTGAGAAAAAACTTTACATCATGAGATACAGTTATATGATGAACCTGCTATTCTCACGTCCGAAGCAAGTTTTTGGTTCCGACACGAAGAAAAATTATTGTCGAGCAATTACTTCTACTTCTTCTATAAAACAAGTGAAGATGGCTCGAGTTGTAAAAGCTGTAACTGAAAAGAAGCAAGCCGTGGATTTGTCTATTTGGAAATTGGAGATAGAAAGGCAAGTAGCTAATCAAGTTAATAATGCCATCAATTCCAAGCATAGAAAATTAAACAATGTTGGATGGTTAATTTGCCAACGTTTATAAGCGTTGCTAAATAATATACACCAACGTTTATAAGCGTTGGCGAATACAACCTTCCAACGCTTATTAGCGTTGGGAAACTAAACTCCCCAACGCTTATAAGCGTTGGCAATAAATTGTGACGCTAATAAGCGTTGCTGAAACTGTTTGCAACAGTTATACTCGTTGGGAATCACCTGTTTTGGTGTAGTGCATTGAATAAGTAAATAAATATCTTTAGGAAACGCCCGTTAAGGTAATAACCATTTAATACGGACCAAGTGACATTTATAGGAATAATAGTAAAAATGTTAGGTACTGATTAAATATTATAAGGTAGGACAGTTATAAACATCCAGAAGTAATGGATGAATGAAGAAGAAAATGCAATAGAGAAGAGAATTATTAAGAAGTTGATGTTTTGAAAAAGGTTTTCTAACAATTTAACTCCACGTGAAGGATTTGATAATAACATTTTCTTTGGAAACTTCCTTTAAATTTTTTGAAAAGTTTTTCAAAGGATTTATTGAGGAGCTATTGTTTTGAAAAAATGGAATTTTTGAAATTCATAAATTAGAAATTTTGTTAAGGAAAAGTTTCATTAATAAAAATAAGTTATGGAGTCAAAAGTTTTGATAAAAAAGTTTTTGGTAAAAAGGATTTTTCATTTTTAAAATCTTAGTTTAAAAGTTTGATGGGTCAAAATATTTTCGGTTTAAAATTTTTTGATAAAGGGAATTTTATTTTTGAAATAAATGAAAAATAGATCATACGTTGGACTTGATGATTTTTCATATTTCATAAATTTTAAGTTCTTTAAAATTCTTCTTTTTAAAATAGAAATGAAATTTGAATAAAAATGATGAAGAAGCCATTTAGGTAGGAAAAATATAAACAGCAATAGTGGGAAATTTGGATAGCAATAGCACTAGGAACTTATAAAATATGGTTAGTAATCTAGTTAGAGATAATATAGGAGAAATAATAAGAATGGGGCAGGAAAATGTTAGGATATGAATTTACCATATCTACTCCACTTTTCATTATTTAAAATTATAGAAGATGTTTTTGAATATTTTAAACTAAAAGACTAACTTTCAAAGGAATAACTCTTTGATGTAGAAAGTTTTGAAAGGGGAAATTAAGAAATCCTTTTTGAACTTTAATTTACTAATATGTTTTGTTCAATAATTGAGTTTTTGAATGTTCTAGATCAAAGACCCTACTTTTAAAGGAGAAGGTTTTTTGTGAAAGGAAATAATTTTACTAAGTAACTTTAGAACCTTTGAATTTGGGGTTAAGCATAAAGCTGTAAATGTTTTGAAAATTGTAAAAAGTTGGATTTAAATATTTATGGAAGGTTGTAAAGATATTCCAGATCTATAATTGAGTTGTAAGTTAAGTTGCCATTGGAATGTGAATTTCCATATTTTGACTTATTAGGAGCAGGCTCTGTGTTATTTCCGTAAAGTACCTAATTCCTTAAATATATAAAAGAGCGGCATTTGAATTTACAAAGGGTATGCTAATGCGAAAGAGATTTGTAAGATATGGATCATCTTTTCCATATTTTACATCGTCTGTTCCAACAAAAAAAGAAATAATCCCTTGTAATTTCAAACAAAGTAAAAATATCACTTGTGGTTGATTTATGGAAATTTTTAACGGTGATCCTTTTTAAAAGGATAACTCTAATAAAATAAAATAAAATATAGAAAGGAATGTTATTATTTAGAATTAATAATTAGAAATAAGAAACATTTAAATAGCATAATTTATAACTGTATTCATATTAATTATAAACTAGCAATTATAGGACTAGGATTGATGGACATTAATTACAGATTTAATGGGCAATAAATTTTTGATTAATAAAGGATAAAAAAGAATTAAATGAGGGACTAATTAAGGAATCTAATATGGTGTTTGTAACGACCTGGTATTTTATCGCTTTAATTTGTGAGTATTTAATTTATTTCAAATATTCAATTAATGGTTTTATTAATTAAAATACCCTCTTTTAATTTATAATTAATGATGGTAAAATGGTTTTGAAAATATTTTACAAAAATATTTAGTTCAAAGAAAAATGGAAAATATGAACGGAAAGCTTTTTCAAAATTTTTAATTCTTCATCATCTAAAAGTTGTTTAACATGCAGTGAACACATTAATATACATGTACACTTACAAATTCATATAATATATACATGGTTACGGTTGGTAAATGGTGAATATTTGTTTACTTAAGTAAGTAAAAGGGAAGATGTGGCATTTCTTTTTCAAAAAGTTAAATATAAATAAAAATTATATCATGTCAAATTATCATTTCATATCATGGTACAAGGTAGTGATTAGTATGTTGGATAAAAGGGTGAGGCCTTGTAGGTTGCGTGTGCAACATGGAAGGAGGTGGATGTGGTGATGTGGCATAAAATGAATGGAGGGTAATGTAATTAAGCGCATTTAGGTAATTTTCTTAGTCCATTTTTCGTAAAACCAATTTCAAAATTCTCTCTCCCACTTCTCATTTTATTTCCTACTTTTCTAAAATCCACTTTCTTCCTTAAGCTTTTCAAAAGTTCTTTAATGGCTTCATTTATTTTTCTAAACTTAAAAATCACTTCTTTCTTCTCTTTTAACTTTAAAAAACCTGAAAAGCACCTCCTTTTCACTTCTTATACCTCCACATAGCCAAAACAACACTCAAACTCCACTTACCACCCTAGCTGAGCCAATACTCCCCCTAGGCCGAGCCTAACATCCTTTTCCATAGGCCGAAATCAAGTTTTTACTAAGAGAGATCCAAGATCTAAGACCATTTCAAGTTCTAGTGATAGTTTGATTTGCTTTCAGAGTTTTGGTAAGTAAAATTCATTTATTTTTGGCAAAGGTATAACCTTGTTTTTGTTAACCATTGTTGTTGTAAATTATTAGTAGATTGATGGATTACTTGTGTTGTTTGGAATATAAGTATGAATGCTTGTATGTGATGTTGGATTAGACTTGAAATTGAAGTCTAAATGTTGTAAATGATTGGAAAGATGCAATCTTGCTTATGGTTTGTTATTATGGCATGTGAATAGATGTTGTAATAATGTTTGTGTTGTATATGCTAAGGAAATTAGCATTTTGACTTGCTAAAGTGACTTGAGATCTCTTGAATACTAAAGTTTTGTTTTCTATTTTAATTTACAAGAAAAGTTTTTAAAAGTTTCAAACTTTATTTTAGTTTCAAACTTCCTACTATGTTTGAACAGTAAGTCAAAGGTAAACGTTTTGAAGGGTATTAGACTAGTAAAACTAGTTGAAAATTTATGGTATCCATAGTGATAGTTGCTATGGAGGCAGTTCGAAAATCGAACACTTTTCTTAAACTAAAGTGTTTTATCATAAATATTTTGAAAACCCTTTTCCAATCATAATTTAGGTATAAAAGGTAATCATTATTTAATTAAGTATGAGTTTAACAATTAATTAATTGATTAATTAAAGATAATTAATATTTAATTAGGGATTGAGTAAAAGTAATTAGTACTTAAGAATTAATTAACTAAGTTAATTATAATTATTTAATTAAGTGAGTTTCAATTAATTATTAATTAAGCAAAGAGTTATATAGGTATTAATTTTTATTTAATTAAGTTTAAATATTTAATTAATTATAAATTAATTAGGGTTTAATTATTTATTAATTACTAATTAGGTAGGTTTAATTATTAATTAATTAACTAAGATTTAATTTAGGTTTAATTAAGATTTAATTAGTAATTAAATTAAGATTTAATTATTATTGAATAAAGGTTTAAACTTATTTTAATTAATTAAATATTGGTTTTAATTTTAACTACTTTATTTCCAGGGATCGGTTTTATTTTAAAAGTAGCTTTTCGTTTATAAGTGAATAAGTTTTAAATAAGGGATTCCCTTTGTCTGTGCCATTAAGTAGCCAACAAATATGAATACTTTATTGATGAAATCTGTTTAGCACAAATCCCCGTTTTACTATAATTAAATTAAGTAAATTATTTGGACATCCATTTAGCAGAATAAATCTTCGTTCTACTATTATATTGTTTTAGGTATTGAATTGTATGCCGGTTAATTAATATTGAATAAGTGATGGATTAGCCAGTGATTGCTAATTTGTGCAGTTAATGCCCCGATATATCCCCGCTATAACTCCGATATATCTTATAGCGGATTCCTACCGCTACGATTTTTCCATATATCCCCAACATATAGCCTTTCCGCTTTAATCCCCGCTATTTCCGCTATATCCTGTTATTTCCGCTATATTCCGCTATTTCCGCTATATCTTCTATAAAAAATTGGATTGAAAAATGATATTTATACGCTATAAAAATTATGAAATTAATTAATTTCATTGAATTTTTGATATATGTTTAGAAATGATAATACTCTAATATTCTACTAAATTAAATTAAGTTATATAACAGTTTTACGTTCATTTACAATACATTTGGACATATTTTTATTTAAAATTATTTTTGTATTAATTATAATTCAATTGAATGTTAATTTTTCACATAATTACTATCTATATATTTGTAAAAACAACAAGTATGGGATTTATATGCTATTTTAGAGTAATCCGATATATCCCGCTATATCTTCGCTACATCCCCGCTATGACTTTTTGCACCTCTACCGCATTGAATCCACCAAGCGCTTTAACTGCACAGTTGCTAATTGATTATTTTTACATATATATTGGCTTATGTAAATACCAGTTATGTGACTTGAAAAGCCAAATTTAGTTAAATGGTAACTTGATTTAGTACCATTATGGTCGCTAAGCCTCTTTTCGAATTTATAAAGTTATGGATTTAAATAACTTCAATTGTACAACAATTTGATGTTAAGTGTTTATAAATGATGTTTTAAAGTAAGTTATTTAATTATATTATTAATGTTGTTAGTTAATTGGTTTAGTTTTGTTTTAAAGATAATCAATTATTTATTCATGATGTTTAAAAGTAATTAATTAATTGAATAAAGGTGTTTATAAATGATAAATTATTTTATAAAAAGGATTTTACTTAATAAAAGAATTTATTTAAATGAGATTTACAAATGACATTTTGTAAAGGATTTTATTAAGGATTTTTATAGAGGAGTTATAAAGGAAGATTTATAAAGAATTTTTATAAATAGAAAGAGATTTATAAAAGAAGTTTTATAAATTAATTGGCAGATTTTTAAAAGAATTTGAAGAATGAAATGGACTTATAAAAAGAAATTTTAAAGGAATGAGATTTGTTTTGATTATTTATCCATTTTAGTTATGGTGGTATAGAAACACTCTTTCCATACTCACCAAAAGATGGTGGTTTGATTTATAGTCAGAAATATTTTAAATAATATTTGTTGTGGCCCATTTAATTATGACTTTGGAAAAGAGGAAATCTCCCTCAGGTTTTATTAATATACTTATACCAGTGAGATAAGTATATAATTTTTTTCCAAATATTAAAAAGAGTATAAGGGGTTTGGGAAAATATCTTTTGTAAAGGTATTTTAAATCAAAGATTTTAAAAGTGATTTGATTTATGGAAAGATTAATTAATAGAAGCTTAGTGGATCCCATATGGAATTAAATCTATGTTTGATTGTTTATTTATTTAATAGTTAAATAACCGACTATCAAATTTGGACCAATTTTTTAACCTGGAAATATCTAAAAGTAAATAGGAGAATTATATGGTACAATTATTCTCGAGGATGCTATACTGTACGTATAAACTCATGCGTTCTTCTAGGACAAATGATAAGGAGATCCGTCCGCTTAAATGGTTAGGGGATGATCCCCGCTCCTATGTATTGTCTGTATATTTGCAAAAGAACCAGAGTTGAGTTTACCGTAGATTAGCGAATGTTGGTTTGAAGAGACCTAGATCAGATAAGTATGAATTATCCGAAAACCAATTCGATCCAACTCAAGCGTCCTATTGAAGACTATTGATGATGATGGAATCGAAGATGGAGCTTTTTGAAGTGTAAGGGTTACTTGCTACCATTCTTCAGGGTGATTCTAAAAAGGATGTAGTAGAAGTGGTGCCTTCAAGTTGTTCATATCTTGAACAACTTGTATGGATAGATGCTGACATTACATTGTCGCTAGGAAGGTAGTGTCAGCATTTCAAGTGGGAATCACCAAAGAGTGGTAAAACGTAGCCTCAAGCCTCATCAACCGGGAATGACTAAAACAGAGGAGATATAGCAGGGCTATATGGGTCACACCCATTAGGGTCACCCTGATCTAAAGCGATTGCTATCTACTTATATATGCCTCGGGACCTAGTGCGGTTGTTGATCATAACTGAGGGATGATCATATTCGGTACTATCCAGTAAGGGGTAGGCCTGTCCTTTGTAGCAGGGATGTAAGATGTTCTTGTTGACCTCGATACATTTTATCTAGAGGTATACTGTGATATATGGTACCTCAACAGCCATGTCATTGATGGAATCCAACTTCCAATAAGTGCCTTACAGACTTTGTTGTGCCCAAATATGTTGGAATGTGAGATGCAAGCATTCTAGCTATGTTCTATATTTACTTTCAAAACCCTTGGACATTATTACAATATCATTGGATTTTCCTATAGAAAATATTTTGTTTATCGTAAGGTAAATCCGTGTTAATGTACGTCATGGTCTTACGAGATACCTTTGATTTTAAAGAGTTTTAAAATAATAATTCAGTTGTTCAGAGTTTACTCACATCAGATCCATGTCTGACCCAGAGTTTTATTTTCTTTCTTTAAATCTCTTAGGTACTCAAAATTGTAAGAGTAGCCAAGTAGTCCAGGTTTTCTACGGATGCATTTTAAAGGAGCTTGGAGCAGGTGGTGTGACGATCCACCTCCTTGACCCTCGAAGATTGATACTAATACATCCTCTGTATTCATGTGATGCAAATTCAAGTGCGAGAGAGGTAGATAATCATAGGGTAAAAGAAAGTAAAGATAGAAGATAGAACAAACAGAGTCTCACATCACATTAAAACAACTCATAATTTTACATATGGAAGATACATACAATCAATCAAAGTGATTTATCAGAGTTACCTAATGTACTAACCCAGCCAGGATAGTTATATGGTATATCCTTACAACTGCTAGTAGATACATAATACAGATACAACAGAATATAGATAACTTCTTTAGAAGACCCAAAATACTTCATGCACCATGCTCCATCCCAAAATACTTCAAGCTTTCCTAATGACGCATCATGAAAGTAGATCTGAACCAGCGGTCAAATCTATCCAGGATCCGATCACGAATTGCGGAAAAATGAATCGATGAAACAAGATAAATTGATGAATTGATGATACCCAAGTGCCCAAATCCGTTGATCTCTCGAGATACCGGAATCTAGCTATCTTCAACACGTTGATCATGCACGATACCACGTTAAGATCTACGATTTTTCGACGTTGATCTCGTGCACGAGATTCCGTGAATCGGCTTCAAGTTCGTTGATTCGTGCGCACTCGAATATCCGAAGATGGAGAAAGAAGATCACACTCAACTTCTAATTTTAATGGAGGCACAAAGTTCAACAAATTTTATTCAAAATTCAACTCTCTTTTACAAATGACAACACACCCCTATTTATAGGGAAAGTACAACACCACACGACTCAACACAATTACAACACGACTTAACAAACAAACAAACGACTTCACAACATACGACTTAACTACATTCGACATAACAAAACACGAGTTACAACATACGACTTAACAATATACATCACATTGACAAACAAAACCAAGCAGCGACATAAGGAAGTTCGCGACGTAAGAAAAAAGCGACCTACTGGAAGCTCGCGACCTAAGGAATTCACGACATAAGGAAGCTCGCGACCTACTGGAATTCGCGACATAAGGAAGCTCGCGACCTACTGGAATTCGCGACCTACTGGAAGCGCGATTCAGGAAGGCGACTTTGGAAATCTGGAGCGACTTAAGAAGCTTCGACCTACTGGAAGCGACCTAAGGAGATGCGGCACCGCGACTGAAGGAGATGTCGTTCGCAACCTAGGTGGAAGCGACCTAGGGTTTCACGACTTATGGTGTCGTTCGCGACCTACGATTTCGCGACTTAAGGTATGTGCTGCATCATCCTCCACTGGTTGAAAAGAATTCGACCTCGAATTCACACTTTCCTCTTCTTCGATATGCTTATTCTCATGGTTTGGAATCAAGTGTTTGACGTTGAAAACGTCGGCGGTATGGATATGATCTGGCAATCTTAACCGATAAGCATTCTCGTTAATCTTCTTTACGATTTCCAAAGGGCCAATCTTTCTAGCAGCCATTTTGTTGTAAGTACCAATAGGAAATCGATCCTTAGTCAATACTGCATATACAAAATCTCCTTCTTTGAACTCAACATTTCGTCGCTTAATATCCGCGGATTGCTTATATTTCTCATTTGCTTTAAGCAATCGTTCCTGCACGACCTTGTGGCACTCTTGCAATTCATTCACAAAATCACTAGCTCGTTTGATCACTCCTTTCTGCTGTGGTACTGTAGATAAATCTAATGGTCCCTTAGGCATTGTTGAGTAAACGACCTGGAATGGACTGAACCCAGTGCTACGATTAACTGCATGGTTGTGTGCAAACTTAGCTTGACACAGCTTTGAATCACAACTCTTCAAATTGTCATTTACGAGGCATCTCAATAGATTACCTAGGGATCTATTCACCACTTCTGTCTGTCCATCCGTCTGTGGATGATAAGCACTACTGAATTTCATCTTTGTCCCGACCATTCTCCATAGACTCATCCAAAAATGACTCAGAAAACGAGTGTCTCTATCCGATACAACAGATTCAGGCAACCCATGAAGACGATAGATCTCTCTGAAATATAACTGTGCGACATTAACTGCATCTGCCGTCTTCTTGCATGCGATAAAATGTACCATTTTTGAAAACCGATCAACCACCACGTAGATAGAATCATTGCCACGTTGCGTTCTCGGCAATCCCAAAACAAAGTCCATACTAACATCCACCCATGGTTTAGTAGGTATAAGCAACAACATATATAAACCTGCATTTGTTGCGGTCCCCTTTGAAACTTGACAAAGATGGCACCTCTGAACGAACTTTTCAACCTCCTTCCTTACTGATGGCCAAAAATAAGACTTTGAGATCAATTGCATAGTACGGTCACGGCCCACGTGTCCTTCTTCATGTAATTCTTTGATGATTTTCATTCGCAGACTGCAATCCGGAATACACAACTGATTTCCTTTGAATAGAAAACCATCAACCAACATATATCCATCCATATTTCCCTGCTTGACTTTGTCTAGGATCTTGGAAAAATATGAATCTGAAGTAAGCAAATCTGGAAGTAAGTCAAAACCCATCACCTCTACTCGCATGGTTGTTAGTAAATTATTCCTCCGACTCAATGCATCGGCGACGCAATTAGTTACTCCAGACTTGTGCTTTACGACGAATGTAAATTGCTGCAAATAAGCTATCCACGATGCATGCCTAGCTGCAATTTTATTCTGCCCTTGTAAATGTTTCAATGCTTCATGATCCGTATACAAAACAAATTCTTTGTGGAACAAGTAATGTCTCCAATGCTTCACGGCCTGCACAATAGCATAAAACTCCACATTATAAGTACTGTATCTCATCTTTGCTCCAGAAAGCTTTTCACTGAAATAGGCAATTGGACGACCCTTCTGACTCAACACTCCTCCAATTCCAACTTTGGATGCATCTGTATGTAACTCAAATAGTAACTGAAAATCTGGCAACACTAGAATCGGTGCTGATGTTAAAAGTTCCTTGATCTGTTCAAAAGTAGATCCTGCCTCTTTCGTCCACAAAAACTGCTTTTCTTTCATACAATCAGTAACATGAGCCATCACACTACTAAAGTGCGGTATAAATCTTCGATAAAATGAAGCTAACCCATGGAAACTTCTGAATTCTGTTATAGTTTTGGGCTGTGGCCAATTTCTGATTGCGGCTACTTTACTCTGGTCCACTTGTATCCCTTCCTTGGACACGACATAACCCAGAAATAAAACACTCGGCGTCATAAACATGCATTTCTTCGTCGCTGCATAGAACTGTTCTTGACGAAGAATAGTTAACACCTTTTGCAAGTGTTGAATGTGCTCCTCTGTGCTAGCACTATATATCAAGATATCATCAAAGTAGACTACAACAAACTTCCCGATGTAAGGTCTGAAAATTTGATTCATCACCCTCATAAATGTACTTGGTGCATTAGATAGACCAAATGGCATAACCAGCCATTCATATAATCCTTCCCGAGTTTTGAATGTTGTCTTCCATTCATCACCTGGGCTTATGCGAATCTGATGATAACCACTCTTAAGGTCGATCTTAGAAAAGATTACAGACCCACTGAGTTGATCCAATAGATCGTCAAGTCTTGGAATAGGAAATCTGTATCTGACAGTTATTTTGTTAAGTGCCATGTTGTTTGTACACATTCTCTACGAACCATCTTTCTTTGGCACCAATAGAGCTGGTACAGCACAAAGACTAAGACTCTCTCGAACACGCCCTTGCTCAAGCAACTCCTCAACCTGTCTCCTCAACTCTTCATTTCGGACTCATACGATAATGCGGCCTATGCGGTAAAACAACACCTGGCACTAGATCAATTTGATGTTGTATGTCTCTTAGTGGCGGTAAATCCTTGGGTAATTCCGTAGGAAAGACATCTTCAAATTCATTTAACACCGGTCTAACCTCCGCAGGAATTTCAAGATCTTCACTTGTTTCAACATAAACAATTCAGCACTATCTTCCACTTCTTTAACAAATTCTCTCGAAGATAATAGACTAGTTGGTTCCACTTTCTTCTCTGACTTGCTTTCACTTTGTTCACGCTTCTTAGGAACTAAGGTGATTTGAGTACCTTCGAACATGAAACTGTAGCTGTTGGTGCGACCATTATGTTGTACAGCTCTATCATATTGCCATAGTCTTCCCAATAGTAGATGACACACATCCATATTGACAACATCACACCATATTTCATCTTTGTACTTCTTCCCAATAGAAAATGTAACAAATGCTCGTCTTCCCACTGTTACTTCTCCACCTTTCTTTAGCCACGCCAGTTTATAAGGTCTAGGGTGTTTTTCAGTCTTCAACCCTAACTTCTTGATGGCTTCTTCAGAAATAATGTTATCGCAGCTTCCCGCATCAATAACAAATTGACAAACCTTTCCCAAGATAGTACATGTAGACTGAAAGATATTACTTCTCAGCCAACTAGAATCATTCTCATGCTTTGGCATTAAACAAGACCTCCTCATCATCAAGTTACACCATTCATCTCCTGACACAACTTCTTCATCTTCATCAAACATTGGTGGATGAGAATAATCAATTTCAGCTTCCACATCCTCACACTCATTCCTCTGCAACTAATGCTCTCTTCTTTGGCTTTGTACATTCATTACTTTTATGGCCAAACTCCTGACAATTATAGCACTTGATACTGTTATTGACCTTTGCTTTAGCGGCTTCATTGACAATTGGTTTATTGACTGCCTTGGAAACATTAGCACTACTACTGGCACCCTTATTCTGGTTGTTGGAACTCGTAAACACACCACTTCCTCGTCTCCCTTGTTTCTCCCAAGCTAGAGCTTTCTGATGTGCTTCATCAACAGACATAGGATTAAACATATTAACCATGTCTTGAATTTGCATTCGTAACCCTCCAACATATCTAGCCGTTAGCTGTTCCTCGGTTTCCATAGTATCATTCCTTGCAATCAATTGATAGAATTCATCTGCATAGTCATTCACTGTCTTCGTCCCTTGTCTCAAATTCTGCAAACGTTGATACATAAGAGATTGATAATTGTACGGCAAGAAAGTCGCTTTCATCATCTTTCTCATCTTCTCCCAAGTAACAACTTTTGATTTTCCCATTCTCTCCCGAGTTAGTTTAGTTTGTTGCCACCAAGCCATAGCTCTTCCCCTTAGTCTTGTAGCAATTAATTGGACTCTGTGATTCTCAGGCACATCCTTGAATTCCAAAATTTCTTCAACATTCGATAGCCAATCAAGAAATTCTTCTGCTTGCATACCACCTTTGAATTCTGGAATTTCCATCCTCATACCTGACTCCCATTTACGATCATTTTCTGAATCCCGAAATTGATTTCGCACTTGGCCTTGATTTCGATAATGAATACTACCTCCATCACCATCTTCCTCAAAATCAGATGTATTTCGATATCGATCCTGACCATCTACATCCCTACGACCACGCATGTTCCTTCTACCTTGTCTTTCAGCATCACGATATGGTTCATTTTCGAAACCACGTTGAGTTCCTCCCTCTTCATTTCGGTACCCATGGTGGTCTCGCATCATTGAAACTGATGATTCTCTCCTATCTCGATAAGACTGGGGTGACATCCTCCTTTCTTCCGAAACCGATGGCGAAACCCTGTTTCCACCCTGGTTCGAAACTGGTGACGTTCTCCATTGATTTTGATTCATGTCGATCATCAATTTCTCCAATTTTTCAATACCCTCATTGAACTTTTCATTGATACTCTGCTCCATCTTCTCAGCTTCTTGTCTTCTATACAAATCTTCAACATTTTGATAGCGGTTAGCACGTCTCGGAGGCATGATCAAATCTTCAACAAATCCAAACACAAACTTCACTTTGATCCAAAAAAATCTCGAATCAAAACTCTCCAACTTGTTTGAAATCTCACGAACACCCAAATGAACAAACAACTCAATTAGAACTCCAAAAACTTCAAATCTCGAAACTTCACACCCAACGAACTTGGAAAAGTTCGTCCCCTTGCTCCGATACCAAATGACGCAGCACGAAAGTAGATCTGAACCAACGGTCAAATCTATCCAGGGTCCGATCATGAATTGCGGAAAAATGAATCGATGAAACAAGATAAATTGATGAATTGATGATACCCAAGTGCCCAAATCCGTTGATCTCTCGAGATACCAGAATCTAGCTATCTTCAACACGTTGATCGCGCACGATACCGCGTTAAGATCTACGATTCTTCGACGTTAATCTCGTGCACGAGATTCCATGAATCGGCTTCAAGTTCGTTGATTCGAGCGCACTCGAATATCCGAAGATGGAGAAAGGAGATCACACTCAACTTCCAATTTTAATGGAGGCACAAAGCTCTCAACAAATTTTATTCAAAATTCAACTCTCTTTTACAAATGACAACACACCCCTATTTATAGGGAAAGTACAACACCACACGACTCAACACAATTACAACACGACTTAACAAACAAACAAACGACTTCACAACATACGACTTAACTACATTCGAAATAACAAAACATGAGTTACAACATACAACTTAACAATATACATCACATTGACAAACAAAACCAAGCAGCGACATAAGGAAGTTCGCGACGTAAGAAAACAGCGACCTACTGGAAACTCACGACCTAAGGAATTCGCGACATAAGGAAGCTCGCGACCTACTGGAATTCGCGACATAAGGAAGCTCGCGACCTACTGGAATTCGCGACCTACTGGAAGCGCGATTCAGGAAGGCGACTTTGGAAATCTGGAGCGACTTAAGAAGCTTCGACCTACTGGAGGCGACCTAAGGAGATGCGGCACCACGACTGAAGGAGATGTCGTTCGCGACCTAGGTGGAAGCGACCTAGGGTTTCGCGACTTATGGTGTCGTTCGCGACCTACGATTTCGCGACTTAAGGTATGCGCTGCATCACCTAACTACTTAGCTGCTCGGGGGAATTAGGGCACCCAGAGTTTAAAGGAAATAAAAATAAACTCTAGGTCAATCATGGGACTGGTGTGAGAAACTCAAAATACGGATGTTTTTTAAAACAAAAAGGTACATCATAAAACCACACCGGACATAAACACTGAACGGGTTTTTACCTTATGATAACCAAAACATTTACTACTTAAAATCGTTTGATATTATATTTAATGACATTCTTTGAAAACCTTTTTCAAATAAACTTATATGAATCTTAGCCGAAATTGTTACATTATTAAATCCAACATACAAGCTACAAAGTAGGTTCTACAATCAAAATCTAAAGAAGCTCATACTAGAGAATGGATTCCATATAATGGCAAGGTAAGGGACTACCTTTCGGTGGTACACCTCCAAAGATATGTACTTAGGGTCCAGATACTGAACGCTTATAACAACCCAAAACCAGCCTACCTATTCGCTAGATAGTACCGAATATGACCTCACCCTGGTCATTACTGACCTTTAACGGGATCCCGAAGCATACACCACATACTCGACAAATAGATAGTAATCTAGAAAGGTGATGACCATCTCCTAATGAGCGCGATCCACATAGCTCTGCCGCATCTACCCTACTTTAGCCATTTCCAGTTGATGAGGCCTGAGGTAACGTTTTACCTTTCGCATAGCACATTCCAATTTGAATGCCACATTTCCATTCCTTAATCACACAACTGATTTCTACAAACGTATAACTCCCGAACTCGTATGTCTTAGGAAAGGTATTAATCTAAGAGAATTTTCCCTCTCCTCCACCAAACAGATAATACGTTTATAGAGATCAATCAATATGGTCTAGAAATGCAACATTAGACATTCGTCTACACAAGTTGTCTAGGAATAGGACAACCTGAAGGCACTCTCCTACCATATCCCATCGGGGATTACCCATAGGATTAGTAGCGAGAAGTCCTAGCATCGAAGATCTCAAATGAAGAACTACTATCACATATAAGTGATATGGAAAATTTCTCCCGAGTGTCAGTGAAAAGCAGCCCTACATTCCATCATCTAAATCATACCATTCTAGGTCATTTCTTCCAAACACGTAAATTGGTTCGAAGTGGTCCTTGGATAGGAATTACCTAAATCTGACTCTGGTTCCTTCAAACCAATCATCGATTTAAAAAGAAGTCAAGTATATATGTGAATATCATTGGATTAATTCATTGCATTATATCAAAAATATCTTTAGAGATGTATAACTTTAAATCATTTCTTTCCGATATATACGGAATCATTAAACCTCTCTTTATCTTTGGAAAACTATTTATTTAAATCTTAATAAAAATTTCTTAATTTCAAATCAAAATTTTGATTGAGTGTAAACCATGTTATATAGGTTGTTAATCCAAAACCAGTATATATTAAATGAGAAGAATCAATATAAATCATCTAATTCTACTCAATATCAATTTTCGTATTCAACAAGGACTATGGGTGGAATAATGAAAAAATCACCTTTTAAATTCCACGAATAGTATGAGTTCCCTCCTTTGAATTTATCACCAATTATAAGAAGATTATCTCCATACAATCCAAGTTATTTAAATGTGGAAAATTACATCTTTTATGCATTGGGAAATTTCGATCCGAGTAAATCAAATTTACTATCCCCTCCGTCGGGCCCGTCTGGGCAGCTAGGGAGGGCAGCTAACTAGTTTCCTAAACCCAAGCCTAGAGACTACCTCTCTGTCACCAATAAGGTGGTCAAGTTATTTGATCGACTCTAAATCATTTGACATGCTTAATTAACTTTTAATTATTTTAGAGCATTCGGGTTTTCCCTTCGATCTGTTCTATTCCTCGGTCGGATTTTCTATGACACTCACAAATGGAATAAATGTACTAATTGTTTCCTCATACTCATTTTTAAACCTCTTAATCATCTTTAAATTACTTAATTATTTATTCGAAAGGTTCACAAAAGGTTTGGGAAAGAAAAATTAAGTTAAAACCACTATTTGCAAAAGTTATTAAAAAGTGCTACAAAAAGTGCTGCAAATAGTGTTTTAAAAGCTATATTGATCAAAACGACTTTTTTATCTTTTTGAAATTCATTTATATAACTCAAATCTCTTTTAAAATATTTTAAAAGATTTATCTAATTTATTCCATACTTTTAAAATATTAAATATATCCATTTTAAAACATTTACTACTTTGGCCTTCGAATTGCCAAAACGTGATTTTATTTTAAACTTGATTTACTCATATTTTAAAATCTACTAAACGAAATCTCAATCATTTTCTTTTATTTGAAAAGTATGATTATTAGAGTTTGTAAAATTATTATTTCAAAGAAATCCATCTCCGAATCCATCCTATGAATGGATTTAACTTTTAAGACGCGAAATCGCGAACTACCGTTACGCAATGCGCCTATTTTTGACTAAATTTTCAATATTTATTTAAGCTTTGCCAAAACACTTTTAAATGTTTGTAAAACATTTCTAAACCATATTAAATGGTTTTAAGAGGTTTGAACATTCCATATACACCATTTAATTAATAAAAGGAAAGTGATTTCCTTTGTGATTTTTGACGTGTATTAACGTGACTTATTAATACAATTAAACAACAATATTAAACAATCAAACTTGACGATCAGAGCATATTAAACATCAATTGCATACATCATATCATCATCCAAAAATATAATATAAGTAAGAGTTTCTTACCTTGGATTAAACCATTAACCTAAAAATGTCTATAGCTTTACCAACTCGAAATATAAGCTCATGATCACTTGGGTTCTTGCCTTTGGAGTGCTCGGCCTTGGCTAGGTGGCCCATGGCCTTTGTTGGAGGGGAGGGAAGGATCGGCTATGGAGGGTGGAGGGTGTGGCCGTCGGTAATGAGGGTGAAAAGGAGGTGGTTTGGTTAAGTTTTGAGGTGTTTATATATATATATATATATATATATATATATATATATATATATAGACACACACACACACACTATATAATTTTAGTTTCATTTTAAAATGAATTTTGCCGTTATTTCTTTTAGGGTGGAAACCATTAAAGAGGAGGATAAAGGTTAAGAAACGAAGAAGAAAACATATGAAAATGAAGAGGATAAGGGGTGGTATTTATAGGGAAAGAAGAGGTAGAAAATACCTAGTATATTTTACACTTATACATCGTTATCCATCACCTCCACATACACCATCTCCATCACCCACATGGTCGAATTGACCCCTCCCTCCATGTGCTTTCATGATGCATGTACTTATGTGTAAGAAGATTGACTTTGTGGTTGCTTAAGAGGTAAGGATGTAGATAATATCTTGGATATTTTTGAATATATATACAAATATATGTACATGTATATATGTGCGCATATATGTGCATTCATGTGCATGTAATTGTTTTCATGTATGTGTACATGTAGATGTGCATATGTATGTCACATATAATCCATGACGTTGCACAACTTATTCATGTTGAATTGTTACGAATTCCGATTCTGATTTTCGGTCATATTTTTACTTTTAGTCAATATACACTTATATGTAAACAAAGTGAAAAATAATATTTCCTTCATTATATAATAATTCGAAGATATTACTTAATAATTAAAATAATTATTAAATCATTTAAAATAAATTTAAATTCAAAAATCCATTAGTTGGGAATGATGACATCATTAATGATGTCATAAATACATTTAATTTTCCATAAGTAAATAAATTATTTTATTTCATATTTGCATTCATATACACAAATGAGTGTATGTATCTTACTTAGCGTGCTATGTCGGATGGTCGAACAGCTGTTTATCGATAAAAGGATTTTCTGTCATTTTATCGATATTACCATAGTGTATATTTTTCTTTTTTATATATTTCTTCAAAATAAGATCACCCATTATCATCATTTATGTTTAAAAATCTTATTTTTGAATATTTTGAAATTTTTCTGAAGTGATGAATTTACAGGTTGTTACATACTTCCTCTCTTAAAGAATTTCATTCTCGAAATTAAGGATAAGAAAAAGATAACTCAAAAATGAATATATATTTGACAAGATGAAATATATACAAGATATGATTAGTGACTACACCACAGGCGGTGAGCACACTATATCGATACTATATACATATATTAATCATCCAATCTGAACTTGGGATAGGCCTTCCTTATTCTATCTTCTGTTTCCCAAGTGCAATCATTAGCATCACTACTCCATTGAACTTTGAATAGTCTCACAACCTTTCCCCTTAATCGTTTCTCATCATGATCCATGATTCAAATTGGTTGTTTGATGATAGTCAAGTTTGGCTCAATTTACAAATCTTCTTAGGCAGCTTCTTCCACTATTTGTTTCGGATCGTACACATATTTTCGCAAATGAGAAACATGAAAAACATTATGCACACCCGATAATCTTTCTGGTAATTTTACTCGATAAGCCAATGGGCCAATCCGTTCAAGGATAGGAAAAGCTCTAATGTACCGAGGTGCCAATTTTCCAACTCTCTTAAATCTTACCACTCCTCTCTTCAGGGAAACCTTTAAGAATACGAAATCTCCAACCGAGAACTCTAGATTTCTTTATCTTTGATCCACATAACTCTTATCTTGCTCTGGGCTTCTTTCATCTTCTTTTTGATCATGTCTACCTTTTATGAGGCTTTTCTAATCATATTAGGACCTAGTACTATCTGATCTCCGGTCTCGATCCAACATGCTGGGAATCTACATAAGACAACCATATAAAGCTTCGTATAGGCCTATGCCAATACTAGCCTGATAGTTGTTGTTATATGAGAACTCCATAAGATGAAGATAATTTTCCCAAGAACCTCTGAAATCTAAAATTCAAGCTCTCAAAAGATCTTCCAACTCTAGGTTTACCCTTTCCGTTTGCCCATCAGTCTGGGATGATATGCGGTGCTTATACCCAGCTTCATTCCCAAAGCTGTTTGCAATGCTTCCTAGAATTTACTGGTAAAGATCAGGTCTCAATCACTGAATATGCTGCTTGGGACACCATGTAATCGAACAATTTCCCTCACGTATATTTCTACAAGACTTGCAGCAGTTCGTGTTGGTTTTACAAGGATAAAGTGTGCACTTTTGGTTAGTCGATCTACAATAACCCAAATGCCCTCATTTCCCTTTCTTGATCGAGATAAGCCATCGATGAAATCCATTGATATTTGTTCCCATTTCCAAGTTGCAATTTCAAGAGGCTGGAGTAGTCCTGCAACCTTCTATTGATCCCTCTTAATTTGTTGACAATTTGCACATCTACTGGCATGGATTGAGGTATCCCTCTCCATATTTCCCACCAAAATGTTCGTTTCATGTCTTTGTACATTCTTTGAACTCTAGGGTGAATATTTAGCTTGAATTGATGGCATTTAGTCAATACTTCTTATTTTAGGTTGTCAACATCGAGAACACAAATTCTCCCATTTAATCGTAATACCCCTCAGTTATTGACTTCAAAGCTTGAATCATACCATCTATGTATATCTTTAATAATCTACTTTAGACACCGATCTTCTCTTTATTTGCTAGTGGTTCTTTCCAAGAGAATCGTGGTAACTATAAGATAAGCTATAACGACATGCTTCCTACTTAATAGGTCCGCTACTATGTTAGTCATCCGGGTGTATATAAGATATCCAGGTCATAAGATGCAAGAAATTCTAGCTAATGCTGATGTCTCATTTTCAAGTCCTTCTGGGTGAAAAGATACTTCAAAAAATTGTGATCTATGAAGAGCTCGAACTTTTCACCTATTTAAAGAAGGAACATGTTTTACTGAGTTTAATTCAAAGTTTATTAAAATAAATTATGAGGAATTCTTACCCAGTAAATAGTGCCTCCATATTTTCAATGCGAACACAACGGCTAATAGCTCTAAGTCATGCATTGCATAGTTCTTCTCATGAGTCTTTAGTAGTCGGCTCACATAAGCGGTTACTTTCTGATGCTGCATTAGAACTGCACCTACATCTTCTCTACAAGCATCAGTATATACGGTTAAACTACCGCTTCTATCAACAATAGCTAAGACTGGAGCGTTGTTCAATCTTTTATTCAACTCAGTAAATGCTTCTTCACATTTCGGTGTCCATTCAAATTTAACATTCTTCTTTGTTAACTTTGTAAGATGGGAGGAAATTTTCGAGAAATCCGAGATGAACCTCCGGTAGTATCCTGCCAATCCTAAAGATACAGACGTCTTTTGACGTTCGAGGTGTATTCCAATCTTGGACTGCTACAACTTTCCCTGGATCAACTAAAACTCCTTCTCCTGATACTACATTCCCTAGGAATCTTATTTCTTTCTCCTAGAAATGGCACTTCGAGAATTTGGCTTTAAGCACATTCCTCCTTAATATCTCCCATACAATCTCTAGATGCCTCTCGTGTTCCTTTTCCATCTTTGAATATATAGGTAACTAGTTAGTCCAAAAGACATAACTAACCACTCATAGAAGAAATCTGGACATCTAAATGCAATTAAATGAACGCAGTCTTCTGCTATTCTAAGTTGATGGAATCCTGAGGCTAGATCCATTTTTTAGAATACCTGAGCACCATGAAGTTGATCAAACAACTCATCTATTCGAGGTAGTGGATACTTGTCCTTAATCGTTTGCTTGTTCAAGTCTCGACAGTCTATACAGAGCCTTAGGGAACCATCGGACTTGGCAATAAAGACTACTGCTACTTCCCAATTTGAGCGACTTGGGCTTATCAATCCCTTTTTCAGAAACTCATCGGTTTGTTCCCTCAATTCATCCATCTCTCTTGGAGCCATTCTTTGCTTTTGGTGAACAATATGTCTTGCATTAGGAATCAAATCGATATGAAACTCAATTTACCGATGTGGGGGCAAACTTTATACCTCTTCAAAAACATCTAGAAACTTCTTAACGATCGGTATGATCTTCAAATTTCCTTGGGGTGAATCAAGGGCATATTGGAAACTATCTCTTACCGGGCTAGGCTCGTTACATGATATTTATATAAATTTTCCAAAGTTGGTCCATAAAGATACCGCTCTCTTAACGCAATCAAGGACAGCTTTATTCTTGGATAAGCAATCCATACCGAGCAATACTTCAAATCCGATAAAATTGAGGACAAACATGTCACATGAAAAACAATGAGAAAGGTAGGTAACTTGGACCTTTTCATAAATCATACAAAGATTTGTTGTACCACCTATGGGATTTGACATACAAATAGGGGTATCTACTATTTTGTGGTAAGCTTCAATTTTTCCATCAATTCTTTGGAATTAAAACTGCGGGAAGCCCTAGTATAAAACATTACTTTAACCATATTACCTTCAACACAAATAACACCCTCCATAACTCCTCTTTCCCTGGTCTCTTCCAAATTTAATGGTTCTTCTTCCATGGCATAAGTCTTTGTTAATTGGACTATCTCCATAAATGGACAACCCATCATCATATGCTCTTGTTGGTGGCAATTAAAACAGAGTGTCTTTTCTCGTTGTCTCTTCTCACTCCTACAATCTTCAATAATATGTCCTTTCTTTTGGCAATTTCTACACCTGGTACCTATGAAATTGTTTTTCTTCTTTCCATCTTGTCGCCTCTTTGCCTTTGGATTGAATTCCTTCTCATTGGGGTTGTTGCTACTATTACTGATATTTAGTTCTGATGCTGGCTTCCCTCATCAAGAAATTCATATCCCAAACCCATATCTACTAGGTTCATGAATGATCCTTTTAGGTAAGCATCATTCAATCATGAAACTCTTTTCTCATCCCAGCCATAAACATTTCTTTCTTCTTAAGTGGAGAATCAATTAGTCCAGGCCCAAAGAGAGATAATTCAACAAACTTTCTTAATTATTCTTCTACCGACATTTCTCCTTGCTTTAGATCCATGAAGGTTTTATAGAGACGGGTCTCTTAGCATCTAGTAGGTACCGTTCTTCAAAAACTTTCTTAAATCTTTACTATGAAATATCATCATTTGATTCATTAATGGTAATTGACTCCCACCAATCCAAAGCCCTATCCCACAATTGCCAAGATGCTAGGAAGTGCTTTTTGCTCATCCTTGATGCCCAATCCTTTAAAGATTCCCTCACATGAGCGAAACCATGCTTGATGTTAACTAATAGTTTCTGTAACCCTGAATGGTTTCCCGCCCAAGTTGGTTAAAGTTAGGCAGAAAGTTGCAAGGTTAACTTGAGGTTGTACATGAGCTATCGTTTCTTTAACCCTTTTGTTTCCCTTTCCACATCCCTTTTTAGCACTTATTTCCTACTAACTGAATATAGTAAAGAAATATCTTTATAATTATAAATGAGATTATCTTAGGGATGTCATAAAATTTGAATATACTTATTCGGAAAAGAATTCGCTCTCTCATACTAAACTCATTCCAGGGCATTGCTAACCCTATCTATAACGAGTTGATCCCAACCAGGCTTAGGTACTTGCTCAGCCATAAGCTCTAATACCAAATGTGACAACCCACCTCCTCGACCCTCGAAGATTAACACTAATACATCTTCTGTATTCATGTGTCGCAAATTCAAGTACCAAAGAGACAGATAATCATGGGGTAAAAGAAAATAAAGACAGAAGATAGAACAAATAGAATCTCACATTGCATTAGAACAACTTATAATTTACATGTGGAAGATACATACAATCACTCCAAGTGATTTATCAGAGTTACGGCATGTACTAACCCAGCTAGGTTAGTTATAACGGTCTATCCTTAAAAGCGATGGTAGATACATAATACAGATACAACATAATATAGATAACTTCATCAAATGACCCAAAATGCTTCATGCTCCATTCCAAAATAGTTCAAGCTTTCCTAACTACTCGGTTGCTTAGGTAAAGTAGGGCACTCAGGGTTTAAAGGAAAGAAAAATAAATTCTGGATCTATCACAGGACTGATGTGAGAAACTCAAAATACGGGTGTTTTTGGAAACAAAAGGTATCTCATAAGACCACGCTGCACATAAACACGGAATGAGTTTTTATCTTATGATAACCAAAACATTTACTATGTAAAATCATTTGATATTATTTTAGTGACATTCTTTGAAACCTTTTTCAAATAAACTCATATGAATCTTAGCTGAAATTGGTACATTATTAAATTCCAGCATACTAGCTACATAGTAGGTTCTACAATCAAAATCTTAAGAAGCTCATATTAGAGAATGAATTTCATACAATGGCAAGGTATGGAACTACCTTCCGATAGTACACCTCTAGAGGGATGTACCTAGGGTCCAGATACTGAATGCCTATACCAACACAGAACCGACCTACCCATTCACTGGATAGTATCGAATACGACATCACCCCAGTTGTCACTGACCTTTAATGGGATCCAGAAGCTTACACCACATACTCGACAAATAGAGAGTACTCTAGAAAGGTGATGACCAGCTCCTAATGGGCGCGACCCATATAGATCTACCACATCTACCCTACTTTAGCCATTTCCAGTTGATGAGGCTTGAGGTAACGTTTTACCTTTCACATGGCATATTCCACTTTGAATGCCACATCACCATTTCTCAATCACACAACTAATTTCTACAAAAGTATAACTCCCGAACTCGTATGTCTTAGGAAAGAGTGTTAAGCTAAGAGAAGTTGTGCTCTCCTCCACCAAACAGATAATATGTTTATAGAGATCAATCAATATGGTCTAGAAATGCAACGTCAAACATTCATCCATACAAATTGTCCAAGAACAGGGTAAACTGAAGGCACTCTCCTACAACATCCTGTCGGGGATCACCCTTAGGTTTAGTAGCGAGAAGTCCTTGCATCGAAGATCTCAAATGAAGAACTACTGTCACATATAAGTGATATGGGAAATTTCCCCCGAGGGTCAGTGACAAGCATCCCTACATTCCATCTTCCAAATTATATCATTCCAGGTTATTTCTTTCGAACACATAAATTAGTTCGAAGTGGTCTTCCAACAGGAATTACACAAATCCGACTCCGGTTCCTTCAAACCAATCATCGATTTAAAAAGCGATCAAGTATATAGGTGAATATCATTTGTTTAATTCATTCCTTTTTATCAAAAATATTTTTAGAGGTATACAACTTTAAATCATTTCTTTTCGGTATATATAGAATCAATAAACCTCTCTGTATCTTTGGGAAACTATTTATTTAAATCTTAACAAAGATTTCTTAATTTCAAATCAAAATTTTGATTGAGTTGAAACCTTGTTATCTAGGATGTTAATCCAACACCAGTAAATATTAAATGAGAAGAATCTATAGAAATCATCTAACTCTACTCATATCAATTTCCGTATTCAATAAGTACTATGGACGGAATAATGGCGAAATCATCTTTTAAATTCCACGAATAGTACGAATTCCCTCCTCGGAATTTATCACTAAGTATAAGAAAATTATCTCCAAACAATCCAAGTTATTCAAATTCAGAAAATTATATCTTTTATCATTTGGGAAATTTTGGTCCGAGTAAATCAAATTTACTATCCCCTCTGTCGGGCTAATCCGGGTAGCTAGGAATGGCACACAACTAGTTTTCCACATCCAGGCCTAGAGACTACCTCTCTGTCACCCATAAGGTGGTCA
Organism: Allium fistulosum; assembly: GCA_030737815.1. Classification (NCBI taxonomy): domain Eukaryota; kingdom Viridiplantae; phylum Streptophyta; class Magnoliopsida; order Asparagales; family Amaryllidaceae; genus Allium; species Allium fistulosum. The sequence goes on from CM060903.1 coordinate 603,950,205, forward strand.
GGTTATTTGATCGACTCTAAATCTTTTGACATACTTAATTAACATTTAATTATTTTAGAGCATCCAGGCTTTTCCTTCGATCTATTTCATTCCTCGATCGGATTTTCTATGACACTCGCAAATGGAACAAACGTACTAGTCATTTCGGCATACTCATTTTAAACCTCTTAATCATCTTTAAATTACTTAGTTAATTATTTGAAAAGGTTCAAAAAAGTTTCAAGAAATTAAAATTAAGTTAAAACCATTGTTTGCAAAAGTTATTAAAAAAATGCTATGAAAAAGTGCTGCAAATATGTTTTAAAAGCTATATTGATCAAAACGACTTTTCTGTCTTTTGAAAATTCATTTATATAAATCAAATATATTTTAAAATATTTTAAAAGATTTATAGAGTTTATTCCATACTTTTAAAGAATTAAACATATCCATTTTGAAACATTTGCCACTTTGGCCTCCAAACTGCCAAAGCGCGATTTTATTTAAAACATGATTTGTTCATATTTTAAAATCTACTAAAAGAAATCTCAATCATTTTCTTTTGTTTAAAAACTATAATTATAAGAGTTTAGAAAATTTTATTTCAAGGAAATCCTTCTCCGAATCAATCATGGATTTAACTTTTAAGACGCGAAATCGCGAACTGCCTTTACGGGATACGCCTATTTTTAACTAAATTTTCAATATTTATTTAAACTTTGCCAAAAAAAATTTAAATGTTTATAACACATTTCTTAACCATAATTAAAGCAGTTTTAAGTGGTTTAAACATTCCATATACAACATTTCATTAATAAAAGGAAAGTGATTTCCTTTGTGATTTTCGACGTGTATTAAATGTGACTTTTTAATACAATTAAACAATAATATTAAACAATCAAACTTGATGATCAAAACATATTAAAAATCCATTGCAAACATCATACCATCATCCAAAAATATAATATAAGTAAGAGTTTCTCACCTTGGATTAAACAATTAACCTAAAAATGGCTATGCCTTCACTAACTTGAAATCTAATCACACGATCACTTGGGTTCTTGCCTTTCGAGGGCTTGGCCTTGGCTAAGGAGCTCACAGCCTTGGTTGTAGGGAGGGAAGGATCGGCTATGGAGAGAGGAGGGTGTGGCAGTTGGTAATGAAAGTGAAAAGGAGGTGGTTTGGTTATTTTTTGAGGTGTTTAGATATATATGTTTGTACTATATAATTTTAGTTTCATTTTGAAATGAATTTTTCCATTATTTCTTTTAGGGTAGAAGCTATTAAAGAGGAGGGTAAAAGCTTAAGAAATAAAGAAGAAAGCATATGAAAATGAAGAGGAGAAGGGGTGGTATTTGCACATATACATCACCTCCACATACACCATCTCCATTACCCACATAGCCGAATTGACCCTTCCCTCCATGTGCTTTCATGATGCATTTACTTATGTGTAAGAAGGTTAACTTTATGGTTGCTTAAGAGGTAAGGATGTAGATAATATCTTGAATATTTTTGAATATATATACAAATATATGTACATGTATATATGTATGCATATATGTGTGTTCATGTGTATGTGAATGTTTTCATGTATGTGTACATGTATATGTGCATATGTATGTCACATTTAATCCACAACGTTGCACAACTTATTCACGTTGATTGTTACAAATTCCGATTTCCGATCATATTTTTACTTTTTAGTTAATATACTCATATTTCTAAAAAAGTTTAAAAATAATATTTCCATCATTATATAATAATCAAAAGAGCTTACTTAATAATTAGAATAATTATTAAATCATTTAAACTAAATTTAAATAAATGCATTTAGTTTTCCATGAATAAATAAATTAATTTATTTCATATTTTCATTCATGTACAAAAATGAGGGTATGTATCCAACTTGGCGCGTGATGTTGGATAGCCAAAGAGTTGTTTACCGGTAAAATGATTTTTAGTCATTTTATCAATATTTACCAAAGTGTTTATGTTTCTTGTATATATACGAGTATATATGGACGTCCAAGTGGACCTGCATTTAACTGTTGGGCCATAATTTTATAGCATGGCTATTAAAATACAATGATAATAAAATCAGCACAATGATTGCTTTCCACATCAACACTTTCAAATATAGCCAAAATATCTTTGAATTGCCTCATGAATTGGTTCGATGTACATGAGTAGTAAGATCCATGCGATAACAAATAAACAAAAATGTTTAATATACCCTTTTAATTTAAACCAATTATTTTGTCAAACTGTTTTGTACATGAATTTTTTGAAAGCGTAATAATAATGCTTCTCAACTTTAATGTTTATTTAAAGTATTGCTTTTTTTGCAATAGAAACATCATCTGAAAGAATATAGCAACATTTTTTGTATACACAATTTCTAGTCAATTCCAGCATCCAACCATTGCCCACCGTGTATATGCAACCTTACACCATCAAGCATGCAACCTTCTCTCCCAAAAATTGAAAGTATTGTTCGGATTTCCGTTGTAACCGTAGAAAGAAGAAACAGTCTGTAAGTTTTACCTTTATCAAGCAGAATCTACGTTGATTAACACTTAAGCAAAGAAGAACTCGTGCCACACACACAGGTTTTTCTATATCATTTTAGAAGTAAAAACAAATCAATAAATTGAATATGAAATAATCAAAATTTTAGTGTATAATAGAATTTAAGCTCTTGTTATTGCAAATAATATAAATTCTTACTTATTAAAACTTGTTTCACGTAGACTCATTAACAAATCTCCTTAGACTGAAGGATCAAATACAAACATTATCGGATAAAGGTGCATGAACCCGTGCTTCGCACACGGTTTGTTTGATATTTATATTGGTATTTATAATGTTGATGATATTATTATTGAAGTATTGAGAAACTTATTATCAATATCATTACTGAGAGATATTCAAATCATTAAAAAGCATTATGAATACATATGATAAAAGAAGGTAGTTTAATATGTGCTCAGAGTTATTCAGATAGCTGTATTATCAAAATGCAACTTTTGTATGAACAAAGGCCTAAGTAATAAATCATACTATAAACTTTCATCTACGCAAGTTTAGCAAGTAATGAAATATACAACAATTGATCGCCAAAGCCCACTGGACAACCTAATGGAAATTTTACATGACCCTTATCTTACACTATGCATTATGAACATAATAAAGCTCATCTCTTAAAGCCTACATCAATGCAGTGTTGGAAGACATCCCATTCATACCCACTGCAAGCCCACATCCAAATCCCATCTTCTGCACTTGCCATCGGCACCATGACATCTATCCAAGATCAGCTTTTTAATTTCCATATGTTGCCCCTAACTTCAATACCGATCGTTTAATTCTTGTGAATCTAATACAACGGTCAATTAGTGAAATTAGCTTTATGAAAATGGGTTGTCCTAGATTTCTAACTGGAATAGGTTATTGCCAGCAGACTTCACAACTGACGGTGCATGCTCCTAGTAGCATCTCACGGCCTATCTAATTTGCATTTTAATAACCAAAAGAATGAACGTTTTTTTACAACAATCAATTCTGGAATATTATGAACTCTGAATTAGTATTCAACTTAGACGATGTTTGAATGTTTGCATATAGTAACCGATAAAGAATCAGAATAGAGAACTGACAAATTTAAAAAATATCAAATAAAGTAAAGAAAAACAATTATTGGATGTAATGTGGGTTGGGAAAAAGATAATTACCTTATAGGCATCATATCAGGTCTAGGTTACCTCCAGTTCATGCAAATGAATATCAGGTCTAGGTTACCTCCAGTTCATGCAAATGAAATTCATTGTTAAAAATATGGATAATGCAAAATAACATGTTCATGGGAATAAAATATAAGCTAATACCATGGAACAAATGGACAATTTGAAATAAAATGCAGGAACAGTTATGTAAATCATGAAGCACTTTATGAGAACAAACTGCAGCTTATGTAAACAAAACTTTTCAATAACTAAATCGAGGAAGTTATTGTATGTTTTGCATCCACATGCAAGGAATCCAAATTTTCATTGCAGTTTCTTTTTCAGTATACATACAACGCAACAAATTAGAAGTTTGAAAATACATCGAAGACAGTGAAACCAAATTATCAGGAAGCTGAATATAAAAACTCATAAAAGTAATAATTATAAAGAGGGTAAAATAATCACTATCAACTTGTGAAAGATCAAATGTTGACTGGCAGCGATAACTATTGAGAAAGAGGGTGATATTTGATGATTCTGAAACAAAGATAAATACTCTATTAGAATAAATGCGAGGAAAAAACAATTTTAAGGAACCGCCTCAATTGTGGAGAGTGAGCATACACATTACACTACTAATTATAGTTTTCACAGAGGCCGTTATTTCAGTATATTTGTATTGAAAAACTTTGTTAGTTACTTCGATAATTTTGCTTGTAGAAAATAAAAATTGAAACAGTTAAGTATCTCTTTTAACGTCATCGGCCTTTATAACTCAGTCGAGTAAATCCTAGTTTTTTTATAGTATAATCCAAGTTAACTTACATTGTTTCTCAGTCATGTATCTACAAATACTGTAGTAGCCATATGGTATGCCAATTTGTTGGAAGTAGTTAGATGACCGTGGAAGAATACTACAAAAGCACCACCATATATGTGTGTGTGTGTACAGTGATAAAGATATGTCTAATTCAATTTCTAAGAAATAGTAGAGAAGATAATAACTTAGAATTTTGGAATTAGCCGTTTATATATTCTGCTATGATCACAGCTTTTCAAAATTATCATGCTCAAGATCAATAACTTTAACTAAATATCACATCTTAATGGAAAATTGAAATTGAAGTTGAACACCAATATCTTCTAACACTGAAAACCATAGTTATAAAAGCAAAAAATGGCCCACCCTAAATAATTGATGAATGGCTAGGAGGTTTAATGCTTACGCTAGTCTAATCTGGACATGGTAGTGAAGGAAGAAATAATCAAAATTACTACTACAATCAGGTATAGATAGTTGTAACCATCCTTTCATGTAGACAAATGAATCTGTCTTAAACACTGCCAGCGCATTCTTGAATTAGGCAAGAAAATAATTAAAAATTCAAATATAATTGCACTAATACATTCATAAGGAATATAAGCATGAAGATTTGGGTTATAAATTAATGCAGCTAAGACAACCGACCTAAGATACTTATCTAACAACTGTTTAGAGCATCAATCGAAGCATTGCATTGCTCTTTTATCTTGATCATTTGTAAAGATAAACATCTATAATTCTATTCGAAATGGGTTCATTTTACTTCAATAACATCGTCCTTATATTTATAGTTTATGAAGTGTTGAACCAATTTAGGAGAAATGCTTATTAATACCAGTAACGTGCAAAAGCATTGAAAAAATTAAAGTTTGTACATGGAAACTAACTAATTTTAATTAGTCCCACATCACCTGGACTAAGCATCGATCGGTCTTGGGAGAAGGCGGCGGGGAGGATGATGGATCTTGAATCGGGTTGGATGTGGATCAGATGTACATCCCACTACAGCAAGGGAGATGGATCTGGAAGCATAATGAAGTAATTGCAGTTTGTGGGATCGCACTGCTACTGGAGAAGACGATGGATCTGGAATCGCCATGGACTAAGCATCAATCGATCTTGGGAGAAGGCGGTAGGGAGGATGATGGATCTTGAATCGGGTTGGATGTGGATCAGATGTACATCCCTCTACAACGAGGGAGATATGAGAGTTGTGGCATTTTAGGTTTTTTTTTATTTCAGGGCAGAACGATAGCAGAAGAACAGGATGCGAAAGAGAAGGATGCGAAAAGAAGAGAAACCGAAGGGCAGTTCGGGTATTTCAAAAAGACACGGTTGAAATTAGTTGAGTGAATTCTCTTTATTAGTAGTAAAGATTTCTTCAAAATAAGATCGCACATTTTATTTATCATTTAAAACATCATCACTTATGTTTAAAAATCTTATTTTTGAATATATTGAAATTTTTCTAAAGTGATGAATTTACAGGTCATTACATGTGGCTTCGTCGATATCTAGTTGTTTACTATATTTCCACTGTGTTTATATGTATTTTGTATCAGTAATGTGGGGACAAGCAGTTATAACTGTCCTTTGCTGAAATTTGTACTGTTACGACTCTGAAGTATTATTATGGAAGTGACTATGTATGATCTTATGTTGACTATTATATATTGTTCCGTTGCATTGTGAGATTCTGTGTTGTTTAGTTTTTCTTGTCTTTCTTTTTCTTTTACCCCAACGGCTCATCTTTCGGAGTAAGAAAGATGGATCGTTACTGTATTTATGAAAGGGTTGAATACTCTAATAAATAGCTTTTGAAGCTGGTAAATGGATTTAAAGAGATTAAATAAGAATTGATTAACGATTTTCAATTTTGACATCAATGACCAGTTATTATGGGTAATGGGTATTTATTAGAACTAAAAAGGAAAAGTAAGGAAGTGGTTAATTGTTGAATAACATTCTAGGAATGTACATCTTAAATTAGTATGGAGCATTATGATGCCAACATCATTAACACCAGTTAATGATTAAGGGTAGCTTTCAGTAAATTTTCTTTTAGAGTTTTTCGGTTGAAATCGCTAAGTTGTCTCCCTTAAGGAAAAATATTTGATATGGTATAAGACATGTTCCTATTATATCACTGTGTTGATTTTAGAGATGAGATTAGACCAATAAATAAGTATATATTGAGGAACATTGCAAATAAGGAAATTTCATAAGAACAGTTAATTGGCGATAAACCGAAGATAAAAATGGAAATTAATAAGAAATTTAGATTAGAATGTTCAAACCAAGACTTGTGGAGTGTTACTATTCAACCCAATGTGATACGGTGTATAGAAAATTTTCTAATTGGTCAAGGATGAAGAAAGAACCACTGATTTTGTTCTAGATATTTGATGTTCCAAAGGATTAAAGCTAAGCAAGGCAAGCTCGAAAGGTTGTCAGTATCATTAGAGGTTCCGACTTGGAAATGAGGGCATATATCAATGAACTTTATAGATGGGTTATCTAGAAGCAATAAAGCTATATAGGTTATAGTAGATTGGTTCATTTTGCTTCCGTTGGAAGTAATAGGATTGTAGCATCTATAACACGTAGTGTGTTAAAGGAGTGGTGCAACTGCATGGAGTTCCAGTTAGAATTATCAGTGATAGAGCCCTTTGTTCATTAAGAAATTGTGGAGGAGTCTTGCAGTCTATTTTGGGAATGACTTTGGATCTTAGCACCGCTTACCACCCGTAGAACGACAATTAGATGGAAAGGGTGAACAAGAATTTTGAAGAATATTTGATGTGTCAAAGGATTAAAGCTAATCAAGGTAAGCTCGAATGGTTGTCATTATCATTAGAGGTTCCGACATGGAAATGAGAGCATATATCGATACTTTGTAAATGGGTTGTCTAGAAGCAATAAAGCTATATAGGTTATAGTAGATTGGCTCATTTTGCTTCCATTGGAAGTAATAGGATTGTAGAATTTCTAGCACAAAGTGTGTTAAAGGAGTGGTGCAACTACATGGAGTTCCAGTTAGCACTATCAGTGATAGAGACCCTTTGTTCATTAAGGAATAGTAGAGGAGTCTTATAGTTTTCTTTGGGAATGACTTTGCCTCTTACCACCGCTTACCACCTGCAGACTAACAATTAGATGGAAAGGGTGAACAAGAATTTTGAGGAATTGTGGAAAGTTTGCATCATGGGTTTTGGAAGGCCTTGGAGAAGGTAGAAATGTTGAGGCAGCAGTTGAGGGCTGTATAGGAGTCAGGAGTCCTAGGTTTGCAGGCAAAGATAAGAATTCGAGTTTTTAGTTTGGGACATGGTATTTGTTAAGGTTTCCCCGCTTATAAAGGTATGAGGTTTGATACTTCCGATGAGTTAGTGCCTAGGTTTGTTGGGTCTTTCCTGATTTTAAAGAGGAGGTGTAACACCCTATAATTTGGCATTAGTTATGTAATTAGTTAGTTAGTTAATTAATTAAGCTCCAAAAATGGAATTTGTGTAAACGATGAAATTTGACCACGATACTTACACTATTGCATTCGTGGAAAAATTCTAAGCAACTTTCATATTTGGAGTTAACGAGGGCTCACAGGTTGGCCTACATAAAGGAGTGGTCGATCAGTGGCGGTCCGCCCTTAGAAAGGGGGCAGTCGACTGCTTCTTATGTGACGGCTAGGGTTAGCCTAGGCCCAATGGTTCGGATTTAATATATTTTGATCTAATGGTTCTAGTTGATTCTAACACCTTCAAGCCAAACCTTCCTTCTCTTCTCATATTTTTCTAGAGGCAGCAGTGAAGCTCTGCCATTTCTTATTCTCCACTTTCTTTCTAAGTTATAAAAATAAGATATTTATATCTATATTCATACAAATTGGAGAATAATAAAAATCTAATAAAAAGGAGAAGAGAAGTGAATCAACTATACACGTATTTGAGGTAACTTATATATTTATATTTGTATCTATTTTCTCTTCCAATCTCAAATCTCTTCTTGGATCTATAATTCTAATGAACGTATATACCCTTTTATACATATTTCTTGGATTAAAGATAATTTGCAGATGAATTAAATGTTCTACTTTAAATCTGAAGATTTGGATCGCTTTTAAAAGGTGAGTGGGAAATTTTATATATTTTTTATGATTTTAAATCAATTCCGTTGGCATACATTTGATTTTTATGCCTAAATCAATTTTTTTGTGAATTGTAGGCTTAAATTAGTATAAAAGACGATTGCCTACATATTCTTGTTTTAAACTTAATTAGAAATGTGATTATACCTTGATCTGAAAACCAGTCCTAAAGATTTTAGAATTGAATATTATACATTTTATTCAAGATCTGTACTTGAGTGTAAAATAGGATTTTTGGATTATTGCCCAAAATTGTGCTAGGTTGTAGATTTTCCATAGTTTAATTTATGGGAAGAACATCCATTTGATGTTTATAAATTTGTTTATTTTTCCACTTTTGATTCAAAAGGCCAACATTTGACTTAATAAGGAATACCCACAAACAAAATAGGAAGAGATGTGTAAAGTAGAGATTTATCCTTCGTAGTTTACACTGTTTATTCCAAATAAAAAGAAATTATCCATTCCTTGTAATTTCAAATGTAGCAAATATTTCCTTTTGTGCTAAACCAATTTATGGAAATCATAGTGGGAAATCTTCCTAAGGAATTTGATTCCAGCAAATTAAATATGGAAAGTACATTCTAGTTAAATAATTATGACTAGAATATATTTGGATAAGAATAGTAATTTTATTAGGTAGTTTATATGTATTTATTGCATTAATAAAGAAGAACGCCCGTTTCTTCGTTCGTTATTTACGCACAACGTTCCTTAATTATTATTATATTTAGGGAATTGAATAGGTAGAATTAAAAAATATTATAATTCCTATTAATGAGCAATAAATTAGGATTTGCCAATAATTAATAGGAAATAAGGTGCAACCCTACTTAATGGGCAATTAATAGGAAATAATGGATAAGATTAGATTAGAGGTTATAGTTGGTTAGTTAAAGACTATAACTCTAATCAATGGGCAATTAATGGAAATGAATTTAGGAGTTAAAATTAATAAGGATAAATGGATAAAAAGGTACTGATAAAAGTCAAAAAGATATAAAAGGTTGCTAATTTGAAATTAGTAACCATGCATAAATATCTTAGGAAATGTCCGTTAGGATTTTATGGACAAATTGACATTTATGAGCATTAAAAGGGGATTTATGAGTAGATAAGCATTTAAGGTAAATCTTATTGCCTTAAATAAAAAGGGTGTTAGTAAGCTAAGTCTAATGTCTACTTAGGATAATATAAGTGAAGACTTAGGATGGTTAATTGGACTTAGTAGGTCAGTGATGCGAGGTCAATAGAGTCACTCGACGGAAGATCACCCTTCACTTTTAGGCTGCCAACAGTCGAGTGCACTTATTACTGATGTGAGATATCACTAAACCTACGACCCATGACGACGTGAGAGGTTGGGCCTGCTTTCTTAACTGAAAAGTATTAAATAGTCCAAATTTGTAATTAGAAGCTATGAGGGATATCTCCATAGGAGTTCGCTTAATTCTGATTTGAGGTATTAAGTGGCTGTAGGGTACGCCTCCTCCTAAAAGGAAGTATTAAGTAACCTAGTGAGATTCAAACTAAATAAGGATGTCTCTAAAGGGTTTACTTCAGTGTTGAGGTATTAAGTGGCTATTTTAGGGTCCGCCTCCCTACCGAAAGAAGTAACTTAATGAGATTCCATATTTATAATTAAGAGTGATAGTGGATATCTCAAGAAGGGTTCGCTTCGGGTTTGAGATATTAAGTGACTAATCTAAGGGTTCGCCTCTCTTCAAAAAAGAAGTATTAAGCAACCTAGTGAGGTTCCAAGCGATGTCGGCTAGAAAGTACCAATGAGGAGTCAGCCTTGGGGTTAGGTAATAAATGACAAAGGCCTACATATAAATAGGTGTTAAATGGTCAGATGTCTTCCTAGTTCTTATTAATAAAGTATTAAGTGGCTTGGGTACAGTCTCTCATATTGCTAAGGCCATAATAATGATAGTACCAGTAAGTAGTCCGCCTGGGGATAGGTATGAAGTGATGTAGGACCTGCCTAGAATATAGGTATTAAATGGTTAGAAGTCTACCTAGTCCTACTAAATATATTAAATGGCTTGGGTACTGTCGCTTACTTGGCTACGATTTTATTGGCGATAGAAGCGGTCATAGTTGGACATTAAATGTCGGAAGCTTTAAATAATAGTGAAAGGTCTTTGTAGTTAGGACCCACCGACCATCGACAATATTGTTAGAAAACCACCTTGGGAACAGGTTTTAAATGGCGCGGTCTACCTTAATTGAGGTCTTAAATGGCAGAGTCTACCTATTTCTCTTTCAAAAGTATTATGTAGTGATTATAGAAGCCCGTTTCATATTTAGAAGTATTAGTAGAAAATGGGTTTAGGAGTATTAGTTGGTTGATAAGGCTTTGTCGGTATTTTGTACCTTAGGAAGGGGTAGGTAAATAATCGTGTGTACAATGCAAGGTTAGGTTAGAATTGCTAACCTTAATAGACATAACTGTTAAATGGAAACCAATCAGTATAAATTTATGTTATGGACAGTTTATAAGCTTTCCAATCACCAGAATGTTGTTCTGACCCCTCCACATTACAACCACATGATAAATTTAGATGAACATGTCACTAGAGCTGGATGTGCTTTGTTGTTGGAGAAGTCTTCTTTTCTCTAATGCTCGATGCTGATGTGACAAGCTGTTATCCATGGAATACCATTAATTCCAAGGTAGCAGTCATAATCAGTATTCTTATCCTATTATTTTTTCCACCATGTGTTTAGATTTCGATCATTAATAATGCTCATGCTTATTTGTAGGTAGTAAATCCAAAAAATCTTTGCTTTGATGGACTTGGGTTTCGATTTTTGTCAAATTTTAGGCCTATTAAGGTATGGACTATTACATTTGGTATCAGAGCCTAGGTTAGTAGATCAGAGGAGTTAGGATAAATTAAGAAAACGTATTCGTACTTTCCTATCTTGTAATATTATATTTTTACATTAGATTCTTAGAATTCAGACTATAGAAATAGTTGTAGTTCCACTCTGAAGGAATGGGCAAAGTAATGATGGATTGGAAATATCTTAGAGTTAAGATTTTCACGTCGACTCTGAAGTTCTCCACGGCGTGCTGGCGATGTGTAATGCGCTGTTGATAAAGAGCATGAGTGAGACATATGGAAAAATCCTAAAGATTGGAGGTGTTTGACTTGATGGTTGAGATTTCTAGCTACCTTGTGATTTTTGATTTTGATGACGAGTTCCAATTAGACACATATTTATTCCAGATGGGCGAGAAATTAAAGTTTGTATTTCGCAATTGTCTGGAAGCAAGTTTTTTTTGGCTAGGGTGCATTCATTAATCACCTCTTTTATGGCAAACTGGATTTTTATTTGGAAAATTAATGTCAGTTCTTTAGTTTAAAACCTGTGAGAGAATTTTTATTAAGTGTATTTTGGAAATTCCTTAGATTTTGGAAAAAGGGTTTTCAAATGATTTCTTTTTCGAGGATTTATTTTGGAAATTTTGTTCTGGAAAAGTTTTGAAATTTTAATTTTCAAAGAAAGTAGTATGCTACTACTTTAGTCATGTTAAGAAATTTTTAGAGATTAAGTTTTCGGAAATCCTGAAATATATATGTGTGTGTGTATATATATAATTTTGATTTTTAAAGGGAAGTTTTGGTATGAAATAGTTTCTATTATTTAGAAACAAGTATAAAGAAGCATATATTTAGCCCAATGATTTTTCGGTTTATAAAATCGATGTTTTAAAATCTTCTCTCTTTTAGGTACAGGAAAAATAGGAATGACATTTAATTTTATTGGGGTATGTAGTTTGAAGTGTTGTTGTACCCATCGGCTATTGGAAGAAATACTTCCGTACGAACTAGGTAGAAAATAGCAATTGGAATATTTTTGGGTTTTTGAAATTGTTGTTGGTCGCAGCTGTTTTGTTGGGACTATTGTGAATTGCTGGAGTATGGATCGTGACTAGGCAGTAGGATTTGACATCGCCGTGATGAGGATAGGAATTTTTCGGATAGTGTCAAATAGAAGGAGACGTCGCGAAACGGTTATTATTATTTAATCCGACCCTAATTGGGTCTAGGTTCAATTAATGCCCAAAGCCCATCTAGTGGTTGACCACTTAGCGGAAAACCTAGAGTGGTTTACCAGTTAATCAGTTTTGGCACAACTTAGACCTGAAACAGGACTGTAAAAGTCACGTCCGAATTTCCCTAGTTGCCTTCTTACGTTCCTCCTTCCTCAATAAGCCAAACCCAATCTCCATCCTCCTCCTTATCTAAGTATCAGCCTCTCTCTTCTGTTCCTTCCCTAAGCGACGCCGTTTTTCCCTAAGAGCACCAGCCTCACCTCCTTCTCGTGCTGGTTTTGCAAGTTAGATCTCGCCCCACCACCACTCTAGATCTAAACCCTATTTCCACCCTTCGACCACTTCTTAGCCTAAGAAACCTTTCCGCATTGCCCATTTTTCTCACACCATTATGGTCTCAACCATCAAGGGGTCACTTGTTTGAACCGGAATGAGTAGAAGGTTTCACTGCTTTTGGGCCGGAAGAGCTATACGTCGTGGTAGGTATTGCACCAATCCTCTACTTCAAGACCTCTGAGCAGGATTGTTACCCATGCCGCATCTGCCTTTTCAATGTCCTATTTGCGTAGAATTTCCGTGAAGGTAGTAGTTTGATTCGTTCGAAGGTGAAAGGTGTCTTGATTGAGCCGATTAATGATGATCTCGCAGAGATTTTGGAGGCCTCCGCGAAGGACGCGGACTTGATTGATTTTGTAGTGACCGACTCAAATATTTTGCAGCAAAACTTTTCCCAAGATGTTGGTGTTTGGAAGATGGATAATAATCTATATCTGACTTCCCATCTAATTGAGCACATTATTTAACATAATGCCATCCCTAAGATGGGAAGTTACGACCGGATTTATCCTATAGTGCAGAAGACCACCTATGCTAGTTTTGGCGGCATCACCATTTATTGGACCTGCATCCTTATGATGCAACTTGTTGATCAAGGATTAGCACTCCATAGAGTCAGTTTCCATATTTTCACCTATCCACTCTCTTCTTTATGTTACACCGGTGAACCCCCATGGAGAGGTAGTTTAGTAGAAGGTTTCATCTTCCATTATTAGATCCTTTCTTAGGAAGATGGAAATTTCGAACCCGTCAGCAACACTAGTAGCACCAGCCACACGAAATTGGATGTATAGCTGCCATGCTACAACCATTTAAGGGCCGCAGCAATGGATCGAACCCTAGCTGTGGAGCAAAGCATCTCATAGTCTGTAGGCACTATTTTAAGATTTATGGTGTTATTATCTTTTACCTTCCAACGTTTGTTTTTTTTCTTTTCGGTTGTTTGGGTTGTAACTATTAGTTGTCGCTTGTAAAAGGCAGGCACGATATTATGAGTTCCTATTTATTTACTAGTGTCATTTTTTTGGACATGCAAACCACTTTTATATATGCATATTAAAGAAGCAGTATAAATATGAGAATCTCGTAAAGACTCTTGACTAATAGTAAATCCAATATAAGACTGAAAGTTTAGAATGGTTGGAAAATTTTAGCGAAGGACATGATAAAGTTGTTTTGGTATCACGGGTCATTGCTCACGTTCCGTAAAAGCTAAACTTTTTGAGTAATTGGGCATGATGACATATTTAAATAAAATGTCAAGTTTTATGGGTAAAGGTTAGTTGTATATTTTAGAATTTGGTTTATGGGTTTAGTACATAACCGACTTCCGACTATGCTGAAATTGTGGTTTGGTTTATCAAAATTTTTAAGAAGGAAAATATGTTTAAAATTTTCCCCTTGATTTGAAAAGTTCTCTTTTGAATTTTTTAATGTTTTAGTTGTTTTTGGCTCTTAAATTATTTTTAGAGTTTTCATTCAAAATTTAATTTCTAGGGAAAATGTACGTATAAATATTTTGGGATTTTATTTTGACGTACGAATTTGAAAAGTTGAAAAGGTTTTTGTGAAATCTTTGACCTTGAACGCTGCATATTAGCCAAAAGGGAGGCAAATAGATTAGAATTTGCGGATTTAGCGGTGCATTAGGATCGACGATGCGATAAATGTAAGCGACAATAAGGGAAAAGCTGTTTTAGCCTTGGAATTTATATTTCCAAAACTTATCGACGATGTGAGCGAGTCTATTTTTAGACTTAATTCCGTTTTAGAGCTTAAAATAAACTTCCTTATGCGTTTTGTATGTGGAAAATTTGGAGTAAATCTAGGGTAGGGGCAAAATTTCCATTGTACTATGGAAATAGAAGATTATAGAGTGGTAAGAATGTTCAATTCTCTACCTAAATTCCTTTTTTTGGCGTAGAAGTAAAGTTTAGGAAGCGATTTTTTGATGCGTTAGATTATTGGATGGTAGGAAGTGGATGCAAAAATTCGTTGCTTCATACTTCTACTCGTATGGATATGGGAGTTTTGGTTGAAAAGGTTTTTCAAAAAGCTGCATACATATAGAACTGCCAGTATATATAGGTTTCTTTCATCATGTTTCCAAAAATATTTTCAACGAAATTCATTCATATATGAGGATCCGATTTAGAATCATTCTGCATACATAATTTATGTATGGTGATACAGTAATAAACTATGGACTTGTGCATGTTTGGTTGCAAAATTGGTTGTACAATCATTGGTTGTGTAGTTTAGGATAATTAGAAGCCAAAACCATGGCTTAGCCATCGGTGAAATTTCAGGGACGAAATTCATTTTAAGGAGGAAAGAATGTAACACCCCGTAATTTGACGTTAGTTATTTAATTAGTTAGTTAGTTACTTAATTAGACTCAAAAAATGAAATTTGTACAAATAATGGAATATGACCACGAAACTTGCACTATTGCGTTCATGGTGAAATTTTGAGCAACTTTCATATTTGAAGTTTTGTGATCGAAGTCCAAACAAAGAAGTTACGGACGAAAAACGAATTCGGAACAAAAATAATTCGATTAGATAAATTAACATTTATATATTAATTATCTAGGGCCCACAGGTTGAGCTGCATATAGGAGCGGTCGACCAAGGGCGGTCGATCCCTAGGAATAGGCGGTCGACCGCTTCATGTGTGGCGACTAGGGTTAGCCTAGGCCCAACGGCTCGAATTTAATATATTTCAATCTAACGATTCTGGTTGATTCTAGCACCTATAAATTCAGGCCTAAGCCTTCCTTCTCTTCTTATATTTTTTTGGAGGCAGTAGCGAAGCTCCACCATTTCTTATTCTCACTCTTTCTAAATTATAAAAATAAGATATTTATATCTATATTCATACAAATTAGAGAAGAATAGAAATCTAATAAAAATGAGAAGAGAAGAGAACCTACTATACATGTATTTGAGGTAATCTATATATTTATATTTGTATCTATTTTCTCCTCTAATCCTAAATTTCTTCTCAGATCTATAATTCTAATGTATATATGTACCATTATATATATATTTCTTGGATTAAAGAGGATTTGGAGATGAATTTAAGATCTACTTCAGATCTAGAGATTTGGATCACTTTTAAAAGGTGAGTGAGAAAATTATATATTGTTTATGATTTTAAATCTATTCTGTTGGCATATATTTGATTTTTATGCCTAAATCAATTTTATTTGTGAATTGTAGACTTAAATTAGTATAGAAAACTATGCCAACATATTCTTGGTTTAGACTTAATTTGAAATATGTTTACACCTAGATCTGGAAATCAGTTTCAAAGATTTTAGAATTTGAATGTATATTTTATTCTAGAGCCTTACTTGGGTGTAAAATATGATTTTTGGATTATTTCCCAAATTTATTCTAGGTTGTAGATTTTCATAGTTTTATTGGTGGGAAGAACATCCATTTAATGTTTATAAATTTGTTTACTTTTTTCACTTTTGATTCAAAAGGGCGACGTTTGATTTAACAAGAAATAACCATGAACAAAATGGAAAGAGATGTGTAAAGTATAGATTTATTCTTCGTAGTTTACACTATTTATTCCAAATAAAAAGAAATTATTCATTCCTTTTAAACATAGTAAATCTTTCCTTTTGTGTTAAACCAATTTATGGAAATCATAGTGGAAAATCCTCCTAAGGAATTTAACTCCAGCTAATTAAATATGGAAAGTATATTCTAGTTAAATAATTATGACTAGGATATATTTGGATAAGAATCATAGTTTTATTAGGTAGTTTATACGTATTTATCGCGTTAATAAAGAAGAAAGGCGTTTATTCATTCGTTATTTATGCATAACATTTGTTAGTTATTATTATATTTAGGGAAGCGAATAGGTAGAATTAGAAAATGAAGTAATTCCTATTAATGGGCAATAAATTAGGAATAGCCAATAATTAATATGAAATAAAGGGTTTTAACCCTACTTAATGGGCAACTAATGAGAAATAATGGATATGATTAGATTAGGAGTTACAATTGGTTAGTTAAAGACCATAACTTCAATCAATGGGAATTAATGGAAATAAATTTGGGAGTTACAATTGATAAGGAGAAATGGAAAAAATGGACAGATAAAAATGGAATTGATATAAAAGGTTACTGATTTGAAATTAGTAATCATACATAAATGTCTTAGGAAATGTTCGTTAGGATTTTATGAACAAATTGACATTTATGAGCATTAAAAAGAGATTTATAGGTAGATAAACATCTAAGGCAAACCTTACTGCCTCAAAAAAGGCAGTTAGCAAGCTAAGTACAATGTTTACCTAAGATAATATATGTAAAGGCATAGGATGATTAATTGAACTTAGTAGGTTAGTGATGCAAGGTTAGTAGAGTTACTCGACAGAAGACCGCCCTTCTCTTTGAGCCTACCAGCAGTCAGGTGCACTTACTACTGATGTGAGATATCACTAATCCTAGGACCCATGACGACGTGAGATATTAGGCCTGTTTTCATTATTGAAATGTAATAAATGGTCTAAAATAGGAGCGGTGAGGGATATCTCCATAGGGGTTCGCTTTTGGTTTAAGGTATCAAGTGGTTGTAGGGTCCGCCTCTCTCCTAAAAGGAAATATTAAGTAACCTAGTGAGATTCCAAATAAATAAAGATGTCTCTAAAAGGGGTTACTTCAGTGTTGAGGTATTAACTGGCTATTTTAGGGCCCTTTTCCCTACCGAAAGAAGTAAACTAATGAGATTCCATATTTATAATTAAGAGTGATAATGGATATCTCGGGAAGGGATCGTTTCGGGTTTGAGGTATTAAGTGACTAATCTAAGGGTTCACCTCTCTCCTAAAAAGAAGTATTAAGTAACCTAGTGAGATTCTAAGCGATGTCAACTAGATAGTACCAGTGAGGATTCCGCCTTGGGGTTAGGTATTAAATGACAAAGGCCTACATATAAATAGGTGTTAAATGGTCAGGAGTTTGCCTAGTCCTTATTAATAAGGTATTAAGTGGCTTAGGTACAGTCTTTCTTATTGCTAAGGCCGTAATAACAATAATACCAATAAAGAGTCCGCTTGGGGATAGGTATTAAGTGATGTATGACCTGTTTGGAATATAGGTATTAAATGGTTAGAAGTCCGTCTAGTCCTTTTAAAGGTATTAAATGGCTAGGGTACTATCTCTTACACGGCTACGATTTTATTGGCAATAGACGTGGTAATAGTTGGGCATTAAATGTCGAAAGCTTTAAATAGTGGTTAGAGGTCTTGTAGCTAGGGCCCACCAACCATTGACAAGATTGTTAGAAAACCACCTTGGGATTAGGTCTTAAATGATGGGTTCCACCTTGATTGAGGTTTTAAATGACATAGTATGTCTATTTCTCTTTTAAAAGTATTGTGTGGTGATTATAGAAGCCCTGTTCATATTTAGAAGTATTAAGTGGCAAATGAGTTTGGAAGTATTAGGTGGTTGATAAAGCTTCGCCGGTATTTTGTACCTTGGGAAAGGGCAGGTAAGTATTCATGTGTGCAATGCAAGGTTAGGCTAGAATTTCTAACCTTAATAGACATAACTATTAAATGGAAACCAATCGATATAAATTTATGTTACAGACAGTTTCTAGATTTTCTAATCACTAGAACGTCGTTCTGACCCCCTCCTCATTACAACCCACAGGATAGGTTTAAGGAACATGTCACTAGAGCAGGATGTGCTTTGTTGTTAGAGAAGTCTTCTTTTCTCTCATGCTCGATGCTGATGTGACAGTATGTTATCCAAAGAATATCATTAATTCCCATGTAGGAGTCATAATCAGTATTTTTATCCTATTATTGTTTCTGCTATGAGTTTAGATTTCTATCAATCTCTGATAATGCTCATGCTTATCTATAGGTACTAAATCCAATGATCTGTGCTTTGATGGACTTGGATTTCGATTTTTGTCGAAATTTATGCTCATTAAGGTATAGGTTGTTACAGGAAGGGAAACTTGCTTATTGGGTGGAGCTTCCGAACTAGTTAGCGGGAGTCCATGACGTCTTTCATGTTCCATACTTGAGGAAATGTCTGTACGACATTGCCTCTATTATAGAGCCTGATCAGTTAAGCGATGTTGAAACATAGCCTATTGCCCCCTCATGCTCCCCCATCCCCTCCGCATAGTGTAGCACAGTATCGAGAAGCTTCCTAACGAAGGAATTAGTTTGATTTGAGTAAATGAGGAGATAAACCATCGAAATGCACATAGGAAACCAAAGGAAAAGTGAAGGTTTCTCATCTTGAGCTTTTCTCTGGTAAATTTCTCTCTCCAAAAATATAGATTTTAGCTGCATTGTGGTTGCTAGATTGGACGGTAGGAGATGGTTGCCACACATTTTACTGTTATTTTTGCACTCATGTAGAATTTTAAGTATATTTTGGAAGCTTGCATACATGTCTACATGTCACGACCTTGCATTCACACTAGGATTGAGCTTACCTATAGTATATTTGCATACATAATCATGTTGCATTTTTGGTTGAGTAGATTGTTGTGTAGATTATTTTAAATAAATTGGTTGTATAACATGGTTATTGAATGCGAGTTGCACTATCTTCCCTTGGAGATTTCGGGGGCGAAATCATTTTTTGGGGGAGGGGGAGAATGTAACACCCGTAAAATTTAATAAAAAATTATATAACTAAAATAAGGTTAAATGATTTAAAAGGAAAATCTATGACCAATTTAACCTGTTTTCCCTCTTTTGAATTGAAGTGTTAAAGGATTCAAAAAATAAATAAATTAGAAATGGTGTGTAAATTACGAATTAAATTGTTTGTAGTTCGCACTACCTATTTCTACCACTAAAATAAATAAGGAATTTCTTTCTCACTTCAAAAGGTTGTATATGAAAGTTGAATTGAATATAGGCAACCTAATTTGTGATGATCTATTCTGTAAAATGGAAATAGGATTCTAGTGTATTAATGTGGAACAAGTTTAGATATTTCATGTTTGTACAAATCTATTTTATTTGGCTATGGTAGTAGCAGTTCATGCTGGAATTGTAGATTTGTATGAGATTGATATTTCAAAATAACTTGTAAGTGTATTATTATCGAATTGTTGTAACATAATGATTAGACCCTAAATTTTGAACGTAAATATAAGTGTGTGTGTGTGTGTGTGTTTTATATAATTAACATATTGATTATAGCATATTGAGCATGAAAATTAGTATTATTCGAATAGTTAAGAAATATTAATTTGTAGGTAGGGAGTTAGAGTAAATTAGGGAATTAATCCCTAATTAGGGACATGATAAGGAGACACCTTATATAGCCACAATTATTATTCGGGTAGAATGATATATGTATATAGTTTGGATATACATATGAGTTATGGCTAAGTCATAAGGATGCGAAATTAGTCCAAAACTACAAGGAAGTATGTCCAGTTAAATCTGGCTACCATTGTTGTGGTTTTACGGACTAATGCAGGACATCGTCTATAATAAATAACCAAAGTGGACGCGAGGTTAATTCAAATTCTATAGAGTAAACCTAACTAGTTAATCTAGATATCAGTACTTACAAATAATCGGACTAATGTGAGATGTCACAAGTGGGTTATGGGTCATAAATTGCACTTTGGATGCAGTAGGTGAGATCCTTCGAAGGGGTCGCTCCGGGTTTGAGGTACTAAGTGGTTATGATAGTAACTACCTCTTTTTAGAAGTATTAAGTGACCTGATGTGATTTCTTATGATGTCAGCTAGTAAGAACCATGTAGGGACCCTCCTTGGGTAGGTCTTAAATGACGGGGACCTGCCTATTTTATAGGTCTTAAATTGTCAAGTCTACCTAAGTCCCATGAAAGAGGTATTAAGTGGTTTAGAGGTTTTCTCTCTCGCATCATTAACGATAGTTGCATTAGAATTTGAAAATGGGTTAGGTATTAAAAGACGGGGACCTGCCTATGCGTAATCACCAATAGAGGGTATTTATTGGTTTGAATGCTTTCTCTTGATGTTAATTGGGTTAGAATTTTGAAATTGAATTGGAAGGACTTTCGGGTTTATAATTAAATTAGTATTTGTAGCACCACTATTTAGGGTGACTGTTACATTTGGTATAGTCTTAAATATGTAAGACATATTTCTCATTTAAATAATACCGATCAAGTAGAATATATCAGAATTATGGTAAAGCTTGAGATTTTCATTTCCCCAGACATTTGTTGTTCTGACCTACTCCTCATTACAACACACGGGTTAGATGAGGCAGTGCTTATTTTAGGAGGCGAAGGTGTAGATGAAGAATTGTGGCAGTTGTACATATCTATTTATGCTTTTTAAATATTTTTATTATATCCAGCTCAGACAATTATGTTATTCTGAGATATTGTACTATGGAGACTTTATGTAAACATGTAATATTTAACATGTTATGTTTTTGAAATGGTTTTCTTTATGAAATGGGTACTTGCTTCTGATATTATATTTTATCTATTCCGCTGTGAGATTCTGAAAGTATAAATAGATAGCTCTATGTACTGTGTATTGTTAATTTTATCAACCAAATACCTCGCATTGAGATAGGCCTAAGGTTCGATGGGCTTTTATTGGATCGAAATTAGGTCCGTTTTAGGGCAGGTTGTTACAAGAGCACATCTTGGAACCGTTATCACAACTCCTGTCTAAAGTCGTCTTGGTTAGGAACTATTCTATGCCATCATCGTCTATCGTGGAATATCATCGTGCGACCCATACCCTTTCCCTATAGTTCCTTTCATTCAATCCATCGCCATGTACTGTACGCCTCGAAGTATAACTATCCATCATGAAACCATCACTTCGCATCACGATACTATCATCATTGCATTACGGTTCGTCACCATTGAAAATCATCGAAAATCGTCGAAACGATTGTTGCAAAACTCATTTCAAAGTTGACCCAGAGTCAAGCCCGAATCAACCACCATCTCGGTCCAAAGCGGGTCTTGAAATTTTGGCCTGTTGTCGAGCCCAAAGTAACAAGCCAAAATTTTCAGAGCACGTCTCAAAGCAAGCAACCATCACCTCCATGCATCATCTCCAATCACCACCACCATGTCTTGGATTGATACCGATCTAAGGCTCTCAGACCGGTACCGATTTGAGCCTTGCTAATATTTTTGCTTCGACTCATTTTCCAATGCGATCTGTAAAATCCTAAAGCATGTCTCGTAGTGAAGCCAGGTCTAGCCCGAAGCAATCCCAATCCAGCACTTAAGAAAATTTTCCAACTTTAACTCCAACCCCGATCTGAAAATCCCTAAGTCGGGCCCGAAGTTTTCCAAGTCATAGCCCGGAGCAACCATCGATCCAACACTTAGAAAATTTTCCAACTTTCTTTTTTCCTTCAACACCAATCTAAGAAACCTAGAGTCTAGCCCGAAGCAACACCTATTCTAGCTCGAAGCACTTCCTAGGACAATACATGACTTGCCTCTTCTACATCGATATGACTTTGAACGCCCATATCTCGACCGTACGAACTCCAATCGGCCTAAAACTTGGCGTGCAACCTTTAGAGACCATCCTTGTCACCTCCTATCGACCGCACCCCAATTTGAGAATTCTGAATTCTTGGGTCATCACCGATCCCACTCCACCAATCTGTATTTTGAATGCCCATATCTTGACCAAACGAACTCCAAACGATCTGAAACTCGGTGTGAAATCTTATGAGGTCTTCATTGTTACCCCATATCTATCGTATACCGATCTGACCACTTTGAATTCTTGGATTATCGACGATCCAAGAACCAATCCTAAGTCTAAATCACCATTCGAATGACGTTTTTAACCATTCAAACATTAAACAAGTATTCATACATCATATAGAAACAAAAAACATCAGCCAAACATCCAAATATATCTATCTTTAAGAAATCTAAATCTAAGATGAAGGTCAATTATCAATAAGAACACGTTTTTACAAATCAATTCCAAATCGTCTAAATTTCTCATATATGGTTAATTATAGTCTAAAACATTTTTTAAGATTTTTATATAATTTTTAAAATGTCGTTTAAGGTGTATAATGACCTAATTAGTAAGTGAGAGAACTAATCACTCGCCTTAATCCAAAGCAAAGCTCTAATCCCCAAGATGAATACTAAATGGCTTGGAATTCAATGCTAATCCAACAGCAAATCTCTAATCCAAGATGTTAATCCCATTAATCTCCTCTTAATCTCATAATTAGGATGAGGTTCCATCAGCCCACACTTACCCAATTCTCGAAATGGGTTATGGGCTTCATCTATAATCACCCGAATTACCCTCTTAAGCTATTCAAAATCAAACGAAACTTCAAACAGCCTACAGCCGTAACTCTCAAACGATATATCATTTTCTTTAATGTAATCACTCCACGGAAAGGGAAACCATCATCTCGATTTAATGGAAGTGGTTTGAGAACCCAATTCGGCTCTTATAAAATGTTATAGATCGTGCAAGATTTTCAGGGTCAAATGGTCACAAAAAAGTCCGACAAAAATCATAGATGTGGAAAATGCCCCTAAAAATCATTTTTCCAAAATTTTAAAGTCGTTCGACCTCATATAAAAATAATATTAATATTCTACGATACTTTGATACGTACAATATAGGTCGTTACATGCAACCTATTAGAAGTTATGAGGACCGACCATTTTCATTAATTGAATTAAGCCTTTGTATGTTCTCACCTATTAATTATGTTCATATACAGTTATAGACAGCAAAATAAATATGATGTGTTAACGTATATTTCTGTGAAGGTACTGTAAGATATTACATCTTGACAAAATGATGTATCGAGCAACTTATAATGTTCATTATATCTTGACATAATATTGGAAATTGTTCATTAACTTATCCTATACAAACTAGTGCGAACCCGTGCTTCGCACACGGATCCGATGACCTAAATGTTTAAGTCGTGGAAAGGTTAAAATGGTGGAGAGTCCACATTTCCATAATTCGTCGATTGATTGGAAAAAAGAGTTCTATAATATTGAACATCAATTTCAATGTGATGCTCACTTGGTAGTCTGTATATTGCTCAGTATTTTGATCTCAAATGACTTTTGGATCCAATGAAACATCAATAAAAATAGCGATGAAGGTAGGTTAGTTTGTACAGCCTATTGGTATGGCATTTGTTTCAGACAGGTTTAATCACCAAAAAAATTGTAACAGTGATAGTAAATACCTTAAATAAGCCTATTTTACACGTTAATAGTGCTAGCATCCATTCCAACATTGAAAAGAACAAATGTAATGTATAAAAGAAAACCTGAATATTGATGTCAATTTACTAATTCATCGGCCATGCCAGGTTAAACGCAGCTAATATTGAAGAAACAAATACGTAATAAAAGCAAAAGTGGCTGCAATTTTCAATCACAAAATGGAGAAAAGAGTAAGACATTAAGGTTGAATAAAATAGGCAATTTAAAATCTAGTTATTACAAATAAGTCACGGTGTAACATTTTTTATGAAATTAAATGATAATGAATCCCAAAAAAAGCTGGTTGAAAGGAGTGCAAAACCTTGGACTGTTCAATATCATCACAATTCAACTTCAAATGTGGGAAAAAATGGTGCAGTTGAATGGACTAATATTGACAATAGAAAGCAAGTCAATGAGCAGAGGGAAAACAGTTGAGAAACAACTACCGACAGCATCAAATCCAAACCCTCCTTTCAATTCGCTACCTTCTCTTGTTCCTGCAAATGAGTTCAGCGTAATATATGTTAAGAGAGGTTTGAAGTATAGGGTGATGTAGGCCAAAATATGTAAAGATAATATTCATACTAAATAGTACACAGAGCTTAACAATGGTAGCAGCTTGTCATAATGGAGCATTGCCCTAGTAATTACTGAGGCATTGCTTCAATGTAAACTGAGGCAGTTGCCGCAGTCAGTACTATGACAATTGCCACAACCAGTTTCTTCAGTGCCGACTGAGGTAAGTGTGTTAGTTCAACTGAGGCCATCGCCTTATAATGATTACGGCACTGCCTCAGTATCAACAGAGGCAGTTGCATGCGTGTTATGCATACTAAAACATTGTTGTTTAATATCATTCCTTATACACAAAAATGTCATGGTCCTTTACACATAAACATACCAGCGTTATTTGTCAGTGTGCTTCCATGTAATGGCACCAGCAATCCATTTATTTTTAATATCTCAAATAATGCATAAAACATTGATTCTAAGTGGAAAACCGATTTGAGGGAGAAATCTAATAGCACGAAGCATTTATACGACTCAGAGTAGCTTTCTAGCAAGGTAAACGGTTTCTTAGAAGTTACCAAAATCATACATGACGATCTATGAATGAGTTTGTCAGATGGAAAATAATAAATTTATTAAAGCACTATGCTTCATGTAGTAGAAGATCTAAGCTGAAATGTCTCACCCTATCGAAATCAAAGCTCATATAATTGTGTGATATGATGGCCCTAATCATAGATGCACTTCACCTAATGATTCCTAATGAAGTGCACCAACGAAACTGAAACTGAACTCATGTACGCTTCTACAATGATCAATTATAGCTAGTTTTGAAGTCTGCACTTGTATACTATATTCTCGTTCCAAGAACGTGAAAAGGATAGCACATACACATGCGCACACACAAAAATACACATACACAAACACATATATGTATATGTACACACAAACACACACATATGTATACCTATGTATATATGTATGCTTAAATAGTTTGTTCCTAATGGGTATTTGATATTTGAAATAGAACTGGCAATTAGAACCGACAATAAAGGTATTGTAACGCATAAAATTTAGGACCAGTTGCATAGTTTAAGGGAGAGAGGGACATAAAAATAAGAATAAATGAACTTGATCATTAAGCAAACTGACCACGACTAAAATCACTCATTCTCAGATTCCAAGTACACATAGAAATATAATTCTATGTTAAAAAAGAAGAAAGAACGAAATAGAGGGTGAAATGGTTAGAAAAGACCATTTATAAAAATATATTTATACATGGCAAAGTTGAATTCAAGGTGACATTTTTCGATATTTATTACCTATTCAGCTGATTCTTGATGCAAAGTAAATTAGTCATTTTCAATTCTTCGAACATCTGGTGCAACCTTGATTTCTGATTTTCTTGCCTAAGAATAGAAAAAGTTGATTATACAAATCCATGGAGATAGTTGGTAACATTATTGTACTGGGAAATTATACAGATATTTATATAAATGTACGATATTGTTTTGAAAATATAGCATGTAGTTATTGAGTATGAATAGGCAAAATGCACATGAAAAGCATTACCATATTGTTTTGCATGTAATCATTCTACATATATAATAAACTTCACTAATTTATAAAGATCACTGCCGTATTTCGCGAACAGCGGGACAATTTTGACACAATAGAAATTCAGATTCTATTAAGTGGGTTGCTTACTTTAGCCATCTCAGTCTAACTTTGCTCAATGATAACAGTACTTGCAATCAGATCATACTATATTAAACTATGGCTAACCTACACCTAAAGGTATGCAACCTTCAGTATTGGAAAATAAACAAATCATGTTTTTTAACCAAAATAATTGGCTCATCAAGTTACGTATAAAATTATCAAATCAAATGGCATAATAGCTCAACCATATCAAAATTCAAATGTGATTTTTCAAATTGGATCTGAGGTAGAAATTATTCAACAAATAAATAAAATGTGTTTCTTATCAATGTGCACTTTTTGCCTATAAGAACACTATTATATCACTGAGTTTCAAAACAACTATAAAGTAATATTACTTATGCAAAAATCTAAAACATTTCTAACTTTTTTTACCATACGTTTTATAGTGTTGACATTTTCAGCGAAGGAGATTTTTTTTCATTTAATTCTATGTAAATTTTTCTATAACAAATGAAAAATAGTAATTATGAAATATGATTACTAAGAAAATTGATTTCAGATGCTTGAATTGGATACCTATAAGAAAGCAGAGGCATGCTGACTTGCAACCTTTCTTGTCTTTTAATTTATAACTAGTGCGAACCCGTGCTTTGCACACGGATGTTGAAAAAATATTGTTGCTGCATAGGTCATATCCAAATGTATAAGAAATTTAATACGGTAGTAATGAAAAAACATTGTTGAACGATAGTGTTACATCATGAATAACAATTTGGTAGGATAAAGAATACATAGATATATTTGGTTATGATAATCACAATTAAAATCGAACAAAACAATTACAGTGAATATGTTAAAGTTCACAGACTATTTAGAGGATAATGTGTTAAAAATTTATCCGCTAATGCATAGATATATTCACTGTGGCATATAACGCCAATGTTGTTGCTTTTGCAATCACACAACTGCTTCAATGTGCATAGATATAGTTGAAGTATTCACTGTGAACTGCAGACACAAAGACACAGTGCAGCTCGATTCAATTAAATAAGAGTAACAAAAGTTTTTTGCAAATATAGTAATAGGAGAAACTTGTAAACAGTTAGGAAGAGTATTTGTCAATAGCTGAAAAAAGGGATCAAAAGAAAAAAGAAAAAAGCAACAGATGTAGTACAGGGGAAAAGTAGTAAAACAGAAGATTCAATTGAAATAGAAATGATGATGCAATAAGAAAATAATATGGGTTCCAATATAAATTACTATTGTTCACCAAATCTGATCTATGTCGATGCAGGGTACAAAACATGGCATACAGTTGGTCGCAGTAACCAATATTTGAAAATATCCAAAACATACAGAAGAGAACAATTATGAGAAGTCCATTCATTTTTTAGCCTCAGAGATAACTGCTAGCAACGCGTGTATGATATTGGCTTGAGCGCAAATAGGTGATGTTTTCTTGGTCTTAATAGATGCATTACATCAGTCAATTATTTTAACCATTGAAGGTATTTGTACCTGCCGCCAAAAAAGGCAAAAGTGTCATTGATGCAGTATTATTACTAAATTCTCTCACTGCTTGTCTAACCTATTAACTATATCTAATAATCAAACTATGACTACATAATCATCTATACAAAGATACATTCATCAATTGTTTTCTAGAAGTTTTTCGACGGTGGTGGTGCAAGTGATTTTAGAATTTACTGCAAAAAAATAAAAAATAAACTCTTTTAGGTGGTTATCAACATTATTCTCACTACAACACATGTTTTGACCCAGCACTTAAACTGTGCATCTACCTTAAGCCCGAATACAACAACTTATATGCTTATTGTATTATTGATCATCGTAATTGTAAACGAAATTGAGTAAACTTAGCCAAATTATGTCATCAAACCTGGAAGCAATGTATTAAACATTGAGCTGCACGGTTGAATCAAGCATTAATTATGTGAAGTCATTATTTAATCATCTCAAGCTATCAAAAATCAAAATTCATTTTTCAATTATATTTTGATAATGCGGTTAAATAACTATCATTAACATCAAACAAAATTATTACTACAGCTAAATTAGTATTGCATCACACAAATGCAGTTAAAATATTCAAAAACAATAATTGCTTAATTCCAAAAATACTGCAAAATAATAACCGCTTTTGCTTAATGTATTTAAATTTTAACTACAGTAAGCTCAAATAAATCATCGTGTACAACCAAAATTATTACTGCATCACATAAATATAGCTGAAATATTCAATTTCTACCATGCATAATTCAAAATTGTCATTAAATTATAACTGCATTTTATTAATGTAGTTAAATTTTAATTGTATTAAGATTGAATAAATTCCTGGAATGTAGCCAAATTTATTACTTCATCACATAAATGTGGTTACAAATCTTCAAATATAGTTAAATTTACCCAAAACTTGCTGGTAAATTATAATTGCATTTTCTTAATTTCATTAATTTATAACTGTTTTAAAATTGAATAAAATTATCAAATATAGTCAAAATCATCAATAGTAAATGCAATAAAAAAAATGCTAACGTAGTTAAATTAATTCAAAAAATTCCTATAAATTATTACACCATTTTTTGATGGGCTTAAATTATAACTGCACTAAGTTTGAATACTATCAAACACAATCAAGATTATTACTTTATTACATAATGTAGTTACAATATTCAAAGGCAACCATAATTGTATAATTCAAAAAAAATATTCCTTTCAAATATGTTAAAAGATAATAAATACATTATAATAATCTAGGTAAAACTACTATGTAATGTTTATGATCATCATAATAATGCTGTTACAGAAACGCGGTACACAGCGGTGACACAAAATAATTGTGCAATTAAAGCTGCTATATAAAATTATGATTTTAAAAAATTTATTTTTAGCTATCAACAATGGATATCATTGGAAAGAAAATTAAATTTGAGATTTAATAGTGAAAACGATTCTTAAATCCAATCAATGTAGAAAAAGTTATCACATTTTAAAGTTTGGAATATAAAAAAAATAAAAAATACGACTGTTCAGTTGCCAAATTTCAAAGGGTCTGTGTGAGCTTGAAATTCAACTCACTAATAATAATATAGTATAGATATTACACTAAATGGAAGACGTGGAGCCACGTTATGTGATTGCATCAGAGCATAAGCAAGTTTTTTACTTCTGTCTTTGCCATATCCTAACAGCTTTGTCTGATATTCTTACAATGGAAAGCATTTTTAGCCACATCTCCAGATATCCTACCGAATGCATTAATCGGTAGTGATTTAAATAAGAAGCAACGAATGCGGTTTTATGTTAAAAAAAATTTATAGTGCGACTAAGGATGTCATTTAAATTAAGGAACATGATCGCAACGAATATAGTCATCTAGTTGTATATTAATTTGCAATGACTAAGCTATGATTGTGTGTTTCTCCAACAGGGCTAAAATTTGTAATAAACAAAAGTGTGTTTTAATGCATTTCAATATCTAATTGTTTCAGCATGGATATAAGAATAACAACTTACTATGCCAAAGACAGATGGAATTAAAGACTACCCAGGCTAGGTCCAGGTTAGCATATTGAAACATACTAACAACCAATATTAAGTTCGATAGTAATCCAATCCACATAACTTTGACCACCTTTTTAGTTTTTTTTTCATTGATTCATCTTTACTATATACTCATTTTAGTCTTTCCATCTTTTTTGGTTACAAACAAACCAAATATGAGAGAGAATATTTTTTAATTGTTTTTTAACATTGAAATATTAATTTCACCTACACCATAACCTCCAATTTACACATTTGTACTCTTCCTAATATTCTGTATAGCCATAATTTCTATACTTTTAGTGGTTGAAATGGTTTATAAGTTCGTATTACAAAAGGAGCAATTTGTTACTCACATCGACAAAGGATTACTCAAATACATTGTATGTAATAATAAACAGGAATTACCTAAAATTTGAGATTACCGTGAATTGTTTTAGGTCCGATTGGAAATAAATATATTATATATGTTGGAATAAACCAAAAAATATATCATTCTTTTGACATCAAGCCTACTTTATAATTCAAAAGCAACCCATATATTTCCTTTTTCATCTGAGTGATATGACTCATATGTTATTAGATATGAAAACATGCAAAACCAAACCATGCACATCAAGTCATTTTTACAATGTGGAAAGTGTAAACAGTGAGTTGTTGGTTTTATGCTTATGGAAAATATATCATGGAAATGACAACGGTTGTAAGAGAGATGATATAGAGAACACCTATCCATATATAAATTGTCTCTTATAACCATGATTTAACTCATAATTGTTTTATAAATCAATGTTTCTAAAATAGTTAAAATTTATTTTCAAGTCTCTTTGTAAACAGCGGAATGAATACAATAATTATTGGGTATTTTATACAGAATTTTTTACGCATATGTCATTGGATATATGAAAACATGCACATAAGTCATATTATAACATGAAAAGTGTAAATAATGAGTTGTTGGTTTTATGCTCGTGAAAAACATATCATAGAAATGACAACGATTATAAGAAAGATGATGAAGCAAACGCCTGTCTATACATAAATTGACTCTAATAACCATGATGATGATTTTAATAATTAGGATTAGTAAAAGAATATGTAACTATGATTTAACTAAAAAAATTTTATAAACCAATGTTCCTAAAGTAGTTAAAATTTATTTTCAAGCCCCTATATAAACAACGGTGTGGATACAATAATTGTCTAGATATTTAACATTGAATTTTGTTCAGCAAATTTATGATTGCATAGCTATCATAGAGAACTTCCTATGTTAGATGCTTTTAAAAAGAGAACATTTCAATTCAAACCAAAATCCCAAATAAATGTTTCATTGTAAGAAATATCAATCAACTTTCAATTGTAGTAGCACAAACCAATACTTGAACCAAAGACATGTAGGACAATTTATATGATAATATGCATTATCTGTAATCCTACATAACCATACCAAAATTGTGTTATCTTTTAAGGAATAAATCATACTAGAAAGTGCTTCAAAGCTGCATCTATGAATTTATCATGCTTTGTATAAAAACTTCCTATTTCAACAACTTATTATGCTGCTATAGAATTGCTTTTCATGTTTTGATGGCCATGGATTTTCTTATTCTTTGTTCACATGCAAAAAAGAGATACGTCAAATTAAATATAATTTAAGCTAAATTAGGAATAAATAATGCAACTTATTATTTTCGATAATAATTTGGATTTGAATCGACCTTGGATCTCAAAGTGAAACAACCGATTTCTACAATATTTATTTCCAATTCTTTTATTTAACAATCATAACCCACATTCATTATAATAAAGATGTATAATAAGAAAACATAATATCAAACCTACATTTAATTTGAAAATTCAACTGAATGATTACCTTTGTTTTGCTAGCATAAGACGAACATGTTGTCAAGGCCACTTCTTTGCTTATGCCATAAAATCTAACAGCAATATCATCTAGTTGCCGATAAGAAAAGACATGTTTCAGCACAAATTCAAATATCAATAGAATTAATGGATTTGGAATTAGATGGCAAAAAGTAAAATCTAGAAAAAAATATATACATCTTATTTACTATAATTATCAACATTAAAACCTCTAAGTATGAACTAAAACTGATCTATAATACCACGAAGTGAAGATCACTTGTTTTTTAGAATAAAGACAGTGGAAATGCCATGTTTGATGTAAGCATAAAGGAACAGTTTGATCAATCTATTGGTACATAGTTCCATTATTTCTTTGATAAAAGAATGGGTGCAACATTCTATATTTTATACAATCACGTGTAATTTTTAAAATTGCTTAAAGGATACGTGATAAAGTTATAGTAATGGACTATAATATGGAGTCCTACAATTGTCTAGTAGGAAAAGGCACTATTGGTATCAAAGTAATCACACTGCAGTGTGAATATATCAAATCATTTTTCAAAAATGGTTTGTGCACAATGCTAATATAGAATTAGTCGGAATGATAGGTTAGGTGTAACTAACGCGAATGACATAAAAATCAAGTCAAAGTATTTAGAAAATTAAAAATGAATAATATCTACTATAGGTATATCTAAATCAAACTTTGTTTCCCTCAAGTATACAGCCAAGTAAGTAATGTACTTCCTATGATGGTATTTTATGTATCAAAATTAACAGAGGTTATAGTAAAATCACAATGAAAAAACACATGATTATTAGCTTGACATTACACAATTACCACTACAAAAGGTTATAACATAGACACAATTTAGGCAATAAATCCTGATAGAATAAGTATCATGGTAATATGAACAAATGGGTGAACTGCAATTTTCTGGAAATTAGACAAAGAACAAAAAACATAAATATTGAAATTTTTTGAAAAAGTGATAAAGAAAGCCCAACCAAATCGAACATCGACTATTCCTATTCATCATGATGAAATTGATCGTCAACTTTGTCTTTTAAGACATAGCAAAGATCCCATTTCATAGACTCGCTAATAAAGAAATTAAAGACCGACGATGATTAGAAAAACAAACAAATCCAAAATCAGAAAACCCAAATTCTATTTTGGAGATTGGATCGATTACGTGTTTCTCATTTGACCAGCAGAAGAGAAACCAAATTGGGCACTGATGTTCAGCTTTAATTTATTGCTCAAAAGTCGTAGCTAAGCAAGAGTTGAGAAGCAGCAAATGAGTTTGCATCTCTAACCAGAAGTCTTATTAGCGATGAACTTTTGCATACCTTTAGCTTTAGATCTACCTGACAATTCCAAAAACGGAAAAATAAAATGCAATAGGAAGCCAAATACCTTGATAAATTAGCAATTAATATTCAAATCAAACAATTATCTGTTTCAAATTATAGAAGCCTTCATACGCAGCTAACATCACTACAAGGATTGCTGTTTATTCCAACGGAGGGGGGCAACGGCCGCCAACGGCATTGACCAACGACAAGTATTTTTCGGATTATTATCAAGAGATTAAAAAGATAGCCGTTGGACGCCGTTGGAAAATGCCGTTTGCGGCCGTTGGAAACCCGAACCAAAATTCACAGCAGCAGCTTCTTCTCCCCCATTTCGATTTTCACCTAAATCTAACCCAAAACCCTCCATCCTCCTCCCCAATTCGCCACCCACTTCCATTCCAACCTCCAACGTCACTCGGTAGCATCTAGAAGCCCTCTCCAACCCTTAATCCTCTCCAATCAAGGTATAAACCCTAATCCCTTTTTTTATTCAATTAGGTAATTTAGTGTTAGATTTGCAATTTATATGTTTGTATTGACTATTGTATGTGTAGTTTAGTTTATTGATGCTTAATTTTTATTATTAACCTATGTATTGTAAGTTAATTGTATATTATAATATATTGTATGTATGGTGTATAGTGTATTGTGTGTATAGCGTAGTGTAGAATGCTGCTTGTATGAAAATATAGTGCAATAAGTTGAATGATGACATTAGATTAGAAAATATCGAAAATGATATTTAATTTTATAACATACGGTTACTTTGATTTTTTTTAATAAGTAATATAGTGTATTAATTTTATAATGTACGGTTAAAAAATATCGAAAATGATAGTAAGTATAGTATCGAACGTCAATTTTTTTTATAAATATAATATGTTACAGAATATGTAATATATTCGAAAACCCTTAGAATGTTTTTCGGCCCCGTCTGATAAGTATTGTATATGATCGTTATGTGGATATTCGTTTTTTTAACAGAACGGACATCTGTATTCATCTTATACAGTATTTGTTGGATTTGTCCCTGTATTGGACAAGTTACGAATACAATAACGTAATTAAATCGCGTAAATTATTTCATTTTAAATGGTTCACAAAATTTCGACAGCGCTTCGTTTATGTTCCCTGTGTACACGCAAATGTGTACTGTTCAGGGAACTAAAGCGAAGTGCTGCCGAAATTTTGTTGAATCATTTAAATTAAAATAATTTACGCGATTTAATTACGTTATTGTATTTGTAATGGGAGGTAGGACGACCCATCACCATAGAGTCAATGATCAGTTATTATAAAATTCACCTGTAAACTGTTTTAATAATATGTCAATGCAAATTAATATCGTACTTTTTAACTATATACGTAGGTTAATGGACAATTATTTTACTGATCGGAGCTGGATGTACAAAAAACGAAGAGTTGAAAGTGGAACGTCAATTAGTGAACATTTTAATAATGGTGTTCGCGTATTTATTGATTTCGCTTTAAGTAATAACGGAAACGACAAAGAAATCCGTTGTCCATGTACTAAATGCAAATTGTTAAACATTTGGTACCAGAAATGGTAAGAGTTCATTTGCGTCAGTTCGGTTTCGTATCGAACTATTTGGTTTGGGATCGTCATGGAGAATCGTTAGCATCTAATCGTGTTAAAGCTGAGGAGGTATTGAGTAATGAAATTGATACGACAAATCTCGTAGAACATATGGTTGAAGATGCTGCACGTTCAATGTTCCCTGTTTCTCAATTAACCGATGACGATGGTAATACTGAAGACGAACCAAATATTGGTGCAAAAAAAATATATGATTTGTTAGAAGCGGCGAAGAAACCCATTTGGGAAGGTTGCACAAGCGGAACCCAATTGTCAGTGACTGCTGAGTACATTGCGATGAAATCTAAATACAACCTCACAGAATCTGGATTTACAGCTGTTGTACAAGCTGCAAAACGGCATATGCCTCCCAATAATTTAATGTGCGAAAATCATTATGAAGTAAAAAAACTAATGTCGGCTTTTGGTTTACCATATCAAAAAATAGATACATGTCTAAACGGTTGCATGCTGTTTTGGAAGGAAGATATCAATCTTAGACATTGTAAAATATGCAATCAGGAAAGGTACAAACCAAGAAAGAAAAAGGGAAAGGAAGTCCCGTATAAGCGTATGCATTATTTACTAGTTACTCCTAGACTTCAAAGGTTATATGCATCTTCTGTAACTGCGCAACATATGAGATGACACAGTATGAGAATACGAGAGGAAGGTACGTTAACACACCCAGCTGATGGGGAAGCATGGAAGCATTTTGACCAAAAGTATCCTGATTTTGCATCCGAGAGTCGTAATGTTAGACTTGGTTTATGTACGGATGGATTTTCACCATTTTCTCAATTTGGTTCTAAATATTCGTCCTGGCCTATAATTGTCACACCTTATAATTTACCTCCTTGGATGTGTATGAAAACTCCATACATGTTTCTTACAGTTGTTGTTCCTGGTCCTGATGATCCGACACAAGGAATCGATGTTTATTTACAACCTTTGATTGAAGAATTAAAAACATTGTGGTACGAAGGAGTAGAAACATATGATATTTCTAAAAAAAAAACTTTCGCATGTATGCTTCTTTGTTATGGACAATTAGCGATTTTCCTGCGTATGCAATGCTTTCAGGTTGGAGTACGGCTGGTCGCCTAGCTTGTCCTTACTGCATGGAAGAAACAAGAGCATTTCCTTTACCTCATGGAAAAAAAAATTCGTGGTTTGACTGTCATCGATGTTTTCTTCATGTTAATCATCCATTTAGAAGAGATAAGAAAAACTTTACAGCTAATAGAGTTGAAACTTTAAGCGCACCTACGGTTTGGTCAAGCGAAGATATTTATGAACTTGTAAAGGATTATCCAAAAATACATGAAACCGGAAAGCAAATTGAAATTTAAGGTAAATCATTGATTCATAACTGGTGCAAACAAAGCATATTTTGGGAGTTGCCTAATTGGAAAAATCTCCTGATTCGTCATAATATTGACGTGATGCACAATGAGAAAAACATGTTTGATAATGTGTTTAATACAGTTTTGAATGTCAAGGGGAAGACGAAAGATGATTTGAAATCAAGGCGTGATATCGAAGTATTATGTAATCGTCCTGAGCTTCATATGAAACCAAATGAAACAAAAAAGCCAAAAGCGTGCTATGAGCTAGACAATAATCAAGTTAAAATATTTTTAAAATGGGTGGAAGGATTAAGATTCCCGGATGGTATATCTTCTAATCTTCGTAGATGTGTGGACTATAAGAACAATAAACTTAGCGGGATGAAAATTCATGATTGTCATGTTATGATGGAAAATTTATTACCCGTCGCTTTTAAAGAACTATTGCCCGTAAAAGTTTGGACTGTTCTAACAGAACTTAGTCCGTTTTATAAAGAGATTTGTTCTACTACATTAAAAGTTGATCGTCTACGTAAACTTGAGGAAGAAATCCCGATATTGCTATGCAAATTGGAAAAAATATTTCCTCCTGGTTTTTTCAATGTTATGGAGCATTTACCTATTCATCTTCCATTTGAAGCACGTCTTCGAGGGCCTGTGCAATATGGATGGATGTATCCATTTGAAAGGTATATTCATATTTAGTTCATTAAATATTGGTTTAATTATATGTATAAAAAAATTGATTTAAAATAATTTGAAATAGATATTTAAATTATCTAAAGAAAAAAGTGAGGCAGAAAGCTCGAGTTGAAGGCTCGATTTGCAAATCATACATTGAAGAAGAAGCTTCATTTTTCTCTCTCATTATTTTAGTGACCATGTGAACATATCATTTGAAAGTGCTCCGCGTAATGATGAAGGCATTGATCAAGATGATTGTCAATCGACTATATCTATTTTTAAAAAGCATGGTCGGCCTTCTGGTAAATGTGTGGAAGTATGGTTGGATGACAGAGATTATCACGTAGCACACACATATATTCTTCTCAACTGTGCTGAAGTTGCACCATTTGTTAGGTAATATACTTATATATGTAACATTTCTTGTATCTTAATTAATAAATATACAAATATGCACACATGTATCTTAATCAAAATATAACATTTCTTGTATAATTGCAGTATTTACGAATCACAACATCCGAACGGAGATATCAGCAAAGAATTCTCTAAATGGTTTTCTAAGTACGTTTTTGATAAGGCAAATGGTGTTGTAGACGAAGGATTGAAACATTTAGCTTTGGGACCAAAAAGGATAGTCAAGACCTATCCAATATTCTTTGTGAATGGATATAAATTTAATACCAAAGAATACGGTGCTGAAAAATTAACTAATAATACTGGTGTATTTGTTAAAGGTAGTGATGATCCAAATGATCATATACATGATTTTTATGGCGTGCTAACCCAAGTTTTGCAATTGTCGTATTTCACACGACCTGTAGAAGAAGTATTTTTGTTTAAATGCAACTGGTTCAGCAACGTTCCAGGTTATGGAATAAACGTGCATCCAAAATATAATCTTATAGAAATAAAACATACTTCGCATTATCATAACTACGATCCTTTTGTACTTGCCAAACAAGCTCTTCAAGTTTATTATGCTTCTTACCCATCTCTAAGAAGAGATAAAGTAAATTGGTCGGCTGTTTTTAAAACAAAGGCAAGATTTACATTTGATGGACGGAACATTCCCGATGAACAAGCTTACCAAGCAGATATCGAGGAAAGTAGAGGAATAATAATAACAGATGATCAAACAGATTTTGGACCTCTAAACGATGATTCAAATGTAATAATTGAAGCATTTGAGAGTACAAAGGAATAAAATATAGAGTACGAAACAGAGTCTGAAACCGAAATTGACGAGGACTGATCAATAATCTACATTTTGAAGGTAATTATATTTAAAATTATAATGTTTTCATTAAAAATGTTATGCTAATGTATGATATGTGTCACGTACCCTTCTTATGTTATGCCATAATGTATGTTTTACATATAGTCATTTAATGTTCTCATATAATGTTTGTCTGTAACATGTTCTATAGATATGTCTTCATGTAGACGATCTGGGTCTACACATTCTGGGTCTCCCTCCTCTTCACAGAGAGGGACTATTCGTCTTGCAGATCGTGATCGCGGTGGTCCATCAGAGGAGATGCCACGCACTACAATTTGGCTAAAGCCAAAAGCCGACGGATCTGGGTAAGTATTAAGTTTCAAAATTAGATTTTATTCTCGTACAGTCTATTATAAGTATAGTAGTCATAAAATAGTAAAAGTTTTTTTTCCTGTTAAACACAGTGGTTTTACGTTAGAGCCATCAAATATAGTTCTTTCATTATCTAAGCGTGCATACCAGAGTCGGATGAATGAATGTTGGCCCAAATGGTCCTTGATTCTAGAGAACGTGAAGGAAGCTATTTGGCAGGACTTTTTGGTATGAGTGATATTACTTGTTAGGTTTAAATATCTAATCATGTTTACACTACGCATAAAAACTATATAACTCTTATGTAATCAAACGTGCAGGGCCATGTGGACATCCAGGATGCAGATCTTTCCGTTGTACAGCGTCATTGGCAGAGTAAGATTGCAAAGAACTACAGGGAGACTTTAAATGCTGTGAAATCAAGTGGAAGCAAGCCAAATTGGATGAGCGCTGTTGTGTGGGAACAGTTTATCCGCTGGTGGGCCAATGAGGAATTTCAGGTAAATTTAGCATATATTTAATTTAAATTGTTCTACGCAAATAATATTTAAATTAAAACTATAAAACAATTTTTTTTTCAACTTAAATTTGCAGAAAGAGTCAACTAGGAATTCTGCTAACAGGAGCAAGAACCCCGTCACACATCGCGGTGGTTCTAAGTCATTCCAGCATCACCGCGAGGACTTGGTATATTTATTAATTAACATAAACATTTATATAAAAATATTTAATATATATATTTATATGTGCATATTTCAGGAAAGACAGCGCGGTGGTCCTGTCAGTCGTTGGGATGTATTTGCGCATACGCATGCGGTGACTCAGATTGACGATTCAGGCTCATATTCGTACACCTGGGAAAGTAATGACAAAGCAAGGGCCGCATATGTAAGTATAAGATTGTAACGACCCGTAAATTTCAACTGTTTTAATAACGTAATTAATTGAAATTTTGTGAAATTTTAAACGATAAAATTTTGAAATAAAAATTTAATATTTGGAATACGTCTAGCTAAACACAGCAACTGGTAAATTTTCGTCCGAAAATATGAAAGTTTATTTCGCGCGTAAATTCACTTCAATTTAATCAGTTAAAAAGCGTTGAAAATAAAATGTTTTCGAAACCAAAATATTTTTACATAGAAAAATTCTAAACCATCTTCTGAGCAAAATATCAGTTCATCATTTTTCCAAATTCGAACATCTATTGCTCCGTCGTTCTTATTTTCTGCAAAATAGCAGTTTTCTGGCACCGACATCGATTTTTATAATTTAATCGTACCACTGATATCTGTATACCATTTTGATCGTCTCGTTGTGCTGATCTTCGCAGTCTACTCATTTGTACATTTCGGAGTTTGGTACGCTGCGGAAACTGCGAAATGGTCGCCCGTATCGGTACCGTTTCGAACTTTCTGAATTCCTTTGTCCGTTCATTTATCCACCGTGTCATTCTAATAGCCATTAATATTTATGCATTTGGCTTTTATAATTCCCACTGTTTTTTTTGATATTGATGTTGCCGTGATGTCTGTTCATTGTTTCACAAAAAAATGTATACAATAAATTTAATACAAGTATACGTATCGATTCATTTCCCTCACCTATTCATTTTCCTCTTCCTTTTTTCTCTTGAAACCCCTCTTCCCCTAGTTTCCATTCGGTTCATAAAAAAAAGGGAAAATTTTTGTTTCTTTGTTTTGCAAGCCTGCAGGTGGTCATCTTCTTTCGTCTGCTACCCCATAATTTATTTTGTTCTCCCCTCCGTTCAAAGCCAACCGACCACCCTCCCTGCTCACAACTACTTTTCTTCCCTCACCCAATAGCGTGCACCTCTGCCTTTTTTCATCCTCTACTGCCGCATGACCCAAGCACCATAGCCGACCATCTTTCCACGCATGCAGCACCTAGCAGCCGCCTCCCACTGTGCACACACCGTCCGCTCCGCCACGTCAGCCTCCGTGAGCATCACCCTCCTCCTTGCAACCACCCCATCAGTCGCCAGCCTCACGCGGCCTTCCAATAACCCAAGCACAGCACACCAGATCTCCTCCTCCTCCGACAACAGAGAAGCAACCTCATGCCAAGCTCTGCCTGAGCCCGGTCATCCCATGCAAAGCCTTTGTCAGTTTCGGCCACAAGCCAACTTCCCTCATCTTTCGCCTTAACCTTGCATCTTTTGTGAGGTATAGATATATATTCTTAGTTATACATATATATGATGATTTGTGGTTGGTTATATTGAATAGTGTATTATATATATAATTTATATAAGTAGTCATTTTCATATATATATATATATTTGTGTGGTCATATATAAGTTAATTTTTTTTTATTTGTACTGCATATATGCGTGCGTATATATATAAATTCTTTGATAGCTATATTAGCTTCATACATTTTTCACACTTGTATATATAAGCGGTCTGCATTTTAATATATGGAATGGTTGTTTTGTACTTGGATATAATATATTTTAAAAGGAGCGTATGCTAATGGAACATAGTTTACATATAAAGTTGTATTTTGTAAATACCAAAGTTGCATATCAGAGTGATATATCTAGATTTGTAGTTTATATGTAGAGTTGGTGATTTGTACATTTATACATCATGCGCCGTATATATATTGTTTATATATTTCATTAGTAAGTCTATATATAAAGTGTTATATATATGAAATGTTTATAAGTTATAAAAGTGCATACAGTTTATCTATATATTGAGTTATACTTTGCATTTGATAGTTCTGTTTACAAAGTTTCACTCTGTATTTTACAGTTTATTTATATATATATGTAGTATATTTATGTGTGCATTTAATTTGGTATATATATAAATATCTTTCAAATGTATTTGCCTAATGTTCATATATATGTTTCGACTGTTTAGTTTAAAAATATATACGTTTGTTTATATATGGGTCTGCATGCATTGAATATATCTAAGTATATGTATATTGTCCAGTGATTTCATACATCACTATATATTGATTTTTAGTTCCAAACATCATTTATATATATGGTATCGATTTCAAAATATATGTATTTTTCATATGCGTTTTTATTTAACAATGATATAAGAAGATAATATGATAAAATCGTATATAACTTATTTCAGTCTATATCAAACGGATTCTGATTTATTTCATTTAATTCTATTATCAGCCATGTTCGTCAAATTCGTGCCAATCTAGCTTTGTTTCGGGACTCGTGCTTGGATTCGAAATTTAATTTCAGTATCCGTATCAGTGTGCATATCCGTGTCATTTTCTATATTCTCCAGCCTCGAAAGGTGAGCACTCACTCACGATTAACGTTCTTTTATTTATTAAATTTGATTTCAATTGAAACGACAATTGAAATATGCTGCTATTAGTTAATGACACTGTTAAATATGCTATTACCTGTATCAGTTCACCTGTGACATCTGACACCATTATCTGTTAATTATTTATGCGATGATAATACAGTTTGGCTGATAATTGATTGATTGTTGAATTTATTGGACGTTAAATTGTTATTGTTAAAATGATAAACAGTATGAAATTGAACTTGATATAGGATAATTAAAATGTTAAATTTGATTGCCTGACATTTGTATAATATGACCCCTTTATCTGTTAAATTTATTGACACGTAGGATTTGTTTAATTACATCTTGAACCACTGAATGTATGTTGTTAAATTGATGATGGATAAAATTGTAAATATATGACAAGTGAAAAACCGTAATGTAATAATCTTTAATCTACATGAAATGATAGTGTAGATTCTAGAAATAATTATATTAATTCGTACAAATAACAATACGAATTAATACGGTTATTTCGGGATTACTTGAATTGATTATGTGATTGTTATTGATTGTTGTTATTGCTTGTTTATTTACATTGACACCATCCCAGTTATCACACTGCAAGTTCCCTTTGTATGTTTTGATTTTTGAATTAAATTGGAATCGGGTTGAAATGATAAATACCCAAAATTGAACTTTGACCTAGGATAGGAAATTAAATAAAACCCGATTGGTCAATAATTTGATTTAAAATAAAACGAAGATTTTATTTGAATAAATAATATGGTTTTGAAATAAGGTTGGAATTTAAATTTTTTTATGAAAGGAAAATGTTAATATTTAATAATCCGAAACAAAATATTAACAAATGTAATTGATGAAAGAACGTTGTTAAATTTGAGAAATGATTGAATTAAGTTGAAATGATTAAATAATTAAGTTTGAAATTATAATTAAGTTTGAAATTATTAAACCTGGAAATGATTTAATAATTAAGTTTGAAATTATAATTAAGTTGAAATTATTAAACTTTGAAATTATTTAATAATTAAGTTTTGAATTATTTAATAATTAAATAAGATTGAATTATTTAATGATTAAATTGAATTGAATTCTTTAATAAGAAAAATTGAACTTTTGAATAAGTAAATTTTACTTCGTAATAATTGAAATTGAGTTTCTTCATTAAGTAAGTTTTGGAAAACTATTTAAGGAAGTAAATAGGTGAAATGGAATTTCATTAACAAGAAATGAAAATGTGATATTTTTGGAATTAATGTAAGACTTGTAATTAAAAGAAATGATTTGATGAATTTAATTTAATTCAAAATTGTAAGTTTTGTTTTAATGAAGTTGAACTTAAGAAATTGATTTAATGAATTGGAAATTTAATGGAAATTGTTTTGAATGATAAAGTAACTTAACGAATATTGAATGGAATCGATAAATGAGTTTAAATTGATTTGAATGTTAAATAAAATTTGTTTAAGTGATTTCGGAATGAAACTTATATATGAACTTGAATCAATATGTGAATGGTTTTAAATAGATATTGAAATTGGATTATAAGATTTTGAAATGGTAAATTGAAGTTTTGAAACGTAAATTTTGGAAATTGGTTTTTGAAAGACAAATGAAATGTTGGTTTACGAATTGAAATTGATTTGGTTTTGAAATAAACAAACGACCAATCGGTGTAATAATTACGAAAGTTATTAAAGAGACCGGAATTCGGTTATGGATATACTCTCTATCTAAACCGAAAACCACTTTAATAACTATACGCGGAGTGTTGATCCAGAATGAAGTGGATGGTTTTGATGAACGCGTTGACTGAAGAAAGAGAACGATTTTGGATGACCCTTGACATGACTAAAACAGGAGCCGCGCCGGGCCATTGAGGATCGCCATCTCTAGCGGACACACTTCTTCGATACCATATCTATTACTTTTGTGATTCGATTTGGGTGCACCCCTCGATTATGGGAGTGTTGTTTCGCGGTGTTGGGGTAGTAGCTGCTATGCCCAACATCAGTCCGGATCACGCAACTACTAGTATCCTAGTTGGTATCGCCTCATGTACCTTGTCATACTGATTATCCTATTCGCGACCACTACGATTTTGATTTGTACCTTTAGTATATGGATTGCCCTCTGGTGACTTCCGGTTTTGGGGAAACTACGGTCTTGTATATGCTTTTGGGAATAAACAGGTTAAGAGGTGTATGGGCCCTGCTTAACCCTACTTTGATATCTTTATATTACTGATAGACATTATCTACTTAGCGTACATTACTACCTAGTAGATAGTTTAACGGATCTTTAAAGGATGGTTATTCCAAACATCCTTTGAGTTACTTGTATTTCAATTGCTATTTCACTTGAGTTGGATTTATTAATATAAGAATGTTAATCCTGACTCGAGTGTCTTGTGTTTTTGCTTTACGCTCGGGTCAGACTGAGTGTACCAGTATTCGAGACTCACCTTTGGAGTTGGAGCTTTGCTTGAAGATCCAGCCATCTATTCTGCTTTCAGTATTCGATGATTCCAGTGATGTATTCTGATTTGTATCTGATGTAT
Organism: Allium fistulosum; assembly: GCA_030737815.1. Taxonomy (NCBI): domain Eukaryota; kingdom Viridiplantae; phylum Streptophyta; class Magnoliopsida; order Asparagales; family Amaryllidaceae; genus Allium; species Allium fistulosum. Next base: position 603,994,605 of record CM060903.1, read on the forward strand.
CGTATTACTCTTCTGTTGTAAACTCTGATGTATTTTTATATAATCATATAGTAGCTTCATGAACTACTATCTCTTTTATTTCCGCTGCAAATTATTACTCTGTGTCTGTGTTCTGTGATTATTTATTTACTGTATATGTTCAGTTTTGCCAAATTTAAATTAACAACGCGGTGTTTTGAACAATTCAACTCCAGCATGAGTGTCTACCTATACACTTATAATGGACGCGAATGGTCCAAAATGGCGGGTCGTTACAGTTGGTATCAGAGCTTTGGTAGCTCTAGGCAAAACTTAACATATAGGGTAAATGTATTTACAGAATCACTCTCATTCGAGTTTCAATCTCTTCCTTTGACTCAATTCCTTTGAATTTTGGAACGTTCTCTTCGGTTCCGAAATTCATTCGTGTCCCTCACTATTCATCTTCTTCCAATTCTGGAGCACCCCATAACTCCATTTTGAATGATATCTATAATATCGGCGGTCTCGCCAATCTTCGAATGATTCGTAAAGAAGTAAACTCCTTTTCAATAGACATTGATTTACCGTAGATTTCTATATCCTCGGTTTATGATGCTATCTATTCCCTACTATACCTGAATTCTATCTCTTGAGATCAAATGTTGATTTACCTCGGAATTCAGCATCGATCTTATTCTTGAAGTTACGGACGACTCGGTTAAGGTTGCCCGTGAATTAAATAAACTCATCCATCTCCCGATTTGGAAATTGAATTATCATATCTTCTATTTCAAACTTATTTTTCGAATCAAAATTCTCTTTGGTTTGATTTCCGTCAAAGTTGAATCTCTATACATGTTTGAAATCTGTCCTTGTATAGTCGAGCGAGGAAGTGTATTTGTAAAGTAATGTTAAAATGTTTCATATATTGTGTTGTTTGAGTTATTGATGTTGATTTGGGTTTTCGATCGGTTCGTCTGATCAACGCTATCGATAGGATTTCCAAAACACTTGAACAGAGCAGACTGACACAATATTATTTTCAAATTTGGTAAATGTAATAAATTGTATGATTATATTATAAGAATATAAGTAAAAATTTTTGGAATTTAATAAGTTAATTAAATTGTTTGTTTGAAATGATAATATTTGATTATCATTTATTGTTCTAAATAAATTTATAAATATGGTTTATAAATTGATTTGGAATTTGAAATGAATTTAATTCAGAAATTTGAGAATTTATTAGTTTCCGGTGATTTCGAACTTTGGTTTTTTTTTTAATTTTAAAAGTATATATTATTGGAAGTATTTCCGAATAGAAATCGTTTTCAAAGAATTTTTAAAATGTTGAAATCAGTTCTCTTCTCTTTGTCGCTGGCAAATAATTTCGGTGATGGCGGCCGCATCATCGACATTCATTTTCGAGTTTCGAAGTGAAGATACTATTCTGTAGCCTTGCTACGGTTTTGTTTTGAAAAATATTTTGATTTGAATTTCTTCAGTATAATTTGATTTATATATATATATAGGTATCCTATTTTAAAATTTAATTTGATTTGAATATATTATATATAGCTCTAAATTGTTTAAAGTTAATCGGAAATCTAATTCTTAAATTTTGTTAAAGGATGATTTTAAATATAAATAAAACCAAATTTTGGAATAAACATTTAAACTTGAATAATTAAATTTGGAGAAAAAAATTTGTATATTGTTCAACTGCATTCTAATACAACTTACCTAAATCATTCAGAAGTTGAATATGTAATTGGATAATATATAAGATAAATTGAATTTATAAATAAATTTGAGTGTTTATAATAAATGTTATACACTAAATTTTGATTATAAAGATGTTAATAGAGTTAAATAGGATAATAAGTAAAACTCAGTTAATAATTAATAAATTTGTTTTGAAAAAAATTAATAAATTGAAATTTGATCAACATATGAAAATACCTTGAATTTAAAAGAAATTAATAGATGTAAATTAATTTAAATCGAAACTTTTATGGTTTAAATTAATTTATATGGGTTAAATATATGTGAGTAGATATATTAAGTAGAAAATTTAACAGTAATTTGGAATAAAGAAGAATTTAAAATTTGTTGAAGAAAATATGATTATAATAAAAGACTATTCAAAATTTATGGTTTTAAAAAAAAAATTGTGAATTGAAGATAATTGGAATTTTTTTTTAATAATAATGAATTTAGAAACAGTTGAGATTGATTTTAGTAAAATCAATTGGATTAAATCAATTATTGAATATCAATTAATTTAAATTTGAATTTTTATGGTTTAAATTAATTGTTATTTTGATTTCAAATTTGTTTTTCTTTCTGGTTGTTTCTATTCTCCTACCTCGTTCCTTTTCGGGGACGAAAAGTTTTGAGTGGGGGTGAGTGTAACGACCCGTAAATTTCAACTGTTTTAATAACGTAATTAATTGAAATTTTGTGAAATTTTAAACGATAAAATTTTGAAATAAAAATTTAATATTTGGAATACGTCTAGCTAAACACAGCAACTGGTAAATTTTCGTCCGAAAATATGAAAGTTTATTTCGCGCGTAAATTCACTTCAATTTAATCAGTTAAAAAGCGTTGAAAATAAAATGTTTTCGAAACCAAAATATTTTTACATAGAAAAATTCTAAACCATCTTCTGAGCAAAATATCAGTTCATCATTTTTCCAAATTCGAACATCTATTGCTCCGTCGTTCTTATTTTCTGCAAAATAGCAGTTTTCTGGCACCGACATCGATTTTTATAATTTAATCGTACCACTGATATCTGTATACCATTTTGATCGTCTCGTTGTGCTGATCTTCGCAGTATACTCATTTGTACATTTCGGAGTTTGGTACGCTGCGGAAACTGCGAAATGGTCGCCCGTATCGGTACCGTTTCGAACTTTCTGAATTCCTTTGTCCGTTCATTTATCCACCGTGTCATTCTAATAGCCATTAATATTTATGCATTTGGCTTTTATAATTCCCACTGTTTTTTTTGATATTGATGTTGCCGTGATGTCTGTTCATTGTTTCACAAAAAAATGTATACAATAAATTTAATACAAGTATACGTATCGATTCATTTCCCTCACCTATTCATTTTCCTCTTCCTTTTTTCTCTTGAAACCCCTCTTCCCCTAGTTTCCATTCGGTTCATAAAAAAAAGGGAAAAATTTTGTTTCTTTGTTTTGCAAGCCTGCAGGTGGTCATCTTCTTTCGTCTGCTACCCCATAATTTATTTTGTTCTCCCCTCCGTTCAAAGCCAACCGACCACCCTCCCTGCTCACAACCACTTTTCTTCCCTCACCCAATAGCGTGCACCTCTGCCTTTCTTCATCCTCTACTGCCGCATGACCCAAGCACCATAGCCGACCATCTTTCCACGCATGCAGCACCTAGCAGCCACCTCCCACTGTGCACACACCGTCCGCTCCGCCACGTCAGCCTCCGTGAGCATCACCCTCCTCCTTGCAACCACCCCATCAGTCGCCAGCCTCACGCGGCCTTCCAATAACCCAAGCACGGCACACCAGATCTCCTCCTCCTCCGACAACAGAGAAGCAACCTCATGCCAAGCTCTGCCTGAGCCCGGTCATCCCATGCAAAGCCTTTGTCAGTTTCGGCCACAAGCCAACTTCCCTCATCTTTCGCCTTAACCTTGCATCTTTTGTGAGGTATAGATATATATTCTTAGTTATACATATATATGATGATTTGTGGTTGGTTATATTGAATAGTGTATTATATATATAATTTATATAAGTAGTCATTTTCATATATATATATATATTTGTGTGGTCATATATAAGTTAATTTTTTTTTATTTGTACTGCATATATGCGTGCGTATATATATAAATTCTTTGATAGCTATATTAGCTTCATACATTTTTCACACTTGTATATATAAGCGGTCTGCATTTTAATATATGGAATGGTTGTTTTGTACTTGGATATAATATATTTTAAAAGGAGCGTATGCTAATGGAACATAGTTTACATATAAAGTTGTATTTTGTAAATACCAAAGTTGCATATCAGAGTGATATATCTAGATTTGTAGTTTATATGTAGAGTTGGTGATTTGTACATTTATACATCATGCGCCGTATATATATTGTTTATATATTTCATTAGTAAGTCTATATATAAAGTGTTATATATATGAAATGTTTATAAGTTATAAAAGTGCATACAGTTTATCTATATATTGAGTTATACTTTGCATTTGATAGTTCTGTTTACAAAGTTTCACTCTGTATTTTACAGTTTATTTATATATATATGTAGTATATTTATGTGTGCATTTAATTTGGTATATATATAAATATCTTTCAAATGTATTTGCCTAATGTTCATATATATGTTTCGACTGTTTAGTTTAAAAATATATACGTTTGTTTATATATGGGTCTGCATGCATTGAATATATCTAAGTATATGTATATTGTCCAGTGATTTCATACATCACTATATATTGATTTTTAGTTCCAAACATCATTTATATATATGGTATCGATTTCAAAATATATGTATTTTTCATATGCGTTTTTATTTAACAATGATATAAGAAGATAATATGATAAAATCGTATATAACTTATTTCAGTCTATATCAAACGGATTCTGATTTATTTCATTTAATTCTATTATCAGCCATGTTCGTCAAATTCGTGCCAATCTAGCTTTGTTTCGGGACTCGTGCTTGGATTCGAAATTTAATTTCAGTATCCGTATCAGTGTGCATATCCGTGTCATTTTCTGTATTCTCCAGCCTCGAAAGGTGAGCACTCACTCACGATTAACGTTCTTTTATTTATTAAATTTGATTTCAATTGAAACGACAATTGAAATATGCTGCTATTAGTTAATGACACTGTTATATATGCTATTACCTGTATCAGTTCACCTGTGACATCTGACACCATTATCTGTTAATTATTTATGCGATGATAATACAGTTTGGCTGATAATTGATTGATTGTTGAATTTATTGGACGTTAAATTGTTATTGTTAAAATGATAAACAGTATGAAATTGAACTTGATATAGGATAATTAAAATGTTAAATTTGATTGCCTGACATTTGTATAATATGACCCCTTTATCTGTTAAATTTATTGACACGTAGGATTTGTTTAATTACATCTTGAACCACTGAATGTATGTTGTTAAATTGATGATGGATGAAATTGTAAATATATGACAAGTGAAAAACCGTAATGTAATAATCTTTAATCTACATGAAATGATAGTGTAGATTCTAGAAATAATTATATTAATTCGTACAAATAACAATACGAATTAATACGGTTATTTCGGGATTACTTGAATTGATTATGTGATTGTTATTGATTGTTGTTATTGCTTGTTTATTTACTTTGACACCATCCCAGTTATCACACTGCAAGTTCCCTTTGTATGTTTTGATTTTTGAATTAAATTGGAATCGGGGTGAAATGATAAATACCCAAAATTGAACTTTGACCTAGGATAGGAAATTAAATAAAACCCGATTGATCAATAATTTGATTTAAAATAAAACGAAGATTTTATTTGAATAAATAATATGGTTTTGAAATAAGGTTGGAATTTAAATTTTTTTATGAAAGGAAAATGTTAATATTTAATAATCCGAAACAAAATATTAACAAATGTAATTGATGAAAGAACGTTGTTAAATTTGAGAAATGATTGAATTAAGTTGAAATGATTAAATAATTAAGTTTGAAATTATAATTAAGTTTGAAATTATTAAACCTGGAAATGATTTAATAATTAAGTTTGAAATTATAATTAAGTTGAAATTATTAAACTTTGAAATTATTTAATAATTAAGTTTTGAATTATTTAATAATTAAATAAGATTGAATTATTTAATGATTAAATTGAATTGAATTCTTTAATAAGAAAAATTGAACTTTTGAATAAGTAAATTTTACTTCGTAATAATTGAAATTGAGTTTCTTCATTAAGTAAGTTTTGGAAAACTATTTAAGGAAGTAAATAGGTGAAATGGAATTTCATTAACAAGAAATGAAAATGTGATATTTTTGGAATTAATGTAAGACTTGTAATTAAAAGAAATGATTTGACGAATTTAATTTAATTCAAAATTGTAAGTTTTGTTTTAATGAAGTTGAACTTAAGAAATTGATTTAATGAATTGGAAATTTAATGGAAATTGTTTTGAATGATAAAGTAACTTAACGAATATTGAATGGAATCGATAAATGAGTTTAAATTGATTTGAATGTTAAATAAAATTTGTTTAAGTGATTTCGGAATGAAACTTATATATGAACTTGAATCAATATGTGAATGGTTTTAAATAGATATTGAAATTGGATTATAAGATTTTGAAATGGTAAATTGAAGTTTTGAAACGTAAATTTTGGAAATTGGTTTTTGAAAGACAAATGAAATGTTGGTTTACGAATTGAAATTGAAATTGAAATTGATTTGGTTTTGAAATAAACAAACGACCAATCGATGTAATAATTACGAAAGTTATTAAAGAGACTGGAATTCGGTTATGGATATACTCTCTATCTAAACCGAAAACCACTTTAATAACTATACGCGGAGTGTTGATCCAGAATGAAGTGGATGGTTTTGATGAACGCGTTGACTGAAGAAAGAGAACGATTTTGGATGACCCTTGACATGACTAAAACAGGAGCCGCGCCGGGCCATTGAGGATCGCCATCTCTAGCGGACACACTTCTTCGATACCATATCTATTACTTTTGTGATTCGATTTGGGTGCACCCCTCGATTATGGGAGTGTTGTTTCGCAGTGTTGGGGTAGTAGCTGCTATGCCCAACATCAGTCCGGATCATGCAACTACTAGTATCCTAGTTGGTATCGCCTCATGTACCTTGTCATACTGATTATCCTATTCGCGACCACTACGATTTTGATTTGTACCTTTAGTATATGGATTGCCCTCTGGTGACTTCCGGTTTTTGGGAAACTACGGTCTTGTATATGCTTTTGGGAATAAACAGGTTAAGAGGTGTATGGGCCCTGCTTAACCCTACTTTGATATCTTTATATTACTGATAGACATTATCTACTTAGCGTACATTACTACCTAGTAGATAGTTTAACGGATCCTTAAAGGATGGTTATTCCAAACATCCTTTGAGTTACTTGTATTTCAATTGCTATTTCACTTGAGTTGGATTTATTAATATAAGAATGTTAATCCTGACTCGAGTGTCTTGTGTTTTTGCTTTACGCTCGGGTCAGACTGAGTGTACCAGTATTCGAGACTCACCTTTGGAGTTGGAGCTTTGCTTGAAGATCCAGCCATCTATTCTTCTTTCAGTATTCGATGATTCCAGTGATGTATTCTGATTTGTATCTGATGTATCGTATTACTCTTCTGTTGTAAACTCTGATGTATTTTTATATAATCATATAGTAGCTTCATGAACTACTATCTCTTTTATTTCCGCTGCAAATTATTACTCTGTGTCTGTGTTCTGTGATTATTTATTTACTGTATATGTTCAGTTTTGCCAAATTTAAATTAACAACGCGGTGTTTTGAACAATTCAACTCCGGCATGAGTGTCTACCTATACACTTATAATGGACGCGAATGGTCCAAAATGGCGGGTCGTTACAAAGATAATGAACTAAAAGTTTTAAGTCTATTAAAATAGCATTATCTAAATTCAATTGTATTTTGCATACTAGGAAAAGTTTCAGGACGCACGGACATTGATGCTCCAGGACACCGGAAGAGCAGAGTTGACCATTGATGAGGAGAACGCAATATTTGAGTCTGTCATGGATCCAGCGACCCACGGGAGGCGCTTTGGATTTGGAAGCCAATCGGTAATTTAATTTAAATTTAAAATAATTTTTATGAAGCATGTTCATTTCGATATCATATATATAAACACTTTAGATGTGAGCTTAGCTAGAGTAAATATTTAAACGTATTTACACATATATTTACACATATTTACTAATATTTACAGGTTGACGTAGTGCAGAAGAACTACCAGAGGGCTCAAGATAAGGAGGAGATCGCACAGCTACGAGCCCAGATCGCCACGCTTCAAGACCGCGATCGCCGCCGTGAAGAACAAATGGAGCAGCTAAACAATAAAGTGGCAGAGTTCATGGAGCAATACAGGCGGTTTCCTTCCTCCGGTGGTTCTGCTGGCGAGTGAGTTGAGGTATGTTTGAGATGTTTTCTTATGTGTGGAGTGGTGATGGTTTGTATATATTGTTGTATGGTGTTAAACATTTGATGATAGTTTGGATGTGTTAGGCATTTGGTGATGTGTTTGGATGTCTTAAACATTTGGTGATGGTTTGGATGACGATTGGTGATGGCTTTTTATGTGTTTTGTTTGTATATATGATGACGGTTGGTTTGGATGACGTTTGGTTTTGATGTAGAAACTAATTTGATGGATGTAGAATTTAGTTTGTTTTGATGGTTTGGTTGTTTATGTGTATGATTTGATTATTATATTGTGTTTGGTTATATATATGTGATTGTTATTGGATATACGCTCAAAATGGAGCAGTTTTGATATTTATGATATTGTGTGTGGCCGGAGGTGAGTAGGAGCTGCTGGGCAAAAAAAAAGTTTCAGATTTTCAATGGCTTCCAACGGATACCAACGGCTATTTGGTCATTCATAGGCAACGGCTTCCAACGGTCATAACCAACGTTTTCCAACGGCATACCAACGACAAGTTGGTCAACGAAGTTTGCCACGTGGCCAGATGAGCCGTTGGTAAACGTTGGTATAACGTCGTTGGAGGCGTTGGAAGGCATTGGAAGGCGTTGAATTGTATTCCAACGGCCTTTCCAACGGCGTTCCAACGGCCGCCAACGGCTTGGAGCCGTTGGAAAGCGCTGCCTCCCTTGTAGTGCATGAATTCTAAATCAGTATCAATAGAGTTCCTTTCTAGGTCATAATGAACACATTCAAAAAAGGCTAAAATCTACAAAAAACAATATATTTTGTGGAAGGGGCTATACTTTTTTCGGTTAGAGGAGGAGACAGGAAGAAGAGAAGGAATTCGTAGAGGGGACGTTACTATCTAGGGTTTAGAAGATGAGGCAGAAAAGGAGAGTTGGGGATGAATATAAGAAAATGAAATACGTGACTATTGATTTCACAAAATATTGTGGAGGCTTGTGCAAGGGAGAAGATAAAAATACCACGCGTAGAGGAAGAAAATTTCGGAGACTGTTCAGTTGCCAAATTTCAAAAGGGCCTGTGTGAGCTTGAAATTGAAATCACTAATAATAATATAGTATAGATTAATATTGACTTATTATATCTAAAAAGAATAGTTAAACCACCTAACCGCCAAATCATTTGTGTATGTATGTTTATAATTGACAGAGTTGAAATACAATTAAGTACTAATCAATCAATTAATAAAGAAAATAAAGCACAAGATGTGCAAATTAGTTAATTTAATGCTACAGTGTAACCAGCTGTCTAATTGTGTTATTCTCACAGTAGTTAACCCAATTTCTTGAGCTTGCTAGTACTGTTTTCGTAAGTTGCTAAAAAGAGAGAGAGAGAGAGAGAGAATGTTCTCGTCGCACCTCTGTAATATAATGTTTATCAAGGACGGTAAATGATGAACGTTCAAATTGTCAGTTTCATAAGAAAGACTCTGGCAATGTATAAGATCGATGATTTTCAATGATCAAACCTTAACTCTCTTTCTATTACTAACCCAGTAAGTAAGAAATGACAATTTATTTCTGAATACCGAGTTACGGTGCATGGCTGATATGAATTAAAGGACTGCTTAGTTGGAGGCTCGTAGCCTCTCATAAAGGAGAATGTCGTAGGAAAAGATCTTGAAGCCAACATGTATCGAAAAACAGATGATACACGTCTCATGTTTTTCACTATCGATTATCAAATCTTGTTTGTTTTTGGACCCAATCCCCTCCATTCATAGTATTGGTTAAAGTTGCATACACCGAACCCTTTCTTGTGACCCGAGCCCATAAATTGACGGATGTTGGAAAAAGAAGTTAAATTTTATCAGCAACCGTTCCCAATGTCTGATTTTCCGTATTCAGCCATAATACAGTAATGTCTTGCCTATATATACTCATCAAATAACAAGAACGAAAATGTTAGCCATTTGGTTTTATCATATATATAACAGTGTAATTCGTTGAAGAGGAAAATATTCTGTATTTAGAGCACATACATAATTAGCTAATTATAATTAGACAGTGACCTCGCGTTCTCTAAACGTGCTGCCATGTGAGTACATGATTTTCATCATTCATGGCAGAATGATTACTTTTATTGTATAGACTGACATTTCGTTGGTTATGCAATTCATAGACTTTTACATTAGGTCACCAGAAGGTACATCGTTTAGAAAACTGGAAGATGCGAACTTCATTGAATGATTGAAGTTGTTGTTTAAAAAGAAATCAAAGATATATTATAAAATCTGTTTTATAAGTTAAGTTAGGCTGTAAAGTTATGTCCATACCGAACAGTTTTTTATACTGTTCCTCACCTAAACATGTCCTGAATGTTTAATTTCAACGGTGCATTATTTGAGTGATTGAAATAAAAGTAAGGGGAAAGCACTTGCAAAAAACTAGCACATTGTCAGGTTGTTGATCCGGTTTCACTCCAGAGTTCCATCATCCGAATATGCTTCCTGTAACCAAAAGAAAGGGCAGAGCATAAAACAAATCAAATTTCTGTCAAAGACGTACTTGTTCACTTTAAATCGTTATGTCCTGTAGGCATAAAGCAATTTCAATAAAAACCAAGGAGAAATCGACACATCATCTCTATATAATATAGAAAGAAATACAGGTATACCTATAGAGTATAAACAATATGGCTTGCCAATTAATGTACAAAGAACATGTAAATATTAGGTTCTTGTTTATTTAACAATGCTATTTATTCTCTGTCTCTACATTCATAATTTATTCCCCTCTACTATACATGAAAAACATTTCTCTTCACGCAGTAGATAAACAAAGGAACCCTTTCATGCTTCCCACTATAAATATCTAAGTTGCACAGCAGTTAAATTATATCTTGAACATGGAGTACCCACAGCAACTATACTCATCCGATACACCACTAATCAACTCCTTAATTAACGATAGTCCTGATTATGAATCCAACCCAATTGATGATATCATGTTCTTCGATGATAGTTTTCTTAATGACGTCTTTGATTCTGGGATCAGTTATCCCTCAGACCCATTATCAACCTCTCCTGACCAAGATCCAAGCCTTGATGGCAACGATGTGGATTTAAATCCCGAGGATTATTTTATTGAAGAAAATCCTATATCATTGAACGTAAGAGAAAACCCGAGTAAAGGTCGATCTAACACTCTAGTGTCAGAAAGAAAAAGACGTAGCAGGATGAAAGAGAAGCTCTACGAGCTTCGATCATTAGTTCCTAATATAACCAAGGTTTGTGGTGATTTTTCTTTAAATACAGTTTGTACATATGGGATGATGTAATTCTATACTAGGAGTTTACTTTAAATACGTAACATTCATTCACAACTGCATATTTGCAGATGGATAAAGCCTCTATCATCGGTGATGCTGCAGTTTACGTTAAAAGCCTCCAAGATCAAGCAAAGATGTTGCAAAATGAAATATCGACTATGGAATCATCAAAAGAAAACTACCAAGACGTTCGACTTCATAATGAAAAACGTGTTGAACAATGGAAGAGCAACCAATGTGGAGACAGGAGAGTAAGTTTGACGGCACATGAGGTGGAGGCTGACAAATATTATGTTAGCGTACAGTGCAGTAAACAGGATGGAGCAGTAGCAGCTCTTTATAATGCAATTGAGTCAGTTGAATGTTTGCAGATTGACAATTCTAATCTCTCTGAAGTATCTGACAGATTCATACTAACACTGGCCTTATACGTAAATTTCAGTTTTCATAGTTCGTTTTAAATTTAATTTCAAGTTAAGGATATTGATGGGTTTGTGTGAAATGCAGGTAAAGGGAAATGCAGAGGTGATGAGTGCATCGTCAGTGAAGTTTTGGCTAGCGGGTGCTCTTATTGAGGAAGGTTTTGTGTTCTAGAGATTATATAAGAGCAGCCGACTGTTTTTACATTTTACTTTCTTGGGATGCCTCACTTTTTGTTGTATCTTTATAAATAAAATCTTCAGAGCATATGCTCTGTACAATAATTTAAAACAAAATATCAACAATAACTTTGACATGTCATAATAGTAATATTTGTTCAACTGGGTAAGAATAAATTGATTTGTGCACCGTTAAGATGTTAAATTGAACTATTGGTAGAATGATGCTAAAACTCTTGAATTTGTGGAATTTAAAAATGCGCCAAAATGTATACCATTTTCAAGAGGAGTTCAAGAGTTTTGGAAGAGATCGGAGATCGTTTGGAGTTAGGGATTGAAATTTACTAAAATTTAAAGTTTGGAGTGAATTGAAGCAGCTATAGGTAGTTCCATATTATACTTGCGAAAAGTTTAGCGATTGTCCAGTCAGGTCTTAAGCGATCGATCATTCAAGGCCTCGAGGCAGTAGATTTGATTTCCCACATAACCCGTCAACCACTCAACCCTCGGTGGTTGATCGTTTAAGTTCCAGTAGTAATAGTTCAAGCGGATGTGTGATGTATTTTCAGGCCCTGGACGTTGCTAATTCAATTGTTCAAATCCAACGATCCCAAAATTTTTAGAGGATATAAAATAGCTTGTTCACTCTTCTTCCTCCCTAATGAGAGGTTATATAAATCTAATTGGAAACTAAAAACCCTAAACCCACGGCTCATTAAATATGAGTGTTTTTAATTATTTTGTGTGCTATTTGTAATTTTTTAGTTCTCATTGAGATTAGAGAGATTTTTCAAATTTGTGTAAGCTCTACTGTTTGATTTGGCGATTGTGTACCTCTATTGTAATTTGATGAAGTAAATAAAGAAGTTGTTGGGTATCTATTAACTTGAGTCAATTTGAATGAACTATGTTAAATCTCTTATGTCCATTTTTATTCCATGTTTACTTGGATTTGTTTGGTAGTTGGATAGATTGGTATTGTTAATGTTTAATCGACCAATTAGACTCTTGACTTCCACAACGTATGGATATAATGATTTCACAATATACTGATATATTGTAGCATGTTGTCATGTTTGAGACTAGACATCAATGATGAGTTCTCGAAAGAGGGCGTGTAAACCTAATAGCAACTATGAAATTATCAAGTTTGATGGAAATGGGGATTTAGAAATGAAAATGGAAACGGTATTCAAGGAGGAGAAGACATTATAAATGGATTCTAATATAAATAAACTAAAAGGACTAAACGTTGATGTTTTGTAGGAGACGGAAGAAGAAGCTCTTACAAAGTTACAGTCATCCAGTTAAGTCTATCAAATGAAGTCCTAAGAAGACAATCAAGAAACTATGTCAAGCATCATCCAATGCCTCTCAAGGTAATCCTCTCATTAACCATATCATTCTTTGTCGAAAACTGTATTCCTTTGTGAATTTGAAGGCAATGGATGTTGAGATCACAAATGAAGCTCAAACGGTGATTCTTTTGTGTTCATTTCCTAGAAAGTATATTGCATTTGTGATTTCCATGATATATAGATGCAGTAAGATTAACTTGGTAAATGTCAATGTTTGGCAAGGGTGACAATTAGACTCGTCGGGTTAGACTCGACCAAGCAGATCTTGGTTCTATATAGGTTCGATTTGTCGAGTCTAAACATACATTTTCAGAACCTAGATCCGACCCGACCCAGGGTTCGGTTTGCTTCAGGTTGGTTCAGGTCCTTTTGCGTAATAATACTTAAAATACACAATTTTTTATTTTTTTTGATCGAGTCTTTCGAGTCAGGTTGGCTCGACTTAGGTTTGATCGGGTCTAAATTGTATTTTTCATCCCTCCAATTTGAATCAAGACACGTTAGGTTCGGCTTGAGTTTGGATCTTCTTGTATCGGTTTGGTTTGGATTTATGGATCTCGGTTCTACTTGTCAACCTTATGTTTATCTCTATAATGCTGAGAGGAAAATTGATGACAATGATTTAGAAAGCTTGCTTGTTCAGGGAGAGGCGAGTAAAAGTTAATCCAAGTATGGTGGAGGTAGAAACAAATTAAGATCTTAGTCTATAGTAAAGCAGTTTGCTATTATCGTAAGAAGTCATAACACTTTATTGCATAATGTCCAAGGCTGCATTGAAAGAAAGAAGATCCAAAGAAGCCTTCGACATCCACTATAGAAAATCAAAGAAAGAGAGTGACATCGATGTTTTTACAGCTTACATCTCTTCTATTGCGAAAATATGGATTATTTCATTCTTATGCATTATATCAAATGTCACATGGTAGAAATATTTTTCTACTTAAAGTGATAATTATTGAGAATTAATTCTGATGGGTATGATTCTTCATGTCGCATGATGGGTGTTGATAACGTTAAGATTAGGATTTTAGATGGTGTCATTAGAACTATTATTTTTTGAGGAAACAATTGTGTAGTGCACCACTACACAACCAACATAAGATAAATAGATAGTAAAATAGAGTTTTTCAGTCAACAGGCTTGACCAGTAGCGATATCAAAAAATAGAGTACTAATTAAGATAACATCATAGACACACAAAATCAACAACAAACAGACACAAAACAGACTACCTTATACATAGATCAAACAACGCTAGTAGCCACAAAAAAAGATCATTAGGCACGTGTGAAGAATCAAGTACCAGGATGAAAGCAATGAGGGCCAACATCGGAGCAATTAATTCAGTCCACCTGGTAGGTGCATCAGAGCTATCCATAGATTTGTGATTAGAAGTAGCAGTGCCAAGCATCAAGCGAAGAGAAGGGGAAGGGCAACCTCCTATCCAAACAGAGAAATAATAAGCAATTTTATAGCATAGTTGCAGCGGGGAATGAGCAGCGTTGTTAAAGCATCTAGAGTTTCTTTCAAGCCAAATCACCCAACTAAACATTGAGAGGAAGATGTCAGTATTTGGAGAGGAGGAGTTGTACTGCCAATGATCGAAGAAAGAGCGGGTGGAGGGGATGAAACTGAGAAGATGCAGGGTTGAAGTGGATAGGACATAAAAGGCCAGGTCGTAGTCAAAGAAGTTGTGCTCAATGTTCTCATGGGCATTATAGAAGAGGACACAGGAAGGATCGATATTCATGCCTTTATGGATATGTAACAGATCGTGATTTTCGACCCTCGAAAATCGACACTAATACATCTTCGGTATTCACGTGCTGCAAATCCAAGTGTCGGAAAGCCCCGACTGTTATGGGAAAAAGAAAATAAAGATAGATCAGAATCTCACACGAATGGAATAACATATATTATTTCAATATATAATCTTTAAAGTGGGAAATTTTGGATACAATATCAGAGTCTAACCTAGATTCAGCCTGGACAGTTATAAACCATGTCCTTACAAATGCTGACAACCAAGCAAAACAAATGCAGTATATGCAGCGGATAATAGAATACGTCCATATGTAGATGAAGATCTCTAGCTCTCTTTTGGAAACTCCCAACGTCTTCAACTAAACCTGAAACTACTCGGATCTAACTCGAGTAATAAAAATACTTGGATCAGGCTTGATAAACTAGCGTGAGATACTTGATTTAAAAATTGATGTCAGTTAAAAACCTTTGAAAAGAAGGGTATTTTATAAGACCACACCCACACATAAATACAGATGAGTTTTTATCTTATGATAACCAAAATATTTTATATCAAAACATTTGATATTATTCTTAATGACATTGGTTTGAAAACACTTTTCAAATAAATATGTACACAATGAAAGTATCAATACCTGCACTAAGTCTATGGTAATATATCCGGACTAGTTCAACGAAATATACCTGGACGGAATATATGATACCAAAGGGGTAGCTGAAATGTTTGCAAAGCATTACATCTATTTTGGGAATACAATCAAAATTGTAAAGCTCGTATTGGAATTAGATTTCCAACATGATAGGGAACTAGTGGCCTTTTCCTTCCTCTGCGGATTTCCACATATAGCAATAATCGTACCCAGTGGCTTCTTGTGCAAGGACTCACACACCACTATACTTGCTGCACTACTACGTATCCAGTGGGTTCTCGTGCAAGGACTCACACACCACTGTACCATACAATATAAGGGTCAACATGTCTTCCGTCCCTATAAGGTACAAGGCCTAATCATTGCGATCCGCTCATAAACCAATAGCTTGAAATATATGTCCTGCATAGCACATAATTACCTGTATCATCTCCGAGACGTGAGGCTACGCTCAACTTTAACAAAGCCACACTTTGCTTTTCACAAAGCCACACTTTATTATTTCATAAAGCTCATTCCACTTAGAATGTCACATTGCCATTCCTTAATCACACAACTGATTTCTACCAACGTATAACTCTTGAGCTCGTACGTCTCAGGAAAGGATGTTAAGCTAAGAGAAGTTGCCTTCTCCGCCACCAAGCAGATAATACGTTGATAGAGATCGATTAATATGATCAAAAATGTACTGTCATACATTCGCCTACACAAGTTCGTTATGGGACTGAACGAAATAGAAAACGCTCCTCCTACTACCATTAGTAGCGAGTAGTCCTTGCAATTTGAAGATTCAAAATACAAAAGGACCACTGCTATAATAAATGTCTCTATATTGGGAGCGACCCAGAGAATATCAACAAGAAGCCTTTCCGCTATGAAGATCTTCGGTCTTCAATACAACAAAGATTTCAGAATGTAGACACCACTTCCATATAAATATAATGTGGGGTAAACCCCTAGGACTTGTGACAACAATCTCTACATTTTGAAGATCTTCGGTCTTCAATAATCATCATCTTCAACATGTCTTCACTTCCGAACGTATACTTGGTTCAAAGTGGTTTTCGGATAGGATTTAGCCAAATCCGACCCCGGTTCCTACGAACCAATCATCGATAAAAAGGCATTTAGGTATATAGGTGATTATCACACATCATTCAATTTATAAACCTTTTTATTTAAATCAGATTTCTCTTAGAGATATATTCATTAAATCATTCCTTTAGCTTTTTCAAAGTATATGGAATCATTAAGCCTCATTTATCAAATCATTTGGTTAATTTTAAAACCTTTTTAATCTTGTAATAATTCCAAATCATTTCATATTTAGGAAAACATTTCCAAATCATTTCCATACAATCCAAGTTATTCAAATTTGGAAAACTATATCTTTTATATTTTGAGAAATTTCGATCTGAGTAAACGAAATTTACTATCCCCTCCATCGGGCCAGTCCGGATAGCCAAGGAGAGCAAGAAACTGGTTTTTCAAACTCAAGCCTAGACACTATCTTTCTGACACCCATAAGGCGGTCAAGTTGTTTGATCGACTCTAAATCATTTAACATTTAACCATTCCATAAATCCTTTAAATCATCTTTAAAATACTTTATTAATCATTTGAAAACATTTACAAAATATTTGAAAAAGAACGGTTGCGTTTAAAGCTATAATTTAAAAGTTATAGAAAAGCGCTACGAAAAGTGCTTTTAAGCTATATTGATTAAAACGACATTTTTATTTCACATGTATTCATTTTTCCAACTCAAACCACTTTTAAAACACATTAAATGATTTATAAGATTTATTTCATATTTTTAACCATTTTAAAAATATTTATTTAAAACATTTGCGACTTTGGCCACCGAACTGCCAAAGCGCGATTTTCTCGAAAACTTGATTTGCTTATATTTCAAAATCTATTAAATGAAATCTTGATCCTTTTCTTTTATTTGAAAACAATAGCCATAAGAGTTCGGAAAATTCTTATTGCAATGAAATCCGACTCCGATTCCTTTCTATAGAAGGATTTAACTTTTACGACGCGAAATCGCGAACTACCGTTACGCGACGCGCTTATTTTTGTCTCCAAATTCATTATTTGAAAAAACTTCTCCAATTTGAATTTTAATGTTTATAAAACATTTATAAACCGTTTTCAAACATTTAAACCAATATTTTTCATTTTAAATCTCTTTTTCACTTTTAAATCGTTTCATAATATTATATTATTATAATATTCATTTTCAGCCTTTTTATATTCTTAAAACCATTAAGAAGCTAAATAACTTCATATACACATCCATTTGGATTCATTTTTTAATAATCATGGTTAAATACTTAACCATTTTTATTATGATCTCTCATAATTTATCACAACCAAGTTATCAACCATATCGACATCCATATAATCATATAATCATTCAAGTTATCAACCAATCATTTAAATTTATGATTTAAACATTCATATAATTATTTTCTAAATGTAAATAAATCGAGTACTCACCATAAATCAAACCAAATCTTCCTACCAATATTCAAATCACCACAACACTTCATCTAAATCATTACTATATTTCACTAATACATCACTAAACAACTCCACTTCTCTTTCATGTGCTTGACCACCACCCAAAAATGCTCCATGCTCACGGCCCTTGCCTCTATCACCTCCAATGCTTTCGGCCATAGCCCTTCCCTCTGATATGCTCTCGGCCAAGCCCTTTCCTCTACCATGCTCTTGGCCTAGGGTGGATCTAATGGTGGCCATGGGTATATGAAGTGTAGAGGAGGTGTTTGCACAAATTTTGGAGAGGAGTTTCATTAGTGTATGTGTGTGTGCATGCGCGTGTGTTCACTACAACAAAACATGCTTTTTACAATGGGCAATGCCCGTTGTAATATGTGTTCCACAACGGGCAGCGGACCATTGTAATAGGCGATGTTGTAATAGGTCACCCATATTTTACAACGGGCAGTTAATGTTGTAAAGACCGTTGTAGTAATCGTTTTTACAACGGTCGCCGACCGTTGTAATAGACTGTAATACAAGCTTCTTTGCCCGTTGCAAAATACTATCATACAAGATGGATAGCATGTTTCACAACATTCCCTGACCGTTGTAAAAAACATTTTGACAATGGTTTTCGACCGTTGTTATAGACTTTAATACAAAAGTCATATAGTACAGAAGTCAACGGTCCAGTTATAATGTTGCACAGCACTATTCAATAAACAAAATTTCATGCTACGAGAAGAAACTAACTCAAAATATACTTAAAAATTGGCATATGAAACAACTGCCCTAAGCAAAAATTACAAAAACGATTTTTTTACAAAAATACATGAAACGAAAATCAATTAACCAAATGTTTTGACTCTCTTTTTGCTTCTTTTGTTGGTTTCAAGGAACGTATCTCTCTCCCACTCAAATAATCCAGAACTTTCCAATTCGCTACAGAGAACTGACAAACTTGAATATTCTCTTCCTAAAATATAGGAGAACATGAGAAGACTGCTTTGACAAGCTTGTTCTTCCTCCATTTGTTTTTCTTTTGATCTTATTTGAGCGTCTTCGGCCTCTTTTAATGACCATGGTTCATCGCACGACCTATCCAAAAAAAGGAACAACATATATCGATCAACTGCTTGTATGCTTATTGTTTCAAATGTAGTGGTAACAAATATTTCTTGTATTCATATTTTCAATGTATGTGGGTGTGTATGTATACATACACAGATACACTCTACACTCTACGCTAGTGCTACACTGTTTGAAATCAAATGATAGATTGAGATGTTCAATCTACACTATGAACCTCTTGGCCACAAAAATAGATCGTTCTGAGACCTCTAACACGTTCGAAATGTTAAAATCGTTATCAACTGTTCAAATATTTATTTTAACCACTAATTAGAAATAGTATTTTTAATTAGGATTATTCAAATAAATCAAAAAAAATGGGAAGATGATCTTGAGGAATGAAATAACATTACATATATTCATTCGATTTCGATTTGTGTAACCCAAAAAATCATAGGGATATAAATGAAGTGCAGCGGAAAGGGGTGTGACGGAATCCTTCCATCTGTGCGCGCGCGCATGTGTGCGGGTCTAGTGGAACACAAAGAAAGACAATTGGTGACATAATAGATCTTACTATATTTTTACTTATGTTTTAGATCAAATGGTGATTCACTAGCTAAATTTTTACTTATGTTGAGAGACAAAAGGATATCCTTTACGGAGTATATAGAAGTAAGGAACTGTGATACTGTGATTGATTTTGGAATCCCGTGTATTTGTTTCGATTATAGCAATTCCTAGGTAATAATTAACATTAAATTTTCATAACATTGTTGCTACTATTTGTTTAAATAGATTACAAAAACTGGACAAGAATGCAATATTGTAACTGAATTTACAAATGGGAGAAGACGCGTTGATATGATAATCAAAGAAATTTGTTTATTAACTAGGAGTTAACTTAAAGAATTCACAAACCATCTCCAATCTGGACTGATTTCAGGAGGACAGCGTATTTTTGAGTAATTCACGGCTAATCCAGCAGAAATCTCGTCGAATTTTGTGCACCCTATAGTAGAAAAAATATCAGAAATTTAAACCTATATACACATATATGAAAAGAATAGAAAAGAAAACTAATCTTTATTCAAGAGAAATTAAATGTCATGTATATGAAGACAACTTTCCAACTTTCTAAAACCATAATCAAAAGAAATATATGAAACTTTTGCTAAGATCGAGATCTGAACTTGGTGATCTTATTTGTGTACTAAATTTTCCATTTGAAAATACATAGCAATTTTTGTTCCAAGTGAGATTCAAACTTGACATTTTTTTGTATATAGGGGCAACTTCAGATGTTCGCGGTTGGCCCAAAAGTTGTGTTTATATTACAATTACTAATAAAGATACACACTTATACAGACATTCTGAAAAGAGTATTGAAGAAACTAAATATATATTCAAGAGAAATGAAGTATCACATATATGAAAACAACTTTCAAATTCACCCTTCACATATGAAGTTCATATCTCGCTTATTCATTGGAGCATCGTAAACAATATACCTCTTTCCAGATTGGGAGGTATTGATTCATGTAAACAACTTGATCGTATCTCATACAAACACTGGTAAATTAATTAATTAATTAAAGAAACTAACCTTGCTTATGCATGAGCAACAGGTGAAGAGCCAATATTACTAATGGAAGACAACTGTTATCCCTTTTAAGAAGTTGTTGAAGATAAAGTATATTGATTGCTAGTGCCTCACTGGAGTTAGAATAGTTTTCCACATTTTCACACTCGTTATCCAAAATTACTTCTACTGTAGACTGTAGAGTTAACATCTTTGATCCATTTGTTAAAGATGTTTTGCACAGCGTAGAATCTTTACTATTTATTCTTCCCAGTATCACTAAAGCTGATACCCAACGTAATAGTTTAGAGATATATAAATTATCTTCTTGTTGTCTGTTAAATTCAATGAGAAAATTTAAATCATTGGTCATCATTCTCCGCACATGGAATGATTTTAAACCAGCTGGGATTGCTTGTGTAAGCAGCTCTGCTAGGTTTTCCATATCCTGAATGGTAGCATAGAAATGAGAATTTAGGCCGAAAAAAAAGTATATAAATCTAACAATATAAAAGTAATTGGAAATTAGTGAAGCACTTTTATTTCCAAACATAATGCACTCCCGCCCCCTCTGAAAAATGCAATCCACAGAATATTCATGTAGTTATATTCGAAAATTTGCTGTTTTTAATGCATTTTTTTTTGAAAATTTGCAGCCTTTTAGTACAGGTATTTGCTTTTTTTTGTAAATATTTGCGCTAATAAAAAAATTGAATACTTTTTTCGCTATTTGCATGGATTAAGTTGCGATTCAATGCAAATTTAATTTGTGAATTAAAAAACACAAATAGAAAAAATAATTCTAGTGGTGTTTCGTGGTGTTTTTGGAAGAGGGATTTGATCTATTAAGAAATTTTTGAAGGGTGTTTGGCAAACATTCCGTAAAAACATTTATTAGGATGGCCAAGGAAAAGGAACAGTCTCCACATTTCTTGTCATATTACTTCGCTTACTGTCAAGCCAATGATATTATATGGTTGCCTGTAGAATTAACTAGAGCTTAACATTCTTTTTAAGTAGTGCAGTAGCCAATGAAAGTAAATTGATGATACATAATCAATGAGCTAAACATACAATATTAATCATGAAGACAAAAATGATAACCCCTCTTGACATAACAGCATCTACATCCATTTCGCAAGTAGACGATCCATTTTTATAAATTTGGAAGAAAAACTTCTGTTTTTAATGAAAGATCCTTTTTTAATGTTTATGAAAGCTATCTTATTTCTGAAATGGTCCCACAAATCAAAACGCTCATTGACACAAAACTGGAACACATTTGACAGACCTAGAGAACCAATAGTAAAAGAGATAATTATTCAAATAACATCAGTGATATGGAATATTTTATTAAGTACTTCCTTTTATTTCAAAAAAGAAATTACCATTGGAATCACAGCAGGTGGTGGTGTAGACATCAGTATGATATCAAGTCTGATAGTGCTGATAGAGTCGATATTCAAACCAGAGAACTCAACGTCAATTTCCCGGTACAATTGGCACAGGCCGAGTAGCGATAAAGTAAAATGTGATTGGTTACTCTTTCTGTAATGTGATGTTTTCATAGTAGACAATATTATGCTTAGTAAAGAGTTTACTATGGGACCATTTCCTTTGAACAATCCCGAGGAACTCCCAGCTAGAATATGCAAATGAGATGATAAACTCGATAGTTGCTCAAATGCATCGACTTGCAGCCATTCACTAATTGATGGAGAGGAGATGCTATCATGGTTAACCTAAGGCAAAATTATATATTAAACCACTTACAAGCAAACCAAAAAGCACTTACGAAGATGCTGCACTTAATTAATTAACACAACTTTTATATTTCATTTTTTTAACAACATATATGTAGGTCAGAAATAAAGATCCATACAAATAATAGCTACTTAACTGTTATCCATATCAAATAAAAAATTGATTATAGTAGAGGAGAAATGTATAATAGCTTTCTTTGTTCTTCAGATGAGGCTCTTTTGTTACAAGAATTGATAGCGAAATAATATAAAATGTGTTATGGTGGAGTTAGCAAGCATCGCATAATTGCTAAAATGACCTTCAATCCTAAATATGTGATCAACTGAGCATGCAGAATGTTTTAATCTAGGAAAAGGTAATTTTCAACTGGCTGAATCATCTAGAAAATCAAAGATACATGTATTTTAAATCCATGATTAAGAAAGTGTGTGAGAATGTGTGGGTTTATCACATGTTGAAATTGAGGAAACGAGGTTCCGGCACTTATCATATTACAACAAAATAGGCATATAGAAAATTGCTTACCTTCATTGTTACTCCATCAATTTCTGAGAAAATTCGTCATGGTCCCCCAATGGCCTATTTGTGTTGACAAAAAGAGTTGAAGATAACCATGATATTAAACCATGTTTCTTGACGGTGGAAAGAGCTAACAGTGGATACCTCACACATTTCTTCATTATCTACGATGTAAGAAAAAAGTTTGAGTTGAAGGAAGCAAGTTATCAGTACACAAATGTTATCGGAAATAAATACCAAATAATGCAGGGTATGCACCTAAACAAGAAACGATAGGAATGCTCTTAATTGTTTAAGATAACGTTCAAATGCCTTTTTCAAAATGATAATGAACCAAGATGAGCATAAGATTTTTAATTTCTAAGGTAGGGATTTTAGACCGTTACCTATGGTCACTAAGAAGTCGAGTAATAGGTAAGGATAAAACAATTCTATGAAAATGCGCATCTGTTATGTATTTGTAATGCGCATCTGTAGGCAAGATAAATTTGTTTTATGTTTGAGATTGATAGCGTAAGGAGAGCAGTCTGAGGAGATGCTTTTACTTCTCATTAAAAATATATCTTCTGTTGTAAATCCGGTGGTTCTGCTATTTCATATTGCAATTTTCTAGGGAGAAAAGAAGGTCAAGTACACATGGTCTAGATGGACATCTATATTTATGCACAAGGAAGTACCATAAACAGCCAAGTCAGTTAGTCTTATCCTTTGTTTTCATGGGTCACCTTTTTAATGAATGATGCAAACAGAACAGACATAGGAAGTGGTTTTCAAGCTAAGCAATTCATAATTTACTGACCTCTGATTAACCCACTATGAGATTACCTTTATAGAATGGCTGATACCAAATAGAACAATACTTCTTATAAAGCAAAAGAATCAAATTAGCAAGTTAGTCTCAACTAATAGAGCTAACACAAAGAATACATAAATTTACTCACAGGTAAATCAACATATGTACAGACAGTTCAAAGACAAATATACATGTAGAGCAATATAACGAATGAATAAATAATATGTTATTGAAAGCAGAAGTGCAACCTGAATTAGTTTAATAAGCTAAGTTAGATCAATAAATGTACAAACTCCACAACACATATACCATGATCGCACGCAAGGAGGAAAAACTGAAAGTCAGTAAATAAAACTGCACGCAGGAAGTGAGGCATCAACAAAGCTAAAATTATATATTCAAGAATCAACACCAATGCATAAGAAATTCAGGGATAGTAATGAATAGACATAGGTTAGTGAGTTATTTAACTCACGTTTCCTCCTCTCTTCCGAGACATGAACGCACACAAGACACAAGACAGATCCAATCCCAGCAACATGAATCGATGAACTACAATCCAGCAGCAATATCAGTGCAGCAAACAGCTACGGAGATGTGCGACATTTCAGACGAGCTTCTCCAGATCTGAGCTACCAATTTTGGGATTCAACCGACATTTTAGGCGAGCTTCGAAGATGGTTTGGGATTCAAGCGACATAGCCCAGATCTCAGCTACCAATTTTGAGAAGCATTTCAAATCAAGACGTGAGCCACATCACTTGAGCAAGATCTAATAGAAATCAAGACGGAGGAGGCCGAACGAAGGCAATTGGAAATTAGGGATTTGAGGAGGACGACGAACGAAGGCGATTTGAATTAGGGATTTGATGAGGACGGGTCACCAGTCGCCATTATTTCGTGAAAAAATGAATATGATTCTCTAATAACTGGAAAGTAAAAAGTCTATTAAAATGCTGCTCGAACCTCTTACAACGGGCACTGTAGGAGTGTTGTAAAATTGGTAACTATTACAACGGTCATTTTGTGAATGTTGTAAAATTTGGAATCTATTACAACGGACATGAAAGGACCGTTGTAATAGCATTCTATTACAACAAGCAGCCATTGTCAGTTGTAAAAAATGTGTTGTATAAGCATCTATTACAACGATCTTGAATGGACCGTTGTAATAGCCTTCTATTACAACGGGCAACAAATGCCTGTTGTAAAAAGGGCGTTGTAATAGAGTATTTTTGTAGTAGTGGTTTCTATATTTTTCTCCATTATTTTATTAAGAGGGAGCCATTGAAAAGCTTGAGAAAGAAGAGGAAGAAGATGAGGAAATGAATGATTGAAGAAGTGAAATGGTTCATTTATTTATAGCCTTGGAAGCCTTAAGGTCTAAGTAACTTCACAAATATCTCACTTGCCATCATTCCCATCATGTCATACACGTTGCCCCACCTCCATGACATCGTCCATGTGCTACCATCTTCTCATATCACTTCATGTCCTAATTGTTGACTTTATGCAAGCTTAATGGTGAAGTTTCATAAAATATCTTAGATATTTTAACATATGTATATATAAATGTATATATGTTATATGTATGTATATATGTATTCATGTATATGTTAGTGGATGCATTTGTATGTTATATATGCACACATGACATATGTTATCCCACCTTTTGGCAAGGCCATGACACCAAGAACTTGACTAGAAACTAATGACGGTTCGTCTTGGAGATCGGTTATACGCAGACTCACCATGGATATCGACGAATTTTGTCCGAGTCCGAATCGAGCTAAAATTGATATGACACGACAAGCGAAGCTATGAGAGTCAATATTCCAAATTTCAAGTCAATCCGAGTTAATATGCTCAAGTTATGATCGATGCAAGATGGGATGAAGAACAGCCTCGAGTTCGAATCCATCGACTAGCCACTGTTCGACTCGATCACGTTCGAATCCATCTACTAGCCTTTATTCGACTCGATCTCGTTCGAATCCATCAGGAAGCCTCTATTCGACTCGATCGAGTTCGTATCCATCGCCAGCCCCACTTCATATTGATCAGCTTCGCATCCACCAATGAGCCTCTGTTCGAATCCATCAGTGGATCACTGATCGCATCTATCAGGAAAGCCCAGTTGCTTCGTATCCATCGCGGAGTCCCTGTTCGTATCAATCATATAATGGTTATTCGTATTGATCGGCAAGCCACACCACTTTTATCGATACAAACAGAACGTGACCATCGATACGAACTGAGGAGCCTTCATCGGTGCGAACTGTGCATCTTTTATCGATACGAACAAGGCAGCACCATCGATACAAATGAGGTGAAGTTCAAGAACACTTCGTTCAACTCGGCATCGAAAGCAGAGCGATCCAAAGATTCAAGCGCCACGTCAACTCACAGTCACGCGCAGCTATCGATTCGAACAAGATCGAGTCGAACCAAACAGCCTGCCGAAAGCCTCCATTTCGTATCGATCGTATCTCACGATCCACAAGTCCAAATGCTACCAAATTTTCACAGAAGCTTACGCACATGCTATAGAATGCCCACGCCAAATTTCAACTCCATTGGATGAAATCTTGATCGATACGAAATCCATTCGTATCGATCACGGATCGGGCCGAAACTTTGCCGGCTTGGTCGCGCGGGCCTACTCACGTGCCAGAAGGGGTCTCCCGAAATCTGAGAGAAATATCAGTCTCCCACACCTATAAATAGAGCCCTAGGGCATACAGAAAGGGGGGCTTCTTCTTCTTTGAATTCTCCAACGCCCAGACTGTACGAGATCCAGTACTAAACTCCATTACTGCTGCTGCTAACGAATTTCACTGCTGCAAATCACTGATATCTGTTGTAACTCGCTGAAATCAATTGTAATCATCAAGGAAACATCAATAAAGCAATCAACTTCATAGTGGACGTAGGCAACACGCCGAACCACTCTAAATTCTTGTGTTTCTGTGCGTTCTTATTACTTTCATTATGTGTTTTTGGAGTTTTTGTTAGATAATCATCTTTTTCCATTTATTTTCTTCATTTTATCTCTTCGAAAACTTCTGAAGAGTGTTGTGCCCAATTTTGGTACAAACACTTTGGTGCTTTCACTGAGAAAAAACCCGATTTTTCTCCTGCTCTTTGGATCTGCTATCGATACCGGATTGCATAAATCCAAGAAGAAGATCCAGATCTCAGATCTTGAAGCCCTTCCATTCTATTTAGATTTGCCATCAGATCTAGGAAAGGACTTTCATCAATACATCATGGTAAGTACACGAACAACCTCTACAGCTGCTGATCAAGAAGGATGGGACCGACAGAATCCCATGCAATTGCCTCCATCCAACCAAGATGCTGCCGGACCTTCAGATCCGTCAGGCCCGGTCACCATACAAGAGTTTCAGATGCTGCTTCAAGAGTTGACCCAGAGTCGGCAACAACTTACTGAACAACTACGCGCCAACACAGAGTTGACCAACCAGCTAAATCGTCAAAGGCGTAGAAGATCTAGAAGAGATCAAGGTTATTATTCTTTCATAGAGAGTTCCGCCTCATCTAACGGTCATCATCGATCCACACGCCCACGGCTGGATGTAAGCTACACCCAGGCCACAAGACACCAACCTGCCTTGAATATAGGACAACCCAGAACTGGACTATCCACTAGCCATCGTACTGGACCTTCATCCCGAGGAGGTGCTGCTCCTTACCACGTCACAGGCAACCTCGCCACCACCACTACTACCGAACAAGGGGTTGATGCTATAAATCAAACTGATTCTCATCGTGGCCAACGAGAGCATACTCCGGAGCCTTATGTCCCGGAAAATGTTGAACCAAGAAGGCGAGGCACGAACCGTCGACCGCGTCCGGTCTAGACCCGCAGTGTGGAACTCGACCACACCTTGGCACAAAATGCTCCAAGTATCCGAATGCCGGATATACCGACGATGAATCATCAAATGATCCGTGAGAGTCAGGGTCTCACTAACGACGATTGGGGAATCTCTTGGAGTCATACCCCTTTCACCGATGACATACTATATGCTGAACCACCTCGGCGCTTCAGGATGCCAACTTTGCCGGTCTATGAAGGAAGTTCTGATCCCAATCAACACATCCTGAAGTATGAATGGCTAATGAACGCTGTGAGAGCTGATGATGCAGTAAAATGCCGTAGTTTCCCCATTTCCCTAGGGGGCATTGCAACTATGTGGTTTACTCGTTTGCCACCACGATCCATTTCTAATTTTGACCAAATGGCCACCAAGTTTGTTGAACAATTCCGTATGCATGTAGCGAGGCCTAAAGATGTTAACACTCTATCTAGTGTTACTCAAGCTCCCGGAGAAACACTTAGATGTTACTTGGAGCGATTCCATGCTGCGTGTGCATAAATAAGAAATCCCAATGACAACTCTATCCTGATGGCATTGACTAAAGGGATTGATCCTGATTCCAAATTTGGAAATTGGTTAGTTGGGAAACCACCTGCGTCATTGGACCGTTTCTATTCCAAGGCAGCCCAATTCTTGAGAAGGGAGGATGCAAAACAGTCTAGGAAGCAGGATGACGCAGGGTCCAACATCGAAGGAATTCAGAGTAACATTGCCGTTAGACAATCCGGAGAGAATTCTAGAAAGATTCAGTTGAACATACAAAATAAACAGAATCAGCAGAGGGATAGTGGAAATCAAGGCAAAAAATGAGATCAGAATCGCGGCCCACGACGTAGAGCTCCCATGTACGATAATTATACTCCATTGAACACGTCGTTGGAAAATGTGTATTTGCAGACCTGCAATACCATGCAATACAAGAAACCTGCCCCGAAGCCGTCGACAGAAAGGCAGGTCCAAACAGGGAAGTTTTGTAGATTCCACGAAAGTTATGGCCATAATACAAATTTGTGTCGTCATTTACAAGATCTCATTGAGAAGTTGATACGTGAGCGAAAGTTGGATTAGTATGTGTGGGCGCCGCAGTCAGGAGGTGCGGGCCCATCAAATCAGAATCGTGCGCCAAATCAGGAAAGACTGGAGGAACCCGCTCGTACTGGCGGGAGGTTGGTTATCAATACAATAAGTGGTGGTCCTCATCCAACAGACCGAAGCTGGAAGGAAATGGAGTTGTATGCCAGCTCTATCAGGCATGCAGACTTCGAGTGTTATAGTAGTTTTGATGAAGGGGCTCCGGCCAAGCAGCAGAAGACGATGACAGATGACATCGTGTTCAGAAACAGGGATGTTGATAAAGTTGAAGCCCCCACTATCGATCCACTGGTCATCTCAGCACAAGTAGGTCCTGCTTGGATGAAGAGGATCTTAGTTGACAGTGGAAGCTCTGTGAATATTATGTTTAAACGAGCTTATGATCAAATGAGAATGGAGGCCAAAGATTTGAAACCTTGTCAATCCTGAATCCATGGTTTCAATGGAAGTGCTACTATACCCACTGGAGTAGTGGAGCTGCCAGTGGAGTTGGGAGTTGGAGAACGCCGGAGAGTACGAATATTACAGTTCGTTGTGTTGGACATAGACTCCCATTAAAATGCTTTCTTAGGCCGATCGGCCCTCGCTGATTTCAGGGTAGCCATTGCCCCGTGGTCTTTGACTTTAAAGTTTCCCACTGATCGTGGAGTGGGAATCATTCAAGGAGATCAGGCTGCTGGGAGAGCCTGTTATGTTGCCGAGCTGTGGGAGGCGTAGCGAAAGGAGAAAGGAAAGGGCGTAGAGGAATCTCTCTGCGTCCGTTTTGCTGATAATTGACAATTAACACCCGGGCCTAGGCCCGAGCACCCCAGCCAATTCCAAAGGGATCTTGACCCAAGAGAAATTGAAGACGAAGGAGAATCTAAAGAAAATCAAGCATCCCCGGCCGAACTGACGATTGATGTCCCAATTGACCATGATGATGATACGAAGATGATAAAGATTGGGTCTTAGCTAAGCCAACAAACTCAAGACGAATTGGTTGAATTTCTACGGGCGAATCTTGACGTATTCGCCTGGACGCATTCCGATATGTGTGGGATCTCGCCGGACATCGCAAGCCACACTCTGAATATTGACCCGTGGCACGTCCCGGTCAAACAAAAAAGGCGTGGTATGGATCCAGAGAGATCTGCCGCCCTTAAAGAAGAAGTAGAAAAGCTTAAAGCGAACGGGTTCATTCAAGATGCGCTATATCCTGAATGGGTGTCGAATCTCGTGCTCGTCCGAAATTCGAACGGAAAATAGAGAACATGCGTCGATTACTCCGATCTGAATAAAGTATGTCCCAAAGATAGTTTTCCGCTTCCTAGAATTGATCAGCTCGTAGACTCGATAGCTGGACATGAACTCTTATCCTTCATGGATGCGTATTCTGGCTACAATCAGATACTGATGCATTTACCTGATCAAGAACACACCAGCTTCATAACACATCTGGGACTTTATTGTTACAAAGTTATGCCTTTCGGACTCAAGAATGCCGGAACTACTTATCAACGATTGGTCAATTGGATGTTTGCCAACCAAATCGGAAAAACTATGGAAGTATATGTAGACGACATGCTTGTGAAGTCACGACTTTCCACTGACCATATTAAAGACTTGGAAACTATGTTCAACATACTTCGAGAATACAGAATGAAGCTTAACCCGCTGAAATGCCACTTTGGAGTTGCATCCGGAAAATTCATTGGGTTCATCGTCAACGCTCGAGGAATCGAAGCTAATCGTGAAAAGATTTGGGCAATCAGAAATCTTGAAACTCCAAAAACTATAAAGCAAGTCCAGAGTCTCAATGGGAAAGTAGCAGCATTGAGCAGGTTCATTTCAAAGTCCACTGACAAATGCATTCCATTCTTCGATCTGATCCGAAAAGGAAAACGAAACTTTGAATGGACCACGGAGTGTGAAGGCGCTTTCCAAGCACTAGTTCAGCATCTATCCACACCACCTATCCTGTCAAAGCCTATTGATCATGAGAAGTTGTACGTATATTTGGCAATATCAGAAAACGTTATCAGCGCTGCCTTAATTCGCGAAGAAGACAGGATACAGAAGCCAGTATACTACGTCAGCAAACGATTGACTGGAGCTGAAAGAAATTATCCGAAGCTAGAGAAGTTGGCTTATTGCCTTGTTATTGCATCAAGGAAGCTCCGACCATATTTCCAGGCACATCCAATTATTGTTTACACCGACCAGCCGTTACGACAGGTCCTTTCGCGGCCTGAGACGTCTGGTAGGTTACTCAAGTGGAACATTGAACTGAGCCAGTTTGACATTACTTACACTCCAAGACAAGCGATTCAAGGACAAGTCCTAGCCGATTTCATAGCTGAATTTACCGTTCCAGAGGACTTGCCCGAAACTAGTAAATCCCCCGAATACATCTGGAAGCTGTATATTGATGGTGCATCAAACGACCGGTGTTAGGGCGCTGGTGTTGTACTTGAAACTCCCGAAGGTCGATCTATATGTTATGCTTTGAAGTTCGATTTTCATGCAACCAATAATGAAGCTGAATATGAAGCCCTCTTAGCTGGACTAAAGCTTGCCAGAGATTTGAGAATTATCACTGTGGAAATTTATTGTGATTCACAGTTAGTTGTGTGTCAGGTACGGGGAGAGTATTAAGCGAGAGATCGAAGGCTGGCTGCTTACTTAGCTCGAGTTCAGGAAGTGCTAAATCAGTTTGATTATTATGCCATTTATTGTATACCTCGAGAACGCAACCAAAAAGCTGATTCATTGGCGAAGTTAGCCAGCACAGGTGAAGCTTAGCAAATGGGACTCGTTCCCGTAGAAACGTTATCTTCTCCAAGCATTGACCGGGCAGAAATAGACTGGGTATGCGAAACTGTCCCCGAAAAGGATTCATGGATGACTCCACTCAAAAATTACATTGAGCACGGAACCCTGCCGGAGTGCTGGAATGAAAAGAGACAAGTCCTTCGAAAGGCCTCATGATTCACCATCCAGAATGGAATCATGTACAGAAGAGGGTACTTTGTTCCTCTACTCCGGTGTATCGCTCACGATGAAATTAAACGAGTATTGCACGATGTACACGAGGGAGAGTGTGGCAATCACACCGGGGGGCAAGCACTTGCCAAGAAAATACTTCGATATGGATATTACTGGCCTATTGTGAATCGCGATGCTTCGGATTATGCAAAGAAATGTGATAGGTGTCAAAAGCATGCTCGAATTCCTAGAGCCCCTCCTACCGAGATAACACAAATGGTCAGCCCATGGCCGTTTGCAATGTGGGGCATCGACATCATTGGTACTTTACCTCTGGCAAAGGGTGGTGCGAAATATGCCATCGTCGACGTTGATTACTTTACAAAGTGGGCTGAAGCTGAGCCTCTTGCTACCATAACGACGAAGAAAGCAATCAACTTTGTAGTCCGCAACATTATCTGTCGATTCGGTCTCCCACACACCATTATTACTGACAACGGAACCCAATTCGACAGTGCAGAATTTAAAGATTTTTGCAAATGGTTTCACATTCAAAAGAAATTTTCTGCGGTTGCACATCCTCAAGCGAACGGATAGGTCGAAGCGGTCAATAAAGTTATAAAGTCCATTCTGAATAAACGACTGGAAAAGGTCGGGGGAAAGTGGGTCGATGAACTTCCTATGGCTTTATGGGCTTACCGAACAACCTACAAGTCCGCGACCGGTCACACTCTGTTCTCTCTTTCTTATGGTTCAGAAGCTGTTATTCCGGTCGAGCTAGAAGTACCTTCTCATCGTGTGACGTACTATGACCCGAAGACTAATGCTATCCTACTTGTTGAATCTCTCGATTTACTAGATGAGAAGCGTGAAGAGGCTGATTTGAGGGCAGCCGCGCATCGAAGTCGAGTCGCCCGATTGTACAACGCCAAGGTCCATCCGCGAACCTTTGAACTAGGCGATCTCGTCTTGAAAAGAATCTATCTGGTTCCTTCGCATATGAAGCCGACATGGGAAGGACCGTATGTCATTGAACGAAGGCTCGGGGATGGCACATTCAAATTATCGACCGTTGACGGTCTTACTTTGCCAAGAGCCTAGAATA
The DNA here is from genome assembly GCA_030737815.1 of Allium fistulosum. Taxonomy (NCBI): domain Eukaryota; kingdom Viridiplantae; phylum Streptophyta; class Magnoliopsida; order Asparagales; family Amaryllidaceae; genus Allium; species Allium fistulosum. The sequence goes on from CM060903.1 coordinate 604,027,769, forward strand.
GCGAGAGTCTTCGTCGCTACTACACATAACAAGCTATGTTATTTCATTTAGTTTATTTTCCATTTCGCAATTTGTTTCTGCATTTCGAAATTAGAATTTGTAATAAGGCAGCTGACTTTTCCATATTTTCTTATTTCAGCAATAAAATGCAATCTCTTCGAGCCAGAGCTGTGATTTACTTGAAATACTTCATATGAACCTCACCATGCACGGAGAGCTAAGTTTCACCATACGGTGGGATTTATTCAAATAGAGAGTGACTGTAATGCAACCGGTCACTCACTAGGTGAAACCCAAGCTCGGGGACAAGCCATCACACCAAAGTTAAAAAAGGATTGATACACGACAATCCTTTACTAAACTCCAGACTCCCAGAGTGCGAATCGGAGTATAAACATCAACTCCAGATTCCCAGAGTGCGAACTGGAGTACAAAAATTACGTCCATGAAGAGGGTGGATCCGTCCGCCTAACGACTTCGCCCATATCTGAACCAAGTTTGAGGAGGGTGGACCCGTCCACCTAACGACCTCGCTTGTTAACTCGGGGTGGATGTGATTCGACCATCCACGATCCTGATACACCTTTCGCTCCCAGAGTGCGAGCGAAATCCAAAACATAAAGCAGATGTGACTGACCGTCTGCTTATCAACTCCGGATTCCCAGAGTGCGAAATGGAGTATAAACATTAACTCCAAATTCCCAGAGCGCGAATTGGAGTATAAGTACCGACTCCGGACTCCTAGAGTGTGAGTCAGAGTATAAACATTAACTCCGGATTCCCAGAGTGCGAAACGGAGTATAAACATCAACTCCAAATTCCCAAAGTGTGAAACGGAGTATAAACATCAACTCCAAATTCCCAGAGTGCGAAACGGAGTATAAACATCAACTCCAAATTCCCAGAGCATGAATTGGAGTATAAGTACCGACTCTGGACTCCCAGAGTGTGAGTCGAAGTATAAACATTAACTCCGGATTCCTAGAGTGCGAAACGGAGTATAAACATCAACTCCAAATTCCCAGAGCGCAAATTGGAGTATAAATCCCAACTCCGAACTCCCAAAGTGCGAATCGGAGTATAAACATTAACTTCGGATTCCCTGAGTGCGAAACATAGTATAAACATCAACTCCAAATTCCCAGAGTGCGAAATGGAGTATAAACATCAACTCCAAATTCCCAGAGCGCGAATTGGAGTATAAGTACCGACTCCGGACTCCCAGAGTGTGAGTCGAAGTATAAACATTAACTCCGGATTCCCAGAGTGCGAAACAGAGTATAAACATCAACTCCAAATTCCCAGAGCGCAAATTGGAGTATAAATCCCAACTCCGAACTCCCAAAGTGCGAATCGGAGTATAAACGTCGATTCCAAGTCCCTAGAGAGCGGGCATATATCTGAAACTTAAACCGGCGCAACCGATCGCCGGTGAACAAACGAGAATCCCCGGAGTGTGGATATGGTCATCGATAAATGAACAAGTATGGATGAACCACTCAATCTCCGCTTGTCTCAGACATCCATTCAATGGCAACAGACTCAACATGTTATAAGTGAGAAGCAATCGCTGACTGATGTTCTACAACTCACACCCAAGACTAGGGGGCATGACTTGAGCATCGACCATTGACTGAAGCGGTGTGACGTCGAAATTCAACTCGCTTCCCGGTCGTGAACCATGTCCACAGTTTCAAGACAGTGCAAAAAGACAAACTTGACTCAGAAGTTGGAACTTTACAAGTGCATTTCAGACATCGAAACACTTAAGAAAATACACAAGAAGCTAAAAAAGAAAGGTTTCGTTTCTACTATTTATGAAAGAAATTCGTGTACAAGTTTGTTCCAAAAAATTCTTACTAGCAGGGGCCGAACCCGCATCTATACACGACCAACAAAATGAAAGTCAAATTGAACCAAGGAAGCATATCTAATCTTTCTTCTTCCTCGGTTTCCTTCTTGGTGTAGACCCACTGGAGCCGCCACTACCCTTCCTCTTTGAGCCTTTTCTTTTTGGTGGTCGGTCTCCAGGCAAAGGGCATGATCTCGACATCCTCCTCCGAACTCGAATGAATAGGGATGCTTCCTACGGGCGGAGTCGGAGGAACCTGATCAATTGTAGAAGACGGAATGGGCACACTGGTGTCGAAAACTGTACCGCCATGCGATATCATTCTAAGCGGAGCTGGACCAGGTGCCGCCATTCCACCTCCAAAGCTGCCACCATAAGCCGCTGCTGCCATCTCAGCGTCAATTTCGGCCAAAATCCCCTCTTCAGTAATCACTCGGGCCTCGCTGGGAGCATCAGCAGTTAGCATCGAAGAGCTTGTAGCAGGAACGCCTCCGCCCATGACAAATGGAAAGTCAGCTAGAGGATCGCCATGATGGCGAAAGAGTTCCTCCATCAACTGCTCATCAAAAACAAGTGTGCTCCCCTGCATTTCATCAAGCGGCGCAGTCGTAGTTACAGTGATCGCCTCAGTAACGATAGCCCCCTGCGTTTGATATGATTCTTGAGTAGTAGGAGACACAGCCGGTGCAACATCTATCACTGGACAAAAAATAAGAGAACTGTTAGGACTTAATTCGAGTGAAAATTCCGACTTAAGGCAGATATGTGGAATGTTCAGAATACCTTCCTCAGTTTGACTTGTAAGCGGCTGGACGGCTTCAGTAACTTGCTCTATATCCGAAGACATCTGCGGCTGATCCGGGTCGTAAGCAGGAACAACTTGGGGATCGACCGCAGACGAAGATTCAGGTTGGGTTGACGCTGGAACTTCAAGACTCACCTCATGATGGTCAACCCCTGAACCTTCTCCTACTTCGAAGTGCTGGGCGCCGAATCTTTCCTTTTCATGCAGAATCATTGACTCGTGAAGAATCTTCCTTTCATCCTCATTCAGAATGCGATTCTCGAGTTCGAATTCATCTATAGACTCAACCAGATGCGCCTCCTTCTCTTCTTCAACTAGTCGGCCCCAGGCGTTGTATAGATGCGCCGGATAATCATCGAGCCAGGCTAGACCCCTGTGCCTCAGCACGTTAGCATTGTAAACGACGAGAAGGTCTTCAATGTCAGCCTCTAGCCTAGACTCGGCCGATTTCACTTTCTCCTCAACCTCAGTCTCCACCACGCGGACTTTAGCCACGGCCGCATCCCTTTCATCCCGGAGCAAAACAGCCTGTTCGCACGCCTCCTAGGCTGGGGTGTTCGCATCATCCTTTTCCTTATCCATGTCAGCGAATTCGGCCTTAAGCTCGTTGAGTTTCTTAACCGCTGCATCCCGTTCGACGGTGACTGTGGTGTTTCTATGGCCCATCTCCTCCACCAAGGCAACGTGTGTCTGCCTCAACCTCTCCATCGCCACGGTCGCTTCGTTAGCTATTTTGGTGGCCTCAATTTCAGATATCCGAGAAGACTCGGCTTCGGTGTTGAGCACTTGGATGATTCGGTCCTTTTTGGCGAGTTCGGACTCCATCTTCTCAATAGCTTTGGCTCGCTCGAAGGCCAACTTGGAAGCTTTCTCTACAGCCTTTACCCACTCTTTGTACTGGGTATAGATGTCATGAATGTAATCATGCATCATGTTTTCAACCCCAGATTTAATTCTCTTTAGGTGAGGTGGAAAGACATAACCATCAAAGCATATGTTTGGGAACTCCTTCCTCAGCTGAGCGATTTTAATAGCGCCTTCCCCCGTGGGCTCAGTAATGGCCTTCTCTGTGATTATGGGGGGCACGGTTTCAAATCGCTGGTGATGAGTTTCGGACCTCAAAGTTTGAGAAGACGGTCTGTGTCATGGAGGCTCTGGCGGGTGTGGAACATAAACAGGAGGTGGAGATTGAATTCCAAGAGGAGGAGAGCGAGATCTAGATCGGTGTCTGTATTCTCTGTCCCTGTCACGCCCATGCCTATCTTGGTTAGAGTACTCGCGATCGCGGTCTCTATCTGAGTCTCTCCTGCGGGAATCATAATAAGTAGAAGAAGACTTTCGGAACGAGCGAAGGTTCCCGGGCATTGATCCTCTTCCGGACATCGTACCTGAAAATGAGAGACAAAGGAAAAGCTAGTGATTTCTTAGGTTGGACGATTTACAGTTATGAATCATGTAGTGTAGTGAAGTGTATGCATGTGCAACCCCTCGACCAACCGAAAATGTCGGTCGCACTCATAACAAGCGACTCGCTTAGTTCAAGAGCATTATCAAGATCCTCCATCCCGGTGTCGTGTTGAAACGACACATAATCCGAAATCGAAATATCAGCAAGCCCTTCAAAAGGATTCTCTACTTGCAGGGTAGGAGCCTCCGAAATTATAATCCCAGGAACGGGCAAAGACATAACCACGGATTTCAGTCTCATGGATTTAGAATGCTTATGAGCAACTGCCTTGCCTTTTCTCTTTCCTTCTGAATCCTGAACATCGGAAGAAGGCCCAGCTTGGAGTTTGTTATCAGTAGGCGTTCTCTCCGTATCAACTTCTTCAGCTATTACGACTCTGGGTGCCTTGCGTTTCACCCGCTTCTTCGAGACCGCTCTAAGTGTCCCTTCCAGCCTTATGCTTTGCCTCCGTTCAATCAGCCCGATAGTCCTTAAGTTTCTGTCAATTAGAACTAGTTTAATGTTCCTCTCTTCAGCCGGAACTGCTTGGAGAATCCGGACTAACTCTCTGAAATATCCACCATCAGGTCGGGAAATTGCGGCTGTAAAAGAAAAGAAGCATGTCAGTTTTGAAAACGATTAGTGTTATCTCGATAATTCATGAGAAATACTGCCACACTTACGTCTATCCAACCATCGCCTAGCAAATCCAGGGGACAATGAATGTAGAACCATTCTGTCTTAAAGTAACTCAGCCTTCCCGAGGATCCCGTTACTATTTGACAGTTCCTGACCGCTTCCAAAAATGTGAAAGAAGGGCTATCTCCGCGGCTCTTGATGTTGAAGAGATATATAATCTCGATCGGCTTTGGTGGTCGGAACAGAATTTCCATGAACAGGATGAAAGTGCTATTCAACAAGGCGTATCCGTTAGGGTGTAGCTGGGATGGAGCGATTCCGAGGAATGATAACATCTCCCTTATATATTGATTGAAAGGAGGGAGTGTCCCTGCTGTGCAAGTGTGATGGTTGAATGCGGTAAACCCCTCCGGGGGAGCATGTGGCCTATCATTTGGCCCTGGAAGTAATACGTCGTCAAGCGACAAGCCATGTCTTAAGCATATCCGTCCCAGCATATCTTCATAAATGCCGGACGTCATAGGATCTTGTGGACTCATAATGAATCGGGCGTTTGGAAACTCGTCCGGTGCTGGATCTATGACTTCGGCCTCGATGGCCGGTATCTCGATTATTGGAGGGATTGAACCTTGAACTTCCTGCTGTTGTGAACTTGAAGGTTCCATGAATAACTAACTTATGAAAAATCATCGTTAAACAGATAATAAACCCATGGATCCCGCAGTGTGAAGTGTGTGAATATGCTGTGCAGTGCAGTGTTGTATATCACTTGACAAGTTCTACGGATTTAAAGAAAGCATGTGAACGATAAGACTTCAAAATTCAATCGGAATGACCGTCATCGTTGAGCGTCACAACCGTGCCATCCAGTTATTAGCAACCGATCCAAGTCAGAGTTTGTTAAAGTCTTGTTAAGTTACAGTTCCATCGACGAGCTTCGATAGGCAGTTAAATATGCAGGGTGATAGTTAAGTCCAGATATGCAAGAATGAAGCTCATCGAAAATCATGCTATCGGTTATTCAGGGTTTCGTATCCATCAAGATCCGGGTTCATGTCAGTCGTCAGGAATTCGCTTCGAATCGATCGTCAGTGTCTGGTTTCGTATCGATCAAGGTCAGAGGCTTCGAATCGATCGTGGACGATTGGGTTCGTATCAGCCAGGGGAGCCCCGGCTTCGTATCGATCACATTCACTCGATGCATTTCGTATCGATACGAAGGAGTATTTTTCGAATCAATCTGAAGCCAATAACTTCGAATCGATCACATCACTCGATACATTTCGTATCGATCAAAGGAGTATTCTTCGAATCGATCTGGAGCCAAGGACTTCGACTCGATCACTGGCCTAGTTCTCACATCAAATTTTAGAGATAGAATTTCGTATCGATCGTACAAGACGAGTCCACGCAACAATCATTGCAGATCAACACGAAAAGTAGATCAAGCCATCCTCCTCCACACTCTTTCTTCCCCAGATCGATTCGAAACTCCATTTTTTTCTCCTTCCACGACCTCGCACAAAATCTACTTCCCAGACAACGTTTGGACATGAATTCGAATGAAATGGCATGAGAATTTGAGTCTCATCTTTTTAGGACTGAGGTTGTTCAATCGATTACCTTATTCTCGATAACTAGTTGAAGGGATTAAAGGTTCTGATTCAATTCGAAGGCAAAGATCAGTTTTTTCTCTTGGTCTCTGGAGCGATACGAAAGCGAAGACGAAGTAAATAGTAAAAAAGTGAAAAAATGACTAAGTGCACGGTATTTATATGGACTTGTGTGTGTATGGAGGAGATGATTCGCCTCCTAGTGGATTCGACCGGTTACGGGACATCACCACGGGATCGATTCGAACAAACCATTCAAATCCATCAACTCGAGCCTTTATCGAAGCAAAGTTGCCAACGAAGGCTTTTATGAGTCGCCCAAATCCATCGATACGAAACCACTGTTCGTATCGATCATTTTCGACTCCATCCTCAGTTTAGCGACATGAAGTGTGCAGTTCGAATCCATCGAACCATGACATCTAGAGGTCAATACTCATCGATACGAAGGCACATTTCGTATCCATTTTTGTGGCTCGCGCCGATTCGAAAATGAATTCCACCGAAGTTCGTAACCATCGATACGAAAGTTACTTTCGTATCCATCGAATCTTATATCCACTGATGCGAACGATCGTTTCGTATCCATCGAAGCTCATATCCATCGATGCGAAATGTTCATTTCGTATCCATCAATACGGTGTATGCCAATACAAAAACAATGTTTTAACCTTTTACATCGATTCAGGAGAGGATCGATACGAAGGAACATTCAAAAACAACCATCGAGCGTTGTTACAATTCAAATTTCAGGAGAGGATCGATATGGAATTTGATACGAGATAAATTGACAATGACTCATGAACGTGCAAACGTTAACGAGAGTCAGATTAACATATATGCAAATATGTCGGACTAATATTCAATTTTTGACATTCACAGGAATTGGATACTTATCTGATAACGATTACAACAATAAATAGCTAATTTCAGTCAAGCAGCAACCAATTACAACAATACAGGGTACAACAGTTGATAGTCAACAGTTTACATTACTGAGGAAATCAGTCAAAGATTACAACTTCCATTGAAAATACGATAACTGTTCAGAATAAAGGTTGCAGCACTTCAAAGCACATCATGTTTCCACAAGACGTACTTTGGGGGGCAAATGTTATCCCACCTTTTGGCAAGGCCGTAACACCAAGAACTTGACTAGAAACCAATGACGGTTCGTCTTAGAGATCGGTTATACGCAGACTCACCATGGATATCGACGAATTTTGTCCGAGTTCGAATCGAGCTAAAATTGATATGACACGACAAGCGAAGCTATGAGAGTCAACGTTCCAAATTTCAAGTCAATCCGAGTTAATATGCTCAAGTTATGATCGATGCAAGATGGGATGAAGAACAGCCTCGAGTTCGAATCCATCGACTGGCCACTGTTCGACTCGATCACGTTCGAATCCATCGAATAGCCTCTGTTCGACTTGATCTCGTTTGAATCCATCAGGAAGCCTCTATTCGACTCGATCGAGTTCGTATCCATCGCCAGCCCCACTTCGTATCGATCAGCTTCGCATCCATCAACGAGCCTCTGTTCGATTCCATCAGTGGATCACTGATCGCATCCATCAGGAAAGCCCAGTTGCTTCATATCCATCGCAGAGTCCCTGTTCGTATCGATCATATAATGGTTATTCATATCGATCGGCAAGCCACACCACTTTAATCGATACGAACAGAACGTGACCATCGATACGAACTGAGGAGCCTTCATCGGTGCGAACTGTGCATCTTTTATCGATACGAACAAGGCAGCACCATCGATACGAATGAGGCAAAGTTCAAGAACACTTCGTTCAACTCGGCATCGAAAGCGGAGCGATCCAAAGATTCAAGCGCCACGTCAACTCATAGTCACACGCAGCTATCGATTCGAAGAAGATCGAGTCGATGTGATCGAGTCGAACCAAACAGCCTGCCGAAAGCCTCCATTTCGTATCGATCGTATCTCACGATCCACAAGTCCAAATGCTACCAAATTTTCACAGGAGCTTATGCACATGCTATAGAATGCCCACGCCAAATTTCGACTCCATTGGATGAAATCTTGATCGATACGAAATCTGTTCGTATCGATCACGGATCGGGCCGAAACTTTGCAGGCTTAGTCGCGTGGGCCTACTCACGTGACAGAAGGGGTCTCTCGAAATCTTAGCGAAATATCAGTCTCCCATACCTATAAATAGAGCCCCAGGGCATACAGAAAGGGGGGGCTTCTTCTTCTTTGAATTCTCCAATGCCTAGACTCTACCGGATCCAGTACTAAACTTCATTGCTGCTGCTACTAACGAATTTCACTGCTGCAAATCACTGATATCTGTTGTAACTCGCTGAAATCAATTGTAATCATCAAGGAAACATCAATAAAGCAATCAACTTCATAGTGGACGTAGGCAGCATGCCAAACCACTCTAAATTCTTGTGTTTCTGTCCGTTCTTATTACTTTCATTATCTGTTTTTGGAGTTTTTGTTAGATAATCCTCCTTTTCCATTTATTTTCTTCATTTTATCTCTTCAAAAACTCCCGAAGAGTGTTGTGCCCAATTTTGGTACAAACAACATATAAACAAGGTTGCAACAACTTTCGAACAACTTCCGTTCGTTAAACCGTTGAAAATCGAAAAATCGATTCCCGATCACATTTTCACTTATACATTAAATTACATATATATGTAAAAAAAATTGAAAATAAATTTCTAATCATTTTTTATTAATAAAAATGATCACATTTTATTTATAAAACAATATAAATTGATATTAACAATTATTTACAAAAAGTGCATTTATATTGATAAACCGATATCGATTTTCTTCATAATTTCAAACTGATTATATATCTTTATAAAACTATTATAAATTATTTATTATTACTTTATAACTATTTGAAATGAATTACTATCATTTTAAAAACAATTATTTAAATAATTATAATAATTATTAAATCATTACATCTCAATTTAAAATCAAAAATCAATTATTAAATATAAGGGCATCATTGAGGATGTCGTATATACTTTTTATCTTTGAAAAATAAATAATTAATTTTATATCATATTCTTATTTAATTATAAAAATAAGTGTATGTATCCAGCTCCGTGTGTGACGTTTTACGATTATATATTTGTTTTATCGATAAAATGGTTTTCGACCATTTTATCGATATTCCTTCAAAGTTTATATTTTTGTAAATACTTATTCAAAATAAGATTACCATTATTTATTTATTATTCAAAACATCATAATATATGTTTTTAAAAGCTTATATTTGAATATTTTAAATATAATTTATCAAACTGATAAATTTGCAAGTCGTTATAAGATAAGTCTATTTTTGCAATTGATCTTCTAATGCACAAGAAGCCATATATGGAATTGGACACGTGGGGGAATTTTTCATTTCCAGAGACGGGGAAAAGAGAAGTGCCTACCAGAGTTCGAGAGATGAGAATAGAGGGATTTGATAGATAAAGTACCATTAGGCTTAAGGCTCTAGAAATATCGATAAGTAGAGGAGGAAGTCACAAGGTTGTAGAGCAAGGATTGAAGGTGAAGAAGTTGGGAGAGAGCGAGGTCAGTGATAGCGTGATTAGATTGAAAGCATGTGGAACCTGAGTGAATAGCCTCCAAGATGATAATGGAATAATTAAAGACAATGGCGAAGAGGTCACAAGAGGAGAAACAAATAGGGGAGTCATTGTGCCAAGAATAAAACCAGAGGCTGTAGGAGGAACCATTCCCTATCTGAACGAAGACAGAATTCTTAACCTAGGAAGTAGAGCTCAGGACACCAGACTAGAAGGGGGATAGAGACCCAAGTAGGTTGGAATGGAGGATCTGAAAGTGGTTTGAATTATAGTGTTAAAAAAGGATCCAGCATTTCCAAATAGGGGATTCGTCAGTAAAGCAACGCCAAATCCATTTCACCTGAAGGGCCAAGTTAAAGAGTTTGATACAGGGATTCCTAGACCCCCCTGGGAAATAGACATGCATAAAGTAGAACGGTTAACTAAGTTGTTCACTTAGGAACCGTGCCAAAGAAAGGAGCATCCGAGGTTGTCAATGGATCTGATCACCCAACAAGGAGCTTTGTGGAAGGATAACCAGTAGGATGGGATAGAAGGGAGGATGAATTTAACAGGCACAAGTCCGCTAGCATTGGAGAGGGAAGGGGTTTTCCAGGTAGCTAAATGACTAGATATTCGGGAAATAAGCGGATGCTAGTCAGAACGTTGAAGCTTGGAAGGGTGAATGGGGATGCCTAAGTAGGAGATGGGAAAGTGCACCAGTTTGCAGTTAAGAGCCAGTGCAACATCAAGACCAATGCGGTCCGCACCACCGAACATGATGACTGAACTTTTGGAAAAGTTAATAGAGAGACCAGAGACCAATTCAAAAGAATAGAGAAGAATCTTGAGGCTATCAATACAAGATGGAGTGGGTGAAGAAAATAGGATGGTATCGTCTGCAAACTGAATATTATAGACGGTGAAATTAGAGTTGGGGAGACTAATGCTGAACATAAGGTTGTGGGAAATTGAAAGTTTGTTCATTCTATTGAAAACATCAGCAACTAGCACAAACTGAAGGGGAGAGAGCGGATCCCCCTGATGCAAACCACGAGAAGATTTGATAAGTCCTCCACCAATGCCATTAACAAAGATAGAGGACATGCTATTGTGAAGAATATGACTAATCCAGTTGATCCATCTCAAAGGCAAGTTATGGTAAAAAAGAGTATCAAGAATGAAGCACCAGCTAATGGAGTCGAAGGCTTTGGAGAAGTCACTCTTGAGGAGGATACCAGGAGTGTTAGAGTGGAGGCAGAAAGAAATGATCTCCTGAGTAGCAGCTATACAGTCGAGGATGTTGTGGTCAAAGATGAAGGCGGATTGCTCCGGCTCAACAAGGGAAGAGATGTGGAGTTGCAGACAATTCGCAAGGACCATGGTGATGAGTTTGAAGGTGGTGTTTAGAAGGCTTATAGGGTGGAAGTCAGAAAGGCAATGGGTGCCCGACTTTTTAGGGATGAGAATCACATTAGCATAGTTAACTCTGGAAATCAAGGAGGGATTTGAGTGGAATTCGTTGAACATGGCTAGGATGTCAGAGCAGATAGTAGACCAGAAACGTTTGAAGAAGAGGGCGTCGAAACCATCAGGCCCTAGAGATTTGTCGTCATCCATGTCTTTTAAGGCAACACGGATCTCATGTTCAAAGAAATGGTGATTAATAGGAATTAGGGAGGGGGTTAGGATACAATTCATTCCAAGCAATTGGAGGAGTAGAGGGATGAGGGCAGCCAAGGATGTGCTTGAAGTGAGAGGAAAAAGTCTATTGAGATCAAATTGATCGTGGAAAATATTACCCTCATGGTGGATCTTAAAAATGTGATTGAAACGTCTCCTACCATTCACAAATCTATGGAAATAGGCAGTGTTGCGGTCACCATCTTTAAGCCAAATGGCTTTGGATCGTTGTTTCTAGCTAATATCTTCCCGCTTAAGGAGTCTTTCAAGCTCAACTTTGAGGGAATGGAGGGAGAAGGTCTCTGATAGCGAAAGCGGAAAAGATTCTTCACGGATGTTGAGCTCAAGGATGAAACTTGAAGGTCCGAGATACGATATCTGAGAGAACCCCAAATAGATCTAGACCAAGGGTAGAGGGGCTTGCGAAGAGATCTGAGACGGGAAACAATAGTTGAAAAGGCAAAGTGCCGGACAGGAACAACAGACAAAGCAGCCAAGAAAAAGTCTTCAAAACTGGGTTCCAGGAGTTAGAATCTCTCAACTCTGAAGCTAGATCCGGGGGACAGAGGAGCACCAGAGTTCAGGAGGATGGGGTAGTAGTCAGATAGGATGGTGGGGAGGCCATGGACTAAGGTAAGAGGGTGTGGGTCATCCCAGGAAGTGTTGAAGAGGAAGCGGTCGGGTTTGACAAGGGTAGGAGGATGGCGGCGATTAAACCAGGTGAATTGATGATCGGAAATTGAGGGGTCAATAAGAGTGCATGAGTTGATAAAATTATTAAAGGCTTCAGAATCAGGGCAAGAGGACGCATGCGAGTTGCGTTCAAAGGAATCTCGGTTAATATTATAGTCTCCATCCAGGACCCATGGGCCCTGGGAGAATCTGCACCCTTTAGTGCAATTTTTTCAAAGAACAGGCCTTTCTTGACTAGAGTGCGGACCATAAATATTAGAGAAGAAATAAATAACACCAGAAGGGATGTGATTAAGGGTAACATAAAAGGCAATAGGATGTTTAATGACTTGGGTGAGGGTCCATTTAGATTCATCCCATGTAGTGAGAATAACACCTCGGGAGCTAGATGCGTTAATAAATTCCCAACCTGAAAGAAACAAACTCCCCAGGGTGCAGAAAAGAGTGGGATTTGGGTCAGAAATTTTGGATTCTTGAATGAATAAAACATCAATATTAAAAAGGGAGAAGATGTGTCTAATGAGGGAGCATTTATTAGGGTTGTAGGATCTAGATTAACCCTAGAGGGGGGGGGTGAATAGGGTTATCGCAAATTTTCTCAAATTAAACGCGGAAGTAAACAGCAGATAAATAAATATGCAGTAAAGTAAATCACACAGAGAATTTACCCAGCTTCGGCAACCCCTGCCTACTGCTGCATTTCCAGATTTCTATTAGAGTTAAACAGTATCCCGCTTACAAACACTTTGACAGACTCGCAGACACTCGCTCCCGCTCACAAACACTCCTACAGACTCGCACACCCTGCTCCGCCTATAGAGTTTCGTTTACTTGCAAACTCTGCTCCCGCCTATAGAGCTTTGCAAACTCGCAGCCTCCCTGCTCACTGAACTAACCCTAACTAGACAATTTGACAACACCTAAACCCTAGGTGGTGATTCACTCTGACTGGACTTTGACAATACAAACTGAAAATACAAAATACAGGTTGAACCCTAGGGCAAAATATAGAATGACAGTTTAAAACACTTTTGCCCTTAAATGATATTTGGCCTAAAACTAGATCAATAAAATCTGGCCCGAATTTAAACTTTAAAACTAAAATTTAAACCCTTAAAAAAATATTAAACCCTAATTAAAATAGCCTGGCCCCTTTTTCTTTAGTTATTCTGGCCCGATCCCCTTTGTATCTTCGATCCTCTTTGAGAAAGAAATGGCGACTCAATAATTGGGGCTTTCGTCGATTCTTCGATTTCTGACGAATTAGCTCCTCTTCTTCAACGCTTGCTTGAATGAATTAGAGCTTTGCCCTTGTTCGTTTTTTGGTGACTTTCTGTAGCTCTGGAATTTAGGGTTTTACCCTACTTCGATTTGGAACTTCGGCTTTGTCAATCTGTGTAGCTCTGGCTTGCGATTCCCTTTGTGATTTGGAGACTAATTTAAGCTTTGCTTTGTCGTCTTTTGTTGCGACTCTGAATTAGGGTTCTGAGCTTCGGCTCCTCTGTTGTTCTGGCTTGCGATTCGAACTTCTGTTGGGTTTGGCTTCTCCTTGATGATCGAATTCGACTGTGAATTTGGTAGGTAATTTATGCCTTCAGCTTACTGGTTTTAATACTTGAATTCGATTGCTCTGTTGCTCTGTGATGATCTGGTTTTTGCTCTATTCTTCACCCTGACTTGTCAATGATGATTTTGGGTCCTTTATATAAGCGTCTGATTTGATTTACGTGATATTCACGTTGTTGAAACTTTCCTGTTTTAAGCTCCGATATATTTGGAAATTCCTTTCGATGCACGGCTTTATTTTTTACTGTTTCTGGTCATCTCGATTTGAATTTTCTTCACGGTATTGAAACTTTCCTGATTTTCAAATCTTTGACCTTTTCAAAAATACGATTTCGGCATTGAATATTGTTACGACTTCGACACTTCCATTTGTTCATCTCTGTAGCATTGATTTATTGACTTACGTCTGCATTTTTATTCTTCGACTTCTGTAATCTTCTCTGATCATCTGATTGGACATTCGCGACTGTTTATTATGCTGCATCACTTGTAGTTCTGTATATGCTTGTTTTGATGTACTTTGGTCATTTTGTTCGTTGAACTTGCTACTGTTCATGGTGATGTTGACACTTGATGCACTGTGTATGTACATTTGTTTCTTTGTCAATCTACTTGAGAATTTACTTCGGTCTGTGATGTTGAACTATTATTTGATTCTCGGACTCGGCTTCGATCACTTTGTCATTACAGTGTTTATTCTTTAGCCACTGTCTTCACTTGAGTTTGCAGTTAAGTCTGGTTGTATTGATTTATGTAGCTTGTTGTAGTAGTCTGATGACCTGATACTTGTAGCTTATGTACCCTGAGTAGCTCTGGTTACTTGATCATCTTGTTCAACACTGTTTTACTTGAACATTTGCCACTGATTGTCTGCATTGCATATATTTGAGTCAGTGTTGCAACTGAACACTTGAACTTGAGCCTGTTTCACGTTATCACTTGAGTACATTATAGTCTTCATTGCACTTGATAATGATGTTGAACTTGGATGATCATTTCTGTAGTCACTGCACTGTGTTTTGGTGACATTTGTGTTGGTTCACTTGATAGCCTTTGTTGTTGTCCAGTTTGTACTTGTCTTGTTGATGTTGCACATTCACCTGCTAGTCGAGCTTGCATGTTGCCTTCATAGTTTAATCACTGAGTTCTTCCCTGTTGATCTGTAGCTTCACTTGAGTTGTTGGACTGCTGCACTCATGTAGATATCTACTGACTTGAGATTTGGTTCTATATTTTGACATTTGGTCTGGATGTTGTTCCTCGACTTTGCATAGTTCAGTAGCACTCTTGCTTTTGTTTTGAGCTGAACTTGATTGTCAGTGTACATGTATGCTTTAACTTGTTTGATTTCTCTGTGTACATGCACAGTTCATTTTTATTGTTGCAGTGATATTTTGGTCGAGGCCATTTGCACTTGTGTTGAATTTGATATTGATTTGACCTTGTGCACTCGAGTTGGCGAGGCAGTGCACACGTGCATACGTGTGTACTGCAGCCACTCGTAATTTCCTGTCCCTGATGTTAATGCTGATATGCACAGATACTACACAATCAAAGATGATGACGTTTAACCCATATATACAGCTTTTAAAAACAAATTTTATATTTTTGCAAATTAAATTCGTTTCTGTTCAGATTACTGCTGTAGTTTGTCAATTATACAGGTACACAGGAAACAAGACAGATACTGGAACTGGACAGTGCAAATGCAGACAAACAACAGAGTGTATGAGTGATGTAGTGAGGACTGTGACTGTAAAATCAAATTGTGATGTAGTCAGAAATTGTACAGTTATAGTGAGTCAGAATTTGTATCATTCAAAATATGTAATAAAAGATTGCTTGAATAAAATTTCAGTTTTAATTCAAATTCTGTGTTGATAAAATTTCTGTTATTTCTGTATATATATAATCTGTAAACACATCTAAAATACGATATATATAGTTTGTTATCATCAAACACTAAACACACATCAAACAAGGGTCCCCCAAACCCCGGACATTTTAGGAAAGAATCTTCACGAGGAAAAGGAGATACGCTCCTTTTTCAATGCATGCATTGGCCGAAGAACGCTCAGTCATAAAATAATACCTATGCAGCGAGCTAGTTTTTTGTTCAATTTGGAATTAGCAAAAGTAAATATAGCAGGTTGAAAAATACTACCAGCGGTCTGGTGCTACATCTGAATGAGGTAGAGGATATGGCAGGTGACAGAGGCTGAGGAGTGGTTGAGTCAGGAAGCGGTTGAGGATCTAAATCCATATTGGCAAGCAAATCGAGTACAGGCAAAATGTGCATGGGCGAGGATGGTGCAATTGAGAGGTGAAGAGTAGTGAGGTCAATATCATCAAAAGGGTCAAAACGTTCACCGGGAGGAGAAGGCCAAAGGGACCAACTAGCCGATCCCATTTGATAGAGGCATCGGGAACATCCAGGTTATCCTCATCCCGTCTAGCGACAATATCGGCCTCCAAATCCATAGCATTAAATTAGGATTCAGGAGGAGGGGTGGAGCATTATGGGAAGGGAAACGTTCAGAGGAGCATGGGATGGAACTTTTCTTCTTGCTCCAGCAGCTGACCAACTAGTCTCCAAGGATGAGGACAGACGGATCAAGAGGAGGGTGTCGGTGTTCCCAATGTTCAAGGATAAGTTTAAAATCTGGGTCTATCATCGAAACGATAATGGTACATGGGAGGGAAATCAGTATATTAAGGCTCATCTGGGTGAAAGCAAAACGATGATCAGCATTGGCCTACTGGCAGGTGTTAAAGTTAATGAATGGGCCAAAAGGTTTGAGGAGGGTGAAGAGGTCTTGGCGGGAGGAGCAGATGTGCTACGAAACTCCATGAACACGGATCTAGGATGGGAGGAAGTATTTGCGAATGTATGAGTCAAAGAAGGGGGACCACCTGGAGACGAAGAGAGCGTCATGTGGCTGTTTGAGGAATCAATGATTGATCACAATAGTGAGTGAACGGGCCAAACAAAAGCACTACCTTAATTGTTAGTTTATTATTGGTGAATTAACAATTCAACGTTTTTTTAAATTTTAATATGAATGAAAATGATTTCGAAAGTTGATTTAAATTTTCTTTAAACAAGAACGAAAATTGTTAGTTTTTAAAAGTGAATAAATTTATTTTGGAAATTACTTGTTTTAATTAACGTGTAAAAATAGTCTTTTTGGGCACTGTCTTGGATTTTGACGAAACCAATTTCATCGGATCCATAATGGTGAATTATTGTAGGATTTCAAGTTTCGTAGCGATTAGACATATTGTTTGGCCGCGCGAGCTTGAAACGCGTAGAAATTAATTAAAGGAATTTAATTAAAATAATTCGATTTTGAAATGCTATCTTCTGAATATGATGGAATTGGCTTTCGAGACTAATTCCATTGCGTTCGGAATATGGGTATAACATATAAAATGCCAAGCAGCACGCTTCGTTTGGAGTTCGGAAATTTATGTGTGAATCGGGTCGGAAATTTATATAAGGCCGTATCGTTTCATTTTGCGCGAATCAAACCCTAACCCTCTCTCCAGCCGTTCTTTATGCGATTTTTTAATGGCCATGCCTCGTCTTTCTTCCTTGATTTCTTCAAATCCGCTCAATGAAATCAAACGATTCTAAAAGGAAATATGGAGAACTCATCGAGCTCTACGATTTGTGTGGTTGGATCATTGAATTGCGTCGTGTGGAAGGCGTACAGCCCGCATTCGTCGTCGTTCCTTTTGTTTCGTGCTTTGTTTTGATGTGCGCGTGTAACAGGTGGAGGCGCGGTTGGAGTCTGGGGCGGCGCGGAGTGACGGTGGTCGGCGACGATGGATGGCTGCGATCGATTGATTTAAAAAAAAAAGAAAAAAGAAACAGTAGTCGCGAGTGCAGTTTTGCCTAGGAACGAGATGGAAGGAGGGCTGTGAGGTTAGGTTAAGTTTTTTTAATTAGTTAATTATGTTAATTAAGTTTTAATCATATCATTATGCTAATTTATTCGTATATTGTTCGTACGAGGTCGGATTCGAGTGCCGTTTTTTGCGTTGGATTCGTATCGACGTCGTCTACGACATGGAATCGAATTGGCATTTATTTGAAGCTTAAAAATTTTCAGTTTCAAATAAAGGTGAGTGTTTTAAATGCTCATGAAGTACTAAAATATTTTTATGTTAGTTAAATTGAAATTATGAAGTGATTTATTTTATTGACTGTTGATTGGTAATTTAACTGACATTTAAATTGACATTTGAATTGACTGTTAGGAATTAAAATTGACAGTTAAACTAAAATTGAAATTAAAGTGCTAGTTAAAAATCTGATACTTAATAGCTAGTTAACTGTTGTGATATGTTGACTGTTTGGATGTTGATTGTGAAGGATGCATATTGGTTGATGTTTTGGATGATTAGATGTTTATTTATTTATATATATATATATATATATATATATATATATATATATATATCATGTTATCACCTTATAAATTATTTGACAGTATATAAAACTGTTATTTGAATTATTTCGAATAAATTAAGAAATATGTTGAAATGATATGTACCTATGGCATTGTGATTTGGATTGAAATGATATATATCCATCCCTGAAATAAAAAAATTGAAATAACTATTAACTTGGCCATAAAATAGGAAATTATATACGAACACCGGATTGGCTAAATTAAATGATTTTAAATTCTTGGATTTGAATTTATTCAAATGATTTCATTTTATAAAAATAAAATTGAATTGAAATATGAAAATTGAATTAATTTCGAATTCGAGTCTTGAAAGGTTGAAATTGAAATGGGTTAAAATGAATTGTTTTAAGAATTTATCTTGAAATGTGAAGTAAAAATCGACATATGACTTAAATTAAGAAAATTGAAATGGTTTTAAAGGTTTGAACTTTTACTTAAACTTCGAATTTATTTAAGTAAAAGTGATATAAATGGATATTTTTAAATTTGGCTCGAAATTGAGTTATTTTAAAAGATTTGAATCTAAAATTGAATATTGTAGTTTATTTTGATTTAAGTGATTTAAATCGATATTATGAAATTGAACTCGAACTTTATATAAACTGAAATGGTTTAAAATTGAGAATTGAATTGAAATTTAAACCATCAAATGGAATCGTGAATTTGAAGTTAAAATAAACGTTTTGAAATTGAAATTAATTGGAATTGAAATTGAAGTTAATTCGAATTGAAATCAGAATTGAATTGATTTGAATTAAATTGAGATTGAAGATGATTTTAAATTGAGAGATTTGAAATTGAATCAAATTGATGGAAATTTGGACCTGGGTCTAGATTTGTTGAATTGGAAAGAGATAGTTTGAGTTGAAACTATTTTCAAGTAAATTATTTCAATCTAAACTGTTTAAAATCTATCTTTTTAAATATTCAAATTATTTTGATTTTCCAAACAATTTTCCTATATAATCTATTTTAATATCTAAACTATTTTAACTATTTAAAACAATTTAAAATTATTCAAACTATTTTCTAAAATTCAAACCGGTCAGAGTGGGAACTGTTTATATTTAAATCATGGATTTAAATGCGAATTTGGTTAAAATGAAGTTATAATAACCTAAGTTGAAATTCGAAACGATTTGGCAGTGAAATTTAGATATAGGAGTGGAAATGATTTTCAAGCGAAATTGACATATTTAAGTAAATATGATATTTTGAAGTGAAAAAGATTTTTGAAGCGAATATGATATTTTGATATCAAGTATGAATTGTTTTCGAAATGTAAAAGTACTAACCGGAGTGTAAACGATCTTTGGTTGTTAAAGAGACTGGGGCCTCTTGTTGGCATACTCTTTGTCAATATTGGAACCACTTTAACAACCGTGTACGCGAAGGAGACTCCAGAATGAAGCGGTTGGATTTGGATGGACGCGATATGGGATGGATGGACGCGATGGGCGGTCGTGGCTACGATGCGTTACCACCAGCCCTGCGACTCGAACTGGTAGTATCCTACCTTGGGCATTGCCTCACGTGCCTTGTCATACTCTTATCCTTGAACGAGAACACTACGATTTTGGTTTAGTGTTGTCGTATCACGGCGCATCCCTATTCCCCGATGTGCTACCGGGGCGTTATATGCAAATTATACAACAATGCTTAAAACGCGTTAAGGGGGATTAATGTAAGGCCTTAACGCTAAGAAAAATATTTATTTTACTAATTAGACATATATATATATATATAGTGTATTCTATGATATATAAATATTTTGACAGATCCTTAAGAGATGGAATGTAACGACCCTGAATTTTTGATATTTGAAATATGAATATTTAATTGAATTTAAATATTCGAATGATAATTTAATTTGAAATTCAAATATCAGAATGAATTTGGCGATTAAATTAGTGAATTTAATTAGTGAAATTGGGTAAAAATTTGAATTGTCAGTTTTAAGCTGATTAAAAATAATCTGAAGGTTTAGAAAATTCATATTAATAATACTAAAGGTACTGGAACTTTCAGAATTGAATTTGAAACTGTTCTGTTCAGTTTTGAAATTCTATCATTTAAATTGAATTTAAAATAGCGTTCCGGGGCACAGTCTCGGAATTCGACGAAACTCATTTCATTGGATCCGTAATATTTTTTTATTATCGGATTTCAATTTTCGTAATGTTTGGAGTGATCGTTTGGCCGTACGATAAGCAAACGCGTTGAAATTAAATCGAAAATTTAATATTATAACTGGGTCCAAAAAGCTATCTTCTCCATACAATCGAATTTGGACTCGAAACCTATTCCATTGTGTTCAGAATAGGCGTATAACATTACGAACGCCTAGCGGCACGCCTTGATAGGAAGTCGAAATTTTGGCTTCGTTTTCGATTTGACTCGAATTTGAATTTGAATTAATAAGATATATATTTGTCCCCAGTCAAAGACATATCACCATCAGTACTTTTTCAACACTATAGCTAGACAATTTCTACACGCCAATATCAGATATTTCCCCCATTCCCACCTTAAAACATGCTACCTCCTATTATAGGATTTACGTCTTCTTTTCCCTTTTAAAAAAAATAACTGAGTCGTTCATGTTCATTTCAAAATTTCAACAGGAAGAAAGAAAAATCTCGAACACTTTTGTCAATTGAAATAATGGCCGCATATCCCTCATCTTCTAAATCGAATTCGTAATAATAATAAAAAAAAAGCGATTAGGTCAAATTTTTATCGCGAGTTCGGAAGGGGAGAGAGAGTCGAATGCATCTCGATCGAAGTCGAGCTAGCAGGGAAGTCGACGCTCGAACTATGTGGAGGTTATGGCGTTCGCGAGCATGTGCGAATGAAGCGGCGGATCCTGGTCGTTTTGATGGATTTAGGGTCGCGATGTGGTGGCGTCGAGCCGAGCAAGCGACGGTAAGGAGGAAAGTCGAACTGGAACATCTAGGGAGGCTCGCGGCGATCTAAATTGGATGGCTCTGTTCTCGAGCGGAAGCTCGTCAATTTCTAGGGTTGGTGGCTGTGATTTTTCCTCGAACAATTTGATAAGGTTTTTGTACAGATTCTTTTTTTTCAATTTAAATTTATATATATATATTTATATTTGTTCACAAATCTAGGATAAGAAAAAGAAATTATTATGTATATATTTACAGTAAGAGTTATAGACTGTTTTGAAATTATTGGGTATTCAGTTTTTTAAAAAAAAGAAAAGAAAAAGAAAAGAAAAATAATTATACATTTTAAATTTACTGGTTCATTTTAGAACAATGTATTATGGTTAACTTGTAAACTTATCAAATTTATTTATTGAAAGACTTTTAATAAGAAAAGTTAGTTTAGATAAAATTGTTATTTAATTAATTTATTAAAAAGAAAAAAAATTAATTGCTCGATTATTAGTTAATCAAATTATTAAATAGCAATTGGTAGTTCGATTTACTTCGAAATTGAATAAATTGTATAAATTGTTTTATACAAGGTTAAAATCATGAAAACAAACTGGGATGGAATCGGATATGCAAACTAAATAAAAGGTGAGATCTTCTCACTCAAAATGAAAAGTGGATTTTTTTGTAGTTATTGATTGATTGTTGTTTGGATTGTGATATTAGATATAGTATGATATATCTATATATAGCAATATATATATATATTGGCATATGTATATATTGGTGATTGATTTTCCCGCATTATATAGCTAATGAGACCCTATTGCGCCGCATAATAGCGGATGATATTTTATAAATCCCATATACCGCGATATTCCACCTCGAAGTGGAATTGGTATTGTGCTAACATCTGTAGATGCAGGGAAACAGGTTGGAGGGATCCAACAGGATTCCTCAAAACATTTGAATTGGTTTCATATGTTGTGTGATTGATTATTTATAATATGTGTATGATTATATCTGTGATTGAATGTGTTGAGAGTTATAATTTAGCCGAATGTATTTTTGGTATCGTTGGATACCAGAAATAAATGACATTGGATTTTTGAAATTAAAATTGGAAATTTTAAATAAATTCTTTTGAAAGAATTGGTTGAATTTCAAAGAAGGAATTTTAAAAGCGTAAAGTTGATTTTTGAAATCTTATTGAATAAATTCCAAAATATGGGAAAGATTTGTATAAATGGATTTTGAATAGTATTATTCGAAAGTTGGAAAATTCATTTAAAATGGAATTTTAAATGGTTTGGAAGAGATAAAGGAATTTATTTTTAAAGGGTGATAAATTGTTAAAAATCCAATTGATAATTGATTTAGTATTTGAAGATAAATCTTTGGGAAATCGATATAAAAATTTATTTGGTGTTTGAATGAAAATTTATTTTTGGTAGTTGAGAATAAATTTGTAAATCGATTTGTAAAATGATTTGGTATTTGGGATTAAAATTAGAATCAATTTGAAATTTGATTCGGTGTTGAAATAAATTTAGAAATCAATTTGGAATTTGATTTGGGGGTTTGAAATAAAATTGATAAATCAATTTTGAAAGTTGATTTGGTATTGAAAGTGAATATTTGAGAAATCGATTTGAAAACCGTATAAAAAGGGAATGTTTGAGAATGTAAATTCCGAATAGAATTATAAAGGAAAGGGAAATTTGTTTTAAAAATAAACATTGATTTATTTTTAAAGTGTGGAAATAAATTTACAAATTTGGAACGTAAATTTGAAATAAATCGATAAGGATTTATCTAATTGGTTTAAATGGACCATTTTGAGATTTGAAATTGGTTTTCAAATGTGAAGTGTGAAAATGTGATTTGAAATTGGTTTTCAAATGTGGAGTGTGGAAAAAATTATATCTTGTGAAGAGGTTTGAAATTTAATAATTTGGGGAAAATTATTTAAATTGGATGTTTGTTGTGAATGTCATTGATAGTTAAATAACCGACTATCAATATTTGCCTTTGAAATGGCATTTGATTTGTTTTTAAACAAACGCTCACTATTCGGGTTAGCCGGGAAAAGACCTTTGTGTCATATAACCCATTCCGAATAGTGATACGACGATACAGATCGTACTGAAGACCGGTGGTGAAGACCGGATATTTTCGAAAATGAAAGGACAACCTGTCGAATGTCTCTGCACCGAGTTGCTCCGGTATAGAGATTTATATCACTCTTTTTGTGATGGGAAGTCCGGACGTGATCAGTGAATATCCGGATTGCAAGGACTTCTTTGGAAGTGCCTTCAGTTCCGTTCGATCCCGAAACGGACTTGTATGGATGTGTGAAAGCTGGTTTCTATCAAATACATTTCTGTTGGTGGCGGAGAATTTATTCTCTTAGCTTAAAACCCTTCTCTGAGACGTACGAGCTCAGAGGTTATGTAGTTGATGGTTACTAGTGATACATTCCCAATTTGGTAATGTGGCATACGAAGTGCTGTTGATCATTTGTTGGTCAAAGCGTGGCTTTGTGAAAAAGCGTGGCTTTGTGAAAAAGCATTGCTTTGTGAAAAAGCGTAGTGTATGTGGACGAGACTTCTTCGAGCCTCACAACCTGGTAATGGTCGAAACAGGAATGTTGTGGCAAAGGTTTGTAGGGGTAGCGCCCCTAGGGAATGCCATTTCCTTCTGGATAAAAGGTGATATCATGGTATGAAGCCCAGATATTTTACCTATGTTGATGCCACACATTTATTATACTTTTGTGGTTGTTGCTTTGTAATTGAGGATCCTCGGATAAAGGTCGGTAACGACCGGGGGATGGCATAGCTCGTGTGTTAGTTACCTAGTTACAGCTCGGTTAGATTATGAGGTAGCGTCGGCCTTTGGTTTGCAGAGATCCGGTTAGGTTCTCGGGGCGTCTTTCCAGAGGCGTTTCTATTTCGGTAAGGAAGTTCCTTAGCCTGACCATTTGTTGGAAATCCAAAGAAACAATACGAACCCTGTACGATTTTTAATTGTATTACCTACTATGGAATGTGGCCGTAACCTGCTATTGAACGTAGTAGCTATAGTAGGCATACAACAATGGTGTATGTTGGCTAAGATTGATATTATACTTTCGAAATGTTTTCCACACTAGACATTAATAATAATATCAACTGATTTTGCGTAGTAAGCATTTTTGACTATCATAAGGGGAAATCTCCTCCAATTCTGCGTTTGCATTGTGTGTGTGGCGGGAGGCCTTATGGTAGTTTCATTTTCCAAAAGCATTGCGAATTGTTTTATTTTCTTTGCAAAAATAACTGTTTTACGATCTCACACCAGTCACCATGACTGACTCGGAGTTTATTGTTCCTTTCTAAACTCGGGGCGCCCATAATTTTCCACACGGGCAGCCTAGAGTTATGTTATCAGGATATTCTGGATATTCTGGAGCTTTGGAGATGAGCTGGATGGCGAAGCGTACTATCGTACTTGTTTATTTATTCCGCTGTGTATTCCGTATGTGGACAAGTTTATATAACTGTCCAGTGATGTGTATTGTTGTAAACTCTGATGATTGATGTATGTATAAACTGATATAGTCTTTTGTTTTAAAGATTATTGATTTATCTATTGTATATTATTCCGCTGCGAATGTGAGATTCTGATATTGTTTCTGTTTCTATTTTTTTCCTGTTCTTTCTTTTCTTCTGTCTTCTTCTACCTCTTCTTTTAACCCTAATGGTTCGGTTTTCCGGCATTCGATTGCGCGGCAATTGATACAGTGGACGTATTAATGTCGACTTTTGAGCGTCGAAAAATCGTATCGTTACAAGTGGTATCAGAGCAGCCGGTTAAGCGATAACCTTGGCTCTGTTGGGTGTTACTCATTAGAGATAGAGTCAGTAGTACTCTAGAATGAGTGTGAGTGTAATAATATATATGAGAGCGTATTTGTTAGTGAATACAAAATTTGTTTTGTATTGTGTTGACTTATCGGTTGATTATTTATAGATTCTGGTCGATGCAGGGTGGCCAACTGTAATCGATAGGGGTTTCTAAACTCTTAAACAAGATAAACTGACACAGTACTGTTTTAAATGGGGTGAATGAAATAATTTTGCCCAAAACTATTTTTGTATAGAAAAGAAATGTTTTTCTATGAATTATCATAGTATATGGATGTTTGGTTGTTAGGAAGAGATAATATTGAATTATTATCATTGTTATATGGAAATTGAATAAGAAATTAAAATAAAAAAAAAAAATTGAAGATAAATTCATTTGGCAGATGAAATTTATAAATATGAATTGAAAAGGATAAGGAAATAAAATTCATATACGAATGGAATTTGTAAATGTAAATTGTAAATGTGATTTATAATTTGGAATAGAATTCCAGGAAGATATTTGAAATAAAAATTCATTAATGGAATGTAAATAATTTGATAACTTATAAAATAGTTGAAATTGGATTGGAATAAGATTCAAATGAAAAAATGAATGAATTTATGAATGAACAAATGAAGCTACATTTGTAAATAAATGAATTGGAATTGAAAAATGAAATGATATTTGATTTGAATCAAGTTAAAGGAAAAAAAATCCAAACTTGGAAAAAATGAAACAAAATGGATTGAATTCGAGTAAACTGACTTGATAAATTATTAATTCATGAAATAGTGAATTGGAAGTTGAGTTAGTAAATCAAAAATTGAATTGTGAGTTGAATGAAATGGTTTGAATTTGTATATAAATTCAAGTAAGTAAAGAAAATATAAATTGAAATTTCCTTGTCATTGATAAAATAAATTCGAGACGAATTGAGTATGGAAATTTGAAATTTAAAATGGATGAGTGGATATACTAATTAAATTAGTAGATGGAATAGATTTGAATGGTTTTCAATGAGATTTGATTAATGGAATGCCAATTAAAATTAAATGGAATCAATTGGAAATGAAGTACTATACATATATGACATATTAGGTTTTCTAAACTAAGGATATGAAAAAGTACCTTCCATTGAAAAAAAAATCGTGAAGGTGTTAGAACTCGGTACGAGTGTCCATTTGAGTTGAAATCCCTCGTGATGGGATCATGTTGATTGATCACGATGTATGCTAGCGTAATTCGAGTGGTGGGATGCCCACATTTACAAGCGATTTCACTGGGATGGTGGCGCAACCGCCGTGTAAACTACGATCTGGATGCCATAGCAAAATTCGAGGGGCGAGATGCCTACAGTTACAAGCGATTCCACTGGGATAGTGGTGTAACCGCCGTGTGAACTACGATCTATGGCAACAACCATGGCAAAATTCAAGAGATGTGAAATCTACAGTTACAAGTGATTCTACTTGGATAGTAGCGAAACCGCCGAGTAACTGTGATCCATGGGGAACGTGCTTTCCATATCCATTTTTAAAAGGATTTTTAAGCGTTTCACTGGGAGTTAGAAGAAAAAATTTGGAAAATTTTGTTAACGGAAAAATTGATTTTCAAATTGTTTTGGTTGAAGTTGAAAGTTTTGGAAAAAGTGAATATTGAATTTTCACTAAGTAAATTTTTGAAGATAAAATTAATTCAAATAGAATTCAAATTGTCAAATTGAATTCAAATGGGATTGAAAATGCAAAGTTAAACGGAAATGAATATATGACTTTGTTAGTAAGCGAAAATGAATATAAGAAGTATGTAACACTTATATTGAACTTAAGAAATAAAGAATGAAATTCTTAAGTAAAAGTGGGTACTGGGAAATCCAATAAGTGAATTTGGACATTATTGTTCAGTAAAATATACAGGGATTGTAAAGGCTAAGGAAAATGGAATTGGATTTTGATTTCGAAGGATAATTTGAAATTGCTCCACAAAAGGTATGTATTTAAATTTCAGTATGAAATTTGATGAGATTCTGATTTTGCCACTTGGCATTTTGTTTTCTATTGGGATTTGAGAGTCTGTAGGGACATTTTGTAGTGTACCGTGTTAGCCGCGCAAAGGAGATGCTGGCGAAATTTTCCGAAAATTTAGAGAGTTAGAAATTTTTTGATAAATTTGAATAATTTACAATTTGAATTTAAGTTTAAATTTGAATTGTGAAGTAAAATTAAGTTATTTGAAAACTATGAAGGTGTTTGGAAAGTTAACTGAGATGATAACGAATCTTTAATAAAAAGATTTGTTTTGAAATTTTGATAAAACTATTTGGATTTGAGAAAATAGTTAACGGGGATTGGAGCATTCTTCTTGACTTGTAATTTCGGGACGAAATTCTTTTAAGGGGGGAAGATTGTAACGACCCTGAATTTTTGGTATTTGAAATATGAATATTTAATTGAGTTTAAATATTCAAATGATAATTTAATTTGAAATTCAAATATCAGAATGAATTTGGCGATTAAATTAGTGAATTTAATTAGTGAAATTGGGTAAAAATTTGAATTGTCAGTTTTAAGCTGATTAAAAATAATCTGAAGGTTTAGAAAATTCATATTAATAATACTGAAGGTACTGGAACTTTCAGAATTGAATTTGAAACTGTTCTATTCAGTTTTGAATTTCTATCGTTTAAATTGAATTTAAAATAGTGTTCCGGGGCACAGTCTCGGAATTCGACGAAACTCATTTCATTGGATCCGTAATATTGTTTTATTATCGGATTTCAATTTTCGTAATGTTTGGAGTGATCGTTTGGCCGTACGATAAGCAAACGCGCTGAAATTAAATCGAAAATTTAATATTATAACTGGGTCCAAAAAGCTATCTTCTCCATACGATCGAATTTGGACTCGAAACCTTTTCCATTGTGTTCGGAATAGGCGTATAACATTACGAACGCCTAGCGGCACGCCTTGATAGGAAGTCGAAATTTTGGCTTCGTTTTCGAGTTGACTCGAATTTGAATTTGAATTAATATAATATATATTTGTCCCCAGTCAAAAACATATCACCATCAGTACTTTTTCAACACTGTAGCTAGACAATTTCTACACACCAATATCAGATATTTTCCCCATTCCCACCTTAAAACACACTACCTCCTATTATAGGATTTACGTCTTCTTTTCCCTTTTAAAAAAAAATAACTGAGCCGTTCATGTTAATTTCAAAATTTCAACAGGAAGAAAGAAAAATCTTGAACTCTTTTGTCAATTGAAATAATGGCCGCGTATCCCTCATCTTCTAAATCGAATTCGTAATAATAATAAAGAAAGCGATTAGGTCAAATTTTTATCGCGAGTTCGGAAGGGGAGAGAGAGTCGAATGCATCTCGATCGAAGTCGAGCTAGCAGGGCAGTCGACGCTCGAACTATGTGGAGGGCATGGCGTTCGCGAGCATGTGCGAATGAAGCGGCGGATCCTGGTCGTTTCGATGGATTTAGGGTCGCGATGTGGTGGCGTCGAGCCGAGCAAGCGACGACAAGGAGGGAAGTCGAACTGGAACATCTGGGGAGGCTCGCGGCGATCTAGTTTGGATGGCTCTGTTCTCGAGCGGAAGCTCGTCAATTTCTAGCGTTGGTGGCTGTGATTTTTCCTTGAACAATATGATAAGGTATTCGTACAGATTCTTTTTTTTCAATTTAAATTTATATATATATGTTCACAAATCTAGGATAAGAAAAAGAAATTATTATGTATATATTTACAGTAAGAGTTATAGACTGTTTTGTAATTATTGGGTATTCGGTTTTTTAAAAAAAAAAGAAAAGAAAAATATTTATACATTTTAAATTAACTGGTTCATTTTAGAATAATGTATTATGGTTAACTTGTAAACTTATCAAATTTATTTATTGAAAGACTTTTAATAAGAAAAGTTAGTTTAGATAAAATTGTTATTTAATTAATTTATTAAAAAGAAAAAAAATTAATTGCTTGATTATTAGTTAATCAAATTATTAAATAGCAATTGGTAGTTCGATTTACTTCGAAATTTAATAAATTGTATAAATTGTTTTATACAAGGTTAAAATCATGAAAACAAGCTGGGATGGAATCAGATATGCAAACTAAATAAAAGGTGAGATCTTCTCACTCAAAATGAAAAGTGGATTTTTTTTGCAGTTATTGATTGATTGCTATTTGGATTGTGATATTAGATATAGTAGGATATATCTATATATAGCAATATATATATATATTGGCATATGTATATATTGGTGATTGATTTTCCCGCATTATATAGCTGATGAGACCCTATTGCGCCGCATAATAGCGGATGATATTCCATATACTGCGATATTCCACCTCGAAGTGGAATTGGTATTGTGCTAACATCTGTGGATGCAGGGAAACAGTTTGGAGGGATCCAACAGGATTTCTCAAAACATTTGAATTGGTTTCATATGTTGTGTGATTGATTATTTATAATCTGTGTATGATTATATCTGTGATTGAATGTGTTGAGAGCTATAATTTAGCCGAATGTATTTCTGGTATCGTTGGATACCAGAAATAAATGACATTGGATTTTGGAAATTAAAATTGGAAATTTTAAATAAATTCTTTTGAAAGAATTGGTTGAATTTCAAAGAAGGAATTTTAAAAGCGTAAAGTTGATTTTTGAAATCTTATTGAATAAATTCCAAAATATGGGAAAGATTTGTATAAATGGATTTTGAATAGTATTATTCGAAAGTTGGAAATTTCATTTAAAATGGAATTTTAAATGGTTTGGAAGAGATAAAGGAATTTATTTTTAAAGGGTGATAAATTGTTAAAAATCCAATTGATAATTGATTTTGTATTTGAAGATAAATCTTTAGGAAATCGATATAAAAATTTATTTGGTGTTTGAATGAAAATTTATTTTTGGTGGTTGAGAATAAATTTGTAAATCGATTTGTAAAATGATTTGGTATTTGGGATTAAAATTAGAATCAATTTGAAATTTGATTTGGTGTTGAAGTCAATTTAGAAATCAATTTGGAATTTGATTTGGGGGTTTGAAATAAAATTGATAAATCAATTTTGAAAGTTGATTTGGTATTGAAAGTGAATATTTGAGAAATCGATTTGAAAACCATATAAAAAGGGAATGTTTGAGAATGTAAATTCCGAATAGAATTATAAAGGAAAGGGAAATTTGTTTTAAAAATAAACATTGATTTATTTTTAAAGTGTGGAAATAAATTTACAAATTTGGAACGTAAATTTGAAATAAATCGATAAGGATTTATCTAATTGGTTTAAATGGACCATTTTGAGATTTGAAATTGGTTTTCAAATGTGAAGTGTGAAAATGTGAATTGAAATTGGTTTTCAAATGTAAAGTGTGAAAATGTGATTTGAAATTGGTTTTCAAATGTGGAGTGTGGAAAAATTTATATCTTGTGAAGAGGTTTGAAATTTAATAATTTGGGAAAAATTATTTAAATTGGATGTTTGTTGTAAATGTCATTGATAGTTATATAACCGACTATCAATATTTGCCTTTAAAATGGCATTTGATTTGTTTTTAAACAAAGGCTCACTATTCGGGTTAGCCGGGAAAAGACCTTTGTGTCATATAACCCATTCTGAATAGTGATACGACGATATGGATCGTATTGAAGACCGGTGGTGAAGACCGGATATTTTCGAAAATGAAAGGACAACCTGTCAAATGTCTCTGCACCGAGTTGCTCTGGTATAGAGATTTATATCACTCTTTTTGTGATGGGAAGTCCGGATGTGATTAGTGAATATCCGGATTGCAAGGGCTTCTTTGGAAGTGCCTTCGGTTCCGTTCGATCCCGGAATGGACTTGTATGGATGTGTGTCTGACGTTACACTTTGAGATGTAAAGTTGGTTTCTATCAAATACATTTCTGTTGGTGGCGGAGAATTTATTCTCTTAGCTTAACACCCTTCTCTGAGACGTACGAGCTCATAGGTTATGTAGTTGATGGTTACTAGTGATACATTCCCAATTTGGTAATGTGGCATACGAAGTGCTGTTTATCATTTGTTGGTCAAAGCGTGGCTTTGTGAAAAAGCGTGGCTTTGTGAAAAAGCGTAGTGTATGTGGACAAGACTTCGTCGAGCCTCACAACCCGGTAATGGTCGAAACAGGAATGTGGCGGCAAAGGTTTGTAGGGGTAGCGCCCCTAGGGAATGCCATTTCCTTCTGGATAAAAGGTGATATCATGGTATGGAGCCTAGATATTTTACCTATGTTGATGCCACACATTTATTATACTTTTGTGGTTGTTGCTTTGTAATTGAGGATCCTCGGATAAAGGTCGGTAACGACCGGGGGATGGCATAGCTCGTGTGTTAGTTACCTAGTTACAGCTCGGTTAGAGCGTGAGGTAGAGTCGGCCTTTTGTTTGCAGAGATCCGGTTAGGTTCTCGGGGCGTCTTTCCAGAGGTGTTTCTATTTCGGTAAGGAAGTTCCTTAGCCTGACCATTTGTTGGAAATCCAAAGATACAATACGAACCCTGTACGATTTTTAATTGTATTACCTACTATGGAATGTGGCGGTAACCTGCTATTGAACGTAGTAGCTATAGTAGGCATACAACAATGGTGTATGTTGGCTAAGATTGATATTATACTTTCGAAATGTTTTCCACATTAGACATTAATAATAATATCAACCGATTTTGCATAGTAAGCATTTTTGACTATCATAAGGGGAAATCTCCTCCAATTCCGCGTTTGCATTGTGTGTGTGGCGGGAGGCCTTATGGTAGTTTCATTTTCCAAAAGCATTGCGAATTGTTTTATTTTCTTTGCAAAAATAACTGTTTTACGATCTCACACCAGTCACCATGACTGACTCGGAGTTTATTGATCCTTTCTAAACTCTGGGTGCCCATAATTTTCCACACGGGCAGCCTAGAGTTATGTTTTCAGGATATTCTGGATATTATGGAGCTTTGGAGATGAGCTGGATGGCGAAGCGTACTATCGTACTTATTTATTTATTCCGTTGTGTATTCTGTATGTGGACAAGTTTATATAACTGTCCAGTGATGTGTATTGTTGTAAACTGTGATGATTGATGTATGTATAAACTGATATAGTCTTTTGTTTTAAAGATTATTGATTTATCTATTGTATATTATTCCGCTGCGAATGTGAGATTCTGATATTGTTTCAGTTTCTGTTTTTTTTCCTGTTCTTTCTTTTCTTCTGTCTTATTCGACCTCTTCTTTTAACCCTAATGGTTCGGTTTTCCGGCATTCGATTGCGCGGAAATTAATACAGTGGACGTATTAATGTCGACTTTCGAGCGTCGAAAAATCGTATCGTTACATGGAAAATCCTGTAACATCGCTTGAGTTATTGCACGCATGTTATACACTGGATAGGAGATGTAAAACCCCGTAAACATCTCTGTTGCACTCCTGTTATATGTGATATTGATTTGACTCACATAAGGATATTTTAGTCCTGACTTGAGTGTTTTGTATTTTCATTACGCTCGGATCAGCCCTGAGTTTTCAGCGCATTGAAGATTATTTTCTGGAGGACGAAGATGAAGATTTGTATATTATTATTACTAGTATTATTTCACCACATTGTTTGTTCCACTGCATTGTTTTAATTTGTCTCTGTTGTATGTATAACTCTGATTCAAATTATAAAAGTATAATCAAATGTATAGTACAAACAGCTTCATGAACTGTTTATTTGATTATTATATTTTGTCGTTCCGCTACGAGATTCTGTGTTTGTCTTTCTTCTTTTCTTATTTTCCTTAATTACCCCCATTAATTATCTGTGTTCTGGATTGTTTGAGTTGGACATGTGTGGACTATTGTCGATTTAAACCTTTCGAAATGCGGGTCGTCACATGTATAAAGTAAAATTGCAGGAACATATATGTTATATGGCAGATAACAAACAGACACCTAATGAACATACATCACAAATCAAGGAGGGCAAATGGATACTAGACAGTGGGTGCTCAAGACACATGACTGAAAATCCGGAGATCTTAAAAAACATCATTTACAAAGATGAAGGAATGGTTAACTTTGAACATAACTCAAAAAGGATACATCATCAGCATCAGCAACGTCAATAACTCTAAAACTCCTATTATTTATAATATTTTGCTAGTTAGGAATTTAAAATATAATTTTCTTAGTATCAGCCAATTATATGATAAGGGTTTCAAAATTAAGTTTGAAAATGACATTTTCCACTTCTAGGATAATGAGACTAGAATTAGTTTTGAAGGAGTTAGAAAATGTAATATTTACATTTTGGGTATGAAAGTGTCTAATGATAATCTATGTCTTATGGACGAATCTAGTGACCTTTCAATTTGGTCATTTAAAATTTAAAACATTTATCCAAAGTAGTCGGATATGAACTTGTTAGAGGACTTCCAAAAATGAGTTTTAGTGTCAATAACTTATGTGACATTTTTCAACTAGAAAAACTTCACAAGTTCATTGAAATCGAAAGACAAGATTTCGATTACACATCCCTTAGAACTTCTTCACTCAGACCTTTTTGAACCATCACAAGTACAATCAATAAATCATAATAGATATTTTTTTATAATAGTGGATGACTTTTCAAGATACACTTGGACACTATTTCTTAAATATAAGAGTGGCGCATTTGAAATGTTTAGAATTTTCACTAAGAAAATTCAAAATCAAAAGTCAACTAAAATTAAGACGATAAGATGTGATCATCGAGGAGAATTCAAAAACGAAAATTTTAAAAACTTTGTGATAAAAAAGGAATTACGAATAACTTTTCTTTTTATATAACTCCTCAACAAAATGGAACTGTAGAACGTAAAAATAAAAATATACAAGAAAACGCTAGGATTATGTTAAATGATAGTGATTTACCAAAAAAATTAGGCTGAAGCAGTTACTACAACATGTTATGTTTTGAATAGAATTTGAATTAGACCATCAACCAAGAAAACATCTTATGAATTATTTTTTAATAAAAAGCCAAAAGTATCTTATTTTGAAGTTTTTGGTAGCAAATGTTTTATATTAAATACAAAAGATAATTTAGACAAATTTGACGCAAAATCAGATAAAGGTATATTTATTGGTTATTCAAATAAAATTAAGGCCTATAGAGTATTTAATACTAGAACTAACACTATTGAAGAAACTTTACATGTAGCATTTGATGAAAATTTTGAAGTAACTAATACTAGTAAAGAGAAGAAAATCTTGATCCTAGTAAGAATAACGAGATTACAAATAATGGAACTAGTAATAATGAAAATAATAATGTAGATGATTCAAATACAAATAAATCAAGTAGAACAAAAATTTTGAATGACTATCCTAAGGAAAATATTCTAGGTAGCATACAGTCAGTTGTAAAAACAAGATATCAACTAAATAAGATGAGTAATGTAGCATTTATTTCAAATAACGAACCCAAAAATCCAAAAGAATCATCATTAGATTATTCACGGATTCTTGCCATGCAAGAAGAACTGAATTAGTTCACTCAAAATAATGTTTGGGAATTAGTTCCACGACTGAGAAATCAATTTGTAATTGAAACTAAGTGGGTTTATAGAAATAAACTGAATGTATAATGAGAAGTCATAAGAAATAAATCATGTTTAGTTGCACAAGGACATAGCCAAGAAGAAGGATTAGATTTTGATGAGAGCTTTGCCCCTATTGCCAAATTATAAACCATAAGAATCCTACTCACTTTTGCAAACCATAATTATTTTAAATTATTTCAAATGGATGTTAAAATTGCATTTTTAAATGGATTTATTAAAGAAGATGTATGTGTTGAATAGCCCCGCTTATTGAAGATGAAAACTCCCTAATCTTGTTTACAAATTAAAATAAGCGTTATATGGTTTAAAACTAGCACCTAGAGCTTGGTACGAAAGACTCAAATCATACTTAATACAATTTAATTTGGAAATAGGTATAGTAGATACTACGTAATTTATAAAAAGAGTTAACAATGGCATTCAACTTATAAAAATATAGGTAGACGATAATATTTTTGGGTCAACAAATGAACAACTAAATAAAGAATTTGCCGACAAAATGATTAAAGAATTTGAAACAAGTCACATGGGAAAATTAACATTCTTTCTAGAGTTACAAATTAGACAACTAAACAATGGAATTTTATAAGTCAAGAAAAATACTCCAAAAAATTAATAAAGAAATTTGGAATGTCTAATACAAGCGGTAAACCAACACCCATGACAACCACTGAGAAACTTAATAAAGAAGACAATTCAAAAGATGTTGACCAAAAACTATATAGAGGTATGATAGGATCTTTACTCTATATCACAGCTGGTAAACCCGATATCATGCATAGTGTATGTCTATATGCAAGATATCAGTCGTACCCTAACGAGGCACATCTTAAAGCTATAACATGCATCTTAAGGTATGCTAACAACACAGTAGACTATGGACTCTTCTATCCAAAAGAAGACTCATTTGACTTAATGTCATATAGTGATGCTAGTTATGCTGGATAAATCCGACAAAAAAAGTACGAATGGAATCTATCACTTTTTGGGACACTTATCTCTTGGTTCAGTAAAAAGAAAAATTCTATATCTTTATCTACAACAGAGGTAGAATATATATCAGCAGCATTAGCATGTTCATAGGTTATCTATATGAAACAAACTTTAAGGGATTTCGGTTTAAATTTAAAGCAATCTCCAATATATTGTGATAGCACAAGTGCAATAAATCAATCTAAAAATCCAACACATGATGTTAGGACAAAACATATAGATATAAGACATCATTTCTTAAGAGATAACATAAAAAAAGAAATTATTACACTAGAATATGTAAATACAGAAAATCAAATAGCTGATATTTTAACTAAACCATTGGCATAAACTACTTTCATAAAATTAAGAAGAGAACTAGGAATATGTTCATTTGCAAAGATCTAGAAATAATAACTTTTATTATTAGAAAGAAAAATTAAAAATAAAATTACCTTGTATATGTCAACATACCTGATAGTTTTTGCAAAACTGTTTTTTCCCTTCCTCTTTCGAAATTCAAAAACTATTTATTTAACCACCGTAATTCGACTCCAGACCCATCTTCTTATCTTCTTCCTTGTGAAAATAAAAAATAATAACTAATCAATAATGGATCCATCCAACTCCAAACGTCCAAGAGAAGAATCAAGCTTGATTTGTGACTTCACGTTCTCCAAACCATGGAATATCAAAAAGGAATTGAAGCATATTCTCATAGTGCTTACTGAGATTGAAGTAATGCAAATATGATTCAAAGACGAACAATAGAAGCAAGGAAGAATGTTAAGGAATATGCAGAAACATCTACTAGATAATCACGCAAATCCAATAATTATTGAAGAAGGTAATACCCAAATCAATCTTGCAATTCATAACCCTCTAAATCAAGATGATAATGAAGAAGATAAAGAAAAAGAAGATGATGTTGATAATATGATGAAGATAAAGGTGATGAAGATGGAGTACGTCGTATATGAGAAATCAATTATGACATTCATGGAGATTTAGTGGAACAAAAAGGAAATTTTTGTTTTCACTGCCCAAATTGCTCCATCCACAAATCACTAATAGTTAAAAAAATGTTAATTTATGAAATAGGTATTATGAGTGTATTTGTTCTTATTTGGTTTGTCTTATTTAACTTGTAAGTGTGGTTTGTGTAAACTTACATATTTGCTTTTGTTTGCTGGCATGGCTTGGTTTGTTTTAAATGAATTAGTTTGATATAGATGATATGTCTTGAATATATGGTCTAGATAAATGTAATTATATACATATATTTAAAGAGTTTTCTCAATATTACTTTACAATTATATTGATTTTGATTCCATATACAACATTATCACATTTCATAATATTTAATATGTCACATTTGGGGGGATTTTATTTTTCTTTACCCATTTTTGTTAACGACAAAGGGGGAGATAATATGAAATATAATATATGCATATACTAAGGGGGAGTTATTCAAAATAGGGGGAGTTAACCAATTTTGGGGGAGTTAACCAATTTTGGGGGAGTTGCATTATATTTTACAATAAAAATATTTATACAGTTGTCATCATCAAAACGGGGGAGTTTCTTAATACCACATATGTTGATTTTAATGACAACAACCATATAAATATAAATACTAATGTTTTTCTATGTTATGTAGAATATATTGTAGGATGTTACACATGTTTATACAAGTACAAAATAATCGAGTTTGAAGACTTATCAGTAAAAATATTATAAATCAAGATTTAAAGATGATCAATAAAATTAAAGACTCGTGAGTTTAAAGACAAAGACATGAAGAGTTTAAGACTACAGATAATAGTTAATAGATATTGGATAAATTTATTAAAGTTCTTGAATAATATTTTTTTTTACTTTGAATACCTTCTCACCAGAATATTTATTTTTAATATATATTTCTATTATAGAAGTTTTATATATTAAAGTATTTAAAAGCTATGTTTTAAAATGATTTTCCAAAATATAAGAATTTTGTAACATCTTAAAAGCATTGTTGTTTTTCCAAACATGAAGGATATATCGACATATCCTTCCTAAGTATGTTGACATATGTATAGTTGAAAAGTTTATTAAAATTTTGAAGGGTTGTGATTTCTGGCTCCATCTTTTTACGAATAGACATGTCCATTCAAACACTACATAAAGGGGACTGAAAAATGAATATTTTTG
The DNA here is from genome assembly GCA_030737815.1 of Allium fistulosum. Classification (NCBI taxonomy): domain Eukaryota; kingdom Viridiplantae; phylum Streptophyta; class Magnoliopsida; order Asparagales; family Amaryllidaceae; genus Allium; species Allium fistulosum. The sequence goes on from CM060903.1 coordinate 604,065,679, forward strand.
ACAATATTCAGTTCAATCTTCTTATTCCAAATTCTTATTATATATTTCACAAAATCTACTTTCTATACTCTTCAAATTCAATCTCTACTTCACTACATTCATTCTTTATAATCTTCTCACTGCTTTGTAAGTATTCTTCACTACATCCAAGTCACAACTATTTGTATTTGGAATCAAAAACTCTCTACTACTATTTTGTATGGGTGTGCTTGTTGCCAGTTCAAATCAAGTGGGTGTGCTTGTTGCCCATTCAAATCAAGTGGGTGTGCTTGTTCCCGATTAAATCAAGAGAATCTACCCTGAGCTCGAAAAGTCAGGATGGTGTATCTTGTTGCCTTTGAATCAAGATTATACTCTGATTTGCTTGCAACATGTTTAAAGTGGGCATTTGAAAGGAAATTTGTACATATACTATACATGACCGAACTTAAGATTAGTCAATCCGAACAATATAAAACTCATGGTGTCATCTTCCTTAATTTTACTTTGTTTTTACTGCATTTACATATATTTGGGACTGCCTGTTAATATATATATATATATATATTACCCGTGTTTTGATTTAAATCTTAAAACTATTTAAAAAGTTATGTATAAGTTATAAAATACTATTCAACCTCCTCTAGTGTTAAAGTGCCTTAAGATCCGTTCACACTAGTATAATTCATACTACACCATTTACCACATTATGTACTGACATATAAGAAAGCGCAATTTGTAGTGGTTGAAAAACAAAGTTTTATTGATGACACTCATTATTCAAAACTTGTTTTTTTATGAAAGTTGTGTTCTTGGAAAGCAAATAAAAGTTTCTTTTGGTACTGAAGAGAATAATTACAAGGCAACATTGGAGTATATACATACAAATTTTTGGAGACCCTCACCTTGCCTCTGTTTGGATTGATATATATACTTTTTTCCTTTATTGGTGGCTTTTCTCGTAAAATATAAGTTTACTTTATGGAATCTAAGAGTGGAATCTTCCATATGTTTCAAAAGTTGAAATATATTGTTGAAAAGCAAAGAGGACGTAGTTTAAAATTATTCATCCAGATGACGACGTCATATTTATTTCACCGAAATTCATTGACTTTTGTGAGTATGAGAGAATAGAAGCCTTGCACCACACCAAGTGGCCCTATGTTCAATTGAGTTACTAAAAGGATAGATTAGACATTGTTGGAATTTTTTTATTGAATTGGATTGACCGCAGAACTAAAGAAGAGATTTTGGACAAAAGCTTTATTTATAATGACATTCCTCATTAACACATCTTTCATTATTATGAACATGATGATCCCCAAAAAAGTAAGAAAAGAGGGCCATATAGATTATTCTTCCTTGTAAAATGAGAGAAAATGGAAGCTGGAACATATAGCATGCAATTGCACCTTTCTAGGTCACCAAAGAGTAAGGGTGTAAATCGGTCGGACCGGACGAAGGCGTGTTCAGTTTCTATCCTAAATAAAATTGGACTGGACACGGACCAGACGAGATTTATATTCGTACAAATTTTGTTGTCCTAGCTCGTGTCTTAAATAAAATCGATCGAACACGTACATATGTTTTTCAGACACGCACTCAAACGTACACGGACGGACATTGCTATTTACATCAAATTTTATGTTGTTTAATAGAATTTCTATCAGCTATGTTATTTTTATCAATGTCTATTGAAGTATAAGCATGTTATGAATCCTTACTCAATCAGCCGACCAAATAGTTGTCATATATATTTTGAGAAACATAGAGGATATACTGAATTATAAGAAATTCGGACGAATTCAAACGACACAGACCGAACGAGATTTTTGCTCGTACAAATTTTGTTGTCCTAGCTCGTGTCCTAATTGAAAATCGAATGAACTCGAACGGACGTATTTCAACGACGAACACGAACGGACATCGGACACTCATACAAAATTAACAGCCCTACCAAAGAGAAGTTAAGGTATATAGGATGTGGCATTACACTCACTAACGGATATTTTGCATCTAATGATAAGATTATGTTGAAGATGGAGCCTTCATCATCAGATGATGGTATGAGAATAAATTTAGAATACCATACAAAAGGCAAGTCATCTTATATTCTTTCCATAAAGGTATAGAAGGTGTTTCTGATGCTAACTTAATTGATGAGGATAGTATAGAGGATATTTCAAAGGTTCATACTCAAGGTAGGCTTGATATTTCAAAGGTTCATACTCAAGGTAGGCTTAGTCTTGGGCTACACCAATTAGAAAGAGGAAGAATCTCAAGTGGCTTCACGATTTTTTTGGCCTTGGTATTGAGAACGTCGAATTTGATGCTATGATAGCATATGCTTCACGTGATGTTTACAATGAGCCCAAATATTATAGAGATGTTATCACTTTAGTTGGAAGTTCTAGTTGGTTAGTTGTTATCATGGGGAGGTATAATCTTTGCATAAGAATCACACTTAAGATTTGTTGCCTCTTCTTTCAAGCAAAAGAGCAATTGGGTGTAGGTTGATTTTTAGAGTGAAAGACGACGGGAATGATAAATTAAGATACAAAGCAAGGGTAATGGTAAATGGTATGCTCAAAAAAGGGTAATAGTATCGTGACATGTTTTCCCCAATTGTCAAACATACTTCTATTTGCACCTTACTAACATTAGCTGTTCATTTTTTTATAATAAGAGGCATTAGTTGTTCATATTGCTATGAAACTTGAATAAATTGATGCCAAAATAGCATTCTTTCATAGAGACTGTAATGACATACCTTTTCGACCCACGAATGTTGACACTAATACATCCACGGTATTCATGTGTCAAGCACCTAAGTGCCAAAAAGACAGATTGTTAGGGTAAAATAAAAAGAAAAAGAAAACAGAACATGAAAGAAGAGAACACAATATCAGAATCTCACAGCAAAACAATAACATATAATATCAAAAGACATTACAAACTATCACTCTAAGATACATGACATTTCCGAGTTACAATTCTAAATACTTATCAATCTGGACAGTTATAATAGCCTATCATCATAATTGCCGATATATACATAGTAGTAATGCAGTGGAAATAAGAGTACTATGGTAGGTAAAATATCCAGCTCATCTCCTTGAGCTCCAATGAACATCCAAGTAAAATTTGCCTTTATCTGACTACATAAAAGAGCACACGTGGAATTTAGGAAAAACAAAAACTATGTGCCAAATATAAGTCTGGTATGAGAAACTCAAGAAATATATGACCAGCATATAACAGTACTTTTGAGACCGCATGGAATGTCGTAACGGTTATCACCTCAAAAGATATACCATCTAATGAGTACATAAAATGATATAATAGATAATGTATATGGTGAAGAATATAAATAAAAAAGTAGTTGTGCTACTTGCATCTCTGGACACAACAATATTGAAGTACAATTAAGAGTGTTAAAGTATGTCTGCATAATGGATTTTCCGTGGAGATCTCTCTGGTTAATCCGAATCCAATCCCTGCACAAGGGTCATAAACTACCTCCAAGCATCAGATATCTTTAGATAGAATATACCGATAAGGAAAGCATAACTGGTCCACATCCAAAACGTGATCCCGAATATCATCAACTCCCACACGCAGCATCAATAAGCATCTCTAAATATGAAGTTGATATACCCTATGGGTTAGCTAAACCTCGATGGCTATACCCCTACTGTGTTTTCTATCATTTTTTATGTCGAGGCTACGTTCGGCATCTCTCACACGAGTCTTAACACTTGAACAAAAAACGGATGTCCATAAGGGTCCTAGCATCTCGAACAGTCTACGGATCACTATAAGGATCCTAGCATCTCGAACAATCCACATATCTCTACAAGTATCCCAACATAAGTCGCCCGACGAATACTAATATTGACCTCTCCCTTGGCCTTAACTTTATGATAAACAATTCAATTATATAGTATTCCACTTCACAACCGCTTCCAAAATATAAAACCCATATATCAGTTTTGAAGTGGTATTCGGTAAGTAAAACACTTGCCAATTCCGAACTCTTCAAAGCTAAATCGATGAATTTTTGGTAAACTCAATTTTGGTTCTTTCAGAAGTAAGCGAACCATATATAAAGAGGAGTCCTCTCCATGGGATCTCGTATATATAAGTTCTTAAAGCTAGAGATGTTTCATACAAATGCTCCTCCTCGAGGGATCCCAAATCATATGAAGCTGTGAAGCTTTTAGATACGTTCTAAGTTAATTTGGTCAATTCAACAACAATGAGAACGACCGTATATGGAAACCAGGACTCGTATAGTTATCACGTTTTCAAACTTTTCAACTTACACTATCCCTCAATCAAGAGTGAAGCCAGGTAAGTTTGAGCACTGGTTGCATCAAAACCTTCCTAGACACTTCATTCTCAACTCTCAAAGATAAACAAGTTTACTTAGTCGGCTTTTATTGCTAAGTACACGACTAAATACTTTCCATTAATGAATAAACACACAAAGCACGATCAATTCACACAAAGCACGATTAAGTCACATAAGTGACTTCTAATCCCCTTTTTATTTAATTAATATTTATATTAACACTATACCGTACCGCCCATTTTGCCACGTCCAAATGCGGAAAATTTTCCACGGTCTTCAACCATTGCAATTTTGCCATGGCTTTTAGCCATTACAAAATAAATGGCAACGGTTAAGGGCCTTGGCAATTTTGCAACGGCTTCTGACTGTTTCAAAGTTCCTCGATGTTTACATCCCCTTATGTACACTATTCTCTCAAATATGTTACACCCGTTCAATACATTATGTTAATCAAAACTACACCCATCCTATAAAAACTGCAAATTCCCCCTATAGCCCATCCTAATTCTGTCCCTCTCTTAATCGCTCCACCCTCTCTCTCTGTCGCTCTGCCCCCTCTCTCAATCGAATTGGTAAGAATTGCAATTTCCCCATCACTCCTCTTGCTCGCAACCCTCATCACTCCTCAAGCTCATAAGACAAAATCGATTATCTATCGCACGACCCCGTTCAACTTCTGCATTGCGTCACTCCTTTGATTCTAGGTATGACAAAGTTGATGCATAGTGTATTATTGATTTATATGTCCAGCTCTCAAAGTGGATTACTTACCCATTCAAGAAGTACCCTTTCCTAAATATCGGTTGTTATGAATTTCATATTTTTATTCCCTATTGTAATCAACCCACAAACAAACCCACTTCATTGTAATGTGTATACTGTAATCCTCTTTGTAATTGAATTTGTAGCCTTGTTTTAATGTGCTACGTTTGCTTACTTTTTTAGAAACTGCAATTGATAACTAATCTTTGAACCTTTTCCTTATAAATTGTAGCAACTTTATTTAGATGTTAAATTTCTAAAGTTTTGATGCTTTGTAAATGTCAATGTTGTCCATGCACATTTTTTTTTCCCACATACCTCGCTTATATGGCACATTATGCGTGTTTTGTTTACTGTCAGAAATTTTATTTTATGTGTTTGTTTCATAAAATGTCAAATTGTTGAATTACAACTATTTTTTAGTATGTTATTTACAGTCATAATTTTATGTTTATTTTTGTTTTTATAATGCAATAAATAAGCATGATATGAATTTTTTATCATACTTTAACCACATTAACAGTAAATATCAAATTTGTTCCATGGTTTCATTAAACTTGAATGCATGAAAAACTCATAATAATGGATATGGATGCATGCAAAACTCATAATTAATCATGGCCATTTACATTCATATATAAGTCATGGCTAATTCATGGCTTTATAGTAAATAATCAATTGATTTGAATGCATGCATTAAAGTAAGATACTAGCATATAACCATATGTCATATGGTACTATTTTATGAAAATAGATTTGGAGTCTTTTTATAAAAAATGTGTTATTATTAACAGATTTGTTACAAAATATTATCGTTACCAATCAATATTAGGAGAATATTACATAAATGGTGTTGAAACATATATCTTCATATAACAAGTAATAAAGTGAAAAGTATGAAATTGAACATAATAGAAATGTGGTATTTGAAACTTTATTATATGGGTTTGCATGTTTCTTGTGAGTTACGAGTAGACACATAAATGAAACAAATAAAGATAACTCAATTTTGAAGCTAAGAAAATAAAATGGACCAACATTAAAATGAAATAAGCTCACATAGAGCCAATATGTTGAATTCAGCTAGGGCCAATATCAAGAAAATTGTTATTATAAAAGTAAAAATAAAATTTCAGGTTGGGCCTTGGCCATAGCTGAAGAGTATGTAGATCCGCTCCTAGGTCATAGAGTACTAGTCCAGTACCATTTAAACGCAAACAAAATAACCTATAAAATGGTATACATCTTTAAACAACAATATCATATTCATTACAGTAAGGGAAAAAAATAGGCAACCAAATAAAATTTTATTCTTATTTTATAAAAATAATTTTATAAGTTAGCACTAAAGATATTTAGTCTTATTTGAATATTGGATGACAAAAATGTGAGTGGATGGTCGGTTTTTCACTATCAATACAATACAACACACCACCAATATAATATTTATGAATATGCTAGAAAATTATTTATGAAATTTTAGTTCAATCAAGTTTTCTGATATCTTATTCAAAACTATAGTTTCCACTTGTATTTCCTTTGCAAAATAAGTTGTTGATCGATGTAACTAGGTGTTTTTGAACACAAATTGGTGTAGGATTGCAACTTAAGCATTGCACAGGTTATTTATATATATATATAAACTTACATATATTTAATTATATATATAATAGTGTGTGTGCATAGTTGTAAAAAAAATATAGTATTTTCTCATGGCATATATATATATATATAAGTTTATATTGTTTTCATATTTACTAATAAATGTATTATTTTCTTCTCGAGCTTCAAACAAATAATTTTTTTTCTTCTTTATAGGTTTTAAATATAAAAATATTTGTGGATTTTAAAAATGTATAATATATACATATAAATATATATATTATTTTCTTTTTTAATTTGGGAAAAAACTTATATATATATATATATATATATGTGTGTGTGTGTGTGTGTGTCAGAGCCTAAGCTATAATGCTCATAAATTTGAAATACCGCCATTTTGTGTTCCGCCATCCACAAAACTTTTGTAACGACCCATAATTTTAGTAGATTGATTTTTAGAATTTAAATTGATTTTAAATATTGAAAAGTTAAATTATAAGTTAAATAATTGGGATTTCAAAAATAGCGATTTATTTGATAATTAAAGTGTTGAATTAAATATTTGAAAATATTTAAAACAATTGAACTTGAATTTGAAAGTAATGGAAATGATTTTGAAAGCTAACTTAGATTCAATTTAAATAAGAATGAAGATAGTAAACTTTTAATATAGATTTAAAAGTGGTTAATTTGGTTTTTATAATAATTCGTTTGAATTAACGTGTAAAAATAGTCTTCCCGTTCATCGTACCTCATTGTACCTCCCTCACCTTATCTGTACTCCATCCCGTTCCTCTTTATTTATTCATCCTATTAAATTTCAAATTCAAGAGAGTAAATTTAATTAAACTTTCAATCAAAAATTCACAAAGCTTGGATTCGATAGCTTCGTTTTGACGAGTGCTTCAGGTTGGTGATGGTATTAGGGTGTTCGATCGTGCAGTGGGGAGCTCGGCTAGCCATGGCCGATGCTTAGTAGACTAGGGCTTAAGTGTTTGGAAATCATGCTCATCGATTTGCAAATTAGAGGTGTTTATCGAGTTTGTGGCGGAGTTTGGCACCTCCGATCGGAATCTGGAGGGGGTGGTGCTTGTTTGGTCGTCGCGACCTGCTGGTGGTCGGGGCAGGAGGGATGGGTCACGTTTTGTTTTGGGGTGCCGCGAGTTTGGTGGTTGGGTGCATCGGGAAGAGAGTAAGGAGTGGAGTCCGATGGTGGTGGTCTCGGGGCGCGGCGTGGATGGATGAGGAGCTAGCGGAGGAAGAGTGCATGACATGGTGCACGAGGGAGGGGGATTAAGAGGGAAGAAAAAGGTTTAAAATTTCATTAGTTTATAATTAAAAGTAATTAGTTTATAATTAAAAGTAAGTAGTGAATTAAAATTTTATTTGAAAACTTATATATTTAATAACTTTTGCATACGAGGTCCAATCGAGGCACGGATTTTTGTGTTGCACTTGTGATGATGTAAGCTTCACAATGGATCTAGTTTGGATGAATTTGGAGACAATTGTAGTTTGGGCCAAAATCGGATGTCGTTCGATTTTAGTTCCAATCTGGAACGCCTCGGCGGCAACTGGAATAAATGTGAGTTAAACTAGCATTTTGGGTTAACTAGCATGGTATATAGTTCATAAAAATTGATGATTGAATGTTTGGATGATTTATTGTTTTTATCAGTTGGTTTGGATTTATTCCCGCTCTAGGAGCGGGTGACCCTTTATACATACCTGCCGGAGCAGATGACCCATATTATATAATTATATATATATATAAGTTATGATGTAGGGGAATAGGTTGGAGGGATCCAATAGGATTCCTCATTACTGTTGATTTTATTTATATAGATGTGCTAATATATATATGAGCAGTGATGCAGGGGGGCGGGTTGGAGGATCCAATGAGATTCGCACTACAAGAATTTTGATTTTTAGTAGCACTCAAAAAACGCTATTAAAAGTTTTAGCAACGTTTCGATAAACGCTGTTATATAGTTCGCGACTAAAAATACCTGATTTTTAGTTGCACTTATTTCAACGCTACCATAAATCGTTTTACTGCAGCATTTATGAAACGCCATTAATTCTTTTTTTGTAGCGTGTATAAAACGCTACCACAATGTACTTGGTCTGCTCAAAAATATTTTGGTAGCATTTGTTAAACGCTGTAATAGAGGAGGCATTTTATTGACAAAGCCTGTAGCCGCGTTTATTAAACGCTACTATATATGCTCTCCTTCGACCCTTTATTTTTTGTAGCATTTTTTAGTAGCGTTTTCGAAACGCTACTAAAAATATTCCAGCTCTGCCTATACATTGCTTCCAGTTCAATCTCGTTCATAGCTTATAACATAATACATAAACACACACATTAAAGAACCGCAAAATACATATACATATACACATACACATTCAAACATAAACACATTTAAAAACCACAAAATACATAAACAAAATCACTAACATAAACAATATGTTAACCGTACATAGAAGTTTACACAACCGAACAGTAGTTTCAAGACAAAAGGTTAACCGTACATAGAAGTTTACACAACCGAACTACGTACGACAAACAATATGCTACTGCTGTAGTTAAAGTACCATAAACATCTGAACTAAGCAAGTACAATAAACAACCAAACTACCTAACAAGTACGATAAACTAGTGCTGCTACTGCTCATTCTTCAGAAACGCCTACCTGTAGACAAAATATAATCAACAGTGAGACTCAAGTTATAATCAATACTGAGATAATAATGACAGGACCATCAATACTGAGAAAACAATGAGACTAAAGTTATGCACAACTGAATATGTGCAATCTTGTGTTCAACTGAATATGCACAACTGAATATGAAAACTAAAATAATATGCATGTTAGTTTTGGCCAAGAATAAAATGAAAACGAAGATTTGTCGTCAATGTTTTGTACATTTTATCTCTGCCTGTACATTTTCATATACTCAAACACAGATTTTCATATACTCGAACACAGATGAAAATATAAGTGTACATGAATTATTTTAGATAGTGAAATTAGGTAGGTGTAAGAAGTCTGCCAGACCCATATGGATGCAGCCAAACACAGATTCAGAAAATTCATAACGATAGATGCATTTGTTGATAAAAATATGGGATAATAATATAATATGGTCCTAGTATGTAAAATGACTGGAAACTTAGGATCATAAATTATCTTTTAAGTACGTATAATTAGTCGATATAACTTATGGCTACTGATGGATTAAACCACCGACTAATTACAGTTAATATATACAACATAAATACCATATTTTGATAAGCCTGATCATAGTAAATTCCAACATAAATTCTAACTTATTCACATTGTTGCATATTCACATAAATCATTCAAGTACAACAACTCATTGCACATCTACAAGCAGGTTATAATGAGGCAATTTAGAGGAAATTTCAAATAACTTTGAAGGCAGCCCCTTTTCAAATCACTTAGGCATTATAATTATTTGAGTTGATGGTTTAAGTATTTTGTTGCTACTGGTTATCCATGATGGTAATTTTGCAAGAAGTTTTCAATTACATAAAGAATTGCATACCTTTCATTTTGGTTCCATAATGACTTTTGCTATCGGCCAAGCTATGGGAACGCCAAAGGCATCTTCCATGCACGTCAACTCCGATGCAGGTCTCCATAGCACTGCATCCGGAACTCTCACAATTTCAACCCAAACTTTTACAGCATCACGTCCCAGTGGACCATCGATATTGGATCAGTTGGAGCGATAGTTCCTTCAGCCACTACTTCGTTCGTTTCACCCACATCAACCAACTTGCATTTATTATCTTTTGTTAGCTTTGCAATCGGTTGGAAAAAAAATGGTGCATATTTCAAACAGTGCATATTGAAAACTGTGTACTTATTTTAGAAACCAAAGCATACAAAATGCAACAACATAATGGTGCATATTTCAAACAGAAGAAACAAAATACAAACTAAAAAATATTTCCATCATATTTACTTACATGTTGTGGTCTCTTCGCGGTTATGGGTGTGGATATCACGGGAGAAGTCGCACAATTTACATTCCTACCAACTGCATCTTTATTAACTTCAACTTTTGATTTTGGCCATGCTACTTTCCTACCAACTGCATCTCTAACGCACGACATATCAACTGTGGGTCACCACAAATATGCATCTCCATTTATTACATTGGCCACCCAAATCGCAAAGGCAGCCGGACCGAGCAAAATACCATTAACAAGATGTTGTGGATCTCTGGCATAGATTCTTCCTTCGGCAACTACCCCTTCACCCTCATTCCAACCATAAATCTTGCATTTGTCGTCTTGGGCGCTGCTGTCACTCTAAAAAGGAGAAGTGTAAATCAAGAGTTTAGTGATTAAGTGAAAATATTGTACAAGACATATTTCTAAATTAAATTTGTGGAAGACCGACGTAAATATTATGAATTATAAATTTACCGTACCGACTTCATTCAGCTGTCCTCGCAGCGCCCTCTTAATGCAATTTAATGGCCATGCTACTACCTTATTCTCAGCGTTTGCTAATACTGTCATTTCAGCTGTAGGCCTCCATAAGTAAGCATCTGGTTCTTCCACGAAATCTATAATAACGCTCACATCATTTGGTCCAAGACGAATGCCATTGACAACCTCATTTGGGTCCATGGACAACACTCTCTCCCATCGGCAACAACTGTAGAGGTTCCATCCCAATTCAACACCGAACATACGTCGTCATTGCTCTACAATTATTCAACAGAAAATTATAGCAATTACTGGATCAAAAATTAAAATCCAAATGTTATTTCTTGAGTAATATAATTATTATTTTTACCAATTCAGGTGTGCTCCCTTCTTTCGAACTTTCTTTACCCTACAGCAAAGCACTAATATTAGGATATCTTAATCTTAGGAGCACTGAAGTGGATACGCACAATACTTAAAATGTCACTAGAATCAGTCCAACAAGTTTGAATGGTAGAGTACATACAAAAAACCAGTTGTTGTAGCATCATTTACAAACATGTGTGTCTGAATTCATTATTTTCAAAATTATTATATAACAAAAAACCAGTTGTTATGCACTGTTTTGTTATTCCCAGTTACTACAGTGTTTTTATATATACTTTGATGCTATGCATATTTGCAATAAATTATAGGTGCATCAGTAAACCTTGTTCATCGTAGACTTACCTTTTATGTTCAGTGATCAAGTGTCAAGACGACATGTGCACCCAAAACTTGTTGAGAGTTTTATTTGAGAAAAAATGAAAAGCAAGCAGGAACACCTATACTACATATACTGTTTGGATACTCAAAATGGATGCCAAAGATTTATGTGAACAAACGACATTAGAAAAACATTTATCCATCAATAAAATGATCTTCAATAGAATATGTCAAAGAAGGTATAAACTAAAGATGAAAGGCCCATCAACTAATTCTGTTACAATGTTCTCGGGTATAATATGATTGTAATTTTATTAATAAAAGCAGATGGAGAATAAGCTACATTTGCAAATGTGAATTTATTCATCTACTATATAAGAATAAATAACTTTGTAAATTGTAATTGTGTGCCAAAATAAATAGTACTGGAAATCAATCATTAATTTAAATAGGAAGAAAGCATCAAATTATTATATAGTTGACACCAAAACAAATATCATTCCATGATAAACAAACTTAAACATTCTTATTGCCTAAAGATAAATTTAGACATGATACAAGAGAATATCCCAACGGATAAATAGACTCATTTAATAAAGAGTTTAGTAACCCATTCCAAAGTTGCTATAATCGATAAATAACGAAAAGAATTCGCGAATATGAGACTCAACATTTGTCTCTTACAAACCATTTGAAAATGTAGGCCCTGGACTAGGCCACTAGACAACTACCTAACACGCCTCCAACTTTTTAAGGGTCTCCAATTATTAGAACATGTTATTCCCAGTTTGCAATGCAGCTACAATGGGGCCTTAATTAGCAGAGTCTGACCAAGCTTGGTATTTTCACACTAAAACAAAGTGTTGCTTATTGTTCGGTTCATTTGCTGCCTCAAGCCATTGTACCCAGTGTTTTCCCAATGTTATTCCCAGTTTTTTCCCAATGTCTACTTAATAAATTACTTTTAAAAGTTTACCTTTTGGTCCACCAGCATATGTACCATACCCCTCAATTCTGCTATTTCCTCTCGACATTGAGATAGTTGTTTATCTCTAGACTGGGCCACAACTAGCTTGGTTAAGGTGCAGCCCCTTCCTAGTGCCCTTAACCGTCCTGGTTTATCTTGTCCCAATACATTTGCAAGAGCATCTCCATTGACATTTTGTGACGAGCTGGACTGTGATAGGCTAACAAATTTTTTAATCTCCGCCTACATAAATAAATACATATAGATAATGTACGATGGTAAAATCATCATAGTTTCAGACAATTTTTTATATACCGATAAAATAAAAAATTCTTACAATAGTATTTGCAGCTTCCACGGTCACTGGTTCACCATTTTTTTTAATGTGAGATTTAATCCAAACATCAGCTCTAGTTATGGACGATGGATTTGGACTTCCTTTTTTCTAAATTTAGAATAACATTAAACAAATAAACCGACAGATATAAAATAATATTAAATAATGCTATACTTAACTAACTAACCATGTCCTCGATCAATCTAGCCATTCCCCTACGACCAGATGTGTGTGGAACTTGTTTAACCCTAAGGGCCGAATATTTCTCACTTCGTTTCTGGAAATATTGAAAGATGTTAGAATTTAGTAACCAAAAGCATATTACAGATATCTTAATGTTACCTTAAACTCCGGACTTGTTTTGGCCTTCACAAACTTTCTCCATTTGTTCATGTTTTTGATGTTGGTAGGTTTCAGTTTAAGTCTTTCCTCTTCGTTCTCCACTTTATTTAATTTTCGAACCAATTTGCTTTTTGAGGATCTCCAAATTACCCCCATCTATTGAAATACGGCTTTTCTTTGCCATTCCTCTTCCAATTTAAATCTAACCTGCAACAATACATGAAAACATGATATTAACAGTAGAAAACATGATATTAACAGTAGAAAACATGATATTAACAGTAGGTGAATATAAAGAAACATGCTATGGTGAAGTAGAATGCTGTCAAGCTAGTACAGAATTGGTGAATATATGACTTTATGGTCTCTAAATTTTGAAGAAATATGAATGAAAACATAAAAAAAGAAATTGAGTTTTAATATTATATTACATGTTCTAATTCTCAAAATACATATTAAGTTGAGCATTGTTTTATCACCTGTTTAAAAAAACCCAGTCTTTTTCCATTGTCGACATATGAAGGCAAATAAGTTCCCAATCTTTGACGTAGAAATTGGTGACACCTCCTCTTCCTATGTCTGATACTAATTTTAAAAAAAATAAGTTAGTACGTTAATAGTACTTCCTAATATCGAGCCACCCAATCATTCTAAAGATTAGCCAAATAAAACTTTGTTCAATGACGTTTCAATGAATTTTTGTTAATAAATTATGAACAAGTGTAAGTAATTTCATACATGTAGGTTTTACTGAAAAATCAGTTCATTCAGTATATTAACACCGAATGAATATGGTATTTTGAAGTGTAACTTCTAACAAATTCGATATTTTAAAACATGGTAATAGGATTTTTTGCTGCTTTAGGAACAGTTGTAAAGCTAGTTACGTATATTTCTGGTGCTATCAAATAAGCATTTTTTTAATTCCTATTACATAGGCTATAAATGGTTTGAAGGTTATGGTCAAAACAACGCAGTGCTATAGCATAAAATTTTATTACAAAGGCCATAAAATTGATCTACGCCATGGCTAGAAAAATGAGACTTAAAATTTATTACACAGGCCATAAAATTTATTACAGGCCATAAAATATATAAAGAGTCTAAATCAATTAAATTTATATTGGAAGACAAACAATATGACTAATAAAACAAACAATTTTTCAAGCTCTAAAACTACTAAATTTGACTTATGTAAAACTACTACGTCCTTGATGCAAAATTATAAAAGTCAGCTAAATGGAAACTAGTTGAAAGTGACAAAGATGAGGAGTGTGATCAGATGGTTACTTTCTGGATAACAGACTTGATTACATATGCATTAAATAATTACAACTATAGATGAAAGAAAGAAACTGATTTTTTGCTTAGAAGGCATTGTTTGAAGTCATGCAAGCCGTAACACCTAAAGTGACCCATATGGAATCTATGTAAAACCTTACATCATATAAATAGATGCAACATGCATCCCTGTTTTTGATTTATATTTGCCGACTACTTCCAAGTTTCATGCAAAGCCACTTGCCATTTTCCGTTTACCTGGTTTTTTTTAATTATAGGACAAAAGACATGATGAAGACACTTATTGATGACTTTCTCTATGATGTAAGTTATATTAGTTGCACATTAACAGAATTGTAAACGTATGGATCATGCAACTCCTTTAATTAGACTTACTCAACTATCATGTCTCTCTCAAAGTCTTAACATATGAAGGCAAAAGATTATGTATTACTTTGCAATTCAATACTGTTCTAATTCTCCAAATTGGAGTCTAGTATTACAGATAATTTTGACAAAATCATGGGTGTAGCCAGAATCTCCATGTCCAGACATGTTGATATTCAATATCTTCCATAATCTAATTTTGTGATTATTCGTACTTGGTGTACAAAATTTGTACTTTGGTTAAAACGGTAAAACAATTACACAGTTAACCCTGGACATAGCCAAGCTTTTATTCATTTAATAAAAAAACATAAATATATAAAGGTGTAAACTAGGGTTGAATAAAAGATCTTCGTTATTAGGGTTGAATCAATAATTTCAGTTAGTAACTAGGCAGAAATTCGAATATACGATGCATGCAAATTAGGGTTAAATCAAAATAGAATCACAAAATCGAATCACAAAATCGATTTAGACGATTCGTACCTAAATATACCTAAGCGATTGTTGGCTGCAGCGAGGATGTTGAGTAATGCCGCGAGGACGTTGAGCAAGGACGGAGTGGACGATGAAAAGGGGAACTTGATCTTCAGTTGATGAAATTTGAGCGATTGCTGGCTGCCGCGAGGATTGGAAAGGGAAAACAAATTTCTGCAGAAGTAGATCGAAATGGGGAGAGAGTTTTCTAAGTATACGTAAGATGGAAAACAATGACTAGTCACGTTTATTTTTGGCTAGGCGGAAAAAGTTTTCTAAGGAGCAAGAACAAAAATTTTTTAGTCACAAAACATATTTTGGGAAGAATATTTTTGGTTGCATTTATGATAAAACGCCACAGTTTTTTGCAACCGTAAATTGTTTTTCTTGTAGTGTTCCTTGCTATTGTTGATTTATTTTCAATAAAATTCCTGTTATATGAATTATTGGATATTGAACCTGATTTGTGGACATTATTGGTTATAACATTGTTTATGTTCAAAACTGAAACCTAGTAGTGATAGAAACCAATAACAGTATTGGTTAAGCGTTTGGTAGTTATTGGCCTCAAAATAGTATTTTAAAAATACTGTAAATTTCATTTGAGTTGGAATGGGTTTTTGAGACAGGTATGGTTTTAAATCCGAAATTGGATTTCGAAAATATTTTGTTCTAAAGGAATTAATTTCTATTTTTCCAACCTTTTTAACTATCTTGTTCAATGTTATTTATTTATATTTAATATTGTTTTTAAAATGTTATTTATTTATATTTAATATTTATTTTAAAATTTATTTATTTAATATTGTTTTAAAAACTTATCCATTTATATTTATTTTGTTTAAATAGGTTATTTAATTATATTTAATATTATTTTAAAGATACTTATTTATAATTAATATTGTTTTAGGATTATTTATCAAAATGTTAATAATTTGAGGATTAATTATTTATAAAAAATTAATATGGTTTGAAATTTATAATAATGATTTATTAATACCGTTCGAAAATTAATTATTATTATTTATAATAAGTTTGAAAATTAATTATTAGAGTTTTATTAATAAAGTGTTTGAAATTATTAATTATTATTTCAAGCTGTTTTAAGGTTAGTAAATATTTATTTATTTATAAGGTTTATTATATATAACGATTATTATATAATAGTGTTTGAAGTAAATGGTTATTATTATTTATAAATGCTCGAGAATTATAAATAGAGTTTTACAAAACAAGATTTGGGTTTTAAAAGGGAAGTTTCTTAGAATGATTTGGAGACTTAAAGGGATATTATTTACAAGATGAAAAAAGTTTATAAATGACTTTAGATATTTATAAAAGAATTTTAAAAGTGAGTTATGAACTTATAAGGGGAGTTTTATAAATAGTTATATGGAATTATAACGAGTTTATAAATGTTTTGAAATTTATAAAAGAGTTTATAATTGAAAATGGAGGTTGGGTTTTATAAGGGGTTTCTATATAGAGTTTATAAATGATTTCATAGATTTATAATAAGGTTTTATAGATGGTTTTTGAGATTTACAAGGGATTTTTAAATGAATTTTGAAGTGTATAGAAAGGGAATCTTTCTTAGTATGCTTATAGTGTTAAGATAAGTATATGGGTGTTTTCTATTAGAAAATTTAGGGATTTGTGGTATATCTTTGTAAAGGTATTTATATACAAGTATTACAAAGCAATTGCAACGACCCGAATTTTGATCACTTTAATTAAGGATATTTTAAATATTCAAATATAGATTATTTTTCATAAATAATCAAGTTTTAAGTGATAAGTAATAATAATAAACTTATTTTGGAAAAATGTGCACAGAAATATTTCCCTTGGAAAAATACCGATAAAATGGCCGAAAACCGTTTTGTCGACAAACAACTCTATAATCGTAAAACGTCATGCATGGAGCTGGATACACACGTTTATTTTTAATTTTGAAAAAAATATGAAATAAAATAATTTATTTTATTTTTGAAAAGTTAATGTATTTATGACACCATCATGGGGGTCATTATATTTAATAATTGATTTATTATATTTAATTGAGATTTAATTATTTAATAATTATTTTGAAAAATAATTGGTTTTAAATGATTATAATTCCTTTTAAATAGTTATAAAGTAATAATGAATGATTTATAATAATTATATAAAAATATATATTGATTTGAAAATATAAGGAAAAATCGATATCGCTTTATCGATATAATAGCACTTTTTGTAAACGATTTTTTAATAGGTTTTGTAATTCAAAATGTGATCGTTTTAGTTCATTTATAATGATAAGAAATATATTTTCAAAGTTTGTTTACAAATATATATAGTATAACTAAAAACTGAAAATGTGATCGAGAATCGAAATACGTAACGGTTTGACGAATATAAGTAATACAATGTTGTTTTTATGACTTGAACCCTATATGACATAATAATATATACATGAACACTTACTTATATACATGCATACATACAATATGGATACATACACTTATATACATATATATTACAAAATAACTAAGATATTTTCTCTTTAAACATTAAAAAATTAAAAGCAAACATCACTTCTTACCTTCACATCACCCAAGCACATGGAGGGGGAGCATGGCCGAAGTCATGGTCAAGGTTTTAAATCTCAGATTTCAGTTACGTCTCGTCTCGAAGAATTTAGAGAGCTTATCTCGTATCGGGTGAGATCTCGAACTAGATGAGTGCATCTCGGTCATCCATCTCAGATTTACATCTCGGTTTCTAAAATTCATTTCGGAGTTATCTCGGAGTATATGTCATGTCGAAAATTAGTTTTCATACACCTAAATTTATAATACTAGTCACTACCTTAAGGAAAACACTATGCACTTACCTTGAATATATCACACGCTTATCATTAGTAATTTAGTATGGAAAAATATCACTTGTATCATGTAAAATAAACAAATAACTAGATTTCATGAATAATGTTCAATATAATATCATATGAGATAAAGTAGACAAGAAAAAAACTATAACATATGCACCTTTACTTTGTTTGATCATTTACTTAACTTTCCTACACAATATAATGTCTCATTTCTATCTTTTATGATTTATAGTGCTACAAGGGGAATCTTAATTCTATAACTTCAAATACAAAAGTCTACAAGTAGAATTAAGATATTCTATGTTTGATTATAGTATTTAATCATTAGCAAAAAAATTATCATGAAGCAACTAATAGCATAGATATTTCAAACAAACGTAGAAAATAGCGTACATAGTACTAACAATTTTCAAACATTTAGTAATATTATAAGAAAAGCAACAAAATGATGTACGAATGAACAGGTAACCATCAAATGAAATTAATAGATGAAAGATAATTCCTTTATTGCTTAAAACTAAGCCTTGGGGAAATAATTATAGCAGCAAAGACTAAATGAAACCAAATTGGGAATCCATTTGGAACATAAAGTAAAATAAGTGAAGCCCAAATTTATAGCCGCAAAAAAATAGGGTTAGGAAAAGAACTCAAGAAAGTGTCGAAAAAATAAAAATGAAATTGGATGTAAATTAATTTGGATCAGAAACCTAAATGAAAATCATAAAGTGAAATACTTACCATAATCGATGTAGATTTTATCATCTTCTTACACTCGTCATTGTCGTAAAATAAGAGACGAAGATTAAATGAGATTTATATAAGAAATAAGGGTTAAAAAAAGTACAATTAAGAAGGCTTAAATTAAGGTAAAATATGAGCCAACCTAATATGGAAAAAGATTTGATTTTTTCCAAAATTCAACAACTCGGCCAATATCTCGTTGTTAAATCTCGTCCGAGATTTGGGTCAGACGAGATTAAAACAAAATAGCTTATTTCGAATCGCCCGGGCTTGAAAATGAGATCTCGGTCGAGTTGAGAAAGATTTAAAACCTTGGTCATGGTCACATAGGGGAGGGTGATGCATGTAGAAGAGGCGGGGAAGGTGGATGCGGAGGAGGTAAAAGCCAAATACCATGATATTTATGTAAGTTTACTTCATCTCCAATGTTAGCGCCAAAATGGTCACTAACACCCAAATGTAAATGAAAGACCAACTAACAGTCACCGATAACAGATAGAATGTATGTAGAGAGCAATAATATGAAAAACAGTCAAAATTAAAATGAAAGCAGTAAAGAACAACAGATTTTATAGTGGTTCGGCTAACTCCGGCCTACGTCCACTCCCGAAGTTTTCTTTTTATTGCTGTAATAATCGCTTACAGTTACAACACTGCAGAGTAGTCCTAGCCTTAGAAAATAAAAAACCAGAGAGCCGAAGGAAGATCCCCTTTATGAACCCCCTCATGCTATATTTATAGGCAAATCCCGAGTTATTGGCACTACAAGAAATTTTATTTTTTGTAGCGCTCAAAAAACGCTACAAAAACTTTTGGTGGCGTTTTGATAATGGTTACGAGAAAACATGCCACTAAAAATCCATGATTTTTTGTTGCATTTATTTTAACGCCACTATAAATGCATTTTTGGCAGCGTTTTTCAAACGCCACCATAAATCTTTTTGTAGCATTTAAAAACGCCACTAAAAGATTTTTTGGCGCTACTAATAGAATTTCCAACTTTACCCCTGTTTTACGGTTGCATTTACTCAACGCCACTATATATATTTCGGTAGCGTTTTTGAAACGCTACTAAAAGTTGTTTATTATTTTACACCATTTTTTCATGTTATTATTTCCTTTTAATAGTCTATTTTGGTTCTATTATATCAATCAACAATCACTCATACAATCATCATATTCAAATAAGTTTAAAAACACATTAACCATATAATCAAATAAAATATCCATAACCATTCCAATACAATAGTTTTTCGACAAAATGACCTAACTCACATATAATAACCATTTGTATACAAATTTACACATCGGGTACTAATAAATGTTATCTAACTAGTGCTAACAAAACGTTTGATTACCCATAATTCTTTGTTGCATACACAAGTGAAAGCTAGCATCATCAAGTCCAAATTTGCTCTCTTTAAAAGTCCGATGCCTACACAAGTGAAAGCACAACAGATAGTCAAACAATTACGTTAACTCGTAGGACTTCAAATATGAGATCAAACATCTACAACATTATACAAGTATATCCTACTATAAATGATGTCATATAAATTATCAAAGTTATAAAAAAAATGAAATAAAGTCCTTTCTTGAGCTTATAAATAGTAGGAATCAATTTTGCACACTTACGAACCCTCCTTTGATAGAATGGTGAATCCAACAACCTGAGCAAGAAAAAAATGACAATGTAAGCACCTAAATTCATAATACACATAGGATATGAGAACCATATTGATTTATTTAAACTTAAAATCCAAGTCAAATACACATGGTGGAGAAATAAATATAGTCTGCATATTGCTCATAACTCAATGCAGATTTAACGCTACATAATTAAAGCTTCTTAGGATGAGTACAACTGATTACTAGTGCAGGTTAAGGAAGACTTTACAGAAAATCAGTACTTACAGTTGAAGTGATCAAGAAAATCAGTACTTACAGGTCACCAGAAGAAGATGAAAAGCTATTGAAACATATCACTAAACATGGCCATGGTTGTTGGAGTTCTGTTCGTAAACAAGCAGGTAATTTCATTAAAAGTTAATATATATACATAAATATAAAAAAACACAAAAAAAAACCCTGAACTCTTCAAGTTTGTTTTATCAATGTTTTTACATTTCAGGTCTGCAAAGGCGTGGCAAAAGCTGTAGGCTGAGGTGGATAAATTATCTGAGGCCTGACCTTAAAAGAGACACATTTTCACAACAAGAGGAGAACCTCATTATCGAACTTCATTCAGTATTAGGAAACAGGTAATTCATACTTTGTTAAAGAAAGTC
Organism: Allium fistulosum; assembly: GCA_030737815.1. NCBI lineage: Eukaryota > Viridiplantae > Streptophyta > Magnoliopsida > Asparagales > Amaryllidaceae > Allium > Allium fistulosum. The sequence goes on from CM060903.1 coordinate 604,087,244, forward strand.
AATATTCTAATTACCAAAAAAGAAAGAGAAGCACTAAAGGCTTAAGATGATCATGATTTAACTTTTCAGGTGGTCACAGATAGCGGCACAATTGCCAGGCAGAACGGATAATGAGATAAAGAACTTATGGAATTCTTGTATTAAAAAAAGCTCAAGCAGAGAGGTGTTGACCCAAATACACATAAACCAATTAACAAGAGTGAAATGGAATTTGTCTCACCATCTTTATCAGCTAGGAAGCTTCCTCTGGAGGAAAAGCTCAAGCAATTTGTCTCACCATCTTTATCAGCTAGGAAGCTTCTTCTGGACATAGTCCATGCTCAGTGTTAGTTACTCCATCTTCATATGCCATAGTTTTCATGCCAAGCTTTGCAATCGTCGTAGTAAGCTTTTCAGAAGGAAAAAATAAATCAGTTTTTTCAAGCTTCATTTGCAGCTCGAGCCTATGTATTATCCCACTGAAAATAAAATAAATTTAGCCGAATGCATAACATAGATTACATGTTTTTTAGGAAGTACAGTGAGGCATTTCAAAGTAGCACAGTAGTACAACAGTTTCACAATCATGAATAATGAACAATAAATGTATGAAGAATCATGTTGGAACTGGTACAATATAAGTTACAATAGGATTATTAATGCAATCCTAACATATGTAAAGACCTAAAGGCAATAAAGTAGAAAAACAATTAAATGGGTTTATGTAGTTATTCAAGGAAATATGGACTGAAATGGAAGAAAAAAACTTGGTTGAGAAATAACAGAGTGATGGTTTACTGACCAACGAAGTAACGGATGGGTGTTGAAACTATATCAAAACAGATGGTTTACTCCTCCTATACAATTCACGGAAATCCAAAATGTCTAAGCATCTAAATTTAAAACAATATCAAAACTGCCACTATATTATTAACAAAGACTTTAAAACATTTTACTTTAAAATCTCCTTTTTATTCATTTTAAATTAAAGTTTTAAAATAAATTACAAATTTAACTTTAACCAAATTTAAATCAAATTTACAAAATCTTCTTAAATTTGGTTAAAGTTAAATTTGTAATTTATTTTAAAACTTTAATTTAAAATGAATAAAAAGGAGATTTTAAAGTAAAATGTTTTAAAGTCTTTGTTAATAATAATTAAAGTACATTTTTGTGATAATCTGATGCATGCTATAAATTCTTGAATCTATTATGTAATAAGCCTTCATGTTGTTAAGTATGAATTGTATGGAATCCAATTTCCAATAAGTGACGTACGTATTAGTTGTGCCCAACTATGTTGGAACGTGAGATGTAAGCATTCCAGCTATTTCTGTATTTTACTTCAAAACCCACAGAGCATTTGTGTGTATTTGCTGTAAGCATTCAGCGTACAAAATTTATGAAGCTGCAGCATACACATAAATTTGAATCTTATACTAAAGTGTTAGGAATTGAATGGCTTTATACTAGAAATATTATAAACGGTATATGACTGCCAATACATATTCAAGAGAGAAATATCACTTACAGAGGTCCCCCAATTGCAAGACCAAATGAGTTTTTGTTAAATTATATCAGAAATCCATCCAAAATAGTTTGTATACTGTTCTCAACCATCAAACCATAAAAAATTTACCTATCTTGCCTTAAAAGTTGTCCACTGATCTGCAGACCCTGGCCAGCCGATGCTGGCAGTAACACAGGAAATGGAGGCCTGCATTGACACACATCAAATTTCAATATTGTATCTCTGAAATCAGCGAAGCTTTTCAAGTACTGTTGTTTCCTACGATATGTTGTTTTTTTGGTTACATCATCAACTATACCAGTAAATGGCTTAAAGGTAATGTTGTTTTCAATATTCTCCAAGATTGATTGCGTACTTGTGTATATTAAAGAAAAGCAAGAATGACATACTCGTGTATATTTAAAGCATAGCATGTGACCAAGATGCATTGACCAAGATTGCAATGTCTCTTCTAAGCATAGTTAAAACAAAAGTTTAACTTACTATTTGTCCTAAGTAAAGAAAATCTACGTTACATCTTTTCAAGTAAATTCAAATATATTCATCTTGATAAAATCTGATCCTAATAAATTCAGTAATTAAAGGCACCTCTGTTGTGTGTACTCTTGTTATGGCATGACTATATTGAAAAACTAATAAACAAGAGAAAATAGAATGAATACATATAGTCTTATAAAGGCTTTATTGTGTTTCATAGCTAACAAAATCATAGAGTAAAAACAACTACAAATCATGATTGAACAATGATTTAATTGCTATAGGGAAGAATAAGCTTATGATAAAACCCTTGTTAATAAATGGCATGGAGAATAAAAGGCAAGGGTAATATACAGAAAGCACGGGAATACACACGTGTGTGGACGGGTGCATGTGAATTCATTGAAAAGAACTATTAGAAATTACCTTTGGAAAGCTAGCTGTAAAAGGGACAGTCAGAACAGCCATCCCTCTAGAAAATTTCTTCACAGTACTAGCCATAGGATTTACCTTCCATACCCTCTTGCATATTCAACTGCAATCATTGTAGTAAAAAAAAAAGTTGAATTTGGCAGCAATTGTTTTGGTTCAATCACTTATTAATCCTTTTTCTTTTTTCTCTAATATAACAAATTTTAAAAATAGAATATCTTTCGTAGATGTCAAATTTTACAATTAAATCTAATCATAAAATAGGATACATCTCTTATTGCAAGACATGATTAATAAAATATGTGGCCAAACTTGATTTTCAGGACGAAACCTAGCATTTAATCAAATTTTAAAGATGATTGAGCTTCTGTTTAATCTACTGAATATGCACAATCAAAATTTGGTCAAACCAATCGGCAAAAAGTAATTTACTATAGAAAAAATATTCAGAAACTTTGTTTGTTCAAAACTTTTTTAAAACGTAATATGTTTACTTCATATATCATATAAAATTAAAAGTGGTAATTAGGCTGAAGTTCTCATTTCCATACTTGTATCATCAAAAGCCCTCCCAACCAAACCTCTCATCAAAAATCCATATAATTATTATCAAGGATATGGTCACCTTCCATACAAAATTACCGCTATGCTAATTGAAACATTAAAAAATGATCATTTTCATTTGAAACATTGTATTGGAATTTTATTTGCATCAATAAATGACAAATTTTACACACTTTGCAACAAGATTCATATGCTATATGTAACAGAGAAATAACTATATACCGCAAGATGATTGGATTTGAGGTTATCTTATCATGATTGTAAGGATGAAGCGTATTATATTTGATAAGAAGCCAACTTGGTAAATATGAGGTGTTTAGACTGATTTATTGTAAAAACCAATATGTATTTCCCTACCTGGCATGCCTTGTTTGCATTTATACCCAAAGCTTGCACAATGTTATGTTCAACGATTCTTTTATAGCCAAACGGCATAAAACAATTTTCTTTACAAACATACACCTAATTGTAACACATAACAACCAAATTCAAGGACATAACCTACAAGCAAAGAAATCATGCTAATCAATGTCTACATCCTCATTTAATTCAAACAGCAGTACAATTATTGATTGCAGATGTATGTTAGCATATGCAGATATATTACGATGTCAAATAAACCTTGATCTTAGAACTGTAAGCACTGACACACCACCATTCACCTAAATATCTATGGCTTATGAACTGAGAATACATCCAATAAACAATTAGTACAGTAAATAATGAACAAGAATACTTATATTTTCAACAAAGTTCACAATTATTAGAAGCTAACATGGATAGAATCACAAAATTAATACGGATCTAAATTTGTTACCTTTCATAACAGTAACATTTGAATAGCTACAGTGGTGGCTGTCCAAAATCAGGCACAGTATCAATATCTTGTGCAAAATAACATAAGTTAAAAATGGAGAAAAAAAGATCAGACTGTAAATTTCATACCTTACACCGTGTGTGATGGTACTGAACATTAATATTGTAGGTAAGATCTCAACAACGTCAGCTTGGTTAATTAAATCAGTTTTCAAAGCAGAAGTTGAACGTGTACAATTGAGAAGAAGCTTTAGACAAGTTAAACGATAGCAAAGAACGAAAGGAGCAGACAATTATCTCATACTTACGTACACCTAACATAACAGGAAAATAGGTAACATGATGTCGACATATAATTTACTGACATATAATTTGTACAACCATGGGGCTTTCTAAAACTGATACATGGGAATTCAAAGCTTAATATCGTGCCTCTTCCAAATCATACCTGTATCAATAATTGCAGCGATGCTTATCCGGGAGTTCATCTGACTGTGATAGCCTTGCTTGACTGTCATTGTTAGAGACTTCGATAAAAACCTCAACTGTCACTTGCTTTTCTTGATGTTCAGAATTTGATGAACTGCAATTGCAAAGATCGGCAGTTGAATCAGTCAATCGAGTTTAATGAAAGGATGGGGAAACAAAGTGGGAACCAATAGTTTCTTTGTGATGAATGGAGAGAGAAAGAAAATTTTCTATGTACCAAGGAATTGGAAATTAGGGATTTAGAGTAAAGAGGCAGAAATTTTCTAAGTACTAAGGAGAAATGAGGTGGTAACTTTTGGGTTACGATTATTGGGTTAGGCGGAAATTATTTAGATCAAGGCGGGAACGGGAAATATTTTTTTGTTACGTGCATAGTGTAGTATGAAACAGTATTAGTTGCATTTAGATTGAAATGCCACAAATTATTGCTACTATAAATGGGTTTTCTTGTAGTGTGGGCTTCCTTAGCAGTCCGGGCCCATTAGGGCCATAGCCGAGCCAACATCCTTCATCATGGTACGGGCGACTTCCTGTAGCGACTTCCATGCCGAACGGCACGACCTCTTGTAGCGGCTTCCTGTAGCGACTTCCATGCCGAACGACTTCCATGCCGAACGGCACGACTTCCTATAGCGACTTCCATGCCGAACGACTTCCATGCCGAACGACACGACTTCCTGTAGCAACTTCCTGTAGGGACTTCCATGCCGAACGACTTCCATGCCGAGCGACTTCCATGCCGAACGGCATGACTTCCTGTAGCGACTTCCTGTAGCGACTTCCATGTCGAACGACTTCCATGCCGAGCGACTTCCATGCCAAATGGCACGACTTCCCGTAGCGACTTCCTGTAGCAACTTCCTGTAAGGACTTCCAAACGTGCTGCGTTACATATCCATCCAGTCGACTCAAACCTACCACATTCCATCCTCGAACTGAGAAATCGACTTAGTTAAATCCGCCTGCCTACAGCCTTGCCAAAAGGCGGGTTAACACTTTGCCCCCCAAAACATGCCTTGCTATTGGAAGGTGTGTTTTGAATAGCCTCAAATTCGATATCCGAAGTCCAGATCCCGTTCATGGCCATATTATTAAATTCATGACCTCTCCGGGTTTAACCTTGAATCCATATACCTTGCCGGGTCGTGTTACCCTATTCAAGCCTCAGCTCTTCGGTCAAGGGCTTGTAAGTTCACCGGCCTCGGTCTTCCGGCCAAGGACTTCGATATTCACCGATCTCGGCTCTCCGGCCAAGGATTTTCATATTCTCCGACCTCGGCTCTCCGGCCAAGGACTTTGATATTCACCAGCCTCGACTCTCCGGCCAAGGACTTTGATATTCTCCGACCTCGGCTCTTCGGCCAAGGACTTTGATATTCACCGGCCTCAGCTCTCCGACCAAGGACTTTGATATTCACCGGCCTCGGCTCTCCGCCAAGGACTTTCATATTCTCCGGCCTCGGCTCTCCGGCCTAGGACTTTGATATTCACCGGCCTTGGCTCTCCGGCCAAGGACTTTCATATTCTCCGGCCTCGGCTCTCCGGCCAAGGACTTTCATATTCTCTCCGAGTCCATTCCATCGCTCTCCGACGAAGGGACTCGTAACTTGCGATCACTGCCCCATCTCACCAGTCGGGACCGTGATCGCGAGACCTGTATTATTTATTACACTGATCCAAATCCAATTGTTACAAAATTCAGTTATCAAAGCAGAAGTTCATACAGCAAAAGGAAATAAATGTCCAAAGTGCCACAGAAGAAACCAGAGTTTGCAGAAAAATATAAAGAAAATAGGATTTCATAGACTCAAGTAGTACGGTTTTTTGTCATCTCAGAGCACGCCTAGGGACCATCCTCGATCCCGTACGTGTGTAAGTGACCTAGCCGTATTACTTTGAGTTCTATTACTTATTCAAAACCATAAATCTGTTTAGTTGATAATGAGCTGACGTTGCCTAGGCCCAGTGCCATCTTCGTTCGAGGTAGGCAGTGGTCGCTCCTGTCCCACTGCCACAGCTCGATTCCTTACATACTACTATAGATGACCATTCCTTACATGCTCCTCAATGATATCTTTCAAATGCCTGCAGTCGTTTGTGTTTTGCCCATCCATCTCATGGAATAGGCAATGCTTTCTCGATGCCCGCTCGTATTCAGAAGGCTCTCTCTTTGCCGGCCTTCGATATTGGAGGCGTCCTCGAGTATCCAAGTAAATCCTTTCTAGAGTCTCAGTTAAATCCGTGTAAGAAGAAAACTTTGACTCCCTTTGAGGCCTCTTCGAAGTGCCACTGTTGCCATTTGTTTTCCTTTTTCCTTTATCGTCTTTACTTGGATCCTCCTTGGGTGGACCTCCACCCCTCACTGCATAAGCTTCATCCTCTCTCCCTACTCTCTCAGTCTGTGCATCTTCTTGCCTTAGGAACCTTTCCGCCTCATGGTAGAACCCTCCGAGATCCCTCGGTGGGTCCCGTTCCAACGATATCTTGAAATCTGAATTATCTGCAATTCCTGAAACTACCGCCATCAAAACCATCGACGGATCGGGTCGATCCACTGAAGCTACCGCTGCGTTGAATCTGGTTAAGAAATCCCTGAGCGACTCTCCCTTCCATTGTTTCATCGATGTCAAGGTCATTACGTTCTTGGGTCTGACTATATGGACCCGAAATTGCCTCATAAACCTCTCAATCAGCTCTGTCCAAGTGTCAATAGAACCACTCTCTAGCTGTCTGAACAACATAGCTGCGATATCCGTCAAATACAAAGGGAAACATCGAGCCATGACCTCATCCGATGCCCCCAGTACCTCCATATGCCTCATGTACCTTGTCAGGTGAACGACGGGATCCGTTCTCCCATCATACATCTCCAACGTTGGTAGCTTAAAATCTGGAGGCTTCCTAGCTTGCCTGATAGTAGGAGTAAAGGGACTCCTATTCACATCCTCCAAGTCTTTATTTACCAATCCACCTCTCACAGCTCGTTTGACCATCTCCGCTAATCTGTCATTGTCGCTAAACTGTAATCCTTGTCCACTACGTCTGATCTGTCCCCCGAGTTCACGAGGGAATCCTGGCACATACTCCTCATCACGTACTCCTGCACTCTTATTGGTGTCGAGTTGCACAGCGTCATCTGGTATCCCTCCATGGATTGGTCCAGCATTTCCTGGTGGTGTGCCCCCAAGCCTAGGTCCATCCAGATTGATAGCCGTTTGCTGATTGGGGACTTCCCCCTGCTGAGCCACTCCCTCTGCTTGCTGGTTGAGCGCTTCTGATCCAGCTCCACGGACCTGAGCTCCTGCATTTCCTGCTTGTGCAAATTATCTGAGAATAGCCTGCATCATCTCCTCTTGTCTTTTCAGCATCGCTTCCATCTCATCTCTGGTGATGTAGATGGATGCTTGACCTGATCCATCTCTAGAGGAAGCCTCTTGACTTCCCTCTTGATTGCTCCTTTCTGTCACTTGCTTCCTTGTTGGTGGCCTAGCCATTACTTCATAGAATCCAAGTTCCTAAGCTTTTGAATCCAAAATCCTAACTCCGAAATCCCTGAGTTCAATTCTCAGTGAAAGCACCAAAATTGGTCACTAACACCCAAATGTAAATGAAAGCACCAACTAACAGTCACCGATAACAGATAGAATGTATGTAGAGAGCAATAATATGAAGAACAGTCAAAATTAAAATGAAAGCAGTAAAGAACAACAGATTTTATGGTGGTTCGGCTAACTCCGGCCTACGTCCACTCCAGAAGTTTTCTTTTTATTGTCGTAATAATCGATTACAGTTACAACACTTCAGAGTAGTCCTAGCCTTAGAAAATAATAAAACCAGAGAGCCGAAGGAAGATCCCCTTTCTGAACCCCCTTATGCTATATTTATAGGAAAATCCCAAGTTACTGGGCTTCCTTAGCAGTCCGGGCCCATTAGGGCTATAGCCGAGCCAACATCCTTCATCATGGTACGAGCGACTTCCTGTAGCGGCTTCCTATAGCGACTTCCTGTAGCGACTTCCATGCCGAACGACTTCCATGCCGAACGGCACGACTTCCTGTAGCGACTTCCATGCCGACGACTTCCATGCCGACGACTTCCATGCCGAGCGACTTCCATGTCGAACGGAACGACTTCCTATAGCGACTTCCTGTAGCGACTTCCATGCCGAACGACTTCCATGTCGAACGGCACAACTTCCTATAGCGACTTCCAAACGTGCTGCGTTACCTATCCATCCAGTCGACTCAAACCTACCACATTCCATCCTCGATAACTGAGAAATCGACTTAGTTAAATCCGCCTGCCTACAGCCTTGCCAAAAGGCGGGTTAACATCCAATACTATAAGTAGCACCCCCATACCCTTCATAATTCTTCACACCAAGCTTCTCAAGCTTTCTTCTTCTTTCTCAAAGCTTTAATGGCTTCTCTTCTTAAAGAAGAGTAGGAGGGTTAAAAATAGTGGAAGTGCTTAAGCATTAATTCACTAATTACTCTCTAACTCCTTCTTTAATCTACTTCTTCCACTTCTCTTCTTATTTAAAGGCCTTAGGCCATGTATGTTGTGGGGAATGGGAGGGCTTTGGGCCATGAACATGGTGAGGGAGGAGGCTAGGCTAGGCTAAGAGCCATGGTGATGGTGATGAATGATCGTAGTAGAGCTATAGTTCGTTTAGAGAAGTTAGGAAGCAATGATGGTAAGAAAACTCTTAAACTATAGTTATATATTATTGGATGATATATATGTTTGGATATGATTGTTAATGATGGTTGTTTATCATGTTTGAATATGATAATATGGATGTTTAATATGATTGTTGAATATATATACAAGTCACGTTAATACACGTCGATAAACACAAAGGAAATCACTTTCCTCTATTGAATAAAATGGTGTATATGGAATGGTTAAACCTCTTAAAAATGGTTTAATATGGTCTAGAAATGTTTTATAAATATTTAAAAGTGTTTTGGAAAAGTTTATATGAATTTTGAAAATTGAGTCAAAAATAGGCGCATCTCGTAATGGTAGTTCGCGATTTCACGCCGTAAAAGTCAAACGAATATATAGAATGAAATATAGCTCGACATTCTTCGAGATAATAATTTTCCGAACTGTTACATTCATAGCTTTCAAACAAAGAAAGAAAATCGGGATTTCGTTAAGTAGATTTTAAAATATGAGCAAATCAAGTTTTAAATAAAATCGCGCTTTGGTAGTTCGGAGGCCAAAGTAGTAAATGTTTTAAAATAAATATTTTTAGTTCTTAAAAAAATATGAAATAAATTCTACAAATCTTTTAGAATGTTTTAAAAGAGATTCGAGTTATACAAATGGATTTCTAAATGATCGAAAAGTTGTTTTGACCAAATAAGCCTTGAAAACACTTTTTGTAGCACTTTTCGCAACACTTTTCTATAACTTTTGAAATATAGTTCTAAATGCAACAATTCTTTTCCAAATCCTTTGTAAATGTTTTCAAATGAATAATAAGTATTTTAAAGGTGATTTAAAGGATTTATAAAATGGTCAAATAAATAATTAAAAGTTAATTAAGTATGTTAAAAGATTTAGAGTCGATCAAATAACTTGACCACCTTATGGGTGACAGAGATATGGTGTCTATGCTTGAGTTTGGAAAACCAGTTTCCTGCTCTCCCTGGCTATCTGGACTGGCCCGATGGAGGGGATAGTAAATTTGATTTACTCGGGTCAAAATTTTCCAAAGTATAAAAGATATAATTTTCCAAATTTAAAGAACTTAGATTGCATAGAAATAATCTTCTTATACTTGGTATTAAATTCCGAGGATGGAACCTATACTATCCATGTGAATTTAAAAGGTGATCTCACTGTTATTCGACGAATACTAAAGGTTGAATACAGAATTTGATGTTGAGTAGATTTAGTATAATTTCTATCGACCCTTTTTAACCCTATATGTTTTCCAATATGACTGATGAAAATGATTTGGAATTAATTTAATTCCTATACTTAAAATATATAGGTTTGAGTTTATAGTAAATGATGTCTTAAATAACATTGTTTTGATCCATTTTTAAAGATTATGATTTGGAAATCTTTGTTAAGATTTAAATAAATGATTTGGAATTATTTTCCCAAGTAGAGATTGAAATGATTTGGAATTTAAAAAGATTTAAAGAAATCAAAGGATTTGATAAGAGAGGTTTAATGATTCCATATATACCGAAAAGAATGTTTTAAAAATATAAATCTTTAGAAGATATTTTGATAAAAAGAAATTAATCAATCAAAGAATAATTTCCTATTCACCTAACATCTTTTTATCGATAATTGGTTCAAAGGAACCAAGGTCGGATTTGAGTAATTCTTATTCGGAAACCAATTATGTATTCGAAGTGGAGACATTGAAATGATTTGGAAGATGAAATGTAGGGCTGCTTGTCACAGACCCTCGAGGAAAATTTCCCATATTATATTATGTGGCAGTAGTTCTTCATTTGAGATCTTCGATGCAAGGACTTCTTGCTACTAATTCTAGGGGTATATCCCGACAGGATGTGGTAGGAGAGTGCCTTCGGTTTGTCCTGTTCCTAGACAACTTGTATGGACGAATGTCTGATGTTGCATTTCTAATTACATTGATTAATTTCTATGAACATATCATCTGTTTAGTGGCAAAGAAGGCAACTTCTCTTAGCTTAACAACCTTTCCTGAGACGTACGAGCTCAGGAGTTATACGCTTATAGAAATTAGTTGTGTGATCATGAATTGGCAATGTGGCATTCAAAGAAGAATATGCTATGTAAAAGGTAATTGTGACCTCGAGCCTCATCAACCGAAAATGGCTTAAATAGGGCATGTCGTGAGGCTAAGTGGGTCGCGCCTATTAGGGTATGATCATCACCTTTCTAGATAAACCTTTATATTTCGGGTATGTTGTGCATGCAAAGAAAGCTCTCGGATAGGTCGGTAAGGACCGGAGTGATGTCATATTCGGTTTTATCCATCACCAGGCGGGTCTGTGGGTAGGCCGGTCTTACAAGGTGTAGAGGTCTCGAAGACGTTGATCCTCGCTACATCCTTCTAGAGATGTACTATACGGAAGGTAGTCCCTTACCTACCATGGTATGTAAATCCATTCTCCAATAAGTGCCTTCGGACTTAGTTGTAAACCTATTATGCCGTTAAATCTAACCAATGTAACAATTTTGGCTATTTTAGAATGTTTATTTGAAAAATGTTTTTCAAAAAATGTCACTATGAATAATATTTTTGGATTTTTCGTAGCAAATGTTTGGTTATCATAAGGTAAAAATCCGTTCCGTTTTTATGTGCGGCGTGGTCTTATGAGATACCTTTGTTTTCAAAATGCGTATTTTGGGTTTCTCATACCAGTCCCATGACTGACCCGGAGTTATTTTCCTTTCCCTTAAACTCTGAGTGCCCTAATTTTCCCGGGCAGCCTAGTAGTCAGGTTTAGTTAGAAGATATCTAGATGGAGCTTAAAGCACAGAGTTAGAAGATTCTTCTAAAGATCGTTATCCATTTCCACCACACTCGTGTACTATTTTATTCCGCATTTGTAAGGACAAATATTTATAATTGTCCATGTAACTCTGATAAATGTATTAAATTTCCACTGTAAAGATTATATGTTGAAATAATATATGTTATTCCATCCATGTGGGAATCTTTTCTGTCTATATTTTCTTTCTTACCCTTACAGAACTGCCTCTTTGGCACTTGGATTTGCGACATGGGTATTTACAGTGATTTTATTAATGAAAAGATTAATTAAAGGGTTGGTGGTTACTTATGTGTTTAACCAATGTTAGTTTTCCCTATGGAATTAAATCCCTGATTTGAATGTTTGTTTATTGATGGTTAAATAACCAACTATCTAATTTGGATCCAAAACGTAACTTTGGAAATATCTAGGAGAAATATGTGAGTTATATGGCACAGTCATCTCTGATGATAATGTACTATGCATATAAATCTCGTTTCGTTCTTCTGGGACAAATGATAAGAAAATCCGTCCACTAATGGTTAGGAGGCGATCTCCGCTCTTATCTTCGACTATTTATTTCCAAAAGAACTAGGGTTGAGTTTACCGAAAATTATTGAAATTTGTTTTGAAGATACCAGGATCAGATATGTTATCCGACAACCACTTCAATCCAACTTAAGCGTTTCGAAGTGAAGACATCTTGAAGATGATTGAATTGAAGATGGAGCTCTCAAGCGTTTCGTTCAGTCCCTGAACGAAATTGTATGGATGAACTCTGACATTGCATTGTTGCCTACAGGGAACTGTTAGCATTCCAAGTGGGAAGTGCTATATAAAAGGTAAAACGTAGCCTCAAGCCTCATCAACCATGAATGACTAAAACAGAGGAGATGTAGTAGGCTAAGTGGGGTCGCTCCCAAGTAGGGTATGATCATCCCTATCTAGAGTCGGTATTATCTCTCATTTGTATGCTTTGGGGTCCATTAGCAGAGGGATGACCATCTTCAGTACTATCCAGTAAGGGGTAGGCCGGTTCTGTGTTAGCAGGGGTCGATAAGTTTGACATCGATGTTATTTTATCTAAAGATGCACCATCACGGGCGGTACCCCAGTAGCCCAATCATTGTATGGAATTCATTCTCCAATAAGCGCCGTATGGACTTAGTTGTGTCCAACTATGCTAAAATGTGAGACGCAAGCATTTTAGCTATATTCATATTTTACTTTGACCCCTAGACATTATTATAATATCAATGGATTTTCTGTCGAAATTGTTTTAGTTATCGTAAGGTAAAAATCCATACGTGTTTATGTGTGGCATGGTCTTATGAGATACCTTTATTTTCAAAAAAATTAAAACATTAAAATTCAATTAGGTGTGTTTTTCTCACGCTGGTTTTCCAGACTGACTTGGATGTTATTTTATTATAATGTTCGGGTCAGACCGAGTATATTACAGATTAGTTTGGATGCTTTGGAGCTTCAGGAGACGAGCTGGAGGCCCAAAGACGTATTCGCGTATATGGTTATTTTTCCACTACATTCGTTATTGTATTTCTTAGCAACTATGAGGATAGGTTGTTATAACTGTCCAGGATGAAATAGGTTAGTATACTCTGATTGATGTCCATATATATTTTTTAGTTTTGCTTTTGTGTAAATATTTGTTGTATATTATAGATTATTCGTTCCGTTGTGAGATTCTGCGTTGTTGGTTGTCTTTCTCTCTTCCTTCTTCCTTCTTCCTTCTTCCCTCCTTCTTTTTCCCTAACAATCAGGTTTTCCGGCATTTGATTGCTCGGCACGCAATATAGTGGACGTAGTAGTGTGATTGTCAAGGGTTGAAAATCCCAAGCTGTTACAATTTTAATCCCCTCTAATCTCTCAAAATTTCTAGATATAAATTCTTGTTTCGAATTCAAAATTTAGTTCAATAAAATATATCAACAAATTGTATTAAACGCAGATAGAAATGAAGAGAAATGAGTTCTAACTTGTATCATATTTAATTTCGACAAAATATTTTTCTAAAAAAGGAACAAAATGAAATAATTACAAAATAGTTGTTTATTACAGAACTGAACAAACCAAAAGAGAGATTGAAAAGAAAATTTGATTTTCCAAGGGAAAATTAGTAGTGCATAATTTTTACAAAGGAAGTATCAAGATTACTCATATTTCTAAGGGATAATGGAATTTTGGATAATGAGTTTTCTAAAGATAATAAATACTCATCCAAGATTACTAAACATAATAATTTTGTTATTGGTGTATCAAATAAATTTGATACATTAAAATTTGAGGATAATTAAAATGTAAATAAATGGAAGGTTGAAGGCGGTTCAATTATTATCAATGAAGGTATGTTGAGGGATGGATAGGCTAAAGGTAATCCTATTACTGTTAATAAAGATGTGGATGTAGCAAGTGATGACGCTATGAATGGAGCAGATGATCGGCGTGTAGTGACTTTGGTTCTTGATAGAGGAGAGTTTAAAGATGATGTAGTTGAAAAACAATATGAGGGTAAGCTAGTTAATGAGGGGAATATTTACTGTACTGTGAAAGGTTCTCTAGTAAACAACTCAGATCAAAGGCTGAATGATGATTTACTAGAAAATGATAAAACCTTGTGCTTGGATTTAGTCTTGTATAATAATATGCCCATTGATATGAAAGAAAAAGATGTGGTATTAGGTTATGAAACTTTTACATTACCGATAGTGGATGAATTGAATACACAAGGAGTGTGGGAGGAGAAAATGTTAGCGCTGACTGCTAGCGCAAAAATTCCATAACAGTAGGCGTGCACATACTAGTAAGACACCATACTACATTGTTCATGAGCAACCAGTTATATCTAATTTGGCTTTGTTGATAGTTTGCATTTCAGTAATGAATATGAATTAAAATATTTTAAATTTTATAGCGAAAGAGTTTAGGCAGGCGAAAGCAGCTGAGAAGGTAGACAACTAAACAGGTATTGTAATAAAGTTAAAATATATACTTTTGTGGTTGATACATTTTGTTTCAGGCTTTTCTATCATCCTTTTGTAGTTCTCGCCAACCACTAAATTTAGTAGAAAAAATAAGTTGATCAAGGTGGTATATAAAGATATGGACTTGCAAGCTATTATGGTTTCGGTGCATACTTGGTCCATGTCCATATTTCCAGAGTTTTCTGAGTTATTGAAACCTTTTAGTGCATGTTACTCATATTCTCAATGCACTACATTTTTTGGCTTGCAAATTATGCAGCCATTATCTTACTCGCGCCACCTTGCATTTGACTAGTATGAGCATGAAACACATGCATTACAAGTTATTAACTGTCAAAAATAAATCATTGTACCATTTAATAAGATCTTCATTACTTGAATGTCAAAAATGGAGTATTATCCAAAACTAACCTGGTACTTGAATTCATTTATAAACAGTTCCCATCTTAAAGTATATAAACATTTTTTGTTAAACAATCATAGATATATTTCATTAAATTTGCTAGGACTTATTCTATTAAATCTCATTAAGCAAGCATAAGTTGTAGACAAAACTGATAAAAGGAATATTTGTATATATTTGTATGTAAGTGTCTGTATAAAAACATGCCCATGCATAACTTATTTGAACATTTAAACTGTGCTTATGCTTTAAGTTTTCTTAGCAGCTCATATTATCTTATTCTCCATACTTAATAATAGCAGAAAATTGGCAGGATTCTTTAGTTACATTGCCAATATTTGAACTCGAGTAATATATTGCCTGGAAATACTGCTATTTCATAATGTTGATACATAGCCTAAAATCCATTGAGTTGCATGTTTTGCCACTCAGTTTCGATGTCCATTGTCAATCTAATTAACAAATTTATATTCTAATACGTGTTCAAGGTTTCCCTTCTCCTTCGAACTTTTCTAATGTCGTCAACACAAATGCTTCGCCGCAATATAGCAAATATTCTTTCATATGACATATTGTAATGGTCTTGCCACGAGTAACTAATCAGGTTATTAACTGTGTTATCCTCATTTTTTCCTATATGGGCTGTCAGCCCACTTAGTCGCAAGTGGGCTGGAGCTAGCATGCGACAACAGAGGTCTGCTGCTAACAGCAACAACCTTGCTGCTTTTAGCAACAACAACAGTTTTATTAATAAATGCCGATGGAACCAAGCAACCAAGAATTATAAACCTACGGGTGTGCATATCGGTTGGTGCTTACCCAATAAGCCTTCACATATGCAATGTGAAGCTTTAAATGAATGTACCTATTAACTGACATACATATCATTTTTCAGGATATAGTGTTGGGATCATTGGTTGTGATGGTGAAGATATTGGCAGGATATAGGTTTTGGTGGTACTATTTGAACTTTGCAATTGCTGAACTTTGTGTTGTATTAATAATGTTATTCATGCTGTTGAACTGCCTTGTTGAACTATATGTTGTATGTATTGCTGTTGAACTTGTACTATATGTAATACTGCTGAACTACATGAAGTATGGTAATTGTAATGTACTTAATATTGAGTATTTTCAAAACTGCATGTTGTATGAACAATGAACTGTTTATGCATATTTAATTTCAAAATTTGTTGTTAACTGTTTCTTCTTTATGTTGAATCTATAAAAAATTACTGTTAACTGTTTATTCAAAAAAAATTGGACTTTATGTCTGTATTGAATACGACTATGTTATTGTAGGAGGAGGAAAAAAGCCCTTTTTCTTAGAAAGAAATGCAAATTAGCAACGGCTTTAAGTCGCAGCTAAGCAATATTTAGCCATGGCTATATATAAATTAGCAACAAATTCTAGCCGTTGCTAAAGCAATAGACTGCAACAGCTAGAAGCCGTGGCTAATTTATATTTAGCTACGGCTTAGAGCTGTGGCTGAATATTAGCTACTACCCATTTTACCATGGCTTCGGGCGGTGGTGAAATCATTTCGCAATGGCCCAGAGCTGCGACGAAATGACTTTTTCGGTGTAGTGTAACTAAAACCTCTTTTATTAGTAAAACTTATTTATCTAGTTAAACTTAGTTTATCAATTTATACTATTCGTTTGTACTCTTTTCAATACTTAGAAAGTATTTATATACCTATCCCAAATGGCATAAGTATACAAATTTTTAATAAGATTTCTTACTTTAAACCTTTACTTTTTCTATCTTTTTCAAAAGATTCCATACTTGTTGTTACCATTAAATATCCATTTAGAAGGTCTAATTACATTCACAAATCTATTTCGAAATGGTCTAAGACTACTGTTACATAAACATTGTCACTATAAACCCAAAACTATTTCACTTATGCTTATCTTTAAAACTTTTTTTCAAAGATCTATTTACGTTCATAAGTATAATAAAAATGGATTAAAGACGAATGCTATTAACACATTGTCACAATAAACCAAAACCATTTCTACTCAACATTATCTTTATACATTCTTTTTAAAGGTCTAAATATGTCTACACTTGTTAAACAAGGTAATATACCTTTAATTAACTTACCAAAACCATTTATTGTAACATATGTGTAATTACAATCCAAAACTTCATCTATTCCTTTATAAATTACCAAACTTAATTTTTTAAAAACTTATATATATAAATACTTTAAAGATACTTATAAATAGGTTCTAATATCTACATAAAACATTACTTGAAAATTTCTAATTTTTAATTTGAAGAAAATAAATAAAAATCATGTTTTATATTATAAAACCCCTTTGATTTTAAAATTCATAAATAATTATTAAAAATATATTTAAACTTTAAACCGACCTTGATATTATGCAAAATATGTTAGAAAATATTCCTAAAAAGATTAGGGAAAAATACCAAATTTAAATATCATTTTTAGGCCCTTAAAACCTCAAACTACTTACTACAATATTTATAAATACTGTTAAAAGTCTTGTACAAAGAACAACATAGAAAGCATGAACTTTGCAACAAGTTTCCACCACATTAACAAATGATTTAGGGCTTCAAATTTTTACTGTAAGTACTACCGTTAGGGTACACAAAAAAAATGAAAATAAACCCCTAAGAATATCTTCCAAAATCATATTAAAAATTCCTGAAAATAAGCTATTTTTCTAAACTGTATTTATAACCACCTTTTTTTACTCTAACTTTAGACTCCTTGTTTGATCAGTTCTAAAATCTTTCAAAGCCCAATTTTTTCAGTAATAAATACATATATAATTCTTATTAAAAATGCAAAGAAAATCCTAAGGATATCTTTTAAACTACAAAAAACAAGGTATTTCGAAGTGCTCATATAGCGACCTTCTCCTTGCCATTACTTTTTGCAACTTTGTTTCACAAGTTAATAAATGATTTAAACTTCAGTATTTTTCCAGTAATAAGAACTCTTACGATACTTATTAAAAATGCAAAGAAATCCCTAGAATGACTTCCAAGGTTGACATTGAAAATCGCCGAACATAAGGTATTTTCAAAGTGCATCCATAGCAACCTTTTCTTTTCTAACTTTCACAACTTTGTTTCTCAATTTCTATAACTTTCCAAATTAATTCTTTGCTGCCACATACACCAAATAATGTATAGAGAACAACCAAAATATATCAATAATAATATATTCTCAAACAATCACATAGAGCAATTTTAAACATTCAGGGATTCAAAGTGCGCTTATAACGACTATCGTTATATGGACCATTACATATATATTTCAAATTCGACGTATAATCCAAACAACTTTTATAAAACAATGTATTTTGATGAATTAGGGACTATCGCTTATAGCGGTGGATAGCCCACACCAACTTTTATAAAACAATGTACGATGGAAAATCTGCATTTATTTTGATGAATTAGGGACGGATAGTCCTATTTAAGTTTTGACGGATAGTCGTTTTAAAGATTTTAGAAGGGAACTCTAATAAATTGATTTTAGATGGGAAATCTAATAAACTGCTTTTAGATAGGATATCTAATGAATGGGTGGATGAGATACCCAATATATATATATATATATGATTTATGGCTTTATTTCATATTATGCTAAGACTAATCATTTTGGGTGCAGGAGCATAGTAAATGATTTGCATGTTTTGTTTTGGATACTAGTGAAGGGAAAACCCATTCCGTTAAGCGGCATGGTCTCACTAGATATCTATTTATGATAAGAGATGATAGGGGATTATTCATACCAGGCTTATTGTCTGACTTGAAGTTTGTGTTTCTCCACAAACTCTCGAGTACTCAAAATTAATTTGAGTAGTATGAGAGTAGGAGAATTTCAAGGTTTTTTTAGATGAATAAGCTTCTGGAGATGTGCAGGAGGCAGTGTTAGCTATATAGGAGCTATTTTATATTTTCCGCTGTGATGTGCTAAGAACTGTAAAGTTTATATTTGTTAGTTCTCTGATCATCATAAGGGGAATCTTCATATGTCGCTCTTATCGTGTTTTGTACATGTATATGTGATCTGAACGTGGTTAACGTCTGGGATTACGTAATTAAATCTTAAATTGAAATTCATAAGAAATGAGAAATTCTGTTTGTTAAAGTTTAAATTTTTTCATATTCTTGTGTTTCTGTTTTGCCAATAGTTTCAAGATTCTGATTTTGGTCACTTGAAAATAACACCTATGGATGACTACAACATCCGTAGTAGTTAGTTTTGAGCCTTCGGACGCGGGATGTGACAAGTTGGTATCAGAACATGGTTTATGTACTTAAAAGGAATTTAAACCTTAAAATATTTTAAAGCATAATCTAATGAAACTAAAATATAGTTGGGCTTGGGTAAGCATTATAGTAACGTATGTGTACTTTGCTATAAATACCTAAGTATGTATTCCCCACTCTCTTAGACCGTTCTTCTGTATCTTACAAATATTGAATTTCAGGTAGTAGGGAAGTAAGATATGGAGGCAGGAAACAGAAGAGTTAATCAAGGTGGAAGACGCACCGCAACAAGTGGAAATGTTCGACCCAATACTAGGAGCAACTAGGTTCGACAGGCAAATGCAAACCCAGATGCAAATGCCAATGTTGGTGCTGAGATTCCACCAGTTGATATGGGGATAATGTATCAATTCTTCATGAATATGATGCAAGCTGGAGCAGCTGCGGGAGTGGCTGTAGGGAATGCTGGAGGAGCTAACCCAGTGGCCCCAATTGGCAATAATTATGCCAAGCTGAGCAGGGATTACGCAAGTCTTGGAGGGAAGCCTTTTCTAGGAACCGAGGGTGTAATAGGAGTGGAGAACTGGTTATTGCATTATGAGAGGATATTTGCAGATCTCGGTTTGACAGATATACAGAAGAGAAGACTTGCTTCAAGGCAATTGCAGGGAGCAACATTGTTTTATTGGAACGGAGTTACTGTGGGAGAGCCAGAGGAAGACCTGACTTGGGTTGAATTTCGAAGGAGGTTTGAAGAAAGATTTCTATCTGGGGTTTCCAAGTCAGTGTTGATAAGGAAGTTTGTAGATTTAGTCCAGGGGGATAAATCGGTGATTAAGTATGCTATGGAATTTGATGAGTTGTCCCATTACAGATATGCTACTGTGGATACATTCATTCGGAGGAATGATAAGTTTATCAAGGGGTTGAATCCTAAGATCGCCAGACCAACCATGCCAAACCTCCGGGATCTGTGTCATACTGTTGTCGAGATGGCTATTCGGAATGAAGAGATGCTTTCTACTTTTGGAAAGGGGAAACCAACCGAGATTCAGAATTTTCAAGGTAAGAAGTGGAAGTTCTTCAAGAAGAAAGGTGCACAGTCGGGGGTAGCAGCTAAGAAGAGAAAGGCTGATATTGTCTGTTACAATGTGACAAGAAGGGGCACTATGCTAATGAGTGTCGCTCGAGTGATGGAAGAGCAGTTGCAGTAAGGCCGAATGTGAAGTGCTACAACTATGGCCAGATGGGGCATTATAAGGACAAGTTTCTCGAGGCTGCTAAGGCTAGAAAGGGAAAGGTCTTGCATTGGAACCATCATCCTCTAGACCAACGGCTGTTGAGAAAGGAAAAGCTGTGATGGAAGGTATGCTTATGATTCATAGTACTCCGATTAGGATATTATTTGATACCGGTGCATCGCACTCATTTATATCTCAGTTTTGGTAGATTTCTTATGTCTGGAACCTTTATACCTTATTACTCCTTTAAGGGTTGTGAATCCTATAGGAGGGTATGCAACTTTGGGAATGAGATATGACCAGTTAGAACTTGATTTGTTAGGTCATATGTTTGCATGCAGTTTATATGTTTTTGATTTCGTGGGTTTCGAGATCATATTGGGTATGGATTGGTTAGATAGATATGATGCTAGGATATTTTACCAGGAGGGGGAATATCATTGTAACGCACTAATAGCCGTAACCGATTTATTTACTCGGTAAGGAGTTTGGACGGAAATGCTTATGCGTTATTGGGTGCCATGGGAGCGGAAGCAGAGTTGAAGCAGGTTTATGTTGCAAGAGAGCTTGCGAATGTGTTTGAACCAGTTTCAGGTTTGCCGCCAAAGAGAGCAATCAAGTTTCGGACAGATCTCATACCAGGAGCTGAACCCGTATGTAGACCACCTAGCAAGATGTCACCAACCAAGATGAAGGAATTGAAGGTGCAGCAAGTGGAATTGGAAGGAAATAATTTCATCCGGCCAAGCAGTTCGCCTTATGGAACGACCGTGGTATTCGTGAAGAAGTCAGATGGGTCGTTAAGGATGTGTATCGACTATTGTATGCTGAACGAGAGGACGATCAAGAATAGGTATCCTTTGCCAAGAATCGATGACTTATTCGATCAGTTGAGTGGAGCCTGATTGTTTTCCCAGTTGGATTTGGCGACAGGTTTCCATCAGTTAAGAGTGGCAGATAACGGTATTCCTTTGACGGCATTTAGGACCAAATATGGGTCTTACGAATGGTTGGTTGTGCCATTTGGGCTTACTAATGCACCAGCTTTCTTTGTGCATTTGATGAACCGGGTTTTTCGAGAGTACTTGGATAGGTTCGTGTTGGTTTTTATTGATGACATTTTGGTATATTCAAAGAATGAGAAGGATCATGCGGATCATCTTAGAATAGTGTTGGAGACGCTAAGGATGAGCTGAAAGCGAAGTTCTCAAAGTGTCATTTATGGAAGGAAGTGAAGTTCCTTGGTCATGTAGTTTCCGAGGACGGTTTAGCAGTTGATCCGAATAAGATCGAAGTTGTTAACAATTGGAAGGGACCAGAGACGGTAAGTGAGATTAGAAGTTTTCTTGGACTTACAGGTTACTACCGAAGGTTCATTAAGGATTTCTCGCGGATAGCGGCATCCTTGACCATGCTAAGCAGGAAGGACGTGAAGTTTGTTTGGTCTGACAAATGTGAGGAGGCATTCCTTAAGTTGAAACATTTGTTAACCAATGCGCCCGTGTTAGTAGTTCTTGATGGGAATTAGGGGTTGGTAGTTTACACTGACGCATGTGGTACTAGGTTAGGTGCTGTGCTAATGCAGAATGGAAAGGTTATTGTCTATGCTTCTAGACAGCTTAGACCGCATGAAGTGAGATACCCGACTCATGATTTTGAGTTGGCAGCGGTAATCTTCGCATTGAAGGTGTGGAGACATTATCTTTTGGGAGAAAGGTTTGAGCTATTTATGTATCATAAGTCTCTATAGTATTTATTCTCTCAGAAGGAGCTGAACATGAGACAGCAGAGATGGCTGGAGTTTGTTGCAGCTTATGATTTTAGCATCGAGTATACACCGGGAAAAGGAAATAAGGTGGCGGATGCGCTTAGCAGGAAACATCAAAATGTGTTGTTAGCTATTTTGGAGGAATGGAAAGACTTGGAAGCACTGGTTGCTTGCAGTGTGCAGTTGAGGTCGGCTGCTGGATCTAGTCGAAATACCGCCATGATGTCTTGTTTGGAAGTTCGACCAGCTCTGATCGAACAGATTGCTTCTAGGTAAAAGGAGGATCCAGTGTTAGTCGAGAGGATTAGAAGGTTAGAAGCTGGAACCGAGATTGATGATTTGAAGGATTTTATTCTTGACCACATGGGTTGGTTGAGAAAGAAGGAACGGTTATGTGTTCCGGATGTTGGAGACCTTAAGAAGGAAGTTTGTAAGGAATTTCATCGATCGAAGTTTATGATTCATCTTGGGGGAACCAAGATGTATTAGGATATGAAGAGAAGTTTCTTCTGGGAAGGAATGAAGAGGGATGTTGGCTTATGGGTAAAACAGTGTTTGAACTGTCAGCAAGTAAAAACCGAACATCAAAAGCCAAGTGATTTGCTTCAGCCTTTAAATATTCCAGTTTGGAAGTGGGACTCGATATCCATGGATTTTTTTGATGGGTTGCCAAAGTCAAACTGGGGTAATGAAAGTGTATGGGTCATAGTGGACAGATTGACCAAGAGTGCCCATTTCGTTCCGATAAGGTCAACCAGGACGGCACCTGTTTTGGCTAAGTTGTTCCTAAACAACATCGTTAGACTGCATGGAATTCCTAGTAGTATCATCAGTGATAGAGATGCTTTGTTTACTAGCGAGTTCTGAAAGAGCCTGCAGAGTGTGTTAGGCACTAAGCTCAAGATGAGTACCGCATATCATCCTTAGATGGATGGGCAGACAGAGAGAGTCAACAAGGTACTGGAAGATCTGTTGAGAGTTTGTGTGTTGGATTTTAGTGGTTCTTGGGAAGATCACTTGCACTTAGTGGAGTTTTCCGATAATAATAGTTATCAGACTTCTATAGGAATGACGCCTTTTGAAGCTTTGTATGGAAGGCCATGCAAATCACCAGTATGTTGGTTAGAGACCGGAGACAGATTGGTCCTTGGTCTAGATTTGGTGAGAGAGGCGACGGGAAAGAATGAAGGAAGCTCAGTCTAGGTAGAAGAGTTACGCAGACAAGAGGCGTAAGGAACTAGAGTTCTCAGTTGGAGATAGAGTTTTCATCAAGGTATCGCCGATGAAAGGTGTGGTTCGGTTCGGAAGACCGGGAAGCTAGCACCGAGATATGTTGGACCATTTTCTATATCAGAGAGGATTGGGAGACTGGCATACCGAGTAGATTTACCGAGCAGTTTGGTCGGGGTCCACAATGTGTTTCATGTTTCTCATCTTAGGAAGTATGTTCATGATTCAGAAACTACTATCGCTCTGACGGCACTGGAGGACTTAGTGGTGGAATTGGATATGACTTTTGTGAGGCAACCAGTTCGTGTTGTGGCAAAAGATGAGAAGAGGTTAAGAAACAAGACAGTCGGGTTGGTGAAAGTTTAGTGGAGCGACAACGTGAAGGACTGTACTTGGAAGACAGAAGACATGATTAGGGCTATTTTTCCTAGGCTGTTTTAAAAGGTATGTTCTATATAGGGTTTATATAGAATTTGGCTGGTAGGTTATACTAGCTTTGCTTGCATGGGCTATATGCTTGGTGTTGTGTCCTTACTGAAATTTTGGGGATGAAATTCTTTAAGGGGGGAGTCTGTAATGCCCCTGAATTTTAATTAACATTATTCAGGATATTTAATTGGATAAATTAAATAGAATAATGTGCATAATTAGGGAGAAGAAATTAATAAATCCAATGGTCGTGTCTTAATGAATGAACTAAAATAAGACTTAACTAAATTTAGAAGGAGGAATTTTCCTAAGGGGTAAACATGGAAATGAGGCTACATTTCTTAGTATATATCTCTTCCTCCACCTTAAAGAACTTTTGCTTTCTCATTCATAACTCCTCAAGCTCCAGGAAGAGCAATAAATCGAAGATAAAGCTAAGGAATTAAAGATAGGAAATTATCTCATTCTCCAATTAACTAATCAAGGTGAATAATCATGTTTATCATCTCATTTTTCTATGTTTGGATCGGTTATGGGTTATATCTGATTCATGTTTGTGATTTTGGTTAGGATATAACCATTTAAACATTGTTTGGATAAGACATAGGTGTTTTAAATGTTAATGGGCTAATTAACACGTTTTTATTCGGATTTGGTTAAATTCCAAGTTGTTTTGATCTTTATATGCTTTGAAATTTTAATATGTTGAAGTATATGATTTATCAGATTTTTGGTGATTTTTTGGATTTTCCTTAGTGATTTACTAAGGTAATTAAATTATTTAAGCCTAAGGGCTAAACTGCAAAATTTCCTTTGAATTAGTCAATTCGGAGGGAAGGCTGCAATTCAAAATTTTAATTGGGGAAGAAGAATAGTGTTTTAAGAAAAAGGTTAACTTTTATATACTTTTTACTATTTGAAAGTATAGGAGAAGACTCCTCAACCAATCAAAATTAGACAAGCAAGATAAAACATCACTTCAGTAGGCCCAGTTCTGCCTTCGACTCAAACAAGCTTGCTTTACCCTTTCGTCTAAGATGGAAGGTAAACATTTACCCTCCGCCTAAGTCGAAAGGTAGGCACAGTATCGAAGGGAAGAGGGGCGAAGGGATGGGGAGGCTGCTTCCTTTGCTTTTGAATAGAAACATAATTGCTTTTGAATGAGTTGAAGGGGGATCCTTCAACTCTATCATTTTATAAAAGACTAAATTTTTTATATATTCAAGATGGGGTTTTCGAAGGGAATCTTCGAAAGTTTAAACCTTCAAGAGAATTGTTTTAAAATGTTTTCTAAAAAGGTGTTTTAATCCTTTCGATTAAGTCGGAGGGATGCCTTCGACAAAGCCAAAGGGAAAGAAGGGGAAGAAGACGGGGTTACTCTGAACCTCCCATTGTTTTAAAGTAAAAGTTTTAATACCTTTCAACAAAGTAGAAGGGTAAACCTTCTGACAAGGTCGGAAGTATACTTTCGAAGGGTTGGTTCTAACACCAACACTTCGTTATTTTTGAATGGTTTCGAAAGGTTTCGAAGGGGTTACATTCAATGATTGCGAAAGGTTTTGAGTTTCATTGCTTTTGAAAGGTTTATAAATGGTTTTATAAAGGGGGATACCCCAGGCTTTCGACAAGGTCGAAAGGTAGAACCTTTCGACTAGGTCGAAAAGAAACCTTCCGACAAGGTCGAAAGGTAGGACATTTCGACAAGGTCGAAAGGTATGATTTTGTGATGCTTTCAAAAGGAAGGCTTCGGAAAGGGCTAACTTCGGAGGGTTATTTTCTTTCGAGTGGGACTTCATTCGAAGGGTTGTAAAGGGCTGTTTTTAGCCATTTTTCTTGAGTAAAGTTTTGCTAATTCGAAGGGGCAACTTTGAAGGGCTATGGCATAAAATATTTATCTTTGTTTGAATATGTAAGGGGGATCCTTATATAAATTGAATGTTATAAAATCTTGGGGACACCAGGGTGGGTTTAATGTTTTCGATACATAGTTTGGTGTTACAAACAGAAATATGCTTTCAAAAATATACATTGGGGCTATCAATGTGTTTTTATTTAATTTAACCTAATTGGGGCTACCAATGGGAATATGTTAAACAGGTGGTATACCTGGGGAAAATAATTAATCATGGGGATCATGAATTTTTATAAATAACCATGGGGATCATGATATTTTAATTGGCCAAGTGTTGGATTCTTGGTTAACCTAGGAAAACCATAGAATGTGCGGTGGATAGCCTACATCAAATTTCTAAAGTAAAGAATGTTTTGCCAGAGGTGGATAGCCTCGGGATTTGACACCCAAAGTTTCATAGTCATCCTAGGAAAACTATGGAGTGTGCGGTGGATAGCCCACACAAACTTTTATAAAACAATATACGATGGAAAATCTACATTTATTTTGATGAATTTGGGACGGATAGTCCTGTTTAAGTTTTGACGGATAGCCATTTTAACGATTTTAGAGGGGAACTCTAATAAATGGATTTTAGATGGGAAATCTAATAAACTACTTTTAGATGGGATATCTAATGAATGGGTGGATGGGATATCCAATATATATATGATTTATGGCTTTATTTCATATTATGCTAAGACTAATCATTTTGGGTGTAGGAGCATAGTAAATGATTTGCATGTTTTGTTTTGGATACTAGCGAAGGGAAAACCCATTCCGCTAAGTGGCGTGGTCTCACTAGATATCTATTTATGATAAGAGATGATAGGGGATTATTTATACCAGACTTATTGTCTGACTCAAAGTTTGTGTTTCTCCACAAACTCTCGGGTACTCAAAATTAATTTGAGTAGTCTGAGAGTGGGTGACTTTCAGGGTATTTTTGGACGAATAGGCTTCCGAAACGTGCAGGAGGCAGTGTTAGCTATATAGGAGCTATTTTGTGTTTTCCACTGTGATGTGCTAAGAACTGTAAAGTTCATATTTATTAGTTCTCTGATCATCATAAGGGGACATCTTCATATGTTTCTCTTATCGTATATGTACATGTATATGTGATCTGAACGTGGTTAACGTCTGGGATTATGTAATTAAATCTTAAGTTGAAATTCATAAGAAATGAGAAATTCTATTTTGTTGAAGTTTAATTTTTTTTCATATTCTTGTGTTTCTGTGTTGCCAATAGTTTCAAGATTCTGATTTCGGTCACTCAGAAATAACACCTATGGATGACTGCAGTATCCGTAGCAGTTAGTTTTGAACCTCCGGAAGCGGGGTGTTACAGAAACCCCCCTTCCTCTTCACTTTTCTCACTTTTTACTTTAGATCCATACTTCCTAAGGTGTTCTAAGATGTCAGTTAAACTTTGATGGAGTTTGGAGAAGATTTGAACTAATCAGAGAAAGATTAGTGAAGATGGAAGTAGTTTAGTGCCAATCATATCTACCATTTTTGTTCTTTTATTTTATTTTGAGCTTTTGCAAATTATGAAGTGCTTAAGGACCCTTAGCCCTCCTTTAGCCAGCCACAAAGAGCCTCTTCCCATTCCTTTTCATGCTTTTCTCATGTGCCACTTTACACCTCATTATCCACTTGAAAATATCTTCTTCCTTTCACACTTAACTAATTTACATTTAGAAGCTTTTAGAAGCTTCTTTCTAATATTTTTCACAAAATATTTTTAGTTGCTAATTGCCTAAATAATTATTAATTAGACAAGCATAAAAAGTTTGGATAACTTCCATTGAGAAAAAAGCTGCTTATCGAACGATTTTCGGTCATTTTATCGATATTTCAATGAACCATATATTTTTGTAAACACTTTTCAAAAATAAGTTTACCATCATTAGTTATTACTTAAAAGGGGGTTAGCAAAGTTATTAAATCACTTTTATCACATTTAATTGAAGATTCAAATATTTATATAATTCAGATATTTAAATACGAAGTGTTCGAAATTCCAGGTCGTTGCATTCTCCCCCAACTAAAACATTTCATCCTCAAAATTCCAACATGAACAACAAAAGGAAACAAACACAACCAATAGTTAACTGTATTCAAAATTACTAGCAGACAAAGCCCATGGCTTACTCAAGTTCAAAAATCCTCTTATCGCAAAAGGATGATAAACAATATACTAAGCGTACCTTACGCTCAACAACCTCAGATTATCACTTAGTCAACAACTCATGCTAACCCATAGCAAATTGAAGGTGCACCACTTAAACTCTCAATAAGCCTACATGACATAGTATGCACATATACTAAAGTCTGTATGATGCACATGGTCATCCATATGTAATACCAAATCTGATCACTTGCTCGATCACATAAATTTCACTTCCAAACTGGTATAGATCACTTGACCTACCGAGTGCGGACTCCAATCAAGTTCTTTGATTAGAAACCTCTATTATCCTTACATAACCATATACTATGATAGAAAACTACATGATCATATCAAGAATCTGTATCAAGTATTCGCCGTCAAGAATCTAGTGAAAAATCCTTATTCGGACCGATGTAAATCGCCTCGAAACCATGTACTTGAATACTGGATCGAAAACAGTCATGCGAATAAAATGATTTACGTACAACTTACGTATTTATCCTATTGGTATTTTAACTTATACCAATTATTCACTTTCTTTCATACAAATAGTATGTCATTCAATACTTAAACCATTTATGAATCATTTCATAAAAACATAACTTCAAGTTTATAATCATTTTATAACTTAAGTTCATACTCGTATAATACACCACTACATCCTATATACAAAACATTAAATTCATTTTACTTAACAAGAATGTTCAACAAATTTAAAAACTTGTTTTAGCTTACTACCTTCTCAATTCAAGTGTTAAATAAACTCAACTTTATACTTCCAAATACACTTAGCTTCAAGTTCTATAACGATTTAGAAGTTTTCAATCATCTAAAATGGCCGAAAATCCCATTCTATTTTAACAAATGAAAACTACAAAACAACATATCATAACATGATGCATGTATCACACTGTCCTAATGCATAGGATACATGTGTCCATAAAATAACTTAACAAAGTTTTAATTATTTATTACACACACTTTACTACAAAGAGAAAACAGGAAAATGTTTCTTAATCATTTTGTGTTATGCCACCATCACTTGGGCACCCAACATAGCATACATACTAATCTTTTCAATATAGAAACTGTATTTCAAAATCTTTATTAAACCACTCGATATTTTATCTCAAATTTCCTTAAGGAAAACTTTAGATAAACACCGGGTTTTATTTCAAATCAATTGAAACAATAACATATACATATATCTTTTTTGTATATCAAATCATACTTTAGGGATTTAATCAAAATCTATTTTACCAAAACCACTCTATACCATCCCCCACTTTGAAGCCCAAAAAAGAACGTCAATGATGCTGAAGTCATCATTAGAATTATTTTCAAGCGACAAAAGTGAGTTTAGTACATCCAAACCACACTTTCGGGACCAACCAAAGCCACCATCAGCTCTAATACCAATAGTAACGACCCGCCTTTTCGACCCCCGAATGTCAACACTAATACATTCATGGTATTCACATACCGAGCAACCAAGTGTCGGAAAGACAGATTATTGTTAGGTGAAATAAAAAGGAAAAGAAAATAGAACAAGGAAGAAGAGAAGACAATATCATAATCTTAAAGCGGAACGATAACATATAATATCAAAAGACAGTACAAAAAGTCATTCTAAGATACATGGCATTTCAGAGGTACAACTTTAAATACTATCATCAGCCTAGACTATTATTACAACATGTCGTCACAGTTGCTGATATATACATAGTGGTAATGAAGTGGAAATAAGAATACTACCGTAGATGAAATGTCCAGCTCGTCTGCTCGAACTCCAATGACCATCCAACTAAAACCTGTCTTTCTCAGACTACTCAAAAGAGCACAGGAGGAATTTAGTGAAAACAAAAACCATGCATCAGACATAAGTCTGGTATGAGAAACTCAAGAAAAATGTGATAGACATATAACACTACTTTTGAGAGCACACGGAATGCCATAACTGTTATCCTCTTAAAAGAAACACCATCTAATAAGTACATAAGGTGATATAATAGATAATGTTTTGGATGAAGAATATAAATCAGAAAACAGTTGTGCAGCTTGCTGTAAGTATGTGTGGATCAACAGATATGGAATATATATTAAACTAAGTGCGGAAGCAGTTAATAGCAGTAAAGTAAATAAGAGTAAGCACACCAGGAATTTTTATACTGGTTCGAACTCCCGTTCTACGTCCAGTCCCAGACTAACTTTTGGCTTTAACTAACAATACCCTCACTTAACCCGGAGGAATAGGTCTGAGCAGCAGAACAGACACCTGAGCAGTAGAATAGGATTTTTGCCTCAGCAGCCGAAGAGGACTTTCCCCTGCCTGAGCAGCAGAACAGGACTTAACAGAATATAAAAGTAGTTGACTTAATGTGTTCTTGATAACACTGATTTGTCTTTAAGATTACAAACTTCCTATAATCAATTCCTCAAGTATATAAAGAGTATGTGAAGATTTGAAAGGAAGAATATTGCTAAGAATCAAAGTATATGAAATATAATTCAAAGATTCAAAGCAATGAAGAGTATGAATGCACTAGAATAATCACAAGAGAGAACATAAAGAATTAGAATCAAAAATTGGTGATTGTGAAGTATGTGAGAACCCCTATATATAGTTTTCAAAGAGATGCAACTCTTAGTGAAGAGTTTCAGCCAAGAGAGGCATCTTTTCACGAAGTGTAACTCTTCATGGAAGAAGATGTCCATTCAGAATTTTGACAGTTGAAGCCCGGTCAGTCGACTGGTTGATTCCGGTCAGTCGACTGAATTTGAAAATTTTAAAATATTTTATGCACAGTCAGTCGACTGGGCCTGCACAGCCAGTCGACTGGTTGTGCGTATATTGCACAGTGAACTTTTTTTTTAAAGAACCATAGAACACTAAACCTTGAGGATTGATTTTAACATATGTCTAAGACTCAACACATATAATAATTACTTTAAGCATAGAGTTGTAGTCTTGATCCTCTTGATGTCTTCTTTTTGTCATGTATGAGTGCATATTCTTCTTTAGCTTCTGAACCGTTTTGTCATGAATCAAAACTGGTGATTCAACACTTGCATCTCATGACACAATAATATTGAAGTACAATCAAAACTGCTAAGGTACGTTCGCATAATGGATTTTCCGTAGATCTCTCCGGTCAAGCCTAATCCAATCTCCTTCATAAGGGTCAGAAACTACCTTTGAGCATCATATATCTCTAGATAGAATATACCAATAAGGAAAGCATAACTGGTCCATGTCTAAAACGTGATCCCGAATATCATCAACTCCTATAAGCAACATCGATAAGCATCTTTAGGTATGGAGTTCGTATACCCAATGGGTAAGTTAAACCCAGATGGCTATGCCACAAATCTATTTTCTATCATTTCTGATGTCGAGGCTACGTTCGACATCTCTCACACGAGTCTTCACCACTCGAATAGAACATGAATCTGCACAAGGATCCCAACATCTCGAACAGTCCACAGATCTCTACAAGGATCCCAGCATCTTGAACAGTCTCTACAAGAATCCTAGCATAAGTTCTCCGACAATGCTAATACTGACCTCTCCCTTAGACAACCTTAGGATAGATAGTTCAACTCTATAGCATTCCACTTTACAACCACTTCCAAAATATAGAACCCATATATTAGTTTTGAAGTGATATTCGATAAGTAATACACTTATTGATCCCGGACTCTTCAATACTAAATCGATGAATTTATGGTAAACTCAATTCCAGTTCTTTTAGAAGTAAGCGAACCGTATATAAAGAGGAGACCTCTCTGTGGGATCTCGTATATATAAGTTCTTAAAGCTAGAGATGTTTCATACCAATGCTCCTCCCCAAGGGTTCTCAAATTGTATAAAGCCGTGAAGCTTTTAGATACTTCCCAAGTTAATTTGGTCAATTCAGCAATAATGAGAACGATCGCATATGGAAACTAAGTCTCGTATACTTATCACATTTTTTGAACTTTTCAACTTACACTATCCCTTATCCAAAAGTGAAGCCAGGTAAGTTGGAGCACTGGTTGCATCAAAGCCTTGCCTAGACATTTCATTCTTAACTCTCAGAGATATATAAGACTACTTAGTCGGCTTTTAGTGCTAAGTACACCACTAAATACTTTCCATAAACGAATAAACACACAAAGCACGATCAAGTCACACAAAGCACGATTAAGTCATATAAGCGACTTCTAATCCCCTTTTTATTTAATTAATACTTTTATTAATTAAAACCTCTTTTATTAGTAAAACTTCTTTTATCTAATAAAACTTTGTTTATCAATTTCTACTATTTATTTGTACTCTTTTAAATACTTAGAAATTATTCATATATTTATCCTAAATTGCATAAGTATATTCACAAATCTTTAACAAGATTTCTTACTTTAAACCTTTACTTTTTCTACCATTTTCAAAAGATTCCATACTTGTTATTACCTTTAAATATCCATTTAAAAAGTCTAATTACATTCACAAATATGCTTCGAATGGATTTAAGACTAATGTTACTTAAACATTGTCACTACAAACCCAAAACTATTTCACTTATGCTTATCTTTAAAACACTCGTTTCAAAGATCCATTTACATTCATAAGTATAATCAAAAGGGGTAAAGATAAAAGTTATTAACACATTGTCACAGCAAACCCAATACCATTTATACTCAATATTATCTTTAAAACATTCTTTTTAAAGGTCTTGGTATATCTACATTTATTAAACAAGGTAATATACTATTAATTAACTTCCTGAAAACCATTTATTATATAAGTGGAAATTAGCCACAAGGGCCTCTTTAGTAGGTGGAATTAGTTTCTTGGACACACAACTGAAATAATTACTTTCAAGGACAAAACGAAAAATAATTAGTTTCTAGGGCCTAAAAACCTATGAAATTATGTCCTTAAAAGTAATTGGACTACTGACTTTGTCCTTGAAAGTAATTATTCTGCTGACTTTGGCCTTGAAAGTAATTTCTTTAAATGTGTGTCCTAGAAACAAATTGGACTGCAATCTGGTAAAATGCCCCTTATTATAACATAAGTGTTTCAATCTAAAACTTCATTTATTCCTTTATAAAATACCGAACTTTCTTTTTCCAAAACTTATACACACACACACACTCTTATAAATAAGTTTTAAATATCTATGTAAAGTAGAACTTGAAAATAACTAATTTATA
This sequence comes from Allium fistulosum, assembly GCA_030737815.1. NCBI lineage: Eukaryota > Viridiplantae > Streptophyta > Magnoliopsida > Asparagales > Amaryllidaceae > Allium > Allium fistulosum. Next base: position 604,120,619 of record CM060903.1, read on the forward strand.
AATTGATAAAAATAAATAAAAAGCATATTTTATATTTTAAAACCCTTTTACTTTGAAAATTCATAAATAATTATTAAAAATACATTCAAATTTCAAACCAACTTTAAATACTACAAAATATGTTAGAAAACATTCCTAAAAAGATCGGGGGAAAATACCAAATTTAAATATTATTTTTGGACATTTAAAACCTCAAATAACTGACTACAATTTTTATTTGTAAATGTTCTTAAAAGTCTTGTACAAAGAACAACATAGAAAGCATGAACTTTGTGACCAATTTTCAATACTTTACAAATGATTTAAGACTTGCAAATTTTACAGTAAGTGCTACCCTTAGGCTACCAAAAAAACATGACAAGAACCCCTAAGGATATCTTGTAAAATCATATTAAAAATTCCTGAAAACAAGCTATATTTACAAAGTATATTTATAACCACCCTTTTTTACTCCAAATTTAGCCACCTTGTAAATTTATATGCATTATATATATATATATATATGTGTGTGTGTGTGTGTGTGTGTGTTACAGATATATAAATAGGTAAAGGAAGTTTAAATATGTATATGTTATTGGAAATTATGTTATACCAACTAATATAGGTGAGTGTGTGGCCATTTCTTCAATCAAGTAGTTGTGCATTTTAATGGAGAGTTCATATTTGTACATTCCATCTTGTATCTCCTATGCGTGAGTGATGAAGCTAAGCGCGAGAATGTTGGCACTTATAAGGTAATGCGAATCTGTGTGTGTATAATAATGTGTTGTGAGTCATTATTTAAAGGTGTTGTGCACCACTGTTCATCTAGGTATAGGAAGGAGGTAGAAGTAGATATTTATCCAATACTGTATTAATGTGAGAACGATGAAGTGAGTCTCTACGTGTGTGTGTATGACTGCATACGTGTAGGAATGGGTGAGTGGAAGCCCTAACATTATATATATAAATAAGTATACCTAAGTATTAACAAATATATAAATATAGATATATTCTGTAACAACCCGAGGTTTTATAATTGTTGATTATCGTCAAATGACGATTTAATTTGTTTGACAATTGTAATTGGAATTATATTCGAGTTGAAATTCGTTTATCAGTTGCAAATTCTTTTAAATAATTTTGTTAAAGGGTTTCGGGCTTTAAATTTTATTTATTTTTGGCCCACATCTTCAATTGTTTGTGTTGATATCTATCCAAGAAAACCCGACCTCCCTTTCTTTCATTCCTCATTTCGAAAACCCTAGACAAAAGCATAGCGAACGAAATAAATGGAGGCTTCAAATCTCGTACTCGTTCGTTCCTCCACCCGATTCAGTTCTCTTTCGAGAAAGAAGAAGAAAATGGTGACTTCGTGATTCCTTCTGCTTCTGTGAGGCTTGCTAGGGCTTCGGCCTTCCTTCTGCTTCTTTGAGATTCGCTAGGACTTCGGCTGCTTCATTCGTGGCTAAGGTGAGTGATCTTTTTCACTCACATCTATTCATTCTATTGTTTGAACTTAATTCTAGGTTCTTGATTTATATATGCCATTCGATTTGTTTTGCTATGATTATGTGATTATTGTTCGATGTTGATGATTTCACTGACTTTCGTTCTTTTCATGTTACTGGGTTGACACGATTTTATTTTGTGAATTCATTTACCTGATGACATGAATTTCTGCTACCAACTGCCTTGGCTTGAGATTTCATTTAACTGATCTTGATTAATTGCGACTACCCGTTGCCGTGTAGTACCAGTGATGTTCTGTTGCTCCATGTTACATTGAGCACTTCATTTGATCTATCTGCATTATTTCATTTAGTCTTCATGTATATGCTATGTTTGTTGGTTCTGTTGTTTCATTTGATACAGATATATATGTGTGTACATGTATATATTTGTATTGCTTGGCCTTGAATTTGATATCACTGACTTTGGGCATTTAATGATTTGGAATTGCAGTTGTTTTCGGCCTTTACGATGTTTTGCCTTGATTTATTTGTTGCCCTGTTACTTCAACCACTGTCCAGTTTTACAAGTACATTGCATATACATGTTTCTTCTCTTTGCTTACCTCTGCACATTCCTGGCATACTTGTTGTCCAGTTGCATTTCTTTGACTTCACTGCATATTTGACTATACTGGTGCACTCCTTATTGCGCATCGACTTGAGTATTTGAAGTTGGTTTGAGTTTTTCTTCCTTGGCTTTGAGCTACTATAGTGCACTACGTTTTTGAAACTGTTTTGTGGCCTCCAGTTTTGGGGTTTGTTTCATCTGATATTTTTGTGTACAGATGCATTCGTGATTGCACTGAGGTTCACTACACTCGTATCTTACCGTTGCTAGCTGCTGTGCACATTTGTATATCCCTTGTTGTTTCATTTGATTGAGTCTGGACACTGTGACTTGGTGGCATCCGTATGTCATTACTTTGGTATGGCAGTTGTCCACTGGTAGTCATAGTTGCTAGTACGTGTGCACTTCTACTTGATTCGTATGCATAGTTTTAGGATTTATCCTGCAGTCTGTTTGACATACCTCAAGTGGTCTTCATATATATACTTGTTTATGTCTTCATTGCATAGCTTTTAACTTAAGTGGCATTTCTTGATTCCAGTTGCACTTGGTCATTTGAGGCGTTGAGTCTGCATTTTATGGTACCTGTACTTGTAGTTGTTCAACCCGATTCTTCTGAAGTTTCAGCTTGTATATCTATTGTTCGTAGGTTACATACATTGTTGTTGAGTCACTTTGTTATATCACTTGATATTCGTGGTAATTGCCGTTATATCACTTCGAGCTGCATGTTTAGTTGTTTATAGGTTGGCAACTGGTATTTGTAGTTCATGTCTCATTAAGTTTGGTGTGTTCGTGATCACTGTAGTCTGCCCTGCAGTCTATCTGATCACTGTAGTTGCATTCCATTCGTTTGCAGATATCAGTGCCCGTCCCTTGGTTGTTCACTTGTAGTTGTTTTCACTTCATGTTGTATTATGTTAGTCTGGCCCTGTTGCACTTCTGGTTTCATTGTAGTTTTCACTGTTGTATAGCCTGCACATATATTGATGGCTGAGGCAGTTCTGGCTTGTTTCAGTTGTCTTTAGCATTGTTGTATCCATTCTTTTGATATTGCAGTCTAATAATCTTCACTCTGGCCATACTGCATCGTTCCAGTTGAGTCTGGCATTTGTATTTAGTCTGGATTCTTTTGTTTCAGTTTGATCTTGTTTATATTTCCTCGTAATGTTCATTTGAAGCTGTACAGTTCCTTTGTCTTTGCTTGCACACTGTTTTTGCGACGCTTTGATTTGTTGCACTCAGTTGATTGTTTGGTGCCTTCTTGAATTTCAGGTCTTGTTCATTAACCATGTGCTTATGACGAGACTCTGAATATATTGCACCTGAGTTGAACCGGTCTGTATATTCGGGTTTAACCTTGTGCACGTGTTCTGACTCTATTTGTGCTGCACTTGAGTAGAACCCGATTTCGGGTTTCGACCTTGTGATCATTTGTGACTTTTACTGAGCTTTTGAGCATCTCATGCGATAGTGGCGAGGCAGTACGCGCGTGCGTGTACTGCAGCCCTATCAGATTTGACAGTTTTAAATTGATGTTTCGAATTGCTGAATTGTTTCGTTGGTTAAATTCAAGGCTTTGGAGTTGTATTCTGATTTGGATTGTTGATTGGTCGTTTAACACTGTTTAGTGTTATATATATGCCGTTATCCAACTCTCGTATCGAGAGTTGGATATACGAGATTTCTGTGACCGTCATCTATTTGAGATTGATTATTATTGCTTCTATGCACTAATAACTGAGTTTGAATTAGACTGACCCGTGTATTATTTTCTTTTGAATGTAATACTCGGGTCAGACCCGAGTTATTTCAGGTTGTAGATTTCCTTCTTTGAGTTGTTGTTCGGGCTATGAAGACTTTCCACATCTTTTGAAGTTGTCTTTGTCATTTTGTAGAAGTCGTGTCATTGTATAGGATGATATGTATTCATGTATATTAGTTGATAATGTACTTGTATATATAACTTCCAGAGTCGACAGTTGTAGTTGTATCATATGTATTGTGTCAACTATATTGTAACTGACATCAGTTATATATATATGAGATTTTGTTATTTGTGTTCCGCATTCTCTGTGTATCTGTGTTGCTTTTATATATATTGTCCTAAACTATTATGAACCATCGTAGCTTGTTTTATACTGTAATTGGGTATGTCGATGGGAGTAAATAAATAAGAGATGAAAAATAAAAATATATATCACTCCTATCGAAATAACCAATACTAGTGTAAGGCCAACTACGGATGGTCGCTCCTATCCAGCCTTATTCTTCGTAATAATGGACAGTATTTCTTTTAATACTCTTTGTTATTATGAGCATAGAGGTGGGGCGTTACAGTTGGTATCAGAGCTTGGGGTTTATGGACATAATATAAAACATAACTTAGATGGAACATATGTTACAACTATTGGTCGATGTTTTATCTGTGATTTGAGTCAAAACTAAAGTTTTGAAATTTTGATGAAATTTTTAAATATCTTTATTTAAAAATAAGAGTGGAATTGTGTTTTGTTGTTTTGATTAAATTGTGTTCTGTTTATCAGAGTGCGCAGCGAAAACAGTGACACTGTCTTCGCTGAGTACAACTGACAATCTTTTTGATTTAAAAATCAAAATACGAAATTGATATGAATTTCATTTGTTGCTTACGTAGCTGTAATTATTTTGTTTCTCTAAGAATTTCGAATCCGAATTGAGGATTCGAAAAAATTGCAGATATGTTATTTTTGTTGAAATTTCCGCTGGCTTTCTTTTGTACTAATCATCTATTGATTAGATTTTGTTGTTTTGAGTTGTCTTCATTGAAGATACACTCTAATGATTTCCTTGTTTATATTGTAATGTGCGTGCAAAAATGAATTGCACTTACTGCCTTTATTTTACGTTGAACCGATGCTTGGTTATGAAACGTATTTTGTTGCCGTTATTTTTATAACGGGATTTTTACATCGATGCTAAATTTTGAGGCACGGTGTTTTGTGGCATTTTGATGAATGAAAATTCACTGATATTACATTTTGATGTAAATTATTTTGATGAGATTTTGACGTTTAAAAATTACTGTCGCCTTGGCTTCAGTAACCGTCAAGTTTTAAAAGTGGATTTTCAAGCGGTTATTCCGCAATACTGATTTGTGACCGTTTTTACGGTATTTTGAGAAGTACAATTTCCTTATCGAAATTGTTACTAATATTGCTGCTTTAATCATGTGATTGGAAAATCGTTTTAAAAATGAAAATTGTTTTATAAATTTTTAATAGTTTGCGTTTTCAAAAGAATGAGAAAGCGACTTAAACGATTCAGCAAAATCGAGGATTATGACCCCTTTCTTTTACTGTTTCGCTTAACTCCGGACTTGTCTAGTTGAGAATGTGAATTGTTATTTTTACAAAATAAATAAAATTGTTTTCAGGAATTTTAACAGTTTGCGCTTTCAAAAGAATGAGGAAGCGATTTAAACGTTTCAGCAAAATCGAGGACTATGACCCCTTTCTTTTACTGATTCGCTTAATTCCGGACTTGTCCATTTGAGAATGTAAAGTGTATTTTTACAGAATACACAATTTTGCACTTTCAAGGAAACGATGAAGAGAATCAAACGATTTAGTAAAACACGTGGTATGGGACATGTGCATTTGCTATTTCGGTTAATTCCGGACTCGTTAATTGAAATATTTGATGATTTCGTGTGCTTTCGAGCCACTTTGTTGGACCTTTGGGTCATTTGTTGGACCTTCGGGTCAAATACCAGTACTAGACCTTCGGGTCATTTGTTGGACCTTCGGGTCAAATACCTGTACTAGACCTTCAGGTCATTTGTTGGACCTTCGGGTCATTTGTTGGGCGCCAAAAATTATGTTGAGTATTTGGTAGGCTTCGGCCATTTGTTGATGCACGTGCGGCGAATTAAAAACTCGCCATCTGATGGGATCGATCCAAGCTTTTATGTTGATTTTTTAGTCTTCTTAATTGATTTCTAGATATTTGTTGTTTCCAATTATCTGCAGGTAATTGGATATTTGTTGATATGAGTTCTGATTATCGTTTTTGATAATCAGATATTTGTTGTTTCTAATTATCGCTTATGATAATTAGATATTTGTTGATATGAGATTTGATTATCGTTTTTGATAATCGAATATTTGTTGATTTGAGAAATTTGATTATCGTTTTTGATAATCGAATATTTGTTGATTTGAGAAATTTGATTATCGTTTTTGATAATCGAATATTTGTTGATTTGAAATTTGATTATCGTTTTTGATAATCGAATATTTGTTGATTTGAAATTTGATTATCGTTTTTGATAATCGAATATTTGTTGATTTGAGAAATTTGATTATCGTTTTTGATAATCGAATATTTGTTGATTTGAAATTTGATTATCGTTTTTGATAATCGAATATTTGTTGATTTGAGAAATTTGATTATCGTTTTTGATAATCGAATATTTGTTGATTTGAAATTTGATTATCGTTTTTGATAATCGAATATTTGTTGATTTGAGAAATTTGATTATCGTTTTTGATAATCGAATATTTGTTGATTTGAGAAATTTGATTATCGTTTTTGATAATCGAATATTTGTTGATTTGAAATTTGATTATCGTTTTTGATAATCGAATATTTGTTGATTTGAGAAATTTGATTATCGTTTTTGATAATCGAATATTTGTTGATTTGAGAAATTTGATTATCGTTTTTGATAATCGAATATTTGTTGATTTGAAATTTGATTATCGTTTTTGATAATCGAATATTTGTTGATTTGAGAAATTTGATTATCGTTTTTGATAATCGAATATTTATTGATTTGAAATTTGATCACCGTTTGTGATAATTAGATATTGCTGTTTCGTGATTTCTGTATTCTAATTATTTATTGGTAATTGAATATTGCTGATGATTGCATTTATTCGGCTTTGTAGTCTTCTGATTATCTATTGATAATTAGATTTTGTTGAGAATTTGTAAATTTCTTTTATGAAAATAGAAGATTTCTATGGCGTTTGTATTCCCATCTTTTATTTTCTAGCTTAATCAGTTTATGTTAGAAAAACAATTGTCAATGACGACCTTAATTATGAAAATTGCGGGGACGCAATTTTTATAAGGAGGGGAGTCTGTAACAACCCGAGGTTTTATAATTATTGATTATCGTCAAATGACGATTTAATTTGTTTGACAATTGTAATTGGAATTATATTCGAGTTGAAATTCGTTTATCAGTTGCAAATTCTTTTAAATAATTTTGTTAAAGGGTTTCGGGCTTTAAATTTTATTTATTTTTGGCCCACATCTTCAATTGTTTGTGTTGATATCTATCCAAGAAAACCCGACCTCCCTTTCTTTCATTCCTCATTTCGAAAACCCTAGACAAAAGCATAGCGAACGAAATAAATGGCGGCTTCAAATCTCGTACTCGTTCGTTCCTCCACCCGATTCAGTTCTCTTTCGAGAAAGAAGAAGAAAATGGTGACTTCGTGATTCCTTCTGCTTCTGTGAGGCTTGCTAGGGCTTCGGCCTTCCTTCTGCTTCTTTGAGATTCGCTAGGACTTCGGCTGCTTCATTCGTGGCTAAGGTGAGTGATCTTTTTCACTCACATCTATTCATTCTATTGTTTGAACTTAATTCGAGGTTCTTGATTTATATATGCCATTCGATTTGTTTTGCTATGATTATGTGATTATTGTTCGATGTTGATGATTTCACTGACTTTCGTTCTTTTCATGTTACTGGGTTGACACGATTTTATTTTGTGAATTCATTTTCCTGATGACATGAATTTCTACTACCAACTGCCTTGGCTTGAGATTTCATTTAACTGATCTTGATTAATTGCGACTACCCGTTGCCGTGTAGTACCAGTGATGTTCTGTTGCTCCATGTTACATTGAGCACTTCATTTGATCTATCTGCATTATTTCATTTAGTCTTCATGTATATGCTATGTTTGTTGGTTCTGTTGTTTCATTTGATACAGATATATATGTGTGTACATGTATATATTTGTATTGCTTGGCCTTGAATTTGATATCACTGACTTTGGGCATTTAATGATTTGGAATTGCAGTTGTTTTCGGCCTTTACGATGTTTTGCCTTGGTTTATTTGTTGCCCTGTTACTTCAACCACTGTCCAGTTTTACAAGTACATTGCATATACATGTTTCTTCTCTTTGCTTACCTCTGCACATTCCTGGCATACTTGTTGTCCAGTTGCATTTCTTTGACTTCACTGCATATTTGACTATGCTGGTGCACTCCTTATTGCGCATCGACTTGAGTATTTGAAGTTGGTTTGAGTTTTGCTTCCTTGGCTTTGAGCTACTATAGTGCACTACGTTTTTGAAACTGTTTTGTGGCCTCCAGTTTTGGGGTTTGTTTCATCTGATATTTTTGTGTACAGATGCATTCGTGAGTGCACTGAGGTTCACTACACTCGTATCTTACCGTTGCTAGCTGTTGTGCACATTTGTATATCCCTTGTTGTTTCATTTGATTGAGTCTGGACACTGTGACTTGGTGGCATCCGTATGTCATTACTTTGGTATGGCAGTTGTCCACTGGTAGTCATAGTTGCTAGTACGTGTGCACTTCTACTTGATTCGTATGCATAGTTTTGGGATTTATCCTGCAGTCTGTTTGACATACCTCAAGTGGTCTTCATATATATACTTGTTTATGTCTTCATTGCATAGCTTTTAACTTAAGTGGCATTTCTTGATTCCAGTTGCACTTGGTCATTTGAGGCGTTGAGTCTGCATTTTATGGTACCTGTACTTGTAGTTGTTCAACCCGATTCTTCTGAAGTTTCAGCTTGTATATCTGTTGTTCGTAGGTTACATACATTGCTGTTGAGTTGCTTTGTTATATCACTTGATATTCGTGGTAATTGCCGTTATATCACTTCGAGTTGCATGTTTAGTTGTTTATAGGTTGGCAACTGGTATTTGTAGTTCATGTCTCATTAAGTTTGGTGTGTTCGTGATCACTATAGTCTGCCCTGCAGTCTATCTGATCACTGTAGTTGCATTCCATTCGTTTGCAGATATCAATGCTCGTCCCTTGGTTGTTCACTTGTAGTTGTTTTCACTTCATGTTGTATTATGTTAGTCTGGCCCTGTTGCACTTCTGGTTTCATTGTAGTTTTCACTGTTGTATAGCCTGCACATATATTGATGGCTGAGGCAGTTCTGGCTTGTTTCAGTTGTCTTTAGCATTGTTGTATCCATTCTTTTGATATTGCAGTCTAATAATCTTCACTCTGGCCATACTGCATCGTTCCAGTTGAGTCTGGCATTTGTATTTAGTCTGGATTCTTTTGTTTCAGTTTGATCTTGTTTATATTTCCTCGTAATGTTCATTTGAAGCTGTGCAGTTCCTTTGTCTTTGCTTGCACACTGTTTTTGCGACGCTTTGATTTGTTGCACTCAGTTGATTGTTTGGTGCCTTCTTGAATTTCAGGTCTTGTTCATTAACCATGTGCTTATGACGAGACTCTGAATATATTGCACCTGAGTTGAACCGGTCTGTATATTCGGGTTTGACCTTGTGCACGTGTTCTGACTCTATTTGTGCTGCACTTGAGTAGAACCCGATTTCGGGTTTCGACCTTGTGATCATTTGTGACTTTTACTGAGCTTTTGAGCATCTCATGCGATAGTGGCGAGGCAGTACGCGCGTGCGTGTATTGCAGCCCTATCAAATTTGACAGTTTTAAATTGATGTTTCGAATTGCTGAATTGTTTCGTTGGTTAAATTCAAGGCTTTGGAGTTGTATTCTGATTTGGATTGTTGATTGGTCGTTTAACACTGTTTAGTGTTATATATATGTCGTTATCCAACTCTCGTATCGAGAGTTGGATATACGAGATTTCTGTGACCGTCATCTATTTGAGATTGATTATTATTGCTTCTATGCACTAATAACTGAGTTTGAATTAGACTGACCCGTGTATTATTTTCTTTTGAATGTAATACTCGGGTCAGACCCGAGTTATTTCAGGTTGTAGATTTCCTTCTTTGAGTTGTTGTTCGGGCTATGAAGACTTTCCACATCTTTTGAAGTTGTCTTTGTCATTTTGTAGAAGTCGTGTCATTGTATAGGATGATATGTATTCATGTATATTAGTTGATAATGTACTTGTATATATAACTTCCAGAGTCGACAGTTGTAGTTGTATCATATGTATTGTGTCAACTATAATGTAACTGACATCAGTTATATATATATGAGATTTTGTTATTTGTGTTCCGCATTCTCTGTGTATCTGTGTTGTTTTTATATATATTGTCCTAAACTATTATGAACCATCGTAGCTTGTTTTATACTGTAATTGGGTATGTTGATGGGAGTAAATAAATAAGAGATGAAAAATAAAAATATATATCACTCCTATCGAAATAACCAATACTAGTGTAAGGCCAACTACGGATGGTCGCTCCTATCCAGCCTTATTCTTCGTAATAATGGACCGTATTTCTTTTAATACTCTTTGTTATTATGAGCATATAGGTGGGGCGTTACATATTCACTTATCTTATATGAACAAGTTATTGTATAATATATAAAGAGCAGCGTATAATACGTTTATATTAAAATGGAGGATTACCAATTAATACGTTCTTATACGTATACAATATATATATATATATAAATGAATATGTTGTATATATAAAGATTTATAAATAGGCAAAAGAGTTTATACACACACACATAAAGATATATATATATATATATATATATTATTGAAAGTTACCTTAATACCAACTAAATATTATATTACATTTTGTTATAGTAAATTTTTATATAATTATATTTTCGCGCAAAGATTGTATATTTACATTTGATAGTGTTTAATTGTTTTTCTATTTCTAAGTGATGAGAAATTTGAATAAATGGTTTAGTGATACCATCTGGTATGGGACTTTCGGTAACACTTTTTGGTTATTCATCAGATTTGTCATATAGCGATATTCAGTATGGATTGAGTGGAGTTTATGAACTTTGAATAATTATTCGAATAACATGCAGTAGTATGGAACACCGTTATGTTGTTTATTTGATTATTCTCTGTAAGTAAATGTCACTCAAATGGGGATTACACTCATGTGTATGTTCTAATACTCTCTGCGATGAATATTTGATAGTCACGTGGTGACTTATAAGTGTCGTGTGTCGGCCTACGATTAGAGATATGTATATTAATAGGGTTAGTACCGTATGACCATCCATATTGTCCAACTCCCTTTATGGTTCGGGAGTGAACCAGATTGGCCATTATCTACCCTCGCGGCCTGATCATGGGGTTGTGCCCTAGATCCGTGACACCATTATTATATATTATATCGGATGCGATATTGTTAGGTCAGGTGACCCAAGGGGTAGGTGCCTTACATCACAGTAATTGGGGTTAGGTGACTTGTGGGGTAGGTGCATTATAGCCCCTTTGTTATGTCGCATAGACCGACAGTCTGTTACCTATAGGGGCAAAGTAGGGTCGTGACCGAGGCTACGCGTTGACAAACTATTGGTGGATATGTGTCCCGATGTTCGTCGAGGTAACTAAAGACTGTAGGAGCAGATCCGATTAGGTGACCCTAAGCTCTTGAAGCAGGCATACAGCCATCAATCTCCCATCTGCTTCCAGTTTATGTGTGTGTAGTGGATTGACATATATTATTCTGATTCCTATAATGAGTTGGCTATACTAGAGATGGTGGGTCTATAGTATAGTCGGTCCCGATATATCCATACTTTGGATGATTGGATATTTAAGAGATAACCTTTGTGTATTGGTTGTGATTTGAATTGTGATCATTTATCTTTATGATTTTTATGATGTGGGTTTTTGATTGAACGTTGTGATAGGCTATCTCACTTTATATTATACCTTATATGATATTCTTACTCTATTGTGACTTTACTATGCCCTTATATTATAAATAGACATAGTCTGATCTGTGTGTTCTTTGTAATACTTGGGTTAGTTCGAGCGACTTCTATTGTAGGTACTCCATGAGGATGGAGCTTGGGTTAGACTTTTAGGAGGCTAGTAAGAGATATAGGATGATACATTACCTATACATTTTTGTAGCCTTATTATTGTATCTATTATGTAGTAGTTGATGATATGTGATGTATTGGGCTAGAGACTTGCATTTTGTAGACCATGGACTTATGTATTGTATTATGTATTATATATTATATTTTATCTGCTGCATTTTGACTCTATGTTCTTTACTTGATATTTATCATCTGTGGTCATGTATTTTTCATCCTGGAGGAACATGTGTTATTGCTTTGCACCGAGTTTGAGTATGAATACGGTAAGTAATATTGATATTTGAGTTACGTATCGGTTTTGGTCCAAGGGAATATTCACGTGTATGCTCTATATCAATTCATTCTCTGTATTACTCGACAGTATTACTTAGTGATACTCTTGAGTAGTATGAGTATAGAAGTGGAGGCGTTATAGAGATATGATATGTTTTTTGTTATATGTTGATGACATGTTGATTGCTTCTCGGAGTATAGTTAGAATTACATAATCTAAAGCGGGGCTCAGCAAGGAGTTTGATACGAAGGATTTGGGAAAAGCAAAAAGAATTTTGGGAATGGAGATATTTAAAGATAAGAAACGAAGAGAGTTGAGACTCACCTAGGCGTGGTGCATCAAGAAGGTCCTCGCTCATTTGGTATAGAGTAAACTAAACCGGTTAGCACTCCATTGGGCTCTCATTTTAAGTTGTCGAAAGACTTATCCTCTTCATCGAATGAAGACAAGAGGTTTATGGCTGATATACCTTATTATATTGTTGTTGATAGTCTCATGTATGCTAGAGTGTTCATGATACCATATTTGGCCCATGTAGTGGGTGTTGCGATTCGATATATGTCTAACCTAAGCAAAGAGCATTGGCAAGCAGTGAAGTGAAGTGGATACTCAGATATCTTGTGGCACTTCTTCAGTTGGCTTGTTATACGGTGGAGTAGGTAGCGATATCTCTCCTAGAGGTTACTTGATTTAGATTATGTTGGGGATAGGGATGCATGAAAGTCTTTATCGGGTTATGTTTATACAATTGGCATAGGTTCAATTTCATGGAGATCAAATTTGCAATCTATAGTAGCTTTGTCGACTACCAAGGCCGAATTGATATCGATTGTGGAAGCGACTAGGGAGGGATTGTATTTACTTCAGCTATTAGATGATCTTTCTGTTGTGCAGCTGATAGTAGAGCTATTTTCAAATAGTCAGAGGGCGATTCATCTTGTAGAGAATCAAGCTTATAGTTCTCATACGAAGCACATTGATGTTAGAGGTTTCTTTCTTATGCTTGAGGAAGAATGAAGCAAGATCAAGTTGGTGAAGGTGAGTACTATGGATAATCCTTCAAATATGATGACAAAGTCACTTCCTAAAGACAAATTTGAGCATTGCTCAAACTTGATCAGTTTGATTTCAGTTGCTTGAGTGCCATGGGGCGCTGAGCCAACAACCAGTTTTGTTGATTGATGAATATATTTAAATCTAGGTAGAGTATTAAATTTGGATGATTTAAATCTATTCAAAATTTAAAAGGGAGAAGATATTAACTAATTCCCGCAATTAATTAAATATGAAAAACAAATAGGAAAGATAATCAATTAATTTCAGAAGATATATTAATTGATTTAAGGAATCAATCAGGTAAGGATATACATGGACACAAACACCAATATGCTAAATTTGTGTTGAAATCAAATCAAGTAAATTTGGAAAGATCTTATCTTTATCTCCATGCAGGCTTCATCCTTGCACCTATATAAATGAAGACATTTGTTCATCTTTTCAACAACAAACCAAAAAGAGTGTTCTTCACCAAAATATCTTCAATAAGATCCTTATTTATGTATTATTTTTTAAGATGAGAGAAATTTATTTAGTGATTCATACTCTTCTCATGGTTTACTCTCTCGAAGTAAAGAAATAATAAAGGGTTGTTAGGTCTTCGTGGACATAGAATACAAATCCGAACCACGTTAAATCTTCTTTGTCTCTCTTCTATCTATTTTTTATTTTGTGATATCAAATTTGATTTTGAGTTGCACTAGTATTCAAATAGGCAAAAACTAGATCTCGATTAAATCACTCCCGCTTATCAATTTTTCACTACGGTTACCATCGTTATTATATCCAATTGTAACCACAATCGTTATTGATAATTAATAAATTTTTATGACCACTACCATAACCACTTATGATGGTTAACCATCATGTTTTTAAACTATAAGCTTTTTATGTTTTTAAAATTTAAACTTTTTACACATATATTATCATTTATTTACATTATCGTTAATAAATAACTATATTCTAACTATATTTCCTAAACTAAGATAAAACATATATGCACATGTTATTATGCCTGAAGAAACATCTCATTAGTGGACAATATGAAACGTCGAATCGTCTAAAAATAGTGAATGGTTTTAACCATCATTTTATCCATCATCATGCATTCTTCCTTCGTTGGATTATTTGATTTCTTTACTTTGTTATTGATTGGTTGTGAAAATTAGTGTTGTTATAGTTTTACCATACATCTCATTACATGTTATTGTTTCTTCAATTTAAATTAGTGTTGTTATGGTTTCTCTAATTAGTTCAAATCTTCTTCAAACTCCACCAAACTTTTCACCAATACCTTAGAACACCTTAGGAAGCATGGATCTGAAGTAAAAACAGGAAAAAGGGAAGATGTATGGGGTTTCATCCTTGGGTTGTGAGCAATGTTGAGGGGGAGAGGTGTTGCCTTGGTTTGTAAGTGCTAAAGCTTGGATCTTTGGGTGTTTGGTAATGATAGGAAGTGGTTCTATATTCTTAGATACTTTTGCTTGGTTTTTGCATGGATTTTGTGAGTTTACTCACCATTGAATGATTACATAATGTGTTATATATGTTGTGTGGTTGAAATATAAAGTAAAAGTGACATTAACTAATTAAAGTTATAAATTTTGGACCCCTCTTGCTTTTGAAAGCGAATGGCAACTATATATTGTATAATATCACTTATATTACCTACTATAATATGAGGTGTGGCCTTGAATTGATGTTTAAATGGTTGTATGGATTGTATGTCGAATTTGAAATGGATATGTAATGGCCTTTATAGCGATAGTCGCTATAAGCGCACTTTAAGTCCCCGAATGTTTAAACTTGTTATATGTGATTGTTTTGGGATATATTGTTAGATATAATATATTTTGGTTATTCTCTATACATTGTTTGGTGTATGAGGCAGCAAGGAATTGATTTTGAAAGTTATAGACATTGTGAAACAAAGTTGTAAAGTTAGAAGCGAAAAGGTAGTTATTGATGCACTTTGAAACTGCCTTGTGTTCGGTGATTTTCAAAGTCAAATTTGGAAACCATCGTAGTGGTTTCTTTGCATTTTTAATAATTACTATAAGAGTACTTATTGCGAGAAAAATATTGAAGTTTAAATCATTTATTAACATGTGAAACAAAGTTGCAAAAAGTTATAGCGAGGAGAATGTCGCTATATGAGCACCTTGAAATACCTAGTTTTTAGGAATTTTTGTAATTAATTTGATAGACATCCTTAGTGGTTTATTTATATTTTTAAAAAGCGTTATATATGTACTTATTACTAGAAAAATTGGATTTTGAAAGATCTTAGAACTGATCAAACAAGGTGGCTAAAGTTAGAGTAAAAAAAGGTGGTCAAACAAGGTAGCTAAAGTTAGAGTAAAAAAAGGTGGTTATAAATATACTTTGTAAATATAGCTTATTTTCAGGAATTTTTAATATGATTTTACAAGATATCCATAGGGGTTTTTTGTCATGTTTTATAGGTACCCTAAGGGTAGCACTTACTGTAAAAAATTTAAGTCTTAAATCATTTGTAAAGTGTTGAAAATTGGTCGCAAAGTTCACACTTTCTATGTTGTTCTTTGTACAAAACTTTTAACTGCACACACATTTACATTGCGTGATAAGCGCCAACACTCTCACGCTTAACTTCATCGCTCATGCATAGGAGATACAAGATGGAATGTACAAACATGCACTCCATCAAAATGCACAACTACTCGATTGAAGAAATGGCCACGCACTCACTTATATTAGTTGGTATAACATAATTTCCAATAACATATATATATATATATATAAACTTCCTTTACCTATGTATGTATCTATGTATGTATGTATGTGCGTACGTACGTATGTATGTATGTATGTCTCCTTGTATTTAGTTTATTATCTTCTAATATAAACCTGATTTCATGCATAAAGTTCCAATAGCTCTCTCACATAAAGATTCTTCTACTCAAATATAACTAATATCTTTTCTTCAATTATATTTTAAACTATAATTTATATTTTTATTTATACATAGAATATAAGTATATAGATATGTTAATATATTTATTGTATGTAATTATTTCATTTAATTGTTCTTATATATATATAAGTGGATTTTGATTATGATATATATAGCAACCGGTTATTTATCTTCCCAACTTAGATCTCATTCTTACTCTCCTCATTTTCTACACAGAAGTATATGTTTATATATTTCCATCCAAACCTGTATATAATTGCTCAAAAGTGCAAGCACAGGGATGTACTTATATTTACTTAGTTTAATAATATTTAATATAAATAGATTTCATTTGCAATATATATATATATAGTTTTCCAGACTTTCACTCTTTCCTATTGTCCATCTTCCTTCCCAACTCTGCCAAACACTCACGCCTATACTTAGTTACTTACACTCAAAACATCTCTGATCTATATACATACTTTCATATATTCATGGCGGCATGTACATGCTTGTATACATTCAATCCACATTCTGCCCCCTACACAAACACACTCGCGCACCAAAAATTCAAACACCTAGGCAATAAAGCAATGAAAAGGGGATGTCGACCTAGCACATCCCCATTCCTCAACTGATGCATCGGTCCAACATGATCGGTCGACCGGTCGGAGGTAAGAGGAGTCAGTTCGAGCTTCGGCTGTTGCTTTGGTGATGGGTTTTGATCTCTATAGCTGTCTATACCTCCTTTTACTAGATGCCTTCCATGAGTTAAAGCATAAGCAAAGGTTTTTTGATGATGTGACAGAGAAATGGTAATGGTGTAGTAGAAAAATGACAAGGCAGGAGATGATGATATGTATATAATTATGTACAAGCATGAATATCTCTCAATCAACACTACCGTAACTAGATAGTTGTGAGCAACAATACTCACCTGAATTGACGCTCCTTTTTCCTATCTCTCTACTGCTCTGTAAATGTGGCCTTCTTAAATTAGTGAACGATCCTTTCTTCCTTGACTGCATATGGGTGTAGTGGTGTTGAGAGACTGGGTAGAGAGCTATTTTGATTTGTTGAATTCAATTTAATTTTTTTAATTAATTTGAACGGTAGGGTTTTGTGATAGAGCTAAGTCTCTAAGTGATATATAATAGCGTTTAGGTTATATTTATAGTTATAGTAGAAGAATCAGAAGATTGGAAGTCTCTGGATAAGGATACATGAAATTGCGTTTGGATTTAATAAAGATGTTGGGCTTGGGATCATTTTTTTTATTGCTTTCTTCTTTTGTTTATACTAAGAGAAATAAACATATAAGCCCACAAAATTAAATTATCTTACCAAATCACTTTCCAATTAAATTACAAATTTATTTATTTTATAAGAATAATTTTCTTCTTAATTTTATTTAATTAATTAATCATTTTGTTTAATTCATCTACAAATTAATTTTAATCTATATTATCAAACTTATTCTTTTAACTCAATATTTCTTTTTAATTCCAAAATTACTATTATAATTCTAATATTCCAAATATATTCATTATTTATTATTATTCAATTATAATTAATTGCTTTTCAAATACGGGTTGTTACAATCTCCATCACACCTCCTAAAATAAACACACTGGTCTTTGAAGCTTCTATTGTAACCCTGTAAAAGCATAAACTTGTCAAACCTCTTATACCATTGTCTAGGAGACTATTTCAGTCCATATAGAGATTTATTAAGTTTACAAACATAATCTGGTTTGCTATTATCAATAAACCCCTCCGGCTGACACAAATAAATTTCCTCATCCAGATCAACAAGCAAGAATGCAGTTTTGACATCTAGTTGCTCAAGTTTCATATCATAATGAGAAACTAATGCCAAAAGAATACGAATGGATGTATATCTAACAACTGGAGCAAAGATATCATGGTACTCTACCCCTTTCTTCTGTACATACTCCTTCGCTACTAACCTTGCTTTGTATCTGAGATCACCATTGTCGATGTCCTTCACTTTATAAATCCACTTACACCCAATTGCTATCTCCTCGGTGGGAAGAGGAACCAAATCTCAAGTAGGAATTTTCTACAAAGATTCAATCTCCTCCTTCATAGCAACCAACCAACTGGAATTGTCAACTGATGCAATAGCTTCTTTATAATCACTGGGCTCATCATGGACAACATTCGATGCATATGTTGCCATGTCATCGAAGTCAATGTCTTTGATGCTCAATCCATCAAAATCCTCAAGCCACTTAGGCTTTCTTCTCTATCTAATGAGAATAGTCTCTGAATGAGATCAACTTTAAGTCTGATCCTTTGTACCAATATCTGTACTATCCTCATCAACCACTGTGTTATCAGAAACACCACCTGAACCTCTGGAAAGAATCTGAAGATGACTTGCTTTGTGTTTGGTATTCTGAATCTGTCCTCACACTGTTATCGGATGAGGAAGGCTCCGCCTTCAACATAGCCTTCTCATCAAAAGTAACACGTCTGTTGATAATAATCTTCTTGCCAATAGGACAACACAACATATATCCCTTCAGTTCTCTTCTATAACCTAAAAAGATACCCTTGCGAACTCTAGGTTCCAGCTTTTATCTACTCTCATGAACATAAGCTGGACATCCAAACATTGAGAAATGAATAGCAAGCAGGCTCTCATTTCCATACTTCTTCAGGGATGTTCATATTTATGATAGTAGAAGGTGTGTGGTTAATAAGGAAAGCTACCATAGATAAAGCTTCTACCCAAAATGCCTTCTTCAACACAGCAATCAATCTGAGGCAACGAGTTCTCTCTAACAATGTCTGATTCATTCTTTCAGCAACTCCATTAGACTGAGGGTCGCTAGGTGTAGTGTAATGCCTCTTAATGCCTTCGGACTTACAAAGATCGATGAATTCCAATGATATAAATTCACCACCATTATCCGAACGGAAAACTTTCAACTTCTTCACTGACTGCTTTTCAACTATAGATTTCCACTTTCAAAACTTGGCAAAGGTTTCACTCTTAGACTATAGAAAGTATACCTAAACTTTACAAGAGAAATCGTTTATAAATGAAAAGAAGTAACTGGCTCCACCATAGGATGGACAAGGGGAGGGCCCCCAAACATCTGTATGAATACACTCTAGGACAGCTTTTGCTTTATGCCCACCAGCGCCAAAAGAAATCTTTATCTGCTTACCAAGAACACATTCTTCACAAAAGCCAAGCTTTGAATGCTGAACACCATGAATCAAACCTCGCTTTCTCAACTCATCCAAACCGCGTTTACTAATATGCCACATCCACAAGTGCCACAATATGGAAGAATCTGAATTAGTAGAAGTAGCAGAAGCTGATTCACCAATTACAATAGTGTCCTTCAATAAATAAAGATTTCATGCTCTCACGCCTTTCATAACTATCATGGAACCCTTCGATATTATCATCTTTTTTTCCCTCAACTATAATCTTCAACCCAAGCCTACTCAAAACCCCAATAGAAATCAAGCTCCTTCTCAAATCAGGTACATGTCTAACATCAGTAGTAGTACAAATAACCTTATCAATAATCTTCACACTACCAACACCAACCATACGGCAAGAAGCATCGTTACCCGTTAGAACTTCTCCTCCATCAATCTCAGGGTATATAGAGAAACAATTCCTATCAGGTGTCATATGATAAGATGTGCCAGAATCAATAAGCCATAAGTTGCTCTTCCTAGAAGAGTCGGAAGTTGTAAACACATCGGTATCACTGTCTATATTTGATTTCTCTACAGTAGATGATGAAGCTTGCTTTGAGTCTTTTCTTCTTCCTTCGAGCTTAGGATATTGTGCTATAAAGTGCCTTAATTTCTTACAACAACGGCAAGTCAATCACTTAGGCCCCATAGACTGAGACCTTGAATTATATCTACCTCCATCATTCTTTGACTTGTTTTGGCTTCTGTCTCTCTGAACAGATAAGCCATCTGAATCACTATCTAAACTAGTGTTCGCTAATCTTCTATCTCTTCCGACACAGTTGCCTCAATGTCCTTCAATTTATCAGACACAGTAAAAATTTTAAATTCTTTTCCTTCTTCAACACTGCCTTCATCTTCATCTTCCAAGTTCCAAAATCTCTCTTTCCATCAAAGCGTGTAAAAGTATAATTGACACCAGATCTACCAATAGACTTTCCAGAAGTAGCCATTAATATCCAAACAGAACAAGAACACTAGCTCTGATACCAAACTGTAGTGAAAAATTGGTGAGCGAAAACGATTTACTCAGGATATAGTTTTTGCCTGTTTGAATACCAATGCAACTCAAAATCAAATATGATATCACACAAAATAAACAATAGATAAAAGAGAGACAAAGAAGATTTAATGTGGTTCAGATTTGTATCCCTCCATGGAGACCCAACAATCCTTTATTAATTTTTCACTTCGAGAGAGTACAACACGAGAAGAGTATAAACCACTTAATAAATTTCACTCATCCTAAAAAATACAGAAATATAGATATTAATGAGGATATTTTGGTGGATAACACTCTTGTTGGTTTGTTGTTGAAAAGATGAACAAATGTCTTTATTTATATAGGTGTAAGGATGAAGACTGCATGGAGATAAGGATGAAATCTTTTCAGATTTACTTGATTTGATTTCAACACAAATTTGGCATATTGGTGTTTGTTTCCACGTATATCCTTATTTAATTAATTCCTCAAATCAATTAATATATCGTTTGTTATCAATTGACTATCTTTCCAATTTATTTCCCATATCTGATTGATTGTGGAAATCAATTAATATCTTCTTCCTTTTAAATTTGGAATAGATTTAAATCATCCAAATTTTATAGTATCAGCAACCTTAACACTCCTATTGATAACCAGTGACATACAAATAATATTTCATCTGTGGCGTTCATGATCCTCGAATAAATTATAATAAAATAAATTTCAACACACACACACACTTATTTTTGAAGTTCACAAATAAATTATAACAAAAAAAACATAGTGGTATAATTGGCATGTATAGTAGTGTAAGTATTGAATTTGTCTTGTAAATCATTGGTACGATCTCTCGTTCTAACATGTATATTTGTGGTAGAGATAATGGCAAGTTTTTTTAATATGTTTTGAATATTCTTTGTGTTATCAAATTCATATCTTATATAGGCATATATTAAAACATAGAAAGTGTTAGGCATTTCACTGAATACAGTTGACAATTCATTGTAATAAACGAAGGAAGTGTAATATTCATTATAATAATTTTCTTGTCTGATAAAAATAGAAAAGTACTATTATAAAACATGAGTAATATGATCCAAATGTAGATAGTAACAGACAAAATAGTATTACACAAATTATTAATAAAACAGGCTTTGATAATAACAATTAATAAATTTAACATATATTCAGCAATTACTTCTATAGAAAATGGGTTAGGACAAGTAATCAAATCCAACTTTGAATGCAAATATGTTATCAAAATGTGTAAGATTATTCAATCAGACCGCTACAACTTTATAATATATTTTTTCTTCCCGTGCATTTCATAAATGCACCATAACAAATTCTAAATTAACACATTTACATTCTATGAATATGCATGTGTTAAATCCATGTCCATAAAACAGAACATAATTTGATAATGAGTATCAAATGAAAACTAAAATAGCAAACAGTTTGTGTAGAGTATGCATATGAAAAATATAGGCCTTGCTATCACTTCAGTACTTGAGTTACCACGAACTTATGGGATTTAATTCCTAAGAGAAGGCAATGCTTACCTTAGTAGAAAACATACAAGTCAATCTGGCAGTATAAAAATGACACTGTTTATAGGAAAAAAATATACAAGATAAAATAAAAATCATAACATGGCTTATACTTCATTGTGGAGAGTAAAATTTAGTGGAAATTATGGACACACCCTTAGTTTTAAACTTATTTCACTTCAACCGCCCTTTCAAAAACAAGTTTCACAAAACACCCCTAATGATTATTTTCAATAAAATTTATGGTTTTTTCTATAAATATTTGCACCAAGAACTGCAAATATTTTCACTAATCTTCAAAATAATTTCAAAGATGTTTCATGAAACTTATTTTTGGAAAGGTGGGGAAATGTATTTTAAAACTTATAAAAGAGTGCTAGAAAAAAATTTCCTAAAATTTGTATCACACAATTGTCACATATTTTGATCTGGGCATGACTTTTTTAGCTATAATAATATCACAAACAAAATTCAAAATTTTTTAAAGTTATTTAACTAATTTTGTGAAAACCAACTGAAAGGCTTTATGGCTTCATTCTACCAAAAATTTCATACATATAAGTTAATGGTAATTATATTCATACATCAATAACTATTTAGCGTACACCAGAAAAAAGGGCTGTTATGGTAGTGGTTACCGTTACCATTTTGTAAATACTGTTACCGTACCATTTTTACTGGTAAACTAAAATTGTTTACCGTTATTGATTGACTGGTATACCAATGACTGGTATACCGATAAACTGGTAATGGTAAATTACCGTTTGTCTAGAAAAATAATAAGTTGACATATATTTACACTGAATGATGATTCATTATATATCTTATTAGATCACTTAATAAAGGACATAGAAAAGAAGTGTATTTATCATCATTTGAGTTGAATTACTGAAATAAATTGAACTGTTTTCTTGCTTCTAAATTCCCATAATACAACATCTTACATGAATATCAATGTATTATGAATGGACTGGTAAATTACCGTTACCGCTGGTTTTACAAAAATATTACCGATGATTTGCCGTAAAAAATGGTAAATTTACCGTTACCGTACCGATTATGCTGGTATACCGACTTTACTTTAAAATGGTAACCGATTGATTGGTAATGGTATGGTAATGGTAAATTTACCTTTACCATAACAGCCCTACCAGAAAATATAAAAAACTTGTATACATCGAAAATTACTTTACACACACCATTCCTTTTACAATATTACCCTTTTTCTTATCGGCGTCATCTTCCCTTATTCACCCTTAAAAGTCATTTACACAAACTAGAAATTTCTAGCATTAGACCAAGTCAAAGTTAAATAAAATGGACTTTAAGTTATAGCATTAATATTATAACTACCTTATTATTACTTATAATTTATCAATTTCAATAAAATCAACTTTAATTTTATAAAAAAAACTCACACCTTTAAATTAAAGCAATTGCTGGTAAATGTTGCCTTAATTGATATTTTTGGTTTGATGATAAAAAAACAATTAACTTCTTCATCAAAATAAGTTGATTTGATTAAATTTCATTAATTTAGAGTGGAATATATGAAAATATGTTAAGATGCAATTAAGAAGAAAGTAATTCAACAATATATTTTCTTAGAAAAATAACGTTGCATGTAAAATAAATTTTGGTGTACAAATAGAATCTACCATAAGTTAATCTAAGATGTTTAACATGTTATAAAGTTAACTTTATAATAGTGGTTAATGTATCAATTAGTTTGATCTCATTTATCCAATCCCTAATAATGTCCTATTATAATGAAAATAGAATATTAACTTCGTGTCCAACCGGACCCCATCTATGATTTTTTATAAACTAGAATCCTACTCCTTTAGCATCACATCCGACCAAAATCACCATCCGCCAACTCATTTAACTCAAATCTTTAAAATTGGATAGTTTTTTGTAGATTAATCGGATCTAAGAATCGTTTCACCACTAAATCACAAATTTAATAAATTTTCCAATGATACATGTTGTTGACTTATAAGTTTTTCACTAGAAATACAACCTTGAAAATAACATCTAAGTTTGACTCAGAATAACACTTTGATTCGATATATTATGGGCATAATTTCAATACATTCTAGCAACATTCATACATAAAAGTTAATCTAAAATATTTAACATGTTATAAAGTTAACTTCGTAATAGTAGTTAATGTATCAATCAATTTTATTACGTTTTATCCAATCCTCAATAATTTTCTATCATAGTGGAAAACAGTAGTATGTTAGACACTACTATTAACTTCTTGCCAACAAGGCAGAAGCAGACAGAACTTCATTCGAAGTGATACAAATAATTCGGGCAACATGATAATATTTTCATTTAACTGTCTTGTGAAATCAATTAATAGACTATCTATGTGCTTGGTTTTGGTGTGGATTTCTGGATCGAAGACGCTTTCCTTAAGACGTTATTTACCCTCACCACTCGTTTGAACAAACAAAAGGGTACTGTGAGTTAAGGCAAATCGTCTCCCAAGATACAATGAAGCTGAGATGGTTAATCTCTTCAATCGATTGTGATAGCACCGTCGAAATCGATTCAAACTATCTTCTGAATTGACTGCAGTGACAGAAATATCGAGTTTGTGATCTGCAGTATCACAAACCCAAAATAGTATTGAAAGAAATAAGAGAGGAGAAGAGAAGGAGATTTGAAAAAAGGAAAATTAACTTCTGAAATACTTTTCAAACATTTTTGTTTGCAAAGAGAAGAAGATTAAAACTGAAACGCCTTTTGTTCATTCCTATTTATAGTTTTTCATTGTGACAAGATGCGTCCATTCGTTTCAAAATATCATGTTGTTTGTAAAAGTCAAATCTCCCACCTTTTATGTCTATTTAATTTTGAATTCTGGGCTTGTTAATGGATTAAGATCTGATCCGGTTTAACTAAAACAATTCTGTCTAAAATTATAATTTAGACCCAAACCTAACCCGGTCGGATGGAAGGCGGCGGCGCGCGCGTGTGTTATAGTTGTGCATGAGCTCCCTCCTCAACAAAGAGAAAGCATTGGGTGCTCAAAGGGTCCAACCTTCTCTTGAGGAATCTATATTTAAACAAATATAGTTCCTACTATTCTATGATGTGAGACTATTCTCAATCCCACTTCTTCTGCTCTTTCTCTTCTTCTCATTTTTAAGAAATAACTCATGCAAATAATTTTATAAAAATTTACACTAACAATCCTCCACTAAATTTTTAATAAAATTTCTCCTGTCATATGATGTAAGAAATCTTGTGCATAAGTATAGATGTCTTGTGGACTTGAATCTATACATAGTGAAAACCCATCAAAGCACGCTAGGATGGAGTGGTTGACTAAGCATTGAACCAATGATCCTTTGTGGCATACCGAATGTGTTTCACACACTCGTTTTCTTTTCTTCAGATAGTTCATAAGTCGACACATGGATTGACCTTGCATCTATATCTTGGTTTCATGAGATGCATTTAGAGACTTAAGTCCTAGTTTCGCAGAAGACGGCACCACCTTCATGCATTCATATATGTAGGTTTATTGCAAGTGACATATAACTATACACTTCAACGGTACTTCTGTTATAAACATATTAAGTAATAAGTATTATAACCTCCACCATATCATTCCATGTACTAAGCACTCTTCTTGAAATGGAAATAATATTAGTTGTTTAGACTAATATTATAGTGATTCAAATCATATC
This sequence comes from Allium fistulosum, assembly GCA_030737815.1. NCBI lineage: Eukaryota > Viridiplantae > Streptophyta > Magnoliopsida > Asparagales > Amaryllidaceae > Allium > Allium fistulosum. The sequence continues at coordinate 604,146,506 of CM060903.1, forward strand.
GTATAATGCTCCTTTGCTCATTGAACTCAAGATAATGAATTTCATTATGTTGAGTTGAGTTTCCATCATAGATGATTTCTATGTTGGTCTTAAACTCATTCCCTTTAATGTTTTCAACACCAAATTTCTTGCAAGTCCCTTTGTCAATGGATTGGCCAAGTTTTGACCAGATCTCAAGAAATTTATGGTAATTACCCCATCAGCGAGCATTTGTGCACTGTGCCTTAGGCCAATATGCCTAGGTTTGCCGTTATATACATGGCTATATGCTCTTGATAGTGTTGCTTGACTATCACAATGCACAGATATTGGAGGCATTGGTTTTGGCCATACAAGGATTTTTAACAGCAAATTTCTTAATCATTCTGCTTCTTTACTATAAAAGTCAGTGCTATAAATTCAATAGCCATGGTAGAATCTGCAATACACGTTTGTTTCTTTGAGGCCCAAGATACCCCCCCAACTAAGAGTGAATATTCATTCACTGGTTGATTTATTATTATCCTCCCTTCGAGTGTTCCAACTAGCATCCATGTATCCTTCTATTACACTTGGATACCCATGGTAAAATATACCATAGTCCATTATTTCTTTTAAATATTTTAAAATTCTTTGTACAGCTAGCTTGTGAATATGACTAGGGTTACTGATATATCTACTCATTTTTCCAACAACATAGGCAATATCAAGTCTAGTGCATGTCATGGTATACATTAGAGTAGACTACCAATAACTTTAGCTTATTCTAGTTGATCTTTTAATCTACCGGTATTAGAATATAGTTGTGTGTTTAGATCAAATGGGGTGTTTATAGGTTTGCAATCAAATTGATTAAACTTTTTTAGAATTTCTTTATGTAATGAGACTGGGTAATAAACAACCCTTCTGCTATTCTTATGATTCTTTTTCCTAGAATCACTTCAGCTTCCCCTATATCTTTCATGTCAAAACATGAAGACAGAAATCTTTTCGTTTCTTCAATACTCGATGTGCCAGCCTCAAATATCAACATATCATCAACATAAAGGTATATAATTACACCTTTACCAGCACGAAATTTGCTATAGACACATTTGTCTAATTCACAAATCTTAAAACCATTTGATACTATGGTTTTATCAAATTTATCACGCCACTATTTTGATGCTTGTTTAAGACCATAAAGTGATTTAATAAGTTTACATACTTTACGTTCTTGTTCGGGCATCACAAAACCTTCTGGTTGAGACATATATATCTCCTCATCAAGTTCTCCATTTAAGAATGCAGTTGACGTCCATTTGATGAATTTCAAATATATGCTAATGCAATTAATGTCCTAATTATTGAAATTCTATCTACAGGTGCATAGGTATAATAATAATCTATTTCTTTCTTTTGGGTAAATCCCTTATCAACTAATCTAGTCTTAAATTTTCCTATCGTACCACCCGCTCTTAATTTCTTCTTAAATATTCACTTCCACCCTATTGGTTTAGAACCAAGAGGTAACTAGTTTCCATGTTTGATTTCCCATAATAGAATCCATTTCATCATTTGTAGCTTCTTGCCGAAAGGCTGAATCCTGAGACTTTATGACCTTAGTATATTTTAAAGGACCAAAATCTATTATTGTAGAAAGCATGACTTGTTGTCTAATACCATCACTTGATCCTTCAACCAAATATGTGATAAAATCTGGTTCGAATGACTTTTCAATCCTCATTCTTTTACTTCTCCTAAGAGTTTCGCCAGTTTCATCATTATTTTCTTGAGTATTATCAAATTCACGAATAGGTTCAGTAACCTCCACCAATCTATTTTTATAGAACATTGCATCTCTAGATTCTATTATTGTGTTTATCTCAATAAAATTATTAGGTTTATATTACTAAAAACCTATAACCCTTGCTGCGTTGAGCGTATCCTAAGAAAATACACTCAATGTCCTTTTGTCCTAATTTCCTAATTTTTGGTTCAGGTAATCGAACAATGGCTCTACAGTCCCAAACTCGATGATAATCAAGATTTGGTTTGCGTTCCTTCCAAAATTCATAAGGTGTAACTTTGGTCTTCTTATAAGGTATTCTATTTAAGATGTAACAGGCAGTAAGTAATGCCTCACCCCAAAAACTAGTATTAAGACCAAAATTACATAATATAGCATTAACCATTTCAAGAAGAGTCCTATTTTTACGTTCTGCTACTCCATTTTGTTGTGGAGTATAAGCTATAAATGTCTCGTGTATAATTCCCATAAATTGACAAAATGCAGGGAAATGATATTCACTTCCCCTAACAGATCTAAGGGTCTTAATTTCAACATAGCATTGGTTTTCTACTTCAGTCTTATAGGTCATAAATAAATTTAATACTTCATCCTTCGTATGCATTAAATAATTAAACATAATAGTATTTTGAATAGTCATCTATAAATGTGATAAAATATTTCTTTCCTCCTCTAATAGGAGTGTTATGCATATCACAAACATCACTATGAGTCATTTGTAATAGATTAGTGATACTAACAAAATTTAATAGAAACGTTTTTCTAGTTATTTTGGTTAATTAGCATATCCTACATTTATCATCAAATTTATTATCATATTCAGGAATCATGTTTAATGACATCATATTATCCATACTTCTAATGTTAACATGTTCTATCTACTATGCCATAAAGAAATAGAGTCAACAATATAAGTAGAAGCAACCATTTTATTAATATTCAATTTGAACATTCCATCATACATGTACCCTTTTCCAACAAATATTCCGCCATTGGTCAATACATACTTATTCGACTTAAAGACTTATTTGGAGCTAAACTTATTCAACAGGCTATCGGAAATAAGTTTCTTTCTAATCTCGGGTACATAATATACATCATTTAATATCAGAATTTTTTCGGACGTGAACGCCAAGTCTAATGTCCCCTTCCCCTTGAACACTGCTTTCGATGAGTTTCTCATATAGAGATAATTTTCACTCTTAAACTGTTCAATTTTTTTGAATAGACTCTTGTCATTGCAGATATGCTTAGTAGCACCAAAGTCGATCCATCAAAAATCTTCTCTTTCAATCATGTTGATTTCAGAGATTACGGCGGCTAAGTTTTTTTTATCGATTGAGGTTTCTTTTAAGGAAACGACAATCTCTTTCAAAGTAACCAGCTTTTCCACAACGGTAGCATCCATTCAATTTCTTGGCCTTCTTGTTATCAAAGTTTTTCTTAGTTTGAAATTTTCTCTTTTGATTAAAATATTGCTCATGTAACGACCCCAGATTTAAATTTATTTAAATTGATAATTAATGGTATTTTCGAATAAAAATAGTAAATTAATTGATAAAGTAAGCGAGTTTCTCCGGATCCAAATTAAAATTTGTTAAATCATTTAAATTTAAATAAATATATATATATATATGAATGTATATGTTTATATGTGATATAAGAGTAAAATTAATGATATATATATTACAATGAATGGGTTAATAATAACAATTGAATTTATAAATTAAACATAAGACAATAAATATTTAAAGTAAGTATAAGATAAAATAATATTAGGTAATTATATATGTGATAGTTTGAGTTTTTAAAACAAAATAAACACATTTATGTTAGAAATTAGAGGCACATAACAAGCTAACATAATACAATAACCATAACAACCTCTAAACTAAAAACCTAAGTAAAATATTATGATCTATAGCATGGTATATGTTGCAGGCAGAAATCACTTCAATATATACGAATAAAATAGGATAAGTATGCTTAGCATCTAAGTCAAACAAGTATAAACATATGTATGCAAGTTTTGTACATAAAAGAATAAAAATATGGTTTGTGTAGACTAGATATGGAGCAAGGCATTAAATGCCATCACCTATAGTACACGAGATATTTCATTCCAGCTTCTTTTTTTTATATAAAAATCTCTGATTTATTTGTACTAGCTAGGGTCATTTTTGTGTACAAATGCAACTATCAAGCTTTGCATACTTGTTTTATTTAGCAAGCTTCTCCCCATTTTCGTTCATCAAAACAAATAAAAAAAAACCTGAAACCAAATAAGAAAGCAAGCACTTCAGTTTCAAATTTAAAATGGAAGCATCTCAACTATAACAAGATTTCCAGCATTCATGTTCAAGTTCAAAGCCATTTCAAAGTTTTCTGGAATCAACAACAAAAGTATGCAAGTTTTCAAAATCCCAGTTTTCAAGCTCTCCTGTTTTCAAATAAAAGATCAAGCTTTCTGTTTTAAAAAGTCAGGTGAGTAACATCACTTAATAACAATTTAAAACATATAATTCTGATGCATATACGTATGTGAATATGTGTGTTATATTCTTTTACATGAATGCTTTGTGGGTGATAACATTTAAGTACAGGCTGTTTATCATATACCCCTCTGTTTTGAGTTTTCCCAATGCAATGTTTTGATTTAAAAATCATTCTCTGATGATACACTGATGTGTTGTGAGCTTAGTGTTAAGCCAAGATAGGTTGTTATATTCTAAACTAAAGATTTAACTATATATTAAGTTAAGCAGTTAGTTCATAATTTCTGAAAGAACTCAAAGAAACTGATTTGTTTCATATTCTTACCTTCATGTGTTGTCTTGTGCCATTGATTTTACTTGCTGTCACAATAACTGGTGCATTGCCTTCATGTGTTTCATGACATTATATAGGTTTATCATTGAATATTGTTTGGGATACATATATATATACAGGTTACTCTGTATATTATTTTTCTTTGTTATGGATTACAGGGTGATGTTCATTCAAACTCAAGTAGTTTTTAACTGAATCATAGTAAAGCCTTCAGTTTTAAATCAAACAAGATGATGAAAACTTATATTTAGATTTTAAAAGCTGAGAGAAAACCATGTTGTAAGATATCATAACTGTAATTTTGTTTACAGGTAATCAAGCAAAACTTAGATAAATTCAATGGTCATAAAAAGCTAATCCAAGTTAATAACTTAAATACTTACTAAAAATCATGATTTTTAAAACAAGAATGAATATTTTTAGTTGGGAATTTACAGAGCAGTTTGAGTTTGAACACAAAATCATTTTTTTCGAATTCCTGGTGATCAATCTAATTTTAAGTGTTGAAATTTGGATCGAAGTAAATATAACCATCATTGATTTTGAGAAAATTATCAGATAAATTTTCTATTTCATATATTGTTGGAACGAACCCATTTTAGGGTTTTATTTCAAATTTGGTTCATGTCAGTAACGTGGTGAGTACGGCTCCTTTACGTGATCGAGTGTCACGAATTTTTGGTGGAGGTTCGCTTGTCGTGTTGTCGTGGTGTGGACGAAATCTAGGCGACTCCGATGGTCGGCGTCACGAGGTCGAGGCGATTTAGCATAGTGTTGGGTTCCAGTTTTTGGAATGGGAGGGTTCGATTTTAATTCGAGGATAGTTAGGATGTTTTAATAACTGGAAGTGGTTGCTAGGTTGGCGTCTGTCAAGCTGGAACGTTCGCCGTTGGTCGAAGTCGCCTCCGGTGCCGTGCACGTGCACGTGGAGGAGCGGAGTGTCAGTTGTGATGGGTTGGGAAGGAGAGGGAAGTTGCTCGAAGCATGGCTCGGGGAACTGGGAAAGGAACTCGAAGTCGACTCGAGTTGTTTTAGTTTGATATCGAGTCTGTTGTTGTTCCAGTTTCTATAGAACCTGGTAGCAAAGTTGATTTGAGTTTTTAAACAAATTCAAATGAACTTAGATTGGTAAACCAGATTTATAACAAAGTTGAAAATCCAGTTTGAAGTTGAATTCAATTTTATTTTTGAACTCAAATCTGAGATATAATAAAAGTTTAAATTATGTAAATGGGTTTTCAAGTTTAAAGAAAACCTGGCTGTTTCAGATTTTTAAATTTAATTTAAAATCTGAAACAAAATTTAAACTGGGATTTAAATTCAAGGAAAAAATTCAAAAGTATAGATTCAAATGAACTCTTGAATCTAAGGTTTTAAAAATGAATTCGGATTTTAAATCAAGAATTAAAAATCAAGTTTTAAAAGCAAGTTGAATTTAAAAGTAAAACTTGGAACTAATTTTAAATCAGATTTTAAAAAGAAATTTAAAAAAATTGATAAAGATCATTAACCAAGATTTTATTTGAATAATTAATTAATGATTAAAGGTGGATAAATCAAGTGATTAACGTTGATTTAAGATTACGGATAATCACTCATCTTAATTAACTAGGGAAAATTATTATTTGCGGTAATTGATTTATCATGGGTTAAATTAATCAATTAAAGATAATTTATGAAATGGTGAATTAAATAATTAAAGATTTGTCATTTAATAATTAAAGGTTGGTGAATTATAATTAAATGGTTAATTAATGAGTAAAGAAAGAATTAATCAAAATGATTGGTAATTAATTAATATTAATTAATCAGGATTAGAAATTTATTCATAAGAAATTTATCTGATTTAAATTAATCAGATAATTTATTGATCTTACTTATGGATGCTTGGATTTTATTGGATGATTTGAATTGTTTGATATCCCTGATATATGATGCTTTATGATACATCCTGATTTATGTTGTGATCTGTAGTTTACTTACCTGTGATATATATCTGTGATCTGTGAATGAAGATAAGCGATATCGATTATACCGCTTATCGATATATCTGTGATGATTGATGTTGCACTATCGTGTAAAACCCTGGACTACACCATACACACACAAAATATGGATTTCACGAGGAAATCGGTTAAGTCACAGATAATTTAAATTTGATGTTTTTTTTTAAAATTGAAATTGAAATTTCAATTGATTTTGAAATTAGGAATTTGGGTTTAAAGTAAAAAGCTTTTGAAATAGAATTTCAAAGATAAAAGTTATTTTGAATAACTTAATCTAGTTTTGAAAATTTAAATAATTTGATTTAAATTTGACTTCAAGATTTGAAATTGAATTCTATGATTTGAAACTAGGGATTAAGGGTATTATACCCGTTATATATGGTTAAACTATTTTAAAGTATTTATTATGGAATGTGAATATAATTCAAGGGCTTTAACTCGTGCAAATAAAATTGGATTTTTCTGAAATGAAAACTATTTGTTTTCAAATAATAACAGCTTTCATATAAGAAGTAAACTTCTAATTTGTGTTGAAAGGTTTCAAATTTAGAATGATGTTTTGTTTAACCCATTCGAAATGAAATTGTTTTGAAAGCTATGAGTTAAATCTTTGATTTAAAGATTTAACGAATTAATTAAATTCGTAATGGAAATTGTTTTGGAAAATCTGTGAATGAATCTTTGTGAAAACTGAGTGAACTTTGTGAATTTAATCTTTTATTTAAAAAGATTTAAAATGGTAATGTGTTTAAACCATTTGAAGGAAAGTTTTGGGTAATAAGTTGTGACTTAATTGAAATCCCAATATCCATATGTTTTTAAAGATTGCGCTCGTTATTCGGTTTAGCCGGGAGAGGACCTTTGTGTCATATAACCCATTCCGAATAGTGATACGTCGTATATGGATCGCATTTGAAGACCGGTGGTGAAGACCGGATATTTGCAAAAACGAAAGGACAACTCGTCGAATGTCTCTGCATCGAATGGCCCCGATATAGAGATTTTATCACCCTTTGTGATGGGAAGTCCGGACGGGATCGTGAATACCCGGAATTGCAAGGGCTTCGTAAGAAGTGCCTTCGGTTCTGTTCGAACCCGGAACAGACTTGTATGGATACATGTCTGACATTACACTTTGAGATATAAAGCAGATTTCTTTCAAATACATTTCTGTTGGTGGCGGAGAATTTATTCTCTTAGCTTAACACCCTTCTTTGAGACGTACGAGCTCAGAGGTTATGTAGTTGAAGGTTATCAGCGATATATTCCCAATTTGGTAATGTGGCATGTTGAGTGTTGCTGTGTGATGATCAGTGTTTGATCATTTGTGATATGATCATTTGTTTGATCTTATATCTTTGTGATCATAGGTTGATCATCTGTTGACCCAAAGCGTGGCTTTTTGAAAAAGTGTAGCTTTGTGGACGAGACTTCGTCAGGGCCTCACAACTCGGAAATGGTCGAAACAGGATCGTTGCGGCAAGGTTATGAGGATCGCGCCCTTTAGGGTATGTCATTTCCTTCTGGAAAAGGGTGGTATCATGGTATGGAGCCCAGATACTTACTCATGTGGATACACCTTCTTTATGATGTGTGATGATGGTTACGAGCGCTCGGATAAAGGTCCCAAAGGACCGGGAGGTGGCATATTCGTGAGTTACCTGTTACAGGGGTAACCCGGCCTTGTTAGCAGAGAGCAGTTTGTCTCTCGGGACGTCCCGCCAGAGGCGATCCCATTCGGCAGGAGGAAAGGAAGTTCCTTAGCCTGACCATTTGTTGGAAAATCCAAAGAAACAATACGAACCTTGTACGGTTTTAGTTGTATTACCTGCTATGGAATGTGGCGGTAACCTGCTATTGAACATGGTAGCTATAGTAGGCATACGATACTGGTCGTATGTTGGCTAAGATTAATATTATACTTTCGAAATGTTTTCTGCACTATGCACTAATAATAATATCAAGATGATTTTGCGTAGTAAGCATCTTTGACTATCATAAGAAGAAATCTCCTCCAATTCTGCGTTTGCATTGTGTGTGTGGCGGGAGGTCTTATGGTAGTTTCATTTTCTAAAAGCATTGCGGATTTCAATGTTTAAAACCTTTTGTGTTTGTTTAAAGATAAAACTGTTTTTGTTGCTCACACCAGTCCCATGACTGATCCGGAGTTTATTGTTCCCTTTCCTAAACTCTGGGTGCCCACTATTTTCCACACGGGCAGTCTAGAGTTGGGTTTCTTTTCAGATATTCAGGTTTAGTAGATTATCTGGAGCTAGTTCATTCATCGGAGTTGCTTATCTTGGAGTTGTGGATTCATTCTCTTTTGTAGATCATTTGGAGATCTCTTCCATTTGCTGTTATTTTCCGCTGCTATTTCTTGTATCTCTGATATTTGTTGTATCATCTCTGATGTATATTGATATTCATTGTATCACTCTGTTGTATCAGATATTGTATATCAATGTATTATTCTTTTTATTCCGCTGTGTTATTTACTTAACTGTGTTATAAGCTCCGGAGAACCAGATTTGGCATTTGAATCTACGGCATTTTGAGTACAAGTGAAGTACGGGTGCCGATTTTCGAAGGCCAACTTTTGGGTCTTTACATGTGGTATCAGAGCTAAGGTTGAACTTTAGCTCAGGAGTATAACACATTAAGTAACTCATTAGAGATAGAGTGAAGTAAACTCTAGAATGAGTAATCCTTAAGATATCCGTCCGTAAGCCTCAGTAAATTCTCTTGCTATCCACTGATAGTGAGTATGAGTGCAAGAAGAGGATGAGATAGGGGACAGGGGAATACGACTATAAATGGTCAATACTCTGTAACAACAAGGAAGCAATCTTTTCTCTATCGATCTCTTTTGTTCGTCATCTTTTCTCAATTCTTCGATAGTTTCTGGTAGATCCAGAAAGAAGATTCGATATATAAAAATGGGACATAAACTCCAGATAGGCCAAAATTTGTTTGTTTGGATGTATTAGTTGCCTTGGTTGCTTTGATTGCTATGGTTGATAGGTATACTGTAGTTCTAAACTGGAAGTTTTGAAAATTGTATCTATATATCTATCTATTCTTTGGGTCCGGAAATATATTCTACAAATGGTTAGTTATCCTTTCGAACTGACCGATGCCCCTGCATATTTCGTAGATCTGGATAACCCGAGTATTTAGTTGATTGTTAAACAGATTCGTTCTCATATCTGATTTTGATATTCTAATTTGGTGAGCCAAATGCAGAATAAATGTTCAGTTTGATTAGATGAAACATTCTTCATCTGTCTTTGTTTTCGTGCCTGTGAATTTCGAGGACGAAATTCTTTTAAGGGGGGAAGTTTGTAACGACCCCAGATTTAAATTTATTTAAATTGATAATTAATGGTATTTTCGAATAAAAATAGTAAATTAATTGATAAAGTAAGCGAGTTTCTCCGGATCCAAATTAAAATTTGTTAAATCATTTAAATTTAAATAAATAAATATATATATATATATGAATGTATATGTTTATATGTGATATAAGAGTAAAATTAATGATATATATATTACAATGAATGGGTTAATAATAACAATTGAATTTATAAATTAAACATAAGACAATAAATATTTAAAGTAAGTATAAGATAAAATAATATTAGGTAATTATATATGTGATAGTTTGAGTTTTTAAAACAAAATAAACACATTTATGTTAGAAATTAGAGGCACATAACAAGCTAACATAATACAATAACCATAACAACCTCTAAACTAAAAACCTAAGTAAAATATTATGATCTATAGCATGGTATATGTTGCAGGCAGAAATCACTTCAATATATACGAATAAAATAGGATAAGTATGCTTAGCATCTAAGTCAAACAAGTATAAACATATGTATGCAAGTTTTGTACATAAAAGAATAAAAATATGGTTTGTGTAGACTAGATATGGAGCAAGGCATTAAATGCCATCACCTATAGTACACGAGATATTTCATTCCAGCTTCTTTTTTTTATATAAAAATCTCTGATTTATTTGTACTAGCTAGGGTCATTTTTGTGTACAAATGCAACTATCAAGCTTTGCATACTTGTTTTATTTAGCAAGCTTCTCCCCATTTTCGTTCATCAAAACAAATAAAAAAAACCTGAAACCAAATAAGAAAGCAAGCACTTCAGTTTCAAATTTAAAATGGAAGCATCTCAACTATAACAAGATTTCCAACATTCATGTTCAAGTTCAAAGCCATTTCAAAGTTTTCTGGAATCAACAACAAAAGTATGCAAGTTTTCAAAATCCCAGTTTTCAAGCTCTCCTGTTTTCAAATAAAAGATCAAGCTTTCTGTTTTAAAAAGTCAGGTGAGTAACATCACTTAATAACAATTTAAAACATATAATTCTGATGCATATACGTATGTGAATATGTGTGTTATATTCTTTTACATGAATGCTTTGTGGGTGATAACATTTAAGTACAGGCTGTTTATCATATACCCCTCTGTTTTGAGTTTTCCCAATGCAATGTTTTGATTTAAAAATCATTCTCTGATGATACACTGATGTGTTGTGAGCTTAGTGTTAAGCCAAGATAGGTTGTTATATTCTAAACTAAAGATTTAACTATATATTAAGTTAAGCAGTTAGTTCATAATTTCTGAAAGAACTCAAAGAAACTGATTTGTTTCATATTCTTACCTTCATGTGCTGTCTTGTGCCATTGATTTTACTTGCTGTCACAATAACTGGTGCATTGCCTTCATGTGTTTCATGACATTATATAGGTTTATCTTTGAATATTGTTTGGGATACATATATATATACAGGTTACTCTGTATATTATTTTTCTTTGTTATGGATTACAGGGTGATGTTCATTCAAACTCAAGTAGTTTTTAACTGAATCATAGTAAAGCCTTCAGTTTTAAATCAAACAAGATGATGAAAACTTATATTTAGATTTTAAAAGCTGAGAGAAAACCATGTTGTAAGATATCATAACTGTAATTTTGTTTACAGGTAATCAAGCAAAACTTAGATAAATTCAATGGTCATAAAAAGCTAATCCAAGTTAATAACTTAAATACTTACTAAAAATCATGATTTTTAAAACAAGAATGAAGATTTTTAGTTGGGAATTTACAGAGCAGTTTGAGTTTGAACACAAAATCATTTTTTTCGAATTCCTGGTGATCAATCTAATTTTAAGTGTTGAAATTTGGATCGAAGTAAATATAACCATCATTGATTTTGAGAAAATTATCAGATAAATTTTCTATTTCATATATTGTTGGAACGAACCCATTTTAGGGTTTTATTTCAAATTTGGTTCATGTCAGTAACGTGGTGAGTACGGCTCCTTTACGTGATCGAGTGTCACGAATTTTTGGTGGAGGTTCGCTTGTCGTGTTGTCGTGGTGTGGACGAAATCTAGGCGACTCCGATGGTCGGCGTCACGAGGTCGAGGCGATTTAGCATAGTGTTGGGTTCCAGTTTTTGGAATGGGAGGGTTCGATTTTAATTCGAGGATAGTTAGGATGTTTTAATAACTGGAAGTGGTTGCTAGGTTGGCGTCTGTCAAGCTGGAACGTTCGCCGTTGGTCGAAGTCGCCTCCGGTGCCGTGCACGTGCACGTGGAGGAGCGGAGTGTCAGTTGTGATGGGTTGGGAAGGAGAGGGAAGTTGCTCGAAGCATGGCTCGGGGAACTGGGAAAGGAACTCGAAGTCGACTCGAGTTGTTTTAGTTTGATATCGAGTCTGTTGTTGTTCCAGTTTCTATAGAACCTGGTAGCAAAGTTGATTTGAGTTTTTAAACAAATTCAAATGAACTTAGATTGGTAAACCAGATTTATAACAAAGTTGAAAATCCAGTTTGAAGTTGAATTCAATTTTATTTTTGAACTCAAATCTGAGATATAATAAAAGTTTAAATTATGTAAATGGGTTTTCAAGTTTAAAGAAAACCTGGCTGTTTCAGATTTTTAAATTTAATTTAAAATCTGAAACAAAATTTAAACTGGGATTTAAATTCAAGGAAAAAATTCAAAAGTATAGATTCAAATGAACTCTTGAATCTAAGGTTTTAAAAATGAATTCGGATTTTAAATCAAGAATTAAAAATCAAGTTTTAAAAGCAAGTTGAATTTAAAAGTAAAACTTGGAACTAATTTTAAATCAGATTTTAAAAAGAAATTTAAAAAAATTGATAAAGATCATTAACCAAGATTTTATTTGAATAATTAATTAATGATTAAAGGTGGATAAATCAAGTGATTAACGTTGATTTAAGATTACGGATAATCACTCATCTTAATTAACTAGGGAAAATTATTATTTGCGGTAATTGATTTATCATGGGTTAAATTAATCAATTAAAGATAATTTATGAAATGGTGAATTAAATAATTAAAGATTTGTCATTTAATAATTAAAGGTTGGTGAATTATAATTAAATGGTTAATTAATGAGTAAAGAAAGAATTAATCAAAATGATTGGTAATTAATTAATATTAATTAATCAGGATTAGAAATTTATTCATAAGAAATTTATCTGATTTAAATTAATCAGATAATTTATTGATCTTACTTATGGATGCTTGGATTTTATTGGATGATTTGAATTGTTTGATATCCCTGATATATGATGCTTTATGATACATCCTGATTTATGTTGTGATCTGTAGTTTACTTACCTGTGATATATATCTGTGATCTGTGAATGAAGATAAGCGATATCGATTATACCGCTTATCGATATATCTGTGATGATTGATGTTGCACTATCGTGTAAAACCCTGGACTACACCATACACACACAAAATATGGATTTCACGAGGAAATCGGTTAAGTCACAGATAATTTAAATTTGATGTTTTTTTTTAAATTGAAATTGAAATTTCAATTGATTTTGAAATTAGGAATTTGGGTTTAAAGTAAAAAGCTTTTGAAATAGAATTTCAAAGATAAAAGTTATTTTGAATAACTTAATCTAGTTTTGAAAATTTAAATAATTTGATTTAAATTTGAATTCAAGATTTGAAATTGAATTCTATGATTTGAAACTAGGGATTAAGGGTATTATACCCGTTATATATGGTTAAACTATTTTAAAGTATTGATTATGGAATGTGAATATAATTCAAGGGCTTTAACTCGTGCAAATAAAATTGGATTTTTCTGAAATGAAAACTATTTGTTTTCAAATAATAACAGCTTTCATATAAGAAGTGAACTTCTAATTTGTGTTGAAAGGTTTCAAATTTAGAATGATGTTTTGTTTAACCCATTCGAAATGAAATTGTTTTGAAAGCTATGAGTTAAATCTTTGATTTAAAGATTTAACGAATTAATTAAATTCGTAATGGAAATTGTTTTGGAAAATCTGTGAATGAATCTTTGTGAAAACTGAGTGAACTTTGTGAATTTAATCTTTTATTTAAAAAGATTTAAAATGGTAATGTGTTTAAACCATTTGAAGGAAAGTTTTGGGTAATAAGTTGTGACTTAATTGAAATCCCAATATCCATATGTTTTTAAAGATTGCGCTCGTTATTCGGTTTAGCCGGGAGAGGACCTTTGTGTCATATAACCCATTCCGAATAGTGATACGTCGTATATGGATCGCATTTGAAGACCGGTGGTGAAGACCGGATATTTGCGAAAACGAAAGGACAACTCGTCGAATGTCTCTGCATCGAATGGCCCCGATATAGAGATTTTATCACCCTTTGTGATGGGAAGTCCGGACGGGATCGTGAATACCCGGAATTGCAAGGGCTTCGTAAGAAGTGCCTTCGGTTCTGTTCGAACCCGGAACAGACTTGTATGGATACATGTCTGACATTACACTTTGAGATATAAAGCAGATTTCTTTCAAATACATTTCTGTTGGTGGCGGAGAATTTATTCTCTTAGCTTAACACCCTTCTTTGAGACGTACGAGCTCAGAGGTTATGTAGTTGAAGGTTATCAGCGATATATTCCCAATTTGGTAATGTGGCATGTTGAGTGTTGCTGTGTGATGATCAGTGTTTGATCATTTGTGATATGATCATTTGTTTGATCTTATATCTTTGTGATCATAGGTTGATCATCTGTTGACCCAAAGCGTGGCTTTTTGAAAAAGTGTAGCTTTGTGGACGAGACTTCGTCAGGGCCTCACAACTCGGAAATGGTCGAAACAGGATCGTTGCGGCAAGGTTATGAGGGTCGCGCCCTTTAGGGTATGTCATTTCCTTCTGAAAAAGGGTGGTATCATGGTATGGAGCCCAGATACTTACTCATGTGGATACACCTTCTTTATGATGTGTGATGATGGTTACGAGCGCTCGGATAAAGGTCCCAAAGGACCGGGAGGTGGCATATTCGTGAGTTACCTGTTACAGGGGTAACCCGGCCTTGTTAGTAGAGAGCAGTTTGTCTCTCGGGACGTCCCGCCAGAGGCGATCCCATTCGGCAGGAGGAAAGGAAGTTCCTTAGCCTGACCATTTATTGGAAAATCCAAAGAAACAATACGAACCTTGTACGGTTTTAGTTGTATTACCTGCTATGGAATGTGGCGGTAACCTGCTATTGAACATGGTAGCTATAGTAGGCATACGATACTGGTCGTATGTTGGCTAAGATTAATATTATACTTTCGAAATGTTTTCTGCACTATGCACTAATAATAATATCAAGATGATTTTGCGTAGTAAGCATCTTTGACTATCATAAGAAGAAATCTCCTCCAATTCTGTGTTTGCATTGTGTGTGTGGCGGGAGGTCTTATGGTAGTTTCATTTTCTAAAAGCATTGCGGATTTCAATGTTTAAAACCTTTTGTGTTTGTTTAAAGATAAAACTGTTTTTGTTGCTCACACCAGTCCCATGACTGATCCGGAGTTTATTGTTCCCTTTCCTAAACTCTGGGTGCCCACTATTTTCCACACGGGCAGTCTAGAGTTGGGTTTCTTTTCAGATATTCAGGTTTAGTAGATTATCTGGAGCTAGTTCATTCATCGGAGTTGCTTATCTTGGAGTTGTGGATTCATTCTCTTTTGTAGATCATTTGGAGATCTCTTCCATTTGCTGTTATTTTCCGCTGCTATTTCTTGTATCTCTGATATTTGTTGTATCATCTCTGATGTATATTGATATTCATTGTATCACTCTGTTGTATCAGATATTGTATATCAATGTATTATTCTTTTTATTCCGCTGTGTTATTTACTTAACTGTGTTATAAGCTCCGGAGAACCAGATTTGGCATTTGAATCTACGGCATTTTGAGTACAAGTGAAGTACGGGTGCCGATTTTCGAAGGCCAACTTCACTTGGCCAGCTAGGTCGCACTTCGTCAGGTCGCGGGGGTCCAGGGGGCAGCGCCCACGGCGGGGTGCAGGGCAGCGCCCCGTCACGGTACGACTTAGCGAAGGCAAGCTGGTCCAGCGACCTAAGGAGAAGTAGGTCATACGACCTAAGGGAAAGACTGCCGTGCAACCTAGCTGAAGAACAGGTCAAATGACCTAAGTACTAACTCGCGAGCAACCTAAGGTCTGCGACCTAAATGCGAGCGACCTAACGAAGTGCGCGACCTAACAGTGAGGCGCGACCTAAGTGTTCGCGACCTAAGAGAGTGCGCGACCTAACTGGGTTCGCGACCTAAGAAGGTGCGACCTAAGGTCTTGCGACCTAATGGAAAAAGGCCTTCGACCTAACAGTCCAGGGGAAGCGACCTAAAATGTTTCGACTTAAAGGTGCACGACCTAAGGTCTTACGACCTAACGACTTGACTAGGCACGCGACCTAACGACTTAACTGGGCATGCGACCTAACGAGATAGCAAGGCGCGCGACCTAACGAGATAGCAAGGCGCGCGACCTAACGACTTCAGCTTTGAACGACTCAAGGAGTTAACTCGTGAACGACCTAATACTTAACAAAAATCGAGCGACTTAGTGGTTTGCCTAGGAATTTTAGGTCGGCAACGACCTAAGCCTTAAAGCTGTTTCGACCTACGACTTATTTCCCTGCGACCTAAGCCAGAACGACCTAAGCACGCAAGCGACCTAAGCCTTAACTCGTGAACGACTTAACATTGCCTGGGGATTATAGGTCGGCAACGACCTAAGACTTAAGGTTTAACTCGCGAACGACTTAACATTGCCTGGGAATTATAGGTCGGCGACGACCTAAGAAGTTGGAGACTTTTCAACACGCGAGCTAGCAGCCTGGACGACCTAAGGAGTTAACTCGTGGACGACCTAGGGATGGCCAGAAACGACTTAAGGCCAGAAAAATCACCAAAACGCTGAAAATTGAAGTTTTTCGCCAATCCAATCCAAACCAAACGCAAATGTTGATGCAAATGCAATAGGGGATCATTCCCAACAGTCCAAGATAGATATAGGCAAGATGTGAGATCAAAAATCTCACCTTTTCCACGAATTTGATGTTGGAGAGCTTAAGAACAAAGCAAGAATCAACCCCTAGCTTGAATCTATGTTCTTCACCTTGAAGTCGGAGTTTGATGCTGAATTCACTAAAGATCTCGAGCTTGGAATTTTAATTTCTCTTTCCCTCCACCATTTTTGAAGAAGCTTGAAGTGTTTGATGAAGTGATGAAGAGAAGAGGGGGTTGGGCTGAGTTAAGAAGGTGCAGTCCCAACCAAAGTCACAAGTGGGAAAAGTGACGAAAATTTCACTATCTCCAAACATATCGAAGTTTACACTCAAAAAGATCGCAAACGTCGTTTTGAACTCAATGGGGGTGGTCTCGAGTCCTAATTTGACCGTATGCAAAAAGTAGCTTTTCGGACTAACATCCGACTAACGATAAAATATTTAAATATAAAATCGATAGATATGCGGGTTGTTACACTAACACTTGGTGTGTTAACTTATAACTAACAGTTGGCCTTTGAAGCAAAATTAAATGTGTAGTTGCACATTTTAGATGATTGTAGTTAGAGCATGTCCTCGTGTGCACAGCTATAGCATTTGTCTAATTTCTTTTGTTTACGGTATAAAAACGTCAAAATTTTAAGATCTAAAGGAAATCCTTCTAAGAAAATTTTACAGTATAAACACACACACACCCTTACATACATACACATACACACTTATTTTTTAAGTCCACAAATAAATTATAACAAAAAACATAGTGGTATGATTGGCATGTATAGCAGTGTAAGTATTATATTTGTCATGTAGATCATTGGCACGGTCTCTCTTTCTAACATGTATTTTTGTGTTGGAGATCATGACATGTTTTTAATATGTTTTGAATATTCCTTTTGTTATCAAATTCATATCTTATACCGGCATATTTTAAAATGTAGAAAGTGTTGAGCATTTCATTGAAAATAGTTGAAAATTCCTTGTAATAAACAAAGGAAGTGTAATATTTTTATTAATAGTTGGCTTGGAAGCGCAATCTTTTGGTTTGGCTTGGAAGCGCAATCTTTTGGTTTGACCGCGAAGTTCCAAAATTGCCGTTAATATACAAGCACATAAAAAATTAAGCAAAACTAAAATTAAAAGGGTAACGAAAAATAATATTAAAAATGAAACCTCAGCACCCTAAATTACAGATCAATCTCCAAATTGGCAAATTCTATTTCAACCCGAGTATTTACTTAGTAATCCCCCAAAAATTAAAAAAGTCTATAAACCCAAAAAATAGTAGCCCCTTACCATTTCCAGAACTACCCTTCTCATCATGCAAAACGTGAAAAATTGAATTTTTTCTTCACCGATTTAGAAACTTAGTAGTGAAAAATTGAATTTTTTCTTAGTAAAGTCTGTAAACCCAAAATTAACTTAGTAGTGAAAAATTAAATTTTTTCTTCACTGATTTAGAAACTCAATTTGTATTTTCTTCAGAACTACAATTAAAAAAGTCTGTAACCCAAAAAATAACTTAGTAGTGAAAAATTGAATTTTTTTCTTCACTGATTTAGAAACTAGGGTTTTGAAGAAGCAGTGGTTTAGACAATAAGAAAATGACGTAAGAAGATAATGGAATTGAGAAGAAAGAAAATACGCAGCTTTCTAAAGTATTTTAGTCTTTAAAATTTTATTTATTTTAGGGAGGGCTACTAAGTAATTATCTATGTTGAAATAGAATTTGCCCTCCAAATTATAATTGTACAATTTCAGCTCTAATTTCTGTTTCCGCAATTTATTCAATTTCCCGGTCAAATTTTATTGTTCCGCAATTTATTCGGTTTACCAGTCAAATATTAATATTGATCGAAGATATCAGTTCATCTATTTGCTGGAGATTTAGTAGTTAAATCAGGTATTTTTACGTAATTGTACTTGTTTGTAAAGTTTGTTGTATATAGCATGAAGTAAAGTCTTTACAATTTTGACCAAATCTTTGGAGCTAATCTTTATTAACTAAAATAGACCTAATATATAGCTGATGTCATACGTTCACTTTTCAGTAAAATGCCTTAAATATAGGATTCTAGAAAATGCTACAACCCTTATAAATATCTTATAGAATTCTATGTCTTAAATATAGGCATAGATTTATGTTGGTAACAATAATTTTTTTATTGAATCAAGTGGTAGTAAAATTCTTAATAAATAAATAAACCTAATCAATAGCATGCAGTAAAAACCTTTACAATTTTTACCGAATCTTTGAAGTTAATCTTTATTAAATAAATTTGACCTAATCAATAGCTGCTATCATACATTCATTTTTTCAGTAAAACGTCTTAAATATAGGATTCTAGAAAATGCTACAACCCCTAAATTTTCTTTACCTCTTCACTCTTGTCATTCACAATCCAACTTTCTTCACCATTCGTCACTTCCGGCGTTCTCCACTCTCCACTGTTATTCGCCATTATCCACTGCTGTTCGCCACCATTAACCTCCAAGACCATTGTTCTTTTAAAACTTCAGGTAAGTCAAGATTCATTTTCTTTTAATATTAATTTCCTACGTCTGGTCTTCTTTGCAGTACATTATTCTCTCATTTTTAATATTTATTGCTTAGTAAAATCTTTATATGTGTGGTCTTCTTTGCAACGCCTTTTTATTTTTATTTCATCCCTTTGCTGATATTTGTCAAATGAAAGCAAGTAATACAAAATTTGAAAGCTAGGTTGAAAGTTACGCAAGAATACAAAAAATAAGCTATGTTATTTACACACATAATGTATTTTTAATTTTAACCTTTTGCCTCTATCTTTCTCATCAGGTTCAATAATAAAAAGAGATTCCTCTAAGTTTATCATATAAATACAATTTCATATATTGAAATAATATATTTATCATATAAATAACTTGAAGGGGAAGGACTAGATTGATACAGGTTTACAAACATATTTTAAAATGAAATAAACATAAGAACTCAGCTAACAAATATTGAATATATAAGCACCAGAACTGTTGGAGATGGTTTAAGATATCATAGTCGAGTAGAATATGAGCCAACCCATGGTTTGTATTTAGGGTGCCTTTGCACACATCAAACTGTCCTGGAATGGGTTTTGCTTTAGTTATGTTTTGAATATTTAGACCTATTGTATTTACTGTGTTTTTATTTGGGCTTACGGTTTAATGGAAACTTCACACGTGAAAACAATTGTTATTTCCAATTAAGTTTCAATAGCTACTTCTAAATACATGCACACAATTTTTGATCCATAAAATAATTGTGTTGTATTTTGATGCTGTCACGTTTATTAATAATAGTATGTAGTAATTGCGCATGTTACATGAACAAATGCTAGAGTAGGCCCCACTGCATTAATAAAATCCAAAATTCAGCATAGCTATTCTTTAAAATTAATGCACACTTGGTTCAATACTTCTTCATATATAAGAAACATACAAAATTTAAACTTGCTAGTTAACGCACATATGTGGTTCAAACCACATTTATTGTTCACATGCATATTATTCAAAAAAAGTAATTAATATTAAAACCTTTCACAACTAATACTATTATTTGATTACATGACAATTATTTTTAAATGAATGTTTACTCAAAAAGAGTATGTAAAATTAAAACCTTTCTAAATATATACATCACGGTTATAAGTTGAAAGAATAAAGAAATTTGATTGCTAAAATAAAAAAGTTACTGGCAAAAGTAAAAAAAAACATATCAACTAAAAGTTGTTTCATATAAATTTGACTACGACTAACAAAATGACCGGGTGTAAGTCACCAAGATCAAATAAGTTTTGGTACGTAAACTAAGATGATTCAAATGCACTAATTAGCTGTCAATTAATATATACAATAAACCAAATGCAACACGTATAACATGCAATATTTATGTACAAAAAACGTCTCTCTATAGATATTACCAATATTAATATCATTTAAAAATAGAATCTAGCAAATATATTTTTTACAAATTCAAAACGCTTTCTTACATATATTACCAAACTTAATATCACTTAAAAATAGAATCTAAAAATTAAACTTCACGTACATTTTCGCTCTTTATCAATTGATAACAGAAACAAAAATTCAACCTTAAAAAAACATTAAATGTTCCAACTTGAAAATAAAAATTTAAACTTACTACACATGATTCCAACGCAAAAACATACCTAAATATTTATGAAAATCATTTCTCTTGAATATGTTACACATATAATTTGTAAAAAAATCAATTTACCCGCGAAGTGTGTGCTATTGTCACGCGCGAATCGTGTGCCGTAACACTCGTTCTTTATAATACTTTTCTTGTCTGATAAAAAAAGAAAAGTACTATTATAAAACGCGAGTAATATGATCCAAACGCAGATAGTAACAGACCAAATAGTATTACAAAAATTATTAATAAAATAAGTTTTGACAATAATAATTAATAAATTTAAAATATATTCAGTAATTACTTTTATAGAAAATGGGTTGGGACAAGTAATCAAACCCAACTTCGAATGCAAATATGTTATCGATTTGTAATTTTATTCAATCAGGCCGCTACAACTTTATAATATATATTTTTTTCTTGTGCATTTCATGAATGCACCAGAACAAATTCTAAATTAACACATCTGCATTCTATGAATATGCATGTGTTAAATCCATGTCCACAAAAGAGAACCTAATTTGATAATGAGTATCAAATGAAAACTAAAGTGGAAAACGATTTGTGTAGAGTGTGTGTGTGAAAAATATAGGCCTTGCTTTCATTTCAATACTTGAATTACCGAACTAATGAGAGTTAATTTCTAAGAGAAGGCAATGCTTACCTTAGCAGAAAATGTACAAGTAATCTGGCAGTAGAATAATCGGCGTGGTTCATAGGGAAAATAAATACACAAGGTAAAATAAAAACCATGACATAGTTTATACTTCATTGTGGAAAATAAATTCAATGGAAATTATGGACACATCCTTATTTTCAAACTTATTTCACATCTGCCATTCTTCCAAAAACAATTTTACAAAACATTCCTATAACTATTTTCAATAAAATTTATAGTTTTTCCATAAATATTTGCATCAAATACTGCAAATATTTTCACTAATCCTAAAAATAATTTCAAGGATATTTCGTGAAACCTGTTTTTGGAAAGATGAGATAATGTATTTTGAAACTTATAAAAGAGTGCATGACAAAACTTTCATAAAATTTATACCACACAGTTGCTACAGATTTTCATCCGGGCACGACTTTTTTAGCTATAATAATTTCACAAACAAAATTTCAGAATCATTTCCATGGTAATACCATGATTGATAATTTTAAAGTTATTTAACTAATTTGATGAAAACCAAATAAAAGGCTTTATGGATTTATTCTACCAAAAAATTCATATATATAAGCTAATGGTAATTCTATTCATACACCTTAACTATTTAGCGTACACCAGAAAATAAATAAAAAACCCTATACATCGAAAATTGCTTTACATACACCATTCCTTTTACAATACTGTCCTTGTTCATATCGTCATCATCTTCCTTCATTCAACCTTAAAACTCATTTATGTAAACTATAAATTTATAGCGTTAAACGAAGTCAAAGTTACATAAAATGGACTTTAAGTTATAGCATTAACATTGTAACCTTATTATTACTTATAATTTATCAATTTCAGCAAAATCATCCTTAATTTTATAAAAAAAAACTCACACTTTAAATTAGAGCAACTGATGGTAAAAGTTGCCTTAACTGATATTTTTGATTTGATGATAAAAAAATTGTTAACTTCTTCATCAAAATAAATTGATTTTGATTAAATTTCATTAATTTTGAGGTTTTAATTTAATAGAATATATGAAAATATGTTAAGTTGCAATTAAGAAGAAGGATAATTTAGTAATATATTTTCTTAAAAAAATAACGGTGCATATAAAATAATTTTTGATGTACAAATAAAATCTACCATAAGTTCATCTAAGTTATTTAACATCTTATAAAGTTAACTTTATAATAGTGCTTAATGTATCAATTAGTTTGATTCTCTTTTATCTAATCCATAATGATATAATTTTCTATCATAATGAACATAGAATATTAACTTCAGGCCCTACTTATCAATTAGTTAAGATATTAAATGTAAAGCGGTTTTTGTCTATAATTTTTTATAAATTAGGTTCCTACTCATTTAAAGTCACACCCGATCAAGACTACCATCCACTAACCCATTTAATTTCAATCTTTAAAATTGCATAATTTTTGTAGATTAATCAAATCTATGAATCGTTTTCATCGCTAAACCACAAATTCAATAAAATTTCCAATGATACCTGTTGTTGACTTAGAAGTTTTCCACTAGAAAATATCATGTTGAAAATAACATCTAAGTTTGACTCGAAATCAACTCTTTGATTTGATATATTGTGACGAATAATTTCAATACATTCTAGCAAAACATTCATACATATAAGTTAATCTAAAATATTTAACATGTTATAAAGTTAATTTTGTAAGAGTAGTTAATATATCAATAAGTTTGATTATGTTTTATCCAATCCCCAATAATTTTCTATCATAGTGAAAAATAGTAGTCCGTTAGACACCACTATTAACTTCTTGCCATCAAGGCAGAAGCTGACAGAACTTCATTCAAAGTGATTCAAATAATTTGGCAACATGATAATATTTTCATTTCACTGTCTTGAGAAATCAATTAACAGTCTAATCTATGTGCTTGGTGTGTTAACTTACAACTAACAGTTGACCTTTGAAGCAAAATTAAATATGTAGTTGCATATTTTAAATGATTGTGGTTAGAGTGTGTCCTCGTGTGCGTAGCTATTGCATTTGTCCAATTCCCTTTGTTTACGGTATGAAAACGTCAAAATTTTAAGATTAAAAGAAAACCCTTCTAAGAAAATTTGGTACACATATTTTGTATGTATTTCCATTATGTTTCATTCATAAAAATGTCATATTTTATTATAGGTTGCTTCCTCACGTTCACTTTTTGGAAACGGAAAAGGATAAGAACTTAATGGAGTAATTAAAGTTGCTAATACAGCTTTGATTCCAAAGACCAACTGTCTATTAGAGTTCAGATATAACGCTAAGTTCCTAACCATGCATGATTATATATTAGGACAAATTTTCAAAAGAGACTGATTTTCAAAACCATTTGCATCAATAGGCCGGTTTCAAAACTATTTGCAGATATATGCTAGTTTTGGCCAGCTCAGCGATGAGCTGGCCTTGTTTTTTAAAAAAATATAACGGGGCGCATTTCAGAAATGCGCCCCTACAAATTTGCACTGGCGCATCTGCGAAATGCGCCAGTGCAAATCTTTCTGTCCAAACCTGGACAACAAACTATATTAAGCAATTCAAATTCAAATACACAAAATCGAAATTCAAATCCACAATATTAAATGATAGCAAACGTTTATCAATATGGAAGCCAACAAATAAAACTACCATTAAATAAATTCTAGCATAACATAATTAAAATTCGATTACATTCTAATTAAAGTAGAAGTTATAGTTAGATTACAAAAGCGAACTAATAGTAAACTAAAAATAGGAGTACTCATGGTTGAGTCGGATCGTCTTAAGTAGGTGGGGGTTGAGAAGGTCCAGCGGGTTACGATTGGTGTGTATCTTGCCTTCTTTTAGTTCTTCGCTCTCTAGTCCGCATAGCTTGTTCGGAAGAGCTTGGCCGTGTTAATCGATTTCTAAAAAGTAGTGTGTCAATAAGTTTCTTCAAATCAAGACACCGTGGTTGGACTTCTCGTTCAGGTACTCTACCATGTCTGATATCGTCCAACCCTCTTTCTACCGTCTCTAGTACATCGACCTACAAGTTGCAGTTATTTATTCAAAATTAGAAACATAATTTAAGTGAACGAACTTAAAATATCATGGTAATGTGAAGATTTACCACGTCTCGCTCAAGCGGTGCACGAGCGGTGTATGCTCGTTTGTGAGAAGTCCGATCTGCAACAATGAATCTTCGAGTAATCGACCGGTACCAAGTCATGTATCTCGAAATAGGAATGGTAGGAAACTGTTGGTGTACGATACAGTTATGTCTATCGTTCCACTGGACGATAGCAAACTCCAAATCTGGCTTTGGTTCGCATGGATCAGGTATGTGTTGATGAAGACCAAACTGTCGCATCACTCGATCAGGATTATACATTTCTACATTTCGCATGCATATGATAGGTGTCTTACAAAGCCAACTATGCATCCCACTTAGACATATCTGCGGAAGATCGACTAGCACATCCTATGTGTACGGATTCCATATAACAGCTTCATCTGTTAACATGTCGAGCTGGTCGCGATAGAAAGTGGCCACTTGCTTTGGAGACTCAACCCAACTTCTTGAACCAAACCATCTATATCAATAGTTATACAATTAGAGTTTTATTAGTACAAAAATACACACATGTAAATGTAGTTGGAAATTAACTACCTTGCACTATAAGGCAATGTTCTGTCGATCTGCATGGATGTAGTCACATTTGGACGGCCAATGGGAAGATGTGTCCATGCCCAAAGCTGCAAAAAATTTAAATACAATAGAGTTAAATATTACAGATGAGTGAGTTATAACAAATATATCTATGCATATTATACCTGTAAAAGCGAGAGACAACCAACTATCGATTTGGATTTCATGAGTGCAGCATTTGTTAACTCATTATATAATGTTGCCAATATAGCACTGCCCTAAGAATATCGTGCACACTCATCCAAATTTCGCAAAAATAATAACCAAAAAAGGTTCAGTCGTCCTTTAGAATGATCGGGAAATAGACGACAAGATATCAAATGTAGAATAACCGCTCTCGCATGATATTCAATTTCTACATCTGAAGCATCCGATGATGGATCATCTGCAAACATATTGCGAAGCCATGTCAACTTAACTGTTGCACCTCTTATCTCACTTCGAGGTGGAATCACACCTAAACACTGTTGACAAATATCTTCGTAATTACTTAGCTGTCTGATTGTAACAGGATTTCCTTCTACTGTAACACCTAGAAGACAACTAACATCTGCTAATGTAATGGAAATTTCACCAGTAGGAAAATGGAAAGTTGAAGTCTCCGGTCTCCATCTATCTACCAATGAAGTAATTAGTGCATGATCTATTTTGAAAAAACCCAATCTAGATATTTCCCTGAATCCCGCTCTTTGTAATGCAAGTTGAACTCTTGGAGTATTAGACTTGATTAATTTTAATTTGCTTGAATGATCATGACACTCTATTGGCTCATCACTCTACACATTCATAAACAAACACTTGCATCAAGTTCATAAACAAACACTCAATGTTAAATTTAATTTGCTTGAAAAATACCTGCATCAAGTTTCTATCATTGCTTCGATGTTCATTCTGAAGATACAAAACACTTGCATTCACAGGACCGGGTACCAACCCTTTAAGAAAAAAATGTTTAAGTGTGAATGTAATTGAATGTAAATTTAATCAAATTGATGTAAATGAATGTAATTGCTTCGATGTAAATGAGTGTAATTACTTCGATGTTCATTTTGAAGGTGCAAAACTAAATTGATAAATAAAATTCTAAATTGATAAACAAAGGTGTATACTTTTGAATTGAAGTTTATACCTCTAACTTGAGAAGATGATGATGATCCTTCCATTTTTCAGCAGATTAGACGAAGAAATGATTGAATTGATGTTGGATTTGAGAAGTTAGAAGATTTGGGGTTTTAGGGATTTTGAGTGAAAGGGTGGAATGGGAGGAAATGAGGAAGAAAGGCTGACTGTGTATATTACTAGCACGGGGCGCACTTGGTAAGTGCGCCTTCGCAAATTACTTACTTTGTATTCACACAGGTAGAAAATACTGGACTTGGATTGCTCTGATAAGGATAACTCGGAATAGTACCAAGAATTTGAGTAGAATGTTGGTTCAAATTAGTGGTAATTGCATCTTCAAAATGTCTCAACTCCTCTTTTATTACAAATACTTCAATCACTTTCATATTAACGGAAAACATAGCATCGACATCTTCATCATCATTTACGTCGATAGCAGAAGATCCAGAATCAGTAACCCACTTGCTTACTAATTTTACATCATACTCTTGTGAATTAATTTTTGTCACCCTATACACCGTTTCTTTTAGTTCATGATAGGAGCAATAATTTTTAACCTTTGAACCTTTTTGTTTACCACCAACATATACCGGTGTATTGTTTTCTTTTATAGTCAATTTTCCATCAAAGTAGCAAATAATTGGGATGAAATCCGACATACTACACAAGAATTTTAAAATAATCAATTACTACACAAATACTAATGACATAATAAAGCATAAAAATGAGAGGATGGACATGTGAAAAGTAGAATATGAAAATACCCCAAATTGAACTAGGGTTTGAGTTTAAAATATAATTTTACCTTCAAATTGATGCCAAATAGCTGATAGAAGTAATCCGACTAGTAATCCTTGTATATTTTGTGATTTTAGTAGATGTTGATAAATTTTTGAGTTGAGTGACAGATAGGTTCGGAATTGGATGTTGGAAAAGAATGTTTTATTTTGACTGAAAATAATGAGATGGGTATTGCTTTCAGGTCTCTGTTTGTTTAGAGTATTTTACACTGGCGCACTTGGCAGGTGCGCCAGTGTAAATTACAAGGGGTGCATTTCGCAAATGCGCCCCGTGTTATTTTTTTAAAAAAAAAATCCACCTCATCGCTGAGATGACAAAAGTGGCCTATATCTGCAAATAGTTTTCAACCTGATCTATTTGTACAAATGGTTTTGAAAATCAGTCTCTTTTGAAAATTTGTCCTATATATTATTCCACTATAATGCTTTGAGAATTTGGATAAAGTTAATAATGAGAACAAACCTGAAAAAAAAAACAACAAGCAATCCATGTTACTGATCTGGATTGGTTCCAAAGCTCCATTTTGAGATTTCTCCTCCTCAGATAGGCATCTGTAATTTAAACCTGATGTTAAAACTGGCAAAACAATTGGTGATTAAAAGAATAGCTAAATGCTTATCATAATATAGATTCAGAGCTGCATTTCATTCAAGTCCTGAAATTTAGTTAGCATTCAGCTGAGGAATATAGTTAAAATAATTTGCGCATGTAGGCAGGTAGTGCAGTAGAAAGGATTAGTATGAACAGATAGGCAAAACCAAGTTAACGTGATCTCTTTAGAGCAATATATATAGATATATAGCTATAAATTATACGGCGTGTGCTATGAGTGTGTTTGTCTATGGTAGTATTTTCACCATTTAACAATGCAACGGACATGTATAGCCAATTTTATATGGTTATAGTGATGTTTCACTAGAATAAACTTTATACTTAATTCTCTTGTCTAATCTTCACGCGCTGAATCACAAAAAATAGCCCCTCTTAATGTACAGAAAAACCAGGAGTATTCCATTCACACTTAAAATAACAAAGAATACTGACACGTTCCCTTCTCTATATATGTACCTAGTTAGGCCCGTCAAATGGGTCGGGTCGGGTCATAATGGGTCGGGTCAAAATTGACTCGACTCGTTTTTTGACCCGACCCATTTAATATATTTATTAAAAGGGTCAATTGACCCGACCCTATTCATATATGAATCAACCCATTTAACTCATCTAAAATTTGAAACTGCATACAAAAATGTTATGAAACTGCATACATAAAACATTCTAAATATAATAAAAACTGCATACATAAAACTGCACACATGATAAAAACTGCACACATAGAACTGCACACATACATAAAACTGTACACATAAAACACATTTGGAACATAAAAATGTTCTATATTGCAACACATAATAAAAACTGCATACATGAAAAAATATTCTAAATTGCAACACATAATAAAAACTGCATTCACAGAAACAACTCTAAATATCATGAAAACAGCAAGAATATTGCAAAAACTGCACTAAATAAGTTTTAAAACTAACATCAGTTGAAGCTAATAACACACCAAATTACATATTCTTCTCAAATATAAATCCTAAAGCAACTAAAGATAACCTTCTCAATTTCCCAATGCACATTTGTATCTTTTTCCAACACCTGCAGAACACATGAAAAGAACATCAACAGCAGTTTTCCATTTGGAAAAATATATAACTTGTATTATAAATGTTGCAGCAAGTATTATGGACTTATGTAATTCCTGCATGTAAGAAATTATGATAAACATTTGATATCAAATACAAAAACGTATTTTAGTATTAAATGTTTGCCAACAGTTCAAAATTAAACTGCCTCCAACAATAGCGGATTGATTATTAAAAATGACGAACAAGCATACATAAAAAAAATGGTACCTAGTATGAGCTCAATTTTCTATTTGTTGAAGAGATTTGCCCTTAGTCTCCGTGCTGACAATACAATAATTTGAAGGATCATAACTAGAATACAAATACAATAATGTGTGCAACATTGTACAAATATGTGGAAAGTCATGTAAGTCACATGGAGAGATCAAACGAACTGGTATTGTATTATGCCATTTTTTTTCCTTTCATTTTCTTATATAATAATTAATAATAGAAACAGAGCAAAATTACCTAGTTTACAGATTATCAGTTTATCATATATTATGTGCAGGTTTATATTATGAAAGAAAAGCTAGAAGCAAAAGAATACGAGCTGCAAAAACTAAAAGAGGAATTGAAGGAAAAAGTAATGCGTATCAAAAATGAAGCAGTTGAGGATTCAGAAAAGGTTTACAATGAAAAAGTTGCTCATAAGACAAAGGCAATTGAAGAGGAGACGAATTGTGTAAACGATAAGAAAAATGAAATGGATGCTGTTGAAATTGATATTGAAACCTGAAACATTTT
Organism: Allium fistulosum; assembly: GCA_030737815.1. NCBI lineage: Eukaryota > Viridiplantae > Streptophyta > Magnoliopsida > Asparagales > Amaryllidaceae > Allium > Allium fistulosum. The sequence goes on from CM060903.1 coordinate 604,176,349, forward strand.
TTGTCTACCATTGAATTATTTTGTTTCTCCCTCAAACGTTTGTTGGTTCGGTTATATCGTATTGTTATTGTCGTTGACTTACTTTTCAGTGGGTGTTTTAGTTATCATTTCATTAAGCTACAAAAGACCATCGAAGAAGCTTCAAAAATGGTCAAAAATAATTTTTTTTTAAGATTGTCACAAGGATTATATAAAAGTACTAAGCAGAGTACATAGAAAATACATAACTGATTTGGCAGTAGACGGGATACTAAACAAATACATTATTGTACCGCAAATTTGCAAGGGAGTAATGTAAATAAGGAGCACCACTTGGTATATGTAACTGCTTATACTATGAACTGTAAAAAATTCATTTTAGTAAAGAAAATGTATAAAAGGAACCATAATTTGGACTTTATGGAGACCTCATTAGTAGTTAGTATAGCCTCAACATTTGTAGTTGTAGTTGAAGGTTTTGTGGATGGTATACATTTCCAGAAAAGTATTAAGAGATCCTCTATTTATGTAAACAACATTTGCAATCACTAAGGCCGATTTGTTTGAAGGGTGTAAGCCTTTGCTTTTGAATGGACAGAGCTTCTTTTTATAGTTAGGTGATTGTTTTGTGCAATTTATTTTGTGTTCATGGACAACCGGTTTTTTTATCATAAAGACAGAGATAGTCGTTTAATATTCATGGTGTGGCATAAGTATATGTCTTTATGAAATGCGTAGGTTATCCATGCGACTTAATGTTTATGAGGTAGGGAACATTCAACTTGAGGTGCATTGTTAAGCATATTATTAGTTGGTTTAATCAAGGTGCAGAGGAGTGTTTAAGTAAATGGAAATTTATCGGATAACCTGATACGTAAAATTCAGTAAACCTAGAGAAAGCGGAAGCGAGTCTAAATGTAATGCTTTGTCAGTACAAATAAGAGAAAGACGTAGGATTTACAACAAATAGTAATACTTGCATAGAAAGTTAATAAAGTGCATCTAAATAATTTACTGTCCATACATTATTTTTCCTTCCTATCTAGTCAAGCTTTTAGCCTTCCTTTCTTCACCACCTAGGACCTATCATTCAAGTGGTTATTTTGTAGTCAGGACTTGGATGGATCATGGATATCATAATGCTCATTAAGTGGCTGTTTATCAAACGTACGGTAGTTTTTTTTAAACTATATAGTAAAGCTAAAGTTCATAATTTCTAGGAAGAAATATGACCGTAATTCCCCTTAGCTGGCTAATATATTACTAGCCTAACTAATGGATAAGCATTTCACCATGTAACCATGGATCAGACCACATTTTAGTGCCTCTGCCTTTCGCATTATTCTTATTTATAAAACCCATGCTACTTTCTCTTGCTCTTAAAATTATCTTCCATGTAGTGGAAGCATTTGGATCTTCAGGTATAATAAAAAAAATTATTAGAGAGGTATCTACCCACATCCACTTTGACCATAAGTTTTTATTCTCTAAATATTTCCGTAATAGGTTAATAGAAGTAGCATTTTGCATATCCTATAATTTCCTTAGTCCCAATCCTCCCTCCTTTGGTTTGCATACATTGTCCTAGCTAATTTTATGTTGCTTGCCTAACCATAGAAAATTAGCACATAATTATAAGTATTTCTTCAACATGGAGTGTTATGTTTTTTAGTGAGTTAGGTGGGTATTGACCCAATACAAAAATGATCGTATTAGCCTTGACCCAACCCTATTAAAATTGGGTTAAAAGGGTTGGGTTGAATTTTGACAGCCACCTAGTTGTGCACAATGCAAATAATTATAAGTATTTCTTCAACATGGAGTGCTACCAACAGCTATTCTACTCATCCCAAACACCATTAATCGACTCCTTGATCAGTAATAACATTGGTCCAAACATCTTATCTAATCCAATAGAGAACATCGTCTTTCTTGATGATTGTTTTCTCAACAATGTGCTTGATTCTGGCATCAGCTTTCCTTCAGATTCGTTTGCAAACTCTCGTAACCAAGTTCCAAGTCAATTTGGCAATGATATAGATTCAAATCCCAAGGAAAATTTTATTGAAGGCACTTCTTTATCATCAGGAATAACAGAAAAAACAAAGAGGGATCGTTCTAAGACCATAGTGTCAGAAAGGAAAAGGCGGAGCAGGATGAAAGGGGACCTATATGAGCTTAGATCATTAGTTCCTAACATAACAAAGGTTTGTGTTTTCTCCATATTGTTCCTCTAAATTATCATACATAAAAAGAGTGCATTAATCACATTTGCATATAATGTAGATGGACAAAGCCTCAATCATAGGAGATGCTGTCGTTTATGTGAAAAGTCTCCAAAACAGAGCTAAGAAGCTAGAAGATGAAATCTCGATTCTGGAATCTCGTTTATAGTGCAATTGAGTCTCTGGATTGTTTGCATGTTGAAAATTCTAACCTCTCCGTAGCTTCGGGCAGCATCCTAATGAAACTACCGATACATGTGCGGGAAAATAAGGAAACGATGGATGCACCATCATTGAGATTGTGGTTAATGGGTGCTCTTCTTAAGGAAGGATTTTCACTCGAAATATGATCTTTCTTACCTTTTTTTTTCCCTTTTTACTTTTTTTTTAAACTTTATAGTTTTTTACTGCAGCTCCAAAAGTAAAACCTGGAGCACAGTAACTTAGTTTCAAACTTTTAGTTGACAGATAGCCACACAGTAATGGAATAGTTGAACTGGGCTGACATTTCATCGCCTATGTAGCTTTAGTCAACTCAAAAAAGGGGGGGAAAACAAAGTGATCCTTAATTTCATCAATAACAAGATGTTACAGAAAATCTTATACAGTCAAGTTTGTTAGGACTAATTGCTATTTGAATGTCAAAACAATCATGAAGAATTTCTGACAGAACGAAGTTAAAACAAAGATGGTAAAAGACTCGGTGTTTTATCTTGGCTTAAACAGCTACAGTCAGTTTGTTCTCGGAGAAGAAATGGTACAGATTTAAGAAGATACTAGCAATAACTAATTTTCTACTTAATATAAATATGAATGCGTATGTTACCATGAGAAGTGAGAACGTATTATTTTCTGCTTATCACGGCAAGAGAAAAAAAAATCAGATAAGTTACTATCCAAGTAAATACTTTGGAATCCAGAATAACAAATATTTCTCTACAATTTCTATGTAGATTAAAAGATAATAATATACCTGGAAGGTCAATCTTTGATTCGAAATGTCTACTTGGATACTTTTATTCCTCCAACTTTGTCCAATAAATATTTTAATACAGTTAAATATTTTAATATAGTTAAGATCAGTATCAAAATGGTATATCATACCACCTGCATATTTGTATCACAATACAAAACCTGCAAACATGTAAAGCAAGCTTTTATCCCCAACAGATTCAATATCTTATCAAGTAAAAAGTTTCCATCTCTTTCAGATTTGTCATTACGGAAATATAGAGGATCAGCTATCCACTCTGTACAGACCAAATTTTGTAAGGTCGTCATCTATTCATTTTCAAGTAACTTTTACCAGTTATTTCATTGTCACCATTTGGTCATCAATGATCTAATCGAGTTATGCACATTTTTAAATAAAAAATTCCCAACACACTGATATAATCTTGAAAACAATCAATGAATAAAAAGCAGGCATTTATTGGTAGTTACATTTTGTGTAACAATGACGAAACATGTTCTGGATCATTAGACTTGCAAATCAAACTGTTGATTAATTGAAGTGTGGTCTGCTTATATATATGGATCTAAATCGCATTTCTTATATATTCCCTCCTACCCCATTCGTCTTTTTGCGCAAAAAAATTCTGGATCAAATGCAACTTTCGTAGACATGTCATATTCATCAGCATGATCATCTATGCAAAATCTGAATTTTTTTTTGAAACTTTTAACTTCTTCGAAATTGCAAACCAACATGAACCATAAAAAATATTTGTCTTAATCATTGATTTGAAAGAGCTAAAAGTTACGATATAATTTCAAATTTTACAAAGATGATCTTGCTAATTAACAGAACATATCTACGAAAATTCACTTGTATCCATAACCCCTTTGTATCAACCATTATATTCAAGAAATGAGTGGTTGGATTTATTGACATTCTCTCTCACCTTATATCACTTTTTCCTCCATTACATCAATATTAAATTTGTCCACTCATTTGTTAGATACAATGGTTGATGTAAGAGAGCAATGATGGAGCTAAAAATGAAGTTGTTATGAATCTCTCGTCCCACACACTATAATCTTATAGTTTTGTATACGCAGTGTTTCTTCAATACTTGTTGTTATCTTTTGTTTTACTAAACTTTAGAATAAGCTTAAACATTTACTAGACAAACCCTTAAACAAGAGAAAGAGGTGACAGTGATTACATAAACAATTAGTTTATATTGCAGGGACGAAAACTTTCAGAAGTGTACATAACTGGGTGATGCAGCACATACCACAGATGAACGCGAGGAAGGCAAGCGACGTATTTCTCTCACCGACTTATCACCAACACTTCCACGACCTAACACCGCGACCTACGACTTAACCCCATCCAGCGACCTAAACTCCAATTCCACCGCGACCTACGACTTAACCCCATCCAACGACCTAAACTCCAATTCCACCGCGACCTACGACTTAACCCCATCCAGCAACCTAAACTCCAAGTCCACCGCGACCTACGACATAACATCCAGCGACCTAAACCCCAATTCCATCGCGACCTACGACTTAACACCTCACCGCGACTCACGACCTAAACCTAAATCGCCACCACGACATTATTCCAGCTCCAATCCTCCACGACATAATTTCCCCTAAATCGCTTGCCGCCTTCCTTAAGTCGCTGCCGAGTTATAAAGTCGCGAACGAGATACTTTAACTCGCGAAATACTGATAACTCGTGAGGAACTTCTGATAAGTCGCGAATCGAAGAAGATAAGTCGAGAGTTGTTTTCTTTAAGTCGCGTGAATTTTTTCTTAAGTCGGAAGACTACTATTCCTCTAGGTCGTCAAATATTTTGTTAAGTCGGTACTACTTTCTTATGTCGTTTGTAATTCGTTTGTAACTCGTGTTGTTGAGTGTTGTAAATATTCTAAGTGTTAGGTCATTTAAGACCTATGAGTTGTATTGTAAGTATTGTGTGTACGCCTATAAATAGGCGAGTTATATCATTTGTAAGGTTGTTGACTTTTGAATAAAATTTCTATTTTTGATTGCTTTGTGCTTTCTTCTAATTGGTAGTCGAGTGAAGTCTCCTATCTCCACTTACGTTATTCGAGTGCGCTCGAATCTTCGTTTGTTGAAGCCGATTCACGGTATCTTGTGCGCAAGATCAACGTTGAAGAATCGTAGATCTCTTTCCCGGTATCTTCGGATCAACGAGTCAGAGATAGCTAGAATTCGGTATCTCCGGATCAACGAATTCAGGCATCGCAGTATTCATCAATCCACCGATTGCTACTTTCACCGATTGAAGATTGTTTTGATTAATCCGCTGCATCAGTTTGGTATCAGAGCTAGAACGCAAGGAGTTTGCGTAGATTTTTGGAGTTTGTACGAGATTTGTTCGTTTGGAGATTTTTGAAGATTTCAACAAGTGGGTAGTTTTGATTTGAAGATTTTTAGATCGAACTTGAAGTGTGAATTTGTTGAAGTGTTTGTGAAGTATTCAATCATGCCGCCAAGACGAGTTCAACGTCATCGCAATATTAATGCTTTGTACGGAAGAGAAGAGGCCGATGAAATGGAGCAACGAATCAACGAGAATTTCAATGAGAAGCTTACTGAAGGGATTGGTCGATTAGAGAGGATGATGTTGGAGATGAGTCAAAATCAGAGAAGAGTATCACCTGAATCGAGCCATGGGAGAAGTAGAGCTTCACCACATTCAAATCGAGAGAGAAGTGTCGATAGTGATCATAGAAGCGTGGATCGAGATTGTGATAGAAATGTTGATGATCGAAGTCGGGATAGAAATGTGACTGATCGAGATCAGAGGAATGTAGATCGTAGGAATGTTGGTGGAAGAAATGGTGGTGGTAGAGATGTTGGTGGTCAGGATCGACATCGATATACATCAGATTGTGAAGAAGAGTATGATGGTGGTAGTGTTCATGGACGAGGACGTGGACGAGGAAGAAATCAGTTGGAGTACGATCACAAGTGGAAATCTGGGATGAAGACTGAAATTCCAGAATTCAAAGGTGGTATGCAGGCTGAGGAGTTTTTGGATTGGGTGGCTAATGTTGAAGAAATTTTTGATTTCAAAGAAGTTCCAGAACATCGTAGAGTGAAGTTGGTTGCTACAAGGTTGAGGGGTAGAGCTTTGGCATGGTGGCAGCAAACCAAACTTACACGTGAACGAATGGGGAAGTCAAAAGTTGAATCTTGGGAGAAGATGAAGAAATTAATGAAAGCAACGTTCTTACCATACAATTATCAAACTATGATGTATCAACGTTTGCAGAACTTGAGGCAGGGCACGAAGACTGTTAATGATTACGCGGATGAGTTTTACCAGCTTATTGCGAGGAATGATATTATGGAAACGGAAGAGCAGCTGACATCTAGATTCATTGGGGGATTGAGAATGCAGATCCAGGATATGGTTAATATGTTCGATCCAAGATCTGTGGCAGAGGCACATCAAAAAGCGTTGGCTTGGGAGAAGCAGGGTAGACGAGGAGGTGGTGTGTTTACTAGTTCCAACAATCAAGTGAAGGGAGTTAGTGGAAGTTCTAATGTTTCTAAACCTATCAGTAAACCGGTAGTGAAGGAGGCTGAGAAGGCGAAGGTTAACAATGGTTTCAAATGTTACAATTGTCAGGAATTGGGTCATAAAAGCAATGAGTGTCCAAAGCCAAAGAAGAGAACCATGATTGCAGAAGTTGAGAATGAGAATGTTGATGGAGGTTATTCAAGTCCAGTTGAGGAGGATGAGCAGGATATTGCATCAGGAGATGAAGGTTGTAATTTGATGTTGAGGAGATCGTGTTTAACACCGAAGCAGGAGGAAGCTAGTTGGTTGAGGAGTAATATCTTTCAGTCGACATGCACTATACTGGGGAAGGTGTGTAAATTTGTGATTGACGCAGGAAGCTGTGACAATATCGTTTCAACCGAGGCTGTAACAAAGTTGAAGTTGAAGACAGAGAAACATCCGAATCCATACAAGTTAGCATGGTTAAGAAAAGGAGGAGAAGTGAAAGTGGATAGACGAGTTCGAGTTCCATTCTCTATTGGGAAGAAATACAAAGACGAGATCTGGTGTGATGTAGTAGAGATGGATGTTTGTCACTTACTTTTGGGAAGACCATGGCAGTATGATCGAGCAGTACAGCATGACGGTCGGACCAATAACTACAGTTTTATGTTTGAAGGTACGAAGATTATCTTAGTTCCAAAGAAGAGACAATCAGGAGAAAGTAAGTCAGAAAAGATTGGAGAGCTGAAAACTTTATTATCTCTGAAGGAGTTTGTTAAGGAGGTTGAGGAAGAGCCGGAAGTATTTTTGCTAATTGGGCATGAGAGTAGTGAAGAGGTTGAAGTTCCAGAAGAAGTGAAACCAGTTTTGGAGGAATTTAATGATGTGTTTCCCGAGGAGTTACCGCAGGAGTTACCACCGCTTAGAGACATACAGCATCAGATTGACTTGGTGCCAGGTGCTGCATTGCCTCATAGACCACACTATCGGATGAGTCCAAGGGAACATGAAGAGTTAAGGAGACAGGTGGAGGAACTACTGGAACAAGGGCGAGTTCAAGAAAGTTTGAGTCTGTGTGCTGTACCAGCATTACTCGTACCGAAGAAGGATGGTTCATGGAGAATGTGCATAGATAGTAGAGCATTAAATAAGATCACAGTCAGATACAGATTTCCGATGCCGAGGCTTGATGATTTATTGGATCAAATCAGTGGGTCCGTAATCTTTTCTAAAATTGACTTGAAGAGCGGTTATCATCAGATTCGCATTAGACTAGGGGACGAATGGAAGACAGCATTCAAGACGAGGGAAGGATTGTATGAATGGCTGGTAATGCCGTTTGGTCTATCAAATGCACCACGTACATTTATGAGGGTGATGAACCAAATTTTCAGGCCGTACATTGGGAAATTTGTGGTGGTTTACTTTGATGATATTCTGATCTACAGTGCTAGTACAGAAGAGCATGTTCAACATTTGAAGAAAGTATTAATTATTCTTCGAGAAGAACAATTCTATGCTGCTACAAAGAAATGCGTGCTCATGACGCATAGTGTTTTATTTCTGGGGTATGTTGTTTCGAAAGAAGGTATACAGGTGGACCAGAGTAAAGTTGAGGCAGTCACAAATTGGCCACAGCCCAAGACGATAACGGAAGTTCATAGTTTTCACGGGTTGGCTTCGTTTTATAGAAGGTTCATTCCATACTTTAGTAGTGTGATGGCACCTATTACAGATTGCATGAAAGGAAAGCAGTTTTCGTGGACAGTGGAAGCAGGGAATGCTTTTGTGAAGATCAAGGAGTTGCTGACATCTGCACCCATTCTAGTGTTGCCAGATTTTCAGTTAGTGTTTGAATTACATACTGATGCATCAAAGGTCGGAATTGGAGGAGTGCTGAGTCAGAAGGGACGTCCGATTGCATATTTCAGTGAGAAGTTGTCAGGAGCGAAGATGAGATACAGTACATATGATGTGGAATTTTATGCTGTTGTGCAAGCTATTAAACACTGGAGACACTATCTATTTCAGAAAGAGTTTGTTCTTTACACTGACCATGAGGCGTTGAAGCATTTACAAGGGCAAGACAAGATTTCAGCGAGACATGCATCATGGATTGCATATCTGCAACAGTTTACGTTTGTTGTGAAACACAAATCAGGAGTGACGAATCGTGTGGCTGATGCTTTGAGCCGAAGGAATCATTTGTTAACTACGATGAAAGTTGAAGTGACCGGGTTTGATGTGTTACCAGAGTTATTTGGCGATGATCCTTACTTTGCAAAGTTTGTAGATAAAGTGAAGAAAGGAGAGACGGATGAGTTTGTGATGGTAGATGGTTTTCTATTCAAGGGAAATCGATTATGTATACCAGATTGCAGTTTACGGTTGAAGATTGTGAAGGAATTGCATGAGGAAGGTCATGTGGGTAGAGACCGAACATTACAGCTGATTTCTCAATCTTATTTTTGGCCATCAATGAGGAAAGAAGTGGAAAGGTTTGTGGAACGATGTCATATCTGTCAGGTTTCGAAAGGAACTGCGACTAATGTTGGATTATATATGCTGTTACCTGTACCAACTAAGCCTTGGGTTGATGTGAGTATGGATTTTGTTTTGGGTTTGCCTCGAACTCAAAGGGGAAACGATTCCATTTATGTGGTGGTTGATCGATTTTCTAAAATGGCACATTTTATCGCATGTAAAAGGACAGCGGATGCCGTTCGAGTCGCTCAGTTATTCTTTAAAGAAATATATCGTTTACATGGATTACCTGAATCTATTGTTTCTGATCGAGATACTCGATTTCTGAGTCACTTTTGGATGAGTTTGTGGAAACTGCTGGGAACGAAGCTGAAGTTTAGTAGTGCATATCATCCTCAGACGGATGGGCAAACTGAAGTTGTGAATAGATCATTGGGAAATCTGTTGAGATGTCTTGTACAGGATAATTTGAAAAGTTGGGATATGAAGTTGTGTCAAGCGGAATTTGCACATAATCATGCTGTTAACCGAAGCACTGGTTTCAGTCCATTTCAGATTGTATATTCAAGCTTTCCAAAGGGACCGTTGGATTTAACAATAGTACCACAACCGAAGGGAACAGTTAAGCGAGCTGCTGACTTTGTTGACGAGTTGAAAGATTGTCATAGAATTGTTCAGGAACGTGTAGAGAAGACGAATGAGAAGTATAAATGAACTGCAGATAAAAAGAGAAGAAGTGTGGAGTTCAACGAAGGTGATTGGGTGTATGCCGTATTAACAAAGGATCGTTTTCCAGTGGGTGCTTATAACAAGTTGAAAGCCCGAAAGATTGGCCCAGTGAAAATTATAAGACGGATCAATGAAAATGCCTATAAGTTGAAGTTGCCCGAAGATGTTTACACTTCTGACGTGTTTAACGTTAGACATCTTATTCCTTATTATGGAAGTGAACAATCCAATGGGGAGGAGCTTCCAAATTCGAGGATGAATTTTTCTCAGGCTGGGGAGGATGATGCAGCACATACCACAGATGAACGCGAGGAAGGCAAGCGATGTATTTCTCTCACCGACTTATCACCAACACTTCCACGACCTAACACCGCGACCTACGACTTAACCCCATCCAGCGACCTAAACTCCAATTCCACCGCGACCTACGACTTAACCCCATCCAACGACCTAAACTCCAATTCCACCGCGACCTACGACTTAACCCCATCCAGCAACCTAAACTCCAAGTCCACCGCGACCTACGACATAACATCCAGCGACCTAAACCCCAATTCCATCGCGACCTACGACTTAACACCTCACCGCGACTCACAACCTAAACCTAAATCGCCACCACGACATTATTCCAGCTCCAATCCTCCATGACATAATTTCCCCTAAATCGCTTGCCGCCTTCCTTAAGTCGCTGCCGAGTTATAAAGTCGCGAACGAGATACTTTAACTCGCGAAATACTGATAACTCGTGAGGAACTTCTGATAAGTCGCGAATCGAAGAAGATAAGTCGAGAGTTGTTTTCTTTAAGTCGCGTGAATTTTTTCTTAAGTCGGAAGACTACTGTTCCTCTAGGTCGTCAAATATTTTGTTAAGTTGGTACTACTTTCTTATGTCGTTTGTAATTCGTTTGTAACTCGTGTTGTTGAGTGTTGTAAATATTCTAAGTGTTAGGTCATTTAAGACCTATGAGTTGTATTGTAAGTATTGTGTGTACGCCTATAAATAGGCGAGTTATATCATTTGTAAGGTTGTTGACTTTTGAATAAAATTTCTATTTTTGATTGCTTTGTGCTTTCTTCTAATTGGTAGTCGAGTGAAGTCTCCTATCTCCACTTACGTTATTCGAGTGCGCTCGAATCTTCGTTTGTTGAAGCCGATTCACGGTATCTTGTGCGCAAGATCAACGTTGAAGAATCGTAGATCTCTTTCCCGATATCTTCGGATCAACGAGTCAGAGATAGCTAGAATTCGGTATCTCCGGATCAACGAATTCAGGCATCGCAGTATTCATCAATCCACCGATTGCTACTTTCACCGATTGAAGATTGTTTTGATTAATCCGCTGCGTCACTGGGGTAGGCTATACATGATCAAATAAATATACAAGAAAGGCCACTTATCAACTGATAAATATATCATTATAAATTTTGATCCTCGCGATAACACATGGCCCCATCACTGATAGGTGCATACTACACTAGCATTACAAATTATAATACCATTTTCATGAATATTTGCAGAAACTGATAGTAAATAGTTGCAACTCGCAGAAATTGAGTAACTGATTGAGGAAAATGCAAAAGAGTTCTCACCTCAAAACAACGATCCAAGGAAAATATGATCACAAACTCAGAGACTGCAACTTAAGGCTTCGTCTTCTGTTCAGAGGAAGCTAAATAATATATACATTGAACAGATTAATCTGGGATATTGATCGTTGTTACAACCTAAGCATTAATCCTACATAAAGAGCCAAAGATCCTGAGTTCAAGCATCCAATTTAACTCAAGTACTCATAACCCACTTCGCAGTGTCCGACAAATTTGAAGTAGATTTTGTTCGAGATTTCAATTTAGCCCTAATCAATTCAAGAGAAATTAAAATTATAAACAAACGGAGATTAGCGGAAGCATACCGGAATCCATTGAATCAATTTGTATGAAGATTCTGATCTTCCAAGAATACAGTTTCTACTTTTTAGTCTGCGTTTCTCTCTGACGGGGAAAAAGAGAAAAAGAAAAGTACGTACTGTTTCTCGGGGACCAGACCATTTTATAACGGACAACAAAATCAGTTATGTATTATTTACGATTTGGCCCCTCAACAAATTGTAAATATTATTTGTTGTTTATACCCTAATAATAGCATTATACATCTAACATATGTGCCCACATAAAATTTTAATCCAACAATCTCCCACTTGGGCAACATATGTTTTCTTATAAATGTACAACCTTATGAGCTCAAAATTTGCTATTAAATAAAGGTAATCTTAATAATCTCGTCCATCAACCATATTTATATAGGATCACAGTGGTCTTTGCCACATTAATCATGACTAAACCCATCAGTGGTCACATACATATATATAGTCAAATGACATAGATCAACTTATTTTCAATTGGTCCTCCTTAAACTTAAGTGAGGTCAGAATCAAAATAGTAAACAGAGTAAATGAACTGAATACTTTACTTCTGATCAGAAAGTTAAACACATAAATGTCTTAAAGAAAATATATATAGCATATATAATACAAACTCCCACTAAACCATAACATCCTCAAGCAATAAAACACCCATATGAGCAATGTGCTCATGAAAGACCTTGGGTGGTAAACCTTTTGTGAGCAGATCCGCTATCATGAAGTTTGTTCCAATATGCTCTATAGATATATGTCCAATCTGCACTCTTTCTTTCACAACTAAGTATTTTATGTCAATATGCTTTGACTTAGTTGAGCTTCTATTATTGTTAGAATATAGCACTGCTGACTTATTATCACAATATAACTTCAGTGGTCTTTCTACATTCTCCAAAATGCGCAGCCCAATGATAAAGTTGCGTAGCCATATTCCATGATTTGATGCCTCATAACATGCTACAAATTCTGCTTCCATAGTGGAAGCAGTAACAAGTGTTTGCTTAGCACTTTTCCAAGATATAGCTCCTCCAGCCAACAGATAAATATAGCCTGATGTAGACTTTCTGCTATCTTGGCATCCAGCAAAATCAGAATCAGAATACCCTACGACCTCCAAATGATCTGATCTTCTATAAGTGAGCATGTAATCTTTTGTTCTCTGAAGATACCTCATAACCCTCTTGGCTGCTTTCCAATGGTTTATACCAGGGTTGCTTAAGTATCTGCCTAAAATCCCAACAATGTATGCAATATCTGGACGTGTGCACACTTGAGCATACATTAGACTCCCAACAGCTGAAGCATAGGGAATCTTTTGCATTTCTTGAATTTCAAAATTGCTTTTAGGGCACTGACTAAGACTGAATTTATCTCCTTTAGCAACAGGGGTATCTCCTGGTCTACAATCTTGCATGCCAAACCTTTTAAGTACTTTATCAATATAGCTCTTTTGTGATAATCCAAGAATACCCCGAGAACGATCTCGAAGTATTTGGATACCTAATACAAAAGAGGCATCACCAAGATCTTTCATCTCAAAATGTTTTGATAGAAATTTCTTGGTTTCGTGCAATAAACCTATATCATTAGTGGCAAGCAAAATGTCATCGACATATAGAACCAGGAATATATGTTTACTCCCACTGAACTTGTGATACATGCAATCATCAACAATATTCGTCTCAAAACCAAACGAGATGATTACTTGATGGAATTTGTGGTACCATTGACGAGAAGCTTGCTTAAGTCCATAGATGGATTTTGTTAATTTGCAAACCATATTCTTTGGATCTCCCGACACAAAGTTTTCTGGTTGTACCATATAAATTGTCTCATCAATGTCTCCATTGAGAAACGCCGTCTTAACATCCATCTGATGTAACTCAAGGTCAAAATGAGCAACAAGTGCCATAATTGTTCTAAAAGAGTCTTTCGATGAAACTGGAGAGAAAGTCCCTATAAAATCGATACCTTCCTTTTGAGTATAGCCTTTTGCTACAAGACGTGCCTTATACCTCTCCACATTACCCTTTGCATCCCTCTTGGTTTTAAATATCCATTTACAACCAATTGGTTTTGCACCTTCTGGTAATGGGACAAGTTCCCAAACATTATTGTCTTGCATGGACTTATACTCCTCATTCATGGCATTTATCCACTTTTGAGAGTTAGAACTTTTCATAGCATGATGAAAGTTGAGTGGATCATCTTCCATCATTCCATTGTCATTCTCTTGTTCTTGGAGAAATACAATATAATCATCGGAAATAGAACTTCTCCTCTCTCTCATGGACCTCCTTAATGGCACTGGTTCTTGAGGTTGTTGAGTTTGTTCTTCTGGAACAATTGTATCAACATTGTCTTGTTGAGGTTCTGGATTCACTTCTTGATTAATGATTGGTATATGAAACTGAACATTGTCAAAAGTGATAGTAGAAACTGGAGTTGAATCCAATTCCTCCTCAAAAGCAATGTCTTTAACTTTATTTTTCCCCCCAAACTCAATATCCTCAAAGAATACTGCATTTCCCGTCTCAAAAATATTCTTAGCTATGGGATCATAAAACTTATAGCCCCTAGAACGCTCAGAATAACCAATAAAGTAGCTGCTCACTGTTTTGGAATCCAGTTTCTTTTCATGTGGCCTATAAGGTCTTGCCTCAGCTGGACATCCCCAAATATGAAAGTGTTTTAGACTAGGCTTTCGGCCTGTCCAAAGCTCATAAGGTTTTTTTGCAGCTGCTTTAGTTGGTACTCTATTGAGAATATAAGCTGCTGTCTTTAATGCTTCTCCCCAAAGAGACTCAGGTAAGGTGGAATGAGCAATCATACTCCTTACCATATCCTTAAGAGTTCGGTTTCGTCTTTCAGCAACACCATTCATGCTAGGTGATCCTGGCATGGTGTACTGTGGGACAATACCGCATTCCTCTAGGAATTTAGCGAACAGTCCTGGACGTTGTTCACCTGAGCCATCATATCGACCGTAGTACTCACCACCACGATCAGATTTGACATTTTTAATCCTTTTGTTGAGTTGATTCTCAACTTCAGCTTTATAAGCTTTGAACACATCCAGTGACTGTGATTTTTCATGAATGAGATATAGGTACCCATAACGTGAGTAATCATCTATGAATGTTATGAAATATTGTTGACCATTCCAAGATGCCGTAGGGAATGGCCCACAAATGTCTGTATGAATCAATTCTAAGACATCTGTTGCTCTATTGGCACCTAATCTCTTAGTTTTGGTCTGTTTTCCCTTGATGCAATCTACACAAACTTCAAAGTTTGTGAAGTCAAGAGATTCTAAAATACCATCAAATACTAAGCGCTCAACTCTACCTTTTGAGATATGACCTAAGCGCTTATGCCACAAAGATGCTAAATTTTCTTTATTTAATTTACGTTTAGTACCACGTGATTCTACATGCAAGATTTCATTATAGGATGCAACTGTTTCCAACAAATAAAGATTGTCATATGCATTTAAATAACCAGTTCCAACAACATTTGAATTCAAAGACAAAGTAAACTGATTGTTTCCAAATGAACAACAATATCCAAATTTGTCCAACACAGAAACTGAAACCAAATTCCGTCTAAATAATGGTACAACAAAAGTGTCTTTTAAATCCAAATAAAAACCAGTTTCTAACAACAATCTAAAATGTCCAATTGCTTCTACTTCTACCGACTGTCCATCGCCCACAAAGATGTGTCTTTCACCATCACTTGGCTTTCGGTAGCTCAGGCAACCCTACATAGAAACACTTATGTGAGTAGTAGCACCAGAATCTATCCACCAAGTGTTTCTAGGTACTGAAGATAAATTAATCTCAGAACAGACCAAAGTAACAAATGTACCTTTCTTTGCACGCCATGCGTGATATTTGGTACAATCTTTCTTCATATGTCCAGGCTTGTGACAAAAGAAACAGCCATCCTTTTCCTTTTGTTGTTTCTTTTGATCTGAATCCTTAGCAGCTTCATTATTAAATTTCCTTTTCTTACCTTTACCTTTAGAGGTGCTTGCCAAATGAGCACTCTCAGTCTTATCTTGCTTCAATCTTTCTTCCTCTTGCACACAATATGAAATGAGCTCATTAAGAGTCCACTTCTCCTTTTGACAGTTATAACTGACTTTAAATTGACTAAATTGTGGAGGAAGCGAGATAAGCACCAAATGCACCAGAAAATCATCCGAAAGCTCAAGCTTTAGTGCCTTTAATTTTGAAGCAACGTGAGACATTTCCATAATGTACTCCCTTATGTTTTCCTTGCCTTTGAACCTCATGGAAATAAGTTTCTGCAAAAGAGTACTTGTTTCCGCCTTATCGCTTTTGGCAAAGCGTTTCTCAATTTCAGCAAGGAAATCTGTGGCATCGGTAATCTCTTCGGATACCGCACCCCTAAAAGCCTCGGGTATGCCCCGTTTAATGATCATAAGACTCATGCGATTTGAACGGTCCCATTTCTCAAAAATTCTCCTTTCCTCGGAGGTACTAGCATCTGTAAGAGAAGCAGGGCGATCCATCCTTAATGCAAAGTCCAGATCCATACAACCAAGAACAATTAATATGTTCTCCTTCCAGTCCTTAAAGTTATTACCATTAAGGACCGGTACTGAATTGAGGTTAGCAGATACAGTAGCAACAGCTGAAAAGAGAACGGTATAATTATGTAAATAACATGCTCATATAAGAATTCATATAAAACAAGAAATTCAAATAATGGTTAATCCCATCTCAAGATACCAAACACATCATTAATATCAAGTCTTTGGACAGTAATATTAACTCTAAGCGGTACTCTTGTTGTAGCAATCAAACGTCGACAGTAAATTATGTCAAATAATATGCAATCTTTGGACTGACACATTGCTTACATAAAACACCTTATAATCGTCGCACATTTATCACCACAGGTATGTATGAAATTCTGCCAAATACTAATTCACCTTTGGGTTCGTTAATAAACGCATGAGTTACATACATACAGTTATTTTGATATTTAAATTTGATTAATCTACACACAAAAGTGATCACTTTGGTGATATTTTGCTTCAATTAATCCATAAAAAAATATCAAATTGCTGCAGTTTCCATCATTATTTTGAACATTCATTAACTGAAGATATATCGCATCTTGAGCATGCAAATTATGTCAGTACATTTTCTGACAATATTTATATTTTGCTGTTCTAAAAGTTTGGTAAGAGATAGGCTGACAACAAAAGGCATTTTGCATTGAGTCAGTTTGTGTCGAAACAAACATGCTTCAGTTTGTACATTTTTTTTATAACTGGGAATTGTTCTACTTTTCACGCCTAGTACAAATCAGCGTCTATAAAAAAAATGTACTTTGAACATTGACTCAAATGTAATTAAACAGTGAGTCATATTATATGACAGCAAGACACAAACAGGCATTTCATGAAATTGTATGCAGTTTGCATGAACCAACAGTGGGATCATGGTTGTCAAAATGATACAAAAATAACCATATCTATTCAAACTTGTCAAATATGACTAAGGAATTATCTTCTTGGGATCAAAATCCATTAAATCAACAGTTTTCACAATTCTAGAAAGAAATAATTTGACGTTTTTAATTCCAGAAATATGGGAATAAAAAAACAAAACTGGATGATACTTTATGAATCAATAAACATCAATAATTTGTGCAGCCGCACAAATCAAAACCAAAAATAAAAATGAATCAATGGAAATTGCAAACGTACCCTAAATCGAAAAATCAAAACACTATTGCAGCAAATTCTCAAGAATTATATTAGGGTTGCTCCGATACCAATTGTTCGAGATTTCAATTTAGCCCTAATCAATTCAAGAGAAATTAAAATTATAAACAAACGGAGATTAGCGGAAGCATACCGGAATCCATTGAATCAATTTGTATGAAGATTCTGATCTTCCAAGAATACAGTTTCTACTTTTCAGTCTGCGTTTCTCTTTGACGGGGAAAAAGAGAAAAAGAAAAGTACGTACTGTTTCTCGGGGACCAGACCATTTTATAACGGACAACAAAATCAGTTATGTATTATTTACAATTTGGCCCCTCAACAAATTGTAAATATTATTTGTTGTTTATACCCTAATAATAGCATTATACATCTAACATATGTGCCCACATAAAATTTTAATCCAACAGATTTAACTTGAGTACACATAGCTACAAGAAATAAGGTGGTTAGAGATTCCATATGTCTGTCTCTACCTATTGTAATTTTTGTGGACCCAACGTATATGAATTTGAAGTAGACTTAACTTGAGTATACATAACTACAAGCAATAAGATAGTTAGAGATTCCACATGTCTGTCTCTAACTATTGTAATTTTTTCTGGACCCGACATATATCAATAATTTGGATTCTAAAGACCGACTAAATTGGTTTTAAAAAGATGAAGATCAAACAATTGGTCTTAAATGAGACTGACTAAGAGACTCACTAAGGACCAGTTATTTGGTCTACAATCTAATAACTACAGACCCAAATTATAGTCGCTAATGGGTCAACAAATACATATCCATGTCATCACCATGAATCTAATTGAATAAAATAATTATTTAATTTAAATTCAATTATCAGCAACAAAAATGAGTATCGTTATTTCAAAATACAAATTCAAATAACAGTGCCACTTTCATGTAAAAAACAAGTAAAATATTTCAATTCATTTTGTTATCATAACTAGAAACACTGTTTATTATGCAACCTGTCTTGGTCATTTCTTTTTTCTCTAGTTGTTTGTCAATTCGAGAAATAGTCTTCTTCTTTTTTGTACTTTTTACCTGTCTCGTGTTCTGTCAAAAAAGAAGCAAATGTAGAACACTTGTTCAATAAGAGTCACATAGAACTGTATATTAATGTAGATATAAGAAATAAACGTGAAGAACAGCTCTCAATATAATCACAACTTAAAGGAAGAAACAGCCGAATCAAATACTCGTTATAATGCAAAACAAACACCCATACACACGTTGTAGTGCAAAATTAGAGTTTTGGACAGCGCAGAATAATCTAGTTTGTAGACAATCTCAATAATTCCAATCCAACAAAGAGAATAAAAAGAAAATCAAAGAGCACAAATTATAGATAAAAAAACAGAAAGAAAACAGCAAACCGATATAACGAGGTTTGGCTTTGCCTATGCCCTCGAACCCAACAACCTAAAATAGATACAGAATTAAAGATGTTATTGAAGATATTTTGATGGAGAACTCTCTTATTGTCTTGTGTTGAAAGATGAACAAATGTCTATATATATATATATATATATATGCGCACGTGCAAGGATGAAGACTGTTTTGAAGATAAGGATGAAATTTTTTCAGATTTACTTGATTTGATTTCAATACAAATTTAACATATTGCTTCTTTATTTCCACATATATCCTTATTTGATTGATTTCTCAAATCGATTAATGTATATCTTCTATAATTAATTGATTATCTTTTCTATTTGTTTCTCATATTTGATTGATTACGGAAATAATTAATATCTTCTCCCTTTCAATATTTAAAATAGATTTAAATCGTCCAAAATTAACATTCCACTTCGATTTAAATATATCCATCAATCAACTAAACTGGTTGTTGAGTCAGCACCCCATGGCGCTAGGTAGCTCGTACCATACTAATCAAGTTTGAGCAATGCTCAAACTTGTCCTTTGGAACCGATTATTTTAACATATTAGTTGGACTGTCCTTTGTGTATATCTTCGATAGTTTTATCTTATTTCTCACTTCTTCAAGCATGAGAAAGAATCTTCTAACATCAATGTGCTTTGTTCGTGAGCTGTAGACTTGATTCTCAACAAAATGAATGACACTTTGGCTATCTGAAAACAACTTCATCATCTTCTGCATCATTGATAAATCCTCCAAAAGTTGCAACAAATACAATCCTTTCTTGGTCGCTTCCGCAACAAAAATAAACTCTGTCTTTGTAATTGATAAAGCTACAATGGATTGTAGCTGGGATCTTAAGAAATCGGGTCTATGCCAAGTGTATAAACATATCCCGAAATCGATTTCCTACCATTTCTATCCCAGCATAATCTAAATCACAATAACCCCTTAGAGTTATATTGCTACCACCAAACAACAAGCCAATATCAGAAGTGCCTCTCAAATATCGTGGAATCCAGTTTTCTGTTTGTCAATGAGTCCTGCTTGGGTTAGACATGTATCTACTAACAACACAAATCAAATCAGCTAAATCAAGCCTTGTGCATACCATAGCATACATAAGGCTTCCAACTGTACTAGAGTAAATAATATTACCTATATTACTTTTGTCTTCATCCGATGTGGGACATAATTATCTGGATAGTTGAAATTGAGAGCCTAATGGAGTAGCCACCGGTTTAGCTTTCTCCATACCAAATCGATATAGGATTTTCTTGATATACTGAGTTTGAGTGAGCTTCAGAACTCTTTGCTTCCTATCTCTATGAATCTCCATCCCCAAAATTTTCTCTGTCTTTTCCAAATCTTTCATATCAAACTCCTTGTTGAGCTTCATCTTCAACTCTAAAATTTTAGTCATGCTCTTAGAAACTATCAACATATCATCAATATAAAGCAACAAATATATGATATCTTCATTGCACTTCTTAAAATAGAAGCATTGATCTTTAAAACTTCTAGAGTAACCATGTGAGATCATAAACTTATCAATTTCTTATACCACTGTTTAGGAGACTGCTTTAAATCATAAAGAGATTTGTTAAGTTTACAAACATGACTGGGCCTGTGTAACACCCCAGATTTTTGATAACATTATTTATGAGATTTAGTTAGATAAACTAGATAAAATAATGTGTTGATAAGGGGATTGAGATTTGATTTAATTAAGGTAGCCATGCCTTTTAACTAATAAATTAAATGAAGGGTTTAAAAATGAATTAGAGGAGGGGTATTATAGGAAAGAGGTCATTCCTATATCATCTTCCTTAGGCCGTGTATTTCAAAACACACGTTCATTCTCATTCTCAAAAATTAAAAGCTTGGCCGGCCACCATTAACATAGGAAGAAGAAGAGAAAACAAAAGAGAAGCTTAAGGAAATCAAATTCAAATCAAACTCATTCAAACCTCAAGCTTCTTAAATCATTAAAGCAAAAGGTGAATAATATTTACATCTTTAAATTTTTATGGTTTCAGTTTTAAGGTTAATTCCGAATAATTTTGCAAAGATTTGCCATATTTTTGAAAGATAAAATGATATATATATATATATATATAGACACACACACACACGTTGATGATTTATATATGTTCATATAGATTTTATGACATGTTTTGAGATAAAACCCTATTAAATGACATCCGTTAGCCTTGCGAATTTTTATGATGATCTAAAAGGTTATTTTAGAGATGGGTTTTGATTTACAAAATTTTCAGAATTTTTGTGGATTTGTTATGAAATTTCTAAGGAAGAAAAGGTTTATTTGGATTATAATATTATTTATGGGAAAAATAATTATAGTTTGGATTCGAAAATTTTATATGTTGAAGAGAATATATTATTTGATTTTTTGAAATTTTTCCAAATTTTTTGAAAGTGTTTTAATAGTTATATAAAATTATTTATGTTATAAGACTTAAATGTTTTATATAATTATAAAGGAGAAAGGGGCTTTTTCAAAATTATTCAAATTTCCAAATTTCCAAATAAGGAAAGTCGGCAGCACTTTTGAATATAAAATTCTGACAACCAATCAAATTTAGACAAACAAGGCAGGTGGGGTACAAAAGAACCGTTTTAAAGTACAAATAAATAGTTTTTCTTCTATTTCAACCTTTTCGGCAGAGCTTCCACCTTCATTCCAGACCTTCCGACAAGGTCGAAAGGTATCAAACCTTTCGGCCAGGTCAAATACCAATGCACATGGTATCAGGCAACTGGCACGTAGTGAATTGGATGAAGTCGAAAGGTTAGGGACGAAAGGTTATAACTTTCGAAAGAGATGATGTTTTGTTTTGGTTTAAAGAAAATACGCCTGCTAGCTTTCGACAAAGAGCTTTCGAAATTATCAAAAGGTTTAAAAGAGAAAGGTTTCGATTGATTTGCTTTCTTGTTTTAAATGAAACCTTCCGACAAAGTCAAAAGATATAGCTTCCGACAAGGCCAAAAGCATAGTTTCCGCTTCCTAACATTTCGACACAAATGGAGTCAAAGGTTATCTTTTGTTTTCTAAAACTTGCCACCTCTCCATTGATTTCGAAGGGTTGGTTCCAACACCAACACTTCATTGTTTTCGAATGGTTTCGAAAGGTTTTATAAAGGTTTCGAAGCAGTTGCTTTTGACTCCAATGTTTTTCTGATCCTTTTGCATAATCCAAATGTTTTAAGTCGAAATGTTTTAAAGGTTTCAAAGTAGTTAACTTTGATTGGTTTCGAAAGGTTTTCCACCTATTTTAAATTGAACCCAATGTCTTCGAAAGGTTTTAAGTTACATTGCTTTCGAAAGGTTTATTACATAGGGGAGGTACCCCAGGCTTTCGACAAAGTCGAAAAGTGAAACCTTTCGACTAGGTCAAAAAGAAACCTTCCGACAAGGTCGAAAGGTAGGACCTTTCGACAAGGTTGAAAGGTATAGTTTTGCTATGTTTTCGAAAGGCTAAGGTTTAAAAGGATTTAAAAGGCGGATGTCATACGTTTCAAAGCTTATGAAAAGAAAGCTTTTAAAAGGTATAGAAGGAGTTACCTTCAATGATTTCGAAAGGTTTAATAAAGGATATGAAGGAGTTACCTTCAATACTTTCGAAGGGTTTTATGAATGATTTTGAAGGAGTTACCTTCTATATTTTCGAAAGTTTGTTTAAGGGTTTTAAACAAAGGTTTCGAATATAAGAATTTGGCAGATAGCCTAAGTGTTTCAAGTTATAAAGGACTTTAACTTATTTTAAAGGATAGACAATGCTTATTAAACATCATCAACATTATTTTGAATAAAGTATATATAACATGGCAAAAATAGCTTAGAGTAAAGTTAAATGTATATTTTCCTTGTATATATATGATTTGACGGACTAAATCATTTTGAAAAGGTTTCAAGGAAAATTTAAAGAGCAGTTAGCTCAGATATTTTGAAGGATAGTTAACCCAAAAGAAAATTCGGGCAGTCAACTCATTTAAAATTCGAACAATTAGTCCATTTTGAGGGCAGTCAGCGCAGATGACAGTTAGTCCAGAAAGAGCACTCAGCTCTGATATGAATAGATAGTTCATTTATTAGCATAACGGATTTTGCTAAATTTTTGAGGACAGTTAGTCCACCATTTTTACCTGTTTTGGGTAGATAGCCCATTATCTAGCATAAAAGATATTGCAATTTTGGTATAACCAGTTTTAGGACAGATAGTTCAGAAAAGAGTAGTTAGCTCAGAATTTAGGACGAATAGTTCAGTAAAGAACAGATAGTTCAGATTTAGACAGATAGTCTATTTTATTTTCTGTTATTAGCATAATGGATATTGCTATATTATTAGAATCTATTGATTAACTAGTTTGGTTGTAGGAAAGGATCTGCAAAATATATGTTTTGAAAAGAGATATTAGTGAGAGGAAACTCATTCCGCTAAGCGGCGTGGTCTCACTAGTTATCAGTAAACTGAGATGTAACAGATATTATTCATACCAGGCTTTATGTCTGATTCGAAGTTTTTGTTTCCCCTTAAACTCTCGGGTGCTCAAAATTGATTTGAGTAGGAGAAGGGTTTAGGTTTTCAGGTTCTAGCAGATTTTGGTGAATAAAGCATCCGAAGACAAGCAGGTGGCTGACGGATAGCTAATTTAGAAAATTCTATTTTAAAATTGTTTCCGCTGTATATTAAGACAACTATGTCTATATTGCTTTGATCATCCAAAGAGGTATCTTCATATGTCGCTCTTGGCGTATTGTTGTAAATTTATATTTGGTTAATTCTGGGATTACGTTTGGAATTTTTGTAACTTAGATATGATTTAATTTGTAGTATAATCACCGAAATTGTTTATTTTTTAATTTGTTATTTTGTTCATATTCAAGTGCTTCTGATATTATGGATACCATTAACATTGCCGTATTTCATTACCAGAAGTTAATACTGTGGATGACTGTAGCATCCATAGCGCTTAGCTTTTGGCCTCCAGATACGAGATGTTACAGCTTGGTATCAGAGCATAGGTTTATGAAAAAATTTAACTAAAAATTGGTTTTGAAAACAAAAATCCAAGGTAATTGGAGTAAGATTTGGCGTTGGGTTAACGCTATAGTAACGTACTTGTATTTGTTATATATAAGTATGCGCTTTATCTCCATTCATCTATCTTTGAGTAGGTTATCTTTCTGTATCTCGTGAGGTTTGAATACAAATATGGATGGTAGAAAAGGCAAAGTTAACTAAGGAGGGGGAAGCACCGAAAGGAATGCCGGACCTAATGCAGGGAGAGGCCAAGGTCAGGCAGAGAACGTTGGTGCTGAAGTCCCGCAGGTCGGAATGGAAGCCATGTATCGGTTTTTCAGGAATATGACGCATGCAGGACTTGCAGCCGGAGTGGTAGGAGGAAATGCCGTAGGAGCAGGGGTTCCAGAAGTTCCGGTAGTTAATCATTTCGCTAAGATGAGCGGCGATTATGTGAAGCTAGGAGGGAAGCCGTTTATGGGAACGGAGGATGCCATTGAAGTGGAGAATTGGTTGTTGCACCGCGAAAGGATTTTTGCAGATTTAGGGCTCAATAACGAGCAGAAGAGGAGGTTGGCGTCCAGGCAACTTCAGGGGACCGCATTGTTCTGGTGGAACAGTGTAACAACGACGGTTGATGAGGAGACAGTAATCTAAGAGGATTTCAAGAGGAGATTTCAGGAGAGGTTTATGTCAGTAATGGCACAGTCAGCTTTGATTAGGCAGTTTGTTGAGCTGGTGCAGGGAGAGATGTCTATTGCTGGTATGCCAGGAAGTTCGAAGGGTTGGCCCGGTATGGGTATGCTTCTGTAGATACCGTATTGAAATGGAATGAGAAGTTTATCAGAGGATTGAAGCCGGAGTTGGCTAGTGCTACTTTGTCTCATCTTAAAGATCCTTCTGATATTGTTATAGAGATGGCTTTGAAGCAGGAAGAAGTCCTTGAGTCTCCGGAGAAGAGCAAGGAAAAAGTGGTCCAGGTTGGGCAGAGCCAGAAGAGGAAGTTCTTTTCTAAGAAAGGTGCTTAGAAGGGTGGAGCAGCCAAGAATGCGAAGTCTGAAGTTGTCTACTATAAATGCGACAAGAAATGGCACTTTGCTAATGAGTGTTGCTCAGGGAAAGCGAAGGATGTGGCTAAGGGGAAGAATGTCAGGTGTTTCAACTATGACCAAATAGGCCATTATAAGAACCAGTGCAAGAAGCCCATTAGAGATGGTAAGGGCAATGTGTATGCATTGGAGCTTGCCGCTCCCAAGACAACAGTCCAGGAGAAGGGAAAGTTGGTTCTTGGGGGAATGCTTCAAATTCATGGTATGTCTGTTAGCATTTTATTTGATACTGGTGCATCGCATTCTTTTATATCTAAATATTTGATAGATAAGCTTAACTTGAACCCACATATTTAATTACTTCCTTAAAAGTTGCGAATCCAATAAAGGGTATGCAACTCTAGGGTTGAGGTGTCACCATTTTGAGTTTGACCTGTTAGGTCATACTTTTGAGTGCAGTTTGCATGTGTTTGATTTTGTGGGGTTAGGGATCATCCTAGGTATGGATTGGTTAAGTAAGTACGATGTTAAGATATTTTGTCAGGGTAGGAAGATATCTCTTAGACACCCGGATTGTAGCGATCAGATTGTTTTCACCGTAGGAGGTTCTAGCGGTGCAGTGTTTGCTTTGTTGGGTGCTTTGGGTTCAGATGATGAGTTGAGCCGATTTTTCGTGGTTAGAGAATTCGTAGACATGTTTGAGCCTGTAGTTAGATTGCCGTCGAAACGAGCTATTGAGTTTCAGATAGATTTGGTTCCGGGAGCAAAACCAGTGAGTAGACCGCCAAGCAGGATGACCCATTCAGAAATGAGGGAGTTGAAGGTGCAGTTGGTGGATTTAGAGGGCAAGAGTTTTGTCGGGCCGAGTAGTTCATCGTGGGGTGCAGTGGCAGTGTTTGCTAAGAAGCTGACGGATCGGTAAGGCTATGTATCGATTATCGTAAGTTGAAAGAGAAGACGATAAAGAATCGATATACATTGCCCAGAATTGACGATTTGTTCGACCAGCTAAGTGGAGCAAAGGTATTTTCTCAGTTGGATTTGGCAATGGGTTTCCATCAGCTCAGAGTAGCAGAGGATAGTATACCTTTGACAACATTCAGGACCAGATATGGATCGTACGAATGGTTAGTTATGCCGTTCGGACTGACGAATGCTCCAGCTTTCTTTGTGGATTTGATGAACCGGATTTTCCGAGAGCACTTGGATAGGTTCGTGCTGGTTTTCATAGATGATATCTTAATTTACTATAAGGATGAAAGAGAGCATGAAGTTCATCTTAGAGTGGTGCTTGAGACGCTGAGGCAGCATCTGCTAAAAGCGAAGTTTTCAAAGTGTCACTTCTGGAAGAATGAGGTGAAATTTCTTGGTCATGTCGTCTCAGAGGAAGGGTGATTAATAGATCCGACTAAAATTGAGACAGTGAATAGTTGGAAGAGACTCGAGACAGTAACCGAGATTAGGAGTTTCCTTGGGTTGGCTGGTTATTATCGGAGATTCATTAAGGATTTCTCACGGATAGCAGCACCGATGACCAGGCTGACGAGGAAGGATGTGAAGTTTGTGTGGACCGATAAGTGTGAAGAAGCGTTCCAGAGTTTGAAACACTTATTGACCCATGCACCTGTGTTGATAGTTCAAGAGGGGAATCAGAATTTGGTAGTCTATACCGATGCGTGTGGAACAAGATTAGGAGCTGTGTTGATGCATAGAGGCAAAGTGATTGCCTATGCTTCTAGACAACTTAGACTGCATGAGGTCAGATATCAACGCATGATTTAGAGTTAGCTGTTGTGATTTTTGTTTTGAAGGTGTGGAGGCATTACCTTTTGGGAGAAAGGTTTGAGCTGCTTACAGATCATAAGTCGCTGAAGTATTTGTTCTCTCAGAAGGAGCTGAACATGAGACAGGAGAGATGGTTAGAATTCATAGCCGCTTATGATTTTGGGATTGAGTACACACCAGGGAAAGAAAACCGGGTTGCAGATGCACTTAGCAGGAAACATCAGAATGTAGTGTTAGCAATGATGGCTGAATAGAAAGATTTAGAAGCATTAGCAGATTGCAGAGTGCAGTGGAGATCCGAGATAGGATCTAGTGGTGATACAGTTGTATTGTCTTGTTTGGAAGTTCGACCAGTTTTGATCGAACAGATTGCTTCTAAGCAGATAGGAGATCCAGTGTTAGCTGAACGGATTAGTGAGCTAAAGGAAGGAACCAAAAGTGATGAATTGAAAGATTTCAGTCCTGACCAGAATGGGTGGCTGAGAAAGAAAGAAAGATTATATGTTCCAAGTGTAGAAAACATAAGAATGGAAGTCTTAGATAAATGCCATCGTTCGAAGTTCACTATACATCCCGGAGGTACCAAGATGTATCAGGATATGAAGAGGAGTTTCTTTTGGGAAGGAATGAAGTGGGATATTGGTTTGTGTGTAAGGCAGTGCTTGAATTGCCAGCAGGCAAAGGCCGAATACCAGAAACCGAGTGGTTTGCTTCAGCCGTTAGATATTGTAGTGTGGAAGTGGGATTCTATTTCTATGGACTTCATAGATGGGTTGCCAAGGTCGAACAGAGAAAATGAAAGTATATGGGTTATAGTAGACAAATTGACCAAGAGTGCCCATTTTATTCCAGTTAAGTCAACCAGGACGACACCTGTTTTGTCAAGGTTGTTCATGAAGAATGTGGTTAGACTGCATGGGGTTCCTAGCAGTATAGTTATGATAGAGATTCCTTGTTCACTAGCGAGTTTTGGAAAAGTCTACAGGAAGTTTTGGAAACCAAGCTTATGATGAGTACCGCTTACCATCCGCAGACAGATGGACATACGGAAAGAGTTAACAAAATCTTGGAAGATATGTTGAGAGCTTGTGTTCTGGACTTTGGGAGATCATGGGAGGACCATCTACATCTAGTCGAGTTTTCGTATAACAACGGTTATCAGACTAGTATTGGGATGACACCATTTGAATCTTTGTATGGAAGGCCGTGCAATTCTCTTGTTTTTTGGTTGGAGATCGGGGATAGGTTGATTCTTGGTCCAGATTTGGTCAAAGAAGCTACAGAAAAGATTGAGGTCATTCGGGATAGGATGAAGGAGGCTCAGTCTAGGCAGAAAAGTTATGCAGATAAGAGACGAAAAGATTTGGAGTTCTCAGTTGGGGACCAAGTTTTCGTCAAAGTATCATCGATGAAGGGTGTGCTTAGATTTGGGATGTCGGGGAAGTTATCTCCTAGGTTCATTGGACCTTTTCCTATTCTTGAGAGAATCGGGAAGCTCGCGTATAAACTTGAGTTACCGAGCAGTTTGGCATGTGTCCATGATGTTTTTCATGTTTCTCATCTCAGAAAGTGTGTTAGAGACCCGAAGGCTGCTATTGCACCGATAGTGCTAGATGATTTAGTAGTAGAACCTGACTTGACCATAGTGAGGAAGCCAGTTCGTATTGTTGCGAGAGATGAGAAGAGGCTTAGAACCAAGACGGTAAGATTAGTCAAAGTCCAGTGGAGTGACGATGACAGAGACTGTATTTAGGAGTTTGAGAGCAGGATTAGAGATACTTATCCAGACTTGTTTGGATGGTATGTTTTACCTTCTTGTTTGTTTTGAGCTTTATTGTAATTTTGAGAACAAAATTCTTTAAGAATGGGAGTCTGTAACATCCAAGATTTTTGATAACATTATTTAGGAGATTTAGTTGGATAAACTAAATAAAACAATGTGTTGATAAGGGGATTGAGATTTGATTTAATTAAGGTAGTCGTGCCTTTTAACCAATAAAATAAATGAAGGGTTTAAAAATGAATTAGAGGAGGGGTATTATGGGAAAGAGACCATTCCTATATCATCTTCCTTAGACCGGGTATTTCAAACACACGTTCATTATCATTCTCAAAAATTAAAAGCTTGGCCGACCACCATTAACGTAGGAAGAAGAAGAGAAAACAAAAGAGAAGCTTAAGGAAAGCAAATTCAAATCAAACTCATTCAAATTTCAAGCTCCTTAAATTATTAAAGCAAAAGGTGAATAATGTTTACATCTAAATTTTTATGGTTTCGTTTTTAAGGTTAATTCTGAATAATTTTGCAAAGGTTTACCATGTTTTTGAAAGATAAAATGATACACACACACACGATGATTTATATATATTCATATAGATTTTATGACATGTTTTGAGATAAAACCCTATTAAATGACATATGTTTGCCTTGCGAATTTTTATGATCTAAAAAATTATTTTATAGATGGGTTTTGATTTTCAGAATTTTTGTGGAATTGTTATGAATTTTCTAAGAAAATGTTTATTTTGATTATAAAATTATTTACGGGAAAAATAATTATAGTTTGGATTCAAAAAATTTATATGTTGAAGAGAACGTATTATTTGATTTTCTGTAATTTTTCCAGAATTTTCGAAGGTGTTTTAATAGTTATATAAAATTATTTAAGGTATGAGACTTAAATGTTTTATATAATTATAAAGGAGAAAGGGGCTTTTTCAAAATTATTCAAATTTCCAAATAAGGAAAGTCGACAGCACTTTTGAATACAAAATTCTAACAACCAATCAAATTTAGACAAACAAGGCAGGTGGGGTACAAAAGAACCGTTTTAAAGTACAAATAAATAGTTTTTCTTCTATTTCAACCCTTTCGGCAGAGCTTCCGCCTTCATTCCAGACTTTCCGACAAGGTCGAAAAGTATCAAACCTTTTGGCCAGGTCAAATACCAATGCACATGGTATCAGACAACTGGTACGTAGTGAATTGGATGGAGTCGAAAGGTTTAGGAACCAAAGGTTATAGTTTTCGAAAGAGATGATGTTTTGTTTTGGTTTAAAGAAAATACGCCTGCCAGCTTTCGACAAAGAGCTTTCGAAATTGTCAAAAGGTTTAAAAGAATAAGGTTTCGATTGGTTTTCTTTTTTGTTTTAAATGAAACATTCCGACAAAGTCGAAAGGTATAGCTTTCGACAAGGCCGATAGCATAGTTGCCGCTTCCTAACCTTTCGACACAAATGGAGTCAAAAGTTATCTTTTGTTTTATAAAACTTGCCGCCTCTCCATTGATTTCGAAGGGTTGGTTCCAACACCAACACTTCATTATTTTCGAAAGTTTTTATAAAGGTTTCAAAGCAGTTGATTTTGACTCTAATGTTTTTCTGATCATTTTGCATAATCCAAATGTTTTAAGTCGAAACGTTTTAAAGGTTTCAAAGTTGTTAACTTTGATTGGTTTCGAAAGGTTTTCCACCTATTTTAAATTGAACCCAATGTCTTCGAAAGGTTTAGAGTTACATTTCTTTCGAAATGTTTATTACATAGGGGAGGTATCCCAGGCTTTCAACTGTAATGACCCATAAATTTTGATTGGTTTTAATAACGTAGTTAACTGAATTTTTGTGAAATTTTAAATAATTGAACTTTGAAATAAAAATTTAATATTTGAATTACGTATAATTAAATATAGCGAATGGTAAATTTTCAATTTATAATATTGAAGTTTATTTTATTGTATAATTTTATTCAAACTCAAATCAGTTAATAATTGACGGTAATAAAATGTTTTCCAAACTTGAATATTTTTATACAGTAAATTTCTAAATCTTCTTCGGAGTGAGATGTCATCTTTCGTTTTTCCAAATTTGGACTTCTACTGCTCCGTTTATCTTAATTCTGGCAAAATAGCAGCATTTTTCGGTACCGATTATCGACTTTTGATCGGATGATCGTACCACTAATATCTATATACCGTTTTGATCGTCTCGTCGTGCTGATCTCTACGGTATATTCAATTCTGTATTTTGAAGTCCGATTAACAGCGGAATCCGTGAAATGGTTCGCAGTAACGGTACCATTATATATTGTGACTTTTAACCTCCTAACCTTTTCAAATAAAACGTGCAACCCAAACAAGCAATAAATTGCTTTAAATTTCTCAGCGGAAAAGTTGGGTGACCGTTATCATTCTTTCACTCTACATTTATTCGTTCACTCTTTACTATATTTGACCGTTACTAGGCCTTTGATATTCCTAAATTTATTCTAATATTTCACCGGTTCAATATGCTCCAACTTTTCATTTATCTTTTCCTCTGGTTACACTCGTTCCTTTTCAAGGCTAATCTGTAGATCTGAGATTTGTTCCTCCTCTTATATACAAATTCATATAGATCGCCTGTAGATGAAATGCAAGCCTTGCTCGCCCTTCCCCTCTGGAAATCTACGTGCGCCCTTACCCACTAAAAGCCGAAACTCCGTCCCACATCCAAAGCATCGGCCTCACTTCTGATCCCTCCGCCACAAGACTTCCGCATGCACCCCAAAGCCTTACACTCCACTGCTGCCACTTCAACACGTCCATCGACCTCGATCCCCTCCACAGACCATTCACGTCTTCCGTAGATAGGTCACAGTTCGTGGATCCTCCATGACGCTCCTCCGTGTCTAGCATCGAACACGGGCAGCCTACCCGTTTCCTTCTCCTCCCCAGATCTCGACCGAGCTGCAGCCAAACGACCCACTCCTCTTCCCTGTACCTTCGTTTCCACCTCTTCTTGCTTTTCTGGCCATGACCAGATCGCTAGTAGCCGATCCAACCTCTTTTCCTGTAAGTGTTGTGTTCATATATTTATATTTTTATACATATGAGTATTTTATACTATAAACTGATAATGGTTCTAAACGTATTATATGTATATTTATTAAATTTTAGTTGTATATACTGGAGATCGGTTTATGTAAAAATATATATATGATTTTATATTATGCATTGTGATATATATATATATATATATATATACATAGTTTATTTACTATCAGTCAGATTTTTTATCTGAGTTATATTTATTTATTTTATAGTATGTATATATATAAGTTTTCCTACTTCTTTGAAACGTATCTTATATGCATATATTTTAGTCTGTTGGCACATATATATACATAGGTTGTACGAGCACATTATATGTTTATATATATGTTTTATAAGTTATGTATGTACGGTTAAATAATATAGTAGCTTTGACAAGTATTTATCATATGTTTTATTATCAATTTCAGTCACCAGATGTTGTATATGAGTTTAGCTTATGTATTTTTATATTTATAGTTAGTATATATGTTTTATATAAATTGTTATTAGATCTGTGTTGTTTACTAGCTATATGTTATGCTTTATCTGACCTGTATATATATTCATATAAAATACAATTTGTTAGTTTATATAGACCTTGAAATAGGATAGTATATAAGTAATATGACAGTCTATGCAAATATATGTCTACATATATATATATATATATATATATATGCAAGCACTTGCTTGCTGCTGTCTCGTTTTACTTTGTATATGTATAGATTTGTAAACAAGTTATATATAGTATATTATGATTTCAGTGTCAAATTTTGTTTTTTTTTGTACAGTGTATGTGTGTAAATAATTCATAATATAGGCTATATGACTTCGGGAAAAATAAGTATATCATGATTTTTAAATATACATAGATATATTGATATATATATATATATTATTATGTACAGCTTATGTATATCTGTTTGTTTGAAAGCTAATATTTCATTCTGGTCATGCTAGATTTTGGAACCTGTTATTTATATATATGTTATGTGCGTACTGAGTTTTTAACTAGGCCTAGGTTTGTTATAAACACTGTTTTAAATATGATTTGTGTAAGTACATATGTATATTTTATTTTAAATATGAGTTCCAAATTTAATATTGGTTTAAGAAATTAATATAATGAATAATATATATTTCATTTCAGTCTGTATCAAGCAAATTTTAATTTGATTTCATCAATTTCTTACCTATCAGCATGTCAGTCGAGTCCATACCCATCTAGCTTTGATTTGGAATTCGTGCTCGGATCCATAACTCATTTCTTTGTCAAATCTATCTAGCCTCGAAAGGTGAGCAATCACTCACGATTAACGTTCTTTTATTTATTAAATTTGATTTCAATTGAAACGTCAATTGAAATATGCTGCTGTTATTTATTTACATTGTTATATATATGCTATTATCTGTAACTGTTCACCTGTGGGATATGACACCATATCCTATTGTTTATATTATACTGTTATTGATGATATATGCCTGTTATATTATTATATTATCTGTTATCACTATGCAAGTTCCCTGTAGTTTAGAATTCATTATGGGTTGAAATGATACATACCCGAACGGACTTTAGAATATGAGAAAATTATTATGGGTTGAAATGATAGACCCAAGCGATTTTCATTTGAATTGAATTTGGGATTACGCGTCGAAATGATATCTACCCGTATATATTTAAATTATGGATTGAAATGATAAATATCTGTATCACTTGACCATAGGATAGGAAATTTTATACAGACACTGTTGGCCCATATATAAATATTTTTGATAATAAATTCTATGGTTTTGGAAAGAAATATATGGTTTTATTAAATGTTGATTCTTAAATTTTTATATAAATAGTAACGATATATATAGATTTAAAAATATTTGATTTAATTAAGATTGATTTAATACATATAGTATGGTTAAGTATTTAAATATATATTTCAAATTAGATTTTGGTAATAATTTGAATAAGTTAAGGTTGGGAAGTTAAATTTGAATTTAGTAAAGAATTTTATTTAATTAAACCGATTTAAAACTTATTGAAATTGGGATTTAAGATATGATTTATAACTTGAGTTTGATTTAAATAATTTAATGAATATTTCTTGTTTAAATAAATTTAAGGAAATATTTAGTAAAAATGAAATTTAAGGCTAGTTAAATGATATTGAATTTATTAAGTGAATATTCCCTGATTAAATAATAATAAAGTTAAATCAAGAGCTATATGAAACGGTTAAATTTAACTTTGAAAATGTTGAATATTAAAGCTTTGAAATATATTGAAAATTTAAATGGTATATTTAGAACTGAATTGAATTGATGAATTGAGCTTTGAATAAAATTTGAATTTGGAATTTGAAGTTGATGTGAAGCAATTTGTGAGACTTGAGGAAATTATAAATACTTTACTTTTAAATTATTTAACCTATACATATATACTATTTTGGAAAATAGATATATTTGAAATGAAATGATATTTTGGTTTTGAAGTATAAATTAATTTGGAATGACCACGGTGTTATAGTGTATATTTCTACATTGTAGATAGTTCCACGGATCCTTAGAGGATGGTTATCCCAAACATCCTTTAAGTTACTTGTATTTCAGTTGATATTTCACTTGAGTTAGATTTATTGATATAAGAATGTTAATCCTGACTCGAGTGTTTTGTGTTTTGCTTTACGCTCGGGTCAGACCGAGTGATACAGCATTTGAGACTCACCTTTGGAGTTTGGAGCTTTGTTTGGAGATCCAACTATCGATTCAGCTTTCAGCTTTTCCAGTTGATTTGTTCAGAGAGGTCATCTATTCGTACTGAAGACTTCACTGTATTTGAGATATTCTGTTGTATTTTATTTTTAACACTGATGTTTATATAGTAGCTTCATGAACTACTATTTTATCTATTCCGCTGCGTATTATTGTATTACTCTATGTCTGTGATTCTATGATTGATTGATTTACTGTATATACTGAGTTTTGCCAAATTTTAAATTAACAATCTGATATTTTGAACTATTCAAGTCAGACATGTGTGGATTATTGTCGATTTGAATGGTCCAAAATACCGGGTCGTTACAGTTGGTATCAGAGCTTTGGCTCTAGGCAAAACTTAGCATATATAGTAAATTTATTTACAGAATTACTTTCGTTCGAGTTTGAATCTCTTCCGTTTGACTCGATTTCCTTTGAACTTTGGAATGTTTCTTGCGGTTCCAAAATTCATTCTTGTCTCTCCCTATTTGTATTCTTTTGATTCTGGAGTATCCCATAACTCCACTTCGAATGATCTCTATAAGAATAGGATCCCACCAATCTTTGAATGATTTGTGAAGGGGTGAAACTCCTTCACAATTGGCATTGATTCACCGGAGATTTCTATATCTTTGGTTTAGATGCCGCTAGCTCTTGCGATCTAATGTTGCTTTTTCTGGGAATTCTGCATCGATCTTGTTCCTGAAGTCACGGTTGACCCGGTTAAGGTCGCCCGCAATTTATATAATTATATTCATCTTCTATTTTGAAATTTAATTATCTCATCTTCGTTCGAGCTTATCTTCGAATCATAATTCTATTTGATTAAGAGTTCCTCTAAATTGAATCTCTATCTTTGTTTTGAAATCCATTCTTGAATCATCCTTTTGAAAAATCGGGTTTATTCGTATTTTGGAAATTGTTTTATATATCGAAATTTTTATAAGTATGATTATATTAATATATAAAAGTGAAATGTTTTCGATAAAGATTATATACCCTTTTTAAAATGAGAATTTGAGGTTTCGAAAGGATTTGTAATTTTGAAAATAATATATATAAGAAATTTGATTTATCTAAAAATGATTTATAACTGAAGGATTTTAAATTTGAAATTCGAGAATTGAACCCCGGTGTTTTGAAATTGGTTTTAAGATTTTGAAATATATAATAATAATGTGATTTAAAAATATTTTCCGAATAAGAAATGTTTCAAATGATTTTAATGAGTTTCGAAGAAATTTCAAAATAAGTTTGAGAAAATAGAAGTCCAGAACTCACTTATGTCGCTGGAAAATAATTTCGGTGATGAGTGCACGCATCATCGACATTGATTTTCGAGTTTCAGAGTGGGGGAGAGGCCACTTTAGTAGCATTGCTACGCGAGTGATTTTGCGAAACCAATTTTGATTTCAAAATTCCGAAGTAAGATTTGATATTCGAAAGATATATGTATATATATATTTGAAATGATTTGAAGTAAGCCGGTGTTCAGTCCTCGAGTTTCGGATTTGATATAACCCTATCTATTAAAATTGATTTACTGATTTGTTGCTGATTTCCAACTCTTGGATTTGAAAATATGATTTCTTCGACTATTTTGAAGGTTCGAGTACTTCCAAATCGAGGTTAACTTTTCCAAGCTATGTAATTTTGAAAAGTATAAGTATATAAGTTTGTTTTGAATGTTTAAGTATGAAGTAATATGGTTTAAATAAGTTGAAACTGTTTTGTTAAGTAAATGAATAAGGCAATTTTAGAATTTTCTAATATGAAATTTAGATTTGAAATGTTTTGAAAAGAATTTGGTCTTCAAAATATTTTGAATAAAATTTAGTTAAACGTTTTAACTTAGTAACCTCTTTATGAAACTATATATTTAACAAGTTGGAATAAATATATAAGTTGTACGTATGCTGTTTTATTCGCATAATTAATTTGATCCAGGTTTGAGTACACAAGTTCGAGGTGAATTACACCATTTCGTGTTAGGATTTTTCATTTGATTCTTGATGGCGAATATTTGATATGGATTTTGGGCTAAATTCTAGAATTCTCTATCATAGTATATGGCTATGCAAGGAGAATGATGGCTTCTAGTCGAGAAACCATATCGAAGTCCGCATTAGGGAAGTCGAATGGACAATACTAGTTCGAAAGCGAACTTGTGTGATCGAGCGAGCGATCAAATGTGATTCTACGAAATGATGACGTATGTACATCTTGTATTCTAATATCATTGATATATTTTGACGCTGAAATTGAAAGCTGTCATGTTAAAATATCTTTGCTTACTAAAAGAAAATTTCCAATTTAAATTACAAAGATATATAACCCATAAAAGCAAAGATATTCAATCCCATATGGCTCTTCATACAGCGAAATTTATTTTGAAAATTTTGATCCTTATATAAGATGGACCTTACGTAAGTATAAGATGATTTTGAAAACATTTGATTTTGGAAAATAATTGGTTGACTTAAATTATATTGATTTGGAAATTTGGATTTATTTTCTAAATCTATTATTTTGGAAACTTTGAAACTAAAGATATTTAATTTGAGAAGAAATAATTTGGTGAAATCGTATATGATTTTGAAATTGAACTGATATTGAAACAAATTGAAATTTGAGAACCTTGTGTTACTAAATACTTGATTTGGGAGTTGTCGAACTTATATAAAATTGATTTGTATGAGTATGAAATTGATTCGAAAACTATGGATTTGAAAAGGGTACTCAATTTGAAAAGTGAAATCTTATATAAATAAAGTCTATATAAGTGTGATTTGATATACTTTTGATTTTGGAAAAGTATTTGATTTGAAAATTAAATCTTATATATAATGGATTTTATGTAAGTACGATATTTGAAAGTGATTTGAAAAGGTACTATATGATACATATTTTCGAAGTAAAGATATGGAAAGTGCCTTCTGCTTGATATCCGATTTGTGGCCACATCTTGGATTCATTCTATCGATATTATTCTCTCTGATTTTTGGTTTTCCGGATATGATACTCGAGTGTCCTTCGAATTCCATGGCGTTACCCATGGTCTTACGAGCGCGGATGCATAGCATAACTGCCTGGCTGAGTCTTGCCTAGGGGTACGGATTGTTTCCTGGGGGATCCAGGCGTAATCATTGTGTATCCTGCATCTATGTAGGTCGCGAATAGTAGCGCAAATGCTTGGCTGAGTCTTGCCTGGGGGTACGGATTGTTTCCTGGGGGATCCAGGCGTAACCATTGTGTATCCTGCATTCTACTAGTCATCATGGCGTAACTCGCAGGGCTGAGAAAGCTTATGGATATGGATTGTTTCCTGGGGGATCCAGGCGTAACCATTGTGTATCTGCGAACCATGGTTAGACAAAGGTTTTGTTTGTTTTTGTTTGGATTGTACTTTCCATATTTGTTTTTAAAAGTTTTCCAGTATTTTCACTGGGTGTTGAAACAGGTCTACTAAGTACCTGGAGAATTCTAGCTTTGCGCCTTATCAACGCACTGCCAAAGTCTGCAGGAACGAGGATAAACTTGTTGAAACATCGAGTTATAAAAGTATTTTATTATCAAAGTATTTCCAACAAAGGAATTTTGTATTAATATTTGAAATTGAAATTCTAATGGTTTGAATTAATTATTCATGCCCGATACTATCCTTTGAATCTACCTTATCTGCTCAGCTTTATTTATTCACCTATATTCTGTTTTCCAAATCCTCCTTCTTGTCCTTGTTGATTATATCCTTTTTAAATATATTTTTTAGTTATATACTACATGGTTTATAGAAAATTTTAGTGTTATAAATATTTTGAGGTTATTAATTAAATAAAACATATTTAAAGTAAATGATTATTGATTATTAATAATATTTGAAAGGTATCTTGAGCAAAAAAAATTATGAATTGTGGATTTAATGTTTTCAAATAGCTTCTTTGTAAATATAAGTAATAATGTAAATAATTGTTTTCAAATAGTTTTCATATAATTATAAAGGTGTCATTTAAACATATAAATGGTATTTATAAAGGAAGAAAGAAATTTTACAAATGGGTTTGAGAAATGTTAAGGTATTAAAAATAATTGCATTGTAAATGAAGTTTTCAAATGAATATTTCAAGTAAAATTTATATAGTTTAAATTGATTGTTTATCCTTGTCTTTTAATCTATCTTTTATGTCTGGTTGTTTCTATTCTCCTACCTCCTTCCTTTTCGGGGACGAAAAGTTTTGAGTGGGGGAGAGTGTAACGACCCATAAATTTTTATTGGTTTTAATAACGTAGTTAACTGAATTTTTGTGAAATTTTAAATAATTGAACTTTGAAATAAAAATTTAATATTTGAATTACGTATAATTAAATATAGCAAATGGTAAATTTTCACTTTATAATATTGAAGTTTATTTTATTGTATAATTTTATTCAAACTCAAATCAGTTAATAATTGACGGTAATAAAATGTTTTCCAAACTTGAATATTTTTATACAGTAAATTTCTAAATCTTCTTCGGAGTGAGATGTCATCCTTCATTTTTCCAAATTTGGACTTCTACTGCTCCGTTTATCTTAATTCTGGTAAAATAGCAGCATTTTTCGGTACCGATTATCGACTTTTGATCGGATGATCGTACCACTAATATCTATATACCGTTTTGATCGTCTCGTCGTGCTGATCTCTACGGTATATTCAATTCTGTATTTTGAAGTCCGATTAACAGCGGAATCCGTGAAATGGTTCGCAGTAACGGTACCATTATATATTGTGACTTTTAACCTCCTAACCTTTTCAAATAAAACGTGCAACCCAAACAAGCAATAAATTGCTTTAAATTTCTCAGCGGAAAAGTTGGGTGACCGTTATCATTCTTTCACTCTACATTTATTCGTTCACTTATTACTATATTTGACCGTTACTAGCCCTTTGATATTCCTAAATTTATTCTAATATTTCACCGGTTCAATATGCTCCAACTTTTCATTTATCTTTTCCTCTGGTTACACTCGTTCCTTTTCAAGGCTAATCTGTAGATCTGAGATTTGTTCCTCCTCTTATATACAAATTCATATAGATTGCCTGTAGATGAAATGCAAGCCTTGCTCGCCCTTCCCCTCTGGAAATCTACGTGCGCCCTTACCCACTAAAAGCCGAAACTCCGTCCCACATCCAAAGCATCGGCCTCACTTCTGATCCCTCCACCACAAGACTTCCGCATGCACCCCAAAGCCTTACACTCCACTGCTGCCACTTCAACACGTCCATCGACCTCGATCCCCTCCACAGACCATTCACGTCTGCCATAGATAGGTCACAGTTCATGGCTCCTCCATGACGCTCCTCCGTGTCTAGCATCGAACACGGGCAGCCTACCCGTTTCCTTCTCCTCCCCAGATCTCGACCGAGCTGCAACTAAACGACCCACTCCTCTTCCCTGTACCTTCGTTTCCACCTCTTCTTGCTTTTCTGGCCGTGACTAGATCGCTAGTAGCCGATCCAACCTCTTTTCCTGTAAGTGTTGTGTTCATATATTTATATTTTTATACATATGAGTATTTTATACTATAAACTGATAATGGTTCTAAACGTATTATATGTATATTTATTAAATTTTAGTTGTATATACTGGAGATCGGTTTATGTAAAAATATATTATGATTTTATATTATGCATTGTGATATATATATATACATAGTTTATTTACTATCAGTCAGAGTTTTTATCTGAGTTATATTTATTTATTTTATAGTATGTATATATATAAGTTTTCCTACTTCTTTGAAACGTATCTTATATGCATATATTTTGGTATGTTGGCACATATATATACATAGGTTGTACGAGCACATTATATGTTTATATATATGTTTTATAAGTTATGTATGTACGGTTAAATAATATAGTAGCTTTGACAAGTATTTATCATATGTTTTATTATCAATTTCAGTCACCAGATGTTGTATATGAGTTTAGCTTATGTATTTTTATATTTATAGTTAGTATATATGTTTTATATAAATTGTTATTAGATCTGTGTTGTTTACTAGCTATATGTTATGCTTTATCTGACCTGTATATATATTCATATAAAATACAATTTGTTAGTTTATATAGACCTTGAAATAGGATAGTATATAAGTAATATGACAGTCTATGCAAATATATGTCTATATATATATATATATATGCGAGCACTTGCTTGCTGCTGTCTCGTTTTACTTTGTATATGTATAGATTTGTAAACAAGTTATATATAGTATATTATGATTTCAGTGTCAAATTTTGTTTTTTTGTACAGTGTATGTGTGTAAATAATTCATAATATAGGCTATATGACTTCGGGAAAAATAAGTATATCATGATTTTTATATATACATAGATATATTGATATATATATATATATTATTATGTACAGCTTATGTATATCTGTTTGTTTGAAAGCTAATATTTCATTCTGGTCATGCTAGATTTTGGAACCTGTTATTTATATATATGTTATGTGCGTACTGAGTTTTTAACTAGGCCTAGGTTTGTTATAAACACTGTTTTAAATATGATTTGTGTAAGTACATTTGTATATTTTATTTTAAATATGAGTTCCAAATTTAATATTGGTTTAAGAAATTAATATAATGAATAATATATATTTCATTTCAGTCTGTATCAAGCAAATTTTAATTTGATTTCGTCAATTTCTTACCTATCAGCATGTCAGTCGAGTCCATACCCATCTAGCTTTGATTTGGAATTCGTGCTCGGATCCATAACTCATTTCTTTGTCAAATCTATCTAGCCTCGAAAGGTGAGCAATCACTCACGATTAACGTTCTTTTATTTATTAAATTTGATTTCAATTGAAACGTCAATTGAAATATGCTGCTGTTAGCTATTTACATTGTTATATATATGCTATTATCTATAACTGTTCACCTGTGGAATATGACACCATATCCTATTGTTTATATTATACTGTTATTGATGATATATGCCTGTTTATTATTATATTATCTGTTATCACTCTGCAAGTTCCCTGTAGTTTAGAATTCACTATGGGTTGAAATGATACATACCCGAACGGACTTTAGAATATGAGAAAATTGTTATGGGTTGAAATGATAGACCCAAGCGATTTTCATTTGAATTGAATTTGGGATTACGGGTCGAAATGATATCTACCCGTATATATTTAAATTATGGATTGAAATGATAAATATCCGTATCACTTGACCATAGGATAGGAAATTTTATACAGACACCGTTGGCCCATATATAAATATTTTTGAAAATAAGTTCTATGGTTTTGGAAAGAAATATATGGTTTTATTAAATGTTGATTCTTAAATTTTTATATAAATAGTAACGATATATATAGATTTAAAAATATTTGATTTAATTAAGATTGATTTAATACATATAGTATGGTTAAGTATTTAAATATATATTTCAAATTAGATTTTGGTAATAATTTGAATAAGTTAAGGTTGGGAAGTTAAATTTGAATTTAGTAAAGAATTTTATTTAATTAAACCGATTTAAAACTTATTGAAATTGGGATTTAAGATATGATTTATAACTTGAGTTTGATTTAAATAATTTAATGAATATTTCTTGTTTAAATAAATTTAAGGAAATATTTAGTAAAAATGAAATTTAAGGCTAGTTAAATGATATTGAATTTATTAAGTGAATATTCCCTGATTAAATAATAATAAAGTTAAATCAAGAGCTATATGAAACGATTAAATTTAACTTTGAAAATGTTGAATATTAAAGCTTTGAAATATATTGAA
Organism: Allium fistulosum; assembly: GCA_030737815.1. Taxonomy (NCBI): domain Eukaryota; kingdom Viridiplantae; phylum Streptophyta; class Magnoliopsida; order Asparagales; family Amaryllidaceae; genus Allium; species Allium fistulosum. Next base: position 604,218,603 of record CM060903.1, read on the forward strand.
AATTTAAATGGTATATTTAGAACTGAATTGAATTGATGAATTGAGCTTTGAATAAAATTTGAATTTGGAATTTGAAGTTGATGTGAAGCAATTTGTGAGACTTGAGGAAATTATAAATACTTTACTTTTAAATTATTTAACCTATACATATATACTATTTTGGAAAATAGATATATTTGAAATGAAATGATATTTTGGTTTTGAAGTATAAATTAATTTGGAATGACCACGGTATTATAGTGTATATTTCTACATTGTAGATAGTTACACGGATCCTTAGAGGATGGTTATCCCAAACATCCTTTAAGTTACTTGTATTTCAGTTGATATTTCACTTGAGTTAGATTTATTGATATAAGAATGTTAATCCTAACTCGAGTGTTTTGTGTTTTGCTTTACGCTCGGGTCAGACCGAGTGATACAGCATTTGAGACTCACCTTTGGAGTTTGGAGCTTCGTTTGGAGATCCAACTATCGATTCAGCTTTCAGCTTTTCCAGTTGATTTGTTCAGAGAGGTCATCTATTCGTACTGAAGACTTCACTGTATTTGAGATATTCTGTTGTATTTTATTTTTAACTCTGATGTTTATATAGTAGCTTCATGAACTACTATTTTATCTATTCCGCTGCGTATTATTGTATTACTCTGTGTCTGTGATTCTGTGATTGATTTATTTACTGTATATACTGAGTTTTGCCAAATTTTAAATTAAAAATCTGATATTTTGAACTATTCAAGTCAGACATGTGTGGATTATTGTCGATTTGAATGGTCCAAAATATCGGGTCGTTACATCAACAAAGTTGAAAGGTGAAACCTTTCGACTAGGTCGAAAAGAAACTTTCCGACAAGGTTAAAAGGTAGGACCTTTCGACAAGGTCGAAAGGTATAGTTTTGCTATGTTTTCGAAAGGCTAAGGTTTAAAATGATTTAAAAGGCGGATGTCATACATTTTAAAGCTTATGAAAAGAAAGCTTTTAAAAGGTATAAAAGGAGTTACCTTCAATGATTTCGAAAGTTTTATTAAAAGATATAAAGGAGTTACCTTCAATGCTTTCGAACGGTTTTATGAATGATTTTGAAGGAGTTACCTTTTATATTTTCGAAAGGTTGGTTAAGGGTTTTAAACAAAGGTTTCGAATATAAGAATTGGGCATATAGTCTAAGTGTTTTAAGTTATAAAGGACTTTAACTTATTTTAAAGGATAGACAATGCTTATTAAACATCATCAACATTATTTTGAGTAAAGTATATATAACATGGCAAAAATAGCTTAGAGTAAAGCTAAATGTATATTTTCCTTGTATATATATGATTTGACGGACTAAATCATTTTGAAAAGGTTTCAAGGAAAATTTAAAGAGCAGTTAGCTCAGATATTGTAGAGCAGTTAGCTCAGATAGTTTGAAGGGTAGTTAACCCAAAAGAAAATTCGGCCAGTCAGCTAATTTAAAACTCGGACAGTTAGTCCATTTGAGGGCAGTCAGCCTAGATGATAGTTAGTCCAGAAAGAGCGGTCAGTTCTAATATGAACAAATATGGATTTTGCTAAATTTTAAGGACAGTTAGTCCACCCTTTTTACTTGTTTTGGGTAGATAGTCCATTATCTAGCATAAAAGATATTGCTATTTTGGTATAACCAGTTTTAGGATAGATAGTCCAGAAAAGAGCAGTTAGCTCGGAATTTAGGACAGATAGTTCAGTAAAGAACAAATAGTTCAGATTTAGACAGATAGTCTATTTTATTTTCTGTTTTTAGCAGAATGGATATTGCTATATTATTAAAATTTGTTGATTAACCAGTTTGGTTGTAGGAAAGGATCTGCAAAATATATGTTTTGAAAAGAAATATTAGTGAGAGGAAACCTGTTCCGCTAAGCTGCGTGGTCTCACTAGTTATCAGTAAACTGAGATGTAACAGATATTATTCATACCAGGCTTTATGTCTTACTCGAAGTTTTTGTTTCCCCTTAAACTCTCAGGTGCTCAAAATTGATTTGAGTAGGCTGAGGGTTTAGGTTTTTAGGTTTTTAGATTTTAGCAGATTTTGGCGAATAAAGCATCTGAAGATGAGCAGGTGGCTGACGGATAGCTAATTTAGGAAATTCTGTTTTAAAATTGTTTCCGCTGTGTATTAAGCCAACTATGTCTATATATTGCTTTGATCATCGAAGGGGGCATCTTCATATGTCGCTCTTGGCGTATTGTTGTAAATTTATATTTGGTCAATGTCTAGGATTACGTTTGGGATTTTTATAACTTGGATATGATTTATTTTAAAGTATAATCACTGAAATTGTGTTTTTTAATCTGTGATTTTGTTCATATTCAAGTGCTTCTGATATTATGGATATCATTAACATTGCCATATTTTGTCACCAGAAGTTAATACTATGGATGACTGCAGCATCCATAGAACTTAGCTTTTGGCCTCCAGATACGGGATGTTATAGTGCTACTGTCAACGAACCCTTCTGCTTGTTGTAGGTAAATGTCATACTCAAGGTCACCATGCAAGAATGCTGTCTTGTTATCTAATTGTTCCAACTTCATATCGAAGTGGGTAACCAATGCCAAAAGAATGTGAATAGAAGTGTGTCTGACGACTTAAGAGTAATATCATGAAACTCCACACCTTTCCTATGAATATAACGCTTCGCCACTAATCTTGCCTTACACCTCAAGTCACTGCTGCTGTCATCTTTCACCCTATAGATCCACTTACACCCAATTGCTCTCTTGCCAAAAGGAAATGACACTAAATCTGAAGTGTGATTTTTGTGCAAATACTCAATCCTCTATAGCTACCAACCAACTGGAACTATCAACTAAACTAATGACATCTCTATAGTCTCTGGGCTCATTATGAACTATGTTTAATACATATGTTGGCATATCATCAAAGTCAGTGTCTTTAATGCTCAATCCTACAAAATGATCAAGCCACCTAGGTCTTTTCCTCTCTCTGATTAAAAGAGGTTGAATTTGAACTCCACGTTGAGATTGATCCTCTGCCCTTTTCTCATTAACCACGGTGTCATCGAAAATACCATTTTTACTTGTATGGAAGTATGATGATCTACTTTGTGTATGGTACTCCAAATTTGTCCTCTCAACATTCATCATTAATAAAAGAAGAAGGCTCCACCTTCAACATAGCATTTTCATCAAATGTAACATGTCTGCTAGCAACAATCTTCTGGGTGGTAGGATACCACAACTTATAACCCTAAACTTCACTCTTATAGCCAAGAAAAATACACTTGCGCGATCTTGGATTCAACTTCCCTTTGCTCTCATGCACATAAGCTGGACAACCAAACACACTGTAAAAGGAATATGAAACAGACTCTCCCTTCCATACTTCTTCAGAAATCTTCATATCTATAGCGGTATAAGGTGTACGGTTGATGAGGAAAACCGCCGTGGATAATACTTTTGTCCAAAATCTCTTTTTTAATCCAGTAGTCAGACGTAAGCAACGAGTTCTTTCTAATAATGTCGTATTCATCCTCTCTGCAATCACATTTGACTGAGGATCCCCTGGTGTGGTGTGGTGCCATTTGATTTCCTCGAACTCACAAAATTTGATGAATTTTTAAGAAGTGAATTCACCGTCATTATCTGAATGAAGAACCTTCACTTTCTTTTCAGACTACTTCTCAACAAGAGATTTCCAACTGTGAAACTTATCAAGAGTTTTTGTTCTTAGATTTCATAAAATAAACTTATACCTTTCTAGAAAAATCATCAACAAATAAACAAAATACTTGACTCCTCCAAAAGATAGGCATAGTGTGAGGCCCCAAACATCAATGTGAACTTACTTCAAAACATTTTTAGATTTATGCTCTGCAATGCCGAAAGAAACTTTCGTCTACTTTTCAATTATGCATCTCCCACAAAAGCCAAATTTTGAATGATGAATACCTTTAATCAAACCTTGCTTTCTCAACACTTCCAAACTGCGCTATCCAATGTGTCCCATACGAAAATGTCATAATCTAGTATAATCAGAATCAACAACTGAAGAAGACTCCGCAACAACAACTGTACCTTCAGCAAATATAGATTTCCAGCTTTTACCCTTTTCATCACTATCAATGAACCATTTGTAATTTTAAATGAATCTTTTTCTATTACACACATCAATTCAAGATTTTACAATGCTCCAGCGGAGATCAAATTATGCCTAAAATCAGGCACATGCCTGACATCATACAAAGTACGAACAACACCATCAAACATCCTGACCTTCACCGTTCCAATGCCAATCATGTGATAAGTGGAAAAGGAGTGTCTTTCAGATGTCATGTGATATGATGCTCTAGAGTCAGTAATACAAATAGTAGCAGGAGGAAAAAGCTGTAAAAATGACAGGATCACTCTCTGAATCTGATGTATCCACTGTAGAAGTTGAATCTTTTTGTGTAACGGCTTTGTTTTTATTCTCCAACTTGGGGCAACTTGCAATATAATGTCCAGACCTTCTACAATAATGACAAACTCCCTTCGGAGCTCTCTTTGACTGAATTCTTGACTTGGCTCTATCTCCACCATAATTGGGTCTACTTTTAATTTTTCCCCTTTGCACAATAAGGCCTTCGGAATCATTCACAATGCTAATGTTTGTTAACTTCCCCTTCAACGTCTCGTTATGCAAATTTTTTTTCACATCCTCTAAGAAAATATAAGAGCACCCATAGATCATAGAGCTAGCAAAAGTGATATACAGTTATACTCTACAGGTAAAGAACATAAAAAAATGATAGCTTGCGCTTCATTCTTAATTTTTACTTCAGCTGCTTGAAGATTCATAATAAGTGCATCTACGTGAGCTAATACATCAGTTCCAGGCTTCATCTTGAACGAGTAAAGTTGTTGTTGGATGATGCAGTTGGTGAGAGACTTGTCGTAGAACTTTTTCTAAAGAGCATCTCATAATTTCTTAGCAATTTTCATATGAGAAAACTCTCTAAGTAGTTCATCAGAAATGCTAAACTGGATGATAGTTAGAGCATCCTCTTCCAATTCCTCAATCTCTTCATACGCTAATTTCTTCAGTTTTTCTGGATCTGAAACAACCTTAAAAGTCACATATTTCTTTAATACCGCTTCCATCTTCATCTTCCATGTGCCAAAACTCCATTTCCATCAAATCTAACAACTTCATAATTTGTATAACTTCTACCAGTGCTATTCTTCGTAGATTTAGACATTGCTGAAATAGTCATCAAACATAACAACAAGCTTCGATACCAATCTGTAGTGCAAATCAGAGTTTTAGACAGCGGAAGTAGAACATCCAATAATCTAATATGTGGACAATCTCAATAATTTTAATACAACAAAGAGAATAAAAAGAAAATCAAAGAGCACAAATTATAGATAAAAGACAAAAAAAGAACATACTGATATAATGAGGTTCGGTTTGACCTACATCCTCGGACCCAACAACATTTGTTATTTCTTCACTTCAAGAGGGAGTACAATATGATAAGAGTATAAATCATTAAATAAATTCCACTCGCCCTAAAATAAATACAAAAATAAAGATCTTATTGAAGATATTTTGGTGGAGAACTCTCTTGTTGTCTTGTGTTGAAAAAATAAACAAATGTCTTCATATATACATGTGCAAGAATGAAGACTGCCTTGAAAATAAGGATGAAAACTTTCAAGATTTACTTGATTTGATTTCAATACAAATTTAATATATTGGTATTTTTTTTCACCTATATTCTTATTTGATTGATTCCTTAAATCAATTAATATATCTTCTATAATTAATTGATTATCTTTCCTATTTGTTTCCCATACTTGATTGATTGTGGAAATCAATTAATATCTTCTCCCTTTTAATATTTGGAATAAGTTTAAATCGTCCAAAATTAATACGTGTGTATCATCTTCAATGCCATCGCTTATGTTTTCCTTAATGCCTTCGTCGTGTTTGATTTTCTCTTACTCAAACACATCGATCGAAACTGGCAATAGATCTTTATGCGGAGCTAAGAGCGGATCAATATCAGTTGTGTTCAACTTCTGATACTAGGTCAACTCCAAACTAACATTCAGGAAGATAAGTCAAACTACTTCTTGAACTAAACTAGTTCTTCCTTTACATTGATTGCCTAATCCCTCTCGAAAGATAATCTTATACTGCTTTAATAGTCTTCATGGGCTTGTTGTGAAAATGTTGCACAAGAACTGATTATTGACGGTAGTAGCATCTGAATCCATCATTTTTCTCATGGAGTGGCCGTGTTTTTACTTTTGAAAGTAATCATATTCTTCCAGCATAACTCATAACTCATCTATTTTCTTTTTCTATAAAATTGATCTCTTTGGAATGACCGGGACTATCCTCTTTGTCATTGAGATTTAATCTTATCATCTCCTCTTTGAGCGGGTTATTAGCCACTAATTAAAACAGGTATATTCAGGATTAGTTGTTCAATGAAAATACTAGTATTTTTCAATGTTCCAATAATGAACTCATCAACGTTAAAACTTATGTTTTATGATAAACCTTATAGTTATGGACATCAATCAATTTGTGTTAGCTTAAATCTCAATGAAATGGCTGTAAATTGAATCCGACTTCCTTCAACTTCGTATTTACCAATTTTTATACTAGTAACACTTTATTTCTCGTTGATCTCTTCGCATAATTACCCTTCAATTTCTTAGACATATATAAACTAATGCTTCATAAACAACAATATGAAACGACAAATCATCTAAAAAATAGCGAAAGGTTTCGACCATCGTTTTATCCGTCATCACTCGTTCTTCCTTCGTTAGATTATTTGATTTCTTCAATTTTTTCTTGATTGCTTGTGAAAATTAAGGTTCCTATAGTGTTGCCATCAATTGCTCAACTGTTCGTATAGTCATCTATGGAAGTAGCTTTAATGGTAACAGTTAAAAAGTTTGATAACGACAATAACTATACCAACCGCATGAGATTTTTATGTGGTACTTTACAAAAAGTATACAATTTAGTAATTTAAAATGGAGAAACAATATTTTCACCAATGAGATGAATTTTCAGGTGCTAATAACATGTGCATGTATGTTTTATTTTAGCTTGCGAAAAACAGTTAGAACATAGTTATTTATCAATGATAATAATGTATAAAAAGTTTAAAGTTTAAAAATATGACGATTAATCAACCATCATTAGTGGTTCCGGTAGAGGTAATAAATTTATATTGATTATCAATAATGGTTGCGGGTACAGTTGGAGATAATAACGATGATAACCGCAACCATAACGCCCAAAGTGAAAACCAGAGATACAAATAATATTTCATCCTTGGTGTTCATAATCCTCAATTTCTTCTAATTTCAGCAATTGTCTTCTCCATCTTCTACAGATATATTTTGTACCAAGCTTTAATACCAATTATGAAGATGTAAAGGTCTTTGTACAATTATAAGAAAAACAAAATGACGGTAGAAAAACAGGGAGCACAATATTCCATTTAACATTTCTCTTTTATTACATTTACAACGATCTTTTTACATATAACCAAATACAATCTTAAGTCCTAATATCCTATTTCCTTAATGATGACTAACCAAATACAATAATTTATGCTTATCATCCATCAATAATAATCATTATGTATATTTGCAAATATATCTTAACACATATAAGCACCATATAAAAACTAATTTTCATTTTACAGCTCATTTGATTTTTTTGTCAAAATAGGCTTGCTTCGACGGTCTTGAATTAACACATATGTGCTTACCATGTGTTAAATTACAGGTTTTTTTTCTTTTTTCTTTTTTTGAAATCACAAGAAATAATCTATAACAAAAAGGCATGGTGGTCTAATCGGCATGTGTACTAGTTTAAGTATTAAATTTGGCTTGTGAATTTTTGGTTCGATGTCTCATTCTAACTTGTATTTTTGTATTGGACTTTTTGGCGTGTTTTTTATATATGTTTTGATTATACCTTTTGTTATCAAATTCGTGTTTTATATAAGCACATTTTAAAATGTAAAAGCATTAGACATTTCACTTAAAATAGTCCTCATATAATAAATGAAATAAGTGTGATATTCATCATGATATCTTCCTTCTCCGGTAAAATGAGAAAAATACTATAATAAAACATGAGTGACATGATCTAAATACAGACAAAATAGTCTTGCAAATATTGTAAATAAGTATGTTTTGATGATAACAAATAATAAATTTAGAATATATTTAGCAATTTCATTAACACAAAATGGGTTGGGACAAGGAATCAAACCCAAAAGTTCGAACTCAAACATGTTATTAAGATGTGTAATATTATTCGGTCAGGCCGCTACAACTTTTTATTATATTTTACTTCATGTGCACTACATAAATGTGCTACAACAAATACTAAATTAACACATCTGCATTGTACAAATACACATGTTAAATCCATATCCACAAAACAGGACCTACGTACTTTGATAATGAGTGTCAAGTGAAACTAAAATGGCAAATAGTTTTTGTAGAGTGCGTGTATGAAAAATGTCCATAAATATCTATCAATATAAGCCTCACAATAATTTCAATACTTGAATTACCACAAACTAATGAGATATGATTCCTAATGCTTACCTTAGCAGAAAACATATCAATCAGGCAGTAAAAAAATGGCATAGTTTATTAAAAAACACATAAGATAAAATAGAAACCATAACATAGCTTATACTCACGCAATAAATTTTGACCTGGGCACAACTTTTTTAGCTATAGTAATTTCACAAACTAAATTTCAGAATCAGTTCTATTTTCATATACCATGATCGATTATTTTTAAAATTATTTGACTAATATGGTGAGAAACAAATATAATATGCTTCATTTTACCACAACATTCATACATATGAGTTAATCAAAAGTATTTAACATGTTATAAAGTTTACTTCATAATAGTAGTTAATGTATCAATTGGTTTGATTATTTTTATCCAATCCCTAATAATTTTCTTTCATAGTGAAAAATAGTAGTCTGTTAGACACTACTATTAACTTCTTGCCATCAAGGCATAAGCAGAAAGAACTTCATTATAAGTGATACAAATAATTCAGCAACATGATAATGTTGTTATTTCACAGTCAATTAACAGACTAATATGTGTGCTTGTTGCTGTTAACTTACAAATAACAGCTGACCTTTAAAGCAAAACAAAATATGTAGTTGCACATTTTGGATGATTGTGGTTAGAGGCTTAGAGCATGTCCTCGTGTGCACAGCTAATGTGTGCACAGCTAATGTGTCTGACTCTATCCAGTTTTCTTTAATTATGATATGAAAACGTCAATATATTTCAGTTTCAAAAAAAAAACATCAATATAGTTAGATCTAAAGGGATTCGTTTAAGAAAAGTTAGCAGATATATTGTGTATGTATTTGCATATTATATATGATTAATACATTACATATGAATTGTTTTTTTACAAATTATATATGATTAATACATTCAAGAGAAAATGATTTGCACAAATATTTAGCCATATTTTTACGTTGAAACCATGTTTAGTTAATTTGAATTTTTATTTTTAAGTTGCAACATTTAATTTTTGTTAGTTTGAATTTTATTTATATTATTAATTAATAAATTACGAATTTGCAAATGATGTTTATTAATTAGATCCTATTTTTAAGCGTTTAAGAATATTTTGAATTTGTAAAAAAGTTTAACTGTTTCATTCTATCTTTAAGGAATATTAAGATTGTTAATATCTGTAGAGAGACATTTTTGGTAGTTCACGCTGAGATCAAAAAAGTATTACACCAAGGTATTACAACTATTATTAAAGACTAGCTAGTGTGTAACCCGTGCGTTGCACACGGCGATGTTAATAAAAAATAGTATTTATACTTTAATTATTGCTAAAATTAGAAATTTATTATGTAATTTATGATAAATTTATTATGATATATATTAATCATAAATTAAAATGACATGTGATGCTCAGATGTAAGGTTGAAGGTTCAATCCTCGCTAACTATATATATATATATTTGTAGCAATTAATGTCCTATTAAAAAAATTAATTTTTTTAATACTATAGATATAAATAATTTATGCCATGTGATATTTTTTTTTACATGTATGAGTGAATAAATAACTTTACCATTTTTGTTTTAATTGTTGTGTATATATTGAATTGTTATTTTTCAAGGATTTATAAATAGATTTACGAATGTTAATTTAATTTAATATATTTAAATAATTTGAATTAATAATCAACATAACTATCAAATATAAGAAGTTGAATGTGTAAAGTTATAGAAAATTACGAAGAGCTTTGTACGTATTTGTACTTGAGAAGAGCATTTTATGCCCGTTTATCTACATGTGAACTTTGATCGATTATTTAGTTTTCATTTTTAAACAATTTCATAGTTAATCATAGATTTTCTGTTGTTATAGGAGAGTCACACTTACAATTTTGATAATCACAAATAATGTTATGTAGCATTTAGTTGAGTTATAAGCTTGACATGGTTTGATAACATGTTGAATGTAAATGTTTATATAATCTAATTTTTATCGATGTAATTTGTGCGTTTACATAGTAATGTTGTAAAATATAAATTTATCTTTTAAAGGTTGTTAAAAATAAAATTATGTCCCAGTGGAAAGGAGGCTTGGGTTCTGGTAAAAAGACCCAGGTTCGATTCCTACCATGCGCTTCCCCATCCTATATAAATGTACCCGGGGGTATGGGGGCTTGGATCAGCGGACGGCTTTACTATACCCTCCTCAGGAGTTTACCGGTCCGCCGGGTTCTCCTGGGTTTTCAAAAAAAAAAAAAAAAATTATGTTATGTAACATAATGTACAATAAAAATTTAAAGATAACTAAATTAGAAATTAAAAGAGTTATTGTTATTTATGTACACATTTTATGTTATGCGATTTATGTATCCTTATGTCTGAATAAATAAATAACTATATTATTTTTTCCACATATAAATGAATATTGTATATATTGAAATTCTTATATTTTTAGTATTTATTGGATTGATTAATGAATATCAGTTAATCAAATTTATTTAAATAGTTTAAATTTAAGATTACACAATTAGTTAAATATATGGACTTGAGTGTAAAATATTAGAAAAGAATTGAGAATGATTTCTAAGTAATTGTAAAAAAAATTGAAATTTTGGTGTTTGAAATTAATAGAATTATATAATGTATTGTATGATAAATTCGTTTAGTAAATAAATTATAAAATAAATTTGTTATTATCGCTAATGTATATAATTTATGTTATGTGATTTATATACGTACACAAACACACATATATCTAAATAAAAAAAGATCTTTTTTATACCAATTTGTTGATACGCCTTTAGCATATATATTGAAACTTTAGTTTTTTAGAATTTATTAATAAATATTAGTTGACTAAGGTTTTCTATTAATTTAAAATTTGGATTATGTAATTAATTTAAATATGTGAGCTTTGATGTAAAATATAAGAGAATAGAGAAAGATTTATAAATAATTGTAGACTTATTAAAAGAGTATGTATTTGAATATAAAATAGTATGAGAAGTTTAGTATAATAATTGTAAAGTGATAAATTATAAGATTTTAAAAATAAAATATCTATAGTTGGAGAGAATTAAGGGGAATGAAGATAATTTCTAGAATTAATCATAGAGCTTAAAATTCTTCCGCTTTACTATTATTTAATAGATATATAAAATATCATATTTTATTATAGATTGCTTTTGACGTTCATTGTTTGGAAACCTAAGAGGATAAGAACTTAAAGGAGTAATTAAAGTTGCTAATCCAGCTTTGATTCCAAAGACCAGCTGTCCTCTAGAGTTCAGAGATAACAATAATTTCCGAACCATTCATAATTATAAGTTTTTCCTCTATGCTACTTTGAGAATTTGAGATAAAGTTAATGAGAATACCTCCTCTACAGATAGGCATCTGTATTTCAAAACTGACGTTAAAACTGGCAAAACAAATGGTGATCAAAAGAATAACTAAAATGCTTACCATAAAATAAATTAAGTGTTGTATTCATTCAAGTCCTTAAATGTAGTTAGCATTCAGCTGAGCAATGTAGCAAAGTCTTTTAGGCAACTAGCCGGGTAGTGCATTAGAAAAGACTAGTATAAACAGATAAGCAAAGCCAAAGTTAAAGTCGTCTCTTTCTAGAAATATCGATGTAGCTATAAATTATGGGCGTGTGCTATGAGTGTGTTTCCTCGTGCTAGTATTTTCACCATTTAAAAATGCGAAGGACATGTATAGCCAATATTATACCGTAATAGTGATGTTTCACTAAAAAAACATATATACTTAATTCTCTTGTCTAATCTTCTCCAACTACATCACAAGAAAATAGGCCCTCTTAATATACATAAAAACCAGGGGTATTCCGTTCGCACACTTAAAATAACAAAGAATATTGACACGTTCCCTTCTCTATATATGTACCAAGTTGTGTGCAATGCAAAGAATCACAAGTATTTCATCAACATGGAGTGCTACCAACAACTATTATACTCATCCCAAACACCATTAATCGACTCCTTGATCGGTAATAACATTGGTCCAAACATCGTATCCAATCCAATGGAGAACATCATCATTCTTGATGATTGTTTCCTAAACAATGTGCTTGATACTGGCATCAGCTTTCCTTCAGATCTATTTACCAACTCTCCTAACCAAGCTCCAAGTCAATTTGGCAATGATATAGATTCAAATCCCAAGGAAAGTTTTATTGAAGGCACTTCTTTATCATCAGGAATAACAGAAAAACCAAAGAGGGAACGTTGTAAGACTATACTGTCAGAGAGGAAAAGGCGGAGCAGGATGAAAGGGGACCTATATGAGCTTAGATCGTTAGTTCCTAACATAACAAAGGTTTGTTATTTCTCCTTACCGTTCCTCTAAAATATCATACAAAAAAAGAGTACATTAATCACATTTTGCATATAATGTAGATGGATAAAGCCTCTATCATAGGTGATGCTGTGGTTTATGTGAAAAGTCTCCAAAACGAAGCAAAGAAGTTAGAAGATGAAATCTCAATTCTGGAATCATCAACCAGAAAAAATCAAGTCGTTCAACTTAAGCAAGTGCAACTACACAACAGCCAATGTGGGGGTAAGGTAGCCAACTTGATGGTTCATGAGGTGGAAGGAGACAAATTTTATGTGATCATAGAGTGCCATAAAGGAAATGGAGTCGTAGCAGCTCTTTATAGTGCAATTGAGTCTCTGGATTGTTTGCATGTTGAAAATTCTAGCCTCTCCGTAGCTTCTGGCAGCGTACTAATGAAACTGTCGATGCATGTGCGGGAAAATAAGGAAATGATGGATGCACCAATATCATTGAGATTGTGGTTAATGGGTGCTCTTCTCAAGGAAGGATTTTCACTCAAAATATGATCTTTCTTAACTTTTTCCCTTTTTTCTTTTTTTACCTTTCTAGTTTTCTACTGCAACTCCGAAAGTAAAACCTGGAGCACAGTAACTTAGTTTGAAACTTTTAGTTCACAGATACCATTGTAACATAATCGCAGCAATAGAATGGTTGAACTGGGCTGACATTTCATCGCCTATGTAGTTTTAGACAACTCAAAAAAGGGGGAAAAAACTAAGCGATCCTTTCATCAACACCAAGATGTTACAGAAAAATTTATACAGTCAAGTTTTTTAGGACTAATTGCTATTTGAATGTCAAAACAAACATGAAGAGTTTCTAATGGAACGTTGTTAAAACAAAGATGGTAAAAGACTCGGTGTTTTATCTTGGCGTAAACAGCTACAGTCAGTTGGTTTTCGGAGAAGAAATGGTACAGATTTAAGAAGATACTAACTATAATTAATTTTCTACTTAATATAAAAATGAATGCGCATGTTATAGTGAGAAGTGAGAACATATTATTTTCTGCTTATCACGGCAATAGAAGAAGAAAATTTCAGATAAGTTGCTATCCAAGTAAATACCTTGGAATCCAGAATAGCAAATATTTCTCTACAATTTCTATGTAGAATAAAAGATTATAATAAACCTGGAAGGTCAATCTTTGATTCGAAATAGCCACTTGAATACTTTTATTCCTCCAACTTTGTACAATAAATATTTTAATATAGTTAAGATCAGTATCAAAAAGGTGTATTATACCACCTGCATATTTGTATCACAATATAACACCTGCAAACATGTGAAGTAAGTTTTTATCTCCAACAGATTCAATATCTTATCAAGTAAAAAGTTTCCATCTCTTTCAGATTTGTGATTAAGGAGATATAGAGGATCGCCTATACACTCTGATACAAACCAATTTTTGCAAGGTCATCATTTATTCATTTTCAAGTAAATTTTAGCAGTTATTTCATTGTCATCATTTGGGCATCAATGACCTAATCGAGTTATGCACTTTTTTTTAAAAAAAATTCCTAACACACTGATATAATTTTGAAAACAATCAATGAATAAAAAAACAAGCATTAGTCACATTTTGTGTAACAATGACAAAGCAGGTTGTGGAGCATTAGACTCACAAATCAATCTGTTTATTAATTGAAGTGTGGACTGTGCGTGCCCTCTTATTTTTATAAATATGGATCTAAATCACATTACTTATATATCCCCTCCAACCCCCCATTTGTCTTTTTGTGCAAAAAAAAACTCAAGATCAAAGGGAACTTTCGGAGACATGTCATATTCATCAGCATGATTGTACGTTTATGCAAAAATTGAAATTGTTTGGAAACTTTTAACTTCTTCGAAATTGCAAACCATTGATTTGAAAGAGCTAAAATTTTCGACACAATTTTAAATTTTACAAAGATGACCTTTGCTAATTAATACAGCATATCTACGAAAATTCACTTGTATCCATAGCCCATTCATAACCACTTTATATCAACCATTATATTCAAAAAATGAGTGGATGGATTTAGTGACATTCTCTCTCATCCTATATCAGTTTTTTCTCCATTATATCAATATTTAATTTGTCCACTCATTTGTTAGATCTAATGGTTAATGTAAGAGGGCTATGATGGGGCTAAAAATGAAGGTGTTATGAATCGCTCTTCGCACACACTATAATCTTATAATTTTGTATACATAGCGTTTCTTTCAATACTTGTTATCTTCTGCTTTACTAAACTTTATATTAAGCTTAAACATTTACTAGACATCCTCTTATTTTAAACAAGAGAAAAAGGTGACAGTGACCACATAAACAATTAGTTTATATTGCAGGGAAGAAAACTTTCGGAAGTGTACATAACTGGGTTAGGCTATGCAAGATCAAATATAAGAATGGCCACTTATCAACTGATAAAATATATCATCATAAATCTTGATCCCCGTGATAATACATGGCCCCATCACTGATAGGTGCATATTACACTAGCATTACAAATTATAACACCATTTTCATGATTATTTGCAGAAACTGATAGTAAGTAGTTGCAACTCGCAGAAATTGAGTAACTGATTGAGGAAATTGCTAAAGAGTTCTCACCTCAAAATAATGATCCAAGGAAAATACGATCACAAACTCACAGACTCCAAGCTAAGGAATCGTCTTCTGCCAGAAGAAGCTAAATAATATATACATTGACCAGATTAATCTGGGATATTGATCGTTGTTACAATCTAAGCATCAATCCTACATGAAGAGCCAAAGATCCTGAAGTTCAAGCATCCAATTTAACTCAAGTACTCATAACCCACTTCGCAGCGTCCGACGAATTTGAAATTAGATTTAACTTGCGTATCCCTAACTACAAGAAATAAGATGGTTAGATCCACATATTTGCCTCTAACTATTGTAATTTTATCTGGACCCAACATATATCGATAATTTAGACTCTAAAAGACCAACTAAATATGGAAAATATGACTCAAATCTATCAACATCACTTTAAAAAGGAAGGAAAATTAATTAATTAATTTAATTGATTGATTGGTCAAATATACAATAAAAGGAAACTAGATATGTGCATGTTTTCATAGAACGAGATATATATCTACATTAAATCAAAGACAAATTAAATCTTGAAAAAAAATGTTAAATGTTTCAAAATTTGTATAAAATTGATTGTATGCTTTTCTAATTAATTTCATTTCATCACAAGATTTAGCTTCATTCTACTTCTATTTAAATAGGTCTCAAGATATTGAAAAAGCATTTCATTCTTCTTACACACAATAGTTCATCTTAAATATTCTTCTATAGATTTGTAATAGAGATAAGATTTCTCGCTTTAAGACATCTCTACCATTTTGTATTCTCTCCTCTCTAAATTGGTGAAGTAATAAAGTTGTTGGGTCTTCATGGACGTAAGATATAAATCTAAACCACGTTAAGTCTTCTGTGTCTTTTCTTTCTATTATTTGATCTTGTATGATAGCGTAATTGATATTGAATTTGCATTGGTGTTCAATCGACAAAAATAGATCTTAGGTAATCGCTTCGGCATATTAGTGATATATCATTCTCCACAATTTTTCACTACAGTTTTGTATCCGAGGCAGTGTTTTTGTTCTGTTTGGGCATTAATGGCGAATTCTGAAAAATCTATGGGAACATCTGGTGTTAATTACGGTGTTACACGTTTTGATGAAAATGAAGATTTTGGAACTTAGAAGATAAAAATAGAGATGGCGTTGAAGAAGGAGAAGACTAGTAAGATTGTTTCTGGGCTTGAGAAATTGAAGGACATTGAGGCAGATGTTTAGGAAGAGATGGAAGATGAAGCTCTTACAAAGATGCAGTTGAGTCATTTAAATGAAGTTCTTAGAGAGTTTTCTCAAAAGAAGACGATGAATGAATTATGGGATGTATTAACTGATGCATATCAAGGCAAGTCTCTCACAAATCAAATCGTTCTTCAGTAACAGCTCTATTCGTTTAAGATGAAGCCTGGAGCCAAACTTATGGAGCACGTACCTTGGTTACGAACCTTAAGGCAACAAATGTTGAGATTAAAGATGAGGCTCAAGTAGTGATCCTCTTGTGTTCTTTGCCTAAGGAAATATATACTGCTTTTGCTAGCTCCATCATATAGGGTCGTAGTAAGATTAGTCCGTCAGATGTTAAGGTTAGTCTTCATAATGAGGTGTTGAGAGATAGACCGGCGAGAGCCAATATATACAGTGACTCGGAGGGCTTGTCTGTTCAGAGAGGTAGAAGTAAAGGCAAGTTAAAGTATGATGGAATTTGAAATAAGTCAAGGTCTCAGTTTAGGGGGCCTAATCGACTGACTTGCAATTTTTGTAAGAAACCAGGGCGCTTTATAGCTCAATATCTTAAGATCAAAGGATGAAGAAAAGACCCAGAGCAAGCTTTAGAGTCTACTGCAGTGACACTGGATACAAAGAGTGATACCGATGTGTTTATAGATTCTAGCTCTTTTGGAAAGAGCCGCTTATGGCTTATTGATTCTAGCGCATCCTAATATATGACACCTGATAGAAACTGTTTCTCTACATGCCGTGAGATTGATAGAGGAGAGGTTCTAATGGGCAATGATGCTTCTTGTCTATGGTTAGTGTTGGTAGTGTGAAGGTCAGAATGTTTGATGGTGTTATTCGTACGATTACTGATGTTATACATGTACCTGATTTAAGGAGGAGCTTGATTTCTGTTGGGACTTTGAGCAGGTTTGGGTTGAAGATTGTAGTTGAGGGAGAAAAAATGAAGATATCGAAGGCTTTCAAGATTGTTATGAAAGGTGTGAGGGCAGGAAATCATTATTTATTGAAAGGTACTACTATAGTTGGTGAATCAGCTTCTGTTACTTCGATTGATTCAGATCCTTTCAGATTGTGGCATTTACGAATGTCCCATGTTGGTTAGCACGTTTTGGATAAGTTGAGAAATCGAGGTTTGACTGATGGTCTTCATCATTCAAAGATTGGCTTTTTTGAGGAGTGTGTTCTTGGCAAGCAGACAAAGATTTCTTTTGGTACTAGAGAGCATAAAGCGAAGGCTGTTTTAGAGTATATTTATACAGATGTTTGGGAGCCCTCCCCTTGCACATCTTTGGACGGAGCCAGGTATTTTGTTTCATTTATAGACTATTTTCTCGTAAAGTTTGGGTATACTTTCTATAGCTTAAAAGTGAAACATTTGATAGGTTTCAAAATTGGAAATCAATTGTTAAGAAGCAGTCAGGAAAGAAGTTGAAAGTTCTTCATTCTGATAATGGCGGTGAATTCGTATCACAGGAATTCATCGATTTTTGTAAGTCCGAAGGCATTAAGCGGCATTACACCACACCTGTCGGTCCTCGGTCTAATGGGGTTGCCAAAAGGATGAATCGGACATTGTTGAAGAGAAGTCGTTGTCTCAGATTGACTGCTAAGTTGAAGAAGGGATTTTGCGCTAAAGCTTTTTCTATGGCGGCTTTCCTCATCAATCGCACATCTTCTACTGCCATAGACATAAAGATCCCTGAAAAAATGTGGAAAGGAGAGCATGTTAGCTATTCGTTTCTCAGAGTGTTTGAATGCCCGCTTATGTGCATAAGGTCAGTAGGAAGCTGGAACCTAGGGCTCGCAAGTGTATCTTTCTAGATTATAGAAAAGGAGTGAAGGGATATAGGATATGGTGTCATATCAACAAGAAGATTATTATCATCAGGCGTGTAACTTTTGATGAGAAGGCTATATTGAAGGTAAAGCCTTCATTATCCGTTGATAGTATAAGGACAGATTTAGAATACCAAACACAAGGTCAAGTCATCTTTAGATTCTTTCCATAAAGGTACATATGTTGTTTCTGATGGCACTGTGGTTGATGAGGATAGCACAGATGTTAGTACAAAGAATCAGACTTAAGATGGAGCTCTTTCAAAGACTAGACCTATTAGACAGAGGAAGATGCATAGATGACTTGATGATTTCGTTGGATTGAGCATTGAAGACATTGACTTCGATGACACGAAATGTTGTCTATGATGAGCCCAGAGATTATAGAGATGTTATTGCATCAGTTGATAATTCCAGTTGGTTAGTCGCTTTGGAAGAGGAGATTGAATCTTTGTAGAAAACAATGGTGATATAGAGTGAAAGATGATGCTAATGGTGATTTCAGATACAAAGCAAGGTTAGTAGCAAAGGGGTATGTTCAAAAGAAATAAATAGAGTATCATGATATCATTGCTCCAATTGTTAGGCATACATCCATTCGTATTCTTATAGCATTGGTTGCTCATTATGATATGGAACTTATGCAACTAGATGTCAAAACTGCATTCTTGCATGGTGATCTAGATGAGGAGATTTAAAGTAGAAAGAGTTGAGACTCACTCAGGCACAGTACATCGAGAATGTCTTCGCATAATTTGGATGGAGAAAACTAAACCGATTGGCACTCCATTAGGCTCTCATTTTAAGTTGTCGAAAAAATTATCTCCTTCATCGGATGAAGGCAAGAAGTATATGGAATATATACCTTATTCTAGTGCTATTGGTAGTCTCATGTATGCAATGGTGTGCTTGAGGCAAGATTTGACCCATGCAGTGGGTGTTGTGAGTCGATATATATCTAACCCAAGCAAAAAACACCAGTAAGCAGTGAAGTGGATACTCAGATATCTTCGTAGCTCTTCATCACTTGGCTTGTTGTATGGTGGAATAGATGGAGACATCTCTCCTAGTGGTTACTGTGATTCATATTATCTTCGTGGCACTTCATCAGTTAACTTGTTGAATGGTGGAGTAGATGGAGATATCTCTCCTAAATGTTACTGTGATTTGGATTATGTTGGGGATAGAGATGGACGGAAGTCGACGTCTGGCTATGTTTTTACACATGGCATAGGTTCGATTTCATGAAGACCAAAGGTGCAGTGTATAGTAGCTTTGTTGACTATCAAGGCAGAGTTGATATCGATTGTGGAAGCGACTAAGGAGGGATTATATTTACTTCAGTTAGTGGATGATCTTTCTATGGTGAAGCAGAAAATAGAGCTATTTTCATATAGTCAGAGTGGGATTCATCTTGTAAAGAATCAAGCTTATAGTTTTCGTACGAAGCGCATTGATGTCAGAGGCTTCTTCCTTATGCTTAAGGAAGAACGAATCAAGTTATTAAAGGTGAGTACTATGAATAATCCTTCAGATATGATGTCTAACTCACTTCTCAATGACAAGTTTTAGCATTGCTTGAACTTAATTATAGTCTCAACTACTTAGTGCCATAGGGCGCTGATCCAATAACTCATAAATGATGATTGAATCCATTTGAGAGAGACATGAATATTTTGAGTCAAGTTAGAATGTTGAAAATATGACTCAAATCTATCATCATGAAAGAAAAATGAAACATGTCAAATATACAATAAGAGGAAACTAGATATGTGCATTTTTTTCATAGAAGAAGATATATACTTACATTAAATCAACGACAAATCAAATCTTGAGAAGAATGGAAATGTTTCAAAATTTATACGAAATTGATTGTTTGCTTTCCTAATTAATTTCACTTTTACTCAAGATTCAGCATTATTCTACTCTTATTTAAAGAGACCTCAAACTATTGAAAAAGCATCTCATTCTTCTCAAACAATAGTTCCTCTTAAATATTCTTCTATGGATTTGCCATAGAGATAAGATTTCTCTGCTTTAAGAAATCTCTACCATTTTGTAATATCTCTTCTCTAAATTGGTGAAGTAATAAATTTGTTAGGTCTCCATGGACGTAGATACAAATCTGAACCACGCTAAATCTTCTATCTTTTCTTTCTGTTATTTGATCTTGTGCGATAGTGTAATTGATATTGAATTTGCATTGGTGTTCAATCGACAAAACTAGTTCCTGGTTAATCATTTCTGCATATTAGTGGTAAATCCTTCCCCAACATTTTTTCACTACACTAAATTGGTTTTGAAAAGATGAAGATCAAACAATTGGTCTTAAATGAGACACTGACCAAGAGACTCGCTAAGGATCAATTATTTGGTCTATAATCTAATAACTACAGACCCAAATTATTATAACTAATTGGCCAATAAATATATATATCTGTGTCATTGCCATAAATCTAACTGAATAATGAAATTATATAATTTAAACACAATTATCATTAACAAAAATGGGTATTACTATTTCAAAATAGAAATTCGACTAAGAGTACCACGTCATATAAAAGGAAGTAAACAAAATATTTTATTTCATTTTGTTACCATAACTATATACACTATTGATTGTACAACCTATCTTGTCATTTCTTTTTTCTCTAGTTGTTTATCAATTCGAAAAATTGTCTTCTTCTTTTTTCTTTTTTCTTTTTCCCTTTTTTACTCTCTAGTGTTCCTTTAAAGAGAAGTAAATGTAGAATACTTGTTCAATAAGTGTGCTTCCATGAATGTAACTTGACTTTGAAAAAATAAAATAATATTTACATAGGACTGCATATTAATGTAGATGTAAGAAATTAATGTGAAGAAGATCTCTCGAATATAATTACAACTTAAAGGAAATAAAGCAAAATAATAATATGAGAAACAGAAATGATGACATGAAAAAGTAAAATTGTCTTATGCACAAACATCAATGCGGTCACCACAAAGAACTTCATCGCGATTTTTTGGCAGTACCAATAATAATATCTGGCTTGAAAAATGGAGGAGAATAATTTGAACGCTGTACTTGAATCTTTATATAAGTCAATTTGCTTACTTTCACCATCAATGTTTCTCTCTACAGCGAAAGCTTAAGCACAAGATCACAAAAAAAATTCACATTGTATTTTTTGTAAAATATAAGGTTCAAAGGCTAAACGAGGGTTATTTGATTTTTCTTTATTTAATAAAAATATAGGACAAACAGCCCAGCTGGCACTATGTGGATGTCTTTTATATAAATTTTGATAAATGAGCTTATTAGACCACTCCCCAATGGTGTGGTTGAAGGACATAAAAAAGCTTAGTCAGGTAGTAGCCCTCCAAGCTGATATGGGATCGCTAAGCTGAACAGAGAGCAATAGTATATCCCTTAAATGAAACATTTTTGTACGCCTCACTGGTAGGTCTGTCAACGGGTCGGGTTAGATCTAGGTATCTTAAAATTCATATCTGAGCCCGATTACAATAATCAAAACCCGAACCCGATCCAAACCCATGGGGTATTTCAAAACCAATACCCGAGCCCGGCACGTCGGTCTTTTCAAGCCCACTGGGTAATACCTGTATACCAGTCTCATAATATTTATGTTAAAATCATACTATAAACTTACATTTTTTGTAAAATTTATACACATACCATGTTAACATACAAATTGGACGGTGATGTAGACAAATTCGCAACATAATAAGCAAAAACATCTACATATAAACAAACAAAATGGTAAACAAATAACATAAACAATTATGTACTGATACTACAGAAAACTAATAACCGGATCAAGCCCAAACCGGGCTGGATTTGGATAAAACTGTACCCGACCCTAATAGTAACCTGGTCAGGCCCACTTAGTTTACACAAAACTCGTACGCATATTAATAGTGCGGGTTCGAACCGAGCTCAGGCCAAAGCCGTACCATTGACAGGCCTACTTACTAAGAATGGACCAATGATAATATCAACCAGGTAGCGGTTATACCAAAAGAGACTGAAAAAAGGATTTTTTTTTTTGGCATATATCCTTATGAATATAAAAAATTAGCATTAGTGCCTACCAATTTTCTTATAAATTATATCCCTATTTTCAAAAAAAGGGTGAAATTCATGGGTGTATTTGAGTAATTTTATTAATTTTAACATACGCTCTTAGGGTATATGTTCATAACTCATAACCGCCGTAATACACGTTGGAGTGACCACTTTTAAATTTGAAAATTAGAGAAGTAAAAAACAGAGAAATTCAAAAAAAAATAGAAAATAGTTTCTAAAAAGAATTATGTAAAACAAATAAGTTTAAAAAAGAGGAACGTGTCCCTAATTTCCACTTGAAAAAAAGATGAAAAAACACATAGTAAATAGTGTGTGTAAGTATTTTAGCTTTTAATTTGTGGAAATTATGTTTCACTCCCTGTTTAGTTTTGAAACTTTTTCAAAAAAATATTCCCTCCAGCTTTTCAAATTATAAAGCAACTCGCGGTTCTTTTTTATATTTAAAACAATTACCTATTATGCATTATTACGATGTATACCTAAAAACATCATTTTTTATCTGCGTTAAAATTTCTCATGCTATGTTATAATAAGTAGTAATATATAATCTTATATGATGCAAATTATAAAAATTTAAAATTCGTGATTATGATGGTTTGAATTTACATTACACTTTTACAATGCAACCAGTTGAAACTTGTGGTTTTTTAATTTTACAAAAACGCTTGCATTATATAATTGAAAATTAAAAATAGCATGGTGAGTGGTGATAATTATTATAAATAAGTATGTGTTTTATAATAACATGTTTTTCTTCAATTTTGATTTCTTTTATTGTGTGTTACATTCTCTGTAGCGCAACTTACATATCACTGCTTCAGTTCATTGCAGGTTGTATAATGATTTTAAATTTGAATGCTTTTACTAAACTAACTTGCATTATAATTATAAATGTGATATATTCATATAATTCTAACTGTATATTATTTTTATTTTATTTTTTTGCATTGTACCTTTCACTACAAGGAATAGTGAAATTTGCGACGGAAGCTTCCGATGGCCGACGACGGCTCTATCATTATGCTTTCAACGGCTGCCGACGGTCCATCAATTTATTTATTTAAATCTATTACTTTATTATTCTACATTAGTTATATAAGTTAGAAATTTGATTAAATATATAATGATTCAAATCCTAAGAATTTTATAAATATATTTCTATTCAATTATTCAAATTTATGATAATTTATGATTAATTAAATTGGTATTATCGATAATCATTTTTGTTGTATAATTATATTCGATAATTAACTTTATTGAAAATCTAACATAAACAATCGTTATCTGCAAATTTCAGTCTATCAATTATAAAATTTCGTTGAAATTTCTGATACGTGATAGTTTTATGAATTTACTTTATAAACATTGTGTGTATAACTATAATTTAAAGTTTTTAAATTAATTTGAAAAGGTAAGTAAGAGAGGCTATAATCATTAATATTTATTCCATATTCACTGATAACTAATATAAACTATTCAATTTTTTCTACAAATTAAAATTTTCTAACAAATTAATATATATTAAATTAAATTTAAAAATTGTGAAATTGGAATTAAAAAATTAAGCAGCTGTCGGAAGCCGTCGCTAAACAAAGTCATCAACGACCGTCGAAAGTCATTGGAAAGTCGTGTATATTCAGCCACCAAGTCGAGAACTGCTGCATTACATTTGCCTTTCAATAATTCCACAAAACCCTAGCTCCTCCTCCACTCTTCATCGTCGACGAATCCGCACCACTCCCCGATCATCAATAAGTTCATCATTCTCCACTCTTCAAACTCTAGGTCATTGATTCATCTCCAATCGGGTTTTTTTTCTTTAACCCTAATTAATTTTCATTTGCTAAATTAGGGTTAATTTGTGATTCTAGTTATTTATATTACCCATTGATTGTTTATTATACCCCATTGAATGTCAATTACAGTTATTATTGTTTAAACCCAAAAATTAATGTATAATTTAGTGTATGTGTATATAGATTAATTAGTGTATATGCGCATTAGGGCTAGCCTGGGTTAACTAGTGTAGATGCGCATAATTTAGTGTATGTGCACGTTTTCTAAAATGTCGAAAATAGTAATTTATTTACATAATCGTTTATTAGTTTAGACTCTTAATTATGTATAAAATCTAGTTTGTTAGAATGTGTGGCATGTGGTAAACTAGTGTATTATGTAGTTTATTTTTTAAAATATAATATTATATTCATAATTCGTTAAATTTTAAAACATAAAAGATTTTATTAGAAAGTAAAAATTATATAATATATTATATAATTAATAAAACATTAAAATATAAACAAATTATTGTACAAATGCTAGAATGTTATATAATTAATAAAAAATTATGTAACGGTAATATATAAACAAATTGGTGCATAATGTACTTTATTTTTTTTAAATCCCTTAGCGAGTTTTTAGCCCCGTCGAAGAAGTATTTTATAGGTCGATATATGGGTATTCGTTTTTTTCACAGAACGGACATCTATATTCATCTGATCAATATTTGTCGGATTTGTCCCTGTATTGAACAAGTTACGAGCACAATAAAGTAATTACTTTTCGTAAATCATTACATTTTAAATGGTTCACAAAATTTCGACAGCGCTTCCTTTTGTTCCTTGTGTACACATATTTGTGTACGATACAAGTAAAAAAGGGGAAGTGCTACCGAAATTGTGTTGAATCGTTTAAAATGAAATGACTTACGAAATGTAATTACTATTGTGTTTGTAATGGGAAGTAGGATGACCGCCATCAAATTAGAAAACAATAAACTCAAAATTTAATATTGTATTCATAATTTGTGCCAAACCGTAAAATGTATAAATCATAATTAATAAATGAACTATGGTTAAAAGAACATTAAAATGTATAAATGAATTGAAAAATAAAATAAAAAGAATAATATATTATTTAATTAATAAAACATTAAAATGTATAAATAAATTGAAAAATAAAATGTCAATCTATAAAATGATTGATACTTTTTTAATTTTCTATCATATTTTCTTAAATAGGAAAATTAAGCGGTCAATCGGAGCTGGATGTATCAACCACGAAGGGGGTTGAGAGGTTCAATAAAGGAACATTTTTATAATGGTGTAAATGTATTTACTGAATTCGCTATAAGTAATAACGAAAATGACGAAGAAATTCGTTATTCGTGTAGTAGGTGCAAACTGTTGAAGCATTTAGTATCAGATATGGTTAAAGTTCATTTATGCCAATACAGTTTCGTGTCGAATTATAAAGTGTGGGATTGTCATAGATAACTTGTAGCACCTAATCCTGTACGGTCAGATGAGGTGGTGGGTAATGACATTGTCAAAGCGAATCCTATAGAAGATATGATTGAAGATGCAGCACAATCAATGTTCCCTATAGTTGAAGTTGATGATGACGATGTAAATGTCAAAGAAGAACCAAATATTTCCAAGCTTGCTTATAAGAGCAGGATGACCGCATGCTGGCCTAGGTGGGATAAAATCTCACCCCACATCATAGAGTGTATCTTGTAGGACTTCCTCGTAAGTGTAAATTTATATATCATCGTATATAATAACTATACAATTTGCTGAATAGGTATAAATGTATGATTTATATTTTTTCAACATGTAAGGGGAGGTAGAGTTGCAAGAGTTGACACTCTCTTTTGCAGAAACTACTGGATGAGGAAAATGAGGAAGAATACTGTGACACGATGTCGACCGTAAAAAAAGCAGGGAAGAAGCCTGACTGGATGAGCGCAAGTGTGTGAGATGCTTGAGTTGTTTGGTGGAATAGTGATGAAGCGATGGTAATTTTACTAATCACTTACTGATTATTTGAATTGAAGTTTCATATACAATCAATCACACATTATATAGAGCATATATATAATATCACTTTAACTTGTTCAATTTAAACGTACAAGGAGAGTTAGATAGAAACTCTGTGAAAAGAAATAAGAATCCAGTCACACATCGCGGTTGTTCTAAGTCATTCCATTGTTACCGTCAAGAGCTAGTAAATTTATTAACTTCGATTATATATAGTTATTACATTTTATAATTTTGTATATACAATAATAATACATGATAATTATTTTAGAAAAGAGAGTGTATGGATCCCATCTCCTACATGGACGTATTTGCCCATACTCATGCCATCGAGCATCAAAATGAAGATGACACACTCTCGTATACATGGGCCAATGATAAATCAACCAAAGCCCATGTAAGCATATTTTAAGCTATAAGTTATTAATAATCAGTTTAAATAATTAGTTATAAAGAATTAAAATAATGTAGTGTAAATTTCAATTGTATTTTTATTTTTCATTACAGGAAAATTTTATGCAACAACGAGAGCAGCTGCTTTAGGAAATGGGACGGGATCGGTTGACTACTGACGAGGATGACATTTTTGAAGTTTTCATGGATCTGCCAATGCGGAATAGGCGTTATGGCTTCGGCAACTAATAGGTACTGAACAGTATGTTTGGATTTGACTATTTTTTAATCTCTCGACTGTGGCGAACTTGAAATTGTTTAGATTATTCGTTGAAAATTGTTTAGCCCATAAAATCATTTTCTTATATAAAAGTTAACTGCACATCAAAATGTAGTTAGATAATGAGATGAATAACTAAGTTTATAAAAGAATAATTAAGTTTATAAAAAAACAATTAAGTTTTATACAAATTTAACGTAAGTTGACTAAAAGTTTATAAAATTTAACTATGTTTTATAAAAATTTTAAAAAAACTAAGTTTATAAAAATTTACTAAGTTAGCTAAGTTTTACAAAAATTAAATAATTTCCTAAAAATTAACTAAATTTTATAAAACTTAAACAAATTTAGAAAAATTAACCGAGTTATATAAAAATTTAACTAAGTTAACCAAGTTTTATAAAAATTGAATAAACTTATAAAATTTAACTATATTTTACAAAAATTAACTAAACTTATAAAAATTAACCTAATTTATAAAAATTAACTAATTTTTATAAAAGTTAAGTAAGTTATTTAAAAAGTAAATAAGTTCATAACAAATACTAAGTTGACAAAAATTAATTAAGATTTTAAAGAAATAACTTAGTTTGTAAAAATAACTAGGTTAATAAAATTTAGTTTTTAAAGAAATAACTTAGTTTAGAACAATAACTTAGATTATCAAGATGCAATTTCTTATCAATTCGGTTTCTCTTCGATATATATACATGCACAAACACTGGATTGAGAAGACAAACCAACCATTCTTAATTTAATCAAAGCAATTAAGGTGATAATGTCTTTGAATCCCAACGCTATTCCGTTTCACACTATTATAGCGGCTGCTAATCTTATATATCACACTATTATAACGGCTGCTAACCCACATTTTTTGCTAGCAATTAGACACAAATCTCTTATTAGATTATGTGTTGCAGGCTAGGAGCAAGCAGAGCGCGTACCCAAAAGCTCAGGACAAAGAAGAGATTTAGGAGCTGAGAGCTAGGATTGTAGAGCGGAGGAGTGAGACCGCCATCGCGCTGTGGAGATGACGCAATTAGACAAGCGCTTAGCTGCGTATATGCTGCAGCATAGCAGGTTTCCTTCGTCGGATGGTTCCGGAGGCAATGATGAGGCTTGATAAGTATGATTTTTGTGCTTGTATTTGGATATTGTACATATATGCACTAAGAGATGTTGAGGATGATGTATTTGGTATGTTTGATACATTTTGAGGAGATGTTGAATGATGTGTTGGTTTGTTTGGACTTGATTGATACATTTTGAGATGTTGGAGTATGTTGGTAGAATGTTTTGTTGTATGGTGGATTTTTTGAGTTTTATTTGTTGTAAATAGTGATGTTTTTTTAGTATTGATGTTTTATATGTGATTTGAGATTTTGTGTGTGTGTATGATTTATATATGTGAAATCGAGCTATGATATATATTGATATGTATTTGTTGTATAGGGGACGAATGACAGCAGAAATTAAAAAACAGCCCAGATTTGCGACGGCTTCTGACGACTGCCGATGGCGTATTGGTCAATAATATCCAACGGCTACCGAAAGCTACCGACGGCTTATTGGCAAAAAATAACCAATGGTTTATAATGGATTCCAATGGCTTTCGACATATGTATAAATGAACCACGAATTGCCATGTGTACACGACGGTTGTCGAAAAGCCGTCGGAAGTTGTCGTTGGCAGCCATCGCAAAGCCATCGACGATGCCATCGGAAGCACTGTTTGGCGGCAGCTTTGTTTCCGATGGCTCCCATCAGCTTCTGACGGCCGCCGACTGTTTCCAGCCGTCGGAAATGACGCTCTTTCTTGTAGTGTTTGTATTTTAAATAATGCAAGCAACTTAAATAGCCAGTATCTCACTTAATTTGAAGATTTGGATTTGAATTTATGTTTTTAAGTACTAATTTTATATTGTAATGAATTTGTATATTATTTCAATTTTGTAAACTGTAAGGGTTTAACTTATCATACCGACCAAGAGGGAGCCAAAATAAAACTCACTGGATCTACACTTACCCTAATTGCATGATAATTTCTTTAACCCTAGTCTTCCTCTAAATCCCCATTCTCGTTTTCTCTCTACGTCAACTCTTCTTCCTATAAAAATATCTAATTTATATCATATCGTTTTTTTGAAAAAAGTAAATTGGCCCAATGCCCATAAAAGAAACAAAATCAAGTTAATACCCGAGATTATTACAAAATGAATACAATTAAACCCTAGCCGCAACTCTTTGTTCATATTCTCAAATTAGGGTTTGCCTAATTCATGCCAAATTGAGGCGATCTACAGATTCACTTGTACCCTTCGCTTTTCTTCTTTCATGGTGGCTTCGGCTGCTTCCATTTTCCCACGGTATCCTCTGTGAGTTTTAGATCTGCCCTTAACGTTGACGATCTCTGCTTAATGAAGCCTTTAAGCTTTAAGTCTTGAACTTTGTTGCTTTCATCTTTGTTCTAGATAGATATGCGATATATTTGATTATTATGTCTTCTTTTGTTGTAATTTTCACTTATTTTCTGAATATAATCTTTATATTACGAAATTATGTTTGTTTATAGAATTTGATTATCCTCTGCTAGGACTTGAGTACAGCGGTAATTCACATTCAAATCAGGTAGTTTTACTTTCTCTTTTCCTTTTTCCTTTATGCCTAAATCAATTTTAGATCTATCTCCACTAACAGCTTTGACTTTATGGTAGAAGTAGCTTCTGATTTGGATCGATGAATGGCCAACTCCTTGTTTTCTCCCAGGATAATCAACTCCAATATTAGTATCCCTTCCACGGGAAATTTCTAAAGAATATTTCCTGCTTCGTAAATAAGCTTCAACTCTTTCCACATAATTGTCAAATTCGCAGATACTTTGAGTATGGTTGCCTTTGTATTTTGCTTCTTTACTAGCTTTTAGAAACAAAATTTGATATTCAGCTTCTATGATTTTCTATAATTGCAAGCTGTGTGTTTTAATTCCTTTATGCAATATGTTGTTTCTTTCCTTCCAGATGAAATATATAATTGTTGTTAGAACTATACATGCTTTGTCAAATTATCTCTTCTTGTTTTTATGCATTTTTTGAATATGTTGAATGCTTTCCCTGATGTTTTGCAATATCTGAAGTTGGTTATTCTATAATTTGCGTTTAGCAAAATGCCATATGTGCTTTGTATAAATGCAATCAAAATATAAGTGTTATATACTTTCTGGTGCATTGTTGCATAGGAGACAGTTGATATCTCTACTTTTATTCCATTTGATACATCTGTCTCTAGTTGGCAATCGATTTAATATAGCAAAATATGCACAATGAGCCATTTTTGGACAATTTGCTTTATTCCAAATTGATTTGTACCAATCTACTTCAACCTCCTCTTCTTTTATGTATTCCCAAGTGTTTTTGAAAGAGAATTTTCCTTTAACTACTAATTTTCAAGTCCAAAAGTCTTTATGAAGGCTTGGATCAATTTTATTTTATTAATTGCTAATTTAAATATAGAAGCCGCTGGTTGCATATGTGTATTTCGGGATGAATTGTTTATAAAACTTTCTACTTTTGCATTTGCTCCCCAAATTGATAAAGATTATACCAGCCTAGAAGGTTAATCGGGGATTTTCCATTAATCCAAGGGTTAAACCAAAGGCTGGTTTATTTTCCTTCCTTGAATTTTCTTTCAATTGGTTATATCTCTGTTTCTCTATAATTTAAGATGCTTTTCCAAGTGTAAGAGTGGTGATTTTCCACTAGCAAGGTCCAAAAGTTTTTGTTTTTGACATATTTTTCATTCATCCATTTAGCCCATAGTGATTTTCCTTCCAAGAATTTCCAAAATAATTTAAAATTGCATGCTTCACTTAAATCATTAAAGCGTCTTAACCCCAATCCTTCTGTCTTCTTGGTTTTTATTACTATGTTCCAAGCAACTTTGTGATGCTTTCCCCTCCACACAAAGTTTGCACACATTCTTTCTATTTTTTTCATTGCATATGTTGGAATGTTGTGAGTTTGTAGCCAGTACATGATTATAGCAGTAATGACAGTGTGGGAAAGCTCTATTCTGCCTGCTATTGACGATAGTTCTCTTGACCAGCTATCTAACCTACTCTGTATAATATCATATAATCTAGCGTAGTCTTTGTCATTTATTTGATTTATACTAAGAGGGTGCCCCAATTATTTGATTGGAAGTTCACTTTCTTGAAATTTTGAAGTTTTGAGAATCTCCTCTTTTCTGCTGCATGCTTTATCAAAGTACACTTTACTCTTGCATTCATTGATTTGCTGACCAACATATACTTTAAGATTATCAAATATTTTTCCAATGATTTTGGCACTCTGAATATTTGCATTCAAAAATATCAACAAGTCATTTGCATATAATAAATGAGTTATACATGGAACAGTTCTGTTTGTAGGTTTTAAATTTTTATTCATCTGTTCCAATTCCATTTGCAATGAGAAATATTCCATGACTATAGTGAATAGGCAAGGAGAAAGAGGATCTTCTTGTGTAATTTCTCTATTGCTGTGCATAAATCCACAAGTGGGTCTATTAATAAGAATGAAATAAGTAACATTATTATCGCATTTTTTGACTAAGTTACAAAAAATTTCATGAAATCCTAATTGCCTCATTGTGTGAATTATAAAATGCCTGTTTATTTTATTAAATGCCTTGTGTAAATCAACTTTAATACACATTTTGTTTCTGCCGCCCTGGTTATAATTTTTGACCAATTCATGGGCTAGTAGGTTGTTTTCTAAATAATTTTGCCTAGTACAAAAGCACTTTGATTTTATTTATCAAATTGGCATTGAAAATTATATTTTTGATTTTCTCTAAGCAGAGTTGAGCAAGCATGCATTAAAAATTCAACAGTAATACTTGGAAAAAATTTAGAACACCCATCAGAATTTTATAGAGCAGTGAAATAATTAACAGCTTCCCCTTCTAATTGGGAAGCTCCATTAATAATTATTCCCTTATCATTAAGAAATCTCCTATGTCACTTTGTACTTCTACTTGGCATTTTGGCATAGAAAAATTTATTTGGTACATCCACATTAGTAAGCCAGTCAATTATGGCTTTCTGTTACATATTAATAGCCTGAACATGCAATACCTTGATTAATTTCTTTTGCATATGAAAAAAATATTAATTTGCATGTATGTCCGAGCTACTAAAATCAATACTATCTTGCAATCTCACAAATTCCTCTCTTATTTAATTAATTTCATTTTTGTTTTTGTTTTTGTTTTTCATTCTTTCTTTAGTGTTTTGAAGAAATTTTCTAAATTTAAATTGAGCAGAGCCCTAAATGTGGGTTGGAAAACTGTTTTTAACTATCATTCCTATATTCCTTATCGTAAGTCCAACCATTATAAATTCGAAAGGAAAATTATTGTTGATTGTGTTTTTTTGAGAAAAAATTAATTGTAATGGAGTATGATCACTTGCAGCTTGGGGTAAAATATTGCATTTACAATCTTGAAAATAGTTTATAAAAACCCGATTAACCAGTATTCTATCAAGTTTACAGTGAATATTTCTAT
Source organism: Allium fistulosum (assembly GCA_030737815.1). Taxonomy (NCBI): domain Eukaryota; kingdom Viridiplantae; phylum Streptophyta; class Magnoliopsida; order Asparagales; family Amaryllidaceae; genus Allium; species Allium fistulosum. Next base: position 604,251,350 of record CM060903.1, read on the forward strand.
ATTCTCCAGATTTTCAAGTAAATTTGTTTTCCAATATTGTAGGTTCTATCATACCTCATTTTAAAGGAATTCCAATTTTTTAAAAGGAATTGGAATTTCTCCCCTTTTCTCAAATGCATGTATGCAACGACTCGACTTTTCGACCATCGAATGTCGACACTAAATACATCCACTTTATTCATGTGCCGAGCACCCAAGTGTTGAAAAGAAAGAAAGTTAGAGTAAAATAAAAAAGAAGAATAGAACATAAAAGGATGAACGCAACATTAAAATTTCACAATGGAACGGTAATATATAATATCAAAAAATTAGTAAAAAGGGTTACTCTGAATACATAAATTTCAGAGTTACTAAAACCTAAGTACTATCATCAGTCTGGACAGTTATAACTGCATGTCTTCACAATGCTGATATATACAATATAGAAATGCAGTAGAAATAAAAATACTATGGTAAGTAATTATCCAGCTCTTCTCTATAAGCTCCAAAGCATCCATAGCTAAATCTGGAAACATACATGGGGCTGACCCGAGCATTATAAGAAATTAACACTTGAATCAGTCTGGCAAACCAGTGTGAGAAACTCAAGAAATAAGGGTTATATATAATAAGACCTTTTTGAGGCCGTATGATTACCGTAATAGTTTTCCTTTCAAATGAAACCAACCATTCATTAAGTTTAACATATAGTGATATGATAAATAATGTCTATTGTGTAGCACATAAATCATATCAAATAACTGCAATGTGAACACCACAACGATAACAGGTATACAATCAATACTACTAAGGCGCGTTCGTATATGGATTGTTTTCAATGGAGATGCCCTAGTAAACTTAAGCAGATCTCCATGATAGGGATCAGAACTACCTTCCGAGCATCGTGTGTGTGTGTGTGTATGATATACTCTAAGGTAAACACAACTGGCCCAACGGTGAACTACATGGCACTAAGTATAACCAACTCCCGACGCCTAATAATCAAAAGCATACTCTAGATCTGGAGTTGATAAACCCTCATGGGTAAGTTAAACCCAAGATTGTGCATCCTACTATGGTTTTAGTCTTTCCTGATGTCGAGGCTATATTCGGCATCTCTCACACGAGTCTTCATCACTCGAGCAGCACACGAATCCCCAATTGGATTCCTTCATCTCAAATAGATCACGAATCACTACATGGATTTGAGCATCCCAAACAAGTCTCGAACCTCCATATGGGTTCCCGCACAAGTCCTCTTATGAATGCTAAGGATATCCTCTCTCTTGGAATACTCCTCGAGAAAGACAGTTCCCTACTATAGCATCATTCGAAATGTTGACGCTTACCTTTCCCTTGGACTTAACCTTAGGATAAACAGTTCAACTCTATAACATTCCACTTTATAACCGCTTCCAGAACAAAGATCGCATATATGGTTTTGAAGTGATTACGGGTTTGAGTCATCTCATATAAGTACACTCTTCCCGCTTACGGGACTCTCCAAAACCAATTGATGAGTTCCCAGTTAACTCAATTTTGTTTCTCTCTGAAGTAAGCAAAAGCTAGAGTCCTTTCGTATCAATACTCCTCGCCGGGGGTTCGTTAGTATGAAATCACGAAGCCTTTCTATAACTTCGTAAGTCAATATTTGGTCAAGTTCGATGATCGACTAATTGATTATCTAGTCAAAACAATTATTTATACAAATCCATATTCGTACACTTAACTCGTTTTCGACATTCCAACTTAACTATTCCTCACCCAAGATTGAAGCCATGTAAGTTAGAGCATTGGTGGCATCAAAGCCTTGCCTAGACACTTCATTCTTGAATCTCATAGATAGATAAGGCTACCTTGTCGGCTTTTAGTGTTAAGTATAGTATTAATGATTTTCGTAAATAAATAAGAAATCAACACGATTAACACGTTTCCGACATTTTTGGACTTACTATTCCTCGGTCAAGAGGAAAGCTGGCAGGTTAGATCTCTATTGCTCCATCCCTACTTGAACATCAATTTTAACTCTCATAGGTATATAAGCTTTACTTCGTCGGCTTTTAGTGTTAAGCATAGTTAATTACTTTTCAAACAAATAATTAAACAATTAACTATTTGGCCACTTAGCAATTCTAACCCCTTTCTAAACCTTTTGTTTATACTTTGAAAACCCTTTTTAACATGATACATACATACATACATTATATATATGTATGTATGTATGTATGTATGTATAGTAATTTGTTTACCAAAGCTTGATATTTAAATAAACAAGTCAAGAGATATTTTATATTATGAGATATAACTAGTAAACATATTTCCTAAAAACTATAGATACTTAGAAATGCTTTCAAAATACTTTATAATACTTATAATAGGTTTTAAAACATTTTCTCAAAACATTACTTGAAAATAATAACTTTACAATTTCCTTAAAAACTTGGAAAAACAAGTTTTTATTATAAAATCCTCTTCTTTAAAAATTCACAATTAATTCTTAAAAACTCATAAATATCTCAAATCAATTTTTAAATACTCTAATATGAGTTAGTAAACACTAGTAAAAAGAATGAAATAAAATACTGAAATTTAAATATCTTTCAAACCTTTAAAGTCCAAAAATCAAGAATAAACGGGTCAGTTTTGCACAAGTGAAGTTTTGGCCACTTTTCAAGATGTTACTGAACTTTTTACTATCCAAGCTTTTTATAACAATAAACGTATATATAAAAAATTATAAATATGATGAGAAACCCCTAAGGATCTCTCTACAAAGTTTCATAAAAATCACTAAAAACAAGGCAATTTCAAACCACATCTATAGTGACTATCACTATAAGAGCACTTTCGAATCCAAGTCCAATCTAAACCAAAGTCCATCTATAATCTATGTGCTTTGTTTTAAGGCCTTGTCATATAAGTCCATTCAAGTCCATTCTAAGTCCATAGACATAGATCACATATGTCATTTACTTTCAAAGGAAGAATTCAAATCTATGTTTTAACATGTCAACAACTAAAACGCAATCAAACACAACATATATATGTTATATTTTCCATTCAAAGAGGTGTGTTAACTCAGCTTTAACCCCACAACAACAAAGATTTAAGCACCCAAGTCCAACCCAACCTTGCAACCTCTTTCCTTCCCTCTTTCCTTTATTTCCACTTTCTTTTGCCTACCCAAACCTCCTTTTAACTCACAGCCAAAGCTTCCATGGGGAGTATGGCTTCACTTATTCAACTTCTAACTAGGTGGAAGGGGTTATAATATTCCCCCAAGGCTTCACTCCAAATTTGCAATGATTTGGACAAGATTTGCAAAAATTTCTTTTAGAACATAAGAGAAGAACAAGACATGGAAGTAACTTGCTTTAAGCTTTATGAATTTGTGATTATAGCTCTATAGTATGTCTCTCCTTATATAGGCACAAGAATGGTATTCTTTAAGCATTCGTTCACCTCTCCACTATGTCATGGAAGCCTTACCTTCCATCGCTTCTCCTTTACATCACTTTACCTATATCCAGGGGTGTAAATGAGTCGGATGGGATCAGACGGAGGTGTGTCCTAGTCCTGTCCTATAAGAGATTCAGGCGGACATGGATCAGACAAGCATTAGGCTTGGACATTGTTCATACGAGTCAGACAACGGATGGACAATGTTCGAACAATAGAAAAACATCATACATTTTCGAAAGAATATTTTTTCATAGATTTTCTCTTGTCCTAATCCGTGTCCTAAACCAAAATCGTACGAACACGAACCAAATGCCTTATAGGCTCGAACTGAGCTGGACATCGGACAGTCATACAAAATTTACAGCCCTACCTTTATCTCACTTCCTTAAGCAAATACCCTTATACCCTTACTTTACCAAATATCTCTTATCCTATAGGAAGCTTCTAGAATGTTCCATGCTTCATGAAGAGATGTGTGTTAATTAGTTGCTAATGTGTTCATTTGATCATTAGTCAAGTGCACAAGAGTTTGAACAACTTATATCGATCAAAAAGCTGTTTACCGATAAACTGATTTTCGATCACATTATCAATTTTTTTTCGAAGAATATATTTTTATAAAAAAATTTCAAAAATAAGTTTATTATCATTATTCATTAATTAAATGATGTCTAACAAGGTTATAAAATCATATTTATAACACTGAATTATATTTCAAAACATTACGATAATAAAAAATAAAGTGTTTAAATTTCCGGGTCATTATATTCTCCCTCATTTAGAATTTCGTCCTCGAAATTCAAACAAGAACGATAATCAAAGAAGATGTAAGAATAAGATATATATATATATATATAGAATACTGCTGAAACTATATACAAACTAAACTACAAACTGAATGCATATTAAGCGACTCCACCTCAAGCGGTGAGTACACTACAAAAAATATATGATACTAAATTATGACACATACAGTTTTTTCAATCGCAACACGAAATATCCCAGGAACGGACACTCCTGCCCCACCTCCCATGGTAATAACATCCAATATAGGTACCTATTTCAATGGAAAGGTTTAGTAATTGCATAAGTGAACTTGAACCCTAACTTAGATGAATAAATTAACTAGTGTGGGCCAAAGTCAACAATAATCTGATAAATAAATTTTACGGAATATACAAGGATATAGGAAACCAGTATAGCTCAACTATAATCAACAACAATACAAGAGATTATATTACCATAGTTATAAACAAGACAAATAATAACAACTGTCATTGATGAATTATGTAGAAGATTTACAATAACAACATTATAAGTTCAGTTATAGTTGAAAATGACATTTTAGTTAATGAAATTTATAATGTCAAAAACAAATAAGTTGAAGTAGGGGATTGAAAAAAAAGATGCTCTCAGAAACAACAGCTAAAGTACAAATTTTGAATTCAACATTAGGGCAAAGAGCTACCCTACCTCGCCTGAAATCCATTATAAATCGAACCTAATTCGATTGGAAGCTCACCGATTTCTGGGTTCTGACGACGATGTGGAATTTTTCACGATAACTAGGTTTCGAGCCACTGGTACCCTGCCTCCGAACTTAATAGTAGAGGGAGAGGCAGCAATGACAAGGGTTGAGCTTGACTGATGGTGATTTGGGTGATTTAGGGCGACTTGGGTGAACGTAATTTAGGGCGAGGGTGTTTTGCGATGATCTGAGCGAAAGGGTGGTTTTACTGTTATAGAGATGGCATTCAGAACTTTAGGGAAGAACCCTGATTTTTGAAACTTCAGAAGTGAAGTATGGAGGGAAGAGCCGCTTATTTATGAAACTTTGCAAAGTTTGGAGGGAAGAATCGCCTTTTTTTGCCTAAGTATTTATCCCGCCCCTTTTCTTTTGGCAATATTTGGCAATAAACATCGTTAACTTTCTTAATTATTTTATAATAATATACTCATTCACAATACATAAATATTAATGTTGCCCTAAACCATTGTAAAAAGCATTTATTCTTGTAGTGGTTGCTATAATGTTCGTTTGATCATTAGACAAGTGCACAAGGGTTCGAACAACTTATATCGATAGAAAAGCTGTTTACTGATAAACCGATTTCTGGTCACATTTATCAGTTTTTCTTTGAAGAATATATTTTTGTAAACAATTTTCAAAAACAAGTTTCTTATCATTATTCATTAACTAAATGATGTCTAATAAAGTTATAAAATTATACTTATAACACTTAATTATATTTCAAAACGTTACGATATTCGAGGACGAAGGGTTCGAATTTTCAGGTCGCTATAATGTAACACGATGTTAAAATCCCCAATAATAATCCAAGGATTAATTACTCCTTTATTTAATAGCTCCAAGTGATTCCAGAACAATTTTCTATCATTTTCAATATTAGAAGCATAAACAAATGTTATTTATAGCTGAAATCCTCCCTTATTTATAAATTTACAATGTATATATTGCAAATTTACAAAATGATGATTTAACTCCTAAATATAAGGGTCCCAAATAACTATGATTCTACCATTACCGACCATTTAATTGTTATTAACACCATAATTATTTAAGGATATTGTTTGGTATTCATCTATTTTAGTACTATCTAATTTATGTTCAAGAATACCTACAATACTAGGTTTAAAAGTAGCTAATAAATTAGCAAGGTCTAATTTCCTTTAATCCCTGAACATTCCAAGCTATAACTGACATAATTAAAATAAATATTATAAAGGATACATAAAGAATATCTCTTGCAACTACAGTGAAAAGCTGGAACTGCTAACTTCTATATTTTCAGAAGTTTTTAATCCCCTTCTTTTACATGACTTTTTATCTTGAATTTTGAGATGCTCTTCCCATTTTTGGATTTTTGATGAAATGTTTTTCTTCAAATTCTTTGTGATTTCTATTCTCCTTATTGCTGTTGTACAGTATGTCATGTATGTTCTTTTTCATGCACATTTTCCTTTTGCATTTGTCGACATGAGAGGAGGAAGAGGCCGACATTTTTAACAGCCTTATCAATCATATTTTTGGGATAGTTTGTAAGTAGAGAGAGCCCAAAGCCATGTTTATAACAACTTTGTTCAAGCTATTACTAGTAGTATAGATTGAATTATTATTGTTTGTGGAGCTTGGATCATTCCCTTCAATGAAGTTACCATTGTAACTTTGCTGAATAGAGAGATTAGCCTTCGAGATGTTGTTGGCTTGATCATCATTGTGATTTGTATCTACTTATATTTGGGTAATCTTCATATGCTCAACATTATCAATACTTCGAGAATTATCTATCATTTTTTCTGAATTCAAATCTTTTCTAATGCTTTCAAAGAATTAGATTTTACCAGTAATAGTATTGATTTTAGGATTTTCCGAGTTGTCTGCTTGAACATTGCTTTCTGAGATAATCCTTTCTTGATTTACAACATTTTAATCTATTCTTGGGTTTTCTAAACATAGTGGTTCAACAATTTCTGAAACCGAATTTGTATATGCTTTTTTTCAAGACTTTCTTAGTTGAGTAATTTTCTATGAGATGCCCAAAACAAGCACAAGTCAGACATCTAGGCGGAATCCATTCATATTCAATTTTTTGATCCAAATTATCACCATCATGCATTGAAATGTAGGCTTCATCGAGCGAAACTACATTTACTTTAATTTCCACTGGAATTCTTTCATAACTAAATCTTGTTTCATTAGTCGTTGGTTCGTCTAATTTTAGTGAAACTCCCACCACATTATCTATAGCGCTAATGCTTCTTTATCCTATAGTTTAAAGTTTAGTTCTTGTAGCCTAATCCAAATTGGGATAATAGATAATAAATTTCTGTCAAGAACCATTTTCTTGCTCCACTTTTTCAGTATAATCAACTTTCCATTGATAAAATAAGGTCCTCCTTTTATGACTTTGTCTCAGCCCATTGCATTTGAAAATTTGATCATGAAGAAGCCATTATTTCTAGTATAAATTTCAAATTTGTCCTAAGGGTTCTGAGTTTTAATAACAAAAGCTCTAAAATGATGATAATAAGGATGGGGACAAAATACATAAGCAATAACTGAATTGCTCCACTTACTTTTGGTTCTTTTGTTGACTACTTCCTTAACAGCCACTACTCTTTTATCGCCGAAAGTGATAAGTGCAACAATCTACAAATCAAATTTGGATTTAAAGCCTCCATTTCTTAGCAAATCTGCCAAGGAAGACAAATTCTTGATTTGTATTTAGCCAGTAGTTTGATTTGATTACCTAGATTCAAATATAGTCAAAGAAATTCTTGATGTTCTTGGATCATTTTGGCTATTTCTAATTCCTTTCGGCTGGCTTCTTGCTGAAGCTTGAACATTATTAAGCCGATGAAGCTGTAATTGGTTTATTCGGCAATTTCTTACGGGTTGAAACCCATGATTGTCGAGATCTGGAGGCTTTTCTTTTTAATTTGAGAAATAGGAAAGTTTGGAAGTTTGTGGAGAATCGGAAGGAGGGGCCGAAGAGCCCTTGAGATTTTGATCAGAGGCTGCCATTAAGTTTTACGCTTTGACACTTTATGATAGTATTTTTTAGTTATTAGTAGTTTCTAGTATGTTATCGTTATTCATTTAAAGATCTCTATTGGATTCAGAAATATAATTCTATTAGTTATTTATTTGATGACAGTACTATTTAGGCAGCCGTAGTTTTTTGAGAATCTTGTGTAGTGAAATTCGTCTTGATGGTCTTGAAAACCTCCAACTCCATGCAACTCTCTAATGCAATCGCAAGGTGAGAAATCTAGAGAAATATTTGTTATCTTTTGAGAAGTTCTAAAAAAAATATTTTAAGAGTTTCGGAATTGTTTTTATGCTATGGTTTTCAATTGATTCCATCAAAGAAAATTAATTAGTGTGCTACTATTGGCACCCAGTTTTTTTTCTTTCAGCCACTATTATAATTTTGTTAGACATCAATATTTATTATGTACTTCCAGCCACCATTTTCGATTCTTTCATTCACCTTACATAGCAGTACCTCTCATCTCTTCTCAACAAATCTTACATATTTCTTAAATATTCCAAACCCTAAACCAAAAAAAAAATCTTTTTGCCTAATAGATGATGGAACGTGAAGACTTAATGGTAATCTCAATTATGATGATCACCAAGATGTTAGTTTCCATTTCATGTGTTAAACTCTATTTTTCTTTAACAAATCAATCGTGGATACGTTGTTTAGAGTTTTTTTGATTCAACAAATTAATCAACCATGACCAATTCAACCGAATTCTCATTCTTTAACTTTCTTTATTAATCCAAAGAATATTTACATGTATGGAAGATGCACCTGAATCAAATATTCATTCTTTAACTTACTTTATTAATGCATATATATATATATATATATATATATATATATATATATATATATAATTTTCAATGTCACCGTTCATGTTTTTCTTAATGTCTTTATCGTGTTTGCTTTTCTCTTACTTAAACGCATCGATTGGAGATGACAATAGATCTTTTGACATATCAATATTAGTTGTGTTCAACTCCTGCTATTGGGTCAACTCCAAACCAACATTCGAGAAGAGAAGTCAAACTAATATTGAAGAACTAAATTATATTTTTCCTTTTCATTGATCGATCAATGCTTCTTGAAAGAGAATCTTTTACCGTTTTAATAATCATCATGAACTTGTTGCCAAAGTGTTGTAAACGAACAGAATTCTAACAATAGTAGCCGGTGAATACATTGTTTTTCTCATAAGGTGGTCATGTTTTTACTTTTGAAAGTAATCGTATTCTTCCAGCACAACTCACTAGACTTGTTTGTTTCTTTTTCTGCAAAATTGATCTTTTTCAAATGACTATCCTCTTTGTCATTGAGACTTAATCTTCTCATCTACTCGTTGAGTAGGTTGTCAACCATAGATTCATTAAAACAAGTACATTCAGGATTAGTTGTTCATTGAAACACTAGCATTTTTCAATGTTCCAATAATGACCTTATCAACAATAAAACTTGTGTTTTATCGTCCAGCTTGTAGTTATGGTCGTCAATCAATTTGCATTAGCTTGAATTCTATTGAAATGATTACAAATTGAATGTGCCTTCCTTTATCTTTGTATTTACCAATTTTTGTACTAGTAAGACTTTATTTCTCGTTTATCTTTTTACATAATTACCCTTCAATTTCTTCCATATAGGTAAACTAATGCTTCATTAACAATAAGATGAAACAATGAATCGTCAAAAAAGTAGTGAATGGTTTTGACCATCGTTTTATAGATCATTACTCATTTTTCCTTCGGTAGATTTTTCGGTTTCTTTCCATTTTCTTGATTGCTCATGAAAAATTAAGGTTGCTATAGTTTGTTCATTAGTTGCTGAACTCAATTGCTCATATGGTCGTTTATACCGGTAACTTTGATGGTAATAGTTAAAAATGTTGATAATAGTTATGACTATACCGACACAAGATTTTTATGTGGTATTTCACAAAGAAGCATGCAAATGGTAATTTAAAATGCAGAAACAATAATTTCACTAACGAGATGCATCTTCATGCACCAAAAATTTTAGTAGCGTTTCGGTAAACGCTGCGATAGGACTAGCAACCAAAAGTTTGAAACTTTTGGTAGCGTTGTAGAAAACGCACCAAAACTTGACATATTGAAGCGTTTTAGAAATGCTACAAAAAAAATTTTTACCGTTTGTCAACTGCTATCAAAGTTAACATTTTTTAAGTAGTGTCTTCACTTGAATTTCTCTTTGGTTTTATGTAGCGGTTTTTTCTACTACTATACATTTTTCACAGTGTGTACCCTGCTATAATATATTTTTACGGTTTATATTTATTTCCGTAGGGTTTTTACAAGCCTACATAAATTTATTGACTGTTTTGCAGCATACTCTGCATGCTACCGTTTCCTATTAATGGCTTGCATCATTTCCAGCCATCACTCGCATAATAATCATGTTAAACCAGCAATCAATCACATAACCGTCGTATTCAAACCAGCAATCAATCAACACATGATCATCATATTCAAACAATAAAAAACACGTTAATCACATAATCAAATATAATATCCATAACCGTTCGATAATAGTTTTTTGACAAAATGAGAAAATTCGCATAAAATCCATAACCATTTATAAAGAAGTTAACAGAACTAGTACTAACAAAATGCTATAATATATATAATAATTAGAGCCATGTTCATTACTTGATTACCTACAATTCTTTGCTGCAGCATGTCTTTACATCGAAAATGCTAATTACCTATAGACAAGTTTAACAATCAACAAATGATTATGAAAGTGCTTTACATATTTAAGGTATGTTGAACATCTTTAGTTAAACTTTTATTAAATTTAAATAATTTTTATAAAACTTAGTTAACGTAGTTAAATTTTTATTAAACTCGGTTAATTTATATACTAAACTTATTTAATTTTTATAAAACTTAGTTAACTTAGTTAAATTCTAATAAAAATCAACAAATCTGTATAAATATATTTAATTTTTATAAAACGTAGTTAGATTATATAAAACTTAATTAATTTTTGAAAATTTGTCTAATATTTTATAAAAATTAGTTAATTTTTTATAAAGCTCGGTTAACTTGTTTATAACTTTATTTATATCAACTCAAACATATAATTTATCTCAATAAAATGTCGTAACTTATATTTTACTTAACTTAAACTTATAAATTATCTTAAACTTAAACTTTATTAACTTAGTTAATTTTTACAAATTATCTCAAACATATAAAAAGTTTCATAAACTTAGTTAATTTATCATCATCATCATCATCATTGTTATAGTTATTATTATTATAAACTTGGTTAATTTTTATAAACTTATTTAATTTTTATAAAACTTAGTTAAATTTTATAAATTTATTTTTTGTTGTTATTATTATTAATTATAAAACTTAGTCAACTTAGTTAATTTACTATTATTTTTATTACAAAATTATTTAATTTTTATCAAACTATAGTTTAGTATTATTATTATAAACTTAGTTAATTTTTCTATCAAATTTAGTTTATTATTATTATTATTATAAACTTGTTAATTTTTATAATACTTAGTTAATTTTTATAAACGTGTTTAATTTTTATAAACTTAGTGAATTTTTTCAAACTATCGTTCATTATTATCACTATTATTATTATTATGTTTTTTTCCTTTAAAGATTCTCATCAGGAAAGTTAACACATGCAACAACAAGTAATAAGGGAGAAAGAAGACAATAAAGCAATTGTAATCATAATCAAGAGCTTCAACCGTTGAACTAAAATTTAAACAATGATCTACTTAAGGATAAAATTATACAATAATACAAGCGGGAGCTAGAAATGAGACTACTAGCTTACTCATAGAGCATCCAATTTTGGTTCATCCATGCCATATTGTAGTCATACATGCCCTGCACATAAAATCAGGTCAATACCAGTTTTGCATACCCTCTTCTAAATACACATCACACTGCAGATGCGGTGCTCTTAGGCTTGAGCCAAGTGCGGTCACATTACAAAGTTAATGCATATACCATGCAAGTTATCGTGTTCATACTTTTCCAGATCTATACAACAAAGATTCTTAAAGTTTAACACATAAACTTAGTTCAATGTATAATTAGCTGTCTCATGAAATAAGTGCAGCCATATCCATCAAAAATTACTTCCAGATCAGCCTCTCTATGTATAATTAGTTTTATTAAATGTCACTAAACTGTAGCCACACATAGTGATAATAGAAACGTAGAATTTTATCATTTTATTCATTACATAAACACATAAAAAATAAATTTCCATGTGATTACTTTAACATTGTATGTGATCTGTTTTACTATAATATTTACTTGATCAACATACTGTGATATCAAGATTTACCTCCAGAGTGCTGAGCTTTCAGACAAAATTCAAGATTGAAGAGCACAAAAACAACTAAAAAGTTGCATACCCTGAATATGTACCTATGAAAAAAAAATTAATACGCCAACAGCAGCAAGTGAATGTTATATATCATGATACACAGTCATTTACTTATCATAAAAAACCATACAATTAACCATGTATCTTCAACCTTGAAAAGGTTCCAGTAAGGATGTCAAATATGATAAGAACACGATGTTTTCAACTTACGATATGGGCAAAAAGTAACTGGACTACAAGGAAAATATCATACAAAGTATGAGTGAAGGATAGGTTTGCTAAAAACTCCAAATCTTATCCCTCTCTCACTCACCTTCTATCTTTTTTCATATCAAATATAAAGTGTAGGCAAAAAGCGCGAATGCCCTATTAAATATTAAAATCAAGATTAGCTTTTGAAGTTTGTGCAAGGCAGATTGAGATTATCCCTTCATTATCTTAGCTTGCCTTTTGAAATTCCCATTAGCATTAGAATAATAACCAAATTGATATACATTTTTTTTTAAATGATGATATGATATATCACAAGTTCAATTAACGTACAACAAAATACATACAAGCGAAACTTGTGTTAAATTCTAAACTACAGGTCGTACAACACAATCATGTAGTCAGGATAACTGTTCAAAATCATTAATTTTAATGACTTGTAGAAAATACTGCATAATGATAAATAGTCATCTGAATTATGTACACTTCATTCATAACTCGTATATTTGTTGTGATGCTAAGCAAGGTTCGTAGTTTCTTAGTGTATAACTCCTTAAAAGTATTTTTCAATGTGACCTCTAAGTAGTTTCAAATGAATACTAATTTGTTTAAGTTTTTGAATATAATTAACTTTAAATTTAATATTGGTGTTTGGTTATTATGACTTGTAAGTAATCATTTTTATACCAAATTATATAAGACATGCACCTAAATAGTGTTTAACCAACAACAAGGATATTTTAGTATATTTACTATGTCAAAGTAACTTGTGTCTTCCATATGCTATAGTCTGAAAATGATTTATTGTCATATTTTAAATTCTAAGCATCTTATGTTCTTTTCTTTTATGTAGTTCGAGAACACCAAAATGCAAAATAAATTACTTATAAGATACCATGACTACTTATAATATGTTTTGAGTACTTATATGAGTAATTATCAAACGTACTCTAAGTTGAACATTAATGATCCATCAAAAGATGTATCAGTAAAATAAATATACCTTAAAAATGTTGAATTTTGGCGAAACTATATGGAGATATTAAAGTGGTCAAAAGTAGCTTGGTGACAGAGAAAACGGTTTGCAAATCGAAGCTCGGAGGAGGAAGATATGGCGAAGAAGGTGGCGTGCAGTTGTGGCCAGCATCGAGCGACAGACGTCTGTCATAAAGTGAGACGTCTTTGATAGTAGGTTTTGAAATCCGAGGCTTGGAACAAATGTCTGTGTATTCAAGGAATGCTTTCCTGAAACTTATGACAGACATCTGTCATAACGTGATAGACGTCTGTGACGACTTTCAGTCTATTTTGGACCTGGTCTTGGTGTGATGATTTGTGAAGCTTCAAGGGGCATTTCAAGAATTTGCCTAGGTTTTCTTACTCTCCTATATAAGCTATTTTCAGATTCAAAAGATGATCAATCTATGAGATTAAGGGTATTATCCTCCATTAAAATAGGATTTGTCAAAACCTAGTTTTCTTCAATTCTCTTCTCCACAAATCTATTCTATTATTGAATATTGATCATTGTAATCAATCTCTTGTGCTCTTCTCATTGGTATTAATAAAAGCTCTCTCTCAGAGTGGATGTACACTAACACGACGTTAGTGGAACCACTATAAATCGGTGTGTGATTTATTCTTCATTATTGATTTTATATTATATTGCTTGTTTGGTGATTGTGATCGGTTTTTGACGCAGCGGATATTACACTTGACCACGAAATGAAGATTTCGTGTCAAACAAATCGAAGAAATGATACAATGATGAATTGATGGATTGATGATACCCAATAAAAATGCCCAAATCCGTTGATCTCACGAGATACCAGATTCTAGCTATCTCCAACACGTTGATCGCGCACGATACCATGTTAAAAGATCTACGATTCTTCGACGTTGATCTCATGCACGAGATTCCGTGAATTGGCTTCAAGTCCGTTGATTCGAGCGCACTCGAATATCCGAAGATGGAAGATGAAGGAGATCACACTCAACTTCAACAAAGTGGCACAAAGCACACAAACAAATTTTATTCAAAAATCAACTTCTTTTTACAATGACATCACACCCCTATTTATAGGGATTACAACACATACACACGACTTAACTCGTTCGACACACGAGTTAACATATACACGACTTAACAGATACAGGTTACAACACACGTGACATACGACTTACGACATAAGAAAATATCAACATCACGCGACATAACAACATACAACTCAAACGACACAATAACAATGCGACTTAACATCTGGAGCGACATAACACTGGAACGACTTAAGCTTCAGCGACATAACGAAGTGCTTGCGACCTAGGCTGGAAACAATCAACGACATAAGGAATCTCGCGAGTTACTGGAATTGGCATAGGTCGTTCGCGACCTAAGGAGGAGGGGGGACATAGGTCGTTCGCGACCTTCTGGAGCATCACGCGCGCGACCTAAGGAGGAGGAGCGACCTTCGTTTCAGCGACATATGGAATTCTGGGGCGAGGCATCGCGACTTTTGGTAGGTCGCTCGCGACCTAAAAAATTCTGGAGCGAAGTTCGCGACATAGGAAGCTCGCGACTTACGGAAGGTGAAGCGGCATAAGGAAGTCAGGAGCTGCTTGCGACTTAATGGTACGTCGTTCGCGACATAGGTATGTCGTTCGCGACCTAGGGTTTCGCTCAGACTGGTGGCGATTTGGGTTTCTTTGCCTTCGCGATCTATAGGAAGGTGTGATATAGAACCAAATCGTGATGAAAATGCGAGACGATATAAGGAATTTTAAAATCGCGGAGCGACTTAGGAAGTCACGACTGAAGGAGTGTGATGACTCATGCCCAGATTCTTGTCTTTCCTTATCTCGTTCAGGTGTATCATCATTTAGAATCTTCCCTTGTTGGGTTTCAAAATTTTCCCCTGACTGAAATGAATTCCCACTCGATTCTTCTTTGACATGTTTATTTTCATGAAACGGTTCCAAGCAGTTGATGTTGACAACGTCAGCAGTGCAGACATGATCAGGCAACTCCAACTGACAATTATACTCTTCATCCTGTCTTTTCAACTCTTCCTGTTCTTTCAGATTCACAAGATCATACGATCCCCGCAGTAAAATAGCATCTGGTACTAGTTCAGTTTGATGTTGAATGTCCTGTAGTGGTGGTAACTCTTCGGGTAATTCCTCAGGATATTCGACTTCAGATTCATCGAATTCTGATCCAACTTCCTCAAAAACTTCAAGATCTTTATTCGTTCCTTGCCCGGTCAACACAAACAATTCATTACTATATTTCACCTTTTTAACAGACTCTTCCAAAAATACAAGACTAGTTTCTTCAGGCAGTTAATTAAAAATCTCATCTTCAAACTCTTTAAATACTTTGACCTCTTCAAGATTCTCAAAATCAGAACTTTCTCCAGATTCTATCAACATTGATAATTCATCACTAGCTTTCATTTTATTGACGAACTCTTTCAAAGACAATAAACTATCTGATTCTGTCTTCTCTTCTGTTTCACTTTCACTTTGTTCGGCTTTTTCGGAAACTAAGGAATTTACACTTGGCTGGCTCTCATCCATAAGCTCAGGTGTTAAACAAGAATCCTCCATCATCAAGTTATTTCCCTCAACTTCGAACACAATTTCTTCTTCCATACTATCGACATCAATCTTTGGCGGTGAAGAGTAATCAACTTCTACATCCACATACTTTGACGTTGAATAAAATCCCATCAACAAATTACATTCATCGTTCTCTAACTCGACCTCTTCATCTTCGTTGTCAAACTTTGGTGGTAATTCTTCGAACGATTCCGTAGGACCGACCCTTTCATACTCTTCTAACATTGGTTTAACCTCCTCAGGAGTTTTAAGCTCTTCACTTGCCTCATAACTAACCAACGATTCAGCACTACCTTCCGCTTCTTCAACACTTTCACTGAAAGATAATGGACTAGTCGGTTCCTCTTCCTTTTCCGGCTCGCTTTCAGTAGAATCATCCACATCCTCGTTTTCACATTCTTCTACAACTAAGGCTTTCTTCTTAGGCTCCATACATTCAATACTTCTATTGTCAGACTCCTGATAATGATAACGCTTAATTCGGTCATCAACATTTGTCTTAGTGGTTGCATGTACAACGGGTTCGTTGACTCTCTTAGAAACATTTATACTACAATTATCACCTTTATTCTGATTGATGGGGCTTGTAACCACACCCTTTCCTCGACTCCCTTGACTCAACTTCTACAAATGTTGATTCATACGAGCTTGATAATTGTAGGGTAAGAAATTTGCCTTCATCATCCTTTTCATCTTATCCCACGTGACAACTTTGGATTTCCCCATTCTCTTTCTGGTTGATTTAGTTTGTTGCCACCAATTCATAGCTCTTCCTCTCAGTCTTGTAGCAACTAACTTAACTTGACGATCTTCAGACACGTTGTTGAGTTTAAAAATCTTTTCAACCTTTGATAAGCAATCAAAGAATTCCTCTGATTGTAGACCACCTTGGAATTCTGGAATTTCTGTGTCCATCCTTGACTCCCGTGTATGACCATTCTCTTCAACATTCCTATATCGATTTTTCCCTTGACCTGGATACCGAAAGTGAACACTTACCATAACTATCTTCTTCAAAATTAGATGAGCTTCGATGTCGATTCTGAAAATTGGCTCTTCTATGACCATGCACGTCCTCTCTACTTCTTCTTTCATAATTACAATATGGCTCATGCTCGTAACCATGATAAGCTCTTCTTTCTTCATTCCTATAATCATGATTGTCTCAAAATCCACGATCTCGATTTATCAACAATGATGGTTCTCTCCTTTGATTTCGATTCATGTCAGTCATCATTCTCTCTACTCTCTCGAAACCTTTATTGAACCTCTCATCGATACATTGTTCCATCTGTTCAGGATCTTCACTTCCATACAAATATTCGAATTCCACAAACTTCAAATCACGCAAACTTGAAATCCAACGAACTTGGAAAAGTTCATTTCCTTGCTCTGATACCAAACTGACGCAACGGATATTACACTTGACCACGAAATGAAGATTTCGTGTTAAACAAATCGAAGAAATGATACAATGATGAATTGATGGATTGATGATACCTAAGATAAATGCCCAAATCCGTTGATCTTACGAGATACCGGATTCTAGCTATCCCCAACATGTTGATCGTGCATGATACCGTGTTAAAAGATCTACGATTCTTCGACGTTGATCTCGTGCACGAGATTCTGTGAATCGGCTTCAAGTCCGTTGATTCGAGCGCACTCGACTATCCGAAGATGGAAGATGAAGGAGATCACACTCAACTTCAACAAAGTGGCACAAAGCACACAAACAAATTTTATTCAAAAATCAACTTCTTTTTACAATGACATCACACCTTTATTTATAGGGATTACAACACATACACATGACTTAACTCGTTTGACACACGAGTTAACATATACACGACTTAACAGATACAGGTTAAAACACACGCGACATACGACTTACGACATAAGAAAATATCAACATCACGCGACATAACAACATACAACTCAAATGACACAATAAAAATTCGACTTAACATCTGGAGCGACATAACACTGGAACGACTTAAGCTTCAGCGACATAATGAAGTGCTTGCGACCTAGGCTGGAAACAATCAACGACATAAGGCATCTCGCGAGTTACTGGAATTGGCATAGGTCGTTCGCGACCTAAGGAGGAGGGGGGACATAGGTCGTTCGCGACCTTCTGGAGCATCACGCGCGCGACCTAAGGAGGAGGAGCGACCTTCGTTTCAGCGACCTACGGAATTATGGGGCGAGGCATCGCGACTTTTGGTAGGTCGATTGTGACCTAAAAAATTCTGGAGCGAAGTTCGCGACATAGGAAGCTCGCGACTTACGGAAAGTGAAGCGGCATAAGGAAGTCAGGAGCTGCTTGCGACTTAATGGTACATCGTTCGCGACATAGGTATGTCGTTCGCGACCTAGGGTTTCGCTCAGACTGGTGGCAATTTGGGTTTCTTTGCCTTCGTGATCTATGGAAGCGATTTTCAGAGAATCGACTTATGGTAAGTCGTTTATTCTTGTTTCGCGCTGCATCATCCTCCCCTGGTTGAAAAGAATTCGTCCCGAATTCACACTTTTTTCTTCTTCGAGACACTGTCTTCCATTCATTATCTGGTTTGATGCGTCTCAGGTGATAACCACTCTTGAGATTGATCTTGTCTTGACCCTTTGAAGATGTGGCTCGACATAAGGAACGTATGGCAATAAGCAGACGTGGCATTAGGCAGGCGGCATAAGGAAGTGATCTGAGGGAGATGACATCATGATGCTTGTGCCAATAGGAAGGTGTGATATAGAACCAAATCGTGACGAATATGCGAGACGATATAAGGAATTTTAAAATCGCAGAGCGACTTAGGAAGTCACGACTGAAGGAGTGTGATGACTCATGCCCATATTCTTGTCTTTCCTTATCTCGTTCAGGTGTATCATCATTTAGAATCTTCCCTTGATAGGTTGCAACAATTTCCCCTGACTGAAATGAATTCCCACTCGCTTCTTCTTTGACATGTTTATTTTCATGAAACGGTTCCAAGCAGTTGATGTTGACAACGTCAGCAGTGCGGACATGATCAGGCAACTCCAACTGACAATCATATTGTTCATCCTGTCTTTTCAACTCTTCCTGTTCTTTCAGATTCACAAGATCATACGATCCCCGCAGTAAAATAGCATCTGGTACTAGTTCAGTTTGATGCTAAATGTCCTGTAGTGGTGGTAACTCTTCGGGTAATTCCTCAGGATATTCGACTTCAGATTCATCGAATTCTGATCCAACTTCCTCAAAAACTTCAAGACCTTTATTCGTTCCTTGCCCGGTCAACACAAACAATTCATTACTATTTTTCACCTTTTCAACAGACTCTTCCAAAAATATAAGACTAGTTTCTTCAGGCAGTTCCTCAAAAATCTCATCTTCAAACTCTTCAAATACTTTGACCTCTTCAAGATTCTCAAAATCAGAACTTTCTCCAGATTCTATCAACATTGATAATTCATCACTAGCTTTCATTTTATTGACGAACTCTTTCAAAGACAATAAACTATCTGATTCTGTCTTCTCTTCTGTTTCACTTTCACTTTGTTCGGCTTTTTCGGAAACTAAGGAATTTACACTTGGCTGGCTCTCATCCATAAGCTCAGATGTTAAACAAGAATCCTCCATCATCAAGTTATTTCCCTTAACTCCAAACACAATTTCTTCTTCCATACTATCGACATCAATCATTGGCGGTAAAGAGTAATCAACTTCTACATCCACATACTTTGACGTTGAATAAAATCCCATCAACAAATTACATTCATCGTTCTCTAACTCGACCTCTTCATCTTCGTTGTCAAACTTTGGTGGTAATTCTTCGAACGATTCCGTAGGACCGACCCTTTCATACTCTTCTAACATTGGTTTAACCTCCTCAGGAGTTTTAAGCTCTTCACTTGCCTCATACCTAACCAACGATTCAACACTACCTTCCGCTTCTTCAACACTTTCGCTGAAAGATAATGGACTAGTCGGTTCCTCTTCCTTTTCCGGCTCGCTTTCAGTAGAATCATCCACATCCTCGTTTTCACATTCTTCTACAACTAAGGCTTTCTTCTTGGGCTCCGTACATTCAATACTTCTATTGTCAGATTCCTGATAATGATAACGCTTAATTCAGTCATCAACATTTGTCTTAGTGGTTCCATGTACAACGGGTTCGTTGACTCTCTTAGAAACATTTATACTGCAATTATCACCTTTATTCTGATTGCTGAGGCTTGTAACCACACCCTTTCCTCGACTCCCTTGACTCAACTTCTACAACTGTTGGTTCAAACGAGCTTGATAATTGTAGGGTAAGAAATTTGCCTTCATCATCCTTTTCATCTTATCCCACGTGACAACTTTGGATTTCCCCATTCTCTTTCTGGTTGATTTAGTTTGTTGCCACCAATTCATAGCTCTTCCTCTCAGTCTTGTAGCAACTAACTTAACTTGACGATCTTCAGACACGTTGTTGAGTTTAAAAATCTTTTCAACCTTTGATAAGCAATCAAAGAATTCCTCTGCTTGTAGACCACCTTGGAATTTTGGAATTTCTGTGTCCATCCTTGGCTCCCGTGTATGACCATTCTCTTCAACATTCCTATATCGATTTTTCCCTTGACCTGGATCCCAAAAGTGAACACTATTACCATAACTATCTTCTTCAAAATTAGATGAGCTTCAATGTTGATTCTGAACATTGACTCTTCTATGACCATGCACGTCCTCTCTACTTCTTATTTCATAATTACAATATGGCTCATGCTCGTAACCACGATAAGCTCTTCTTTCTTCATTCCGATAATCATGATTGTCTCAAAATCCATGATCTCGATTTATCGACAATGATGGTTCTCTCCTTTGATTTCGATTCATGTCAATCATCATTCTCTCTACTCTCTTGAAACCTTTATTGAACCTCTCATCGATACGTTGTTCCATCTGTTCAGGATCTTCACTCCCATATAAATATTCGAATTCCACAAACTTCAAATCACGCAAACTTGAAATCCAACGAACTTGGAAAAGTTCGTTTCCTTGCTCTGATACCAAACTGACGCAGCGGATATTACACTTGACCACGAAATAAAGATTTCGTGTCAAACAAATCGAAGAAATGATACAATGATGAATTGATGGATTGATGATACCTAAGATAAATGCCCAAATCCGTTGATCTCACGAGATACCGGATTCTAGCTATCTCCAACACGTTGATCGCGCATGATACCGTGTTAAAAGATCTACGATTCTTCGACGTTGATCTTACGCACGAGATTCTGTGAATCGGCTTCAAGTCCGTTGATTCGAGCGCACTCGAATATCCGAAGATGGAAGATGAAGGAGATCACACTCAACTTCAACAAAGTGGCACAAAGCACACAAACAAATTTTATTCAAAAATCAACTTCTTTTTACAATGACATCACACCCCTATTTATAGGGATTACAACACATACACACGACTTAACTCGTTCGACACACGAGTTAACATATACACGACTTAACAAATACAAGTTACAACACACGCGACATACGACTTACGACATAAGAAAATATCAACATCACACGACATAACAACATACAACTCAAACGACACAATAACAATGCGACTTAACATCTGGAGCGACATAACACTGGAACGACTTAAGCTTCAGCGACATAACGAAGTGCTTGCGACCTAGGCTGGAAACAATCAACGACATAAGGCATCTCGCGAGTTACTGGAATTGGCATAGGTCGTTCGCGACCCAAGGAGGAGGGGGGACATAGGTCGTTCGCGACCTTCTGGAGCATCACGCGTGCGACCTAAGGAGGAGGAGCGACCTTCGTTTTAGCGACATACGGAATTCTGGGGCGAGGCATCGTGACTTTTGGTAGGTCGCTCGCGACCTAAAAAATTCTGGAGCGAAGTTCGCGACATAGGAAGCTCGCGACTTACGGAAGGTGAAGCGGCATAAGGAAGTCAGGAGCTGCTTGCGACTTAATGGTACGTCGTTCGCGACATAGGTATGTCGTTCGCGACATAGGTATGTCGTTCGCGACCTAGGGTTTCGCTCAGACTAGTGGCGATTTGGGTTTCTTTGCCTTCGCGATCTATTGAAGCAATTTTCAGAGAATCGACTTATGGTAAGTCGTTTATTCTTATTTCGCGATGCATCAGTTTTGGATTGGTTGAGTTTGGATTGAGATATCGATCGGTTGTCTTCACTCTATTTACCACGATCTTGTTTTTCCACTGTGCATTGGGGTTTTGATTTGAGTGGTCTTAAGATGAAATTTCCATAACATTTGGTATCAGAGCTTTGGTTTTGGTAGGTGGTCGTAGAAATGCCAAAATCGAATAATAACTCTAGTAGTCCTTCAATGGTTAGTCCAAGTGGTGTAGCATCGTAACGTGGATCTATGTGGCTTCGGGGTCACAATTGGTTATTGACAAGTGGTGGCGATAACGGTTTTTAAAAGTGGAAATGGAAGATGAGAGCGGTTCTTAGGAGGAATCGCGTATATCGGGTAGTGTTCAATACGCATTTGTTATCGGTGGACATCTCGGATGTGGAGAGAGAGGAAATGGAAGAGTGGGCATTCGCTTTAACTTGCTATGGGAGAGAATGTGATCTCTGAAATTAGTGGTGAGACTACCGTGAAGGGAATTTGGAACAAGCTGGAGGAGTTGTATATGAAGAAGTCACTAACAAATCGTTTGATCTTATTGCAAACATTTTTTACCTATAAAATGAAGGAAGGAAGGAACTTCGCTAAATGCGCACTTGAATGTGTTCGATGATTTGCTAATGAATATGAAGGCGATAGATTTGAAGATCGAGGAAGAGCAAAAGGCGATGATATTGTTTGTTCGTTGCTGGACCATTATACGGGTTTCTCAAATAGTTTGATCTATGGCCATGATACATTGACGTTAGATGATGTCAAGGCGGGTCTTCTTAGTGAGTAATTGCAAGATCAAATGAAGGAGTCGAGTGTTGGGAGTAGTGGTGCTAGTAACGGTCAAGGTTTATATATGGAGAAGGAGAGATATGCGAAGAAGGAGAACCGTGGGCGTTCTAAATCAAGAAACCCTGGTTGGAGAGGAAAGCCAAAGAAAAGAAATGGCAAGTGCTTTATTTATAAGAAACCTGGTCATTAGAAGAATGAGTGTCCGAACAAGGAGAAGGCAAAGAATGAAGTAGCATCTTCATCCGTAGCAGTGGAGAGTGGAGTTGCTGAGGGAGACGTAGATTTTTTAATGGCGGTAGCATCAGATGTTTTGGGTAGCGAAGGGTACTCTATTTGGAGGTGTCTTATCATATGACGCCGAATAGGAATTTTTTTTCTTCTTATGTCGATAAAGAAGAAGATTCAATTGTTGTGGGTAATGGTGTTATTTGTAACTCGAAGGGCATTTGTTCCGTGCAAATTCTGATGTTTGATGGAGCGGTTTGTATTCTCACTAATGTATGCTATGTTCCAGGACTTCGGAAGTCTCTTGTCTCGTTAGGGCAGCTGGATTCTTTAGGATGCAAGATCACTATTGAGAGTGATAGCTTTCGGGTTTTCGAAGGGTGTGCTTGTGGTGATAAAGGGTGCTAGGACTCATGGTGTTTATTTGCTTCAAGGAGTGACTATTGAAGGTGAACTTGTGTAGAAGTTGATAGTTCTCGTGGCTTGGATGTGAATAGGTTGTGGCATTTGAGGTTGGATCATGTCTCGAAGAGGAATTTAGATATTCTTCTGAAGAGGGAGATGATTAATGGAGAGAGTTTCAACAAATTAGAGTTTTGAGAGGAATGTGTCATGGGGAAGCAAACAAAAGTTTCATTCGGTGAAGGAAAACATGATTCGAGAAGGGTACTTGAATATGTTCCCACGGATGTTTGGGGACCGGCACCAGTAGCTACTTTGGGGGGAGCTCGCTATTATATTTCTTTCATAGATGATTTTTCTTGAAAGGTGCGGGTGTATGTAATGAAGGCCAAGTCGGAGGCATTTGCAAAGTTCAAAACATGGAAAGCTCTTGTTGAGAATGAGAGTGGCAAGTCTTTGAAGAATCTAAGGTCCGACAATGGCGGAGAGTATGTTTCTGGAGAGTTCATGGAGTTTTGCAAGCATCAAGGTATTCGGATGCATTTTACTACACCGGGAGATCCGCAGTCGAATGGTGTTGCAGAGAGAGGATGAACCATACTCTACTTGAGAAAGCTCGATGCTTAGGATTGACATTGGGTTTGTCTAAGGGATTTTGGGTCGAAGATTTGTCAACCACTGTGCATATTATCAATCGAATTCCATGCTCGGCTATTGGTAAAAAAATCCGGAGGAAGTGTGGAAGGGAAAAAGCATTGACTTGAGTTATCTTCGTGTGTTTGGTAGTCCGGTTTATGTGCATAATCCGGGAAATGACAAGCTTGAGCCTTGAACCTTCAAAGGGGTCTTGCATGGTTATACGGATGGTGTAAAAGGCTATCGATTTGGAATCCGGAAATGAAGAAGGTTATGAATTCTCGTCATGTTACTTTTGATGAGTCGGCTTTGTTCAAGGAGAATGAGAGCTCATTGGATGTTCCGGATTTGGTTCATGGTGAATCGAAGGAAAAGGAAGTTATTCATACCGTTCGTCCAAGGAGTAGAGTAGTTGAAGATGCTTGTGAGGGGGAAGTGGTTGATGTTACATCATATAGTCCAAAGGGTGCCTCTAGTAGTGTTAGTGATGTACATGATTCTAGAGAGGATTCGGTTCAAGGTGGAGCCGAAAGGAGTTTGGGTGATAGTATTGCTACTCGGTGGGTCGACGTGCTATAAGGCCAATCGATAAATTTGGTGATTGGAACTATCTTAGCTTTTGTGATAATTTGGACTATGCTCTTCATGTAGTCCAAGATGAGCCGATGGACCTTGATGACGTCATGGAGTCAAGTAATAGCTCGAAGTGGATTTGTGCCATGGAGGAAGAGATGTAATCTTTGTTGAAGAATCAAAATTGGGATTTGGTTCCACTTCCTAAAGGAAACCATGCTATTGGGTGCAAATGGATATAGAAGGTGAAGGACGATGGGAGATACAAAGCTAGGCTAGTGATTAAGGGGTTTGCACAAAGGAAGGGAAAGGAGTATGATGAGATATTCGCACCGATTGTGCCCCATACTTCTATCCGGATATTACTTGCTATAGTTGTTATTCACGACTTTGAGTTGGAGCAACTTGATGTGAAAACTGTCTTCTTGCATGGTGACTTGGATGAAGACATTACATGGAGCAACCGCAAGGGTTTGTTGTAGATGGTAAGTCAAATTTGATTTGCAAGCTAAGGAAATTACTATATGGTTTAAAGAAATCATCTAGACAATGGTACAAGACATTTGATCATTTAGTGCTTGAAAATGGTTTTAATATAAGCATCAAGGATGCTTGTGTATATTTCAAGAAGTTGGAAAATGATTGTTGGGTGTATTTACTCCTGTATGTGGAGAACATACTCATTGCTTTTAAGGACAAAGGTGAAATCAACAAGTTAAAATTAAGTTTAAAATCAGAATTCGAAATGAATGATCTTGAAGAAACAAGAAGAATATTGGGCATAGAAATTGAAACGGATCAAAAGTGTTTTGAGTTGAAATTAACTCAAATGGAATACATAAAGAAAATGCTTTACCGGTTTAGTTTGGAGAATGCAAAGGCATCAAATACACCTTTACCTTTGCGTGTGAAGCTTTCGAGTAAGGGATCACCTATCTTAGAGAAAGACAAGGCTTACATGGAAAAGGTGACATATGCTAGTGCGGTTGAAAGTTTAATGTATGCGATAGTGTCTACAAGGCCCGATATTGCAAATGCTGTTGGGATGGTTAGTCGGTTTATGGCTTATCCGGGAAAATCAAATTGGGAAGCAGGGAAGCTTATATTGAGATACCTTAGAGGTACATCATCTCATGGTCTTGTTTTTAGCATTAGTGAGGAAATGAACTGCATGTTGGTTGGTTATTGCGATTCGGACTACGCCGGTGATAGGGATCGAAGAAAATCAACTTTCGGATATGTCTTCAGACTTGGTAGTAAAGGTATAAGTTAGAGATCGAGATTGCAAACCGTAGTTGCTTTATCTACTGCGGAGCGGAGTTGATAGCCGCGGTAGAGGCGGCAAAGGAGGCACTCTATTTAAAGCGATTGTTGTGTGGTATGGGGCTTGAACACGATAGTATCGATGTTCATTATGATAGCCAAAGTGTTATTCATTTGGTGGAGAATTTGGCGTTTAGCTCACGGACTAAGCATATTGAAGTGAGGGAGTCATTTTTGGTAGCCATGGATGAGGATAAGCAAGTATACTTTGAAAAGTGCACACAAAGGATAACCCAGCGGATATGTTCACCAAAGCATTGCCGGTTGGGAAGTTCAAGCATTGCTCAAACTTGATTCGCTTGGAGAAGTTCTAGGTGCCACGGGGTGGCACGGTTGAGAGGGGAGCTTGGTTGTAGATGAGGAAGAATATTAGTGTGAGATTGTGGTTCTATCTTCTTGATGAGTGCTATTTTTACTCCTTAGCACTTTAGTCTTTGGTGAGACGGTAGGATTTGGATGTTTTCAACACTTCGTTAACAGGGGGCTTTGCCTGAGCTTGTTGATGGAGTGCAATGGGCGGTGGCTTTGCCAGAGCTCATTGGGAAAGCATTCATGTTTGGTTAAAGGTAGAAGTGGTGATAGTTGGTGCTATCGGTTGCTGATGATGGTATGGTATCATTAGAGATGGAGATGGATAAAGTGTCGAGGTGGAGTGTTGAATTTTGATGACACTATATGGAGAAATTGAAGTGGTCGGATGTAGCTTGGTGACATAGAAAGCGGTTAACAAATCGGAGCTCGGAGGAGGATGATATGGCGAAGAAAGTGGAGTGCAATTGTGTCCAGCATCAGACGACAGACATTTGTCATAAACTGACAGACGTCTGTGATATCAGGATTTGGAATCCGAGGCTTGGGACAGACGTCTGTCACTTTGGGTCAAACGTCTGTCACTTTGGGATAGACGTATGTGGTTTCAGGGAATGCTTTCCTGAAACTTATTACAGACGTTTGTCATAATGTGACAGATGTCTGTGATGACTTTCAGTCTATTTTGGACCTGGGCTTGGTGTGATGAATTGTGAAGCTTCAAGGGGCATTTCAGGAATTTGCCTAGGTTTTCTACTCTCCTATATAAGCTATTTTCAGATTAAAAAGATGATCAATCTAAGAGATTAAGGGTTTTATCCTCCATTGAAATAGGGTTTATCAAAACCTAGTTTTCTTCAATTCTCTTCTGCACAAATCTATTATATTATTGAACATTGATCATTGTAATCAATCTCTTATATTCTTCTCATTTGTATTAATAAAAGCTCTCTCTCAAAGTGGATGTACACTAACACGACGTTAGTGGAACCACTATAAATCGATGTGTGATTTATTCTTTATTATTGCTTTTATATTATATTGCTTGTCTGGTGATTGTGATCGGTTTTGGATTGGTTGAGTTTGGATTGAGATATTGATTGGTTTTTTTCGTGCTATTTACCACGATCTTGTTTTTCCGCTGTGCATTAGGGCTTGATTTGAGTGGTCCTGAGGCGAAATTGTCATAACAAAAATGTGCTGAGTAAGCTGTTAATCTACAGTGAACATTAAAATCTCTTTCGCATCTCAGATTGACAGATAGTCATAAGCTTTTTCACTACAACCAGCTATCTCATCTCTATAAAAAAATGTGGTTTAAGCTATGCTTTTTAAAACTACTATTGATTGCACAAACCAGCATATAGTTTAAATTATGCTTCTTAAAACTCATGCATACAACAACTAAACACACCCACAAAAACTAGGTGTCCAGAAACAATATTAAAAGAAGTTTTTTCTTTAAAACGACACAAACAATAATTCTAGGGATGAACTTGCACAATAAACATGGAGGGAAATGAAATAGCCTGTTAAATGAATACCTCACTGTCTTTGCAAGCAATCCATGAAATAAACGTATGTATCACATGGAACAGTTTGTCTGGCACTCAAAACACGATTATAGGCACCTTTCATGAATGATTGTTCTACTTCAACCGCGTGTTGATGCATGGATTCTCTAAAGCACATGTTGGCGGAAGCTCGAGTTCTTTGTGGAGCTCAGCTATTCTATTTTGTACATGGAGTCTGAGAAGGTTTAGACCCAAAATTATGTATTCTTGAGGCGAAGGTGGAATTACACCGCTAATTGAGAAAGGTAAAAAAAAGTTAGTAGTCGTAAAAAATAACTGACAGTGTGAGCGAGTGTGTGTACATTTGTGTGAATTGAAGCTGCTACACTCACAACATCAAACTTGACAAATGAATGAAACTAATGTTAGGTGTGGCTCGCATTGTAAATGGAGTGGATGCGTGGATTGGACGGTTAAAAGTCCCACATCGCAGGATATTTGGAATAATCGTGGGATATATATGGAATTGGTGGCATGTAGCATTGAGGATTCCTTTTGTTACAATGTATTGCCAAGACCAGATTATATACCCGATGGAAGGCGATGATGGGATGTTCAATCAGGACGCCAGCATATAAGACTTCGACCGTTGATGTCGACTAGACACGATGAAGCGTACGCGTACGGAATGTGGGAATGCTGAAACTCCGCATGGTATCAGAGCTCGATGCTTCAAGGGACCAGTATGATGTAGCGTGACCAAACCACGGCTCCAAGGTGACTTGAGCAATGCTCGCCAAGGTGGAGATTGTTAGGTGTGGCTCGCATTGTAAATAGAGTGGGTGCGTGGATTGGACGGTTAAAAGTACATCGTAGGATATTTGGAATAATCGTGTTATATATATGGGAGTGGTAGTACATAACATTGGGGATTCCTTTTGTTACAATGCCTTTCCAAGACCAGATTATATGGCCGATGAAAGGCGATGTAGGGATGTTTAATCAAGATGTCGGTATAGGAGACTTTGATCGTTGATGTCGACTAGACACGATGAAGCGTATGCGTACGAAACGCGGGAATGTCGAAACTCAACAACTAACAATTTTGAAAAGATGCAAGGGAAGAAAAAAATGAACTGCTTCATATTTCGTGAAATATTTGATTATGTCGGCCTAGGTTGAATCAATAAGAATAGTACATTAAGTAAGACATGGATTAGATAGGTTGATGGCCAATTGATTGATAACCTACCAAAAATTTGGATCAACGTAAACAAAGCGAAGGATACATATGACCATGAATACAAATATAACAATATTAGCCAGTGCATTCAGATAACGTAGCGCTCGCTCAACATATCAAAAAAGATAAAGGATAGGTGTTTTGCTTCACGTGATTGGAGCAACATACAAGATTAACTTTACCATTATGGAAATTTTATTATTTAGTTTTCAAGCTTCAGCTCCAGTATTATTAAGGGGAAGTAATATATATAACAGCTCGTCACTTCTGTTATAAATGCCACACGAGTAACTCTTACAAATATCTCTAAGATAACCGAACGGTATCCAGTCATTGCAACATTAAAATTCCAAAATATTGTATAAAAAATGACAACATGGAACAAACGAAGGACTGTGTCAATGTGCATTATACTTTCAAATTTTTTAGCATATTTTGCTATGAAAATCAAACTTCTGTTAAATTCTTTAAGGTCACAAACAAAAATCATGCTTGAACTGCATTATATGATCAAGGTCTACACCGTGTATTTCGCCAATGACCCTAAACGAAGCGCTCACGATTCTCATGTTCCAGTAAGTGCTTGCGCTTTGTTCATGAATTTGAATATTGTGTATTGAAATTTGAAACTAGAATTTTAACTAGGTAAAATGTTTCAGGTTTTGGCACCACTTCCAATTGGCTTTGCTGTGTTCATGGTTCACTTGGCTACCATTCCTATTACTGGAATTGGCATTAACCCAGCTAGAAGTTTCGGAGCCGCTGTAATCTACAACAAAGACAAAGCTTGGGATGATCATTAGATCTTTTGGGTTTGTCCATTCATTGGTGCAACGATTGCAGCAGTTATCATCAAAATGTACTAAGGGAAGGTGCGGTGAAGGCTTTGGGATCTTTCAGGAACAACGCATGATATTTATGATCGCACCATTGACTCTTTAGAATAAGAAGAATTGTAGATACCATGAAGAGTGAAAATGGAGGGGGATTTTCTTGCCATGTTTGTTGATTCTCCTAGTTGTTCATACCATCGTTTCATTATCCTTCTTTCACTTTTGTATTTCAATCATTGAGTGCCATTTCATTTGAACTTATCTGCATCCTATGTTTTTCTTTTCCCTTTGTTTCTAGATTTTGCATTATTGTAGTTGTCTAAAAGGTTCACATTGAAATTCATATCCTTTGTCTGTTGCTTTTTTAGTACCTCTCATTATTTTCCATTTATAAAAAAGAAACTGTGGTAGTTCGTTTTATTGTGTAAGATTAAAAGTTGCATGCTTTCTAATTTCTTATTACAGTTATTGAAAAACATTGACCTTATTTTTACTAGATAAACTAACAGTGCACATGATGGGCATATTCCATTCCTTAAGAATAAGTTTATAAAGTCAACTAAAGTAAGAAGTTGATTAATTAGCGCATCATAATCTGCTATTGCAAACTGGATTAATAATTATACTATTTTTTTACTTCAAAATAAGAGTAGTGTTTGCGTGTAGCTCGGTTTTTCTTTGAAAACAAATTTGTTGGTCATTACTGAGAGCCTTGTTGATGATTGATAAAAATTACCTAATGTACAAATGTTTTCTATATTCTCGCCGCCTTTCTATTTAAGAATTATTATTATTGACACGGATAATGCACATGCTAAATAAAGGTCATCCACGCGTGATAAATTTTAACCCTTCAGTGCTCTGTTCACCTATTCTCTATTCTTTTTATGCCTGTCCATGCTTTTTGCCTTGCTCTATTTTGTATAATTAACAATTTTTGCCACTCATTGTACCAATATAATTAATTGTATGCTATTCTTGTGATCTTATGATTCTGGAGCCAGATGGCATTATTCGCATCACATGAAAGTATAAACATGCAGTGCACGTATGTAGTGGTGAAACACTGCATGCGGCTCTACCAGATGGAACAGAGCCACTCAACTATTGATTATTAATGTACATATCGTATAAATACCCATACAATAACCACCATATATATCACTACCATATTAACCATAAAATTATTATGAGCAGGGTATGTGCAAAATTGCTCTAACCATAACAATATCTCAACTTATAATTTATCTGATAAAATATATCGAAAATCATATATCGAACATACCAATAAATATCATCCACTATGTTAACAAAATCTTTTTAAGCTTTGAATTAATGTAATTAGCTAAGGCTGGTTTATTTATATGGAAATATTAAATCAAAAAAATTCAACACAAACTCATTTTTATGAATAAAAATGACAATTTATGGTATACAGCTACTTGCCCTGAAATGAAATGCCCTGCGAATCTATTGCTCAGACCACAAACAAGGCTCCATGCAAATGCAACAGATTTATACAGAAACCAATTCATGCAAAATTTAGCTACAATATTTAAAATACATACTACCTAAAATGCTAATACTAGGTTTAGTTGGTGACAAGTAAGATGCAAACTACAATACAAAATGTGAAAAGAATACCATCTATCATCATATCCAAATGCAACTACAAGATTCCTCTAACCTCTAAGCACAAAGGCTTGGCACCTTTAAAAAATTGCCCATTTTTTAATTTTGATTTTTGAATAAATTGAATTCAAACAATAGCCCTCAAAAGCTATTACATAGACTCGTTTTAAAATACAAACACAAAATAAAGTTAATTTTCAGATTACCTTTATTGGGCTGAAGGTGAGAAGCAGAGGCTGGAGACTGGAATCATCGCCTGAGCGCAAGGTTTCTAAAGCGAATTGAGGTAGAACGGCGTCGGCTAAGCAATGATTGAAGGAAATTTAGGGCTTTCCTATGGCGAAATTCAATAAAATTGTTTAAGTGGCAATGGAAGAAAAAGTAATTTGAGCGGGCAGAGAAAATTGGCACCTAGTTTTTTTTCTTTTAGCCACTTTATAATTTTGTTAGACATCAATATTTATTATGTACTTCCAGCCACCATTTTCGATTCTTTCATTTAGCCTTACATAGCAGTACCTCTCATCTCTTCTCAACAAATCTTACATATTTCTTAAAAATTCCAAACCCTAAACCAAAAAAAATATCTTTTTGCCTAATAGATGATCGAACATGAAGATTTAGTGGATAATCTTAATTATGATGATCACCAAGTTGTTAGTTTCCTTTTCATGTGTTAAACTCTATTTTTTTTAACAAATCAATCGTGGATACGTTGTTTAGAGTTTTTTTGATTCTTCAACAAATTAATCAACCATGACCAATTCAACCGCGATTTGCAAATCTAGGGTTTCGCAAAAATACCGAAGAAGAATGCTTACTCGACGACCGGATAGGTAGTTGAGAGGTGGTGAGCTTCTGAGTTGCTAATAAGTCATTGTTTTGCATTTAGAACATCCAAATTCCCATGGTGTAAACTCTGTATAAAGTTGAAAAACATATGTCCTTTCTTCTTTGATTGCCCAACCTAAAAGGAAAAGATTTTGTGGTCTTTCAAATGTGTCTAACTTTAATGAGCATTCTTACTTTATTATCAAGCACACTTACTTTGACAGAGTTGATACCTTTCACCTCCGTCTCATAAACATTAGTTGATTCTACATTATTTGTTTGTTCATTCAACTAGGAATGAAACCTTATGTTTGCAAGCATGGAAGATGCACCCGAATCAAATACTCATTCTTTAACTTTTTTTATTAATCCAAAGAATATATATTTACATGTATGGAATGCACCCGAATCAAATATTCATTCTTTAACTTACTTTATTAATGCATATATATATATATATATATATAATTTTCAATGTCACCGTTCATGTTTTACTTAACGTCTTTATCGTGTTCGCTTTTCTCTTACTTAACGCATCGATTGGAGCTGACAACAGATCTTTTGACGGATCAATATCAGTTGTGTTCAACTCCTACTATTGGGTCAACTCCAAACTAACATTCGGGAAGAGAAGTCAAACTACTATTGAAGAACTAAACTATTTTTTTCCTTTTCATTGATTAATCAATGCTCATTGAAAGAGAATCTTTTACCGTTTTAATAATCGTCATGAGCTTGTTGGCAAAATGTTGCACACGAACAGAATTCTAACGATAGTAGCCCGTGAATTCATTGTTTTCTCATAAGGTGGTCGTGTTTTTACTTTTGAAAGTAATCGTATTCTTCCAGCACAATTCATTGGACTTGTTTGTTTCTTTTTCTACAAAATTTATCTTTTTCAAATGACTATCCTCTGTGTCTTTGAGACTTAATCTTCTCATCTCCTCATTGAGTAGGTTGTCAACCATAGATTCATTAAAACAAGTACATTCAGGATTAGTTGTTCAATGAACCACTAGCATTTTTTGTTGTGAGTATTGTTTGAGTTGTTTTCATGTTTGTGTTTTACATATTAGTACTGTTGCATTTCGTTTCTTTTTGTATTTTGTTTTTCATTTTAGTTTGGGCTTTGGTCTTCTCTGGCGGCCCATTTCTCTTTGTATATATTGACTTCGTGAATAATGAGAAAGTAGCTTTTCCCTCTTCTACATTTTTGTATCTCTGTGTAAATAACATGGTATCGGAGCCACGAGAATCCAAAATTCAAATCAATTAGGGATTTAGCTCATATCAGTAAAGATGGGAGAATCTGGAGAAGAAAGTAAGAATAAGATTACGATGGATGCGATGCAGCTGATGCCCAAAATCACAGATCACAAATTGAATAATATGAATTTCTTGAATTGGAGTAAGACGATCCGATTATACCTTCGAAGTATGGATAAAGATAATCATCTAGTTGAAGATCCGCCGATGCCAGATTCAAAGGAGGAGAAGGATTTGATTTGGCTCAGATCTGATGCTCGATTATTTCTGCAAATCAGAAACTCAATTGATAGTGAGATAATTGGTTTAGTTAATCATTGTGAATTTGTTAAGGAGTTAATGGAATACCTAGAATTCTTGTATTCTGGAAAGGGAAACCTAACACGAATGTATGAGGTGTGTAAATCATTTTATCGAGCGGAGAAACAAGAGCAAACTCTTATGAATTACTTTATGAATTTCAAGAAAATTTATGAGGAATTCAATATGCTTTTACCAATCAGTCAAGATGTTAAAATTCAGCAACAACAACGGGAACAAATGGCATGTATGAGCTTCTTGGCAGGTTTACCATCGGAATTTGAGTCTGCAAAGTCTCAGATCTTATCAGGATCGGATATCTCTTCACTGTAAGAAGTGTTTAGCAGAATTCTTCGTTCAGATATTGCTCATACTCAAGCTACAAGTACTAAAGTTGAAGGAGCTTTGATCAGCAACAACAGAGGTTATATACAAGGCAATCAAGGTTAGAATAATTCATCAAGGCCAAATTACAATTTACCAAGACCAAATGCTCCAGATGTTAGATCCTCAAATCAGGGAAAATTTTGTACGTATTATAAGAAACCAGGTCATATGAAGTTCGAATGTAGAAAGCTTCAATATAAAAACTCACAAATGAATAAGGAGGTGAAGTCTGTTCTCATGACAGCAGAAGATTATGGTCAATATATGAAGTTCCAAGAATTATTGAAGAAAGAATCAACTAATAAGGAATCAGAATCAGCATCATTAGTTTCAGCTATTGCCAACACTGCAGGTCAATCAAAATGGATCATAGATTCTGGAGCAACTGATCATATGACAGGTAATAGTAATTTGATTTCGGATATACAATATAAATCATCAACCCATGCTGTTACATTAGCTGATGGTTCACAAGCATCTGTACAAGGTACTAGAAAAATGAGGTTAAGTTCAAATTTACCACTAACTTCAGTGTTATATTTGCCTAACCTATCATTTAATTTGATATCCGTGAGTCAAATTACTAAGAACCTGAATTGTAGCCTATCATTTTTCCCTAACCACTGTGTATTTCAGGACCTAACAACCAGACAGATTATTGGTAGAGGTGAAGAAAGGGAAGGTTTATATGTGCTTGATGATGTGCCATCAAAATCTGTAGGTTGTTCAAGTGTAACATCATCTGCATTTCAAATGCACTATCACCTAGGCCATCCTTCATTGTTCCTATTCAAGAAATTGTGTCCACAATTTAGCTCTTTATCAACATTTTATTGTGAGTCTTGTCAATATGCAAAGCATCATCGTGTCAGTTTGTATCCTAGAATTAACAAAAGGTCTAATTCAATTTTTGAAGTTGTACACTCAGATATTTGGGGTCCATCAACAGTTACATCTGAGCAAGGATATAGATATTTTGTCACGTTTGTTGATGATTACTCACGTGTAACTTGGCTATTTCTAATGAAGAATAAATCAGATTTGTTTTCTATATTTTGTGCTTTCTATGCTGAAATACAAAATCAATTTAATGTTTCAATCAGGACACTGAGGAGTGACAATGCAAAGGAATATACAAGCAATCAATTTAATTCATTTCTAGAAAGGCATGGCATCATTCATGAGACTTCATGTGTGGATACAACAGCACAGAATGGAGTAGCTGAGAGGAAAAATAGGCACTTATTGGAAACTGCAAGAGCACTTCTTTTTCAAATGAATGTTCCAAAGAGATTCTGGGCTGAAGCAGTAAGTATTGCATGTTTTCTGATTAATAGAATGCCTTCTACTATTCTGGACTACCAAATACCTTTTCAAGTTTTATGCCCAAATAAATCAATTTACCCAGTGAAGCCAAGGGTGTTTGGATGCATTTGTTTTGTTAGAGATGTAAATCCACATTTAACAAAATTAGACCCAAAATCTTTGAAATGTATATTTCTTGGTTATTCGAGAATTCAAAAAGGATACAAGTGCTTTTGTCCTAGTCTTCACAAATATATTGTATCAGTGGATGTTAGTTTTGTTGAAAGTAAACCATTTTATTCATCATCATTAACTCCTCCAGTTCAAGAAAGTCATGATGAACAAATAGTAGATGAAGATTTTCAATTTTTGGTATATCCTCCTATATTCAAATTGAATAATGATCAACATGAAAATGAGGTGTTGAATCCAAGTACCTCATCTGTACCTGCTCCTGTTTTGGAAAGTGTTCAAGTACCAGATTCAAACATTAATTTACCCATTGCTTTGCGTAAAGGGAAAAGGAAATGTACATACCCAATTTCATCTATTGTATCATATAGTAACATAGCATCAGAATCTTCTACTTTCATATCTACACTAGATTCAATTTCAGTTCCAAGAACTGTCAAAGAGGCATTATCAAATGAAGGGTGGTATGAAGCTATGATTGAGGAAATCAATGCATTGGACCAGAATGATACATGGGAACTAGTGCAGTTACCAGAAGGTAAAAAGGCTATAGGCTGCAAGTGGGTTTTCTCAGTGAAAATGAAAACAGATGGTTCTCTTGAACGGCTAAAGGCACGCTTAGTGGCAAAAGGGTATGCTCAGACATATGGGGTTGACTACTCAGAGACATTCTTACCAGTGGCTAAAATAACTTCAATAAGAATACTTATATCATTAGCAGCACAACATGATTGGATACTTCATCAATTAGATATTAAGAATGCTTTTCTTCATGGTGATCTTGCTGAGGAGGTGTTTATGGAGCAACCACCTGGGTTTGTTGCTCAGAGGGAGTATGGGAAGGTGTGCAGATTGAAGAAAAGTCTTTATGGTTTGAAGCAAAGCCCGAGAGCTTGGTTTGGAAAATTTAGTCAAGCCATTGAGAAATTTGGTTTAGCACAGAGTAAAGCAGATCATTCAGTGTTCTACAGAAATTTACAAGGTAAGCTAATTTTGTTAATTGTGCATGTCGATGATATCATCATTACTGGTAATGATGTGAAAGGAATATCTGCTCTCAAAACATTTATTCATTCTCAGTTTCATACTAAGGAGTTAGGGGAGTTGAAATATTTCTTGGGTATTGAAGTGATTAGAATGAATGGTAAAATTTACTTGTCACAGAGGAAATATGTTATGGATTTGTTGAAAGAAACTAGGAAATTAGGAGCTAAACCTTGCAATACACCCATGTTAGTTAACACCTCATTGATAAATGAAGGAGTATTATTTGAAGACCCTGAAAAGTATAGGAGATTAGTGGGTAGATTGAATTACTTAGTCGTAACAAGGCCTGATATTGCTTATTCAGTTAGTATGGTCAGTCAATTCATGTCTTCACCCACTGTTGATCACTGGAATGCTTTGAAAAAAATATTATGCTATTTAAAGGGTACTGTTGGGCAGTGTATTGAATATACAAATCAAGGGCACAGTAGAATCGAAGCATTTGCAGATGCTGATTGGGCTGGTTCGAAATTGGATAGGAGACCTACTTTAGGATTTTGTGTAATGATGGGTGGTAACTTAGTGTCGTGGAAGAGTAAGAAACAAAGTGTGGTTTCAAGATCGAGTGCGGAGTCAGAATACAGGGCAATGGCAAACACAGTGTGTGAGTTAATGTGGATTAAACATTTGATGGATGAAGTGGGAATGAAATGTGAATTACCCATGAAGTTGTGGTGTGATAATCAAGCTGCTATACACATTTCTTCTAATCCTGTGTTTCACGAAAGGACAAAACACATTGAGGTGGATTGTCACTTCGTAAGGGAGAAAGTTCAGCAAGGAGTAATATGTAATGGTTATGTGAAATCAGAGGATCAAGTTGCGGATCTTCTTACAAAATCTTTGCATGGCAACAGAATTAAATTCTTATGTAGCAAGTTGGGCATATATGATTTGTATGCTCCAACTTGAGGGGGAGTGTTGTGAGTATTTATTGAGTTGTTTTCATGTTTGTGTTTTACATATTAGTACTGTTGCATTTCGTTTCTTTTTGTATTTTGTTTTTCATTTTAGTTTGGGCTTTGGTCTTCTCTGGCGGCCCATTTCTCTTTGTATATATTGACTTCGTGAATAATGAGAAAGTAGCTTTTCCCTCTTCTACATTTTTGTATCTCTGTGTAAATAACATTTTTCAATGTTCCAATAATGACCTTATCAACAATAAAACTTGTGTTTTATTGTCCAGCTTGTAGTTATGGTCGTCAATCAATTTGCATTAGCTTGAATTCTGTTGAAATGATTACAAATTGAATGTGCCTTCCTTCATCTTTGTATTTACCAATTTTTATACTAGTAAGAATTTATTTCTCGTTTATCTTTTTACATAATTACCCTTCAATTTCTTCCATATAGGTAAACTAATGCTTCATTAACAATAAGATGAAACAATGAATCGTCAAAAAAATAGTGAATGGTTTTGACCATCGTTTTATAGATCATCACTCATTCTTCCTTCGGTAGATTTTTTCGGTTTCTTTCCATTTTCTTAATTGCTCATGAAAAATTAAGGTTGCTATAGTTTGTTCATTAGTTGTTGAACTCAATTGCTCATATGGTCGTTTATACCGGTAACTTTGATGGTAATAGTTAAAAATGTTGATAATAGTTATAACTATACCAACACAAGATTTTTATGTGGTATTTCACAAAGAAGCATGCAAATGGTAATTTAAAATGGAGAAACAATATTTTCACTAACGAGATGCATCTTCATGCACCAAAATTTTTAGTAGCGTTTCGGTAAACGCTACGATAGGACTAGCAACCAAAAGTCTGAAACTTTTGGTAGCGTTGTAGAAAACGCACCAAAACTTGACATATTGAAGCATTTTAGAAATGCTACAAAAGTTTTTTTACCGTTTGTCAACTGCTATCAAAGTTAACATTTTTTAAGTAGTGTCTTCACTTGAATTTCTCTTTGGTTTTATGTAGCGGTTTTTTCTGCTCCTGTACATTTTTCATAGTGTGTACCCTGCTATAATATATTTTTACGGTTTATATTTATTTCCGTAAGGTTTTTACAAGCCTACAAAAAGTTATTGACTGTTTTGCAGCATACTCTGCATGCTACCGTTTCATAAATGGCTTGCATCATTTCCAGCCATCATCGCATAATAATCATGTTAAAACCAGCAATCAATCACATAACCGTTGTATTCAAACCAGCAATCAATCAACACATGATCATCATATTCAAACAATAAAAAACACGTTAATCACATAATCAAATATAATATCCATAGCCGTTCGATAATAGTTTTTTGACAAAATGAGAAAATTCGCATAAAATCCATAACCATTTATAAAGAAGTTAACAGAACTAGTACTAACAAAATGTTATAATATATATAATAATTAGAGCCATGTTCATTACCTGATTACCTACAATTCTTTGCTGCAGCAGATCTTTACATCGAAAATGCTAATTACCTGTAGACAAGTTTAACAATCAACAAATGATTATGAAAGTGCTTTACATATTTAAGGTATGTTGAACATCTTTAGTTAAACTTTTATTAAATTTAAATAATTTTTATAAAACTTAGTTAATGTAGTTAAATTTTTATTAAACTCGGTTAATTTATATACTAAACTTATTTAATTTTTATAAAACTTAGTTAACTTAGTTAAATTCTAATAAAACTCAACAAATTTGTATAAATATATTTAATTTTTATAAAACGTAGTTAGATTATATAAAACTTAGTTAATTTTTGAAAATTTGTCTAATATTTTACAAAAATTAGTTAAATTTTTATAAAGCTCGGTTATCTTGTTTATAACTTTATTTATATCAACTCAAACTTATAAATTATCTCAATAAAATGTTGTAACTTATATTTTACTTGACTTAAACTTAT
Organism: Allium fistulosum; assembly: GCA_030737815.1. Taxonomy (NCBI): domain Eukaryota; kingdom Viridiplantae; phylum Streptophyta; class Magnoliopsida; order Asparagales; family Amaryllidaceae; genus Allium; species Allium fistulosum. The sequence goes on from CM060903.1 coordinate 604,291,392, forward strand.
AAATTATCTTAAACTTAAACTTTATTAACTTAGTTAATTTTTACAAATTATCTCAAACATATAAAAAGTTTCATAAACTTAGTTAATTTATCATCATCATCATCATCATCATCATTGTTATTGTTATTATTATTATAAACTTGGTTAATTTCTATAAACTAATTTAATTTTTATAAAACTTAGTTAAATTTTATAAATTTATTTTCTGTTGTTGATATTATTATTAATTATAAAACTTAGTTAACTTAGTTAAATTACTATTATTTTTAACAAAATTATTTAATTTTTATCAAACTATAGTTTAGTATTATTATTATAAACTTAGTTAATTTTTCTATCAAATTTAGTTTATTATTGTTGTTGTTGTTGTTATTATTAATATTATTATAAACTTGTTAATTTTTATAATACTTAGTTAATTTTTATAAATGTGTTTAATTTTTATAAACTTTGTTAACTTTTTCAAACTATTGTTCATTATTTTCTCTATTATTATTATTATTATGTTTTTTCCTTTAAAGATTTTCATCAGGAAAGTAAACATATGCAACAGCAAGTAACAAGGGAGAAAGAAGACAATAAAGCAATTGTAATCATAATCAAGAGCTTCAACCGTTGAACTGAAATTTAAACAATGATCTACTTAAGGATAAAATTATACAATAATACAAGTGGGGGCTAGAAATGAGACTACTAGCTTATTCATAGAGCATCCAATTTTGGTTCATCCATGCCATATTGTAGTCATACATGCCCTGCACAAAAAATCAGGTCAATACCAGTTTTGCATACCCTCTTCTAAATACACAGAGATAATAAGAAAAATGAGTATAAAACAAATTATGTAATCAAAATCCATTGAAACTGGTTTTAATAGTAAAAATACTTTTTTCAAACCGAATGGACATCACACTGCAGATGCGGTGCTCTTAGGCTTGAGCCAAGTGCGGTCACATTACAAAGTTAATGCATATACCATGCAAGTTATCGTGTTCATACTTTTCCCAATCTGTACAACAAAGATTCTTAAAGTTTAACACATAAACTTAGTTCAATGTATAATTAGCTGTCTCGTGAAATAGGTGCAGCCATATCCATCAAAAATTACTTCCAGATCAGCCTCTCTATGTATAATTAGTTTTATTAAATGTCACTAAACTGTAGCCACACATAGTGATAATAGAAACGTAGAATTTTATCATTTTATTCATTACATAAACACATAAAAAACAAATTTCCATGTGATTACTTTAACATTGTATGTGATCTGTTTTACTATAATATTTACTTGATCAACATACTGTGATATCAAGATTTACCTCCAGAGTGCTGAGCTTTCAGACAAAATTCAAGATTGAAGAGCACAAAAACAACTAAATAGTTGCATACCCTGAATATGTACCTATAAAAAAAAATTGCAATACGCCAACAGTAGCAAGTGAATATATTATATCATGATACACGGTCATTTACTTATCATAAAAAACCATACAATTAACCGTGTATCTTCAACCTTGAAAAGGTTCCAGTAAGGATGTCAAATATGATAAGAATACGACATTTTTGACTTACGATATGGGCAAAAAGTAACTGGACTACAAGGAAAATATCATACAAAGTATGAGTGAAGGATAAGGTTCGCTAAAAACTCCAAATCTTATCCCTCTCTCACTCACCTTCTATCTTTTTTCATATCAAAATATAAAGTGTAGGCAAAAAGCGTGAATGCCCTATTAAATATTAAAATCAGGATTAGTTTTTGAAGTTTGTGCAAGGCAGATTGAGATTATCCCTTCATTATCTTAGTTTGCCTTTTGAAGTTCCCATTAGCATTAGAATAATAACCAAATTGATATATAGAAGTTTTTATTTTTATTTTAAATGATGATATGATATATCACAAGTTCAATTAACATACAACAAAATACACACATGCAAAACTTGTGTTAAATTCTAAACTACAGGCCGTACAACACAATCATGTAGTCTGGATAACTGTTCAAAATCATTTATTTTAATGACTTATAGAAAATACTGCATATACAATGAACAATCATCTGAATTATGTACACTTCGTTCATAACTCGTATATTTGCTGTGATGCTGAGCAAGGTCCGCAGTTTCTTAGTGTATAACTCCTTAAAAGTATTTTTCAATGTTACCTCTAAGTAGTTTCAAATGAATACTGATTTGTTTAAGTGTTTGAATATAATTAACTTTAATTTAATATTGGTGTTTGGTTATTATGACTTGTAAGGAATCATTTTTATGCCAAATTATATAAGACATGCACCGAAATAGTGTTTAACCAACAAGGATATTTTAGTATATTTACTATGTCAAAATAACTTGTGTCTTCCATATGCTATAGTCTGAAAATGATTTATAGTCATATTTTAAATTTTAAGCAACTTATGTTTTATTCTTTTATGTTGTTCGAGAACACCAAAATGCAAAATAAGTTACTTATAAGATACCATGGCTTCTTATAATATGCTTTGACTACTTATATGAGTAATTATAAAACATACTCTAAGTTGAACATTAATGGTCCATCAAAAGACGTATCAGTAAAATAAATATACCTTAAAAATGTTGAATTTTAGCGACACTATATGGAGAAATTAAAGTGGTCGAAAGTAGTTTGGTGACAGAGAAAACAGTTTGCAAATCGGAGCTTGGAGGAGGAAAATATGGAGAAGAAGGTGGAGTGCAGTTGTGGCCAACATCAGGCGACAGACGTCTGTCATAAAGTGATAGACGTCGGTGATAGCAGGATTTGGAATCCAAGGCTTGGAACAAACGTTTGTGGTTTCAGGGAATGCTTTCCTGAAACTTATGGCAGACATCTGTCATAATGTGACAGACATCTGTGACGACTTTCAGTCTATTTTGGACCTGGGCTTGGTGTGATGATTTGTGAAGCTTCAAGAGGCATTTCAAGAATTTGTCTAGGTTTTCTTACTCTCCTATATAAGCTATTTTCAGATTCAAAAGATAGTAAATCTAAGAGATTAAGGGTTTTATCCTCCATTAAAATTGGGTTTCTCAAAATCTAGTTTTCTTCAATTCTCTTCTCCACAAATCTATTCTATTATTGAATATTGATCATTGTAATCAATCTCTTATACTTTTCTCATTGGTATTAATAAAAGCTCTCTCTCAGGGTTTTGATTTGAGTGGTCCTGAGTCGAAATTGCTATAACAAAAAATGTGCTGAGTAAGCTGTTCATCTACAGTGAACATTAAAATCTCTTTTGCATCTCAGATTGACAGATAGTCATAAGCTTTTTCACTGCAACCAGCTATCTCATCTCTATAAACAAAAAATGTGGTTTAAGCTATGCTTTATAAAACTAATGTTGATTGCACAAACCAGCATATAGTTTAAATTATGCTTCTTAAAACTCATGCATACAACAACTAAACACACCCACAAAAACTAGGTGTCCAGAAACAATATTAAAAGAAGTTTTTTCTTTAAAACGACACAAACAATAATTCTAGGGATGAACATGCACAATAAACATGGGGGAAAATGTAAATAGCCTGTTAAATGAATACCTCACTGTCTTTGCAAGCAATCCATGAAATAAACTTATGTATCACGTGGAATAGTTTTTCTTGCACTAAAAACATGATTATAGGCACCTTCCATGAATGATTGTTTATTTCAACCATGTGTTGATGCAAGGATTCTCTAAAGCACATGCTGGTGGAAGCTCAAGTTATGTGTGGAGCACGGCTATTATATTTTGTACATGGAGTCTGAGAAGGTTTACACCCAAAATTATGTATTCTTGAAGCGAAGGTGGAATTACACTGCTAATTGGGAAAGGTAAAAAAAGCTAGTAGTCGTAAAAAATATCCGATAGTGTGAGCAAATGTGTGTATGTGAGTGTGAATTAAAGCTGCTACACTAACAACATCAAACTTGACAAATGAATGAAACTAATGTTAGGTGTGGCTCGCATTGTAAATGGAGTGGATGCATGGATTGGACGGTTAAAAGTCCCACATCGCAGGATATTTGGAATAATCGTGGTATATATATGGAATTGGTGGCACGTAACATTGGGGATTCCTTTTGTTACAATGTGTTTCCAAGAATAGATTATATGCCTGATGAGAGGCGATGAAGGGATGTTCTATCGGGACGCCAGCATATAAGACTTCGACCGTTGATGTCGACTAGACATGGTGAAGCGTACGCGTACGGAATGTGGGAATGCCGAAACTCCGCATGGTATCAGAGCTCCATGCTTCGAGGTACCAGTATGATGTAGCATAACCGAACCGCGGCTCCAAGGTGACAAGAGCAATGCTCGCCAAGGTGGAGATTGTTAGGTGTGGCTCGCATTGTAAATGAAGTGGGTGCGTGGATTGGATGGTTAAAAGTCCCACATCGCAAGATATTTGGAATAATCGTGTTATATATATGGGAGTGGTAGTACATAACATTGGGGATTCCTTCTGTTACAATGCCTTTCCAAGACCAGATTATATGCCCGATGAGAGGCGATGTAGGGTTGTTCAATCGGGACGTCGGCATAGGAGACTTCGACTGTTGATGTCGACTAGACATGGTGAAGCGTACGCGTATGAAACACAGGAATGCCGAAACTCAACAACTAATAATTTTGAAACGATGCAAGGGAAGAAAAAAATGATCTGCTTCATATTTCGTGAAATATTTGATTATGTCGGCCTAGGTTGAATCAATAAGAATAGTACATTAAGTAAGACATGGATTAGATAGGTTGATGGCCAATTGATTGATAACCTAACAAAAATTTGGATCAACGTAAACAAAGCGAAGGATACATATGACCACAAATACAAATATAACAATATTAGCCAGTGCATCCGGATAACGTAGTGCTCTCTCAACATATAAAAAAGGTAAAGGATAGGTGTTTTGTTACACATGATTGGAGCAATATACAAGATTAACTTTACCATTATGGAAAATTTCTTATTTAGTTTTCAAGCTTCAGCTCTAGTATTACTAAGGGGAAGTAATATGTATAACTGCTCGTCACTTCTGTTATAAATTCCACACCGGTAACTCTTACAAATATCATTAAGATAACTAAACAGTATCCAGCCATTGCAACATTAAAATTCTGAAATATTGTATAAAAAATGACAACGTGGAACAAAAGAAGGACTGTGTCAATGTGCTTTATACTTTCAAATTTTTTAGTATACATTGCTATGAAAATCAAACTTCTGTTAAATTTTCTAAGGTCATAAACTAAAATCATGCTTGAACTGCATTATATGATCAAGGTCTACACTGTGTTTTCCGCCAATGATCCTAAACGAAGCGCTCATGATTCTCATGTTCCAGTGAGTGCTTGCGCTTCGTTCATGAATTTGAATATTGTGTATTGAAATTTGAAACTAGAATTTTAACTAGGTAAAATGTTTCAGGTTTTGGCACCACTTCCAATTGGCTTTGCTATGTTCATGGTTCACTTGGCTACCATTCCTATTACTGGAATTGGCAATAACCCAGCAAGAAGTTTCGGAGCCGCTGTCATCTACAACAAAGACAAATCTTGGGATGATCATTAGATCTTTTGGATTGGTCCATTCATTGGTGCAACGATTGCAGCAGTTATCATCAATATGTACTAAGGGCAGGTGCGGTGAAGGCTTCAGGATCTTTCAATTGCAACGCATGATATTTATGATCGCACCATCGACTCTTTGAAATAAGAAGAATTTTAGATACCATGAAAAGTGAAAATGGAGGGGGTTTGTTTGCCATGTTTGTTGATTTTCCTAGTTGTTCATACCATCGTTTCATTATCCTTCTTTCACTTTTGTATTTCAATCATTGAGTGCCATTTCATTTGAACTTATCTGCATCCTATGTTTTTCTTTTCCCTTTGCTTCTAGCTTTTGCATTATTGTAGTTGTCTGAAAGGTTCACATTGAAATTCGTATCCTTTGTCTATTGCTTTTTTAGTATCTCTCATTATTTTCCATGTATAAAAAAGAAACTGTGGTAGTTCTTTTTGTTATGTAAGAGTAAAAGTTGCATGCTTTCTAATTTCTTACTACGGTTATTGAAAAACGTTGACCATATTTTTACTAGATAAATTAACATAGCACATGATGGGCACATTCCATTCCTTAAGAATAAATTTATAAAGTCAACTAAGCAAGAATTTAATTGATAGCGCATCATAATCTGCTATTGCAAACTGGATTAATAATTCTATTATTTTCTTACTTTAAAATAAGAGTAGTGTTTGCGTGTAACTCGGTTTTTCTTTGAAAACAAATTTGTTGGTCATTACTGAGAGCCTTGTTGATGATTGATAAAGATTACCTAATGTACAAATGTTTTCTATATTCTCACTACTTTTCTATTCATGAATTATTATTATTGACACGGATAATGCACTTGCTAAATAAAGGTCATCCTTGCGTGATAAATTTTAATCCTCTAGTTCTCTGTTCACCTATTCTCTATTCTTTTTATGCCTGTCCATGCTTTTTGCCTTGCTCTTTTTTGTATAGTTAACAACTTTTGCCACTCATTGTACCGATATAATTAATTGTATGCTATTCTTGTGATCCTATGATTCTGGAGCCAGATGGTATTATTCGCATCACATGAAAGTATAAACATGCAGTGCACGTATATAGTGGTGAAACATTGCATTCGGCTCTACCAGATGGAACAGAGCCACTCAACTGTTGATTATTAATGTACATATCGTATAAACACCCGTACAATAACCACCATATATATCACTACCATATTAACCATAAATTATTATGAGCAGGGTATGTGCAAAATTGCTCTAACCATAACAATATCTCAACTTATCATTTATCTGATAAAATATATCGAAAATCATATATCGAACATACCAATAAATATTATCCACTATGTTAACAAAATCATTTTAAGTTTTGAATGAATGTAATTAGCTAAGGCTGGTTTATTTCTATTTCAATATTAAATCAAAAAAATTCTGCATAAACTCATTTTTATGAATAAAAATGACAATTTATGGTATACAGCTACTTGCCCTGAAATGAAATGCCCTGCGAATCTATTGCTCAGACCACAAACAAGGCACCAAGCAAATGCAACAGATTTATATAGAAACCAATTCATGCAAAATTTAGCTACAATGTTTAAAATACATACTACCCAAAATGCTAATACTAGGTTTACTTGGTGACAAGTAAGATGCAAACAACAGTACAAAATGTGAAAAGAATACCACCTATCATCATATCCAAATGCAACTGCAAGATTCCTCTAACCTCTAAGCACGAAGGCTAACCTTTAAAAAATTACCCCTTTTTTAATTTTGATTTTTGAATAAACTGAATTCAATTCATGTGATGAATTCAAACAACAACCCTCAAAAGCTATTACATAGACTCGTTTTAAAATACAAACACAAAATAAAGTTAATTTTAAGATTACCTTTATTGGGATGAGATGAGAAGCAGAGGCTGGAGACTGGAATCTTCGCCTGACCGCAACGTTTCTGAGGCGAATTGAGGTAGAAACGCGTGAGCTAAGCAATGATTGAAGGAGATTTAGGGCTTTCCAATGGCGGGAGGAAAGAAGTTTAATAAAATTGTTTAAGTGGCAATGGAAGAAAAAGTAATTTGAGCGGGCAGAAAAAATATCACCCAAATTTTAGTATTTATTGCCGGCGGGATAATAAAGTAGTGATTCTTTATTTTGGGTAAATTTTTATAAACGAGCATGGTTGCAATTAACATGGAAACACTACAGATAATTGCAACTAATATCAAGTTTTGTTGTAGTGCACAATTATAAGAAAAAACAAAGAGATTGTAGAAAACTAATGAGCACAATATTCCATTTAACTTTTCTCTTTTCTTATATTTACAACGATCTTTTTACAAATAAACACATCGAGTCTCAAGTCCTATTATCCTATTTCCTTAACGATGACTAACCAAATACAACAATTATGGTTACCATCCACTAATAGTAATCATAATGTATAATTGCAAATATATCTCTAACAAATTCTCATATCTAAGTAAATAAAAATACGTTATATTTCTCTCTACAAATATAATAACTTCCCTAAAAGGATAAAATTTCCATATAAGCACCATACAAAAAAATTGTCATTTTAGAGATCATTTGATAGTTTTTGTCAAAATAGGTTTGCTTTGAGGGTCTTGAACTAAAAATATGACTTATGGAATGCACATGTGTAGCAATGTTCTGATTGGCATGTGTATTAGTTCAAGTATTAAATTTGTCTCGTTCTAATATGTATTTTAGCATTTGACGTCTTGGCATGTTTTTTATAATATGTTTTGATTATTCATTTTTTTATCAAATCTTATTTTAGACAAGCATATTTTAAAATGTTGAAATCATTAGACATTTCACTTAAAATAGTTGACAATACATTAAAATAAATGAAGGAATTGTAATATTCATTATAATATTTTTCTTGTCTGGTAGAAAGAGAAATATACTATCAAAAAAAGGAATGAATAATATAATCTAAATACAGACAATAACTGACAAAATAGTCTTACAAAAGTTATAAATAAAATATGTATTGACGGTATAACTTTAGAAAATATTTAGTAATTGCATTTCAATGAAATGGGATGGAACAACGAATCGAACCTAAAAATTTGAACGCATATATGATATTAAGATGTGTAATGTTATTCAACCGGGTCGCTAGAACTTTTTATTATATGTTACTTCCAGTGCATTTCATAAATGCATTGGAAAAAAAACTAAATTAACACATATGCATTCTATGGATACACATCTGTTAAATCCATATCCACAGAACGGGGCCTAATTTCATAATGAGTATCAAATGAAAATTAAAATGGTAAATAGTTCTTGTAGAGTGTGCATATGAAAAATGTTCTTTGCAAATATCTATCAAGTTAAGCCTCACCATTTCAATACTTGAATTATCACGAACTAATGAGACAATCCTAAGAGAAGGCTTATTGCTTACCTTAGCAGAAAACATAAGTCAATCAGGCAGTAAAAAAATGGCATAGTTCATTGGAAAGCACACAAAGGTAAAATAATAACCATAACATAGCCTATGTTAATATGCTATGATTTATTATTTTTTGTGTTATTTGACTAATTTGGTGAAAATCATAAATAAAAGACTTTATGCTTCATTCTACCAAAACATTCATACATATAAGTTAATTTGAAGAACGGATCTATGTTTATTCTACCCCGGGCTACAGCCCGGGTCATTAATCTGCAACATGCAACATGATTATATATTAATAATCAACCACTAAAGTAAATTTTTCCATTCCTTTAACTAAAAGTCAAGTCAAAATATGTTGTACAATTATAGCTTTGATGTTGACAAAAGGAATCACTAAAATAATATGCTAATTGAAACAGTGACAATTGAGCAAATGAATAAATTATAACACAATATTTAATCATTATTTTCTCCTTCTTTTATCACTCATTTGTTCATATTGTGCTTGAAATTTAAATTAGCTTGTCATTCATATATTCAATTATGTTATTTTGATATGCAAGTTTTTTCTTAGATGTTTCGATTTTCTACCCACTTTTGATGTTATGAAACTAGATATTTTCTAATTTAGCAATTATTTTCTATTATTTTCTATAGTTTGGAGAAGTACCAACGTTACAATATCCCGAGATGATGCTAAATCTTAGCTCCGTGGCTGGTTAATCAAGAATATTTTAACATGTTAAAAAGTCAATTTAATAATATTAGTTGATGTATCAATTAGTTTGATTATCATTTATCCAATCCCTAATAATTATCTACCATAGTGAAAAATAATAGTCTATTAGACTAGACACTGCTATTAACTTCTAACCGTCATGGGCTAAGCATACAGAACTTAAAAACTTGATTATAGTGGTACAAACAATTCAGCAACAAGATTGTCATTTCACAGTCAATTAACAGACTTATCTATGTGCTTGTAGCTGTTGCATAAAAATAACAGTTGACCTTTGAAGAAAAACAAAAAATATAGTTGCACATTTTAGATGATTGTGGTTAGAGCATGTCCTCGTGTGCATAGCTAATGCACATGTCCAATTTTCTTTATTTATGGTATGAAAACCTCATTATTTTTCGATCCAAAAGAATTCGTTTAAGAAAAGTTAGCAGAAAGATTATGTATGCATTTGCATTCTATTTAATACTTAAAACATCATATTTTATCGTAGGTTGCTTGTTACATTCATTGTTTGGAAACTAAGGAGGATATGAACTTAATGGAGTAATTAAAGTTGCTAATTCAGCTTTGATTCCAAACACTAAAAATAAATGTTATATTTAAAAGAAAGATTAGGCACTAATTAAATTTTTGTCTCTAATGAAAAACTAGTTAGAGACAAAATTATGTTGTCTCAAACACTGAAACTTAAGACCTACGTTTGGATCTCTAATGGGTATCAACCAATCTTTCAATCCCTATTCTTTATGGGACTTAATCTCGACCGTCCATTGGGACTTAATCTCGACCGTCCATTAATTAGGTTATTAAATCACATTAAATAGAATGTTTCCAACTTTCTTGTCGTTATCATTTTAGGGTGCATGGTTTCATGGCTATTCAATTGTGTAGCGTCTTCTTCCTCGAATCTATGGACAAACTTCCATGATTCAACATGGGATTAGTCGATATGGAAGGAGGGATTGACGAGGAGTAAAATGGTAAGTTTTCCCCAATTTAATTTATCAAATAAAATTTAATTTATAATATCCAATTGCGTTCAATAGTTTCATATATTTGATATGATTAGATTTTTTAAAGTTCATTAGATAAATTCAAAGAATATAGAACAGATTTATAATTCAAGTGTTAGTCATGGTCCATTAGATTCACATAATATGATGATCGCACATCAAATCAATTTCTAGTACAAAACCAAAAGAATTGGTCTTTTATACATCAACACAAAATTAATCCTGACATTGAATAAAAAAAATTAAAGTTTTGTTCTTATTTAAGGGTTTTCTTTCTTTGGTATTATGACAGTGTCTTAATCTTAGAAAGAACATATCTTGAATTGCATATCTATTTGTAATATAAGTTGATATATTTGGTGTCTTGCAACAAATTATGAGCCATGGTAACTTCAATTATAATTTTTTTGGTTAAAACCTTCACCTTAATTTACTTCATACAAATTGTCCGCTTTCAAAATATACCCAACTTTGAAAATAAGTCCCGTAGTTCTAATCCATGGATGTTGTAGTCTAGAGGATGACTAGTTTAAATATCTAGAAATTAGGTTTGAAAATTGGAAAATTTGTAAATTTGTAATCCATGTCAACTAGAAGTCACCTGAACTCATGAACTAGAATTATAGCAGTGCCAACAGATTTTATGGAGCTATATCTCATACAACGTTGAGTTAACTTCTCATATTAATAGTAATGTTTTTGGGTGAATATTTTCTGCTTTGGTACTCACATAAAAAAGAGGTATATCTAAAGTTAGCTTCTATTACTTGAATTTTTCATAGACAAAGATATGTAAATTAAACATTACTCTAAACTTTACACATATTCAAAAACTTATTTTATCCTTAGCACTAAGTAGCCTGTTGGACTTTAAGGGATTTGATATTAATCTTAGTATGGATTGGTTATCGAAATATGGAGTTATTTTAGATTGTAATGAAAGAACTGTATCATCAGTAACCAATTTGGGAATAATTGCTAAAGTAACCATATAAGGACCCCGGTATTAATATGTGCAGTTTCTTGTATGCTCTGAAGGTATCCCAAGAAAATTTAGGTTCTATTGAAGTTGTTAAGAATTTTTCGGATGTATTCGAAGAAGTTAAAAGTTTACCCCCGCATCGTGAGGTAGAGTTTCGCATTGATTTGGTCCCTGATGAAAGGCCTTTAGTTCGCGAAGGATGGCTCTGAGGGAGAGAAAGGAGTTGGTAAGTCAAACCCAGGACCTGTTAAGGAGAGGATTGATTAGACCCAATCGTTTGAGTTGGGGGTCTGCTGTAGTGTTTTCGGTTGAGTCTGATGGATATTTAAGGTTGTGCGTGGACTATAGGGAGTTGAATAAGCTGACCTTTAGAAACAAGTATCCCTTACCCTGCATCGATGATCTTTTTGATCAACTTCATGGAGCTACGGTATTTTCTCAGATGGATCTAGCTACTGGATTCCATCAATTAAGGGTTTCTGAAGATAGTATACCCTTAACTGCTTTTAGAGGCCCTGACTGTTTCTTTGAGTGGTTGGTTATGCCTTTCGGGCTAACCAATTCAGCTGCATATTTTGTAGATCTAATGAATCGTGTTTTTCGAGATGTTCTTAATAAGTTTGTGTTAGTTTTCATCGATGACATCCTTCTCTACTCCAAATATAAAGAGGAGCGTAAACATCATTTGGAAATGGTGTTAGAGCCATTGAGGAGACATGTCCTGAAGGAAAAAATTTCTAAATGCCATTTTTGAAAATCGAAAGTAAGATTTTTAGGACATACTGTGACAAGAGAAGGTATTTCAATGGATCCAGTGAAGGTTGAAGCTGTTTAGGAATGGAAGCGACCGCGGACTCCTACCAAGGTTCGTAGTTTCTTAGGGTTGGTTGGATATTATAGAGGTTTATTCAAGATTATTCCAAGATTTCCTCCCATTTGACTAAGCTGACTAAAAAGGAGGAGAAGTTTGTATGGATCCCTAAGTATGAAGAGGCATTTTTGGAATTGAAGAAGAGATTGACCATTGCACCAGTTTTTGTTGTTCTAGATTGAAATAGTGGGTTCATTATTTACACGGATGCGTGTGGAGTGGGACTTAGTGTTGTTCTGATGCAGCATGGTAGGTTGATTGCGTATGCAAGCAGGCAGTTGAAGCCTCACAAGAAGAACTATGCTACGCATGACCTGGAGTTGCTAGCTATTGTCTTTGCATTGAAAATATGGAGACAGTACTTGTTGGGTAAGGATCCTTCTATTCCTCTTAGTTTCTTTCTAATCTTTTGAGATTTTAGGAGTAAGTTTTCTTTTTTTAATTTGGTAAAAAATTCGAGCTCTTCATGAATCATAAATCCTTGAAGTATCTTTTTACTCAGAATGATCTGAACCTGAGGCAACAGAGATGGTTAGAGTTTCTAGCGGCGTATGAATTGGATATTCTGTATACGCCAGGAAAGGCTAATGTGGTGGTAGAGGCTTTGAGTAGGAATATTGTTTTGACTCTTTTAGAGGTTACCCCGACACTTCAGGAAAGGATTATGAGGAATTAGAGAAAGGATTAGATACTAAAAGGATTAATTCAAGGAGTCAAAGGAGGTAGATGTTCAGATTTTAAGATGGATGGTTGAGGTATTTTAAGGATGAACAGATGATTGTGTGTTCCGGATGTGGATGGGCTACGGCATGAAGTTTTGTCTGAATGTCACAAATATAGGTTAAGTATTCATCCCGGAGTTCATAAGATGTATAAGGACATGGAAAGAGTATTTTGGTGGCTAGGAATGAAGTAGGATATTTCAGTCTATGTTAGCAGGTGTTCATGATATCAACAAATCAAAGGTCATCATCAGAAGACAACCGGATTATTACAATCTTTGGAATACCCAATTGGAAATGGGAAATGATATCAATGGATTTTATCGATGGTTTACCCAGAACCAGAAAAGGAAATGAAGGAGTATGGATTATAGTGGATCGGCAAACGAAAGCGTGCATTTTATTGTGGTGAAACCAATAAGGACCGCTGCTTCCTTAGCTGAATTTTTATGAGAGAGATAGTCAGGTTGCATGGAGTTCCTATGAGTATTGTAAGTGATCGAGATCCCAAATTTACTAGTCGGTTTTGAGAAGCATTGCAAACAACCCTTGGAACAAAGGTGAGCTTAAGCACAACATATCACCCCCGAACCGACGGACAGACGAAGCGAGTGAATCGGATTCTAGAGGATCTCTTGAGGGTGTGTGTTCTGGATTTTGATGGATCATGGGATGATCATTTGCATTTGGTTGAGTTCTCCTATAACAATAGCTTCCAAGAAAGCATCGAAATGGCACCATTTGAAGCCATGTATGGAAGGTCGTGCAAGTCACCAGTATGTTGGGTTGAGACGGGAGATAGATTTGTTCTTGGGCCGAACATGATCCGAGAGGCTACAGAGAAAGTTGCAGTGATTAAGAAAAGAATATAGGAGACCCAAGATCGCCAAAAAAGTTATGTGGATAAGAGGCGAAGGGATTTGGAATTTATGGTTAGAGACTTGGTGTTCGTAAAGGTTTCACCAATAAGAGGGGCTGATAGATTTGGAAAGGATGGAAAGTTAGCTCCAAGGTATGTTGGACCCTTCCGTATTCTTGAGAGGATCAGATCGCTTGCTTATAGGGTTGAGTTGCCAGAAAGGTTGGTGGTTGTTCATAATGTGTTCCACATGTCTCATTTGAGGAAATATATTCATGACCCATCTTTAATTGTAGAGCCATCGGTTCAAAGAGGAATTGAAAATAGAATCGAACCCGACGGTTGTAATGTTGTGGATCAAGAAGAAAGGAGGTTGCGTAACAAGGTGGTGCGATTAGTTAAGATTCAGTGGAGTGAGGATCCAAGAGACTACACTTGGAAGACGGTGGATCGTATGAGAGAAGCCTATCCCGAGTTGATGTCAGGTAGCTGGTCGTAGGTTGTATGTAAAGTGTATGTTGTTTGCTACGGATGCTTAGTGTATGTATTTGTATGTGTTTTATGATATGAATATATGGCTTTTATATATAACATATATAAAATGCTCTTTTTCAACTCAAGTACAAAAGAGCATGACATGAATAGTGCAAGATAAGGGGGGAGGGGGTGTAGTGGACGGTTTTGAAGGGGAGGGGTATGGCCATGCATGCATATGTATATTTTAATATAAACCACTTTATATTATTTAAATTAAATCCTAAGCCTATATATACCCTTTTATCATTATATTTTCATGTTTACAACCTCCTTATTCATTCTAAATTTTCCAAGAGCTTGAGCTAAAGCATCCATGGATTCCTCTTCATAAATTTGAAAAAAAATCACTTCATTATGCAAAAATCCCTCCTTTAATTCACAAAACCACTTCTACATCTCCTACAACACTTTCTCTTCCAAAACTCAAGCAAACATCCATCCAAGACCACATGGCCGAGCCCAAACTCACTTGGCCAAGCCCAATTCAAGTGTCTAATCATCTAAAAGTTTCAAATTTTGCAAAATTCTAAAGTGTTTTCAAGTTCCGGCAAAAGTTCGCTTTGATTTAGAAAGTTTCGGTAAGTAAAACTAATATTTTTTAGAAAAGAAAATGACTTGTTTTAATGATCTATATGTTGTGAAATTATAATGTTTGTCATGTTGAAATATCAAGTCGTTTGGATGATATATGATTGCAAGTTAGTTGTTTGGTATAGATTTGTGATTTGGATAATACGTTGATATGTTTGGATATGTATATGGATATGTATATGGATATGGATATGTGATATTGGTTTATGATATGATGGTGGTGTTGTTTTTGAAACAAAACCAAGTATGTTGTGAAATGGTTGTGAAATCTAGTGCCTTGAAAAGTCGCAAACGACTTCAGATCCGATTTGAAAACGAAAAGCTTTTTTTTCTTCTAGTTTTGGATTTTGAAAATGTTTTCCAAGTTTTAACTTTTTTTTTAAGTTTCAAAACTTTTACATTTGTGTTTTCAAATATGTTATAGCTAGAGTTAGGTGAGATTTCCGCCTAGAAATCAATTCTGGCGAATTGCGCTTATATCGATGGTCGCTATGGATATAGTTCTGGAAATTTCGCGATTTCAAGTTTTAAGGTGATTTCTTTTGGGTTGTTTTTGAAAACTCATTTTAAATCAATTAAGTCAGTCAAAAGTCTAAGTTTTACTTATTTAATAATTTATTTATTTAATTTATTAATTAGGGTAATTATTATTTAATTAATTAATTAAGTAATTAGGTTAAGTAATTAGTGATTAAGAGATTTTAAACTAAGTTAATCATTTTTAATTAAGTAAGTTTTAAATAATAATTAATTAAGATAAAAGAAAATTAATTTTTATTTAATCAAGTTTATTTATTTTAATTAATTATTTAATTAGAGTTAATTATTTAATTAATTATTATTTAATTAAAGGTTAATTATCCACTTAATTAAGGTTTCATATCTTAAATAAATGTTATTTAATCAAAGTACAATTAAGGTTTAATTATAAATAAAATTAGGATTATTAATGATTTAATTAAAGATTAATTAAGGTTTAATTGAGTTTTAAACTTATGATTCAATTTTAGTTTATTTATTTTAAAGTTTCTTTTAAAACTCTATCGGTTATTTATTTTTAACTACTTTTCTTGTTTTAATAAATTGTTTTAAAACCAAAGGACCTTTTGTCCATGCTATTAAGTAGTCAAATGAATTAAAGTAGTTGTAATAAAACGATGACGCATTTTATTAAAAGTAAGTCGACTTGTACTTATCACAAATACCGCACTTCATGAACGTAATGAATACAAGGGGGTTAATTTCGACAAGCGAGTCATGATAATCTAAGCATATGAAACATATGTTCATATGTAAATCTTCACACCCTGACAGTGGGATAGTCCACTATAAATAACTTGACCTTTTAAAATTAACGAACGTTGGTTTGGAGAGACCGAGATCATATATTAGTTGTTATCCGAAAGCCACTTCGAACCAATGTAAACGTTCGAATTGGAAATAGTAAAGGCAAGGTCCAAGATGAGGACTTTGAAGTGCAAGGGTTGTTTGCTACTAACCCTGAGGGTGATTGCAAAACAGGTGCAGTGAAGATAGTGCCTTCGGTTCGTTCATCTCCTGAACGACTTGTATGGATGAAAGCTGAGATTGTGTCAACATATGGATGACAATGTTAGCATTCCTAGTGGCAATGCTATAATAAGGTAAACGTTGCATAAGGCCTCATCAAGTGAGAATGACTAAAACATGGGAGATGCAGCAAGGCTAAATGAGTTGCTCCCATTAGGGTACGGTTATCCCTATCTAGAGTCCCTACTATCAATTTATGTATGTTTCGGTACGGTTGTTGATCCCAACCGAGGGGTGATCTTATTCGGTACTATCCAGTAAGGGGTAGGTCGGCCTTATGTTGGCAGGGGATCCAAACGAGGTCATCGGTGTTATTTTATCTAGAGATGCCCCGTGACTGGCGGTACCCCAGTAGCCCAGTTATTTTATGGAATCTATTCTCCAATAAATGCCCTACGTTTTTAGTTGTACCCAAATATGTTGAAACGTGAGATGCAAACATTTCAGCTATGTTCTATATTACGTGGAAACCCTAGACATTATCATAATACCACTGGATTTCTATATAAAGTGTTGGTTATCGTAAGGTAAACCCGTCCATGTTTATGTGTGGCATGGTCTTACAATATACCTTTGATTCTCAAAATGTTTTATAAAAGTAAGAATTGAGTTGTTTGACTTTTACCCACACCAGACCCTTGTATGAACCGAAGTTTTATTTTATTTTCCTAAAACTTTTAGGTACCCAAATTTTTATGAGCAGCAAAGTGATCCAGGTTTCTTACGGAACCATTTTGAAGGAGCTAGAGAAGGTGGCTTCACCGTAGCTAATTATATTTATTTCTGCTGTATTTATGTATGATCTATGTATTTTGTATGGACATGTAGTTATAATTGTCCAGTTGAAGTTGTAACGTAAAGACTCTGATGTATTATTATTATGGAATGACTATGTAATACCCTATGTTATATATTATATGTTGTTATGATTCGTGATGAGATTCTGTGATTGTATAGGTTTCTTATTATCTTTCTTTTTCTTCTACCCTTAATGACTTGTCTTTCGGTGCAAGAAAGGTGGTCGTTACAGTTGTTTTCAAAGTATTTTTGCAACCTAAAAAAGATTACTTGTGATTTTCTCTTTTTTACAAACAAGTGAATGATGTGCATATATGCAAAGTTGTCAAAGTACACGCTATAGCGTGCTATTGCGCAAAATAGCTCATACCGCAAGCTATGCACTATTTAACGTACAATAGCACACCTATTAACAACTAGTATAGCAGCACGCATAACACGTGCGTTAATTATTATTTATTATTACCGATAACCGGCAGTCGATGATCTATAATCGAAGTTGTAAAAGACGACTGTTCAGGAATTGCAGTTCAGAGAAGATGGTTGCGTTGATTTAGGATTAGATCGACAGTCGATAATCGAGAATCGAAGTTGTAGGTCGATAATCGATAGAAGTTGTAGAAGATGATTGGTCAGGAATCACAGTTCAGAGATGACGGTTGCATTGAATTAGGATTAGGAATTTTTTAAGATAGTGCGATGGGAAAATTACGGTATTTTGAGCAATATTCTGAAGTAGGGTATGGAGAAACAAAATGGTAGTTTGGAAAATTCAAAAAGACACGGTTGAAACCAATAACTGAAAAGCATTTCCTTTCTTTTGTTTTAGTTTATTTTATACCACTGGAAATGGAAATAATACTTATACTTTTACATGCAAATGCTCTTTTAACTAATGTGGGCTGTGAGTAAAAATCTATCTAAATAATTAACGATTAACTGTTTCTTTACCACTCATTTGTGCATTTTAGTTTTTTATGCTTTCAAATTACTATTTTTTCTTTTGAAAATCAGTAATTTCATTTTTGTCTTTCTTAAGTTTGTAATGTTTATTTTAACGTGATTAATCACCCAAGCAGAATCTTTATATTTTGTGTCCATTTTAATGATTTTTTTTTCATTTGTTCGGACATTCTAGAAAGGAAACATAAACATCAAAGAATAGACAGGAAGGGGATCAAAAAATGAAGCATAAAAGAATTATTGGTTTGTACATGCAAGCCTAGTATTCAGACAGGACCAAGAATCAGCCCTATCATTCTTGAGGTTATACAAATAAGAAATCGTAGAAGCGTATTGTTGTTGCTCTACTGTTATAATCAAATAAGAAAGCGTAATGGTAAATTAACAACTGGGTAGTGTTTGCAACAACCGGGTAGTTGCTTTATGAGGTTAAAACCTTAAAAGCTGAATAATATTTAAGCAGATATACTCAAATTATTTACTTGTTGAAATGCAAAGAGATTCAACAACCCAAACGTTAAGCTTGCTATTTCACTTAGGCTTTGTCAATGGTGACAACAAAAAAAGAAGATTGACATGCAAATTAGACCATAATAGTTGATATACACTTAATCAAAAGGTGGATGTTCCGCTCTTTCCTTAGATTTTCTCTTAACCGATTTTCCTTGCAGGCAATATTCATAGCAAATAGAAAATAATATCATAGACTGGCTTATTTAACGATGAAAGGAAACTATGGCGTATGCCTTATTAGATGTACATCAATATGTTATAAACCGACATATTTAACGATGGATGGCCAGTATGCCGTATGTCCTTACATATATAAGTACGGTTGCATGCTTCCTGCAACAAATAAATTCTATCAAATCCTTCCTGCTGCATAAATCCATGCATATATATCATGTAGAAATACTTGATCAATACTATAGCTTCTAGTACAGAATAACTCATTCAAGCACTAATCCAAGCACTAAGCAACTTGATGATCCAATACACACAGACAACCACTAAAAACTAAATGCATTAATGATGCTTAAGATGCCAAAAGCTTATTTAACATACCAAGCATTGATCCAAAATAAATACACTACCAAGACAACTCTGAACTATAAAATACACACTATAAATACGGGCTATATAATTAAAGTGTACATACAGCAAACTGCTAAGCTTACGCTCACATGAAAATCATTCCTCCAACACTCCGCCTTTTGTCACACATGAAACTTCAACACTTTGAACAAACTTCACATGATATCTTACACCCTGAACATCTCCACCGGCAAATGCAAACTGATGGTGATACTCCTACACTTCATCCTAACGTATTGCCAACAGCCGACATACTTTCACCTCTCCCACATATCTCTGATAATCTTAACCCAGGTTGTCCTATTTTAAATATATATACGTAAAGTAACAAACATAAAAATGTGTGAATACATATATATATATATACACACACACACAGATATATATATATATGTGTGTGTGTGTGTATTCACACATTTTTATGTTTGTTACTTTATGTTTTTCTGCTATTATTTTACTGTTACAATTTGCACCGTTACATCACATTTCACTGTGCATATTACTGCATATATATTTTTCATTGCCATAACACTGTTAAATCCACTTCCATTTCACTGTGCCTTTCACTTTCTTCTGCCACCAGTTTCCTCCTCATCTATGTCACCATTCCCCTTCATCAACCATAAGCCTACACCTTCTTTCCACTACAGTCAACTCCACCTTCCTTACAACATCAAGCAATTGCCTTTAACTGCCCTTATTGTCTCCTTCTACTGCTGTTACCATTCACACACTTCATCATACAACTCACCAGACAGTCACAATCCCTGCATACAACTACACATACTACCCACAAATACCTACTGCACTCCTCTGTGCACTTCAGCAACCCCACATCAGTTTCATCCCCTTCAACCACTTCAGTGCATATATACACTCCTTCCACCTCATCACCCAACACACATCCTTCCCGATCAACTGCTACATCTCGCTGCCATACCTCTGTCTTGCATTACCCATTACTGTCATCAGCTTACCATAGTGTCATACCACAACATACATCATAAACCACCTGATCAAAACATCACATAACATCCTGTTGTCATCCTTCAAATCACATACAACATCATATACCACAGCAACTTGCAAACATCACACTGACCAACTTCCTCACTACATCCCCACTAACCGCTCTCCTCCATAATATTTACCTTCCTAACATAAACTTCCCAACAACTACTTTATCATCTCCATTCCATTACAAACTGCCTCTCCTTCACCTAAAAGCCCACCAGTCCCTTACCTCCATCCCACATCACACTGAACAGTGCACTGCCATATAACCACTGTCATCTCCACTCATAGCAGCTCCACTGCTTACCATAATAAAATCCACTACAATACAATACAATCAAAGTCACCTCATTCCCACCACACCGCCAATCCCTTTTTGCTTTGCCCTGCCCCAACCCAGCAGCTACCACCACAACTTCTCCCCTAACTATAAATTTTTATGTATGTGTATATAGCAGCTAACTATAAATCAATGAGTGAAAAGGAGACAAAACCATTCATATAACTGTTTTAAATGATCCCACATGATTTTTTATCTCCTTGCGGTAATGTGGTAAATCCAGCGTTTTTGTACTCCAAATACTTTTTGTGTAAAATATGGTAACTATTCTAAATGCACTTTAGTTGCAAACCTGGCTAAACTTATCCCTGCAGTATCATCAACGAAACATTGATGTTTTGAGCAAGATATTTTATCAGTGCAAACCTGGCTAAATTTAAGCCAGTTAAACATTTGACGAATAAGTTTTTATATCAAATGTCAAGAGATTAATTGATGTTTTAAACACTAATTAAATCAAAGTTTTTATTACTCAATATTTATGTAACAGTAACTACAACGAATAAGTTATTTGATTAAAGATTTGTATGGATACAGTGTTGCTGTTTTATGACAAATTTTATTTCATAGATTAAAAATCAGATGTAAAAATTGTCTTTGACAACATAGTTTCACAAATCAAATTAGATGCAAAGTCGGATTAAAAAATTATGTGCAACATTCACAAAACAGATAAATCAGAAAGAAAAGAAAAGGAGTAACGATATCAGAAATTGAAGCAAATCGAAGTATGTAAACGTTTTAATTAAAATATATACATCATAAAGAATTATACTTTCCAGGAAAAGCAGAAGGTGATAACAGGCGTGAGCTTTCTCTGGCGACCAATCAATTTCGACTCACAGTGCACACCGTTGATTCGCAAGCAGGAGAAATCTAATTTTTAGGATCGGATGATATGGATTAATGATTCGGAATACAATTTAGGAAAGTGGACTAATTTGTGGAGAAGCAATTAGGTTTTATGAATCGGGATTGAAAGCGAGATGCGCATGCGGACCTGATGGGAAATAAGGGCATTCTGGGGATTTCAAAAAGACACGGTTGAATCTAGTATATTGAATTTACATTATTAGTAGTAAAGATGAATATTAGGATAGCATTTTGATTAAATTCTTTTTAGCAACATGGCTTATTAATAGCAGATGCAGCGGTTATGTGAAAGCCTGATGAGGAACTGAGAAAAGTCTGTAAAACAAAATTTGTTTTGTACTTTTATAGAAAACAATCAAAAGCTTATTAAAAGTCTATAAAAGTTCATATCTATAATTTGGTTGGCTATTTTTTTGCAATGATATCACAAATTTGATATTTAAAGACATATCCTAATAGGTTGAGTTAATAACAAACAATATATATGTACATTATTCAATCTCCGCTACACAACTAAATTGTTAGTTAGACTTGATTTAACACTTATATCAAAATCAAGAATAAATATGTATATTGAAAGCATGGATACTTAAAAAAATAGAATACTGTATGAAAACTTGTTCGGTGTGAGGATGCACCAATGAGAAAGAAAAAATGCAGATCGTATTTAGAAATCGGTTCACGGGTTTAGAAATCAGGTCATGGTTGAATTTCAATATTGAAGCAACAACTGCCCAATCGATTAGCACTTGGTGGTTAGGATTACGGTCAGGTTTAGTTTACAATTTAAATAAGAATTTCCATTCGTCACCTAATCTTTCATGCATACATATTGAATAATAAGAGGGTTGAACATATGATAAATACTATTCAAAAGGTAAACAAATCATCCTTTATTGCAATTGCCACCAGAAATCCATTGAATGCAATAGTTAAATTAAAATCAAGAATCAATGGGTAAATTGAAATAAAAGATAGTAATACTACCTGAAATCTCGTCAGGTCGAAATTCCTCTGCTGAGAAAAAGAATAGTTGTCACAATAAATGGCGACTTCCTCAAATTTGGAGCCGCGATGCTGTGATTCTGGTTTGCTCGACGTAGAATGAATGAATGCGTGGGGGAGATAGGGAAGAAAGGACGGAAGAGGTTGGATCTGAGAATGATTTAGGGTTCGGTGGGAAGCAACGATGAGGGATTTTCAGTATCACGGTCGAAGCTCGGCAATGGAGGAGTTGTGGATGTGAGATTTCGGCTCGAGCTCGGCGGTGGAGGAGTTGTGGATGTGAGATTTCGGCTCGAGCTCGGCGATGGAGGAGTTGTGGATGTGAGATTTCGGCTCGAGCTCGGCGGTGGAGGAATTGTGGATGTGAGATTTCGTCTCGAGCTCGGCAATGGAGGAGTTATGGATGATGAGAGGATTCGATGTAGAATGAATGCGTGGGGGAGATAGGGAAGAAAGGACGGAAGAGTTGGATCTGAGAATGATTTAGGGATCCGTGGGATGCAACGATGAGGGATTTTCAGCCAGGGGTATTTTTGGCATTTCATAAAGACACGGTTGAAGATAGTTTATGGAAGTTTAATTATTAGTAGTAAAGATAGCGCAAAAAAGCGCGTTATTTTCATAAAGTTTACAAATTCCCATAGCGCAAAATAACGCGCTATTTTTATTTTTTTTCCTTTGCAGGCCCAAGTCTAATTCAATTGCTTCCAATTGATTAAAATTGGAATGTATTACGTCTTATTTCTATGGAATGTCGTTTATTTTCCCTTTTTTCCTCAATTAGCGTTCTTTTGCAATCTATGACGAAAAACTGCACAATTTCTTCTCTAATCGGAAGTCGACTTCCTGTTAAAACTTAAATTGAAGCTTAATCTAATTTATTTTTTGGGTTGTTTTTTCTCTTAACCTGAATTAACCTATTCTCTGAAGTAATTTTCAATTCTAAAGGCATTTTTTTCCTTCAATTTGAACCATTTTGTTTTTTTTTTTGTTTTTTTTCATAATCTGCTTATGAGCTTCAATATTTAGGTCTAGCTCTTTAAAACTAGTAACTAAGTAGAATTTTTATGCTTTTTTATTTCTTGTGGTCATACTTAGTTGTTGTTGACAAAAAAAAATTGAACTTAATTTTAATTTTTGTTGAGCAGCGAATACATAAAAACATTAACATGGATGGTTTGTAAAATAGTGAAAACAAAATACAGTTACAGATGTCACTCCTTTTTTAAAAAAATTTGATTTAGTTACCTGTGAAGCTGTCTAGTAGTTACATGTAAAAAATTAATATCGAACTCTGGGCAAATATAATATCAAACTCTAAATAATGAAAATAGAATATAAAACTATCTGCTAATATATAATATGAACATAGAATACAATTACAAAATAGTGAAAATATAATTTCAAACTCTGAGTGTTTACTTGTGAAGTTATCCAGCAGTTTAAAAATATTTAGCTGAGCACTTAATATTAATTCTTATGCTCATATTAGTAGTTGATAATAGAATTAGCACTTAATTTTGTTGACCAGTGAGCAATTAAATTTCTTTTTTATATGTTTTGTTGTACATGAAAAAAATAATATAAAATCTAACATTTTGAACAAAATAACGCAAGCTTTGCACTATTTGTAATTGACTACTTTGCATATATGTAAACCACAACCGCAAAGTTATAATTAAAAGGATGGAAGTTGTGGCGAGGGATATGTATTTTTGTGATGGTAGGCAGTCGTTGGAAGGGAAGGTACGTAGGTAACTACAGAATTTGAAATAAATACTTTGGAAACATATTTCCGACTTATTTGATAGTTAGTAGTGATTACTTATCACTGAAATGGCACCTCTTTTTCGATAATGCTACTTGTTAAGTTTTTCTAAATATTATAACCCACGATGAATATTAATTATAAGGACTTTTGAATACTAATTTTCCTACTGTATTACTAGTTAGCGGCTAGATATGTATATATTTATATTTAGATATATAAAAATTATTTTACAAACAAAAGTATCACCGGTGGAGATGCAATATGCAATTTGTATGTTTGTATAAATTTTTAAGGGAAATATGTTTTGTTGGAACGTTAATAATATTGAAAATAGGTCAACCCCTATATAAGTGGTTTAGTGAAAAAAATAGGTTCGACTATGATTGTAAGTGCATGTGTAGTCAAACAGATCATGGACTTTATTTAGTGGTACATATTACGCAGGATAACTGTGTCATTGTTAGGTATAACTTATTTAGATCATATAAAATGCTAGCTTTTTTTTCAAGAAAACAGTTAATAAAAAAATTTGATCTTGAAATCGTTCATTCTTCTTTATATTGTTTATCCACTTCTTTAGTAACTAGAAAAATATCTATTGTTGTTCTTCATATGACTCCTAAACATATTATGTTGGTTGTAACTTGTCTCAGTCCATAAGAGGTATTATCTGTTTACATGTTTTTTTCCTGTTATTTTGTGTCACGTGTACTGTATTTTCTAAATTTATAGTTATAAGATGATAACTAATTATTTTCATCTACAACCAAATTGAAATGATTCACCATGCCTTTTTTATCTATATATAATACAATTAAATTTTGTACTGGTGAGATTCAATTCGAAGAAGAAATGAAGTAGAGTTTATTTTCACAAAATGCTTTGTTACAATCTTTGATACAAGCAGACATTTGAAAGATGTAAAGAAAGATATATTACAATTCCATACAGCCTGTAATATATATATCATGTATTATGCTAATGGGCTAAACATGGCCCAAAGCCCAGAATACTTTTGTGATGACTATACTGCTATTTCATCCTTTGATCCATATCTTAATGGCTCAGATTGTAGATAACTTCTTGATATTGTAATCCAAATGATATTTCCTGAATCATTTCAATACTCTCCCTCAAACCCTACCTCATCTAGGGTTTGCGGCGATTTACTTGCTTATCCTCAAATGCTCAAATTATGTGATTTACTGCATGAATTTCTTCTGAAAATTGAGAGTAAAGATAAGATCTGAAAGGATCCAGCTTTATAGACCGAACTTGATACGTGAGTGTCATATTGAGACAAAAGATTGTCTCTTTACTAGATTATTATGGTTGAAACATGAGTATCCTCAGGAAGTTATGCTTCAGCTGCATGCTTCAGTTGCTTTTCTGCAGAAAAATGAGTGAGTAAGAGTTAAAGTCTTTGGCTTGAAGCTTCATCAAAGCCTTCGATTTGAAGCTTCTTCATGAGCAGTGTGAAAGTCTTTAGCTTTATCATTCTTTTGACTGATGGCTTGAGTGCTGTTGTCGAAGTTTTCAACAAGTCTTTGACTTGAAGCTTCTTCATGTGCAGTGTGCAAGTCTTTAGCTTTATCATTCTTATGACTGATGACTTGAGTGCTGTTGTCGAAGTTTTCAACTTTGAGCCTCTATCTGAACCAGGTGAAATTTTTCTTTGACAAAGCCTTTGTCAAAATGTCTGCAGTTTGGTAAGTACAAGGTATGTGGTTGACACTTAGTTTTTCTTTACTCACCTGTTCTCTAACAAAGTATAAATCCAACTCTATATGCTTAGTTCTTGCATGTAAGATAGGATTGGCAGTAAGATGCGTTGTACTTAAATTGTCGCACCATATGATTGTTTTGCTTTCTGTCTTGATTTGTAGTTCACTTAATAGTGATTGCAGCCACATAATTTTGGCAGTAGCATTTGCTACGCTTCTGAACTCTGCCTCTGTGCTCGATCTTGACACAGTTGGTTGTTTCTTTGAGCACCAGGAAACTGGGTTCTGACCTAAGTAAATACAGTAGCCTGTAGTTGATCTTCTGTCATCTGGGTCAGAGGCCCAGTCAGCATCAGCATACCCTGTGATATTTATGACCTTGCTTGATTCTAATGTCAGACCAAAGTTTAATGTGCCTTTAAGATATCTTAAGATTCTTTTTACTGCCTTCCAGTGAATATCCGTAGGGCTCTGCATGTATTGACTTTCCTTATTGACACTGTAGCAGATATCTGGTCTGGTAATTGTTGCATACTGAAGAGCATCAACTATGCTTCTGTACTGACTGTCATTTTGAATAGTTTCACCTTTATATTTGGAAAAGTGAGCGTTGCTTATCATTGGTGTAGAAATTGAGTTGGCTTGATTCATTTTTGCTTTCTCCGGTATTTCTATGATGTACTTCTTCTGATTTAGTTGAATAGTTGTGTCAGATATCTTTTTGACTTCTATGCCCAAGAAGTAATTCAAATCCCCTAGGTCTTTGATTGTAAACATTTGATTTAGATGCTTTGTAAGATTGTTGATCTCTTGGTTGCTGTTACCTGTAATAATAAAATCATCAACGTATATTAGCACATACACTACTATGTTACTGCTAAATTTAGTGAATAATGAATTGTCAGATTTTGCTGGATGATATCCCAATCTGATCATTGTATCCTTTAGCTTTTCAAACCACAGTCTTGGTGCTTGCTTTAGACCATATATTGCTTTATGTAATTTGCAGACATAGTCTTCTTTTCCTTTCTGTCTAAAGCCATGTGGTTGTTCCATATACACCTCTTCCTATAAGACACCATTCAAAAAAGCATTGTTAACATTTAATTGTCTGATGCTCCAATTTCTGCTTAGGGCAATTGTGATAACAATTCTGATAGTAGTAGGCTTCACAACAGGAGAAAATGTTTCATGAAATTCAAAACCATGCTGTTGTGAATAACCTTTAGCTACTAGTCTTGCCTTGTGCTTAGAAATTGAACCATCAGCATTTCTTTTTAACTTATAAGTCCACTTGCAACCTATAATATTCTTATTTTTTGGCTTAGGAACAAGATTCCAAGTCTTGTTCCTCATTAGTGCCTCATATTCATTGGGCATTGCTGTTTTCCATCTTTTATTATGCATGGCTTGTTCATGTGTACTTGGTTCTACTGTATCTAGAACAACATTAAAAACTTTTGGTTTGAATATACCACTTTTGATCTTGTAATCATATGATGTCTGATGTCATCTGACTTTTGCTGATGACTGGCCCTCTCTATTTTTGCTTGAGTATCAGTGTCATTGACTTGTGAATTAACTGAAAGTTGTTGAGATATGAGTTGTGCATTTGTTCCTTGTTGAGATGATTGATCAGGTGCAGCCACTGACTCAGTTTGAGTATCATCTGATTCCTGTCTGAATTCATGACTTTGGAAGTCAGGATGGTTTGGCTCCTGTCCCTTATTCTGATAAGCAGCTTCATTCTGAGGCTGTATTACTACAAGTGATGGGCAGGATATTGGTGGTAATGACTCTTTTGTATTATACACTTTACATGTGGTTTTGATATTCTCTTCTTTAAAAGGAAAAATTCTTTCATTGAATACCACATGTCTAGAGATAAATTTTTTACCGTTACTATCTATGCACTTGTATCCCCTTTTATTTGATGCATATCCTAGAAATGTGCATGGTGATGATCTAAAGTTTAACTTATGTGCATTGTAAGGTCTGATGTAAGGAAAGCATAGACACCCAAACACCCTAAGACTTGAATAATCTAGGTTAATATTAGACAATACTTCAATAGGACATTTAAAATGTAGAACTTTTGATGGCAGTCTATTAATTAGATAAACTGCAGTGGCAAAAGCATCTGGCCAAAATTTTAAAGGCATAGATGTTTGTGCTAATAAAGTGAGTCCTGTTTCAACAATTTGCCTATGTCTCCTTTCAATGAGACTATTCTGTTCAGATGTATATGGACATGTTGTTCTGTGATTAATCCCTCTGGTTTGAAAGAACTCCTTTAAAGGGAGATACTCTGTTCCACCATCAGACTGAAAGTTTTTAACTCTGCAGTTAGTTTGATTTTCTGCAAAAGCTATAAATTGTAAGACTGCATTATGAGTTTCAGACTTTGATTTTAAAAAATATATCCACACATATCTAGAGTAAGCATCAACAAAGGATATATAATACTTATATCCATAATCTGTGTGTATAGGAGCAGGCCCCCATAGGTCAGTAGCTACCAATTCAAGTGGTTTGTTGTATTGGGTTGTGAGTCTATGAATGGTAGCTTATGACTCTTGCCCATTTGACAATATGTGCACATATATGGCAGTGATATATTATCAACAGAAATATTACTCTTATTCAATACATGCTTAACAATTGTGACATTTGGATGTCCAAGTTTACAATGCCATCTATAAAAAATTTCATTATTTTCAAACTTCCTGACTTCTGAGTTATTACACCAATTTCTTTTAATGCTTGATTTTCTTAAATTATCCGCACTGAACTTGTACAGTCCCCTACACTGTTTACCCTGCAAAAGTATTTCCTTAGTTAGGATATCCCTAACTAAACAGTGATTGGGGTAAAATTCAAAATAGACATTGTTATCTCTTGCAAATTGAGACACACTTAGTAAGTTCTTTTTGATGAGTGGTACCCTCAACAAATTATTAAGATACAATTGTCTTTTACCTGTGATATAGGACCTACCAGTGTGTGTAATTGCAACAGATTTGCCATTACCCATATATTGTATTCATAACTTTGTACTCCTTGTTTTCAAGATTAAGATTGGTCAGATTGATGGTGATATGATTGGTTGCTCCTGAATCTGGATACCAATCTTCATCCTGAACATGTTCTGCTCTTGCTATTTCAATTTGTGATGTTCTCATATTTGATATGTTGCCTGTGTCTTATTGCATGTGAGCTATATTAGCACTGTGATTTTGATTCCTTTGATTATTTGATTCTTGACCTGGAACATAGTTGAGATTGAGTCTGAAATAGCACTTTGCTGCTGTGTGACCAAGTTTTTCACAAATCTGACATTTGGGTCTGTTATTATTGTTCCATCTCCCCCTTCCTCTTGATCTATTTGAGTATGCTCCTCTTTGTGTAGACTGATCATTTTTATTGTTATTCTGGCCTTTGCTCTTATAACTTGCAGCAAGGTTGACAGATAAATCAGAATCTTGTGGTTTCTTTATATCTATTCTTGCCTCATGTGACAACAAGATAGCATGCACATCATCTATTGATGGTAAATTTCTTTGAGATGTTAAAATAGCCACCACGGCTTCATATTCATCACTTAGACCATTTAGTATGGTCATGATCTGCTCTGAATCAGATACTCTCTGGTTGGCTGTGATTATCTTTCTTGATATTATGAAGTTGTCTTTTATAAAACAACACCTTTGCTGCTGATTGAGAATTAAAGACTTTTTCAATAGTTGACCATATATCACTTGCCGTTTTGCAACCTATAACATGTGGCAACAGATTCGCATTAATTGAGGATAATAGACATGAGCATATTAATCTGTCTTGTCTATGATGTTGAACATAATCTTCATTACTAACAATCTTGTTTTCTTGATTAGTAACACATTTTGGAGGGATTGGAAGTGTTCCAAGAATGAATCCTTCAAGGCCATATCCTTGAATGGCTGTCTCTACTTGCAGTTTCCACAAAAGATAGTTATCATCATTCAAATGCACAGTAATTAATTGACTTTGAGGGCTAATCACAGTATTAACCAACTGCTCCACCTTGTTGGTGATGTGCTGTGATACACTTCCGTTGACTGGGGTTTCAGAATGTTCTTCTGACATGCTGATCATAAATAGATGCCAAAAACAGGATAGATCAGAATCTTGAATGAGGAACTAATCACAAACAGGTTTGTTGCACCCAGAAAACTCAAATGATGAGGCTCTTCTGATGAGTTTTCTATGGAATGGCACTTTCTTGATTTGTGTTGATGATTTCTGAACTCTTGTCTGATTTCTTGATTTTTTTTTTCTGTTTCAAAACTTTGATTCACTGATGAATACTAGTGCAGCTAGAAAGTAAAAGCTGGCGAGGCAGTGGTATTTGTTAGATGGATCTTCTTCTCAAGTGATGAGACTTTATCTGATGAGAAGAAATCAAAAAATTAACTCTGCTGCTGAGTTTCCTTTATTTTTCTTTCTGAGAATTTTCTTGATGCTGTTAAGCTTTATGGCTCTGATACCAAATTGAATTTTGTACTAGTGAGATTCAATTCGAAGAAGAAATGAAGCAGAGTTTATTTTCACAAAATGCTTTGTTACAATCTTTGATACAAGCAGACAATTGAAAGATGTAAAGAAAGATATATTACAATTCCATACAGCCTGTAATATATATATATATATCGTGTATTATGCTAATGGGCTAAACATGGCCCAAAGCCTAGAATACTTTTGTGATGACTATACTGCTATTTCGTCCTTTGATCCATATCTTGATGGCTCAGATTGTAGATAACTTCTTGATATTGTAATCCAAATGATATTTCCTGAATCATTTCGATAAATACAATAGACAATTAAAGCATAATGTATATACAATTTAATTGGTAAATTAAACATAACAGATGTATATTATGTGTATTACTTTATTATCAAATAATTGGACAAACCATTCTTCTTAACCATTTCATATATATTGGATGCATATACTTTACACATATATTAGTTGTAGAAGTGTAAATTATAAAAATTTCAGTTGAAACATGAGATGTTAACAGTAATAGATGATAAAGTTCATAGCTTTTAGTAAATTGCACTTCTAAACAAATAAGATGAAGAATCTCATGCAGAGACCACAACTCAAGTACTGATAATACCCAATAACTGTCCTATATTTTACTAGTATATGATAGTATACTCAAGTAAATTACACTTAGTAATGATTAATATATTATAAGATAATTAGCATATACTGTACTAAAAATATACTCAACAATTAACTTACTAGCTATAGCTATTTATTGGCTGGTCTTTTAATATTATAGTTGTTTCATTTTCTGAATGAACATGAGACATAAAAGCTATCATATTGAATTGGAGAACAAGCAGAGAAACAAGAATAAAGGAAAGAAAGGAGAATGTTTAGAGAGGTTCCATATCAATTAGCACATCTACTCAGTCATCTGGATGTTTATGAGTTTATTTTGATTGCATGAATGAGATATTCTTACTTAGTAATTTGGATGTTGTAACATCTTTATAATTTGGATTATAGATTGTATTTCGGATTTAGTAATAAATGCATTGGCATTGTGGCAGTTAGTTACAAGCGATAATTGTACTTGTTTTATTTATATATGTTTGTGTACATACATGTGTTTGTGAATATCATGAACAATGCCAAGGTTAAGAATAACATGTGACCCATCAATGATTGTAGGTTTTGTCTTTAGTTATTAGATCAGAAACCAAATAAGTAGTCCTTGAGGAGTTTCTAAGTTACTTGAGACCATTCAGGTTGTCTTTAATTTTTCAGAGACTTGAAATTTGAGATAAATATATTGGTGTCAGATAGGTCAAACAAAACATAGAGACCCAATAGCTTAATTTAAAATCAATATATGAGGTATCCTTTTTTTTCTTGTAGTTAAAGACAAACTGTGCTCTAGAGTTTAGCGATAACTCTAACTTCCTAACCATGCATAATTAGACATTATTCATCCATGATAATTTGAGAATTTGAGAGATGGTTAATGAAAATGCCTCCACTACAGATGGGCATCTGTAATTCAAACCTGATGCTAAAACTGGCAAAACAAATGGTGATCAAAAGAACAACTAAAATGCTCATCATAAAATAAATTAAGAGCGGTGTTCATTTAAGTTCTTAAATGTAGTTAGCATTCAGCTGTGTAGCGTAGTAAAGTAATTTAGGCAACTAGGCAGGTAGTGCATTAGAAAAGGTTATTATAAACAGATAATTAAACAATGCTAAAGTCGTCTGTATATATAAATATCGATATATAGCTATAAATTATATAGGCGTGTGCTATGAGTGTGTTTTTCTCATGCTAGTATTTTCATCATTTAAAAATGCAAAGGACATGTATAGCCAACTTTATATATGGTAATAGTGATGTTTCACTAAAAAAATCTTTATGCTTAATTCTCTTGTCTAATCTTCTCCAACCACATCACAAGAAAATAGGCCCTCTTAATATACATAAAAACCAAGGGTATTCCGTTCACCCACTTAAAATAACAAAGAATATTGACACGTTCCCTTCTCTATATATGTACCAAGTTGTGCGCAATGCAAAGAATCACAAGTATTTCATCAACATGGAGTGCTACCAACAACTATTCTACTCATCCCAAACACCATTAATCGACTCCTTGATCGGTAATAACATTGGTCCAAACATCGTATCCAATCCAATGGAGAACATCATCATTCTTGATGATTGTTTCCTAAACAATATGCTTGATACTGGCATCAGCTTTCCTTCAGATCTATTTACCAACTCTCCTAACCAAGCTCCAAGTCAATTTGGCAATGATATAGATTCAAATCCCAAGGAAAATTTTATTGAAGGCACTTCTTTATCATCAGGAATAACAGAATAACCAAAGAGGGAATGTTGTAAGACTATACTGTCAGAGAGGAAAAGGCGGAGCAGGATGAAAGGGGACCTGTATGAGCTTAGATCGTTAGTTCCTAACATAACAAAGGTTTGTTATTTCTCCTTACCGTTCCTCTAAAATATCATACAAAAAAAGAGTACATTAATCACATTTTGCATATAATGTAGATGGATAAAGCCTCTATCATAGGTGATGCTGTGGTTTATGTGAAAAGTCTCCAAAACGAAGCAAAGAAGTTACAAGATGAAATCTCAATTCTGGAATCATCAACCAGAAAAAATCAAGTCGTTCAACTTAAGCAAGTGCGGCTACACAACAGCCAATGTGGGGGTAAGGTAGCCAACTTGATGGTTCATGAGGTGGAAGGAGACAAATTTTATGTGATCATAGAGTGCCATAAAGGAAATGGAGTCGTAGAAGCTCTTTATAGTGCAATTGAGTCTCTGGATTGTTTACATGTTGAAAATTCTAGCCTCTCCGTAGCTTCTGGCAGCGTACTAATGAAACTATCGATGCATGTGCGGGAAAATAAGGAAATGATGGATGCACCATCATTGAGATTGTGGTTAATGGGAGCTCTTCTCAAGGAAGGATTTTCGCTCAAAATATGATCTTTCTTAACTTTTTTCCTTTTTTCTTTTTTTACTTTTATAGTTTTCGACTGCAACTCCGAAAGTAAAACCTGGAGCACAGTAACTTAGTTTGAAACTTTTAGTTCACAGATAGCCATTGTAACATAATCGCAGCAATGGAATGGTTGAACTGGGCTGACATTTCATTGCCTATGTTGTTTTAGACAACTCAAAAAAGGGGGAAAAACTAAGTGATCCTTTCATCAATAACAGGATGTTACAGAAAATTTTATACAGTCGAGTTTTTTTAGGACCAATTGCTATTTGAATGTCAAAACAAACATGAAGAGTTTCTAATAGAACGTTGTTAAAACAAAGATGGTAAAAGACTCGATGTTTTTTCTTAGCGTAAACAGCTATAGTCAGTTGGTTTTCGGAGAAGAAATGGTACAGATTTAAGAAGATACTAACTATAATTAATTTTCCACTTAATATAAAAATGAATGCGCATATTATAGTGAGAAGTGAGAACATATTATTTTCTGCTTATCATGGCAATAGAAAAAAAAATTCTGATAAGTTGCTATCCAAGTAAATACTTTGGAATCCAGAATAGCAAATATTTCTCTACAATTTCTATGTAGAATAAAAGATTATAATAAACCTGGAAGGTCAATCTTTGATTCGAAATAGCCACTTGAATACTTTTATTCCTCCAACTTTGTCCAATAAATATTTTAATATAGTTAAGATCAGTATCAAAATGGTGTATTATACCACCTGCATATTTGTATCACAATATAACACCTGCAAACATGTGAAGTAAGTTTTTAATCTCCAACAGATTCAATATCTTATCAAGTAAAAAGTTTCCATCTCTTTCAGATTTGTGATTAAGGAGATATAGAGGATCGCCTATACACTCTGATACAAACCAATTTTTGCAAGGTCATCATTTATTCATTTTCAAGTAAATTTTTGCAGTTATTTCATTGTCATCATTTGGGCATCAATGACCTAATCGAGTTATGCACTTTTTTTTAAAAAAAATTCCTAACACACTGATATAATTTTGAAAACAATCAATGAATAAAAAAACAAGCATTAGTAATTGGTAGTCACATTTTGTGTAACAATGACAAAGCATGTTGTGGACACTACAGCATTCAGGGCTTTTAACAGCGTTCAAAAAAGCTATAAAAGGTTTTAATAGCGTTTTTCATGACGTTGTATATCAACATGCAATTAAAAGTCTATGATCTAACATAGCACTAGGTAAAACGCTATGAAAGCATAGCTTTCAATAGCGATTTGATATGCTGTTAAACACTTTTTCATAGCGTTTTCCTAGAGCTAAAAGTACTTTTTTATAGCATTTTGATCAATGCTAAGAAAACTTTTTATAGCGTTTACAGCCCATTTTTAACAACATTTGAAGATTGTTGTTAAAGGATCTAACAGCGCTTTTCTGTATGCTGTATAACAACAAGCCATGGTAGATTCATGGCCTATTATAGCATAAAAGAAACGCTATTGTAT
The DNA here is from genome assembly GCA_030737815.1 of Allium fistulosum. NCBI lineage: Eukaryota > Viridiplantae > Streptophyta > Magnoliopsida > Asparagales > Amaryllidaceae > Allium > Allium fistulosum. The sequence goes on from CM060903.1 coordinate 604,326,904, forward strand.
ATTTTCTACAACATAACAAAAACGCTGTTGTAGGTTTTCTATAGTATATACAAAACGCCATTATAAATTTTCTATACAATTCAAAATCGCTATTTCTTTACCCCGCTTTGAGTTTGCAATATTCTATCTATACATTAGAACATCTGACAACAAGATATATTTACCTCAATTAATGAACAATTCAATCAACTCAAAAGACAATAATATAAAACTTTTGATAATCAAAACATATTATATATTATACATAAACAGAATTACACCAAATTCAATATTGTATACAATATTTCATAATCGATATTTTTAAACATACATGATAATAGTACCATCAAGACTCCGTAAAAGAAAATACCCAAATATTATGTTCGTAAAATGTCTATGTTTGTCATCTTCTAACATCCAATTCCCTAAAAGAAAAGGTGAGATCATTTAAAGCATATGTACGAAAACATACATAAAAGGATATATGAGTAAGGCATAAACAGAAACATACATATTAAACATATTGACACGCTTAATGTCGATCCACATTCTATATAATCTTATGTCAGATATATAATGCTATCACAGTTAAGGATTATTTACATTACTTATTATTCGCAATTCAAACTCAAATTAGAATAAATACATGGTGACCTTATATACCTAACAGTCACATTTTATGGTTGAACTTAATTAATTTATATGAACTTATTTAATTATTATAAAACAAAGTTAACTTAGTTGATTTTTATGACTTAGTTAACTTTTATAAACTTATTAGTTATTATAAAAATAAATTAACTTAGTTGATTTTTATAAACTTGTTTAATTATTATAAAATTTAGTTAACTTGGTTAATTTTATAAATAAGTTAATATTTATAAACTTATTTAATAATTATAAAATTTAGTTAACTTGGTTGATTTTATAGATAGGTTAATTTTTATAAGTTTAGTCAATTTTTACAAAAAATATACTGTGTGTATATGTAACGATAATGAAAACTTTGGTGATAACTACACACACACTCTCTCTAAGGAGCTAAGGCAGCAATCCAACATTTCCTGATAAAAACATTGGTCGTCTCATACAAAACAATAACACCACAAAATGTAACCCATTCATGAGAGTTGATTATTTCATCAAAACGTATAGGATGAATAACTATATATTTCATAAATAATGTGATAGCAATACCTGGAGTCGGTTGATTCACGTTTGTAAATTTTTATAAACAGCCTCAACTCATGGTCACTTTTTCTTAACCTTTGGACCTGGAAAACAACATATATATTTTCAAAAGAACTTTTTTTTAGCAGAACTAAGTTTGAGTGTGGCAAAAATGACCGTTATAAAATCACGAATAAAATGAAAGTATCAAAACTTTACTGTATATAAGGATTTCATTAAAACAACTTCTAGAATTTGGAAGCCTAAAAACTAGATTATATATATATAAACTACTCTGTTATGAACCATGTTAAAGAACTTAAAATCAATAACTACCTAAAAGTGCAACTGATAACTGCATTTAATAACTGGATCCTATAAGTAAAACTAAAGCATGCTTGAATAAGAGCCATGTTTGTCGGAAGTTCTTTGATCAAATCAGGGTTACTACCCTTTCCAACCAATAAGTATAAACTAATCCATATGCATCATTGACAAAGGTAACAAGATGATTAAAGCAAAACTCAAAAACAAAACAGCGAATAAATAACCATGCTTCTTAAACACCAAATGCAAGAATATACATGAAATCGGTTTGACACTCTAAGTTATCAAAAAATATTTGTAAAACCAAACCAATTTATTCTTCCCTTAACTTCCACGGCAAAAGATTGCATAAATTAACCAGTAGTAAATGAATGTATGAACCTTAATAATAAGATTGATGCTATAACACATCTACCAATACTTCAAAATAATACAGATAATAAAGCGATTGATGAAAGTTTAAAAGATCTTACACTACACAAAAAGTAGAGAACCTTATCTCATAAATTAACCACTAGTAAATGAATGTATGAAAGAATCGCTCGTCCATATAAATTTGGTAATAGCAAAAGCAATGTCTTAAATAGGTTTATAAGGGATTACTCCACCAAGTCCAGTAAATTTGAAATTGTATCCAAAACATAATGAGTGACCATTAAGATATAGATATGCATACAATAAATATAACTTTTAACACTTACCAACCTATCCAAGCTTCAGTCCATACCTTAGGCCTGTATTTTTTAATCGGCTAGAAGTTATTGCAATAAAAAACATTGCTTAAATTGACTAGCTGTGAACAACAGTAAAAGGATTAATCAAAATCCAAACTTTGTTTGGTTTGAAAAGGTCATTCATTTAATAAAAGAATCAAGAAGTCATAATCAAAGCTGCCAAATGTATCCTAAAAGAATTGTAAAAGAACTTAAATGATAGTTACATAATTATACCATAAACCAATGATGCACTCCAAATCTGAAGCAACTCAAAAGCGTCCGCATGCAATGTTTAGTCTCGTCAGCATAGGCTATAACATACTCCAGATCCATGCACTTCAATCTGGTACACAACTCTTCTCACTTCATCAACATGTCCCGGTACGAACACTCCAAATCATTCTTTAGCCTGTAGTTTGCACGAGCCTTTCTTGATAGCCTATTTGTTGCATTACCCATCATCAGATCCATGCACATTATTCTGGATCGTGAATTTCTGCCAAAAGGTTGAATAAGAAAGGAAGAAAATGCTTTATTTTACATACTCCATACTTAACTCGCATCAAATATTGTAACGTTTTTGTATGTGTGTATGATTCTATAGTCATTATAAATTCCTTAAGAAAGGTTAAGAATTCTTTCGATTTATGCATTTTTTTTCTTTATCAAAGAGTTGAACTGAACATAAATATGGATGTATAGATATTGCATACAAACACATATGCATTTACTGCTAAATAACACTAAAAAGTGGACATGATCGTGGAACATGAGAAGCAAACAAAAATATGCAAAAAAAACTTGCATAGTAAGAGTTAAGCAATAGACTTGGTTAACAAGTAAGTGAAATCATCCCAATGCCTCAAGCATATAAAACCGCACGGATGTTGAAAAGTTAATCATAACTGTACACTTAAAATGAGCATTTTTTTCTAGGTAAATTTAAGGCATAGATAGGTTATAAAAAGGGAATAGCAACAAAATTTGTAATGCTACAGCTGTATCTTGTTAATTTTAAGAGTTAAAACTGGACCAGTGCTACCCACACAACTAATATGGTATATTTAAATGGGATGGTTGTCAAACATAAGAAATTTACATATTAAAGTGATTGCTTTGTGTGGGTTGTATGTTTAAGCTTATTTTGAATTTAATAAAATTTTATATATCGAAGTCGAATTATTATTAGCAAGATATCACTCGAAATCAGGTTACATCATTTATTATTTAAATGCATTAATCTAACAGTGCAATCAGGTTATATCATTTATTTATTTTTTATTGTTTTTTTCTTTTGATTTTTGTTTTGTTTTTTTTTGGCATGTGCAAGCTTATGTGCAGTTCTCCTTCTCATTTCTTTTTTCTTTCTTCCATTTCCATGCATGTCCCAAGAGCCCAAACCCGCCCTCTTTCATCCTCTCCCATCAACGCCTCAAGCCACGAAACACCTCACCACTACTGCCGTTCGGAGCTGCAACCGGAGACGCACCAGCCCTAGGCCATCACAGCGAACTCGATGGCATACGTCACCACCGGCCTGCCATTAGCTCACCACAAATTCACCTCCCCAGCCACCATTTCCGGCCACCTGAGACCGAATGAACCGTGCTGACAAAAAGTGCTCGACCTGCTGCACCTACTGATAACAACAACACCACTTCTGGCCATCATCGCCCATGGTCCACAACCATGGCCAGGACCTTCGGCTGCCTCCCGCTATCACCACACTTGTCTCCGAGCCGATCGAACAGCACAGCTCGCCTCACCATCGCGAGCCGGACACGTCTACAGGTCTGGTTCGATATGTTGCTTGACGACGAACTTCGTCTCCTCCACGGCCACTGATCGGGCCATTTTCTGGCCAGTATCATTTATCGATTTCTACACGAAGGCTGTCGAATTGTTCATCTTGATGTTGTTTACAACTTTGCTTTTGGTCTCATCCCTTAATAATCAATGGTTTGAGAGGTATTTGATTTTGAAATTGGTGAAACATAATTGAATTAAAGGTTGAAATCTATACATACGTGCACACGCTATATATATTTCAAACCGTGTGTTCAATTTCTAATTTTGCAAAGAAAAAAAAGAAAGCTACAAGAATCTGAAGATGATATAGGTTATATAATAAGTTACTGAAGTGATGATATGTCTGGTTACAGCCAACAAACTGTATAAATGAGAATAAATAGTGACGTAGTGAACTATGTAACAAGTTGCTAAAAAAAGAGTGAAAGAATTATACTCATTGATGCTATTTGATGAAGATGAAGATGGATAGGGTATGAAATAGTATTTGTCTGCCTGCACAGAATGATCTTTGCATAAGAAGGAAATACTCTGTTCATATTTTTATTCCAAAAATTAATAAGCAGAGAAGGAAAAATATTACAAGTCTAATAAAGTTTCACATATGGTAAGCATAAAACGCATATTTTAGCAACTCGTTAGTCGAATTTCTAGCAAATATCTCAACTCTATAGACCTGTGGTTCTAGTGCGGTCATGTAGTATCCTCGACATAACTGATATGGAAGACATCATTGCTACCTATTTAGCTATTTAATGGCTTATGTGCAGGCTAAGATTAATTTGTCAGCAACAATTGGAAAATTAAGTATTATGTTAAGCTGAGATGGACATGATGTTGCTAATAAAAAAACTATGAAAGAAAAAAAATGATGGAGAAAACAAACAAACTGAGAAAAAATAAAATGCTTAGAAATAGGATAAATTAGTTAAATAAAATTATATTAGCTAAGTGATGACAAGACTATAACCTTTTGATTAAAAAAAACCATTACATGTAGTATTTCATTATAGGTGTGGTGATACATTTGTTTTGTAATTAATACACTAATTTAATTACCTGAAGAAATGAATGTACAAGAGGACTTAAAAAAAATTATAGTAGGAGACAAAAAGCAACTCCATGGCCATTACTCTTTGGCTGCCTCTTTCTTCTGGGGAAACAGAGATAGCGCCCGTCGCCACCATTGGGTGTCATGGGATGTGGTGTGCCGTCCCAAGAATGTAGGCGGTCTGGGTCTGCGAAGACCTGAAGACCTTTGCGCCGCCTTTGCTTGTAAACTTTGGAATAGATTTGGCGCTAACAACTCCTTATGGGCTACGTTCCTCCACGCGAAATACCGTAGTCTTGAGGGCTCTAACTTCATTGGCTCCCCGTCATTTGCTAGTGAAACCTGGAAGCACATGCAGTCCGTTAAAGCTTTTTCCGACAGTCACGGCGGTTCTTCCGGTTGGGATGGATCTCTCTTTTCCATTCTGAGAGCTTGGTCTTCGATTAGGGTGCCAAGCCTCATTCGTCCGGTGTTTTCCTTTATCTGGGACTCTCGTATTCCTCCCAAGGTCTCTACTCTAATGTGGCGAATTATCCATGATGGTTTACCACTAGACGAGAACCTCCAACGAATCGGCATCCCTTTCGCTTCTCGTTGTAGATGCTGCGGTAATGGGGATATCGAATCCCTAAATCATTTGTTCTTTGGTGGCTTTACAGCCAGATCGTGTTGGAATTACTTCGGTAACCTTATTGGTATGCGCCGGTTGGCGTGTTCTGCTTCTGATCTCAGGAATTCTTGGTGGTCTGGGAATGCTGGTAAATCACTTCGTGCGATCATTTTCCGCTTGATTCCTTGTCTCATCTGCTGGCACCTTTGGTGCGCGCGAAACAAGGCAACATTTGAAAATGCTCGTATGGATCCTCCTTCTATCATTCGGCGTGTTCGGAAAGACGTCTTCATTGCCTTCCGTGGACGACCTTTCAAGGGTCGCTTAAACTCCCGTGCGGAGCATCTGGTCAGACTCCTCTCTATTTCGTGTGACTCGTCTCACGCTAGACTGGGAATAGGCTGATCATCGTGTGCGAGCGCTGGCCTTCACCCTTCGCTCTTTGCCCCTCCCCCCCCCTTTTTTTTGTTTGATGTGGTTGTTAGTTTTCCAGGAGCTGTATCCAGGGTTGTCTGCCTTGTCTGTAATGACCGGCCTTTTTCCTCTGATTCATTGGTGGCTTCTGCGGTAGCTTGGCTGCTTCGGATTGTCTTGGTTTACATTCTGGCTATTGATTTCGGGATCCGGCATCCTTCTGATCACTAGGTTTTGGTGGTTTCTCTGTGGTTGTTCAGCGGCAGATTCTGGTCTTGCTTTTATTCTTATCCCTGGTTTGGCGTTGATGACGTCTGCTTTTCCCTGGTTGCCTCTTCCGTGCGTTCCTTTTACTTGTTGGATTAGCACTTTATATTTGGATATCCTTTGGTTCGGCTTGGAGGTCTGGCCTTTCTTTCGGGTAAAGGCGGGTTTGTGCTAGTTAGTGGTTTGTTCCTCGTTCTCCTCCACTGTCTTGGTGTGGATTTGTTGCTGTCTTCAGATTTCTGGTTTTATCTTACGCTTTTGTTTTGGCGTTTTTCCTTCTTATGGTTTTCATCCCATCTTGTTTCTATTTTGTGAGCCATCGGAGAAAGGCGGTTTTTCTCCAATTTTATATATAAATAATGATTTTTGTTTAAAAAAAAAAAAACTCCATGGCCATTAATGCAAGGGTACTACATAACGTATCACAATTATAATAACAATTTGAAATCAGCTTATTAATTATTGAATTTAATCAAACATTTACATCTAAAAAAAGAAGTAGGAATTGCTCATTTTATTTGAAGTTCAATGGAGATTTCGTTGATTTCATAGAACATGCATTTGCAACATGTGACTTCACTACATTTTATAGTTATCAACTAAAGTAATGATGTGAGCTTTAGAAAAGAGCTAAAGACATATTGTTAGATGTGAGAAAATAACCATTTTTACCACTAAAATATATAGATATTATACTACTGCACATTTTGAATTATTATTCCAATCAGAGTGCACTCTAAGCTGAATTAATAATTTAAAATAGATTAAAAATGAACTTAGGTAGTGTTAACACCAAGATAGAGGAACATGTTCACAAACGATAATACTCTCTTTAGCACCAAAGTAGTCTTCCTAGAACCAGGAGGCCTTAACATTAAAATCATTAAATAATAATACATATACAATATTTAAATTTGAATGATTATTTTACTTGAGATCTAATTCATTTTGTGTGCAGCATGGCTGAACTCATATCCTGACCAGATATAATTTGTGTCTAATTTTCTTCATAAAATACAATTCATATCCTTTTCACACTACATCTATAGATTATAATTGGTTGTTTTTAAAAAAAAATCCAACCACACCATAATACTTAAAATACATATATCTTATATAACAGCTATCAGATGATTGACCTTATCACCAACAATATCTTGATTCTACATGATGTACATTGAGAATGTATCTAAAGCCGTTTTGAATCATGTTCAAAATAGTTATAGATATTATATCATCTAGACTGTGATGATAATTTATTCTGTTTGGCAGTATTTACACTTGATTGATGATTGAGTCTTCATTAATCATAAAGTTTGAATGGCTTTAACTATGAGGTATATAACACTCATGATAAGAATAAATATCAAGATAATATTATTTGTGGTTATTTATAAACTAATAATATCTTTATTAATAAGTACTCGGCCTATAAAAGAACACATATTTATATCTGCTAGCTTAACTAATATGTCAAAACTATGATAATAGTGCTGCATTAACATGCCTATGTGCATCTGTAAAATTAGTTTTCCCGGTTAAGTTTTCAATGAAAACAACTACACAGATGCGGCCTTATGTCACAGCCCAGTGAAATGATTGATGTAGAACTAACCCTTGGTTGGATATTAGTCGTAAAGTAATCGGTTTATACTTAATTATCAGCACTTAATCGCTAATAGTTCTTCTTAGTGTACAAGACATAATGTTTATAAATGAAAACCTTTTCCTGCTTAAGCAACTTAGCACGCAAACATAAGATATATCGAGAGGTCAAGATATTAAAAATATGTATCAATATAAACAGCATAGGTTCAGTTTTTACTTATTCATAAGTTGTTTGCAAATAGATACTGTCAAACTATACATTTTTTTTAATGCTGTAAAAAATGAACATCTTATTTAAATGCAAACCTTGCAATACCGATGAAAGCAAAAACATGCAAACATGTTATATAGAGCTTGGTCATCTAAAGAAATGCTTTGTATATGAATAGTTCAATGAAATGAATCTGAAATCTGGAATAAATCATGGATGCATTAACATAGGTAAATTCAAAAGAAATTACCATAGAAAATAGTTTCATAAATTCTTTCTAAGACCCAAAATGTGCAATACATAGCCAAACCAAAATAAAAACAGCAGGATAAAATACAATGTCTAAACTTATGCATTATAATTATCAATGAAAGAAACCAAACATAAAAGCCCTAATTTACCCAACATAAACCCTAACTATTGCAGCGAAGCATACAAGATAAACCCAATTTTGAATCAGTTTTAACGTAAAAACGATAATAATAATCGATTCGCATGAAATTGAAACAGTGTTTTTGTAACAACCCAAAATTTTGTAAATATTTTTTTATTTAATTAATTTGAAAACTTTGATTTTTGATCATTAAAATTTTGAATTTTAGGAATTTTTCCAGTGTAATTTTGGATTGGTTTGCAATTTATCTTCCAATAGAATAAAATAAACAATTTCTGAAAATTTTATATTTTGGTCAAACTTTGACTTTTATTGGAAAATTTTAAAAATTTTCAATTTTTGAATTCTAATCTTCTTTAATTAAAGTAGATAGGATGCTGATATCCATTCTAGTTTTCGTTTCGTTAAATTCTGAGTTATACTTTTAAATTTGGTCAAAATTCAGCGTTTTATACGCGATTAAATTCTGTATTTTATTTTATTTTCCTATGTCCATCTCTTGACTTTTATTTCTCTATTTATTTTTCTAGACTTTATTTTGTTTTATTTGATGTTTCTTTTGTATATCTTTTTATTTAATAGCTTGGGAAAGAAATCAATTAGACATACGTTACCTTGTTTTAATTAGAGATACGTTACATTTGCTTTATTTCTTGCCTTTTTATTTGCCTATCTATTTAGTTACCTACCATAGCCGTGTATTGCAAACCCTAGCCGCCTCATACCCTTATCAATTCACGTACAAAAAAGTTTCTCACATCTCATTTCTCATTTGTTCCTGAAGAAAAAAAATACGGTAAGTCATGGCCTCCTCTTCTCTTTTCTCTTTTCTTTTTCCTTTCCTTTCTATTTGTTTTGCTCGGCCACACCATGCTAGCCGACCACCTTCCTCCACCACCATCACCATAGATCGGCCTCCACCACCTCATCATCTTCCCCAAGCCTTGCCGTGACCAATTGATCCAAACCCTCCACCAAAAATTGCAAACAAGACCATGGTCGAACCTATAGGTGAGCCCAAACCCCTCCTTTGCCTTGCCTTTGAGTTCCATGCTTGTAACCTACCTATCTCTTCACTTCCCAAGCCTTAGTCATGCATTACTTGATACATAGCCAAGCCTAGTTGCCTCAAAAATGTCATGGGAAAGCCTATGTCCATTGTGGCCGAGCACTCTTGTGTTTAAAGCATCACTACCAATATTCAAAATATTAGGGGCCACTAAATATGCCTTTATCATTTAAAATAGAGGCACAAAAATAAGATAAATTGCCTCTAACGTTATGGGAGGCAAATTAGCAATGGCCCCAAAAAATCAAGCCCCTAATAATTATTAAGGGCAAATTGTACAACAAAATTGCCCCTATTTCTATGCATGACACGTGAGATTAATCTAGGATATAAAGGCACAAACAAGTGCCCCTACCAGTAATTTCAAAAATTAATATCAAAACAGAGGTAAATACATGCAGCTCGAATATAAGTGACATTCATTTACGATACTAACCAAATATACAATCACTCGTTTAATTCAAACACGACTTTATAAAAGCAAAATTGGGACATATATTGTAGTGTTCAAAATTTTCAAAGACTTTTCATAGTGATAACATTCCTCAGCACAGTAAAATATTAGTATGTAACAGTTTGTAACAATACATTTATCTTGGATACAACATATTATAAAAACTGAACATTGTCAACATACGGCTTTCATTTTGATTCGGTCTCCTTCAGTAATATGAACAGTCAAATTCAGGTGAAGACTTCTACAACTTAGAAATAACCTGTTGTCTTCCATGGACCTCGGTCAATCCAACTAAAGAAAGAATAACATCAATCTGCAGTTAAGCAACACACCTTTTGTTAATACATGAAAAGAGTTATTTCATAAGATAAAACTTGAGGTTATTTCATAACTTTCTCACAGGGTTTTAAATCATATCTATCTCATAAGACCAAGTATAACCTTTCTAGTAAACCCATTATTCAGAAAAGAACTTATATTAAAGCTGCTCACATTTAAAAGTGAGCAGTCAAATAGCTGTCACGATACCATTTGTTGCCCCTTAATCAATAGTATTATGTCGATTAACATAAAACATTTCCTCTTCTTTATTAGTTGTATAATCATATAACTGAACAAGTCTTTTTCTTGCATTTTCTTCTAAGACGTATTCTTTAGTAATATACTCAATGTACAGATTTGCAATACCTACATTTACGCATAATAGAGAAAATCTATAGGTCTTGATGCATTTAAAAAAAATTATTATAAGCTGCAAGAAAAAACAATTTTTTTTCTCAAAAGCTAATATGACACACTGTAGTTAAAAAGATTCCCTGCACTTGCAAATAAATAATATAAGCTAAACATTTATAGAAATATATAAATATGGCCAAAAAAATTTATACCTAGCTGAAGCTCAATATCATGATTCGACCCTTGTGTTTTGCTATTTTCCTTCTTTTAGACATCATCTCCAATGTCTTCCGTATACATATATGAAAAAAATATAACTTGAAATGTCAATTACCTATTAATGTTTAGGTAAATGGGAAGGACAAAATGAACAGCATGCTTCAAAAAATTACATAACAATATCAAATGAATATGCACTTCTTTTGAATATGAAATGCAATACAACAACTATTGTGCATTGTTGTTTCCCTTATGGGGACCCTGTCAAAGTGTACAACATGACAGTACTGATACAAGTGAAGTTGCAAATATACAATTCAACATCACCTTTAATAATAATGCATATTAGATGTAACAAAACCCATGCAGTGGTATACCATATTACCTTTAGCTACCGTTAACATTAAGAACAATATAAATAGAAACTACAATCTAACTTAGCATTATATTCAAAGGAGAAACATTTTATATGGTAACACTAAGAGGAGAAAGAAAGAGGAAAGATGCTTAAACGTCTACTATTTGGCATTTAATTAAAATTAATGTAACAATAAAAGTTATTTTAAGACATCTTTAGTAGATGCAACAGTATAAATATAACATGTTTCAATTCATTGAGCAATAGTACTTGTACACCATACTGATTCATATGTGGATTTCAATAAACTTGCAAGATGTGAGGGAGAATGAGATTGTCATAAAAGGAATATAGTGACATGACGAAGAAAGACGGTAACTGTTTAATTTTCTATTAATTTTCATAGAACGAAAATAAATGACTTTTTTATGGTTTTTAACCCATCTTCAATATATGAAGGAGTGTAAATATATTTTCCTTCGGTTTTTTCATCACCCAATTGTATAGAACAATGAGTTGCAGATGGTGTATGATGCAATTTGCATGCCATTATATATTATCTTCTTTATGTTACTGACTATATATTTAGAGAAAAAGTTGTCAATTTATGAAAATACCAAATATGTACCTAGGAGATGTATAAGCTTCGACAGTGAAGTGAAAAAAGAAGTGTAACCGGATAGTAGTAGACCATCGTCTTAAAAGCTTCAACCTTGCTTCTTGTGTTGCCTGCCTTCATTCTTAACAGTGGTAGTTATGAAGTTGTCCATTATTTTCAAAAACTCATTTTCAATACTGTAAGATAAGAAAATTTTATTAGAAAAATAACTTCAGAACTATTGATAGGAGTCAGAAATCGCATCTTAGTAAATCAGTGGGCATACACTACATTGCGGACTCCACAATTTTCTTTGAATTGAAAATGAATACGGAATATAAATTAAATTGATATGTAATTTAATACCTTTAATTTCCATATTCTAAGTCAATCTCTACATTCGGGGTCTATGTATATTTGGTTGGTCAAGAAAGGAAACTTTTCCAGAAGAGTTTGCAAGCTAAAGAAAAAATATATACATAAATCCACTTAGCGTGGTCCTTATTAAGCATAGCTAACATTATTAAATTATGCATAATATGAGGTGTGTTTGACACAAAAGGGTACACAAATTACAGTAAAATGTACAAAAATCTAGTGAAAGTTAATTTATATTATGTAGATATAAAATGCACAAAAATTGATTGGACATTTTATTTATGGCATTTAGATTATAGAATCATTTTTTTGTTCAACTTTATATAAAAGAGTTAACTGTAGTATCGAAATTAGGAGTATAATAACAAACACCTTCTACTTTTAAGGTGATTGATTCATCAACCAGCATACTCAATGCATAGATTAATGAAAAAATTACATGTAATGAGAAAAAAAATGAACGTATATAACGATTGCAAAAATATGGTATCCATTGGTGCGTACCAACAAGTGAAGTGGAAGATCCTTCATACACACGAACTTGCCATAAAAACAACTAGATTAATGACATCTATCCATGAAGAAGAAAGCAAGTATATGGGAAAAAAATAAAATGTTAAAGTGTTGAATTTCAAACAAGTAAGAGAACATTCATAAGTAGAGTAAAATATATGTTAACTAAATTTGAACTACTAAAGAGACATATCTACCAAGTATTCGTTTAAATAAATTAAGAGTCTCAAATAAGCAAAATTACATCACCTTTAAGAACTGAATTAGGTAAACCTGAGTTGGAAAATTTCAACAACTATGTCATAAGGTAGACTAATTGATATTTAAAAGGCATTTCAGCAAAAAAAAAGAACTATAAATTTATATATGGAACTTTACAGATCCACCATCCTTTGAAGAGTAAGCACATAAAAGTTTGATCAAATGATAAGATCAATTCAGTAGACCTAAACAATAGTTGATATTTTATGATTTCTACCAAAAAAGAGAATACTAAAAAAGAATGTGGGAGTACAAATTAGTAACCATTGTCAAAATATAGTCAATATGCAAAGAAATCTGAAGAGTTAAACAACTGGTAACAGCTCCTGTAAACCAATGCAAAATATAATATCATTTGTTCAAGAATAATTAACAATCGCTTTAAGAGTATATACTGAAGAATACTGACTTTCATTCAACTTCATTATATAAAAATTAATGATCATACTAATGAAAATTGGACAAATCAATGATATTAAGAGAATTGTCAACTAGGATTGGTCAAAATAAAAATATTGAGAGAATTATTCCAATGATACCAAATGTAACATAGAGAAATCAATTGTAAACACCAAACTTGATTAAAAATAGATCCTTAAAATCCATTCACGAATCTAACACATAAAGTTTATCATAACCCAATCTTGATTTCAATCTGAACAGTGAATAAAAAACTTATGAGAAAGGATGGGCGAAGTCGCAGACCTTGGTTGGAATCCGGCCATTCAGATGAGTTGATGGACACAAGGCGAAAGGAGGAGCTTATTCTCACATCAAAATCAACTGAAAAATATTGATTAATTTTACTGTTTGAACAGAGGTAAAGGTGCGTTTAGGGTTTGAAAGAGGGGAAAGGTCAATTGGTAATTAATGAACGTAAATTATTCTGCCCTTCGTGAAATGAGCAAGAAACGTATTTTCTGTTGATATATTAAAGGCGTTTTAATATGCCAGCATTTAATGATACTACTGACCAATATTATATTGGCCCTTAATTGCTTTTTATTAGAGGCGGTTTAGTTAATTTGCCTCTAACCATGTGTCCTTAATAGTTACAAATTTGGTAGTGCATGGTTATGTCATTTTTTTATTTCACAAATTTTCCATTGTTTTAATTTATTTGTTGTGTTGAAACATATATTTATATTTGTTTTATTTATTTGTTTACAAGACTTGAATTTGGGTGTTACTTCTTCTAAAATCTTATCGTGCCTTTTCGTGCTTTGCGGTGTGTGGATATTTTTGTTTTGAATTTGATCTCCATCTTTAAAAGGTGAGTTATTCACTCTAGACATCCATACTTGTATAATTGTGAATTGATGACAAGTGAATATGTAGTGATTAATATACTATGTTCATATATGCATGTGATCTATTTATATGATGTATAACCTGATTTTTATACTTGTTACATCATCTGTTACAATATTATATGCTATACAGTTATTTTAATTATTGTTTCTCACATTGCAAGTTCCCTGTAGAATAGAATCACTATGGATTGAAATGATACATACCCGAACGGACTTTAGAATAAGGAAAAATCATTATGGGCTGAAATGATATGCTCGAGTGATTTTTATTGTATTTCATTTACTTGGGATTGCGGGTTTGAAATGATAGCACCCGGATTTTTCTTTTAAATTACGGATTGAAATGATATATTATCTGTATCACTTGACCTTGGTTAGAAAATATTATACAGACCCGTGGTTATTTTATTTATTTCTGAAAATTATTAAGTATGTTCAAAAAAAAGAAAAAAATGATATTTTAACTTAAAGTAGGATTTAAATGGTTTAAGTAAAGTTTTAGTGATTTTCTATGAGTTAAAATGTATAAGTAAATAAGGGAAAAGGTATTTTGAAAATATGACTTAACTTGATAATTTGGGAAATTTGACTTTTAAAAGGAAAATTTTAAGTTAAGTAAATAAAATGGAAACTTAGTTTTATTATATGAAATGGTATTTTAAAGTAAAGTATTAAGTTAATTGTTAAAATACAAAAGTTAAGAAAATAGTGCCCTTTGGCTTAATAAGTGAATTATTGTTTAAAAATTGGATAATTATTAATGAAATTTTATTTTATAAAATCATAAGTTAAATGATATCCAAATGAACCTTTTTGAAGCGAAAAATATGATTTTATAAGTTAAAATGGCTGAAAATTTGAAGTTTTATTGTTCTGAAATTTTATAATAAATCTGGAATTAGTATTGGTAGCACCTCAGAAATGCTATAGTATTAGGACAACATTTGCCTAGTGTTATCGCTTCTGAAATTTAACTAAGTTCTAAAATGACTAAACACCTACTACATCACTTTGTAAGTGCTGTTGTTGTTGCTGAAGCTAACTAAAATCTGAAGTAATAAAGCTACTGCAGTACTTGGTAAGTGCTGTGGTTGCTGAAAGTAAACTATATTCTGAAATAACTAAAGGGCTACAGTAGCACTTGGTAAGTGCTGTTGTTGCTGAACTGAACTGTTTTGGAACTAATATACCTACGGTAGCACTTTGTAAGTGCTGCTGTTTCTGAAATTTTACAATGTTTTGAAATACTACTACATCTACCGTAACACTTTATAAGTGCTGCTGTTCTGAAAATACAATGGTTGAAATTTTGTAATTAAATGAATGAACTCAGAAATGCTATAATTCTGGAAATTTTATATTTGATTTGAAAGTATAATGACTTCATATTTAAATGGCTCAAATGAATATATATATTTATTTGGAAATAGAGATGATATTGTATTTGATTTTTAAAGTAAAAATGAAGATATTTGAAATGGAAATGATATCGTATTGATTTGGTTTTTTGAAATAGAAGTGATATTTTGGTTTTAAAGTATAAACCTTTTTGAAATTTACAACCACGGGTTATAATAACGATTGGTTGTTAAAGAGACCGGGATCAGATATGGACATACTCTTTGTCGATACCGAAAACCACTTTAACAACTATGTACGCGGTGGAGATTCCAGAATGAAGTAGGATAGTGGCGATGTTCTTGAGGTATATACGTGGACCCAACTCCCATGAGTTGGCATAAGGTGGCTAAAACAGGAGCGATTCTCGGGCCAATAAGGTAGCCCCTTTGATCGGACACACTTCTTCGTATGACATTCTATTACTTTGTGATTGATATGGTGCGCACCTTTGATTTTTGGGAGTGTGGCTCGAGGTGGGCGGTAGTGGCTGCTATGCGTTACCACCAGCTCGGATGCGTAATTGGTATATCTACCCTGGCATTGCCTAGTTGTGCCGTGTCACCTACCCTATCGCGCCTTGTACGAGTTTGTTTTGTACCATACCTATGGAGTGCCCTCTGATGACGCCCAGTACGGGGGAGATTACGGTACTGTATAGACTATGGGAATATATAAAGTGTGTTAAGGTGGAAAATGTAAAGCCTTAACCCTATTTTTAAGTAAGTTTACTTTACTTTAGACATTATTATAATAGCGTATATCACTACATAGTAGATAGTTTAACAGATCCTTAAAGAATGGGCGATCCCAAGCATTCTTTAAGTTACTTGTGTATTTCTATTACAGTTCACTTGAGTTGGTTTACATTGTATAAGTATGTATGTCCTAACTCGAGTGTTTGTGTTTTGCTTTACGCTCGGGTCAGCCTGAGTATCAGCTTTGGATTTCACCTTCTGAAGCTAGGACTGCTGGAGATCATCTTTTATTTAGTTTCTATCTATTTCCATCCAGTATTTCTATGTCAGCTTATGTATTAGAGACATATGTATTTGGGATTTCTACTGTACTTGTTTCAGAACTGTATTTGTTTTTCAGACTATGTATTTGGTACTTGTTTTGAGACTGTGTTGCAGTGGCTTCATGAACCACTATTTATTTTAATTTCCGCTGTGAATTATTCTGATATTCTGTGTCTGTGATTTTGCGATTGGTTTTATTTGCTCCAAATTTATTTACAATCTATTGTCTTGTATTATTCAAGTCCGACATGTGTGGATTTATTGTCGATTTGAATGGTCCAAAATAGTGGGTCGTTACAGTTTTTTCCAGAACAAAACCTAGCAGTAGATAGAGAGATTGATGAAAAAACGGAGATTACCTGGCTACGAACTTCGAAGACAATTTGCGTGAAATAAAATAAACAAGAGGATCAGAAGGAAAATGGTGACTAAACAAGAAAACGATGAGATATTTGAGGTGGATGAAGCTTCCATGGAATAATTTTTTCTGGAGACTTGGAATGGAACGATAAGAGAGGGAAAGCGAATAATTTAGCCACTTATAATTTTGGGACCGTGTGTGATAGCAGGAGAAAGTTAATTAAGGATACCCTAAGTAGCGAAAGATTGCATGCCAGCTTACAACGTCATCCTAATTTGCAATAATTAATTGTTTTTCTTATAGTGGGAGCATTAGACTCACAAATCAATCTGTTTATTAATTGAAGTGTGTACTGTGCATGCACTCTTGTTTTTATAAATATGGATCTAAATCCCATTACTTATATATTCCCTCCAACCCCCCGTTTGTCTTTTTGTGCAAAAAAAACTCAAGATCAAAGGGAACTTTCGGATAAAATATATCATTACAAATTTTGATCCCCGTGATTATACATGGCCCCATCACTGATAGGTGCATATTGTTAGAGGCCTTTATAGATGAATGAGATATTGTCCCACATCGTCAAAAATAAGTTAGTATTCATGTTTATATACTACTTCCCTCAAACCTCAGACGAAATTTCCTTCTTCATTCGATTGTTGTTGTAAATTAATTGCAACATAGTTATTGTTCAAATTACTAATACAAAATTCTAAAGTAGTGGAAATATGTATTAGTACGCTGTATCTGTACTAATACAAACAAGGAAAATATGATCAAAGACTCCAACAACCTAAGGCATCGTCTTCAGTACAGTTATATTATAAAATAAAATATAGATTGCCAATTCTAACCTTTTAACCCTATTCGTTACTTTTTACCGTTCCTTATCCTTTCTTACTTTTTACCGTTCATTCACTTTGCTCCTCTCCTTCTCAAACGATTTTCGATCAAAATGGTTCGAACAAAAAACTGTGCTCGTTCACGAAATCCAGACCCAAAATTGATAGAGAAGGTCATGGCAACGTGAGTTTGGTTATTTTTAACTATTACTGGTAGTGTAGTAGATTGTGATTTAGGGATTTGGTGTGGAAGATGGAGATTAAAATGATTTAGGCAGTTCTATAATTCGGCAGCTAGAAATCGAAAATTTTATTCAACTACGGATCTGTAGCGTCGTTTTGATATAGATCGGTGATAGGTGGTCGAATTTCATAATTTATTATGGTAATGGAGTGTCGAATTGCAGTGAAATTGCTACGGTACGAATTTCGGTAATAGATTGTCGTAAATAATATTTTGTGTTGGTGCTATGGTCTCGAATTAAATATTTTATGTCGTTAAACCAATGCCGAATTTGATACTCATGTATAACTCTTTTTTTTCTCGGTGCTATGTTGTCGAATTCTGTGTATTGGTTGATGAAGGCAATACATTTTTGAAAATATAGTGAAAACCTGTTAGTTGCATTCAGTTTTGAAAATTTACTAGAAAATTTAGTGAAACCATAGCGTCGAATTGCAGTGAAATTGAATTGGTACGAAGTTCGGTAATAGATTGACGTAAATAACATTTTATTTCGGTGTTATGGGATCGAAGTAAATATTTTATGTCGTTAAACCCTTACCGAATTTGATACTCATGTATAACTCCATTTTTTCTCGGTGCTATGTTGTCGAATTCTGTGTTTTGGTTGATGAAGGCAATACATTTTTTAATTGGAAACATACGCTTTGCATGCAGTACCTTAACATATAATCTTCACACCTAAATATACACTTGTATCATTTACTCAAATTTCATTGACTTATCATAACTTACTCAATTCTATATATTTATCACTGTATAGTTTATTTATTTCTATTTCATTTTTTATCTGTTTTCCACTTCTCAAAATAATTTACCATTTTCATATGAAAATTCAACTATTCACATTCAAAAAATTACACCACTTATTATTTAACTCATTTTAAACATTTATTTGTCACAAATTTTATTCGTAATATCACTCAACTGTTGATCTCTTTGCAAAACGTTGTCTGTGTGTGTATTTAATAGTAAATTCAAGTCAAAGAAATAGTTTGTTAAATGATACTAATTTTCGTAATAAAAACTAATAGGTATTTTCTTATTAATGTTCTACATTTTGATATAAAATTGAGGGAACATAAATCAATTAGTGAGGTACATAAGAACACATCATGCTTACTAACTAATCATAAAGAATATAATATGTTCACTTCATCTCCAGAAAGAGACCTTTGCATAGAGTAAGTGTTTATGCAATATGTAACGATACACAGATAGCATACTCATAAGGATGCACACAAACACACACAAGCAACTCAAACATGGTGCACAACGCTCACATACAGACTTACGCATACTTACACACAACTTGCACACACCCGCAACATCACATACACCCGCGATATACATGAAATAAAAGTTAGTCATTCAATCTGTGTATTGTCGGATCAAATTTTTTTTGTTGTGACAACAAAAAATCTTCTACCTCGGCTATAACCACTCGCAATCCGCAAACTGCTTCAAATAGTAAGAGATTAGAGTTGGAGCAAATGAAAAAAATTATAGACGAGGCTGTTGTAGACGACGAAAGAACTGGCGAGGAAGATGAAAATTCGAGCGAGGAGGAAAGAAGTCAAGACGAACACAATGTTGAAGGAAATGCAAGGGGTCAGGATCAAGTAGAAGAGGTTTCGAAGGAGGTTGATCCATCTCTTGACACCGAAGAGGAGACTGAAACAGAGATACAACCATTGGAAAGGAAAAAGAAAGGAAAACAGTTGATGGCACAACCAAGTGAATCGACGGAAAGCGAAGCACAATCAACATTATTGTTTACGTTTGAAGATCATATTGCTTCTACCATATGGAACTCTATGGTATGTCTATGTATATCATATATAATTTTGGATAATATAAATATATTTATATCTATGTATATGTTTTGTTAATTGTTATGGTAATGTAGGCCCCAAGGAAAGAAGCAAGAATTGTTAAGCTTCATAGTCATGTAGGAACTCATAGATGATGGGATTTAAACAACGAGTGTGCTTTTGTTAAGGATGCGGTAGCCGAATCAGGATTCTTGGATATAATAAAACATGCACATGACAAAGTTGACAAGGCACTGATCAATGCTTTTATTAAGCGGTTCTATCCAGAAACCAACACTTTTTATCTTCCGTTTGGGGAGATGACAATCAGTATCGATGAAGCATTTCACATCAGTGGTCTTCCCGTCGAAGGTAAAACGGTTACGGGGCCACTTGGAGGATCAAGGGGAATAAGTGATAATGATGTGTATGAGTTGTTAGATAAGTGTCTTGGCATAAAAGAAAAAGAAGCTGACGAGTTGTTGGGAGGTGAGAAAAAAGTATGTTTGGAATGGTTGAGAACAACATTTTCTGCTTGTCAAGATTCTGATACTATGGAACGTAAACGGCAATGCGCAATTGCATATTTGCTATATACTATTGGTGTGCTAGTTTGTGGGGATAAATCTGGAAACAAGGTCTCGGTGCATTTTTTGCAATGTCTACGGGTGTTAAGGCAAGTGAACGCGTATTCTTGGGGCACGGCATGTTTGAGTTGGCTGTTTTATAATTTGGCTCAAGGCACAAGAAAAGGTGTACGTCAAATTGCCGGTTGCATGACTTTGCTACAGGTATGAATCAAAATTTAAAAATAAAATTACTTGCAATGTTTGTGTTTATGATTGATATTTCTTGTATAGGTTTGGATATTTGAACACTACCCAGTTTTAAGACGACACAATCATAATCCACGTGCACAGATTAGAGATCCTAGGTCAGCTTTTTTACTTTGCGATGGAAACTAATACCAACTTGTGTTACGATTTGGTGACTCTTAGGGAGAAATTAGATGACCTTCAAGCGACAGATGTTGTTTGGGATTTGAATGGTATGAGAGATCAGTACCCGTTCCAACCGTGTGCGTTATACAATGGACCAATAGTGTGTTTTGAAGTAATTGAGTTGTATCTTCCGCAAAGAATCCTTCGTCGGTTTGGCTATGTTCAACCAGTACCTGTAACCACTTTTTCTTTGGAGAAGAAAAAAATGAAGTCGTCACAAAAATATTACAAGGCAACATATTCTAATGTAGGAGATTTCAGCTGGAGCGAGTGGCGAAACCATCTTCTGAATCAAAGTCTAACCTCGACCCATGTCACAAAGCCTTGGGATTGCGATCCAATGTACATGTAGTGGTACGTAGCTATGTCACATCCTGTTGTTGCCAATCCAAAGTCACGATTTACGAAGCCAATGCAAGTTAGCGAAAATAATTCACTAGTTGTTCGCATTGTCAGTCCATGTTTTCATTCAACTTATTGTTTTCTTAAAGTATATTCGATCATACCTTTAAGGTTTTAAATTTATAGAAACGGAGACCGAGAAACATTGCGGACTTCATTAAAACTTGCGCTCCTACTGAGTCAATGGCACAAGTTCTAGAAAGGATAGAACGCATTGAAGAAGATGAGCCACTTGATATATTTGGTGAACAAGTGCGTAGACAAGAAGAAGACGATGAACCAGTCGAAGGATCAAAAGCGAATAAGAGCAGGAACATTAAAGAGGGTGAAGGTGGAAGACATAATGTGAAGAGGGTTGCGAGCAAGAAAAAAAGTTGAAGTTGGTGTTTTTTTTGTTTGAACTCATGTAGGTCTGTACTATGTTTTGTTATGTAGTTTCATCCTTATTAGCATATGGTGAAATGTGGTGCAAGCAACAAAAAACTTGATGTTTTGTTTGAACTCCTGTATTGTGCATTTTATGTTAATGACTATGGTAATGTTGTTTTGTGGTGTTTATTTTTTGTCGTATTGATTTTTGGTGGTGCTTTTGTCTGATGATGAATTTATTTTGTGATATGGAATATGATAGTGATGAATGTTTGTATGAAGCACTGTAATAATGCATGTTTGAATGTGAGAAATTTTTTTATGGTTAAGTTAGCAGGCACGACACCTTTAAATCGAAAAAATAAAAATAAAAACGATACACCCCTGTCAAAAATACCCTAAACTCTCGGGAACGGCATGTCTTTGTCGAACCAATGGTCAACATACGTTGGGGAGAAATCGAACTAACCATGCAATTTGTTTGAAGCAGCAGTAACGGCAGCAGCTTTTCTAACTTAATGATTTACTTTGGTACTATGGTATCGAATAAGGTAAACACCAAGTCACCAACGTGCACATACCAATATCAGGCAAGGCACTTTTATATCGAAGTAATAAAAAAAAACGATACGCCCCTATCGAAAATACCCTAAACTCTCGGGAACGACATGCCTTTGTCGAACCAATGGTCAACAGACGTTGGGGAGAAATCGAACTGACCATGCAATTTGTTTGAAGTAGCAGTAACGGCAGTTGCTT
Organism: Allium fistulosum; assembly: GCA_030737815.1. NCBI lineage: Eukaryota > Viridiplantae > Streptophyta > Magnoliopsida > Asparagales > Amaryllidaceae > Allium > Allium fistulosum. The sequence continues at coordinate 604,349,513 of CM060903.1, forward strand.
TTCGAACTTAAGTATTTACTTTGGTATTGTGGTATCGAATAAGGTAAACACCAAGTCCCCAACATGCACATACCAATATCAGGCATGACACCTTCATATCGAAATAATAAATTAAAAACGATACAGCTCGATCGAAAATACCCTAAACTCTCGGGAACGACATGTCTTTGTCGAACCAATGGTCAACAGAGGTTGGGGAGAAATCGAACTGACCATGCTATAAACTAAGTCACCAAAGCGTATAGAGTAGTAGCAGGAACGGTAAGGTTGGGTCGAGATTTGTTATATATGTCGATGTATATTCATCGATTGTGGACAGAATTCTCGGGAACGACAAGCTTTGGTCGAAAATATAAATAACAGACGTTGGGTACTGATCGAACAGATGTTGGAAGAAAATGATCAAACAACGTATACTCATTGTCATCACAGCACAATCAACAGATGGCCAACAAAATGAAATCCAAAACAAACAAAAGAAGGCCAACAAGCAAAAAGAAAATTAAACAATGAAAAATAGTTTATTTTTCATATACTCATTGACTTGCACTATGAACATGAACAGAAAATGATCAAAGACCATATACTCATTGTCATCACAGCACAATCAACAGAAGGCCAACAAAATGAAACCCAACACAATCAATAGAAGGCCAACAAGCAAAAAGAAAATTAAACAATGAAAAACAAAGAAAATTAAACAATGAACATATACTCATTGACAATGATTCCTAGTACAAATTCAAATGAACACTATGAACATGAACATAAGCAAAAACATGAAAGTCAACATATATGTTTGTCAATTCATTTATATATCTCAAATCCATTACAACCCATCAAGTGCATATCCCAAAGTCAATACATATGTCAAAGTCTATACATATCTCAAAGTAACGACATTTCATTCCTCTTCACCAGTAAGTACGTTAACTGCGCTGCCTTCATCTTCGTCATCATCCGTACAAGCTAAGTACTTGTTCACTCTTTCCGCATATGGTCTGATCCAATCTTCCGCATTAATATTATAGAACTATCGAAAATAAGTAAATTGAGGTGTAGGAGGCAAAGAAGAGTCGGAACTGAGTTTAATACCCACATAATGTGAGTTGTTTACATGGCCCATAACTATCATGGTTTAACATGGTCGGACATACTGTTGTGGGAACAAATGTACAACTCATATGTTTGCTTAACAAGACAACCACAGTGCCAAACGTTTCAGCTATTATAAATCATGATTCTGGTATCTGCATCCACTCACTAAATCCAATTGCATTTGTACATTGTATCCTTTTCTTCATTTCTTCAAAACCACATTCATCCCACATTCTTTTGTACATTTTCGACCGTAGCAGTAAATTGTCAACCATAGACTCACGAACAAACTTACATGGATTTTCCGATCTTCGATTATGGAGATTCAATGGATTAACCACAACCTAATAACCGCAATTACCATCACTAGGCATATTGTCTATGCCAATTATGTAGGGTCTCATACGTTTGGGCATTTGCAACAAATATTCATCGTCAACTTGACTGTTTGCACATGCTTTAGTTTTGATGCCAAGCTTTTTTAAGTAGCGACCAACCGGATTAAGATTTGATCCATATGACAATGACGCTTCTACATGTTCAAAGTAAGAAAGATCTCATTTAGTTAATTTATCTTTTTTCGAAGGTCTACCTTTTCTAATAGTTGCCACGGAGGGTTCTAAAATAGTGGTAGTTTGAGGGAACGCTAGCACTTTCAAATCTTGTTGCATAACAAGTCTCACATTATCAGGCGATTCGTCATACCTGCTTTTCAAAGCTATGATTTTCGACAAGTCAAAAAAATCAAGAGTTGAGCAATGCAACGTATGCGGAGTGCAAGATAATTGCTTCCAATAAGAGTCTATAACGGTTAGAGGTATGAAACCTTCTGAATGCCTAAAATTTGCAAGCATATGTGCACATGGTAGCCCATTTACTTTCCATAAAACACAACCACAATTTTCAATAGTCAAACCGATGTTTGAAATGTTACACAATTCGTTTAATAGTAAATCAAGTGCTTTGTGAGATACAAATCCCAAAATTTCTTTAAACATTGGTTCACTTCAAAATCTATGCATTGTCCTAGATGTACTCGTTTTGAACGCATGTTCGATTGCAACTAATTCATTCTCACAACAAAGATGTGCACTAGTCCAACATTGCACGAAGCTACCAGCAGCTGAATCGAAGTACAATTTCAAACGATGGTGTGCACTTTCGACTATGCTTGTTGATACATTATCATAGTGTTTTATTTTATTGGTCCAAGCCAAAACAAACATCTCCTTATATTTATTAAGCCAATTTTTCATTACATACGTCACAGATTTTTTATGTTTGCCAATCCATTTGTCACGAAATAATTTTAAGTTTCGATAGTACTCTTCCTTGGACAATGAGCTAATCACATTTATCTAACCATCCAACAAAAGTTCATACTCCTTTTTTCCTTCCTCATCCTCCAATAGTACCTCTTTATCCCCAATCAATACTCGTTTCCTTTTTATAAAATTGGGTTTATAATTCGCCTGAACATTCTTCGAAATATGCCATGCGCACAAAATATGACGTGCTGCTGGAAAGACAGTAGCTACTGCATTTGTAAGAGCAATTTCGGCATCTGTGATGATAACACCTGGAATTTCTTTATGTCTATAACACTTTCGAACACATTCAAGAGCCCATATGTATGATTCCGTAGTCTCACGACTAATAAAAGCAAGTGCAACGGTAAAGGATGCTCTGGTTGATGTTTGTGACACCATATGGAAACATGGTAACTTGTATCGATTCGTCTTGAACGTGCAATCTAAGAACAAAATTTGATGAAAACACTGCGCAATAGCAACACATCTAGGATGACTAAAGAATAAGTCGGAAACTTCATTGGTTGTACCATCAACTCTATGGTGCACGGAATAATGATGACTTGTAGCCAATTTCATAAATTGCTGCATAATCGACCTACCTTCCGTAGAACGTAGTTTTAGCTTCACTTTCGCATTGTAAACATTTCTTATGGTTGACTGGTTGTCCGGATTGTCAATTTTAATAGCGGTTAGAATATTTCGAGGCCTAACACCACTATTTATCATTGCTTCAACAGTCTTAATTTCATGATCTTTCAGCCTCGCCACATACGGATGCCCCGTTAATACATTAGCAAGACTGTGATTGTGCCTTCCGTTCTTCACATTCAACATCCATCTTCCATCGTTAATACAATGTGCACTTAACTCAAATGGACATCCACATTTTCTACTTCCCGACCTTCTTCTTTTTGTTGGGTTTTCGGAACACGACTCTTTAGTTTATGGTCAATATACTCTCCACTTCGTTCATATACTAGAACCATCCAAGACCCTTTTCCATTGCCTAGCAAATTTCTCATTCTTGTTCTTTTCGTCACAACAACACAGTTGACACTAATCCCATGATCCCTACACCAATCCCGTACACTTTCCTTTGTCTTGAACAACTGCATCATAAATACGTAACATAAATCAAAACAAAACAAATCATACATACATGCATACATACATATACATACATATATATACATACATACATATATATATTACTTTATCGTACCACATCAGTAGTGAAATGAGAAGTCAAATCGGGGTAATCAGAAGAAGTCATGGTGATTTCCTCTTTATGATTATTATTGCCATCATCGTTCTCAAATTTTTTGCAATTGTCCACGTCGTTTGATTCATTGCAATCTTTGTTTTCATTGCTTTCAAATTCTTTGAACTCGTCCACTTCAGCTGCTTCAATGGTCAGATGATTCTCTGGTACCTAACGAAAAGAATTAAGTAAATCACTAGATTTAAAAAACAATTCAAAAAAAAGATGTCAAATTCGGCATGGGGCCGCCGCTGTGTGGATTTAAACATGAACTTCAAAAGCCAAATATACAGATATTTCTTGGCACAAAGCCGCCAAAAAGTTTCACTCAGTCATCGCACAAAAATTCGGCAACTCCTTGTCGAAATTATACATAAATTTCGATATCGATTCTCCGAAATACTGTAAGCTTCATGAATCGTATATCTCGGCATCTTACTCTTCAATTTCTATCCTAATCTCGGCGCGTGCTCTCTGCATTAGCATTTTCGAAGAACTGAGATTTTGTTCGTGAAACCTAAACCCTAGCAAATAAAAAAAACTTACATCCATTGTTTGTTTCTAAAAATTGAACGAAACGTTCACTTTCTTGAGTTAGAATCATATTGATCTCTTTCTCCAGTGAATAAATTTCATTAGAACTAGATTTCTTCATGATTACAGACTATTGATTTTGATTAAGGAGGAAAAAATTGATTACTGTAGTAACAATTTAAAAAATAGGGGAAAAGATGATAACCAAGGGTAATTTGGTAAGACTATAGTTTTATGTTAAGGAGGGACTAATTTTTTTTACCCCCCTTAGTAAAAAAAAATTTAAATGACCCCCCCTAACAATTTTTGGAGTGTCATTAACAATGCCCTTGTAATTTTATCTGGACCCAACATGTATCAATAATTTGGACTCTAAAGACCGACTAAATTGGTTTTGAAAAGATGAAGATCAAAACAATTGGTCTTTAACGAGACTCTGACCAAGAGACTCCCTAAGGAGTAAGGATTGATTATTTGGTCACCAATAGGCCAATAAATACATATATCCATCTCATTGCCATGCATCTAATAACTGAATAATGAAATTATATAACTAAACACAATTATCATTAACAAAAATGGGTATATCATTATTTCAAAATAGAAATTCAACTAAGATCAAGCACCACTTCATATAAAAACAAGCAAGCAAAATATTTCATTTCATTTTGTTATCATTACACTATTGATTATACAACCTGTCTTGTCATTTCTTTTTTCTCTAGTCGTTTGTCAATTCGAGAAATTGTCTTCTTCTTTCTTTCTTTTTTTCTCCTTTTTTACTCTCTCGTGTACCTTTAAAAGAAAAGCAAATGTAGAAGACTTGTTCGATAAGAGTGCTTTCATAAATGTGATCTTTTTTTTGAAATTGATTAAAGAAGATTGGCCCAAGGCCCATACAAACTACCCGTTAGAAACGAATTGGGTATTAGACATACGCAACCACCCACTTCAATACTTATCTAACCCTAGTTGCATAAACTTCTTATTTTACATCACTTCATCAAAACATAAGAAAAACAAAGCCCTAACAAATTAGGGCGGTAGGCGATTTGGGACGATTCTCTTCAAACTTTGACAATCGTTGCAAATCCTTAAATCATGAAGTTTTCAAAGACTTCTCCTTGCTATTGGAAGTGTTAGAATGCTCTGAATCGAAGTATATATCTTTGAAATTGCTAACTTCGCTTCAATCTTCTAATTTTGCTGCAAATTCTTCCTTCATGGAGGTTTCTATATCTTCTCCTTACTTTTATCAACGTCGATTTGCTCTGTATGTAAACTTCACTGAGGTTGCTGGAATCATTATTACTCCTGTCTGTTTTCCTCCTTAGCTCTTGAAGCTTGCTACTTTCGCCTTTATTTCACATGGATAAGTAATAAATATGCTTGTTAAGCTTGCTTCTACAGAAGTTTGCTCCAATTCTCTTATTATTGATTTTTAGTTGGAAACTTCTTTCTTGCTCCAACGATTTATCCTCTTCGGGAACACTGTTAGGCGAATGGTAGCTCCAATCCAAAGCATGTGAGTATAATTTATTAATAGAATTTTGTTTTGCATATTTATAATTAACTGAACTTAAAACATTGAGAGCCTGATTACTTTCCTTACAGGGTTCAATCATGCTTTGGATTCTAGAAGGGCCGCCCTTAGGAAAATAGCCTGAAGAGTGATCGCTCTGACTAGCTTCAATGTCCTTTGACATGTGGCCATCACTGAGTTGAACGCATTTGTTTCTTCCTCGGGAAATTTCTGAAGGAAATTTCCCGCATTGTAAGTAATCCTCCATCCTTTATTCGTAGTTGTCAAGTTCGCATATGCTTGGATTGTGACTGTTATGATTGGCTTTGTTTTTATTTCTTAGAAACAGAATATTATATTCTTATTCTATGGTTTTCCAAAGTTGCATGCTGTCTATTTCAATTTCTTTATGTAATCTGTTATTTCGCTCTTTTCAAATAAAGTAGATCACTGTAGTTAGAACAATGCTTGCTCTATTAAATTCCTTCCTATTATTTTTGAATACTTCTTGTATGTGTTGGATGCTATCTCTAATATTTTGAAGCGCCTTCTATTGGTTGAGCTTTAAATTATTTCTTTTCAATGAACCATAAGTGCTTGAAATAAATACAGTCGAAGAATAGATGGTTTATATTTTCATGCTCATTTTTACAAAGAAGACAGTTGATGTTTCTATTTTTGTTCCATTTAATGCACTTGTCCCTTGTTGGCAATCTGTTTATGATGGCAAAATAGACACAATGAGCCATTTTGGAAGTTTACATTATTCCATATTACATTGTGTCAATCTACTTCCACTTCTTCATCCTTGATATAATCCCATGTGTTTTTAAAAGAAAATTTTCTTTTTATTGAAAGTTTCCATTCCCAAATGTCTTCTTTTAGACTTATGTTTATTTCTAATTTACTGATTGTTGAATTGAAGATTGATGCTGCTGGTTGCAAATATGTTTTTCAATTTTAGTTTTGAATGATGCTTTCAACTTTTTCAATAGTTCCTCCAAATTTATATAAGTTGTTCCAGCCTAACAAATTGATCAAGGAATTTCCATTAATCTAAAGATCAAACCAAATGCTAGTTTGATTGTCTTTTTTGAATTTTCTTACTATTAATTTTGCACCTGCTTCTCTACATTTTAGAATATTTTTCCAAGTATGAGAGTGATGATTTTTCATTGGCATATTCCAAAAGTTACTCTGTCTAGGCTCAACGGTGTCGAAAGGTGAAGCAAGCAATAGTAAACTCAAATATACTATAAGTAAGTGCCACCTCTTGCTTGCCATCTACACAGCACCGCATATCACGCAAACCGACTATTTAGCTTATTCATTTGAGAGTACTTGAGATAATAAAAAGAAAATCATAAAAGCTTGAGTCAGAGAACAGTCCGGTGTGAGCAATAAGCAAATCTTAAGATACTATACAAGTTGATATAGTAAGAAGCAAAGGTATAAAAGTTATACCTGACATGTCCATGCATCCGAAGATTTAGCATATACCAACGATAATATGCTACTCTACTATCATCATCATAAAGTATACAAACATCTTAGTATACTATCGGGTGTTTAGACATCAATCCTCTGGATACCTTTGTCATATGACATCCCTAGAGCGATAAACAACATTTATAGCGACCATGGCAAACATAGCATCCATCAAAAAATACTCACTACAATGTGCTTTGGATATATGACAACTCAACCATTCCTCTACCAGGAAGTAATGGAAAAATCCTGGTTTTCTATGTACCCAAACATTAGCCTATAGTTGGTACTAGATCCATTCCTCGATCCAAGGTATACGTGATCAAGGGTAGCTACTCCAAGTATCTAATAAGTGTCCTCATAATACCCCTGCTTACAAGTACATTAAAAAACACTCTGAGTATAATTGCTCCCTTAGCATGTATATCCAAGCCCTTTCTCACTCCATCTAGTTTCCATTCATCATCATGGAACCCTTCAACGTTCATTCTTTTCCGTGATAGAATCTTTCAACGTTCTACCCATGAGTTCCCTTCCTCAAATCCTCCCTGGTGGATGATCATTATTATGACCCCATCGATCGAGTCGTCTCCTCCGAGACACTTTTAAACGTCCACATAAGTCATAGAATCAGTACCTCAGTGTCCCAAAGTCATTATATTGAAGCATTCCAACATTGGTTCATCCATCAATCATCATCCTTCATCGTGTTGCCACGTCACAACCAAACGTCAAACGAACAACTCCAGCACGACCTCTAAGAACCGCTCAAGACCCCTTGGGAGTTTGGCCAAGATTAACTACTCTGATCCATGTTGGTACCGACATGAATGGATATTCAAACATATGTATATAATTAGGAATTTATATTCTCGATATTCAAATGAAATTGTTTATATGTAAATGTAAGTACAATATATGATTATATGCAATATGTATAAGTACCCTATATATATAGTTAATGTTATCCAACATTTGAATCAAGTCACTTCTTGATGGATCTGGGCTTCAAGATGATGAAGGAATAGATTAAGAAGCTCTAGAGATGTCAGGATGATGAAAAGGAAAAGTGCAAGAAGTTTGGCGAAAACTTGCATTAGTCAAATCATATCGGCACTAACATGATCAATCATGTCGGTAACGATTTATTTTGTGAAGTGGGATCTATTTTTCACTATAGTAGAAGAAGGCGTGTACTTTAATGAAAAGACAAAGATTAAGGACAAACCACGTTAGTACCGACATGGTTTATAGGAGCAATTTTGTCGATGGATCTTGGAAACTTGAAAACTTGTGCAAATATGAGAATAGATCAAAGACATGAGATGCAAAATCATGTCAACATCGACATGAGCATGTTGGTAGCGATATTATTTGAGTTACAGGTTTTACTCATTCTTTATGCCTGAATAATTGGATTTGACTTTTTATTCGGTCTTCTACGAGCTAGTGACTTTGATAAGTGAATTCGTATATAAATATCCATCCTTTAACAATGAAAAAAGCAATTCTATACTTTTTTTGCTACAAAGTGTAACGGAACTCGAATTTCAATAGTTTCTAGATCAAAAATATTTATAATTCGATTGTACTTGTGCAAAATCATTGAAATAAAATTAACAGTGGATGTAGGCAATTGATTTGAGGCCAAACCACTCTAAATCTCGTGTGTTCATACTTTTATTTTCGTTCTTAGATCTATTCATCTCGTTTATAGTTGATCTCGGGTGTTGTGCCATTTTTCCGCATAATATTTTTGGTTCTTTCACTATGAGAGAAGAATTTCAGGATTAGATCTACCCTTTAACTTTAGATTTGAAGAACCTAAAAGGTAGATCTAGAGCTTTTTTGTTGAAGTCTTTGGTTATTTAGATTGAAAAAGAATCTACTAGCAGATCCAATAAGAGATGGATCCAAGGAAAGGTGCTACGAAATCTGGAACCACTATTGAAGGAGATCATGAAGGATCTCAGCATGCTAAAGACGATACTATTTAATCTACGCCGGTTCACCGGCATCCTCAACTCAGTCGACTGAATCATAGCAGGAGCTGAAATGGAGAGGATGGCGCTTGATATGAATACAAGGATGATGGAGAGGCAAAGGAATCAAGTGGATCCGATGAGAGCTATGCATGAGCAATTGATAGCGTTGGCTCAACCCCGATAGTGGGCTAAATTGCGAAGGCTATGGAAAAATAGAAGGGAGTCACCTTTTGATTCTAGCAAAGAAAGCTTGTCTTCGATAGAGTAGAAGAGAAGGGTTGGAAAACAACTTATGCAGAGAGGTTCTAGGGTAGCATAGAAAAGAATTGCAAAAGATGGTGCAAATCCGATAATGTCAATGTAACATCCTGGGAATTTATGTAAAATTTAACAAGAATTTAATAGAAATTTAAACGGAAATTTAATCAGGGAAGTAAATTTAATTAAAAAAAAGACTAAAAATAAAATTTCTACAGACGTTCGAATTTTGCTACGAAACTTGCACCATCGCATTCATAGCGATTTTCTGGATGATTTTCATATATAACACTTCGAAAACAAAGTTTGCGTAGGGAAGTTATGGACACAGAAAGATTTGAAACAAAATAAAACATATAAAAAATGTGTTTTATGGTTAACCCCTAAACATGAACGGTCGGCCTTGGGGCTTCTTGGGTCGACCTTGGAAAGCAAAATGCAGAAACCTAGACGTTGCTTTGAGCGTTGTTTGGACGGCCTTGATCGTTCCTTTCGAGTCAAGTTTTGATGAATGAACCTGATGATTGAAATTATTCTCTAAACTAAATCCAACGTCATAAACCAATTCCTAAACCCTATAAATTCTAGTCTAACCTGAACCTAATTCTCACATAACAATTACTATAATGAAATACTGTCAAAATCTAACGTCTCCTCTAACCATAAAATTATTCCAAAAATCAAAATAAAATTGAATCTAGAAGAAGCAAGCGGAGCCAGCATATGGAGGGGCAATTCTCAGGCGAAGCAAATAGGAAAAGCTTAGGCTTGAGATGATTGGGCACAATTTTGATAAGTTGATTAGTAGTTAGTTTAAAATAGTTTAATTGATTAGGATGTTTGAAAACCCTAAATTGAATATGCTAAAATCCTAGATTTGCATCAAAAAACCTAGAATTGGAATAACAGTAACTTGTTAATCTAATTAATTGTCTATTCCATATTCTATTATAAAATTTGCAAACCTTAAACCTACAAACCCAAAATTGAATTGTAATTTGACAATTAAACTGGTCACTTAGTAAATTAGGGTTAGTAAATCTTGCAAACAACATGAATTTAGTAAGGAAACAATTGACAATTGAAACGTGCAGAACCTTAATTTTTACTTAGCGACTGATCGACCTGGAAACCCTAGCGGTCGACCGAAGGGTATATGTAGTCGACTGTTCGCAATGAAATTTCAAAAATTGAACCTTGGCCTAAGGTCCAAGTATAACAATAAAAATTAACATAAAACCATAATTGTTTGTGAACCTATTTTAGGGCATTTGGTTGTACGTTAGGAATAGTAGGGAAGCTAGTTCCCTGTGAAAAGATGCTAGGTCATTGCGGTGTTGGGTAAATATCTTTTACCCAATTTGAGATTTAGAAATCGACTGGAGGCGATGTATTTTCGCAAATGACACTTACAAGAGGTTCCAATGGTGGGAGTGCAGCTGGCGCGAATGCTTATGCAGTGGGTCCGCCACAACCAGAGGTCCATGTATGTACGATTTCTGATGCACATGATGCAGTTCAAATGGAAGACCCAGACCATGCAGACGATCGGACATTGCGGTGAGTCGGCATCTTAGGTTCTTCCTTTCCAAGTGTAGTGAAAGGGGAAGCGTTTCCTAGTAGCCTAGTGGCGGTGATCGTAGTGGAAATTTAGTCCCACAAGTAGCTTAGTGGCGGTGTTTTCATGTTTAGTAGCCAAGGGAACGGTGTTTCCACGTTTAACAGCGTTGTGGCAGTGTTTACATATATAGTAGCCTAGCGGCATTGCTTACATTGAGTAGCTCTAGGAGCGATGACTCGTTAGACATAAGATTCGATCCTTAGCTCGATCCATTATATTAGCCTACACAATTTGTAGTGTAAGAATGTATTAGACAAGAACCTTTAGGCAATAAACCTTAGGAATTCACAACCACTTGTATCACATTCTATATCATCTAGAGTAGTATTGAAGTAACTACATATGATCAACACATATTAAACTTGTACTAATTCATCAGACTTTGTCTGACCCACTTCCTCCTTTCCATTTTTCCCCACCATAGAATGACAGGTTAGCAATTTATTGGGCATAGTACGTGGAGAAAGGAGCTCAATGATGGAGTTCTCATATTATACATTAGTTCTTTTGTAGTCACTTATTGCATTAGAAGTCTAAAAAACTTGTATTGTAACTTGGAAACAGTGTATATGTAAATCAAGTATTTTGAGAGATTGTTTTCTGAAAGGTCTATTTTCTGCATTTATATTTTAATTTCTTCCACTATGAGACCAGAAAGTATAGAATGTCTTAAAACTATCATTATAATTATGTTATGTAGCAGCTCGTATTTCTCGACATAGTTCGAGTCTGGAAGTCACTTTAAGTTTCGGATCAGTGTGTCGGAAGGTGTAGATTAGTACATTTGGTATCAAAGTTTAGGTTTAAGTTTCCCTAGGATTTAGGCATATATTGAGAGAACGTACTTGAAAAGTTTTGAAAAAAAAGTCTTTCAAAAAGTTTTTCAAAATGGACTTTTGAAATATGTGTGTGTAGTTAAAGCGCTCGGCAGATTCAATGCGGCAGAGATGCAAAAAGTCATAGCGGGGATACAGCGAGGATATAGCGGGATATAGCGGATGACTTTAAAATAGCATATAAAACTCGTACTTAATGTTTTTACAAATATATAAATGGTAATTAAATGAAAAATTAACATTCAATTGAATTATAATTAATACATAAATAATTTTAAATAAAAACACGTACGAATATACTATAAATAAACATAAAATTGTTATATAACATAATTGAGTTTAGTAGAATATTAAAGTATTTTCATTTCTAAAAATATATTAAAATATCAATTAAATAAATTAATTTCATAATTTTTATAATGTATAAATATCAATTTTCAATTCATTTTTTTAAAGAAGATATAGGCGGAATATAGTAGAAATAGCGAGATATAGCTGAAATAGCGGGGCTTAAAACGGAAAGACTATATTTGAAGCTATATGGAAAAATCGTAGCGATAGAAATCCGCTATGAGATATAACAGAGTTATAGCGTGCGTGTGTGCAAATGTGTATAGATAAAAGTATTAATATATAGCTTCTTTCTAAACAACTTGCAACGGTCTTATTAATGGCCGCCTGAATTCTTTCTTCCTTCTGCTGTCTCTGATTCTTCTTTCTTCTCATTAGTAATCTGAATTAAATCGAGTGCGCCTTATCTTTCTGGGTGCGATCTTCTCATTTCACCCCATTGCAACTCATCGTTTGTTGCTTCTAGGGTTTTTCATGGAATTGGGGATTTATTATTTTCGAGGCGATTTCGTGCGCGCCTGTCCCTCCTTCGCAGAATTGGCTGCCGCTCTTTTGTCGGTGGTGGCCCCGCCTTTATCGGTGTTCTTTACTAGTTCTTGCTCGGTCGAATTATGTGTTTATTCCCATAAAGCATCGGTGGCTCTGTCGCGTTTCAGATTCTTGGTAGTGGATGGGTTCTTCATGGAAATTTCCCCTTGTTTTGCTTACTCCGTGCGAGACGCGATAACCTCTGGTCCTCTGTCGATTGTTGATGTTGCGCCTGCTTTATCGTCTTCCTGCCCCTGCGTGGCGAAGTCGGTCGGTAATCGGGATTTCATCACCCGATTTAAACCGAGACTTCACTTCGGGGATGCGGTGGGAGGCTTGGTTCTGCCCCTATTTGATTTGAGGTTTGGTTCGCTTGATGCCAGTCCTGTATGTGTTTCTGGGGGTTCGGTGGATGTTTCTGTCTCTAGTTCGGCTGACAGGCGTGACGTCATTTCTTGTTTCGTCCCTCGCCTTTCTTTTTTAGAGACATAGGCTCCCGATGGTTTGCTGGATTTCTCTTGCGACTTTGGGTCTGTTGGCGATGCTGGTAAGGATGATGGTTGTGGGGTAAAGGAATTGATCACCTTTGCCTCGCATTTTGATCGGTTGCTGCCTAGTATCCATTCAGGGCCGACTGTTTTGGTGCCTGGGACTTGTCTCTCGGGTGTGGAGACGTTGGCTTCTTCTGGTGCAGGTGGTTGTTTGTCATCTGCTTGGCTTTCGGTCGAGAAGGATTTGCCTTGCTCGTTTATGTTGTTAGCTTTGTCGGCTCTTCGAAAGTGCAGTTTTGCCTTGCGCAGGCAACCGTCTTTCCAAGGGACTGGTGTGATCATTCGCAGGCAGGTGAGCGACTCTTGTTTCTTTAATTTTTCTGTAGTTAGTATTGGTTTCCTTTCTGTTGGTTGGTTGTCGGCCGTTGAGTATGGCTATGGAAGCTTGAGCACTGTCACTCGCCAGTGTGTGCTCCCTGACTTTGTTCCTATCTTTTTGCCTCAGGCGAGTACTTCGTCAGGTCCCGTGTGCTCTTATCTTTTTGTTTTGTCCAGCCGTGTTCTTTTGTCCAGCAGCAGACACCAGAGACTTTGGTCTCTGGCTGCTTTGCTTGCTTCCTGTAACCATTTCGTTGGTGTCTTTGCTCCTTTTCCGATTAGAGGAGAAAGACTAGTACCCGATTGCTGGGTTTTAGTGTTGGGGCACTACGAAACGAATTTTTTGTCGTCAGTGTCCTTCTACTGTTCTTGTGTATCTGTTTTGTCGATTAACCATCGGTTATTAGGGGGGTTACATCGGGCCTGGAGCGGTTGGTTTGGGCGATATCCCAGCTCTGGTCGTATAGCGGTCATCCTTGACAGTTATACGGACAGTATGGGTTATTGCCAACCCTCGTTGTTCTACCCAGCTGTTATCCCTGAGACGCGACTCCTACCCACAGCGCGAGACTATTTGATTAGTGACAGCTCGGCAGTGGGAGGACTCCCACAGCAATTTGGGAAGCAAATTGTTTGCTTTTCCACATTTTACAGTCGTTTGTTTAGTCGTCCGTCAGTTTTTCCAGTCATCACTTCTCCCGCTCCCCAGTCTCTTTCCTCTTGTCCTTCCGTGGTTGTTTCAGTGGTTTCTACCGATGGTTGCTCCTCATTGGACTCTACTTTCACCCCTGGTGCTCTTTCCCCTCCGTCATCTCTCTGGGTCTTTTGGCTGTATAGTTTGCGATTGGTTCGCATCTCTCCTCCTCTTCGTTTCCCCGATGGGCACTCGGAGTTTCCTTCGGATCGTTTGGCCCCTTCGACCTCGCGGTGCTCTTCGGAGTGCTCGCGCCCCTCCTCTGCGTGTCCGCTGTCCATCTCCATTCCGCTGATGAGTAAGGCAGAGATTGCGCTCCTTAATGAGCGTCTTGATTGTTTAGCTAGGAACTCAGCTGCTTCGTCTTCGTCGGCTGGCTCCTCTTTTGCCTCTTCGGTAGGGTCCGGGGGCGAGGTGTTTTCTGAGCCGCCCGACCCTCCCATACGATCGACGAGGCGCAGACGGCGGAGAGTCCCTTCTACCCCTCGCACCATTCGCACACGCTCTATAGCGGCGTCCCAGCGGATCGATAGATCTGCTCGCTTTTCGCTGTATCTGGATTGAGTTTGAGCTTTTCTTGGTCCTTGTCGGTGGTGTTTTGCTTTCGTTTTTTTCTCGTCTTCTACTTTTCTCTTTTCATGGCGAACTTTCTCTTCTGGAATGTCCGCGGTATTGGTAATGATGTGTCTGTCGCTAGGCTTAAGCGCATTGTCAGGAAACACTCTGTTGGCTTGGTCGCTCTCCTGGAACCCCTTATTAACCCAGCAGAAATCTCCAAGATTGTCTTATCCTTAGGCTTTGGCGGTGGCTTAGCTAATGTCTCGGGTAAGATTTGGATTTTATGGTCCAAATCTCTTGAGACTCGTCCTTCTTTCGATTCTCCTCAGCTTTTTTCGGTGGCGTGCTCATCTCCGTCCTTTGGTGCCCCGTTTCTTTTCTCAACAGTCTACGCCAAATGTGATCGTTCGGAAAGGCTAGTTCTGTGATCGGATATTCTTGCTCTTGATTCTCAGGGGTTCTCCTCTTCTGTACTAGGTGGCAATTTCAACATCGTCGCTTGCCATGCGGAAAAACGGGGAGGTGCGGCCATCAACAGAGGGGCGATGGCGGATTTCAACTCTTTCATAGCCTCCTCTGGCCTCTCCGAGCTCCCCTTTGTCGGCTCTGCTTTCACATGGTCTAACAACCAAGAGGGTCCTAATCGCATTCTCTCTAGACTTGACCGTGTGTTCGGGTCGGAGGAATGGTTTCGTCTTCCTTTCTCCTTCTCAATCGCCCACCTCCATCGGTCCTTCTCGGACCATGCCCCTATGATTGTTCGTTGCTCTCCTCTTTCGCTTTCGGGGCCCTCCTCCTTCCGGTTTCAAAGCATGTAGAAATCTCATCACTCTTTCCAACAGGTGGTTTCTGACTCTTGGAGCGATCCTATTTTTGGTTCCCCCTGTGCTGCTTTCGGGAGAAATCTCTCGCGTCTTAAGGCTTGCCTTAAGGTTTGGAATGTTCAGATTTTCAAGAACATTTTCGATCGCGTTCGTTTGGCCAAAGAGTCGCTTATCTTTGCCGAATCCTTGTTAGATGAGGAACCGACCGCTGCCAACAAGGAGGCGTAGGCCCTTGCCCAAACTTCCTTCTCTTCGGAGCTACGTGTCGAAAATGACTACCTCCGTCAAAAGGCGAGGGTCAAGTGGGTAGTCGAGGGTGATGCTAACTCCAAATTCTTCCACTCATCTATTCGCAAGAAGAATAACCTTCTTACGATTCGAGAGATTATGAGGCCTGATCTGTCTTCGACTTCGTCGCCAGAGGAAGTCAAAGACATCATCCTATCCCACTTCCAATCCTTTTTGGGATCTCCTTCAGTTTCGGTTACAGATCCGGCCCTTTTAGCTTTCATTCCTCCGGTGATCCTCCCTTCGGAAGGTGCCATGATTGCGGATCTCCCTTCCATTGAGGAGATCCGTGCTTGTGTCTTTGCTCTTAGCAAGGACAGTGCCAGTGGCCCTGATGGCTTCAATGGTGATTTTTATAGGTGCTCTTGGCCTATTATCCAGGCTGATTTATGTCTGGCCATTCAATCCTTCTTCTCTGGTGGAAATCTTCCAGCTGGTTGGACTTCCACCAACCTGATTCTTATTCCTAAATGCGAAAACCCAAAGGCTTGTGCGGATTTCCGACCTATAAGTCTTTGCAATTTCTCTAATAAGGTCATTTCTAAAATCCTGGCCTCCCGGTTGGCTCCTTTCCTTGAGCGTATCATTTCTCCGTCTCAAACAGGGTTTGTCAAGGGGCGTCTTATCTTTGATAACGTCCTTCTAGCCCAGGAACTGATCTCCCAAATTGATCGGAAAGTTTGGGGATCAAATGTTGTCTTCAAACTGGACATGGCTAAGACCTACGACCGTATGTCCTGGTTCTTCATCATCAAGGTTTTAAGGACTTTCGGTTTTCCAGAGGCCCTGATAGACTTGGTGTGGAGGCTTGTCTCCAACTGCTGGTTCTCTGTCCTCATTAACGGTTCGGCCTATGGGTATTTCAAAGCTGGGAGGGGCTTACGTCAAGGTGACCCTCTCTCACCTTCTCTTTTTGTGATTGCGGCAGAGGCTTTTATTCGTGGGCGCCAATCTTTAACCATTTACGGTCAAATCTAGCGTTTCGGTATTCCAAGGGGTTGCCCTCTCATTTCTTCTTTATCCTTTGCAGATGACATAGTCATTTTCTCTAATGGCAGTCGTTCCTCGGTTCGGCGGCTTCTTCGCTTCATCCATCAATACGAGAGGTCTTCGGGCCAACTCGTTAACCCTTCCAAATGTTGTTTTGTTCATTCGAAGGACATGTCTCAATCTCGTGCTTCTTGGATCGAGACTATCTCTGGTTTCAAGGAAGCTTCCCTTCCCCTTCCCTACCTTGGTATTGTTCTGTACCGGGGCAGAAAACTTAACGCTCTTTTCGACCCCTTGACCGACAAGGTGAGGGGGAAGATCTTACGCTGGAATTCTTTCATTTTCTCTCAGGCTGGCAGACTTGTTCTTATCAAGTCAGTTCTAGATTCGATGGGATCTCATATTTTTGCGACTATGACCCCTACCTCCGCCTTTTTCCGATCTTATCGGTCTCTGGCTTCGTCTTTCTTCTGGGAAAACAAGGACAACGTTCGTCGCCACCACTGGGTGTCTTGGGACGCGATTTGTCGCCCCAAAAATGAAGGTGGGTTGGGTCTTCGTAAGCCTACCGACCTTTGCGCGGCCTTTGCTTGTAAGTTGTGGTACAGGTTTGGCGCCAACAACTCTTTATGGGCTTCGTTCCTCCGAGCTAAGTACCACAGACTCGCGGGTGCGAATTTTTCGGGCACTCCTTCCTACGCTAGCGAGACCTGGAAGCACATGTAGTCTGTGAAGATTTTATCTGATTCTCACGGCGGTATGTTAGGATGGGATGGCTCTTCCTTTTCGATTCTGAAAGTCCGGTCCTCCATCAGAACCCCTTCCCACATCCACCCTGAATTTTCTTTTATTTGGGATTCTCGCATTCCCCCAAAGGTCTCTCTATTTATGTGGCGTTTGCTACATGATGGGCTGCCACTGGACGAGAATTTTCAAAAGATCGGTATTCCTACTGTTTCCCGCTGTAGATGCTGCGGAAACGGTAATTCGGAATCCTTGAACCACTTGTTTTTCGGTGGTTTCTCGGCCAGAGCTTGCTGGAACTACTTCGGAAATCTCGTCGGTGTTCGAAGTACTGCGAATTCTCTTCTAGGGATTCTGAATTCCTGGTGGGCTGGGAGTTCTGGGAAATCGCTTTGGTCTATCATTTTCCGTTTGATTCCTTGTCTTATCTGCTGGCACGTCTGGTGTGCGCGGAATAAGGCTACTTTCGAGAGCAGCTCAATGGTTCCGCCATCCATTATCCATCGAGTGAGGAGTGGCGTCTTCCTGGCTTTCCGGGGTAGACCTTTCAGGGGTCCAATGAGCCACCGTTCTGGGCGGCTTGTGGGACTTCTGTCAATTTCCCGTTCTCCAACTGCCGCCAGATTGGGTGTTGGATAGGTCTCTGCTGTCGGGTGGTGGTTTCCTCCATCCGTTCCCTCCCCCCCTTTTTTATTTTTAATTTCGCGTATTGTTTTTAGTTTCAGGTGTTTTTGCTGTCTTCTTGGTCCGGATTTCGACTTTGCTGGATTCGCTAGTGATTTCTGTTGCCCTTTCGGTTTACTCGTTAGGGTCTTCTACTGCACTCTCAGCAGTCGATCCTTGCTCTTGTGATTGGGGGTTCTTGCAGCCTACCTAGTCGGCTCTTATTCATTTTCTGTACACACCATTGGGCGGTGGCCTTGCCGGAGCTCGATGGTGTAGGCAGATTCGGGGATCCGTTGGTTCATTATCGGCTTGGTTTTGCTGCTTGTGTCAGTTTTTATTTCGTCTTGTTTACGGCTGGTGGCGTGATGGGTGGACTGGCCCACACCTTTTGGTTGTGGCGGGAGAGAGGATCTGCAGGCTGTATCTGTGTTTTTGGGCGTTCGTCTGAGCCTTCATGGCTGCTTTGAGTCTGTGGTTTGTGTTTTTTTGCTAGTTTTTTTCCTTTTCTTTTTGCTGTCTCTTTTGGGAGGTATATGTTACCCATATGCTTCGCCTTCTTCTGTGAGCCTCTGGAGGAAGGTTTTCTCCTCCCTTTTGTTTTATATATATATATATATATCTTTTTGGGGAAAAAAAAGAAGATAAAAGTATTAATATAACAAATAAAAAATGGTGAAAGCAAGGAGAGAAAATGGAGATAACTGTCACGAGGTCGAGGAAGAAGAGAATTATCCACCTGGAAAAGATCGTACAACAGCAAAAGGTAAAAGGACATATGCAGAAGCAATCTCTCATGTCAGATCTGAAGGACAATTCCAATTAATTATCCAGATTTGCAATTCATTTAATCAGCAGAGGACTACGTATTCATTCCAGAAGCAGTATTTTATGGAGAAACATGGGAGAATACGGTGATGCTCTATGCAGTAGGGATTAAACTGAAGTGCTATCAAATCAAAGCCTTCACGGACAAAATTCATGATGCCAAAATAGCTATTTTGGGGTACGTTTGAAAATAATGAAGACTATATAAATGTTCTAAACAAAAGAACGTACTCTTATTATGGAAAACTGGTCCTAGTTGAAGCATGGAAACCTGGCTACGAATACAAGGAAAAAGACATATCAACAGTCAAGATTTGGGTTAAGTTGCATCATTTAGACATGGAATGGTGGAGTTCCAGTGCACCATCAATTATTTCCAGTTACATTGGTAAACCAATCTGAATGGATGAGGCAACATCACAATGACGAACGACAAAACTTGCAAAAGTACCAATAGAAATAAACATCCAATCAAGTCTAGTTACAAAAATTCCCATTAGACTACATAATGGAACAACTAAAGAGATACATGTTTCATATGACTACACCCCTCCAAAATGTGCCATAAGAAAAATCTTTGGGCACAAGGACGCATTACATGCAGATCAGACGCTGGCTTGATGGATCCCCAAAACGACTGTATCCCATGCGAACCAGCCTGAACAGCCAGAACCAAGTGGCCCCGGTGATGCTGTAAATCCTAGAAAATAGAAAGTTAATAAAGATGCCGAACCACAAACATTTACTCACTTGCATTGACAAAGTAACTGAAATGGAAAATAACAATACATGCAATGAACAAATGCCCAGTGAACCCCAAACAAGTGCAGAAATCCCTGATAATTTAGATTTATTAAATCCAGAACTGCCAACGATAGTTGAATAATATGATTTTATGCAAACTGTAGCAGAGGTAATTTCAGATGAACCACAATATGATGAAGATCAAACTGATGTTTCTGTTGGGGATTTTGCGGTTCGAGACAAATTTGATGGCGATAGCGATGAAGATAATGCTGTACTTCCGACTTCAAGGATCTATGGAATAGATTCTTTTAGACAATAGTTCAACCCACCAAGTACAAACGGGTTATCGAGCTACCGACTTTCAGATTCAATGAAGCCCTATAACAGCGTAATCGGATTCAAAGTTTGTACGCCTTTGATCCGATCAAGAACACTTTCGTAATGGTTTTGATGATGCAATTTATATAGAATAGAATGATGAGGAAGAAGAGAACAATTCTACGATGTTTTTTCTGAGTTTGCGACACCTGAGGGGCGTCACAAAAAACAGAGCAATGGAGATGGAGTCGCAAAACTGTGAGGAAGAAGAAGATTCAGAAATTCGTTTTGAAACGTTCTGGGCGTTGCTATTTATAGATGTGAAGAGGTGTCTATTCGCGAAGTGTCACAACCGTTTGCAACGGTCGCGTCTGTTCATTTTGCAACGGTTCAAAAACGGTCGCGTCTATTCATTTTGCAACGTTTAGAAAACGTTATAAATTCCCGCTATTTATTCAAATCCAGGAATTTCGGTTTTGGGTCCTTAACGGGCTGAAATCTGGCCCGTTACTATTCACGTACGATCCAAAAAATATTTTCGGATCTGAAATCCGTACCAGGCCCGGCCCGATTCGATCGGACGGACGACGGCGGCGCGCGTGTGGTGTTGCATGACTTCTCTCCTCACAACAAAGCAAACATGTGGAAGCCCCAAGGTCCCAACATCCACATGAGAAAACTATATTTATGCAAATATAGTTTTCATTTTTCTACAATGTGGGACTTATCTCTTTCTTTTCTCCTTCTTTCTCTACTTCCAATCAAAACCCAAACCTCAAAATATTTTGAAATTTTACAACAATCTCCCCCAATTTCAAAAATAAGAAAATTAATAAATAGGATGTGTAACGACCTGCATTTTTGACCGTTCAAGTCGACAAAACATACACACATGCCGACTCAAACAATCCGAAATACGGATAGTTATTGGGGTAAATAAGAAAAGAAAAGAAAAGAAAGAACAGAAACAAACTCAGAATCTCGCAGCGGAAGGAACAAGATATAATAATAAAATAACAGTTCATGAAGCTGTTAAATAAATAAATTTGATTATTATTATACATCATAAATCAGAGTTACATACATATCAGAGATAATACAATAATGCAGCGGAAAAATAATATGGTAGTAGAATACAAATGATGTAATACCAAACTCCGTCTTCGTCCTCCAAAATAGATCTTCAACCTTATCTGAAATGCTCAAGCTGACCCGAGCGTAATGAAAAGACAAAACACTCGAGTCAGGACTAAAATATCTCATGTAAGTCAAATCGAATAAGAAATATGAGTGTGACGGCGTCAGAGATGTTTACGAGGTTTGACATCTCCTATCCAGTGTCAACGTGAGTGCAATAACTTAAGAGATGTTACGGGATTTTCCATCTCTCAAGGATCCGTTAAACTATCTACTATGTAGTACAATACGCTATTATAATATGTCTACATTAAAGTAAAAGTATTAAAATAGCGTTAAGCCATGGCCCATTCCACCCTTAATACAGTTTATATTCCCAAGAGCATATACAAGACCGTAGTTTCCCCAAAACCGGAAGTCACCAGAGGGCAATCCATATACTAAAGGTACAAAACAAAACGTAGTGGTCGCGAATAGGATAATCAGTATGACAAGGTACATGAGGCGATACCAACTAGGATACTAGTAGTTTCCTGATCCGGACTGATGTTGGGCATAGTAGCTACTACCCCAACACCGCGAAACAACACTCCCATAATCGAGGGGTGCACCCAAATCGAATCACATAAGTAATAGATAAGGTATCGAAGAAGTGTGTCCGCTAGAGATGGCGATCCTCAATGGCCCGGCGCGGCTCCTGTTTTAGTCATGTCAGGGGTCATCCAATATCGTTCTCTTTCTTCAATCAACGCGTTCACCGAACCATCCACTTCATTCTGGATCAACACTCCGCGTATAATAGTTATTAAAGTGGTTTTCGGTATCGACAGAGAGTATGTCCATATCCGATCCCGGTCTCTTTAATAACTACGTATTATTACATCGATGGCTCTTTTACATTTTCAAAATCAATTCATAATTGATTATCAAAAATATCATATCCGTTTCAAAATCAAAGCCATTTCAAAATCATCATATCTACTCAAAATATACGATTTCATTTCAAAATCATTTTTCGCCTCAATATCTCATTTCAATTTCAAAATCGATTCAGCTTCTCAAAAACCATTTCAATTTATCAAGTTCAAATACATATTTGAACCACAAAATAAACAATTTCACTTTCAATATATTACAAAACTTTAAATATTTCACATTTCAAAACAGCTCATATATTTATATAAGAATATAAGATTCGCTTTAAAACCATTTCGTATTCAAATTAGAATATACTTCAAATTAAACATCCGTATTAAGTAGTTTACTTAATTTCTGGAACAATTCCAATTCAATAAACTTAGATTAACATTCGAATTTCAAGAATTCATTTAAGTATTAACTTCCAAATCAATTTCAGTCCAAATCCTATTCAAATCAATTTTATCATCAAATTAAATTCAATAGTTTCAATTTAGTCAAATTCACAAATTTCTTTGAATTTCAATTAAATTCCAAATTAATTAAATCTCAATTTCAAATAAATTTTCAATTCCAAACTCAAACTTGAAATATCATTTCATATAAATTTTCTTAGAAATATTCAGAGTTCGATTAAAAGTCCAATCTTTAAAACAAATCAACTTTCGAAAATTTACGCCGTATTTCAAATTTTTTTTAAAAAAAATCTAAACTTCGAATAATTAAACAATTTCATTTACCAAGTTTAAATTCCAACATCTCGAGCTTCAATTCAAAATAATTCAATTTCCATAAATTGGATTTTTATTCTTAAAATCAATTCATTTAAATAATTTCAAAACAACTTTAAAATCATTTAATTTAACCAACTCGGTGTCCGTATATAATTCTCTAACCTATGGCCAAGTGGTTAGTTATTTCAATTAAATGTCAGGGATGAATATATATTACTTAAACCAATCACAGTGTCATGTGCATGTATAACAGAATATATATAAGCAAATAAACATCCAAACATTTAAATATCAACCAATAGCATCCATCGAAATAAATCATCCAATAGTCAATACAATTCACGGCAATTTCATAGTTATCAATATCGGGAAATTTGATTTCAATTAAATCCTAATTTCAATTTACTGTCAATTTAAATTTTCAACGTTGAATTCACACGACAATCTGTATGACAATTAAATTTTTTATCAAACAACGACAAATAAATTCATATCACTTCATAATGTCAAATTTAACTACCATAAAAATATTCAGTACATTGTGAGCGTTATAAAACACTCACCTTTTGAATTTAAATTGAATTTAAATTGAATTTAAACCCAAAAATTTGACAGTCTCCAAATCCATCCAAACCAGCGTCAAAGTGTCCGGAATTTCGATACGATCCTAACAAAAGAAACCTCGTCAAAATCCGAGTCCGTATGCAAAAGTTATGAAAATTTGAAGATTGGAAAATTCTGGTGCTGAGTCGACTTCGAGTTCAACCCGGTCCGCCGCCTCAAATACCCGATGTCTGCTTGGAGTTTTTGCGAAAACGACCCGATGACCCAAGTAGTTTTCTTCCCGACTCGAAGTAGCTCCAGGGTTTCCCCCCCTGAAACCCGAAGCGCGACCCGAAGCGCGTAAATCTCGAATATTTTTTTTTTTTAGATTTTGGAATTTGGGAATTAGGTTTTGTCTGCCATTGGAATGAGAAGCTAAGAGAAGATGAATTGTACGTACAGACAAATGAAGATTAGGGAGGCTTGGGTTTATAACTGTGTTTATATAGGTATGTTAGAGATAGAGTAGATAGACTGGATAGATGAACGTGCGGAACAAACTATGGCCCGAAAAGCCCGTTCTGACCCCGGAACGAAATTGAGTAAACCCATATATCGAAATAGGTGTTTTAAAATATTCTGAGTGCGATGGAAAAAGTTTCACGTCCAAATTCCATTGTATGAAGAAGTTATGCTGAAAAAGAAATTCTCAAATTGATTTCAAAAATTGATTTCAATTAAATTGATTTCAAGGCGTTTCGCGTTCGTACGATCAAACGACAAGTCCGATCGTTACGAAACTTGAAACCCTACAATAATATGACATTATGGATCCGATGAAACCGGTTTAGTCGAAATCCGAGATTTTTTGAAAAAATGACTATTTTCTCTCGCCGAATTAATATTAAAACAATTCGATGCGTTTCGAGCTGCCACGGTCAAACGATAACTCCGATTGCTACAAAAATTGAAATCCGGCAATAACAAACTATTACGGATCCAATGGAACTAGTTTCGTTCCATTCTGAGACTGTTAGAAAAATGGCTATTTTTCAGTCGATAATTAAATATTAAAATATTCAATTTTCACAAATTAACTTTAAATTCAATTTTAAAAGTTCTATAACATTACTATAACTCCAATATGATAAGATAAAATTTTACAAATCATTTTCAATCATATTCAACTCGATTTTCAATTATTTCTGAAATTTAACTTATTAAATTATCGATTTAATTGTCTAATTAAATCCAATATTCGAAAAATAAATTATTCGACTGTTTAATTTCAATATAAAATTCCCAATTTTAAATTATTAACCTTTAAATCAAATTTCAATTGTTCACAAATTCCATTTTTAATTTCATAGTAATTAACAATCTTTTACAATGCAATTTTCCATTATAAATCCAATATAAAAGATTATATTAGATTCACCGTTCAATTATATTGTAGTTCAAATTCAAGTTATTTAATTCCAAATGAATTCTTTTATTTCGATTTACACTTTCATTATTGAATCAACCATTTACTTATACATTATTATCAATAGTTTATAATTCATTTACTTTCATTTTCTTCAGCTATCATCTTATTTAAATTCACAGTAATATTAAATTACATTCATTTACGTTGATTTCCATATTATAACTTCAATATTAAATGTAACATTTTATTTATTTTGTTGTTTACAATCAAATTCAATTCAATTCAATTACTTGTTACATTCAAATTTAAATCTTTTACTTACGTTCAATTACAAGTTAACATCTTTATCAAATTACAGTTTCAGTTATTATCTGCTTTCAATCAACTGTAATATTAAGTTACATTTATTTATATTAGTTTCAATAACATAACTTCCATTATTAAATCTACCATTTTATTTATTCTTTGTTTACAATCATAACATATTTGGTTTACAATCAAATTCAATTCATTATTTACATTCACTACCAGTTAACATCCATATTTAATTTACAAATAAGTTATTTCAGAATTCAGTTTTGTATTTTAACTTGTAATTCACATTTAACAACACAAAATTTTATTTCCTTTGGATTTTTATCCAAAATTTTCACTTTAATTCGTATTTTTAAAGTGTTAAAAATACGGGTCGTTACATTCTCCCCCACTTAAAACTTTTCGTCCTCGAAAAGGAACGGAGAAGGGGAAACCATCATTTAGATATAATTCATTCAAAATATTCTACTTATTTGCAAAATTTAGTTATAGGATTTTTTTCACAAAATTTTCTAACTCCCGGATTTTTGAAAAATTTCAGCAGCACTTCCTTTGCGCGGCTAGGACCGAAAAATTTCATAGTAGTAATAATTCCATGATATACATCTCATTACAAGAATGAGGCATCCCAAAACATGGGGAACACAATAATATACCACAACATAAACTGTAATCCGAGAACATACCTTTTATTTAGCGTTTATTAGCATTTTAACTTACATTTTACATTAAGCGCAGAAGCGAGCTCCACAAGCAAAGCGCAACCCCTTTACTACCTACTAAAATGCTCAATAACCAAGTTAGAACCATGCATATAAAGATAGATCGATATACTTATCATAAACAACACACATATAACATGTTTAGCTTCAAAACTGAAATTCAATTTCCAGGACAGCAAACGAATCTCAGTTTTTGGTCACCTAAACGATAAAATTTGACAATGGAATCTAAACAAAAGTTGTTGCATTCGTTTCAGGCTTCCCGGAATGTCCAAAATCATTGAATTCGGACCTTCCGTTCAAAAGTTACGACCGTTTTACTAAATAGATACGCCTCAGCCTGGCAATGAATTGCGCAGGTCAGCGACGTTTGGTCACGTTTTTGACCTTCTAAACGACAGAAAAACACCAAATGCTTAAAACAAAAGTTTTAGCTTAAGTTCTAAGCTTTCCAGAAAGTGCAAGATCATCAAAATCCGATAAACCAGTAAAAAGTTATGGCAAAAATACTAAGAGTATATGCTACTGATTTTGCTTCCCTTTTACACAGGCCAGCGAGAAGATTCAAATTTTTAACTAAGTAAATGAAGGAATTTCTCAATAAAGTCTAAACAAAAGTCGTGCTACAGTTTCTAAGCTTTCCGAAAAGTCTAATATCGTTGAACTTCGTCCAGCCATTTAAAAGTTATGGTTGTTTTCGTTTCAGCATATATTGGACAATTTTGGATTTTTTTCCAAAATTTTGCTTTTATTATTTCAAAGTACAAACCATCAAACTTTAAATTTTCTAAAGAAACAATCATAAACACAAAGTCGTTTATTTTCTTATTTATCCATGAAATACGTTTACATTCAATTTGTTTCCGATCTATTCAAGTTTGTTTCATTCACATTTTAAATTCAAGTCAATTTGCTTCAATTTAAATTGGATTCAATTATATTTAATTTCACTTTGCTTCAAATTTGAATTTAATTATTTTAAAATTTTATTCCGTTATTCAATTCCATTAACACTAATAAATTCTACTAAATCAATTACCATCCATCAAACAACCAATGCATATCAAACATTACCATCCATCCAGAATCTACACTAAATCAATTATACATTTCCAAGTAATTTTTTTTTATTTCATACACTTCCAAGTTTATTGACATTTAGTTATATTCAACTTTAATTAGTTTCCATTTACAAATTTTATATTTCATTAATTTTAAATTTTATTCATTCACTTGTATATATCATTCATTTTACAGCTTAAATTTCTTTTATATTTACAACTATCAATAAATCTTCACATTTTATTATTCACTCTCACACTGGTATATTATTCCTCTACTTATCCTTATAAGCATTTTAAACTTTTTAAGTATTTGGTAAGTTTTTGTTATGCAAATAGAATGTAGTTAAACAACATACAACCTCTTTTCATTCAAAGTTGAATTTTCAATTAATTAATTCTTAAGTCGTTACTTAAATTTCACTATAATTTAATTTCACATTTACATTCACATATAGTATTTCCATTTTATATTAACAAAATGGTGAATCACCTTTAAATGTTACTTTAAATTCCAATTATTTACTAACAATTTTATTTATATTTGCAAACCAATAATTAAATGCATATTTCATTATTCAAACCTAAACTTGTATATTATCCAATTAACAATTCATATAACATTTTTGAACTTCTTAAATATTTTGGTAAGTTATATTTATGCTATAGAATGAAATTTAATACTATGCAAGTTTTACAGTTTCAATTTTATTTTAAATTCATAATTTCCTAATTCTAAGGATTTCTACTTCAATTGATATTTTCACTTAGCTCTTAGGTTCATTTCTCATTTCACAATTTAGAAGTTCCGTAATGATTCAAGTATTTGTTTATCTCAATAGTTTAAAGTCATTAAATATTAAAGAACTTAAGAATTTCATCTCCGGTTTCATTTCAAATCAAGTTTGAAATAATATATACTTATATTAATGTGTATCAAGTCATACTATAGAGAATACAAAATAAAATTCAATTTTAATCAAAACAGGGTTTAGAAAAAGCTATTAAGTGATCTCCCCCACTTAGACTCTCGAAAATAAACGTCGATGATGCGTGCACTCATCACCGAAATCATTCTCTAGTGTCAAGAGGGGAGTATAACACTTACTTCATTTGAAAATCCTTTGAAAACAATTTCTAATCGAATATACTATCATATAATACTTGTATTATACATTTCAAATTTTTGTTAATAAATTTTCAAAACACCAGAATTTAAATTCTCCATCTTAATATAAATTCATTTTTATTTTATTTTATTTACCATTTATATTCATTGTCAATCATATTTACAAGTTTCATTTCTTAAAATCGTCCAATAGTCAATAGTTAGAAATATTGACTAATCAACAATAAACGATGATAATCTAATATTATCATCTCCTAACAACCAATACAATCAAAATTTATAAATTTTCAAGATAGTTCTTTTATATAAAAATATAGTCCAAAACAATATTATGTCAATCTGTCCTATTCGAGTGTTTAGAAATTCCTATCGTTGCCTTGGCGTCCCAAGTACCAACGAGAATTCATAAATACTCAACGGAACAATTTAACACAATATAAAATCATTTTTATATCAAAATTACAAATACGCTCTCTCATATACACTCGAACTCATTCATAAGGTTTAACCCTATTTCAATGAGTTATTCCCCACTAGAGCCAAGGTAATCTAAACCAAAGCTCCGATACCAACTGTAACGACCCACATTTTTGACCGTTTAAGTCGACAAAACATACACACATGCCGACTCAAACAATCCGAAATACGGATAGTTATTGGGGTAAATAAGAAAAGAAAAGAAAAGAAAGAACAGAAACAAACTCAGAATCTCGCAGCGGAAGGAACAAGATATAATAATAAAATAACAGTTCATGAAGCTGTTAAATAAATAAATTTGATTATTATTATACATCATAAATCAGAGTTACATACATATCAGAGATAATACAATAATGCAGCGGAAAAATAATATGGTAGTAGAATACAAATGATGTAATACCAAACTCCGTCTTCGTCCTCCAAAATAGATCTTCAACCTTATCTGAAATGCTCAAGCTGACCCGAGCGTAATGAAAAGACAAAACACTCGAGTCAGGACTAAAATATCTCATGTAAGTCAAATCGAATAAGAAATATGAGTGTGACGGCGTCAGAGATGTTTACGGGGTTTGACATCTCCTATCCAGTGTCAACGTGAGTGCAATAACTTAAGAGATGTTACGGGATTTTCCATCTCTCAAGGATCCGTTAAACTATCTACTATGTAGTACAATACGCTATTATAATATGTCTACATTAAAGTAAAAGTATTAAAATAGCGTTAAGCCATGGCCCATTCCACCCTTGACACAGTTTATATTCCCAAGAGCATATACAAGACTATAGTTTCCCCAAAACCGGAAGTCACCAGAGGGCAATCCATATACTAAAGGTACAAAACAAAACGTAGTGGTCGCAAATAGGATAATCAGTATGACAAGGTACATGAGGCGATACCAACTAGGATACTAGTAGTTGCCTGATTCGGACTGATGTTGGGCATAGCAGCTACTATCCCAACACCGCGAAACAACACTCCCATAATCGAGGGGTGCACCCAAATCGAATCACATAAGTAATAGATAAGGTATCGAAGAAGTGTGTCCGCTAGAGATGGCGATCCTCAATGGCCCGGCGCGGCTCCTGTTTTAGTCATGTCAGGGGTCATCCAATATCGTTCTCTTTCTTCAGTCAACGCGTTCACCGAACCATCCACTTCATTCTGGATCAACACTCCGCGTATAATAGTTATTAAAGTGGTTTTCGGTATCGACAGAGAGTATGTCCATATCCGATCCCGGTCTCTTTAATAACTACGTATTATTACACCGATGGCTCTTTTACATTTTCAAAATCAATTCATAATTGATTATCAAAAATATCATATCCGTTTCAAAATCAAAGCCATTTCAAAATCATCATATCTACTAAAAATATACGATTTCATTTCAAAATCATTTTTCGCCTCAATATCTCATTTCAATTTCAAAATCGATTCAGCTTCTCAAAAACCATTTCAATTTAACAAGTTCAAATACATATTTGAACCACAAAATAAACAATTTCACTTTCAATATATTACAAAACTTTAAATATTTCACATTTCAAAACAGCTCATATATTTATATAAGAATATAAGATTCGCTTTAAAACCATTTCGTATACAAATTAGAATATACTTCAAATTAAACATCTGTATTAAGTAGTTTACTTAATTTCTGGAACAATTCCAATTCAATAAACTTAGATTAACATTCGGATTTCAAGAATTCATTTAAGTATTAACTTCCAAATCAATTTCAGTCCAAATCCTATTCAAATCAATTTTATCTTCAAATTAAATTCAATAGTTTCAATTTAGTCCAATTCACAAATTTCTTTGAATTTCAATTAAATTCCAAATTAATTAAATCTCAATTTCAAATAAATTTTCAATTCCAAACTCAAACTTGAAATATCATTTCATATAAATTTTCTTAGAAATATTCAGAGTTCGATTAAAAGTCCAATCTTTAAAACAAATCAACTTTCG
The DNA here is from genome assembly GCA_030737815.1 of Allium fistulosum. Lineage (NCBI taxonomy): Eukaryota > Viridiplantae > Streptophyta > Magnoliopsida > Asparagales > Amaryllidaceae > Allium > Allium fistulosum. The sequence goes on from CM060903.1 coordinate 604,380,271, forward strand.
AAAATTTATGCCGTATTTCAAAATTTTTTTTAAAAAAAATCTAAACTTCGAATAATTAAACAATTTCATTTACCAAGTTTAAATTCCAACATCTCGAGCTTCAATTCAAAGTAATTCAATTTCCATAAATTGGATTTTTATTCTTAAAATCAATTCATTTAAATAATTTCAAAACAACTTTAAAATCATTTAATTTAACCAACTTGGTGTCCGTATATAATTCTCTAACCTATGGCCAAGTGGTTAGTTATTTCAATTAAATGTCAGGGATGAATATATATTACTTAAACCAATCACAGTGTCATGTGCATGTATAACAGGATATATATAAGCAAATAAACATCCAAACGTTTAAATATCAACCAATAGCATCCATCGAAATAAATCATCCAATAGTCAATACAATTCACGGCAATTTCATAGTTATCAATATCGGTAAATTTGATTTCAATTAAATCCTAATTTCAATTTACTGTCAATTTAAATTTTCAACGGTGAATTCACACGACAATCTGTATGACAATTAAATTTTTATCAAACAACGACAAATAAATTCATATCACTTCATAATGTCAAATTTAACTACCATAAAAATATTCAGTACATTATGAGCGTTATAAAACACTCACCTTTTGAATTTAAATTGAATTTAAATTCAATTTAAACCCAAAAATTTGACAGTCTCCAAATCCATCCAAACCAGCGTCAAAGTGTCCGGAATTTCGATACGATCCTAACAAAATAAACCTCGTCCAAATCCGAGTCCGTATGCAAAAGTTATGAAAATTTGAAGATTGGAAAATTCTGGTGCTGAGTCGACTTCGAGTTCAACCCGGTCCGCCGCCTCAAATACCCGATGCCTGCTTGGAGTTTTTGCGAAAACGAGCCGATGACCCGAGTAGTTTTCTTCCCGACTCGAAGTGGCTCCAGGGTTTTCCCCCTGAAACCCGAAGCGCGACCCGAAGCGCGTAAATCTCGAATTTTTTTTTTTTTAGATTTTGGAATTTGGGAATTATGTTTTGTCTGCCATTGGAATGAGAAGCTAAGAAGAAGATGAATTGTACGTATAGACAAATGAAGATTAGGGAGGCTAGGGTTTATAACTGTGTTTATATAGGTATGTTAGAGATAGAGTAGATAGACTGGATAGATGAACGTGTGGAACAAACTATGGCCCGAAAAGCCCGTTTTGACCCCGGAACGAAATTAAGTAAACTCATATATCGAAATAGGTGTTTTAAAATATTCTGAGTGCGATGGAAAAAGTTTCACGTCCAAATTTCATTATATGAAGAAGTTATGCTGAAAAAGAAATTCTCAAATTGATTTCAAAAATTGATTTCAAGGCGTTTCGCGTTCGTACGATCAAACGACAAGTCCGATCATTACGACACTTGAAACCCTACAATAATATGACATTACGGATCCGATGAAACTGGTTTCGTCAAAATCCGAGATTTTTTGAAAAATGACTATTTTCTCTCGCCGAATTAATATTAAAACAATTCGATGCGTTTCGAGCTGCCACGGTCAAACGATAACTCTGATTGCTACGAAAATTGAAATCCGGCAATAACAAACTATTACGGATCCAATGGAACTAGTTTCGTTCCATTCTGAGACTGTTAGAAAAATGGCTATTTTTCAGTCGATAATTAAATATTAAAATATTCAATTTTCACAAATTAACTTTAAATTCAATTTTAAAAGTTCTATAACATTACTATAACTCCAATATGATAAGATAAAATTTTACAAATCATTTTCAATCATATTCAACTCGATTTTCAATTATTTCTGAAATTTAACTTATTAAATTATCGATTTAATTGTCTAATTAAATCCAATATTCGAAAAATAAATTATTCGACTGTTTAATTTCAATATAAAATTCCCAATTTTAAATTATTAACCTTTAAATCAAATTTCAATTGTTCACAAATTCCATTTTTAATTTCATAGTAATTAACAATCTTTTACAATGCAATTTTCCATTATAAATCCAATATAAAAGATTATATTAGATTCACCGTTCAATTATATTGTAGTTCAAATTCAAGTTATTTAATTCCAAATGAATTCTTTTATTTCGATTTACACTTTCATTATTGAATCAACCATTTACTTATACATTATTATCAATAGTTTATAATTCATTTACTTTCATTTTCTTCAGCTATCATCTTATTTAAATTCACAGTAATATTAAATTACATTCATTTACGTTGATTTCCATATTATAACTTCAATATTAAATGTAACATTTTATTTATATCGTTGTTTACAATCAAATTCAATTCAATTCAATTACTTGTTACATTCAAATTTAAATCTTTTACTTACGTTCAATTACAAGTTAACATCTTTATCAAATTACAGTTTCAGTTATTATCTGCTTTCAATAAACTGTAATATTAAGTTACATTTATTTATATTAGTTTCAATAACATAAATTCCATTATTAAATCTACCATTTTATTTATTCTTTGTTTACAATCATAACATATTTGGTTTACAATCAAATTCAATTCATTATTTACATTCACTACCAGTTAACATCCATATTTAATTTACAAATAAGTTATTTCAGAATTCAGTTTTGTATTTTAACTTGTAATTCACATTTAACAACACAAAATTTTATTTCCTTCGGATTTTTATCCAAAATTTTCATTTTAATTCGTATTTTTAAAGTGTTAAAAATACGCGTCGTTACAGGATGGCTGCATCACTTGAGTGACTTCCTACATACCCAAGTGGGATCAAGCCTATGTAGTTCTAAGATCAAGTTTTGCATCATCGTGAAAACCAACACATAAATAAAGGTATCTTTTGGATTTGAACCTTTACTTAGTGTAAACCATTCAAAGCCTTATCTAGATTCTATGGTGAACGAATCTTGAACTAAGTATCCATAATGATAAAACCGGAACAATCACACATGTTGATTTCCTTAGGTAAAGTGTTCTGTATTGCTCAGCACGTTAATGGCCATGTGCTTAAATCCTGGTTCATGAGTCTACTTAGAAAGCGGTCTTACTTTCCTAGGAAACGGCCTGATTTCCATACTCATATAGGTAAGTCCCTTAAGGTGTTTCTGCGATTCACCTTTTAAGGTTTCTAGACTTATTAAGGATATATATATCCATCCTTTGTTCTTGCAGAATCCAACACTAAATATTATGGGATTATCGATTTAGTGTTCCATAATCATTCTCTTAACTTGTTGGTACCCATTGAACTTTGTCTATCCTTTTCAAGTCATAAGTTGGGTTTCTGTTAATGATGATCAACCTTCATTCACAGACCTTAGTCCCATTTCTTGTGACTTTATAGAAACCATTGCCTTTGGAAGACTCTTCGTAAGTGGGTCAACCAAGTTTTTCTTCGTTTCTATGTAGTCAACAGTTATAACTCCTCGTTTGAGTAACTGTCTCACCATTTGATGTCTTAGACTCACATGTCTAGACTTCCCATTATATGTCTTATTAGACACATTGTATATCGTTGCTTGATTGTCACAGTTAATCAAGACTGCTGGAGATGGCTTCTTCCATAAAGGGATTTCCATTAATAAATTTCTAAGCCATTCCGCTTCTTTACATGCATCTGCTAATGCAATCAATTCTGACAACATTGTTGAGTCAGAAATACAAGTCTGCTTCTTGGAAGCCCAAGACACAGCAGCGCCTCCTAATGTAAAGATCCATCCAGTCGTAGACTTGGATTTGGATTCTACATTGTTCCAGGTTGCATCACTATATCCTTCTATTACAGCAGGATATCCTTTATAAGATAAACCATATTCAATGGTTCCTTTCAAATAAGCTAAAACTCTGGAAATAGCTTTCCAATGTTCGAAACCTGGATTACTCGTAAATCGACACAATACACTTATAGCATGTGCGATGTCTGGTCTAGTGCAATGTATAGCATACATAAGACTTCCAATAACACTGGAATACTCTAGTTGAGAGATAGTACGTCCAGTGTTCTTTTCTAATTTAATACTAGGATCTAAAGGAGTTGGTGCTGGTTTGTCATCGTAATGACCATACTTCTGTAGGAATTTCTCTATGTAATGAGATTGAGTTAGTAATAACTCCCCCTCTTTCCTAATAATTTTGATTCCCAAAATTACATCAACCTCTCCTAGATCTTTCATATCAAATTTAGAAGACAGAAACTTTTTAGTTTCATTCACACATGATATATTGGAACCAAATATTAGCATGTCATCAACGCATACATATTATAACACTACCGTTGTTATCCGATTTGCTATAAATACATTTATCAGCATCATTAACAATGAATCCATATGACAGTGCAACTTTATCAAATTTCTCATGCCATTGCATGGGAGCTTGCTTCAGGCCATAAAGAGATTTTACTAATTTGCAAACTTTCTTTTCTTGGCCTGGGGTTTTGAAACCTTCAGGTTGTTCCATATATATCTCTTCTTCTAAATCTCCATTTAGAAAGGCGGTCTTTACATCCATTTGATGTATGACTAATTTATGAATTGATGCAAGTGCAATTAAACAGCGTATAGAAGATATGCGAGCAACTGGAGCATATGTATCAAAGTAATCTACTCCATGTCTTTGCTTATATCCCTTAGCAACTAATCTGGCTTTAAACTTATCAATGGATCCATTTGTATTCAACTTTTTCTTGAATATCCATTTACATCCTATAGGTTTAGCACCAGGAGGTAAATCAGTTAAAATCCAAGTTTGGTTTAACAGTATGGAATTCATTTCATCATTGATAGCTTCTTTCCAGAAATTGGAATCTCTGGAACTCATAGCCTCTGAATAAGTTTTGGGATCGTCATCGACGTTCATTACATATTTAGTCACATTAAGGACTTCGTTCTTACTGCCTTCTACAAGATATGTAATGAAGTCAGGACCATAGTCCTTCTCTATTCTCGCTCTTTTACTTCTCCGTTGTTCAGTACTATTATCTAGTACTGATACTTCCTTGCTGTTTTGAGCAGGAGCATAATCATCGTCATTGATATCATTAGCCATACTAGGTTCTGGACTAGATGATCTCAATGGGATCTCAACGGTTTGATTTTCAAAATATTCTACATCTACAGATTCTATAACTTCTAGGGTGTCAAGAATAAGGAATCTATGAGTTATACTATTAAGTGAATATCCTATGAAAACACATTTAAATGCTCTATTTCCTAACTTTGGTCGTTTAGGGTCTGGTTTTCTAACATATGCTAAGCAACCCCAAACTTTAAGTCTAGTTAGATTAGGTTTCCTACTAAACCATAATTCATAAGGGGAAATATTATTCTTTTTAAGTGGTACTCTATTTAAAATATAACATGCAGATAACATAGCATCACCCCATAGGTTATAAGGTAAATTAGAACTTATGAGCATGGCATTAACCATTTCTACTAAAGTTCTATTCTTCCTTTCAGCGACACCATTTTGTTGTGGTGTATATGGGGCAGTACATTGGTGAATTATACCTTGTTGTTTACAAAACAAGGTGAATTCATTTGAGAAATATTCACCACCACGATCTAAATGTAATATTTTAATTTTAACTCCTAATTGTGTTTCGACCTCTGCTTTGTAAATTTTGAATTTATCAAAAGCCTCATCTTTAGTTTTCATTAGATATACATATGCATATCTAGTATAATCATCAATGAATGTTATATAGTATTGGATACCACCATAGGTGATATGACTTTTTAAGTCACCCACATCACTATATACCAAATCAAGCAAACCAGTTTTCCTTTCTACGGATTTAAAGGATTTTCGGTGTATTTTTGCTTGAACACATATTTCACATTTAGAGATGGTATCGAAATCACAATCTGAAACTAATCCTAATTTATGTATATTTCTAATGAATTTACATGTCCTAATCTACCATGCCATAAATTAATAGAATCAACAATATAAACAGAAGATTTCTTTATTAGATTCAACTTAATCATGCCGTTACAAGAGTATCCCTATCCAATGAATCTACCATTCTTAGACAACACTAGCTTATCAGACTCATACACCATCTTGAATCCTCCTTTGTTAAGAAGGTATCCAGAGACCAAATTCTTACACATATCAAGTACATAAAATACATTTACTAATGTAAGAACTTTTCCCGAGGTGAAAAGAAGTTCTATAGTGCCTTTTCCCAGAACTTTACTTGGAACCTTATTTGCTCCAGTAACTTCGTCGGCTTCTCCTTTATTTTCTTCGTAACTCTTGAACAGATTACGGTCTTTGCAAATATGAATGGTTGCTCCAGTATCGAACCACCAATCATTATCATTGCCGCTAACGGAGTTCGCCTCTTGCACTACAACCACAAGTGAGTCTTCGACCACATTCACTTTTTGTTGTTTCTTCTGCAGACGGCAGTCTCGGGCATAATGGTCGGGCTTGTTACAAAAATAAAAGGCACCTTTCTTTTTGTTGTTGGTTTTGGAATGATTATTCTTCTTAAAATGTGTCTCATTCTTTGGTTTTAACTTATCAGTAATATCAACATTATTTGCCTTAGAATGAGACTCAGTTTGCGGATTATCATCTAGATCGCGTTTGTGAGAGTCTTCTTCAATACGAAGATGACGCTGTAAACTATCTAAATTATAATCCGTTTCCGCATGCTTCATCTTTTTCTTATAATCATTCCAACTATGTGGAAGTCTCAAAATTATAACTCCAACAACAAAAGATTCAGGGAGATCAATTCCAGCATCTTTAAGTTGATTCACCAACAGTAAGATTTCGCTTACTTGTCCAATTATGGACTTATTGGTGACCATTTTGAAATCCATAAAATTAGAAATAAGAAACTTTTTATTACTTGCCTCGGATATGCGGTACTTATTCTCCAGAGCAGTCCAAAGTGCCTTCGCTGTTTTCAAGGTCCTATGAGCATTGTAGACTGGGGTAGATAGCGCATTCAGAATATGGCCTCTGCATAGAAAATCGTCCTCTTTGTGCTTTGCACGTTTAGCCTTTAGAGCAGCATCATCCTCATCAGTTTCCTCCGGGATTTCTTCCAAGTCATTTTCCAAAATGTAGAACAACTTGACGGTGACAAAGAAAAATTTCATCGTTTCTTGCCAACGAGTGAAATTGTCGCCATCAAAACGCTCTAATCGTGATAGATGCTGATTCATAACTTTTAGAGCGCTCGAACCTTCCATGGTTGAAGAATATTGTCTGAAATTTGTTGGGGATTTTGCGGTTCGAGACAAATTTGATGGCGATAGCGATGAAGATAATGATGTACTTCCGACTTCAAGGATCTATGGAATAGATTCTTTCAAACAATAGTTCAACCCACCAAGTACAAACGGGTTATCGAACTATCGACTTTCAGGATTCAATGAAGCCCTATAACAGCGTAATCAGATTCAAAGTTTGTACGCCTTTGATCCGATCAAGAACACTTTCGTAATGATTTCTGATGATGCAATTTATATAGAATAGAATGATGAGGAAGAAGAGAACAATTCTGCGACGTTTTTCTGAGTTTGCGATACTTGAGGGGCGTCACAAAAAACAGAGCAATGGAGATGGAGTCGCAAAACTGTGAGGAAGAAGAAGATTCAGAAATTCGTTTTGAAACGTTTCTAGGCGTTGCTATTTATAGATGTGAAGAGGTGTCTATTCGCGAAGTGTCACAACCGTTTGCAACGGTCGCGTCTGTTCATTTTGCAACGGTTCAAAAACGGTCGCGTCTATTCATTTTGCAACGTTTAGAAAACGTTACAAATTCCCGCTATTTATTCAAATCCAGGAATTTCGGTTTTGGGTCCTTAACGGGTTGAAATCTGGCCCATTACTGTTCACGTACAATCCAAAAAATATTTTCGGATCCGAAACCCGGTTCGGTCGGACGGCGGCGGCGCGCGTGTGGTGTTGCATGACTTCTCTCCTCACAACAAAGCAAACATGTGGGAGCCCCAAGGCCCCAACATCCACATGAGAAAACTATATTTATGCAAATATAGTTTTCATTTTTCTACAATGTGGGACTTATCTCTTTCTTTTCTTCTTCTTTCTCTACTTCCAATCAAAACCCAAACCCTAAAATATTTTGAAATTTTACAACAGTTTCAAATTACGTTACTAAAAACCCAGACTACCTACACAACTTGAAAGGTAAAGAAGCTACACAGACAAAAACTCCTCCTAAAAGAAACTTGAGGAGAAAATCTATTATTAAACGAGTCTCATCACATGGAACGTTAGGGGCATGAATACATCAAATAGAATGAATGATGCAATCACCCTCCTAATGAAATTCAAACCAACTATAGTTGGTCTGGTAGAAAATAAACTAAACGATGCATACCTGTTACTTTTTAAAGCTAAAATCCCAAATAATTGGGATTTATTAACTAACAATTCGGCGTAGAAAAAAGGAAGAATACTAGTCATTTGGGATACCAAGGTTTGGACACTTGCTATAATATCTCAATCGACTCAACATATTACTTTCGATGCTCACAACATGGGAGGTTTTAATATGTGCTTCACAGTTGTTTATGGTAGCAATTTATATGTAGAATGGGAACAATTAGGCAGCATATAATCTCAGAATCAGCAAGAATAACGCAAGCTTCAGTGTTAATGGGAGATTATAACAATGCATTTTCTCCGCTTGATAAGGCGGGAGGATTATCGATTCCATTTCAGCAACTTAGAGCATTTAATAATTGTCTCATGCAATTAGGCCTAACAGAAATAAAGGCCGTGGGCTTTAATTTCACTTGAAGAAGAAAAGGATTGGCAAATAATATAGATAAGATATTAGTCAATAATATTTGTATGGACAAATTTTCGTACATGAAAGCACTAGTGATGTCTACTGCTTCTAGCGATCACAACCTATTATTACTTTATTTAATTCCAGTGCACAAAGAGAAAGGGTACTTATAATAAGTTTTAAAACATTTGGCCACTAAGCAATTTTTAACCCCTTTTTGAAAACATTTATTTATACTTTCAAAATACTTGGAAATACTTATAATAAGTTTTAAAACATTTATCCAAAATATTATTTTAAAATAACAAGTATATAAAATTCTTTAAAACTTGGAAAAGAACATGTTTTATTATAAAAACCTCTTCTTTAAAAACTCACAATTAATTCTTTAAAATTCATGAAGATCTCAAACAACTTTTGAAATACTTTAATATGAGTTAGTAAACACTTGTAAAAAGAATGAAATAAAATACTTAAATTTAAATATTTTTTCAAGCCTTTAAAATCCAAAAATTTAGGCTAAATGGGGCAGTTTTGCATAAGTGAAGTTTTGGCCACTTTTGAAGACATTACTTAACTTTTTACTATCCAAGCTTTTAATAGCAACAAACATATATATATATATAACATTATAAATATGGTGAGAAACTCCTAAGGATCTCCATACAAAATTCCATAGAAATAACCAGAAACAAGGCAATTTTAAACTGCATCTATAGCGACTATCGCTATAAGTGCACTTTCAAATCCAAGTCCAATCTAAAACAAAGTTCATCTATAACCTATTTGCTTTATTCCAAGGCCTTGTCATAAGTCATACAAGTCCGTTCAAGTCCATTCAAGTTCATTTAAGTCGATACATATGTCACTTGCATTCAATGCAAGAATCAAAACCATTGTTTCAACATATGTCCAAATCAATTCAAATAACTTTAACAAAATAAAATATCAATATATATGCGCAATATCTTCAATCAAAGAGGTGTGTTAACTCACTTTTAACCTCACTAACAACCAAAATCCAAGAATCCAAGTCCAAATCCAACCTTGCAACCATCTTCCCTTCCTTCCATCCTTTTTCACTTGCTTTTGCCTTCCTCCTCTACAAATGCTCACAGCCATTAGAGATAGGGGGAGTAATGGCTTCAGTTCTTCAACTCTAACTAGGTAGGGTGTTTTGTAATATGGTATTAAGGCTTCACTCCAAGTTTGAGTTGATTTGGATTTGATTTGCAAATATTTTGCTTTAGAAAATTATGAAGAGGAAGAAGAAGAAGACATGGATTTTATAACTCTAAGCTTTGTGAATTGTGAATGATAACTAAGGGTGTGCCCCCTCCTTATATAGGCAATGAATGGTGCTCTTTAAGCTTGCATTCACCCCCCCCCCCCTTCATGCCATGGAAGCCTTACCTCCCATTACCTCTTCTTTAAGTCACTTCTCGTTTATGCTAATTACCATTGTACCCCTCTCATGATGATATAGCTTACCCTAAATGAAGCTCCTAGAACCTTCCATGTTTTATGAAGAGGTTTGTGCATTAATTAGTTGCTAAGTTGTTCATTTGATCATTAGACAAGTGCACAAATGTTCGAACAACTCATATCGATCGAAAAGCCGTTTATCGATAAACCAACTTCCGGTCACATTATCTATTTTTCTTCGAAGAATATATCTTTATAAAAAAATTCAAAAACAAGATTTTTATCATTATTCATTAATTAAATGATGTTTAACAAGGTTATAAAACCATATTTATAATACTTAACCATATTTCAAAATGTTTCGATATTCAAAGACGAAGTGTTCGAATTTCAGAGTCGCTACCCAGAGCGTGCAATAAGAGGCCATCGAGAGGTGGAAGAGAATGCAGACGATCAGACATTCCAGTGAGTCGGCATCTTGGGTTCTTCCTTTCCAAGCGTAGTGAAAGGGGAAGCATTTCCCAGTAGCATAGCGGTGGTGATAGTAGTAGGAATTTAGTCTTATAAGTATCATAGTGGGGGTGTTTTCATGGTTCGTAGCCAAGGGGGCGGCGTCTCCATATTTAGCATTGTTGCGGCGATATTTACATGTTTAGTAGCCTAGCGACATTGTTTACATTGAGTAGCTTTAAGAACGGTGGTGGATTGTTAGACATGAGATTTGATCCTTAGTTTGATCCATTGTATTAGCCTACACAAATTGTAGTGTATGAATGTATTAGACAAAAACCTTTAGGTAATAGACCTTAGGAATTCACGGACACTTGTATCACTCCCAATATCATCTAGATTAGTATTGAAATAACTACATATGATCATTATATATTAAACTTGTACTCATTCATCGAACTTTTGTCTGACCCACTCCCTATTTTCCATTTTCCACACCACATGATGACATGTTATCAATTGATTGGGCATAGTACGTGGAGAAAGGAGCTCAACGATGGAGTTCTCATATTATACAATATTTCTCTTGTAGTCACTTATTTTATTAGAAGTATACAGAACTTATATTGTAACTTGAAAATAGTGTATATGTGAATCAAGTATTTTGAGTGATTGTTTTTCTAAAATGTCTATTTTCTGTATTTATATTGTATTTCCTTCTGCTGTGATACCTGAAAGTGTAAAATGTCTTAAAACTCTATCCCTATAATTATGCTCTATAATGTTTTTTAAAAAACCCAACAGCTTGTATTTCTCGGCATGATTCAAGTTCAGAAGTCGCCTTAAGCTTCAGATCGGTGTGTCGGAAGGTGTAGGTTGTTATAGTCAAAACATATCTGTATCGACATCTTCAATCAGGTTAGTACCAACATGATTGCAGAGGCTGTGAATTTATTAGATATTGAAGCGGAGTTGTAAAATGTTGGTGTTGATGACGGACAAGCTACCGGTGCTCAAACTGCTAGTTTTCAGACGAACGCTACAGAACCAGCAAGGCGTTGACAAAGAGGATCTGGGCAAATGGCTTCCCCAAAGATAGGGGAGCCTAGACAATAGGCAACAACGGAGAACATTTGCAGAGTAAAACACTTAGGATTGTTCCTGATGCTCGTTGTCCAGCTGCCCAAAGCAGCAAAGAGTATATAGCTGATATGGTTAGGAGGTTGTGTGAACGAAAATTAGCGTAGAAACAACGATGAGTGAGATTCATCACCAAGATGGATCCCATTCACCGAGCACATTCTTGAATTAAAGTGTCTAAAAAAATTATGATGTGGACAATGTCGTCTTATGAAAGAACTATTGATCCAAGGCAGTATCTGTTGAAGTACGGATGACATATGACAGTGCTCTTGCTACAAATGTTGTAAGATGTTGGTGCTTCCTTATATTTTTGGATGGAATGGCGACGATGTGGTTCACTCGGCTTGTGCCAAGGTCAGTATCAGTATCGATGCTTGATCAATTCGCAAAGAAGTTAATGGAACGATTCCTGGTCCACACTATGCGATCGAAGGATGTGATGTATTTGTCAAATGTTCATTTGAGTTCTAGAGAGACTCTAAAGAAACGTTTGAAGAGGTTCAATGTTGTAGTCACTTAAGTAACCAATCCCAGAGAGGAGATTATACCGATGGCATTGATCAATGGGGTTCATCTAAAGATGGATTTTGGTAGGCTGCTCAAGAGAAAACAACCGTCTACCATGGAAGATTTTTACAGAAAGGCATTCCAATTTCTACCCTTGGAAGAGGCAGATTTGGCTATCGATTTGGTTGTTGACAGTCAAGAGGGTTCGAGTAATGCAATACAGAGCAACGTTGCTACCAAGGAGACTAGTAATAGTGCTGCGAACGTTGTAGTAAATGCTAGAAACAATAACGATAGTGATAAGATGAAGGACAAAGGCATTGGTGGAAGGAAGCAACACACTAAGAAATGCACTAGGTACACTATATACTCCCCTGAAGGATATGGTTAAAAATCTTTACCTTGTTACACAAGATACTGAGCACTATAAGAAATTGCCTTTGAGGGAGGTAACTAAGGAAGAAAGACATTTGAGCAAATATTGTCGCGTCCATGAAACCCATGGGCACAATATGAATGAACGCTGACGCCTAAAGATTTAATTTGTAAGAAGAAACCACATTAATATGTCTGGAACCCGCAGGATAGCAGCTCATTGAAGCACGTGCATTAAGAAAGGTGTTTTTCCATAGAGGATGGGACTCCAACAAAGCGATAGAGAACAAATTGATAATATTGTGTTTATAAATAGAGATTCTGATGGGTTCGAAGTGCCGATGCTTGATCCGATGGAGATAATGGTCGTGACAGGGCCAACTATAGTGCACTAAGTCCTTGTTGACTGTGGGAGTTCAGTGAACATCTTGTTCAAACAAATCTTTTACAAGTGTGCCTCGATGAGAAGGATCTAAAGCCTTGTAAATACTGTATCCAAGCACTTACTGGAGAGGCTAAGGAGCCGGTGGGGTGCATATATTTTCCAGTTGAGTTGGGACAAGGTGATCGAAAAGTTTTGCGGGTACATACGTTTGTTGCGGTGGATGGTTTTTCAGCTTACAACATATTTCTAGGCCAACCAGCCCTTGCAAGATTTTAGATTGCAATTATTCCATGGTGTTTGATGATGAAATTTCCAGCCGTGAATGGAGTAGGGGCGATCCAAGGTGACCAGAGCAAAGGTCAAGAGTGCTACATTGCTAAGCTCAGAGAGGCGAAGCGACATGAGAAAAAGAAGGAAGTAGTGAAGCCTCTCAGCATTAAGCCTTCCTACACATAGCAACTACTACCTAAGCCCTGGCTATGGTCCAACAACAAGTTTTATAAACTGATCTACCCATGAAATGAGTCAGAAGATGCAAGGGCGTCCCTAGCCAAGCCGATAGTCAACATTATGATCGGTGATGAGTATCTTACGAAGGTTCTCAAGATCGGATCTCATCTCATCTTGAAGATAAGGAAGGAATTGGTAGGATTTCTTTTGTAAAAAACGGACATGTTTACTTGGATGCATTTTGATATGTTTGAAATTTTGCTGGAGATAGCATGTCCTTATTGAATATGGACCCAAGATACCCTCCTTTGAAGCAAAATAGGCACAGTATGGAACCAAAGCGATCTGCTGTGTTGAAAGAAGAGAGGCAAATGGCTTCATCTATGATGCATTATATGCGGAATGCATATGGAATCCCTTGTTGATCAAAAAGGCGAATGAGAAATGGATAACATAAATTGATTATTCAGACTTGAATAAAGCATGCTCGAAGGACTACTTCCCCTTCCTGCAAATTGACCAACTTGTAGGTGGAACAACTCTACATGAACTGCTATCATTTATGGATGCGTATTTTGGCTACAATTAGAAAGCAATGCGTGTCCTTTATCAAGAGCATACGAGCTTCATTACCGATTTGGGCTGTATTGTTACCGAGACACGCTTACCGCAACTAGTGAAGAGAATGTTCAAGGATCAAATTGAATGTACTATAGAAGTCTATGTGGAGGATATGCTTGTGAAGTCATGGCGGTCATTGAATTTCATGGGCTATCTCTCAAAAATGTTATGTAACACCCCACAATTGCAATGATCGAATAGTTAAATGATTAATATAAATATTCAATTGTTAATTAACGGAACGCCAATTATAATCAATTTTTCAAAGATAGATGAATTAGGTCTCGAGACACCCAAAGTTGAGCCACATTTTCGACACAAGCAAAATAAGTATAAACTTATCTATGTTTGGAGTTAATGAATTTTTGGAGTGAACAGTGATTTTTGAGTGGATAAAATGAATTTGGGCTAATACCCATTAGCTAGCCGATAAGTGGCTAACTCTCTTCATAATTTTCATTCCACTTTCATTTCACGTTACTTCCTCCTCCTCTTCTTCTTTTAATTTTTCCTTAATCCCTCCTTAATCTCCATGCCCTAAACCTCTCAAATAAAATTCCTAAATCCAAATAAAAATTACCATAATTACTCTCATCTGATTCTCTACAAAAACCATCAAGGGATTAGCTTGAAGCTGTGATTTGGAGCTTCATCTATGATTTAAAGAGAGGAAAAACATGGGTTTTGATGATTAGAGCTTGATTTACAGAAAGAGAATGTGAGTGGGATGATTCTCTTACTAATTTACATGTTATACTCCATATATTTGTTTATTTGTGATTATGAAGTGATATGGAATGATTTGGAGAATGTTAGTAATTTAAAAAGGCTTATGTTTATGCTTTAAACATGTTTATATCATCACATTATTTATTAGAAACCATTTTTTTTGAAAAGTTAGTAAGCTCTAGATTTGGTTTTGGGTTGATTAAAGGATTACGAATGATTATTTATTCTTAGTTATGTGTTATAAGTCTAGTTTGGTAATTATATAATGGTAATGAGATTATATATAAGCATTTGAAAAAGTTAGTACGTTAATTAAGTGGTTGAAGGGCTCTACGCTTATTATTAAAGTGATTAGAAGCTTAACAAAGCTTAACTAGTACTTATAAATATTATTTAAGTAATGAAATAATTTTATAAGTGAAAGATATATTTTATAAAATAAGATGAGATTTTATAAAATAGTATAAATATTATATTTTACAAAATAAAATGAGTTATAAAATAGTATACATGATATATTTTGTAAAATAGAATGAGATTTTATAAAACAGTATAAAATATATATATATTATAAAATAGAAGGAGATTTTATAAAATAGTATAGATGATATGTTTTATAAAGTAATATAAGATTATATAAAATAACATAAAAGGATGTTTTGCTTTTATTGAAATGATTTAGTAAATAAAAGTAAGTTTTGATTTAAGTAATAACTAAAATACTTATTTAAATATACATGTATATGAATAAATATAAGTATACGTTCCTTTCAAAAAAAAAGTATACGTGTATTTGAAGTTATATAATATTCAATACAATTCAAGTATTATAGTAGAATAGTTGATTATTTTGGATTGTAGATAATGATTGTGTATTTGTGTTATTAGTTATATACGTGTAGGGAATACCCATACATGTATATAAACACTACAAGCAATCTTGTGTAGCCATAGCAACTATCGGGTGTGCTAAGTTGCATGAAAGAATATTAGATCGAGTGATGGATGTAATGAAGGTCGAGACATGATTTGTGTAGCGGAAGCGTGTTTGCATGCACAAGTAGGCATATCTACACACGTGTGAGTATCAAGTGAAGCGAGAAAGTCTGTTGTGTTCGTTTTGGCGTGTTGGAGGCTGGGTCGGAAGAATCGTCATGCGGAACTCTATGCCTAAAAGAGTGATTTTCTGTATCAAAATCGGTTTTCAAATACTTAAGAAACCACTTCCAAAATATCAACCAATAAACTCTGGAGAAGGTCTGATGGGGCGCAGGCAGGCTAGGAGAGCTAAGCGACTCACCGGGCAAAGCGACGAAGAAGACGGAGCTCGAATCGATGGTCAGTGCACTCGAAGGATACTTGCATGGGCTTTACTGCCTAGGAAAGGCAGCCACCGGTCGATCAGTGCTAGACCATCGGTCCACTGGTAGTGTACAAAACTAGGCAGTAAAGCTCAGGCAGAGTGCAATTCGACAGGGGCTCTTCCCCAGATCCGGATACAACGGGATGTAAGACTATGGCATGACTTCGGGAAGGCTTTAGGTTATTCAGGAAAGTGGAATGCAAGGCTAAACTAAGGATTCGAATGCAATGTATAGTGATACATGTGCGATCAATAATTATCCGATACGATATCGATGTAGTGATTTGGTTGCATGGTCACATTTGGTGAGCGTGTACAATTGAGCGAAGTTAATCTGTCCCCTTTAGCTTTGACCTTGGGATAGACGTATTTGATTATGCAATGTTATATTTGATGCGCGCACACGCGCGCACACACACACACATATATCTATGTGTATGTGTTTATGTGTGTGTTCCTTTGTGGTTCCGATGGCATATTATACGGGATATGCCCGTCTTTCTCTTTTGTAGAGACATTATACGAGTTTGTTAAGAAATCCATGATGTCCTAAGGGGGGTGATGATAATCATCTACTATGGGATCATATTCACCAAAGCTCATTATGGGGGTGCAGTGTGATCCGCAAAGGTCTCAGGTATTTAGAGTAGATTATATATCACCAAAGCTCATTATAAGGATATGGTGAGATCTGCATGAGACCTGAGGATGTGGCTCGGGGTCTAAGGTACATTCAGGTACTGACTCTATTTATTATGGGACTATGTATCAAGTATATGGAGTAAGTCACAAATCACCAAAGATCATTATTGGGGTACGGTGAGATCTACACGAGACTCGTCATTAGGGATGTAGCTCGAGGTCTGTGGTACAATTAGGTACTGACTCTATTTATCTTGAACCCTCGAAGGGAATCATTAGATAGCGATAGATGTCTGTAATGGACTTCACCCATTAGTAATGACGAGTATCAATTTGTATTCATTGATTGTCTTTCGTTGCTATGTTGTGTATTATTAGTTGGCTAATGTTACTGTTGTTTGCATTTGTTACCATTGTGTTCTTCACGATAGATTTACATTATGATTACCCTACCTTTATGTGTTAAGTTACCAGTATCGTGGTACACTGTTACATAACAGTCATATTATATTAGTTGTGCTGACTATTGGAGAAGAGTAGGTTATGTGGTTTCGTAATTTTGGATAGGTTTCTTTACTTTTTTTTGGAAATCTGGATTACCCCTAAACCATGTTAGTGGAGAGGACAGGTTGTAACTTAGTAGTTTCCTGTTTATATGTATATAGTTTTGATTTACGATATTTTGAGATAGTTCCCCTCACACCAATCTTTATGTCTGACCCGCATTTTGTCCTTGTCTGTTTGTGTCATGACAACTCTCGAGTACTCGATCGAGTAGTTTAGGAGTCAAGTGCTTTTGGGGATACGCTATCGGAGTGGTGCAGCTGGAGTTTTAGAGGCAAAGATGATACTTGGATATTTATCTACTTGATACTGTAGTAATACACTGTGCAGTTAAAGCGTTTAGTGGTTCTATAGCGGTTGAGGTGTAAAAAGTTATAGCGTGGATATAGCGGAAAATAGCAGAAGTGCAAAATGCTTCGTTAGATATTAAACCAAATATTTAAAGTTAAGTTATTCTCATTCTTACATCATTTGTGTTGGAGAAAGAAATATTCCTTAATCTTATATAACAAAACCGAAAAACATCATGATTTATGCAATCTAGATTTGGTGACTACAATAGATTTCTAACTTATATTAAGCACTTGTGCTTTAAATTTAGGTCTTTACAATTATTTTGTCGATTTGGTTCAAAAGATAATTAGTCAAATCAATCTTTTTATATTAATATTGCTAAAGCGGGTACTAATGATTTAGCATATGTAGTGGAAAATAGCGGGGCTTAAAGTGAATCTACTGTTTAACAGTGTTAAATTGAAATTGAGTAGCGGTCGAAGAACGCGACACGCTATAGTAGGGATTTTGCAATGCTTTAGTGGGGCTTGAACTGCACAGGTAGTACATGACATATATTATTTGTATATGAGAGTTATTGTTTCAGATTTTTTTTGACTTTTTGTATTTATTATATTTATTCATCAGTTACTTCTACCGGTGTAGTCTCTTATATATTGTTTGTTCCATTATGTTCATGTATATTTGGTATATTATATATTATCATTCCCTAGTGAGATCATATTGTTATGCCTTGGTATAGTATTTTATTTTCTCTTCTTTCTTTCTTTTCCCAACAAGCCATCATTTGTGGTATTCGAAAGTCGGGCATTAATGTGAGGCGCTGATTTTTGGGTGTTGCGAAGGGAGGGTTGTTACGTGTTCAATGTACTTTGAAAGTATGAAATGAAGCTCAATCCACTGAATTGTTCTTTTGGAGTCTTATTGCGCAAGTTTTTGGGTTTTATTGTAAAATTAATGGGTAATGAAGCTAACCTAGAATAGATTAAAGCGCTAAGAGAGGTTACTACCCGAAGACGAGGAGGAAAATACAATGCTTGAACGGAAAGGTTGCAACATTGAGTAGATTCATCTCGAAGGCGACTGATAATTGCATACCGTTCTTTGATACTCTCAAGAAAGAGAAGGAAAAGTTTGAATGGACAAAGGAATGTGCAGATGCTTTCCACAAATTTTAGAACATATGGAGAGACCACCAGTGTTGTCGAAACCTTTGGAAGGAAAAGATTTGTTTATTTACTTAATAGTGTCTACTCACGCACTAAGTGCAGCTTTAGTGCGTGAGGAGAGAATGATCCAAAGGCCTGTGTACTACATCAGCAAACAATTTGCTAGGTCAAAAAAGAATTATGTGAAGTTGGAGAAACTTGCGTACTATTTGTATATAACTGGGAGAAGGTTGAGGCCATACTTCCAGGCCCATCTAAGTAAGATACGAACTGATCAACCATTGAGGCATGTGCTACAACGTAACAACCTGCACCTTATTGGGCCTGATATTCCGATTAAATCAAAAAACCAAAGTCCATGAGGGTACGGTTCGTTGGTGTTGGTATCATGTAATAAACATAAGTATATCAAAGAGCCATCTTTATGAACTCACAACGGAATAATAAAATATAATAAGACATATACATAATGACTAATGCTAATACCTTGGAACCAATAACATTCCTCGGATATCTAGTTCCCTTACCCGTACATAGCATGAATGAGAGAATTTACTTTCTCACCGTTCTCGCCTTGTACCGGTACCTATTCCTCTAAATCTATCCTATGGGTTGTAATGAGGAGGGGGTTAAAACAACATTCATTTTGACTTCATATACGCATGTGATCCGTTCAACTTACCCCGAGGTATAAAATAGATGTGTGTGTGTGTGTGCAAGCATTGCTGCCACCAATGGACAAGGATGCATCAACCGCTAGTATCCATAACTACATATCGCACCCTGCGTTCTCCAAGGAACCTTCCGCTCGTGCTTAATAATGGCATTACAACTAATTAGCCGTATTACTAACTCATCTCAAAGACTTATCTAAGGGTTAACTAGCCTACCTCTTAACAACAACAATGAACAAAATTAAAGAAATTGCATATCATACACGAAACCTACACCAGTAGGAAGTATAGTCCATCTCTAGGCATAACCCAAATCTTTCTAATGATCGCTCAGGACCAATGGCGCTCTTGACCGAATCAGTGCTGACATAGCGTCGAGCTTTTGCCCACCGTCTAATTTAGATTGCCTAATGCAAATCAAGGAAATGCTTACTTGGTTACTTAGTACCTCATGTTAGAATTGAACCATACCCCAATTGGCCATTTAAGACTTCTAATCTGAGGCAAACCTACTTTGGTATGTTCCTCAAACCTATGCGCAAACGTATATCCCCACAGGTCCTACAGTTGGAGATGTCCTATATCAGTACAATGTATATACAACTACTGGTAGCCCCTTGCGGAGGGCAAACTTCTGTTATGTAACATTACTAACCTCGCATCCCAACCCATACCAATGATCGTGTCATTTGTAATTAGTCTAAATATTGGACTAGATCCAATCCATATCTATCATAAACATATTCTTTAGGCCATATAATTTCAACTAAAAAATTATTACACCTCCTAAGTTCAATTACTAGTATTCATTTACTTTCCATGAACTTACTTCTTATTTCACAAATGCCATTAATTATCCTTTATTACTTCTTTTCAATTAATACGGTTAAGTACCATTTACTACTTCAAATTAATACAATTAATTATCATTTACTGCTTCTTTCAATTAATGCAGTTAAGTATCATTTACTGCTTCTTTTCAATTAATAACGATTTTAACTTAATTACTATAATTTCTCTAATTCTTCAATTTGTTGTCTTATTCATGTTTAGTGCTTATTATTTATTTTCTAACTTATATTTAATCACATATATTTAATCGATACAGAATTTTTTATTTTTATTTTATAACACTTTAGTTCTACATTTAGAGATTTCTACATTTTAATGCATTGGAATTGTATCCTTCCTAAAAAGGAATTGTTATCGCTATAATTTCCCACAAATTATTTAAAAAGGAAGAATTGTGCTGTGTTTAGAATTACAAGGAATTACCTTTTCTATTTTTATTGAAACGGGCAGTACAAAAATATGGTAAACATCTCTATTTTGCACATCTCTTTCCTTTGGGTACATTCCTTGTTATTTAAAATCACACATTCATATATAATTGGAAAGTTGGACAATTTATACAAATTCACATAGAAACATTCTCCATTCCAATGAATTAAGATATAAACTTAAATCCTAATCCAATTAAAAACCTCTTAAGTTCAAATTTAAAAACTTATAACATTCAAATAAATCTGGAATTAACACACAATCATATATATATATATATATAACTTATTTCATAACTTTTATGGACTATTTCGCCCTTGCATTCCACATCTAAGTATCTACAACATTTAATCAAAATTAACAATCTACTGAATATGTAGGTAATAATATCAAATTCATTATATATATATATATATATAAGCCTACAATTCCATGATTTGTATAAAAGAATAAAAGAAATAGATTCACAAACGATATAAGTCCAATATTATTTAAAACATATAATTTTCCACTCACCTCTTAGCTTCCAAACCTCCAGATCAAAATCCATTCTCGTTATTTGACTCCTTTTCTTTCTATCAAAATATGCATCTAAAGCATATATATAATTATTAGAATTATAGATCTGAGAAGATATTTGAATTAAACCTAGTCTAAATTTATAAATCGAGAATTTATCTCTTTTCGCAAGATCGATTTACCCATATTATTCTTCTCTTTTATTTTTCGTTATTCTCCACATATATACATATATATATATATATACTATATTATAATTTCTATAATTCCTAAAAGTAGTGGGAAAAAGAAAATGGCAGAGCTTCGCTCCTTTTTTCAAAAAATATGAAAAGAGAAGTAATGGGCTAGGCCTGTATTTATAAGCTCGAACAATTTTACCCGTTAGATTTAATTATATTAAATCTGGGCCGTCGGGCCTAAGTTCAATCCCAGCCACTACGTAATAACCGATCGGCCGTTAGCTCCTTCAAAGGTGGTCGACCGGCCAAAATGAAGGTGTCGACCAGCCAGTGGTCTAGCTTTGTTTATGTTAACGTGTTGCTTTAATTTGTTCTATTCCTTTTTAATATTGATTTGATTAGATTTACACTTATAATTACTTTAGCAATAAGACTTCTGTTTAACTGTTGCTTTAATGTTAAGTTAATGATATTTATTACTTTAATACATTTTTAGTTATTTCTGATCTGAAACCTTCAAAACATTAATAGCTTCTTTGTTTGAACTCCGATCGCAAGACTTTATATATGAAAGTTGACAAGAAAATAACCATGAACACAATAGCGCTAGTTTCGTAGCCAAATTTTAACGTTTGGTCGAATTCTATTTTTGAGCTTTAATAATTATTTTTTAATTCTTTTAAATTAATTATTGTTTATTTTACGGAGTGTTACATATACCGAACTAAGACTTCGAGAATATTGATAAGGTAGAATATTGAGTTGAGCTAGTATGACATAACATATCATCCTAGAAAGGTAATTCGAGGGCAAGCATTGGCAGACTTCATTACAGAATTCACCATTTGGGATGATGAAACAAAAGAAGGGTGAGTTCAACTTTCTCAATGGAAGTTATATGTAGACGGAGCCTCCAATGAGCATAATTCCAGGACAAGAGTAGTTCTAATGACTCCGGAGTGACGGAGGTCTGTTAACCTTAAAGCTAGAGTTCTTGGCAACAAATAACGAAGTTGAATACGAAGTGTTGATTACGGAACTTAAGATAGCAAAGGAATCGAATGTCAAGATGTTGCATATATTCAGCGAATCTCAATTGGTGTTCTGCCAGGCAAAAAAGCATTTTAGGATAAGGGTCGAGACTTGCCCCTTACTTGAAAAAAGTATCGAATTACTAAATGATATCAAACATTACATGATAACACACATCCTTAGGAAGAAAAATATGAAAGCTGATTCATTAGGCAAGTTGGCTAGCTGTGGGATGCATCGCTTTTGGGTATTTTCCAGTTGAGACTTTGATGACTCAAAGCATGAACATGATGGATGTTGATTAGATCTTGGATGTCAAGGAAGAGAAGGAGTCGTGATGGCTCCGATTAAATAATATTTGCTAAATGGGATTCTCATAAATGGAAGAAATAAAAGGTAGAAACTCATGTGTAAAGTACTCGATTCATCATGCAAGAAGAAGTGCTATATAGGAGAGGATTCCTAGTGCCTTGTTGAGGTGTGTCACCAAAGACGAAACTAAGAAAATTCCTGTAGATGTGAATAAGGGTAGTTGTGGTGATAACATTGAGAGATATACATTAGCATGGAAGGTTCTTCACTATGGATACTTCTGGACAATAGACAGCTAGGATGCGACTGAGTATTCTAGAAGATGTAATAAGTGTTAGTGGTTTGCGAAAAATACCTAGAGCCTCAATCACTGAGCTTGTGCAAATGGTTGGTCCGTGGCTATTAGCAGTATGGTGAATTGATATCATCGATGTGCTACCGATGTCGAGAGGAGGAGAGAAGTATGTTGTAGTAGCTATGGATTACTTTACAAAAGAGCCCAAAAGGGAATCACTAACAATGATTACTTTGAAGAAAGTGATCAATTTTGTAGTGAAAACATTTTGTACAGATTCAGTGTTCCATAGAAGATAATCACTGACAAAGAAACTCAATTCGAAAGTGCTGAGTTCAAAGAATTCTATGCTTGGTACTGAATTGAGAAGAGCTTCTCAAGTGGCACACCTAGAAGTGAATGGACAGGTGGAGGTGGTGATCAAGATCATCAAATCCATTATTAAGAAGACATTGAAGAGGGCCAATGGCAATTAGGTTGATGAGTTGCCACTTGCATTGTGGGCTTATAGGACAACCCACAAGTATGCGACTCTATTCACTTTGTTTAAGGAGCTGAGGCGATGATACCATTTGAATTCGAAGTCCCTTAGCATCAAAGACTGCATTAAGATCCCAAGATGAACGAGAAACTCGCTTGACTTGGTCGAAGAGAAATGAGAAAAGGCTGATCTTAGGGTAGCTGCTCACCAGATAAGAGAAGTAAAGAAATTCAATGCCAAGGTCAAAAGCCATACGTTTGAGATAGGCGACCTTGGTTTAGAAAGGGGTCTTTCTTAGTCGAGGGTACCTGGCCCGAATTGGGAAGGTCCTTGTGTGATTGAATAGAATCTTAGAGATGGATCTTTTAAGCTATTGGCTGTTGATGGTATCTCAATTCCACGGGCATGGAAGAAAGAACACTTAGGGCTCTATTTCACTTAGATTCATTTTTCAAATAGTATGTCCAATCGATTCAGACTCGATGTAATAGGCCAATATCTGCCAATCTTTCATTCATAAATAAAGTTTTCTTTTAGAATCAATGGAGATGTATTCTTAAAAATCTAACTTCATGTCATGTGACCAGTGGAAAAATCAAACATTTAGTGTTTTGAAAAACCAAATGTCCTGGTAACCAAAGATAGGTACCAATGAACTCCTTCATCCATGATTGGGTCATTGGAGTATAATCATATTGGGGTCAATCGAACGATTTGCCATTAAACATCTAATCTTTGAAGAATGTTTGGAGATAGGCAAGGTCAAGGATTGATGCTCGGAGACAAGCATCTTAGACATCGGACCCTAGAGATCGGAATGAGTGTAGAATTGAATCTGTTTGTAGGTACTACCTCGTTTATGACCCATTAATTGTGATATGTTAGGCCGATGATAAACAAGATTAGTTGATGAAGTATGTTTGATCATCGCCTGGAGATAGGCGAACTCAAGGATGAATGCCCAAAGATAGTAGTCGATGTAGAATTGAGTCTTTTGCGAATACAACTTTGTTTATGGCTGAACGAGATACGTCCAGTCGAAGATAAATGGAGTTGGCCGAAGAAGTATAGTTTCATTTAGTCAAATAGAATACATTTTGGCTTAGAATAAATAAAGCTACTTAGTGAAACAACACCGAGCAATCATGAAAATTTATTTATATGTATGGAGTTATAGTAAATAATGGCATTGGATAGATCACAGACACAAGCATGAATAATATATAAGTAATTGAATTACATATGATTATATTATAAATATAAACAAGTATATAGGAAACAGAGATAAAAAGATGTGTTGGAACCGATCCAGCACACAGCGGAAGTAATGGGTAAATTTCAAAAAAAATGCCACTTTGGATCTTTATTGGGCCTATGAAGTCTAATTTACTTAGAACATTTCTAAATTTTATTTAAATAAAATATTTTATTTTATTTAAATTTATAAAATGAATTATATTATTTAATTTATATATTATATTAAATATAAACGTGTATCATATACATATTTATAAGTGTGTGCACGTGTAATATATCAATTCGTGCAAGGTATAGCATGCCCGTGTATAGATGTTGGGATTTACATCGCAACGGATACATTAGCTCGTTCAATATGCAAATATATTATCCAAATGTATTTGTATGTGTATGTGTGTATACAACTTTGCTTTTATAAATAAAATATTACAAAAATACATACATATATATATATACGTATATGTATAAACTAAAATTTTATTATATATAATTTTGCATAAATATATATATAAACATAAATATAAAATATTATCAATATGTATATATTTTTAACCATATAAATATATTTAAATAATTTATAAAATATACTAAATAATTTTTTTACTACAATACCGAAACTAGTACATGTATAAATATAATATTTAATTTTTTTGATATATATAAATATATAGATATAAATGTATATATTAAATACTTCTATATATATACATGTATAGTAAAAAATATACATATAGATATATACTAATATTTAAACCATAAAATGATTTATATTTAAATATTAGTCTTGCACATAGCTCAAGATTTTTTTTAAAATTTAAATTTTAAATATTTATACATATTATAATATAATTGTATTAAATTATTAAAAATTAATAATAAATAATTTTTTGAAATCAAATTTGAATTTCAAGTTTCCAGCAAAATTAGATAAATTTTTTATAGTTTGAAATTTTATTATATAATTTTAAACTTTAAAACAATTTAACAATCTATTTCTATTTTTCCGTTATATTTAAATATTTAAAATATAAAAAAATGTTTATTTATTTCAACCAAGAGTATAATATGTATTAGTACAATTTTATATATTATAAAACATATTTTTAATACATATATGAATTTATATATTTATTTATACATTAATTGATTTAAACATAACTTAAAATAATACATGAATATAAAAAAATTTACCGAAAAATATTATACTTATTAAACCATATATGTAAAATTATATTTTCATATTTTATATATGTATAATATAGTATTTAAATTTAAACTATATAAATGTGTATGTATATATATCAAATTATTTAAATATAAAAAATTTGTTTTTTTTTTATTTTGAGTCATGCCGCACAAGTATGTATTATCATAAAAAAAATTAATGTATATACATATAACAACTAATCAATATTGTGACAATATATTTACATGTTGGAATCGCCACCCAACTAACAATATTATACACACACACACATACATACATACATATATATATATAATGAGCATTATAAATATAGTTTAATATTTGTAATCATATTAGGAATGTACCTAGTTGCCAAATCCCTTAAGTACACCTTGAAATGATGATATAAGCTCCTTGAAATGATTTCTAATCCAAAAGAGTGCTAGTCCTTGAACTACCGACCACCGACTATCGAATAGCACTTGTATTGTTTTGATTTGAACTTAGGAAATTGATAATATGGCGGAGGGGAATTCGGCCAGACTTAGAGAGATATGGAGGCTAAAAAGGATTCCAAAATAATATGGTTAGAGATGCTTATATAAAGGAGAAGTTGGAGATATTTTAGGATTAATATCCTACATCATCTCTTAACAATTATCTTCCATCTTAGCCCTGCATCTCAAAGCCTTTGTTGCACCATCTTATGGCCACACCTACCTCTCATTATGAATGAATATGATCAACCCCCACATGGTCTTTAAACTCTTTTAAAGCACAAACAAATAATTTGCAGTTAAATCTAATTCAATGCTTATCGATATCGTATATCGATTAAAATATTTTAAACTATTTTAAATATATTTAATAATATTTGTTCATCAAATCAAAGTCAAATTTTTATAACTAGTATTTCACAAATATTCATTAATGTAATTAATTTACAACAATTACAAATTAATTAAATCATTTTTAGTCAAAGGAGTATTCATCGTTTTGATTGTGTGACTCGTCAAATGTTAATTTTGTCAGCTATTAATATCGAACTATCGAATATTAACATTCACACATCACTTAACAGGTGATGTGACATTTTGGTTAAATTTATCGCTTACTTGGTTTCGATAAAATCATATTTACTTTGTTAAGCGTTACCCGGTTGTGGCTATTTTTTACAGCAATTCTTTTTGTCGAAACTATACCACTTTGGACTTATGGAATTTGGTAGCGGTCAAAATTCCAATATTGTCCATATTTAACTCTAAAGTCCATACATAAAGTCATTGGTTTAATAATAACAATTATTATTAACCGAAATGCTTTAGCCAGAGACTTGACTTTGAGTTGACTTAAGTTGACTATGATACTAACCTCATATAACTAAAGAGATGAATCCTCCCTTGAATAGTGTTTCACTTTCAACGCTTCCACTCAACCCAACTATAGTCGTTCGATGGATGTCATGCCATGATTTAACTATAATCAAAGCGGAGCTTCCATATTGAAGATCAACAGTATTCTCAAGTCAACTGTGTAATTTTGTCACATCAGTATTTTCTATTTAACATTAGTTATATTAACCAACATAAAACTATTGAGTGAGTCACTTCGTAGTTATCCAATAACCATCAGTGTGTAACCCTTTGGTGCCCCTAACATCCAAGAGTAATAAACTGCCCAACATTTGGAAAGCGTACGTACTCTGGCCTTAATGGATGTATCGATATCCAGCCTCGATACATCTTGACTAGGAATATTTAAAATGGTATATTTATTTTCATTATGATAAATTACTCATGACTACAACACTTTGTAACTACTATCACAAAACATACCATTTATGGATTTTCTATTAAATATACTTTTACTTAAATTAGTTAATTAATATAACACGTTACATTAAGTACATAATAGAAATAAAACACCTTTTATTTCGAACAAGATTGGTTATCGAGTTAGATATATGTAACAAATTATATAATTGCTCTTAGAGCATACCCCTAACTCTATCAAGATGTTGTAATGTAAATAAGAAAAAGGTTGGATAAAAAACAATATTTTATTTTGCCAGGGCCACTCCCATACGGTGATGACCTATATACATAATGAAGCAAAAAAGATAAAAGAATGCCTTTAATAAATGTAAGAGACAATCATCTCTTCTTACCCCCACTTGTTTCCTTTTGAAGTCTACTGGGCATAACGCTTCTTGCCCTTTTTTCCTTCTTTTCCTTGATTGAATCTTTTTTAGAGTGCTTTTGCCAGAATAGGAAGTTTCCTCTTTAGCGGTCAAGTAAATAGGGTCAATCAGATCGGTAGAGGTGCCTTAAGGTGTAATAGAAGCACCGCAAGGGGAACAGAAGGCGGCTTGCCATGACCAGAAGGAGGTATGTGAATGCTTAAGCTGGGCAAGGATGTCGATGCCGAAGGCGTAGGCTACTCTGTTCCCAATTCAGCTTTGACCTTGATCTTGGACATGTCTAATGCTAATCTCTCTACCATCGAAGTAGATTCAGACCATTTTCACTTATTATAGCCACATCTTCATTGATGGACACTTTAATGTCCTTAAGGCCTTCCAATGCCCCTATCTTCTCGGAGTTAGTACCGGGCCAGAATGGAGTGGATAGGTAGAGGAATAGACATTGTAGTGATGGTGGTAGGCATTGTGATGGCATTGGAACCTGAAGCGTGAATGGCTAGTGGTGGAGGAGGCGGATGAGGCTGTTGACCTGTAAGATTATAGAACGAAAAGAAGAGATTAGAGATGTCCTCAGGCGAGAGCTGAAGCATCTCAAAGACCAAGGATATGAGAGATATACCTTGGCTGGTGAAGATTTTTTTGAGGAGGACTTAGTGATTTCCCCTTCCTCTAGAGTTTTTGATGATGTAGGCAGACTAGGAAGACTTGCTGAAGGAATGAAGGCTGGAGCATTGAAATTGTAACCCCCAGAAGTGATAGTACTAGGAGCTGTAGATACGAGTGGTTGTTGTAGAAGTGATGATATCTACTTAAGACACTTTCTTCGCTAGAGTGGAGTCGTCCGTGTGATCTAGAGAGTTGGGATCACCGAGAGTCTCAGTAGGCACCTATTCTTCAACTGCAGCTCCTATTGCCATGATTTTCCTGCCTACTTCTGGGGATACTACATCCTCTTCATCCAGAAACCTGCTCTTTAACATCTCTTTATCAACATCATTGTCGGAGCTTTTGGCCCTTCTCATATTCTCATCACAGGCCTTAGCCAGTGTTACGGGATAGCCGCCTCTCAGCTACTTAGGTCTCCTTGTTTCAATAACGTTTGCAGAGAACTAGATGAGAGTAATTTCCGTTTCTTCCTCAATCTAGGCTGCCTTAGCCTTAATATCTATGGTTTCCTTCGCTGTAGTGGCCGGCTAGATTTTTAAATCGGTAGAATCACCCTAAGCCTGCCTACTTGATTCTTTTCAACCTTCAGGTCAGTTTTGAGTTTTATGACCTTAGCCTGGAGTGTAGCATTCTCAGAATCTTTTGCCTTGATGCTCTTCTCAAGGTTGACACTAGTGGCATGTTCATTCTTCGGTTGTTCATAAAGAACCAAGCTCTTAGCCGCATGAGCTTTAGCCAACCCAATCAACCTTTGTTGGAATCCTTAGTAGATTTAGCTTTTTCATCCTTTTTCATCCTTTTTCTTTCTAGTTGTAGACAAATCCTTTTTGTAATCCTCGTAAATATGGTTATGGTCAGCTCTCTTGTTATCAAAAGCCCAAATGATTAGCTGAATTGCTTTGTTAACGTCTGAGAGGCCTTTGGCTAGCCTTTTCCACTAAAATAACTGCTCCATGATCTCATGATGTTTGTTAAGACCTTCATTCGTGTAGCTTCACTGATGATCTTTGATGTCATAATCAAATTTGACTCCGTTCAGGCAGAAGTCAGGAAGCACTGCCTGCATTTTCGTGATAGAGGCTTTAGATTGGCCTTTGGGGGAAAGAGGAGGAGCAGTGTGTTAAAAAGTTATTTCCATTCCAGCCTCATGAAATTTTTGGGGAGATGAAGGGCTGGTCGATTTGGATTGTGGGAGGTTGTAATTGGGGCCTTAGGCCATTCTGTGATAGCGGTAGTGGAAAATTGACAATGCTGAGAAGATTGACGATGGTGGGAGTCGTAGTCACTTGAAGAGTGGTCATGTGTCTCCCTATGTTCATCGCCATGACGTTGTCTTTCTTTGGCTTCACGCCTTTCTTTTTCCTTCCACCCGAGTATCTCATTCTTGGACTTGTAACAAGGGCCCCTATAAGGGTAAGAAATCCTTGGAGTCTCAGAGCGGTATCGTTTGCCTTCTCGTAGCCTCTCCATTCGGTCTTGTATTCCCATAGTATCTGAAAAGGAAGTAGACCGTATCAGAATTGAATCAAAGGATTAAGGACAAGTGCAGAGTGTTTGTGATTGTGATCCTAGAAGTGTGTGAGGTGTTGTCATTCCCTAGATATCCTACGAATCGTGTTCAAAGGGTTTTAGAGATGGAGTTTCTTCACCCACGGTGAGCCAAGGCATGTTGCTCGAAGGAAAGCTAAATTTGCATAGGCTGGAATTTAAGATATCTTTAAAGCTCCGTCCCATAAGGGAAGTTTCACAGGTTCGCGAGGTTGTTGAGAGACCCAAAGATGTTGTCGGATGTGCCTGCCGGAGGAGTTGACTCTTCAACAAGACTATGACGTGGTTCGAGCGCAAACTGGGAGGACTTAATGATTAACCATTTCGGCTTGGAAGGTGACGTGACCATGGTGCCTTCAGGGATGTCTCCTCGAATGATTCATTTCCACTAATGCTATCATCTTCCTCTTCCTAATCTTTGTCCTCTCTCTCATCTTCTCCTTCGTTTACTTCTTTGTCTCCTCCATCGTCTATATTCTCCCTTCCTTTTATCCCTTCTTTTATTAAATTCTCAACTCCTCTTTCTTTTTCCTCCTCTCTGAGATTTGCTTCGAATCCTTAATCTTCTTCACTCCCTTGTTCATTGTCCTCGGAGTTGGGAATAGGGGCAAAAGGACCTTGAGCAACACGAGATGCCCTAGTAGAAAGTAGATTTGGTAGGACGCTCCTGCCAATGTAAAGAAGGCGGAACTGGCGCATACAACATTTGTAAGGAGGTAAGAAGTCTTCTTTTAATCTTGATTGATCCCTTCCAGGAATGCCATTGTATTCGCGAGAGCTTTAGTCGGAACTCGTTGGGGGATTCTGTTAGAGATATGAATAGAATATTAGTCTTTTGGTTGAAGAAAGTCTTTGTGTGATAAGAGTATTGAAGAAGGGAGCTTACGGATAGACAACTAGAACAATTGAAGACTTTAGGACATCGGAGGAAGAAATATTCACCATTAAAATAACTTCTTTTGTTTTGAAGACCTTAAACAACCTTGTAGTTGTTGAATGCTTTGAATATAAACGACGAAGGAGTCTCTTATCTCTTTTTGAAGTGGAGTAAGAAGGTAAGCTCTTCAAGACTCAGCGAATGACCTACGTGCATCGTGAATATAATGTAAAGAGAGCTCAGCAAGGCATAACCATTTGGGTATATTTGAGTTGAAGGCTTGAAGCTAGCCTGAACTCTTGAATAAAGAATTTTAGAAATTCATTGAAAGAGGACACGGATCCCGAGAGACAGACAAGTAGTGCAGTCTATTGGAGGGAGATGAGACCTTCGGTGGGGTTCAAGCAAAAGAACCTCATCTTCGGGAATCCCGTGCTTGAGGTAGGTCAGCCTTGATTCTTTAGTAGTCAGCCTAGAGGTTGTTTGATCTAGAGGGTTATCCAAGATCATAAGGATAGGATGATTGTCCCTCGATGGGACATGTCCATGACATCGGCCTGCTAAAATGGCTTAAAGCTGGAATTCTTGCATAATGGAGCGCCTTACTCCTGATGGAGTAGAAGTGGACGCTTGGGCAGTAGAGGGACCTCCTTTGGAGGTGTAGAAGGGTTGTACCAATTCAAAGATGAGGAGACCGTCTAGGGTAT
Source organism: Allium fistulosum (assembly GCA_030737815.1). NCBI lineage: Eukaryota > Viridiplantae > Streptophyta > Magnoliopsida > Asparagales > Amaryllidaceae > Allium > Allium fistulosum. The sequence continues at coordinate 604,412,374 of CM060903.1, forward strand.
GCCATTCTATACTAAAAACTTGGTAATGGTTGTGGCAAGGTATGATTTATCTTGATGTTTATTTTTATTTAAAATTAGAACCCGTGTAGCCAATGTATAAGGTCCAACGAATGTAGATGTGTGTTGACCAATCAGATTTTGTACATTGATCGGGGTAGTGCGGTAGTGTGTGTTCCTGTGTCCATAACATGGTGTACGTCAACACTTTGTGTAGATAGCTTGCTCGTGCTGGCAAACGAGTTCTATCACGCTATGGAACTGTGTATTGGATTTTAACCATTATCATAGAATATATGATAACAAAACCATTGTTTGTAGAAACACAGAGCTTTCTTTGTAGGTTCACAAGAGTGTTATTTGACTCTAAGTGTCGATGCCTGATTTTGTTAGACCCCTAAGTGCATTCGATGCGACCATTTCTTATAATCATTTCATCAAAACTGAATCGCCAGTCCTAGTGAAAATTGGTCACCTCTCTTCTCATTTATCATTCCACGACTAATCGTGTTGAAGTTGAATCCATGGCAACTTGAAGTTGGCTCTAAAGCTTGAATCCAACCTTCAGAGAGCATAGAGTTGAGATCCCAAGAAAACATAGAGCCGAGATCTTGAAGACCCAAAGTGGAAACCAAGCAATTACAAGAGGAAAAGGTTAGGATTAGAACTAAGGAAGCTTCGGGTCAACATCGAGTAACATGAAACAGTTCTTGAGTTTATAGTTTCAAGTCGGTAGTGGTGAAAAGAAAAATAAGGAGCACGGGTTTAATATCGAACGTGAATTGACAACGATGACCCGATGTTGGTAATGATGATGAGGCAAAGGCCAAGGTAGCGGGGGTAGCGCTAGGAGTAAGGCTAAATACTACCTAGGTTCGAGGTTGAGATTTGGTGGTGCTTGGTTTAAAAATATCAATGGCGACTAGTTGAGTTAGCCTAGGTGGTGTCGATGGCGAAGGTTAGTGACTAGTTTGGCGGCGACGTTGAAGGAGAAAATTTCAACATTGACGTTTGTAGTGGTTTTAAGATCGGAGTCACAATAGGCAAGAATATGAAAATAGGCCAAAAGATGCGAGACTTATAAAAAAATTCTAAGTCCTGAATTTATAAGAGGCTAATCAATCATGTTGATATCGATATGATCAAATTGATACCGACATGTTTTATCTCATGATTTAAAAAAAAGGAAGAGGGGGTCCACCTGATCAAGATACGATGCATCTTCTAGAAAATTGAAAGTTCCAACCTTTCTACGAAAGGAGAGGATACATCAACTATTTGAAGCGATGAATGAATGTTTTTGGAGTAGGCCTGTCACTTCAGGATAGTAGTTGATCGATTGATGGCTCTTCTACATTTTGCATTTGATCGCTTGTCTTGATCTAAAGCATACTTTGTTTTCACGAATGCATACTTTGGGGGCAAGTGTTATTTAGCATTTGAACCAAGCGGCTTCTTGTTGGATCTGTACTTCAAGATGATGAAGGAAGGGATCAAGAAGCTCAAGAGATGTCAGGAATGATGAAAAGGAGAAATACAATAAGTTTGGTGAAAATAAGTCAAAAAAAGTTGATACTAACATGATCAATCATGTCAATACCAAGTTGTTTTGTGAACTGGGATTTACATTGCACTGTAGAACAAGTAGGCGTGCACTTTGAAGAAAAAGACAAAGATTCATGTAGAATAAATCATGTCGGTACCAACATGATTTGTAAGAGCAGTTTTCTCAATGAATCTTAGAAACTTGAAGACTTGTGCAAATGTAAGAAAAGGTCAAAAATATGAGATGCAAAATCATGTCGGTACCAACATGATATGAGTTGCGAGTTTTACTTGTTCTTCATGCCTGAAGGAGTGGATCCAACTTTTTACCTCGTCTTTTGCATGCTAGCAACTTTGTTGGGTGAATTCGCCTATAAATATCCATCCTTTGGCAATGAAAAGGTGACTTTTGGAATTTCTATCTCTTTTTTGCCAAAAAGTGTTGCTGAACTCAAATTTCAATGGGTTTCTAGATCTGGAAGCTTTGTTATTCGATTGTACTAGTGCAAAATCATTGAATTAAAATTAATAGTGGACGTAAGCAATTGATTTGGGGCTGAACCACTGTAAAATCTCGTATGTTCATACATCTATTTTTGTTTTTAGATATGTTCATCACATTTATAGTTGATCTGGGGTGTTATGTCATTTTTTGTTACAACAGTTATACACATGTTTATATTTCATTATGTGTGTTGTTATACCATGAATGCATAATACATTCAAATAAAACATTTAGTTGGATTATTAATGTGATTAATTAATAAGTATAAAATAATGGTAAATAAAATATGATTTTATTGAATAAGAAGATTGGACCTAGCGAAACCTATTAGACTTCATAAGCCCACTATGATCCATATAGTTTTTTTATATCAATATATTTCACCTGATGTAGACCGACCCAGTTCCTTTGGTGATGTCATATTAATTATAAAAGGAAATATACTATAACGACCTGAAATTTCAAACACTTCGTATTTAAATATCTAAATTATTTGAATATTTGAATCTTGTATCTAATGTGGTTAAATTGATTTAATAACCTTGTTGACCCCCTTTTAAATAATAACTAGTGAAGGAAAACTTATTTTTGAATTATGTTTACAAAAATAAATAGTTCGAAGAAATATTGATATGTGACTAAAAATCATTTTATCGATAAACGACTTTTTGCTAAACAGAAGTTGTTTGAACTTCTTATACATGTCTTAGAAATAAATGAACACATAAATAACAAGTTAAAACACTTAATTTAATAGCAAAGTTAATTAATCTAAGCAAGCTTCTGTAAGGGAACAAAGACCATTGAATCATGGAGTGATTTAAGGGTATGGTGTGTACGAAGGCATGGACTTGTACCTAGGCATGGTATGCATGTGCATGGAGAGAAGATTGAGGGGGTTTGTGGTCATTTGGTACTTCGTTTTCTAGCCTATAAAGACTCCTTTCTTTTGTTTACCAATTCACAAAAATCCAAAGCTCTTAAACTCTAACACTTCCAAACATATTCAAATCAACTCCAATCGCTACCAAATTCTACCAAAGTTCTTATATTGTCATTAGAATACATAATAGCATCCAAGAAGTCAAACAATGATGAAGAAATGGGAAATCTCCACTTGGATCGTGAGCAACTAGCATGAGGAGGAAGGCTTGGCTTAGCATTGGAAGGCAAAAGCATGGATCTTTGGGCTTTGGGTGATGGTAGGAAGTGTTTCCTTGATTCTAGTGGTTTGTGATGTTTTTTTAACTTGGTTTTAAGGTGAGTTCTCTCACCATCTTGCAAGTGTATGTTGTGGTATAATCGTTTGATTGTTAAAATATAAATGATAAACAAAAATAATGCAAGTTATCACTTTTTGGACCCCTCTTGTTTTTGAAAGCAAATGACAACATATATGTATTATAGCTTCTCTTATAATCCCTCTAAAACTTGTAACGTGGCCATGACTTGATGTGTACATGTTCGAATATGTTGTATGTGATGTAAAAGTTGTTTGTGAATGTTTGAAGTGAGAAAGTCGCTATGAAAGCACTTTGAATCCCTTGTATTTTAACTTGCTTTAAAATGATGTTATATGTGTATATTATTGGATAATATAATTTGGTTGCTCAAGACATATCTATTATGTTTCAGATAGCAAAGAATTGGCTTGAAAAGTTGTGGAAATAATTAAATAATATTGTAAAAAATTGAAGCAAAATAGTCGCTATAGACGCACTTTGAAATCACTTTGTGTTCGATGATTTCTAAGTCAATATTGGAAGAATACTTAGGGTTTTCTTTGTGATTTTACTAAGTAAAATATAAATACTAACTTATGTAAAAATATCAAGTTTTAAAAAGGTTTAAAACTAGTCAAACAAAGTTAAGAAAGTTTGAAGTAAAAATGTCGCTATATGAGCAGTTCGTTAAAGTAACTTGTTTTCTTTAAAAGTTAGATAATCACTTTTAAAATTAAGTATTTCTCCTAATTATTATTTTAGAGTATTTTATAACATATATAAGAGTATTTTTATAGTAGTTTCAAGTTAAATTGTATTTTTAATAATTAGTTATGAATTTTCAAAGTTAAGGTTTTTAAGTAAGACATTTGTATTTTTGGTTTTTGTTAAATTTCAAAACTTAGTATTTTTACATGGTATTTTCTATAAGTTTCCAAAACATAATTTTCAGTATTTTTAAGTATTTACATATATGTGTGTATGTGTGTGTATGTATATATATATATATATATATATATTTGTGTGTGTGTAAGTTTTAAAAAGTAAGTTAAGAATTTTATAAAAGTATAAAGGAGGATATGGACTTTAACTCTTAAGCTTAAATAAATGGTTTTGTGAAGTTAAATAAAAGTATAGTACCTTAATTAATAAGTGGTATATATGCTTAGACTTCAATAATGAATGCTTTAAATTTAATGATAGTGTTACTATACTTAACTCTAAAAGCCGAGCAAGGTAGACTTCTCTGTTTGTGAGGGTCAAGATTGATGTTTGAGTAGGGATGAGCAATAGTGCTCTAACCTCCCTCTTGATTGAGGATAGTTAAGTTGGAATGTCGAAAACGTATTAAGTATACGAACATTGGTTTATATAAGCAATTGATTTTAGAACTTGACTTAGTAACATAAGTAAATGGTTTTGGGTTGTAGCAAACAATGTTTAAATAACATTTGTTTTTAACCCTTATTAATTATAATTTAGATTATAATCAAGATTATAATTAGGAATATAATAAGATATTTAATAATTAATATTTTAAAGACAATTTTTAAAGTAATAAAGTGCTTTGGGTTCTTGTGACATTGTTTAAGTAACAATTGTCTTAAACCCTTAAATGTAATTAAATCTTTAAAAAGCAAGTTTTAAAGAAAATGATTAAAGTGGAATGGGTTTGGGTTTGTTGCGACAATTTTTAAATAACACATATCTTTAATCCTTAAGAAAATACTTAGATATTTAATAATGAAGTTTTAAAGATAATAACAAGTGTAAAATCTTTTTATATAAAGATACAAAAGTAAAAGTTTAACTTATAAAAGAGAAGAGGTCTATAGTAACGATGTTTAAGTAACATTTGTTTTTAACCTCTTTGATTATATTTTAAAGTAAGTAAATATTTTCAGTGATTTGTGAATATACTCGTACCGTTTGAGATAAGTATATGAATACTTTTGAAGTATCGAAAAGAGTATAAATGAATAGTGGAATAAAAGTATATATCTTTACAAAGGAAATTAAATCCATATACAAGTTTAATTAACAATGAATTTTAATTAATAAATTAAGTTTTAATTTATAAGAATTAAATTAAATAAGTGAAGTTTAATTAAGAAAGCTAAGTCTTAATTAATAAAAGATTTTTAACTAATAAATGTGTTTAATTAAAGAAAGATGTTTTTAAATTAAAAGTAAGTTTTAATTAAAGAATGAAGCTTTAATTAAATGATGAAGTTTTAAAATAAATGAAAGAATTTTTATTAGACAAAAAGGAGTTTTACTAATAAAAGAAGTTTTAATTAATGAAATATTAATTAAATAAAAAGGGGATTAAACTTCATTCATGTGACTTGATTTTGATTTTTGTGTGTGTTAATTGTGCTTTGTGTGATTAATTCGGTAAGGAAAACATTTAGTTGTGTGCTTAGCACTAAAAGCCAATGAATTTGACTTAATTCTATTCGTGAGAGTAAAGATTGATGACCGAGTAAGGATGGAGTGATAGTGCTCTAACATACCGACTTCCCTCTTGATCGAGGAATAGTATAAGTTGAAACGGTTGGAAACATGATAAGTATATGAGACTTGGTTTCCATATGCGATCATTCCATTGTTGTTTAACATGATCAAATTAACCTAAGAAGTAACAAAAAGCTTCACGGCTTCATATGCTTTGAGAACCCCCAGGGAGGTGCATTCATATGAAAAGTCTCTAGCATTCACTTACTTCTTAAAGAACCGGAGTTAAGTTAACTGAAAATTCGTCGATTCAGTCTTAAGGAGATCAGGATCGATAAGTGTTCTACTTATCCAAAACCACTTCAACACTGAGATACATGCTCTATCTCTTGGAAGTGGACCTATTCGAGATGCTGGAATCCATGTGTGGTTTTGAGATCTGTTCAAGATGTTGGGATCCATCAGGGGATTCGTGATCTGTTCGAGTTGAAGACTCTTGTGAAAGATGCCTAACGTAACCTCAACATTGGAAAATGACTAAAAACAAAGTAGAATGCATAATCCAGGGGTTTTATTAACCCAAGGGGGTAGGGGATCAACTCCATATCTAGAGTATGCTTATTGGTATTTTGCGCACGGAGTTAATGGTACCTGATTCATGTTGTTCATGAAAGTGTACGGATGTTGGGCCAGTCGTATTTGCCTTATGGTATATTTTGTCTAGAGATATAGGATGCTCGAAAGGTAACTTCTTACCCTTGTCATAGGAGATCGGTCGCAATTTTACTTACTAGTTTTATTGGGGAGGTCTTCGTGGAAAATCCATTATGTGAACGCGCCTTTGCGGTTTTGTTTGTATACCTATAAATATTGTTGTGGTGTGATTAATGTAAGCACCAATAGCTAGTTTCTAATTTATATTATTCACTCTAGACATTATCTATTATATCACCTTATGTACTTAATAGATGTGTGGTTCTTTTAAAGTGATAACGTTTATGGCATTCCATACGGTCTCAAAAGTATTGTTATAGACCGATCACATATTTCTTGAATTTCTCACACCAGACTTATATCTGACCTATGGTTTATATTTTCCTTATTTCCATGGGTGCTCTTTCGAGTAGCTTGAGAAAAACAAGTTTTTGTTGATGTTCATTGAGCTCATGGAGAGGAGCAAGATATTTACGTACCGTAGTATTCTTATTTCCCTTGCATTACTTTATGTGTATGTATATATATATATGCAATTGTAAGGACATGATGTTATAACTGTCTAGGCTGATGATAGTACTCTGATTAGTAACTTCAAAATACTATGTATATTAGAGTAGCTCCATGTATTATCTTTTGATATTATACGTTATCATTCCGCTATGAGATTCTAATGTTTTTGTTCTCCTCTTTCTTGTTCGTTTTCTTTTCTTCTTTTTTCTTTACCCTAACGCTCTGTCTTTCCGGCACTTGGGTTATTGACACGTGAATACCACGGATGTATTAATATCAACATTCGGGGGTTGAAAAAGCGATTGTTATATGAGCTAAAGGTTAAGCGAGAACCTTGACTTTGGTGGGGTATAACTTATTAGGAGATAGGGTAATGGAATGCCCTAGCATGAGTTGCATGTATTATATATATGAGAGCGTACTAGTATTTGATATATATTAGTTATATAAGTATAAGTTGGTATTGTAATTGATTAATGTAGGATTAATGATGTTCATTCATTACCCCCCATTAATTAGTTTAGCCATGCTCGACCAATTTATGGGCACTGCTACCCTTTGTAGAATGATTTGACATGCTCGACCAGTTTATAGGCATTATTATCATTTGTAGAATTATTAACTTAATATTGCTTAGATAGGTTACGAGCATTGTTATCTTTTGTTGATTGATTAGTTGTACTCGGCCAGTTTATGAGCATTTACAATTGTTTATTGATTTTTATTTTGTGTTTAACCAGTTTATAAGTATTTTACCTCTTTATAATATGGGTTTGGGTAGATAGTAATTGTGGGAACATTGAAATGAACAGCTTGTGAATTAAGTTTAACAGTTTGACTATAAAGCGCTCGATGATAATATTGGGTTAAAAAGTTAACTTTAATAAAAGATGTTTGTATCAAATGCCATATAGCATTGGAATGAGAAATACGATTTCTATTCTGAAATGTGTTTTCATATATAAAATTGTTTTATATGAAATTTATTTCTTTGAGTTTAATATTTTTGATCAAAAACTCTCCGCTCTGAACTAGTTGCGGCATATGAAATAAATAAGCTATATTAAGTGAATAATGGACCTACAAATATTAAGAAATAATATTCGATGACAATTTTCAATGTAATTGTTATCCAGCCTTTCGACCTGGCTATATTCAAACTGATTAGACAAGTTAGACCCGACTGTCATTGGGACCGACAAGTCAGATCAACGATCAAGAAGCCTGGAGATCAGACTCAGATGATAACATGAAGCATTGGTGAGGCGAAAGCAGAAGACGGACTCAATAGAATGATAAAATTATGAAAATATACAATTTAATTACTGAAAATGGGTCGGGTATGATCCATATTCACCAATTATGGATCGTACTGTATCAACATTAAAGTTCAACTCAGTGAAAACGATCGATATCTCAAAATCCACAAGTCGAATACATATGAAACTTTGGGAAAATCAATGTATTGAAGAGTGGAGCCCACCATATCGATCGCATGCCAAAAGGAGCTTATAGAACGATCGGTGTCGACCATTGTTATGAATGATGTGGAACCCATGATCGATACCATGACTTCTTCTGGATCTGGAGACTCCGCTGCCGAAATTTCAGGAAGATATTTCACTGTCTTCCCCTATAAATATAGACTTAATTGTTCATTTTTGGGATCTTTTACGCTGTTGTTTACTTTGTACTCCATTGTAACCGTGCATCATGCTCGATCCATCCCTCTGTACTCAGCAATTCAAGTGATTAAAAAAGTTATTTCTCCAAAGTGGATGTAGACTTTCAACACCGAACCACTATAAATCATTTTGTTCTTATTATTGCTTATTTTCTGTTATTTAATTGCTCGTTTCCTATGTTTTCATTGAATTTTCTTCATTTATTTCTCTACAAAATCTCTATTGGGTGTTTGTGCCAATTTTTGGTGCAAACATTTTGTTGCTTTCACTGGGAGACAAGCTTCTCAGCTTCATTTGGATCCCTTTACTGCAACTGGATTGCACAAATCCTAGAAGGCGATTCAAAATTATATTCAAATAGTTTGTCCTTTCTATTCAGATTTGCAAAAGTCTAAGAAAAACTATCAATAATGGTTAGGAACACCAAATCTACCACTCAAAACATAGATGGAAATGAGAACGCCAGCATCCAGCAAGGAGGCTAGAGCAATCTACAGGTGGATGTTAATCTAGTCGATATCCAGAATCCAATTGATTCCATCACAAGAGCTGATTTCTAGAATCTGATGAGAGAGCTCATGGATAACCGTCGACAGTTGAATTAGTAGATTCAAGCCAATATTAATCTAATGAATCAACTCAGGGACCAACAACATGGGAAAATTAGGAGGGAGCCAACTCCCTATTCTCCATCAGAGAGCTCTACTTCATCAGATGACTATCATAGGTGTAGACGTCACAGAACTGACGGATACCACATCGAAATGTCAAGCCGTCATCATCCAACCAATCCAGACAGATCGATCACGATTGGTACCGATCCATCTGGAATGATCGGTGATGATCCAACTTTTGGAGGCAGGTTATAGCAGATGGCGGGAAGAATTCACACTGGTGACGCCCCAAGTGATCCATATATTGGAGTTCAAGTTAATGTAGATCAATTACCTCTCCAGGATGACGACAATGTGAATGCACACGACGCACATCGAGAGGTTGTTGAGCCAAGAAGGCATGGAACGACCCATAAACATCGACCAGACCATTCACGTGAGGTGGAGCATGACTACCGCTTGGCTCCAACTATCCAAATTTTGGACTTGTCGTCTTTGGTCAAACAGCTAGTAAGGGAAAGTCAGGATTTGACCAATGATGATTGGGGGATCTCCAGAAGCCATACCCCATTTATAGACAATATTTTACACGCGGAATATCCAAGGAGATTTAGTGAATGTTGTCGATGCCTGCCTATAAGGAAAAACTGACCCCATGCAGCACATCCTGAGATATGAATGGTAGATGGATTCTGCACGAGCTGACGATGCCACAAAATGCAGATGCTTTCCTATTATTCTCTCTGGCATAGCGATGATGTGGTTTACGAGATTACCCCCAAGGTCAATATCCAGATTTGACGATTTAGCAACAAAGTTTGTGGAGTTGTTCTGTATGCATGCAACTCGCCCCAAAGATGTAATGTCACTATAAGCGTGATCCAGGCTCCGGGAGAATCACTAAAAGACTACTTAGAGAGATTTTATACAGCCGTCACAGAAGTCAGTAACCCAAATGACCATTCAATATTGATGGAAGTAACAAAAGGGATTGACTCAGAATCTGAATTTGGCGATTGGTTAGCTAGCAAACCACCCGAAACATTGGAGCTTTTCTATGTAAAAGCGGCTCGGTATTTAAGGAAAGAGGAAGCGAGATGCTCTAGGAAGAAGTATGTTGTGGGAATGAGTGGAGAGGGAGTGTAGAGTAACATTGTAGTGAAACAGTCCGAGGAGAGTTTCGGAAAAGTTCAAGTAAATGTCCAAAATAATCGGAATCAGTAAAAGAAAGGCGGTGATAGGAACCGTGAATGAAAGAGGGATTTTGAATGAGGAAAGCCAAGGATTCCAATGTACGATACCTACACACCACTGAATACGTCTCTAGAGAACGTCTACTTGTCTACATGCAATACCATGCAGTATAGGAAGCCACCTCTGAAGGATTCGATGGAGCAAAAAAAGCAGATTGGAAAATATTACCGATTCCATGAATGCTATGGTCACAACACAAATGAGTGCATGCATCTCTAGGATGTTATCGAGAAGCTGATTCGGGAAATAAAACTATAGCAGTTTGTTAAAGCCTCGCAGGATGACGGGCAGGGGACATCCGACCCCACTGAAGACAAACGCCGCATAGGGCTGAGGAGCCTGCGCGGACTGGTGGAAGATTAGTTAACAATACAATAGTCTGAGGACCACATCCAGTTGATAAGAGTTGGCACGAGATAGAGCGTTATGCTAGCGCAGTTAAGCATATGAATTTCGAGTGTTGTTCAAATACAGAAGACGGGGCTTCAACCAAACAGCAACATACAATTGCAGATGACATTGTATTCAGAAACAGAGATGAAGATAAGGTGGATGCACCGACGATCGACCCAATGGTCATTTCGGCCATGATCGGTCCCGCTTTAGTGAGAAAAGTTTTTATTGACAGTGGCAGTTCGATGAATATTATTTTCAAAACAGCGTACAACCAAATAAGAATGGAAGCCAAAGATCTAAAACCGTGTAAAGCACGTATTGATGGCTTTAACTGTGTTGCAATGGAAGCAGTGGGCTATGTCGAACTACCGGTGGAGTTAGGAGAAGGCGACCGTAGGAGAGTACAGATGTTTCCATTCGTTGTGTTGGATGCAGACTCTCCATATAATGTTTTTCTGGGCCGATCGACCCTTGTTGAATTTCGGGTAGCCATTGTCCCTTGGTGTCTTACCTTAAAATTCCCAACTGATAATGGCGTGGGAGTTGTGCATGGAGATCAGGCGATCGGGCGTGCCTGCTATGTGGCTGAGTTCAGGGACACTCAGCGGAAGGAGAAAGGTAAGGGGGTGGACAAGTCTCTCTGCATGCATGTCATCGAAGATCGACAACCGGCGCTTGGGCCTTGGCTTGGGTGCCATAGTCAGTTTTATAAAGACATAGATTCGAGGGATGATGAGTAGGAGCCTAAAGAGATCAAGGCTACACCAACTGAGCTAACGATCGACATCACGGTCAGCCACGATGACCCGCCGCAGGTCCTAAAGATCGGATCATAACTCAACCCCCTGATAATGAAAGAACTACTGGTTTTCTTCGAGCGAATCTACCATCAAGGCACTCGAGGATGAGAAGGCCAGGCACTTGTCCGAGGTTAAAGCGCTTCACCATCGGAACCATAAACTGGTGTGAGAAAGGGATGTGGCCCAAAGAAGCATATCCGAGTACAAAACTATGTTTGAGCGCGAATCTAAAGATAAAGAGGAAGCGCTAAATCAGTCAGGATGCTTGTGATGGATTGATTACGTATAGCTTGAAAGAGACACAGCTATTGAAAAGGCTAAAGACATTGATTCCCTCGTTAAACAAGAAGTGGAGGCTGCGAAATAAAAGGCCAGGGAGGAGGTTATGGAAGAACTAGATCCATTTCTTATAAATGTGAACGAAAGGCTTCCCTTTTGTCGCTTGAAGGTGCAAAGAAATCGAATGTCTTCAGGAGTTGGAGGATGAAATAAAAACTCCATGAATGCCATGTAGATACAGTTAAGCAAGGCACAGCCATTTGGATGCCACTGGCTGGTACTAACCTCATATGATATAGCATCTCTCGGACAAATGAATTGAAGGGTGGGATGCATCCTGCCCAATTGTAACAACCCTAGATTTTTGCATATTTTATTTTGACTTTATTTTTATTTTTAAACTATTTTAAACTTGTTTAGTTCAAATATTTCATTTTTTTAATATGAATTTTGATTATTATATGAATTATAATTCCAAACTTGTATAAATGGAATATTTTCCTGAAAAGTGGATTTGTGGTCAAACTAGTCAAACTTTGACTTTTAATTTTTAAATATAAATATTAAATTCTTGAATTTTATCTTTTATTATGAAAATAGATTTAATATCATGAATACTACTTTTCGTTTCATTGAAAACGGATTTACATTGTGGAAGTTATACCGTTTTCAATTTTGTGTGTAATTTGGTGTATTTAACCAAATTGTTTATTTCAAATTATATAAATAATATTTTATTTGGTCATGTAATGTTCTAAATTATGTTTATATGGTTAAAATAACTTAGTATGTATATATTTTGGTTTTAAAATATTTTTAAGTGAAGTATAAATTTTTCTAGAGTTATAGTAACTTATTTGAAATTTTCATGTCTTGTTTGCTATTTTTAAACAATTTCTTCAATTCTTTTGCTATTTTATCTGAATTTAATTATTTATTTTACTTTGAAAATGTTTAAAAATCATTTTTATTTCAAATTTTATTTTAGAATATTTTAAAATGAAGTTAATAATTTTCCAAAGTCTATAGTGATTTATTTGTAATTTCTGGACACTGTTTTGGATTTTTAAGCAATTTCTTGTTTTCTTTTTCCATTTTCTTTAAAATTATTATTTATTTTTATTTTATATTACTTTGTTTTGGTATTAAAGTCAATTTACTAATTTTATTTTTGTTTTATTTGAATTTAAAGAAAAAGAAATATGAAGAGTTTTAAAAGCTTATTTACCTTAAGTCCTTTCATCTCCTTTGTCCTTTCATTTGCCATAACTCCTCAATTACTATCTTGGCTGTGCATTTTTGGTTTGTAGCCGTGAGTTTTTAGCCTCCATTCACCCAAAAACATTTTACTTTCTCATTCATTCATGGCTTCAAGAAAAATCTATGCGTAATGGCTACTTTTTTACACTTTTCTTCTCATTTTTCATGTATTTTTGCCTTGTTTTCTTTGCTTCTTTGAACGGCCTCCACTCCATATCCACGGCCACCACCTCCTAGACCTCTTCCCTGCCATCATCACCACCTACTCCTCAGGTCTGAACCATGGCCGCACAATCTATGAAGAGAAACTCCACAAAAACTATGTTAATTCCCTTAAAACCACGTTGTTTGACCACCACTTGTTCACCACTTCCATTTCCACCACCACCATCACCTTAGGCCGCCACCACCACCTCTGTCCAGACCCTTACTCACCCCTCCTACCTCTGGCCTGACCTGTAGCATGACATGGCCGAGCCATTTGACCATTAGCCGAGCCCAAAGTGTGAACACAAACCTTCCAATGTTGCCTAGCCTCTTGACATTCTTATGTTGTAACTTCCTCTACATGTTCTCGCTTACGCCATGCATTTCCTAGCCCAAACCTGAGCCAAACTTGTTCAAACCTGAGCCAAACAACATCCCTAGGCCATGCCAAATAGTAGAGAAAGCAAGGCAAAAGACTTGGCATTCAAATCTCTTTTTATTCCAAAGTTATTCCATTTCAGAGTGTATTGAATTTATGTCTGTTTTGATGTTTGTTTTGGGTTGTAACACAAGACTTGTAGCATTGGATCTTGCTCTCCAATCAAGTCCGTAGTCTTATCATCGTGCTTTTGTTTCCGTTGTGTCATTGGTTTTGTTATCTCCGGCATTTAGAGGTGAGTTATTCTCACCAGACAACCTATACCTATATAACTGATAAACCGACACCACTTGAATCTGTAAATGTATTTCATCCTGTTATAACTGCTATATTATGATCATATGATGTTTACACCTGTTATTGTACCTGTTATATCACATGTTAATTTTATATTATACTATTATGTTATTTATATCAGTTACCACCATTGCAAGTTCCCTGTAGACTAGAACGGACTTTAGAATAGGGGAAAATCGTTATGGGCTGAAATGATATGCCTGAGCGGTTTTCATTTCATTCATTTTACTTGGGACTGCGGGTTTGAAATGATCAAACTCGGATTTTTCATTTGTAAATTTCAGATTGATATGATATAGTATCCGTATTACTTTACCTAGGCTAGTAAATGATATACAGACCATTGGTTAAAATATGTTTTTCTAATATTTCTAAAATATTTTAAAATGTAAATATTATATTATTTTGATTTAAACATAATTAATGATTTTGTTGTAAAGTATTATTGATTTATGAGAATTTATAAGTGAAATAAATAACTGGTAAAGTTAGAAATTTTAAATGTAAGTATGTTTGGAAATTCTAATTTGGTGATGAAATGGAATTTAAATTTAGTATGAAATATGATAAATTTATGATATCTTGAATTTAAATGGATTTAAGATGATTTTATAATATATTAATGAATTTTGAATAACTTAAAATATTGAATGAATAAATGTTTAAGTTAAAATTTTGGAATATAACTTAAATTGGAAATTTTGAATTTTGGGTAAAAGTGAAAGTTTAACTAAGTAAAATAAATGGGAAAAGGGTTATATTTTTGAAATTTAAATAAATTGTTAAGTTAATAATTTAATTAAAGAAATGGAATTTAATACTTGAATTTAAATAAGAAATTATGTTAAAATTTGATTTTTTTTGAATGAAATTTAACTTTATAAAAATCACAAAAATAAGAGTATTGAAATGATGATTTTAAAATGTGAAATATATGATTTTATAAGTTAAATTGATTTATGTTAAAAGTTAATTGGTTGGGAAATGGTAATTAAAACTCAGAATTTGATTTGATAGCATCTTTGAAATGTAATGTAAAAGATATTACAGCATTTTGTAAATGCTGTAGTTGTTTAAATGAACTAAAAAGTTAATTTGCAATAAAGACTATTATAGCACTTTGTAAGTGCTATAGTGGTTAAACTTAACATTAAAGTTTATTTGAAATAAAAAGAAATCTATTACAGCGCTTAATGTTGTCTGTGTTAAATGAACTGTTTAAACCAAAAACTTTACGTAGCATTTTATAAGTGCTACGGAAACTAAAATTTTTGTTTAAATAAATTAAAAAAAAATCTTTGGAAAAAGATTAAATTTTGGAAATTTAATATTTAATTATTAAATATAATGAATTTACTTTAAGTGATTTAAATGGAGATATTAACTTGAAATATAGCTATTTTGAAATGTGAGTTGAAACGGTATTGATGTTAAATAAAAATGAATGTGATTTTGGAAAATATGATATTTGGATATTTGAATAGATTTGAAATGATATTTAATTTTGAGATGATATTTTATAAGTAAAGATACTATTTTTGAAATTTTAACCAAGGGATGTATTTAAAATTATATAGTTTAGTTGATCCTTAAAGGATGGGCGGTCCCAAGCATCCTTTAAGTTATTGTGCATTATTGCTACAGTTCACTTGAGTTGGTTTATATTATATAAGTATATATTGTCCTGACTCGAGTGTTTTTGTGTTTTACTTTACGCTCGGGTCAGCCTGAGTATTTACAGCTTAGCTTTGGATTTCATTCTGGAGCTAGGAATCGTTGGAGATTCCGCTTGTCTAATTATCTATTCCTTTTCAGTTCCAGTTGTTCTATTTCAGCTCTGGTATTTTCTATGTATTGGAGATTTCTATTGTATATGTTTTCAGACTGATATTATGTATTATGTTTTGAGAGTTTGTAAATAGTAGCTTCATGAACTACTATGGTATATTATTTCCGCTACGAGTTATTCTGATATTCTGTGTCTGTGATTCTGTATTTGATTTTATTTTCTCCAAATTTTATTACAATCTGTTATTTTGAATTATTCAAGTCAGACATGTGTGGATTATTGTCGATTTGAATGGTCCAAAATAGTGGGTCGTTACACCAACACATGAACTTGTTGCATGCAGTGAACCCTTAGGGGGCATATGAGCTCTGTCATTCCGAGTCGGGACTCGCACGTCATCAAACAGGATCCCGTGTCTGGCACAAATCCTATAGAGAGAGGCTTTATTAATTTTCAAAGCCACAGAATCCTCCGGATCTTCCAAAAATATCGCATTGTCTAGAGTGTTGGGAGCAGGGTCAATCACTTCTGCTGAAAAGACAGGAACAATAGAGAAAAGCTCGAGTGATAAACAGGAACTTTTCGGTTGTTCAGCTTGATGTCCGGGGGAGAGTTTTGTCGGAAGCAGTCACGGAGCTCGATTCGTCACTTGTACTATTATGTTGTGAAGTATGTCCAGACGACATGGCAACTAAACGCCCCGAGCGTCTGGAACCCATGACTACTAAACTCAGTAGATAATCATCATTAGAAAATATAACATGTTTCCCTCATGCAAAGTGTGTGCTAGTGCAGAGTGGTGCAATGTCGTGCAATGCAGTGAAAAATAGTTCAAAATTAAAGACTATGATTATAACGAGACTACGAGGTTCGATCGGACTGACTGTCATTGCTAGCTGTCCTAACCGATTCTCTACGTCATTGGCTAAAGATTCGGTCTAAGCATCAGGATCAGTTGTTGGCATGTTAAAGTTTGAATTGTGCATTACGGAGTGGATGAGCTTCAAAATTCTATCCAAGGCATAGGCAAAAAATATAAATATGCAAAAGAATAGTCAAGTTCATTCCATAGTTCGATTGTCATATACGTCTGAATATGCAGTCCATTTCATATGTAAGTCATGTACGACCATTCAAGTATTCAAGGCCAAAGCTCATCGCAAAGTTCTAATTAAGATTTTAGGATTTTAAGTATGTTCATCAAAATTAAACCAACAACCGATCGTTAATGATGTTATGACCGATCCATCCCAATGCGCATGACCGACCTAGCTTCTAATAATCGATCGTTTCTGTACGATCATTTCACAACCGATCATTTTAGCAACTCCAACCGATTGTTATCCCATATTGATCGTTACGATGATCTAACCTTCGGCTCCGTTTTACACTTCACTTCAATTCAAATCTCAAACCACCGATCCAAAAAACGATCGGCCAAAACCCTACCAGAAAATGATCGGTCCAAATTCTCTTCATTTTTTCAAATACCAATCCATCGTAATGATCGGTCGAACTCCGTTTCATTCCCCTATGCTAACAACTTCACCACATCAACCTCGTTAGAAATGATCGGTGGCAGTCCACATTTTGGAACTCCAAAAACGATCGGCTGAAGACGATCTTCCACCTTCGACCACAAACAAGCGCATTCCATCCAATCTCAAAACCAACATAAACAACTCGACTCGATTGTCACCATCTCCCCTCCGTTATGACCGATAGAACCACCATGACTTGAATCATGCAAACTAGAACGAGATCCCATCATCTTGTCACTAAATTACTACAAGTAAAAGACGTTCGACCTACCTTTGTCAGAAATTGAAAAGCGAAGGCGATTTGGATTCGACTGTGAAACAAGATCTGTAGGAGATGGCAGTGGTGATGGTTGATGTAGCAAGGAGTTGGGCCGACTTATGAAGATGGTTACGAGAAAAGTATGGAGTAGGATAAGCAAGCTCGGTTGATCGATGGTGAAGGAGAAGATGAAGATGGGGTTTTTCTTTTTTGGATCGGGTAGCAACGATAGGAAATGAAGTGAAGTGGGGAAAACAGTCTAAGTATTCAAGTATATATATGAAGGAAGAAATAAGAACCATCGAAGTTTGTAGTTCAATGGAGAATCCAACTGATAAACGATCGGATATGATCGTTTTATGATGATCTTGCATCGATCCATCTTCCCATGATTCAATCAAATGAAAAACCAAGAAACGATTGGTAGCAATCATTCTATGATGGATGTATACCGATCCTTCTCTTTAGTACATAGTGAAATTAGTTCATTCAATATATACTTGGATCATGGACAATCCAAAACTAATGGCTCTGGAATGATCCATTATTTTCTACAAAAAAAGGAAAAAAGAAGAGAGGGGAGAACGATCGGGCATGAACCCATCTCAAATGAATTTGACCCAGTCCATGTTAAAAATGGATCAAGTACGATCCATATACCTGATGGATTCATGCTGATCCATCTTAAAAAACCTACAAATGATTGAATTGCATTCCACCAAATTCGATTTTTTGAAATCGACAAAAATTGAATTCTCACATAGAGTTATCAAAGAAAGAACCGGATCAGATAACTGAGGCCTACTAGCTCAATGGAACTGGGCACAGATATTAATTAGCAAATTACAATCCATAATTTATACTATCGGAAATCATTCGATCGTCATGTCAAACAGAAAGAGATACGACTCTTCAAGGAAAGCAATTCATCGAAGGGATAACAACTATTCGGAAAGCTAGATGGATTCCTTTCCGATGGCTCTAACTTGCATCGATTCAAAGCACGTCATGTTGAAACAAGACATAATTTGGGGGGCAAGTGTTATCCAGCCTTGTGGTCTAGCAAAATTCGAACTGATTAGACAAGTTAAATTCGACTGTCGTCGAGACCAACAAGTCAGATTAACGATCACAAAGCCCAAACATCAGGCACAGATGATAATATGAAGCATTGGTGAAGAGAAAGCAGAAGACGGACTCAATAGAATGATAAAAATATGAAAATATACCATTTACTGAAAATGGATCGGGTACGATCCATATTCACCAATTATGGATCATACCGTATCGATATTACAATTCAACTCGTTGTAAAACGATCAATATCTCAAAATCCACAAGTCGAATACACATGAAACTTTCGGAACATTAATGTATTGAAGAGTGGAGCCTGCCATATCGATCGCATACCAAAAGGAGCTCATAGAATGATCGGTGTCAATCGTTATTATGAACGATGTGGGATCTGCGATCAATACCAAGACTTCTTCTGGATCTGGAGACTCCACTGCGGAAATTTCAAGAAGATATTTCACCGTCTTCCCCTATAAATATAAACTTGATTGTTCATTTTCGGGATCTTTTACGATGTTGTTTACTTTATACTCCACTGCAACTACGGATCATACCCGATCCATCCCTCCATTCTCAGCAATTCAAGTGATTAAAAAGGTTATTTCTCCAAAGTGGACATAGGCTTTCAACGTTGAACCACTATAAATCGATGTGTTCCTATTATTGCTTATCTTTTGTTATTTAATTGCTCGTTTCCTCTGTTTCTTCATTTGTTTCTCTACAAAATCTCTATTGGGTGTAACGGCCCAAAATTCCGTACATTTTAAGTTGACAATAAACCATACATGTCCAACTCAATTTGAACGAAAAGGTGGATAGTTATGGGGAAAAGAAAATAAAGACATAGAACAGAATCTTACACGAATGGAATAACATATATTATTTCAACATATAATCATTACAGCGGAAAATTTTAAATACATTTATCAGAGTTTAACTTAACATCAACATGGACAGTTATAAATCTCTGTCTTTATAAATACTGGAATACAATAGTACATAAGTGTGGTGGAAATGGATAACAATCTTTAGAAAATCTTTAGCTCCATGCTCTGAGCTCTTTCAAAATGCTCCAAACTAAACCTGACTACTAGGTTGCCTGGAAAAATAGAGTACCCAGAGTTTAAGAGAAAGAAAATAAACTCCGGATCAGTTATGGGACAGGTGTGAGAAACACAAAATATGAGTATTTGAATACAAAGAGTATCTCATAAGACCACGCGACACATAAACACAGAATGAGTTTTTTACCTTATGATAACCAAACCATTTCTACGTAAAATCCAGTGATATTATTTTTAATGACATTCTTTGAAAACTTTCAAATAAACATATTCAAATAGCCGAAATTGTTACATAGGTTAAATTTGACAGCATAATAGGTTTACAACTAAGTCCGAAGGATCTTATTGGAGAATGGATTTCCAATGAATAACGAAGTATGGGACTACCTCCCGTACAGTACATTTCTAAAGGAATGTACCGAGGCCACCAATATATGGTCATCTGCTAATTAAGACCGGCTTACCCGAGACCAATATATGATACGGATAGCACCAAATATGATATCACCTCGGCCGTTCCCAACCTCTCTGAGACGTCTAATAGCATACACCGTAAAATTTAAACCTGACGTTATAGCAGGTAGAAATAAATAAATCTAGAAAGGTGATATCATACCCTAATGGTTGCGAACCACTTAGCCTTAAAGCAAGCCCTATTTCACAATTCCCCGGGTGCGTGCTTGAGGTAACGTTTACCTTTCTTAGAACATTTTCACCAAAAATGTCACATTGCTATTTCCAGCAACACACTATTGATTTCAACAAAAGAAAACCTTCTAAGCTCGTACGTCTTAGAGAAGGGTGTTAAGCATAAGAGGGGTTACCTCCTACACCACCAAATAGATGTACGTTTGTAGAGATCAATGGATTGTGATCTTAGAAATGCAATGCCAGACATCAATCCATACATGTTGTTAAGGAATAGGACAAGCAGAAGGCACTTCCTACCACATCCTATTGGGCATCACCCCTAGGATTAGTAGCGAGTAGTCCTTGCATACTAAGATCCCATAACGAAGGGACCATTGCTATATATTTATCTCGAGAGCTACTATGAAATTATCAACAAGCAGTCTTTCTGTTATAAAGATCCCCATCTTCTACTTCATTGTCTTTAACATGTCTTCACTTTAGAACTCGTAAATTGGTTCGAAGTGGTTTTCGGATAGGAATTTGCCCAAATCCGATATCGGTTCCTCTAAGCCAATCGTCGATAAAAAGATGTTAAGTAGGTGATTAATATTTCATTAATTTGTATCCTTTTATCCAAAATATCTTCTTGGATATATATATATATATGTATATCTATATATATTAAAACCATTTCTGTTCAGTATATACAGGAACATTAAACCTCTCTTATCAAATCCTTTGGTTACTTAAAACCTTTTTAAATCTTGGAATAATTCCAAATCATTTCATCCTTTACTTAGGAAAATATCTCCAAATCATTTATTTAAATCTTAACAAAGATTTCTTATTTTCAAATCATAACTTTTAAACGGGTCAAAAACAATACCATTTAAGACATCCTTTACTGTAACAGGAAATTATTGTGAAGGACAAAATTTTCTAGCATTTTAGCCTCAAGGACAGACCTTCAGTATTTTTGTCCGAAGGACAACTTTCTTTAGGTATCAGTTTTTAGTTATCGGTAGCAGTTTTTAGGTATCAGTTTGCAGTTTTTAGGTATCAGTTTTTAGTTCGGTAGTAGTTTTGAAAGAATGTTTGTCCTTATGAATAATTTTGGATAAATGTTTGTCCTTATGATTAATTTTTAGGAGAATGTTTGTCCTTGTGGTTAAAATATTGAGGTTGTGTCCTTGAGGCTAAAAATATACAAATTTTTGTCCTTTAAATTAATTCCCTCTTACTGTAAACCCAAAACAATTAATTTCAAGTAAAAGGATCTATAAGAATTAAAATAATTCCAAATCAATTATTTAAATCTTGAAAAAATATTTCTTATTTCCAAATCATAACTTTTTAATAGATTGAAAACATGTTATATAAGATGGTAAATCAAATTAGCTAGTATTCGAGTAAAATGGATCCATAGAAATTATATTAATTTTACTCGATACTAATTTTTATATTCAACTTGTACTATTCATCGAATAATGGTGGAATCACCTTTTAAATTCGTGTGACTAGTTTGAGTTCCCTACTTGGAATTTAATACCAAGTATAAGAAGATTATCACTATTCAATCCAAGTTGCAATTAATTATTTATAAAAATTAAGTCTTTTATACTTGTCTTGTTTACGACATTTCGACCTTATCTATCCCTCGCCTAGGAAAAAGGCCAAGTGAGCCAGGGCACTGGTTTCTCAAGAACATCTCCTTAGTTTAAGCACCTCATGTCCAGATCTCATGAATAGAAAAATTCAGTCTACTCATCGGCTTTTAGAGCCAAGATTAAATCACTTGATTATAACAGCTTTTCTTTAAATCATTTATTTAAACTTTTTAAAATAAATTATAAAACCTCCAAATCATCTTTAAAATACTTAATTATTTATTTGAAAACATTTATAAAAGATTTGGGAAAGAATACTTAAGTTTAAAGCCATATTTCAAAAGTTAGTAATAGTGCTGCAAAAAAGTCCTACGAATAGTGTTTTCAAAGCTTATTAGATCAAAACAACTTTTCTATCATTTAAAAATCCATTTTTATAACTCAAATCTATTTTAAAACATTTTAATTATTTATAGAATTTATTCCATATTTTTAAAGAATTAAAAATATCACTTTTAAAGAATTTATCGCTTTGGTTTTCGAACTGCCAAACCACGACTATTTTGAAAACTTGATTTGCTCATATTTCAAAATCTACTAAATGAAATCTTGATATTTTTTCTTTGTTTTAAAATATGATTATAAAAGTTCAAAAAATTCTTATTCTAAAGAATTCCGACTCCGAATCCATTGTATAATGGATTTAACTTTATACGGGGCGAAATCGCGAACTACCGTTACGCAACGCTCCTATTTTTGACTCAACTTTCATAACTTGACAAAACTTAACTAAATCGGGTTTTAATATTGATAATTCATTTATAAACCATTTTAAACCATTTCAAATCATTTTAAAGAGGTTTAATGATTCCATATCACTTTTATAACTTGATTCGGAAAGTGATTTCCTTGTGTAATATTGACGTGTATTTAATGTGACTTGTTTACGCAATTAAACAACTGTTGTAAACAACCAAACTTGATGATCAAAGCATAGTAAAAATCCATAGCAATCATATCACATCATCATATATATATATATAAAGTTTTATAGAGTTTTCTTACCTTCATTAATTTCTAACTTTATGAAAATTCGCTATAGCTTCGCCAAGATCGAATCAAAAGCCTATGGAATTAAGCCTTGCACCTTTGAAAAAGCTCGCCCAAGCTTGAAAGGAGGTGGAGTGCTCGGCCAAAGTGGTGGATGGTGGTGACCGTGAGCTTTGAGTGGAGATGTGTAGTGATTTGGCTTTGGTTTGGAAGTGGATCGACATGGTATATATATGCGTATATATTTTACTTTATTTTGCCATAACTTTGTAAATATATTTTTTCAAGGCATGGAAGCCATTAAAAGAAGAGCTCTTAGAGATTTAAGAAGAAGGAGGAAGAAGAAGTGAATGGATGAATGAAATGAGAATGCTAAGGCCTTGTATTTATAGGCAAATGTTTGAAAACATATATCATGGTATTTTCACTATCTTTCACATCATCTTTACACCTCTCCACCATGTGCCGCCGCCCCAATCACTTCGGCCGACTATGTAGCCCACTCCTCCCGCATGTGCTTGGCTTGTGATGTGATGTGGTGCATTGTTTTTGTCTCTTGTTTACACATAAGGAGCTTGTATATATACATATGTGTTTGGATATTTTCGTTGCTTGATTTGAATAATTCCTAAACATAATTAAATGTATATGTGTATACATTTGTGTATGTGTTCATGTATGTGTATATGTATCACAACATTGTATTGATTTGTTTACAGCTTCTATACGTTAAATCATTACGAATCCCAATTCCGATTCCGATTTCCGGTCATATTTTTACTTCTTAATTGAATTTCATATAAACGTAAATAAAATTTGAAAACTAATTTCTTATCATTATTAATTAATTAGGATGATCTCATTTGAATTATTAAACCATAAAAATCCATATTAAATAATTGTTTACAAAAAGTGTGATTATATCGATAAAGCGACATCAGTTTTCCTTTATATTTTCAAATCAAGTATATATTTTATATAACTATTATAAATAATTTATTATCACTATCTAATTAAAATGGATTATTATCATTTTAAAACGATTATTTGAATAATTATAATAATTATTAAATCATTAAATCTCAACTTAAATTCATAAATCAATTAGTAAATACGATGCCATTATTGGATATTTTCGTTGCTTTATTTGAATAATTCCTAAACATAATTAAATGTATATGTGTATACATTTGTGTATGTGTTCATGTATGTGTATATGTATCACAACATTGTATTGATTTGTTTACAGCTTCTATACGTTAAATCATTACGAATCCCAATTCCGATTCCGATTTCCGGTCATATTTTTACTTCTTAATTGAATTTCATATAAACGTAAATAAAATTTGAAAACTAATTTCTTATCATTATTAATTAATTAGGATGATCTCATTTGAATTATTAAACCATAAAAATCCATATTAAATAATTGTTTACAAAAAGTGTGATTATATCGATAAAGCGACATCAGTTTTCCTTTATATTTTCAAATCAAGTATATATTTTATAAAACTATTATAAATAATTTATTATCAATATCTAATTAAAATGGATTATTATCATTTTAAAACGATTATTTGAATAATTATAATAATTATTAAATCATTAAATCTCAACTTAAATTCATAAATCAATTAGTAAATACGATGCCATTATTGATGATGCCATAAATATAATTTATTTCCCAAAAGTAAATAAATAATGTTATTTCATATTCTTGTTTCAACGGATAAATAAGTGTATGTATCCAGCTCTGTGCATGACTTCTGATAATTATAGAGTTGTTTATCGATAAAACGGTTTTCGGTAATTTAATCAATATTTTTCCTAAGTTTATATTTTTGTAAATACTTATTAAAAATAAGGTTACCATCATTATTTATTATCATAATCTATGTTAAAAACCCTATATTTGAATATTTTAAAAATAAATATCATTTATCAAAGTGATAAATTTACAGGTCGTTACATTAGGTGTTTGTGCCAATTTTCGGTGCAAACAGTAATCACTGTAGTTGTTTTATCAAAAGTTTGAGATTATAAACTAGATAGTATATGTTAACTGAAAAGGTAAATTATCTTCTTGTCACAAGCTAGACAAAAGTGAAAATAAGTATAGAATATAATATCGTATAAAAAAAATTCTAGCCACTAATTGAATTAAACTAGGTAGAAAAAGTGCACAAATTTTATTTTATAAACATTTAACTTAATAAAAATAGAGTGACTCTTTTTTTTGAATGGTTTGGTGGTGGTGTATGCTTAGGTGTCACTAGAGGTTCAGTTGTGGATTGGGGCTGGTCTAAGTCAAGGTTTACGAGAGGGATGAATGTGAACAAACTGTTATTATGGGTGATAATGATTGTGGTTGTCAACCAGTTTTCAAATAAAAGGAATGGTGATCCGCCTGTAATTGCTAGGGAAGAGTGGGTGTAAACTATGAAGTTAGTACACAACTTTTGGTTTGGGTTATGTAGCTAATGCTACTGTAAAGGGTGGTCAGGTGGAATATTTGGATTTTACCTCGTGCTTGACCATTTAGGCTGTTGAAGCTACTGAAGAGAGGGAAGTATGCGATGAAGTAGTGGATAGTGTGTTGGTTTCTAAAGAGAGAGGTGCAGTTGGGACAATTGTAGAGGGTGGTCAGGTGGGTTGCTTATTTTTGAGCATGGGCACTACGGGAAGGTTTAGGTTAGAATTATATGAAGGGGTAGCCGTGCAAGACTTTCTGCATTAATATCTTGTTGTTGACACTCAGACTAATATGAGGGCGGTTCTCTTGGAATCATCAGATTCGTGTGTGGGTTTAGCCTTGATGTCGGGTGCTACAACCTCAAAGCATGCATCCAGGCGAAAATCTCTTTAGACTAGAAGTTTTATTATGAGGATTTTGCGGCTTCGCAGTACATCATCTTATGCGGCTACTAGAGCATATGGATCTAGCTCAGGTTCGGTTGACTCTCTATTAGCACTTACTATTATACTGTTTTGAATGATTCATGCACTTGTTTGATGCTGGATTTAGCTAGGAAGACCGAATTTGTTTTGATGTAGATCAGCCGGATATAGAATATATTAGAAACAAGAAACTTGAGTGGGTCTGAGCGCTTAGATCTTGAGATACATAAGCTGGAATGTTAGGGATTTGCAAGATCTAGAAAAAGGTAACAAAATTAGGTCATTTTTGAAATATAATAATATTGACATTGCTCTTTTGCAAGAAGCAAAAATAGAAAGTCCCAATTATAGATTCTATAAAAGTTTAGGAGGGTTTTACGTTAGCAATTGGTT
Organism: Allium fistulosum; assembly: GCA_030737815.1. Taxonomy (NCBI): domain Eukaryota; kingdom Viridiplantae; phylum Streptophyta; class Magnoliopsida; order Asparagales; family Amaryllidaceae; genus Allium; species Allium fistulosum. The sequence continues at coordinate 604,438,867 of CM060903.1, forward strand.
TTATCTCCATGATAGGAGTAGCTCGGGAGGGTTAATGGTGGGCTCCAAACAAAAATGGTTAAACTAATTCAAACTATTATTAATGTGTACTCGATGGATTTAATTTTCACAGATTTAGGAAATGATGTTATTTTAAATATTGCCTATGTATATAGCCCTATAATAAGATTGATATGAGGGTTCTCTAGAACGAGTGTCTTCAATTCAGATCCCTAACCGTCGGTCCATGAGTTGTAGGGAGGGACTTTAAGGTCACTAGATTTTTAGGAGAGTATTAATCTAGACATGGTGACATTTCTACTATGAAGGAATTTGACCATTTTATTTTAATGGTAATCTGATTGAATTAACACTAGTGATAGGCGATTCACTTAGTCGAACTCTAGAGAAATCCCTTTGATAGCTCTCTTAGAAGCTTCTTAATTATTGAAGAAATGGAAGATGGATTCCTTGTTTTGCATGTAAATGGCTTCCAACTACGTATATTGATCACTATCTTATTATTCTCTTAAGCGAGAACCAATACATAATTCATGAAACTTTTAAGTTTGTGAAGATGTACCTTTTAGAGAGTAATTTACAAACTTAATTACTAATGAATGACTTTTAATAAGCAACGATAATATCAAATATTTGGGCAACATGGTCATACTTTTGTTAGTAAACTTAGGAACCTAAGATTATTCCATAAAAGGTGGAATAAAGATGGTTTTGGCAACATTAGGATTAAAAAAGAAAAAATATTTTTCAAAAATTTAAAATTAAATAAACTAAAAGAATGTAGAACCTTAAACCTTTCTAGTAAAATGTACTCTTAAATCTTAAAGTTGAACTAGACAGAGTCATTAAGCAAGAGGAATAATATGGAGACAGAGCCTAAAGTCCGATGGATAGACGAGGGAGGTGAGAATACCAAGTTTTTTCATAAAGTAGCCAATGGTCTTAAGCAAGGTAATACCATAAACTCCTTACTTATTAATAATAGAGAAATTTTTGATCAAAATGAGCTTAATAATGCCTTCACCAACTATTTCAAAAATATTTTTGAAACTAACAGAGGCCACATAATTAAAGCAAAGTGGGATGATTTATATTCAGAAAGTGATATAGTCCATTCTTGGAAGAGAAGATCTTTGAGGCTATCAATGATAAGCCAAGCGATAAATCATCCAGACCGGATGGAATTCTTGTGTCATTTTATAAGAAATTTTGACATGTTCTAAAATATGATCTAACAAAGATGTTTAACGAGTTTTATAACGGTAATTTACAATTATGATGATTTAACTTTGCCAACGTAATTCTACTTTATAAGAAAGTGATAGTGATAGAGCTTAAGGACTTTAGGCATATTTCATAATTGTTCTCTAAAAATTATCTCAAAGGTCTTAGCTAATAGGTTAAACACTAAAATAGACAATTAAATGGATATAACTCAATCTGTCTTTATTAACAGTAGAAATATCATGGATGGGATAGCGGTGGTTAAAGAATTTATAAGTTATTGTTGCAAAAATAATACCACTTGTGTTATGTTAAAATTTCATATTTCTAAATTTTTTGACTCCATCAATTAGTTTTTTCTTAAAGATTTATTAGTGGTTAGAGGCTTTAGTTATAGATGGGTTGGTTGGATTAGGTCATTGCTCCAAACTTGAAACTCAAGTCTAATAGTTAACTGTATTCTAGGGAATATAATTCAGGCTAAATGTGATCGTAGACAAGGAAACCATTTGTCACCCTTACTTTTCAACCTAGTAACGGATGTGTTCACTAGGATCATAAAGTTTTTTTATTGCTAATAGGGGTCTTGATACTATTGGTAATGTTATCTTGAGTTATGGTCTGCCGGTACTTCAAATTGCGAACGACACCATGCTTTTTACCTCTCATTTACGTCGCGACATTCTAGCTTTCAAATTTATTTTATATGGTTTTGAAATTCTTTCTGGGCTAAAGGTTAATTTTGACAAGAGCTCTATTTTAGTCTTAGATGATGTCAATAATGTTTAAATCTTGTCACAAATACACTTAACTGCAACATCAGGAAATTTCCTATACATTACATAGGGTTCTTGGTTAGATCAACCAAGCTTAAAAATGAAGATTGGCAGATAATAATTGATAAGATTAATAGAAAATTATCTAATTAGAACTGTAGGATTTTATCTAGAGCAGATAGAATCATTCTTATTAACTATGTTTTGTCGGCTTTGCCGATTTATTGAATGCCCTTTTGTCTTTTTCCAAAATGGGTAACTGAAAAAATAGATAAAATCAAAAGAAATTTCCTTTGGAGTGGAGATATATTCCTGTAGCATGATAAATTGCTTTGTTAATTGGGAAATGATCTGTAAATTGAAAGAGGACGGGAGCCTAGGAATTATAAATTTACATAACTTCAAAGTTGCTTTACTGGAAAAATGATTTTGAAAATTTAACAACAATAATAAAGGCCGTATCTAAAATGAAATACTCTTGAATCAATTTTATGTTATAATTTTTAACCCTCACATATCACCTATAATCCCAGTAACATGTCTCATGTTTGGAAATCTATTTTAAAATTTTTGATATATTTAACATCGGGTGTGACGATCTTCCTTTCCTACACCCAAAGACGACACTTAATACATCCTCAGTATTCATGTGACGGTCATTTAAGTGTTCGAAAGACATGTCATTTAGGGTGAAGAAAGAAGAAGATAGAACAGAATCTCACATCGTACCGGGTAATCTATAATAATATATATAATGATCTTTACAAAAGAAAATTTGTAATATATACATCAAATTAGAGTTAACCAACTAATCAACAACCTGGACAGTTATAACAACATGTCCTCACAAATGCTGATAAAGATAGACAACCGATGCAGTAGAAAATAACATGTACGTGAGTACATCTTGGAGGCGTCCAGTTTGTCTCCTGAAGCTCCAAAGCATCCAACTAGATCTGAAAATATGCTCGGTCTGACCCGAGCATTATAAGAAAAATAATGCGCGGGTAAGCTTGCTAAACCGGCGTGAGAAACACACCTCAATTGAATTTTAATGTTATAAAAACCCTTCAAAATAAAGGTATCTCGTAAGACCATGCCGCACATAAACACGGATGGGTTTTTACCTTACTATAACCAAAACATTTCTATAGAAAACCCAGTGATATTATAATAATGTCTAGGGTTTAAATTAAATATGGAATCATAGATGAAATTGTTACATTATTAAATTCCAGCATAATAGGTATACAATCAAGTCCAAAGGCTCGTATTGGAGAATGGATTCCAATAATAGCAAGGAACGTGACTACCTTTCGTACAGTACATCTCTAGATAAAATGTACCGAGGGCTACAGACGCATCTACCCCTCAACCAACATAGAACCGGCCTACCCCTTACTTGATAGTACCGAATATGCCATCACCCCGGTTGTTCCCAACCTTTATAAAGAGCTCTCATGCATAACCAAATACATAATATGATAATCTAGAAAGATGATGACACACCCTTATGGAAGCGACCCACATAGCCCTACTGCATCTACCATGTTTTAGCCATTTCCGGGGTGTGAGGTTGGAGGAAACAATTTACCTTCTTTTGGCAATTCCCACTTGGAATGCTAACACTGACTTGCAGGAAGAAATGCAATGCAAGTATTCCATACAAGTTCGATGATTTGGGTCTGAACGAAATCAAAGGCACTACTTCTACTACATCCATTTTGGAATCACCCTCAAGGTTAGTAGCAAGTAGCTCTTGCACTTTAAAGAACTCTGTCCTTGAAACCATCATCAAGACGTCTTCCCTTTCAAACGCTTATGCTGGTTCGAAGTGGTTTTCAGATAACATATCTGATCCCAGTCTCCCCAAACCGACAACGATAGTTTAAAACTGGTCAAGTTTGATAGTCAGTTATTTAACTATCAATTAAAACAACAATCCAAATCAGGGATTTATTTCCATAGGGAAACCAACATTTGTTAAGCATGTACGTAACCACTAACCTCTTTAATTAATCCTTTCATTAATTCAAATAACTTTGTAAATATTTTCTTCAAAATACCTTTACAAAGATTTATTTACCAACCCCTTTTTACTTCTTTCGATACTTGGAAAAATATCCATATCCTTATTTCAACGGTTTAAGTATATTCACAAAACATTAAAGAAGATTTCCTATCTCAAAATCATATCAAAGGATAAACATTATTTCAAAAGAAACGGAGATAGGATAAACCCAAACGCTATTCCTTAGTGTTTAGCATGGAATGAACGTCCACACCACCAAAATTAATAAGGTCGAATTTGGGGAAATTCAATCTAAATTTCTTTTATAAATTTCTTCAATAAATTCTTTTAATAAATCTCTTTCATTTATGAATATCTCCTTTACTAAAATTCCAAACCATTTATAGAACACTTAATAAAATATCCAAAATCATTTATAAACTTCTTTTCCTTTATAGAACTCCATTATAAAAATCCTTTATAAAAGTCCTTTATAAAGCCCTTTTAAAATCCTTTATAAATCCAAAACCCTATTTTCATTTGTAACTCTTTTATTAAATGAGATTCCTTTTATAAATCAATTTACTATTTATAAATACAATTACAGATAAATTAATTTACTTTAAACATCCTAAATAAATAATAAATTAACTTTCCAACATCATTAATAAAATAATTTATTAACTCCAAACCATTATTAATATGATAATTAATAACTTCAAAACATTATAAATAAATAGTAGTTATTTACTTTAAAACATTATTATACAATAATAATTTTTAACATCAAAACATTACTAATAAATAATAATTATTAACTTCAAAAAATTATATGTATAATAGTTAATAATTTCAAATATTATTAATAAAACAATAAAAATTAATCTTCAAACGTTATTATTGTAAATAATAATTAACTTCTGAAACATTATATATAAATAATTACTGCTAATTCCAAAACAATATCAATTATTTAAATAAATAACTTTTCACGATATTAAAATATTAATAAATAACTTTAAAACAGTATTGAATTGAAACAAACAACTTTTAAACATTATTAAACAATAGTTAAACAACTTTAAATCATTATTAAATGATAGTTAAACAACTTTAAAACATTTCTAAATGATTTAGAAAAGACAAATAAAAAGGTTGGGGAATACAGAGGAGTTCAAAATCATTTTAAATAAAATATTCCAAAAAAACCCAAAGGTTAGATTTGAAATCATTCTCCAATCAAAAACCATTTTGAAGCCAAAATGGAAATTAATAGTAATTTTCAAATACTAAATTGTGACCAATAGCCACCAAAACACTTAACCAATGTTGTTATTGATTTTTATCACTACAAGTGTTAAGTTTGAACATATAACAATGTCATAACAATAAGGCCAAATAACCAGGATTTGATATCCACTAATTCATACAACAGGAATATGATTAAAAATAAATGAACAATTGTGAGGAATTCCATTGGATCCCTCTACAAATTCCCTGTACGTCAGATAAATTCCCTGCAAATGATTTCTTATATTGACCGCTTTTAGAGACGATAATTCATAAAAACCAAACAATCAACCAATTAAAACATCTAAGCATTAAATCAAGAATTTATATCTACTATATAACATACCGATTAACCAAAAATGTGAGTTCACTCACCTAAATTCTAGTTATCGCCGAAGCATTCTAGTTCCGACTAAATAAAACAGCATTCGAATTTAGCGCAAAATTCCAATAGCTCTAATTTCAACTAATCCAATTCCGAGATGTAGATATCGTCGTTACGAATCCAGTGCGACTGACCACTTTTGATTTGGACCTTGCATGAGAGAGTTATAACATTTAAAAGATTTCTACTTTTAAATTATAATTAGATTCACTAATTATAATCATTAACTTAATTACCTCAAGATAAACTCATTCTTTCCCAAATTCAAAAATTCAAGGCACTACTTCCTGGAACAAAAACCCACTCCTCCAACCTTCTCTCTCCTCATTCCTCCCTCCACACTCAACGAAAATGCGAACGGACTTCGTCATCAACCTCCCCTTCGCGAACTTACCCCGGCCTTTGCCTAAAATCTGGACTCGGCCCCATCCCTTTAGGCGCAACCTAGAACCACCCTAGTCGCACGTGCCTAGATGTGTTTTGCTTCCGACCTCCTGACGCCTCCAAACTCTAGCCAAAAGTGCATCCCACCACCACGAACCCAAATCTATGCCCCCAAAGCACCAATCGATGACCATACCCTGAGATAAATGAAACCCTACATGCTACGCCTAAGCCATTTACTATTGCGTCCACCCCAAACATACCTGAAGCCCTCCAAATTCATATCAAAATGAAGATCTCATCAATACCATTCCAAAGAAACAAGCTTTGGAATTTTCCATTAAGAAACGAATTTAATTTTAATTTTCAAATGTGTGGCCATTTCTTTTTCTTTGATTCAGAACTTAAATAAATGGAAAGGTATGAGAGGAGACAAAGAAGTGGTGGATCAGAGAAATGTTGGGTGGTGGGTTATATTTATTTTCAAGTTAGCATCTCGCCGCACAGATTTTTGTTTGCGTATAGGCTACAAATGACAAAAAAAATATGGTCGCGCTCAGAACGGCGACACGACCTCAAAACAAAAATAATGTACACTGATTATTGATTTCTCAAAAATCATAAAAACACCGCCCTTTATCGCAAAATCATCAAACAACAATTTAAATATTTTCCAAATTAAAAATTATGGAAAAAATCAAATAAAATAAATTAAAAATGCATCAACAAAAATCGAGTCATAAAAATAAAAATAAATTTTCCAATTATTTAATTAAACTATTTGTTATTGCAAATAAATTTACAAAGTGAATTCACCGTTATTATTTATTAATAAAAAGGAGTTAAATAAAGCTATTAAATCCATTAAATTAATATTCAATTTAAAGTCCAAGTATTTAATTCGCTATCTTAATATTAAATTCACAATTCACATACTCAAATAAATCCCAATATTTGAATTTTAAATTATTTAACTTTTAAAACCAAAATTTGAATATTTAAAATGAATTAAATATTTCAAACTCAAATGACCAAGATTTCGGGTTGTTACATTCTCCCTCCTTAAAAGAATTTCGTCCCCGAAATTTCCAAAGGTAAGAAAAATGCCTTTAACCCATTAACTTTTCAAAATCAATTGGTTAAAATGTATTAATAAATTTCTAAGTCGTTTAAAGTTACCGAAAATTTCGGCAGCGTCTCCTTTGCGCAGCTCAATCAAATAAACTACAAACTGCCACTACGGGCCCAAACCAACAAAAGAAAACAAAAACCAAGTGGTCTTCCATATCTAGGGCATAAAACCATCAAACCAAAAAAAAATATAAACACGTATCTATTTGTCGAGCAACCAATTTTACATATGAAACCAAAAGCATCAAACTAGCCTTTGTTTCCATAAACCTACATCTTACTTACAAATAATATCCAACCATATAACTCGTATCCATATAATTTTGCATTTTTCAATGTCAAAATCACACAATTTCATTAAAGCCTAAACGATGTACTTATACCATCCATACACAATATCAAATCTGTTCGCTTGCTCAATCACACAATATCAGTTTCAAACTAGTATCGCTCACTCGACCACTCTAGTTCGAACTCCGATCCGGTTTCTTGATTAGAAACCTCTGTCCTCCTTGCTTAGCCATCAATATGATAGAAAACTTCATAATCGAATCAAAAATCCATATCAAGTGTTAGCCGTCAAGAATCGAGTGAAAAATCATTGTTTGAATCCGTATACATCATCTCGAAATCATGTACTCGAATCTAGATCAAAATCAATATACAATTTACGTATTTATTCTATTGGTTCATTACTATACCAATTACTCCTTTTCACATTCATTCTCACTTTTAGTATATGTCCTTTAATACTAAAATTATTTATGAACTATTTTATGAAACCATTACTTAAGTTCATGACCACCTTATAACACCACTTATGCAAATCAATCACTTTAAAACTTCAATTTATACACATTACAAAAAGCCACAACTTTATCTTCAAAGCCCTTCCATACTTAAGTTTATTATAAACATTTTATAAAGCACACTTATGTTTATTATCCACTTTAAACTTAATTCCATATTTGTATAACACTCATTTTTAAATCACATTTAATTATTCCAATAGTATTCATTTAATACTAAATTTATTTACTAACCATTTCATAAAATCATTTCACTTAACATTACTTAAGTCAAATTCCATTTCATAGCTCAAATTTAAATTTTATTTTCCTAACATGAATATCCAGCAAATTTAAATTTTGTTTTAGCTTGCTATTTTCAAATTATAAGTTACGAATATAATTTCACCAAAAACATCTAGCTTCAATTTCTATATCAAATTTGAAAGTCCGACTGTCCAAAATCATCGGAAGTTCCATTTCATTTCAATAAACGAAAATTATCAAACAACATATCAAAATGAGATGCAAAACCAAGCTACCCTAATGTATATAGGATACATGCATCCATATAATAACTTGACTGAAAACTTCATACTTAAACACCCGGTTTTATTTCAACTCTATTTTGAAACAAATAATATATACAGATCTTCTTTTGTATACCAGATCATGCTTTTGGAATTCAAAACAAAATTTATTTTATCCAAACAACTCTATGGAAAAATACTATGGTAGCAATCCCTCACTTAGAAACTCGAAAATGAACACCGATGATGCTGCAGTCATCATCGGAATTATTTTCCAGCAACAGAAGTGAGTTCAGTGCTTTCTATCTTCTTCAAAATCTTTTAAAAATATTTCTATTCCAAAATACTTTCAAATAATATTATTATTTCTTCCAAAACCTTTTATAATTTTTTTCCAAAACACCTAGATTTAAGTTCTCAAATTCTCAGCTTAAATCTTTTTTATTTGTAAACTACATTTATAAATCATATTTATATATTTTCACTTCCTTATATAAAACCATTTCACAAATGTATATCTTCATTTAAATTATAACAAACAACTTTTATTAAGGTTAAATTTTAACCCAACATTATCATTGAACATCTTATAGTCAAATTGTGAAACTGAATTCACAAGGTGATCGTTATTGATGTTTTCTCAATTACTAATCTACCCAACCCATGCAATGAAAAAGATAAAACTGCTGCTAATTAACCACAATAGTCAATACCCATAAATTGGTCAGGCATAACTACTCAACCAACAAATAATAGCCAAGGCTCCTAACTGGATGAGCATGACTAGTCAAACAATAAATGATAATAATTGAATATTATCATTCTCTAATAACCAAACACACCATATATAACTATAATAATTTCTGAAAAATTATTCTTTTATATATAAAATATAGTTTTGGTAAAATTATCTCATTTACCCACTTTCAAAACAATACTTTTTCGTTTTGCCTTGTTCAAGTATTTATAAACCCCTATCAATACAGTTGTTCCTTCTATACCGACCAGAAATTCATAAACCACTCAATCGATAAATCAACATGATATAAAACATTTTATAGCACTAACAAATACACGCTTATACACACACACACACACTCAAACTCATCCTAGGGTTTCACTTACCCTATCCCAAGTGAGTTAACCCCACCAAAGCCTAGGTGTTCGCTCAACTTAAGCTTTGATACCACATGTAATGATCTACCTTTCTTACACCTAAAGACAACACTTAACACATCCTTATTATTCGTGTGCCAATCATTTAAGTGTTCGAAAGATAGGTCGTTTGGGGTGAAGAAAGAAGAAGATAGAACAGAATCTCACATCATACCGAGTAACCTATTATATACACAATGATGTTTACAAAAGAAAAACTATAATATATATACATCAAATGAGAGTTAACTAACTAATCAACAGCCTAGACAGTTATAACAACCTGTCATCACAAATGCTGATAAAGATAGACAACAAATGCAGCGGAAAATAACATATACGTGAGTATGTCTGGGAGGCATCCAGCTCGTCTCGCGAAGCTCCAAAGCATCCAATTAGATCTGAAAATATGCATGGTCTGACCCGAGCATTATAACGCCCGGATCAGTCTGTTAAACCAGCATGAGAAACACACATCATTGGCTTTTAATGTTATAAAAACCCTTCAAAATAAAGGAATCTTATAAGACCACACGACACATAAACATGGACGGGTTTTTACCTTACGATAACCAAAACATTTCTATAGAAAATCCAGTGATATTATAATAATGTCTAGGGTTTAAAGTAAATATGGAATCATAGCCAAAATTGTTACATTATTAAATTCCATCATAATAGGTAAACAATCAAGTCCGAAGGCTCATATTAGAGAATGGTTTCCAACAATGGCAAGGTAAGGGACTACCTTCCGTACAGTACATCTCTAGATAAAATGTACCAAGGGCTACAGATGTATCTGCCCCTCTAGCAACACAGGACCAGCTTACCCCTTACTGGATAGTACCGAATATGTCATCACCTCGGTTGTTCCCAACCTTTATAGAGAGCTATCAAGCACAACCAAATCCATAATATGATAATCTAGAAAGGTGATGACACACCCTTATGGGAGCCACCCACATAGCCTTGTTGCATCTACCCTATTTTAGCCATTTTTGGGGTGTCGGGTTTGAGGAAATAATTTACCTTCTTTTAGCAATTCCCACTTGGAATGCTAATACTATCCTCCAAGAAGAAATTCAATGCCAGCATTCCATATAAGTTCACTGATCTAGGTCTGAACGAAACCGAATGCACTACTTCTACTACATCCATTTTGGAATCACCCTCGAGATTAGTAGCAAGCATCCCTTGCACTTCAAAGAACTCCGTCTTCGAAACCATCATTAAGATGTCTTCCATTTCAAATTCTCATATCGGTTTGAAGTGGTTTTCGGATAATATATCTGATCCCGATCTTCCTGAACCGACAACGATAGTTTAAAACTAGTTAAGTTTCATAGTCGGCTATTTAACTATCAAATAAAACAATAGGCCAAATCAGGGATTTATTTCCATAGGGAAACCACCATTGGTTAAGCATGTACATGACCACTAACCTCTTTAATTAATCCTTTCATTAATTAAAATCACTTTGTAAATACTTGTATCAAAATAAGTTTACACAAATTTATTCACAAAACTCCTTTTACTTCTTTCAATACTTGGAAAAATATCCATACCCTTATTTCAAAGGTTTAAGTATATTCACAAAACATTATGAAAGATTTATTATCTCAAAATCATATCAAATGATTAAAATAAACATTGTTTTAAAAGAAACGGAGATAAGGATAAACCCCAAACACTGTTTCTTCAGTGTTAAGCATGGAACAAATGTCCACACCACCAAAATTAAGAAGGTCAAATTTGGGAAAATCAAATCTCAATTTCTTTTATAAATTTCTTCAATAAATGCTTTTATTAAAACTCTTTCATTTATGAACATCTCCTTTACTAAAATTCCAAAACCATTTATAAAACTCTTAATAAAATATCCAAAATCATTTATAAAAAATTTTCCTTTATAAAACTACATTATAAAAATCCTTTATAAAGCCTTTTTAAAATCCATTATAAATCCAAAATCCCATTTTCATTCGTAACTCTTTTATTAAATGAGATTCGTTTTATAAATCAATTTATTATTTAAAAATACAATTAATTAGATAAATTAATTTACTTCAAACATCCTAAATAAATAATAAATTAACTTCCCAACATCATTAATAAAATAATTTATTAACTCCAAAATTATTAATATAATAATTAATAACTTCAAAACATTATAAATAAATAGTAATTATTTACTTTAAAACATTATTATATAATAATAATTTTTAACAACAAAACATTACTAATAAATAATAATTATTAACTTCAAAACATTATATATATAATAGTTAATAATTTCAAACATTATTAATATAACAATAATTATTAATCATCAAACAATATTATTATAAATAATAATTAACTTCCAAAACATTATTAATAAATAATAATAATTAATTCCAAAACAATATCAATTATTTAATAAATAATTTTTCACAATATTTAAATATTAATAAATAACTTTAAAACAATATTGAATAGAAACAAACAACTTTTAAACATTATTAAATAATAGTTAAACAACTTTAAATCATTATTAAATGATAGTTAAACAACTTTAAAACATTTCTAAATGATTTAGAAAAGATAAATAAATAGGTTGGGGAATACACAGGAGTTCAGAATCCATTTAAATAAAATATTCCAGAAAAACCCAAAGGTTAGATTTGAAATTATTCTCCAAATCAAAAACCATTTTCAAACCAAAACGGCAACTAATAGTATTTTTCAAATACTAAATTGAGACCTATAGCCACCAAAGCACTTAACCAATGTTGTTATTTATTTTTATCACTACAAGGGTTAAGTTTGAACATATAACAATGTCATAAACAATTAGGTTTTGATATCCACTAATTCATACAACAGGAATATGATTTAAAATAAATCAACAATGGCAAGAAATCCCGTTGGATCCCTCTACAAATTCCTTGTACATCAGATAAATTCCCTGCAAATGATTTCATATATTGACCGCTTTTAAAAATGACTATTCATCAAAACCAAACAATCAACCAATTAAAATATCCGAGCATTTAATCAAGAATTTATATATACTATATAACATACTGATTAACCAAAAAGGTAAGTTTAAGTCACCTTAATTCCAGTTATCGCTAAAGTGTTTTGGTTTCTACTAAAATCGAACAGCGTTCAAATTTAGCACAAAATTCCAATAGCTCCAACCTCAGCTAATCCAATTCCAAGATGTAGATGTCGTCATTACGAATCCAACGTGACTAATATATTTTATTTGGACCTTATACGAGAGAGTTATTACATTTATAAGATTTCCGTTTTTAAATTATAATTAAATTCACTAATTATAATCATTAACTTAATTACCCTAAGATAAACTCCTTCTCCTCCAAATTTAAAAACTCAGGGTGCCACTTCTTGGAACAAAAACCCACTCTTCCAACCTTCTCTCTCCTTATTCATCCCTCCACACTCAACGGAAATGCGAACGGACTTCGCCATCAAACTCCACTTCGCGAACTCACCCCGGCCTTCACCCGTACTCTAGACCCGGCCCTATCCCCTCACGTGTGACCTGGAACCACCCCAGTCGAATTCGGCTGGATGCGTTTTGCTTCCGACCCCCTGACTCCTCCAAACTCCAACCAAAAGTGCATCCCACCACCACGAACCCAAATCTACGCCCCCAAGCACCAATCGACGACCATACCCGAGATAAATGAAACCCTAGATGCTACACCTAAGCCATTTACTATCGCGTCCGCCCTAAACATACCCGAAGCCCTCTAAACTCATATGAAAATGAAGATCTCATCGATACCATTCCAAAGAAACAAGCTTTTGAATTTTTCATTAAGAAATGAATTTAATTTTAATTTTCAAAGATGTGGCAATTTCTTTCTCTTTGATTCAGAATGTAAATAAATGGAAGGGTATGGGAGGTGACAAAGAAGAGGTGGATCGGAGAAATATTGGGTGGTGGGTTGTATTTATTTTCAATTTTCTGGCATCTCGCCGCATAGATTTTCATTCGCGTATGGGCTAAAAACGACGAAACAAAAATACGATCACGCTAAGAACAGCGACATAACCTCAAAACAAAAAATAATATACACTAGTTATTGATTTCTCAAAAATCAATAAAACACTACCGTTTGTCAAAAAATCATCAAATGACAATTTAAATAATTTCCAAATTAAAAATTATGAAAAATATCAAATAAAATAAATTAAAAATACGTCAACAAAAATCGATTCATAAAAATAAAAATAAATTTTGTAATTATTTATTTGAACTGTAAATAAATTTACAAAGTGAATTCACCGTTGTTATTTATTAATAAAAAGGAGTTAAATAAAGCTATTAAATCCATTAAATTAATATTCAGTTTGAAGTCCAAGTATTTAATTCATTATCTCAATATTAAGTTCATAATTCACATATTCAAATAAATCCCAATATTTGAATTTTAAATTATTTAAATTTTAAAATCAAAATTTCAATATTTAAAATGAATTAAATATTTTAAAATCAAATGACCTTATCGGGATTAATAATATAGTTCATTTAAGACATAACGCATTATTTTGGTATGATAGCCAGATTTCTAGTTTGCCCTTAGGGTGACTACAAATAACTCTTTGATATTATTAATTTCAAAAATGCATTAATTTCTAAGGTCTATAGACCTTACTATGAATTCACATGGAGCTTTAGTTTAACTATGCTCTTGTAGGCATTACCTAACCCAGTTTGTATCACTTTGCACTGAATTGTAATGTTATAACTAGACAACGGAAGTGACGCTATTTGGTGTTGGAAAATAGTAAAATATACTAAATCATATTTTTTAAATTTCTCAGGGACTAAACCAATTATTTTCAAATTTATTTGTAAAGTGGATGCTCCACCCAAAGCAAAACTGCACATGTGGTTAAGACTACACACTTAATATGTTTGACTTGGTATATTTGACTTTGATATGAGAAATTCTAATCTTAAGCGTGAATACCACTAGAAAAACTTTAGATTTAAGTACGTTAAAGATTATAGAATTTCTTTAGATACTATCATCATTATTACCTATTGGTATTTATGATTTGAAAGGAACAAAGGAATGTTCATCAATGCTATTATAACTATGGATAATTTGATCTACGCTATTGTGCTTTTTTATATTCGGGTTGCAAATTCTAGCTATAAATTGGCTAAATATGTTTATTTCAAGGAATTCCTCAAAAAAATTAAATACTACTAATAAAGACAACTGGTAGATAAAATATGGCCTTAAGCAATGATCTATTAAAGACTACTGATGAAGACAACTCTCTAAATGCCTTACTCTTGATTGGTAACTAATTTTTTTTCCTATTTTTTAATCATGTTTATATTCTCTTGCATATATATGTATATAAACACTTAATTATATATATATATAGTTACCCAAAATTTTGGGTAAACAAAATGTAACGATCTGTAATTTTATCACTTTTAAATATGAATATTTAGTAAAATTTAAATATTCAAATATATATTTTCAAACTTAAATAATCATGTTATATGTGATAAATAAGAATGGTGAACTTATTTTTAGAATTGGTTTACAAAAATAAGAGATTTTGGAGTTTCATCGTAAAATTGACAAAAGCCGGTTTTCGATAAAATTGGAGTATGTTCAATTTTTGTTTTAAATGACAAATAACTCCTTTTAAATTGTTATAAAATGATAATTATTGATTGATAAAAGTTTTATAAATATAGATATACTTGTTTTATAAAGATAGACAAACTTCATCACACTTCGTCCAATCGACGTCGTATTTTACAATTGGATTTTAATATTATTAAATATGGTTTTATAACTAAAATAAACTTGTTTTAATTTTTTTAAAGATGATAAGAAACTTATTTTCAAGTTTTGTTTACATGAATAAATAGTTTAATTAAAAACAGAAAATGTGACCGGAAAACGTTTTGTCAAAAATCAACGTTTTGTTCAATATATGTTGTGTAAATATTTCGCAACTTGAATAGTTATTATATAAACACATTAACAAAGAAATAAACACCTTACTTATATTAACTAAGGATTAATTAAGCTAAGTATTTAACTAAGTAAAGAAAAGTATAAAAAGAATATATTTTCACCAAATCCAACATAAGTCAAATCAAATCTCACCTTAAGTCCATTTTTCCATCTAAATACAACCCTTAGCTCTTAAGTAAGGAGGTAAGAAGTGAGTGAAGTGATGGGGGAGGTGAAAAGAGGGGGGAGGTCGTACCTAGGTAGGATGGTGGGGGTGTTTTGGTAATTTTGAGTTTACTTAATTTTGGCTATAAATACACAAGCATTTCTCTCATTTTATCACACATTCTCTTCTTCTTCCTTTAAGATATTTTCATGGCTTCTTTTCTTAGGAAAATAATGGTGAAAAAAGTAGAAAAAAAAGAAAGTAAAGTAGAAATATAATATTCCACTTCAAAAGCAAGTCCAAACTCCACCTTATTCTCTTTTAAGTACACGACCACCACCGTCATCACTAACGTCAAGCTCCACCACCCAAACAAGGCTAGGCCGAGCCTATTTGGAAGAAAGAAAGGAGTTCAGGAAGCTTCGGAGTGAATATTAGAGAGAAATGCCACCGGAACCATTCAAGGAAGGTAGGAGAAAGTTTGAAGTACTACGGAAGCTCTGCTGGATTTTTTGGATCTTGGGAAGGAGGGAACATTTGTGATAGTGAGTACTCATATTTTACTAATTAATCTCTAAATTATTTCAAGTATAATGATTTGAAAGTTTAAATATATTGGATGATTAAATGTTTGAATACTTGGATGATTACTTGATTGAGTATATGGTTGTTAATATGGTTGATAACTTGGTTTGATAAATGATAAGAGAAATAGTTAGTAATTAACCATAGTTAATTAAATGAAAATTTAATCCATAAATAATATGTGTATGGAGTTATTCAACCTCTTAATGATTTTAATCATCTAAAAAGAGTTGAAATGAATATTATAATGATATAATATTATAATATGAAATAAATGGAATATGAGTTTGAAAATGAGAATATTGTTCAAAAATAAGTTTAAAATGATTTCTAAGTGTTTTATAAATATTTAAACTTATTTGCACAAAATTTAGATAGAAAACAGTAATTGAGTCAAAACTAGGTGCATCGCATAACAGGAGTTCGCGATTTCACGCCATAGAATTAAAACTAGTGAAGAGAATGGACTATAGCTCGAAATTCTTCGAGATAAGAATTTTCTGGAATATTATATCCATAGTTTTTAAATAAAGAAAGAAAATCAAGATTTCATTAAGTAGACAGTGAAATATGAGTAAAACATTGCCACTTCCATGTGCCTATCTCTAAGTGTTCTATGGCTGGTAGGCTTGTTATAGTCAAATCCATTGCCACTTCCATGTGCCTTTACTATGCTCGTATTTTCATTTTGCCTGCCAAATTAATTTCCAAGATTAACTATGCCCTTAACCATTTTCTTTGGCATGGTAATCCTTTTTCCAAAAAGCTTATTCCTATTGCTTTCAAAAAGATTTGCTGCCTTTATAAATTTGGTGGTCTGGGTATCATGAACATTAAGCAATGGAATAGGGCAGCTATCTCGATGCGTATAGATAAAATTTATAAATTTGATAATAACTTATAGGCTTCATGGGTGAGGATGAATTTAATCAAAAATAATCATTTTTGGACTATGGAAATTCCTATGGACTGTAGCTGGTCTTGGAGGAATCTGCTTAGATTAAGAAAGGATTTTATTCATATTTTTCAGGCTGGTCTTCTACATAAAAATAAAATCTCCTTCTGGTTTGATCCTTGGTCTGATCAGGGTCTCATTTTAGCTGATTTGATTAGCTACAACATCAGAATCATGTCTGGTATATCTGAGCAAGCTACTGTTTCTTCTATTTGGTCTGATGGTTCCTTACTGCTGCCTTCCTCTAGCTCTACCTTTGTTCGTGCCTGTTGGGAGAATATTCAATCTAAATCATTCACGAGTACTGATATTCATGCTATGTGGTGTCATTTGCCTCATAAAATTAAATTAGTTTGTGCCAATATGCTTCATCCTTCACAATCTTATATATTTCCTTGGCACTCTAGAGTGTGGAATGCTGGTTCTGTTCCTAAAGAAAATCTGCTCCTTTGGAAGATCATTAAGAATGGTTTACACACGCTTGATAAAGTTAAGGTTATGGGTATTATTCTTGATGATACTTGCCTTCTATGTCATAAATTCAAGGAGACTGTCCAACATTTATTCTTTGAATGTGAATTTTCTTTCTATATTTGGAGAACCGTTCTAAAGAAGCTTAATTTACGGAACCCAGTAAGAGATTCTTCAATGGAATGGTATAACATCTTCAAGGCAACAAGATGGAAGTCGCATAAGAGCTCCATGCTTCTGTGTGTTTTGAAAAAATGTTTGAGTGTTATATGGATGGAGAGGAATAGTAGGGTGTTTAGAAGTGTTACTACTTCCAAACATATACTTGTCAACTCCATCTTTAATAACTTTAGTCAGTAATTTCTTTGCTGTTGTTTTTTCATTTCTTTATTGATCTGATGGTATGCCATGGATCGTTGTAATTCTTTTTTCTAATATATGGTAGGGGCCATTTAACCCCGCTGGCTTTGCCAAAAAAAAATATGAGTAAAACAAGTTTTCAAAAAAATCGTGGTTTCGCAGTTCAAAACCCAAATTTGAAATTAATTTAAAATGAATATTTTTAAATGTCTAAAAATATGGAATAAATTTTATAAATATTTTAAATGGTTTAAAAGAGATTTGAAATATATAAATGAATTTCCAAAATGATAGAAAAGTTATTTTAACCAAGTAAGCTTTTAAAACACTATTTGCAATATTTTTTCGCAGCACTTTTAATAGCTTTTGCAAACAATGTTTTTAACTTAATTATTATTTCCCAAATCTTTTGTGAACCTTTTCAAATAAATAATTAAGTAAGTTAAAGATGATTAAAAGGTTTAAAAATGAGTATGCGGAAACGACTAGTACATTTTGTTCCATTTGTAAGTGTAACAAAAAATCCGACCAAGGAATGGAACAAATCGAAGGGAAAGCCTGGATGCTCTAAAATAATTAAAAGTAAATTATGCTAAAAGATTTAGAGCCGATCAAATAACTTTACCACCTTATGGGTGATAGAGAGGTAGTCTCTAGGCTTGGATTTGGGAAACCAGTTGCCTGTCCTCCCTAGCTACCAGGACTGGTCCGACAAAGGGGATAGTAAATTTGATTTACTCTGATCAAAATTTCCCAAAGTATAAAAGATATAATTTTCCAAATTTAAACAACTTGGATTGCATAGAAATAATCTTCTTATACGTGGTATTAAATTCCGAGGAGGAAATCTGTACTATCCGTGTGAATTCAAAAGGTGATTTCACCATTATTCAAGGGATAGTAAAGGTTGAATATGGAAATTGATATTGGGTAGAATTAGTATAATTTCCATGATCCTTTTTACTCAATAATGTTTTCCAATATGATATTTAAATAAATGATTTGGAAATGTTTTTCTAAGTAAAAAAGTGAAACGATTTAGAATATTCCAAGATTTAAAAAGGGTTTTAATTAACCAAAGGATTTGATAAATTAGGCTTAATGATTCCATATACTCTGAAAAAGATAAAGAAATGTTTCAATGAATATATCTCTAAGAGAAATTTGATTTAAATAAAAAGGTTAATTAATTGAATATTGTGTAATAATCACCTTTATACCAAAATGCCTTTTTATCGATGGTTGGTTTGGAGAAACCGGGGTCGGAGTTGGGTGATTCCTATCCGAAAACCACTTCGAACCAATGTATACGTTCGAAAGTGAAGACGTATTGAAGATGATGATTATTGAAGATCGAAGATCTTCAGAATGTAGGGATTGATTTCACGAGTCCCATGAGTTTACCCTATATTATATTTATATGGAAGTGGTGTCTACATTCTGAAATCTTCGTTGTATTGAAGATCCAAGATCTTCATAGCAGAAGGACTGCTTGTTGACATTCTCTGGGTCGTTCCCAATATAAATATATTTATTATAGCAGTGGTCCTGATGTGTTCTGAAATCTTCGATTACAAGGACTAACCGCTACTAATCCTAGGGATGATTCTCGACAGGATGTAGTAGGAGGAGTGCCTTCGGTTTTGTTCAGTCCCAGAACAAACTTGTATAGACGAATGTCTGACATTGCATTTCTGAGATCACAAACGTTGACTTTTACAAACATACATCCGTTTGGTGGCGGAGAAGGCAACTTCTCTTAGCTTAACACCCTTCTCTGAGACATACGAGTTTAGAGGTTGTATGTTCGTGAAAGTCAATAGTAATTGAAGGAATAGCAATGTGGCATTCAAAGTGGAACCTGTTATGATCAAAGCGTGGCTTTGTGGAACGTAACCTCACGAGCCACACAATCCAGGAATGATACGGAATACTATGTGGTCTGCAGGACATATTTCGAGCTATCAATTATGAGAAATGAAAGGTATATGTTGCCGCAATGCATCTGTTGCCTTAAGATGATGAAATAGAAAGGTATGGAGGCTGACAAAGATCGTGTAAAGCCACTGAGTAATAGTCTGTTCCATAGTAGTGTACCAAGTGCGGTTCCAAGTGGCTAGCTTGAGACAAGTGATAAGGTCACCGCGGGAACTATGGTTGTTACGCGTGGATCGAAGGGAAACACCACTAGTTCCCTATCATGTTGGAAATCCAATTTCAAATACGAGCTTTACGGCTTTGATTGTAGTCCCAAAATAGCTGCAATGCTTTGCAAACATTTCAGCTATCCCTTTTGGTATCATATATTCGTCCGGTATATTCCATTGACCTAGTCTGGATATTACCATAGTCTGGGTATTGATACTTTCTTTATATACGTATTCATTTGAAAGTGTTTTCAAGCTGATGTTATTAATAATAATATCAAAGTGATTTTCCGTATAAAGTATTTTGGCTATCGTAAGGTAAAAACCCGTCTGTATTTATGAGCGGCATGGTTTTATGAGATGCTGTTCTTTTCAAAGGTTTTGTTTAGTACCCATCTATGACACCATCATATGTTTATGGTTCGAGTTTCTCATGCTGGTTTATCAAGCCTGATCCGGATATTTTTAATACTCGGGTCGGATCCGGGTAGTTTCAGGTTTAGTTGAAGATGCTTGGAGTTTCCAAAGGAGAGCTGGAGATCTTCATTTATGTATGGACGTATTCTATTATCCACTGCATTTATTGCATTTATTTTTGTTTTTCAGTATTTGTAAGGACAGAGGGTTTATAACTGTCCAGGCTGAATTCAGGTTAGACTCTGATACTGTATTCAAATTTTTCCGCTATAAAGATTATATATTGAAATAATATATGTTATTCCATTCGTGTGAGATTCTATTCTATCTTTATTTTCTTTTTCCCATAACAATCCGGCTTTCTGGCACTTGGATTTGCGGCACGTGAATACCGAGGATGTATTAGTGTCGATTTTCGAGGGTCGAAAATCCCGGTTGTTACACAAAATCTTCCTGTAGATGCTCCTAAAGTCGGTCCACTATCAGATCCTCGCTCAGCCAGTTGGTTACCCCCGTCAGCGGACGACCAGTCCATCGTCTTCAACGGCCAACCGCGCATACTCCGCATCCGGAGACACCTCGAATGGAAGCTCGGCCCTCGCCATCACCACTTCCTTCAGGATCCCAAAGGAACGGCGGGCCCCGAAGCATGTCTACCTAATTCAGCACGGCCTCCTCCCGCATCCTCTCAAGAAGTTCCCACACGCGGCTCCTTCGGTGTCATTCCCATATACCAGGATCATCGCCTCCTTAGACATATCTCCCTCTTCCATGCAGAATGGCGGGACGAAGCCCTGGGGCGACCCGCCTTCCTCAACAAGGCACCGAGCGCTCCCAACATTCTGATGATCCTCTAAAGTCGGTCAACCAATCTCTCCTAGAGGCATAAGCCCAAGGTTGCGCCTCCGGCCTTCCTTGGCATCCTTTCCCTTAGTAGCCAAAGCCACCCCGGCCTCTTCAGCACCCGCCCGATCCGGTCCTCCATTCCAATCCATGTGCCAAGTACCACACCTTTCATGCAACGTCATTCCTTAACGGCCTTCCTCCCCCTCTAAGGCCTAGGTCTGCCCTCGGCATGATCCTAGCATCAGAAGTATCTCTGCTCTCACATGACCATCCTTCGACCTCGCTCTCCATACGGCTGCAACCGGGCCCTGCATGTCCGCCGGACGTCCGGGTCGTTCAAAGCCAACATTGGATTGGCTATCTCTTGTGGCCCAACTACTCCTACACAGGGATCCACCCGACCGCCTTATGTCCTTAGCAATCCTAAACCTACCAGCTAGGACCTACCGCTTAACCCGAAACAGCTAACCACAAAGTACCCTAACCATTCCCAGTCCAACTGCTCCAAAGTACACACCATCAGAGAAAAGTACTATTTCTCTGCCAACAGTACTCCACGCGCAACCCTTTCCTCTCCCCTACCTTTCCAATAGCCAAAAAGAATGCCTGCACCCCTACCTGCTAAAGCATGCCGCCATTCCTAGGTCTGGCATAGACCCTTCTTTCTAGCTGGTAAGTAATCCGAGCTGTGGGCTCGAATCTGCTTTCCAACTGGCTCCTATCCTAAGTACCCTCCAATCCATGACCTAGAGCCTCTCCTGCATTGTTGTTCTACAATCTTGACTATCCATTCACACCCCACATCCTCTATATATACCAGATGCCATAACATATAACAAAGGGATGGACATAATGATTTCTCCAATCGATCTCCCTCACCAACTCTCTCCTCCTCCAAAGCCTCTCTAATGGCGGCTTCGCCCGACTTCCGTTAGAGAGAGTCTCTATCAAGCTCTACCACTCAACCCACCGGCAAGCGACCCGAGGGCGGTACCTCTTGACTTGAAGGACGGGAAGATCATCTTCCCTGCACCATCGGCAGCAGCCTCGAATTCCAACCCTTGGCCTCCTCCCGAGACCATAGGTAGCAGATTCGAGCATCAAAGGGAAACCTCAGGAATCCCCTAGGTTTGCAAGCATCTCCTCCTCAGTCTCACGCGGCACTCCCCTAGAGTGGCATGGCGAGCGACAGCTTCTTCGTCACCTCTGATGGGCCACCACGGCCCCCCATCAAAGCTTGCCTACACGTCCTACGAAACTTGCAACTTTCTGGCATCCGCAGCCGCACATCCTACTTCAGTCAGAACTAGAGTCCTAAAGCAAAGTCACCTCTTCCACCATTTCATCTAAGCAAGTCGGGGAGCACCAACATTCTTGACCCCCATCACCGTCCTCCTCCGGACCCAGGGGCATCCACCACTGCCTAGGAGAGTCCGGTGAAAGCTAGCCACGGTAGGGGTGGGCATGTTCGGTTAACCGAACCGATTGGTTAATTAACCGATTTAACCGACTAAAGTTCATGGTTTGGTTAACCGAACCGAAAATAAATTTAAGCTGTTCGTACCGACCGAACCGCTCAAATTCAACCGTAGTTAACCGCACTTATCTATCAGTTAACCGATTAACCGTAAAATGGTTAACTATGGTTAACCGGAAATTAACTACATTAAACCATAAAAACTAACCATATTCCATTTCATTCTTTATACAGCTTACGCTTCACATAATATATATATATATATATATATATATATATATTTTGCATATGCATATTATCCCTCAACAATGTCAGCAGCCAATATTACATATTACATACGAATTCATATTAATACATATCACATAACATTAAACATTACATGATTACAAGTTGAAAGGAGATAAAAGTTCATATTAATACATAATATTCATAGTTCATGGTCAAACTACAAACCAGTATCCACACGCCACAGCAAGTCAGCAACTCAAAGCTTCGAAGTTGCCAAACTACCAAATTCATAGGCATGTTTTCTACAATAAAAATAGCAAGAATGATAAATAAAGTGTCGTGTAACCCACTCAAGTCAAAAAATAAGGTCCAAGTCAGTGACTGATCAGTGGTCACCCTGCAATAAAAACAAAGGTAAAACAACTAGCATAATATCTAACATTTCAATGTTAGTGCTTACATTAATAGCGAAGCAGTGGCCACCATTCAATGCAATGCAGCATGAGTACAAATTTTTTTAACATCAAATTGATTTGAGGTAGAAATTAGTGCTTACATCAATAGTGAAACGCATCTCCATATTCAAATAAATGTGAAAAAATAAGAGGAACAACCTAACAATTACTTCTATTTTTTATTTTGTTTTTGGTTTTAAAATTATTGAACTAGAACATATCAGTTATACTGTTAGAGTAGGAAGAGGATAACAAGGATATAGTTCCTAGATAGCAACGAGTGATAATCAACGAGGTGTGTATGTTGTAAGTGTATGCGTGCATGTTTCTAGCCCAAAATCAGCAAGAAAACACCCAGAACTAATGCATATATGTATATATTATAGCAGGAATAGCAATGTAGCGATACATGTGGCGGGTTTTCACACACACATATTATAGCTATATCATTATCATATATTTATGAAGTGAATTATGCATGAACTATAAGTATATTCATTATTCATGAACTGAATCAACTGATATATGCAATATATGCATGAACTATATTCTAAGAACTTGGATTCTAAGAACATATGCTTATAAACTTACTTTAGTCATTTCTGCTCCAACACCATGTTCAAACATTTCCAAAGATGCATTACTTCAGTTCAAGCCTACGCATCAGTTCATCATCATGTTCAAACATTTCCATTCTCCACGCCACTGCACTCTTCAACATGCCCTTCTTTCCAGAGCAACTTCAGTTAGGTTGTACGTCAATTTTGACACTCCATCAGCTCATCTACTGTTCAGCTAGAACACATTCAGCTCTATACCTAATTCAGTGTGCGACACATCATTTCAACAATAATTTAATTGTGCATTCAGTAGTAATATATGAAATTACATTATAAACTTTAACTATAAAGTGTAAACCATAAACCATAAATGCTGAAAAGGTGTATATACGATATTATAATGTAATACATATGTTAATATATAACGTTAATGAAATTAAACTGTAAACTGTAAATAGCTAAGTTGTTTATATGATCAAAATTCAAAACAACTAAGTGATATCTTCAACATGTGCTACACAAACTTCCTTTTACCGTAACAGTGATGTATTTTTTGACAACTACAAAATATGTTATGGCAAAATATTTGATGTTCTGACAAGATAATTAATGTTCTAACAATCTCATAAATCAAAAGGTTTGTTCTATAATAAAGAGGCTTAAACATAAATTTGTTAGCAAGTATATGTAAAACAAAAATATTTAACAAAAAATACCATTCAACAATTAGACTTCAAAGTTGGTAGATCTGAGTTACTTGCATATGAATAACTTGATGTGTGTTCACTATAGTCAAGATCATGTTATGGGTAGCTTATACATGCTTAGCCCTCAAGCACCTTCTTACCAACAGCAGAATACCAATATACTTGTTTACCATTAAAATTCTTTACAGGAAACTAGAGAATGAAAATAAATCAAATTTTAATATACCAAAATTAGACAGAAATCAAATCAAAGCAAATTCAGTATATGATTACCGTAAATTAATTCAATTATAACTATAAATTAGCTTAGAACTTAGGTCCGGTAATCCAATTTAGAACTTAAGAATTATTTCCAGAAAAGTATACTCACAGTTTGTTTCCTTCTTGACGCCTTTAGTTACTGTAACAGATCGATGGTTGTGGTGGTCTTCACTGGCGTTGTGAACTTCCGCGACTAAAGTCGGCGATTAGCAGATGAAACTAGCAAGTAGATTAGATCTAGGTTACCAGTTTTATCTTTTTATTTTATTTTATTTGGAAAACGACAATTGGAACCGATCAAGAAGTGGGAATACTAGGGCTAAGTATTAGTTTGGCTCGAGTATGGTTCATTTACAAATGGGCTGCTTTTGGGCTGGGATTTGAAAGAAAAAACACTTAATTTTTAGGTCGGTTAACGGTTAACCGGCCAAACGAGTTTTGTTAACCGTTAACCGAACCGAAAATGTTCGGTTATGGTCGGTCGGTTAACCAATGATGTCGGTTAACCGAACTTATCGGTTAAGTCGGTTCGGTCGACGTCGGTTAAATTGGTTAAGTCGGTTAAATGCCCACCCCTAAGCCACGACACATTCGGGGTCTCACGAGGACCGCTCGAGATTATGGAATGCATCCAATCACGTCTATCCTATTCGGTCGGAACAGTAAGTGGGCCACAATGCTCCAGTTCGGCATGGGTTCGACTCGAGCTCTGGATCGTATCTCCATTCAATCAGCGGTGCGTCCCGATCGCCGACCCTGGAGACGGCCACGCACTCCAACTCACGACAGGAAGCTGCGAACTAGTAAGGCGCCCACAATGCACGTTCCGACTGCTACTCGATGTTCACTTGGAGTCAGCATGACATAGATCCCCCCAGACAGGTCCTCCTCCAGCACTCCTACAGCTTTCTCCATCTACGGTCGTCCTCCGTCAGCTCTCCAAATGTCGCAGCACCAGGACACCCGAACCCACCTTGAGCAACCAGAGACATTAACGGACTACATTGTTCACTCCTATCGAATCGAGCAATGCCCCCAACCGCTCTGAATCGGACAAGGGATGTCCTCCTGGTGTCCTCCCCCAATCTGCAATTAGCAAGAAGGTGGACACACCAGCTTGCCTCTCGGTCACCAAGTCCTCGGCTTGGGGGAATCCCGTCTTCGAAATCCAGAAAACTACAAAACAAGCTCACTGAGTCCCCCCTCCAGTTCCCAGCCACTCAGTTCATCAGCAAGCCATGGTCATTCTTCCTCGTCATCCCAGGATCTAGTCAGAAGCAGCCAGCATCGCCTCCATCGACCATCTCCCAATTGCGATCGGATAGCGCTGCCTTTTGCACGAGCTCTCATCAAAGCCTCTTCTAGGGATGGTCCTCCCGATGGGTCTTCCCTCGGATCCGGATTAGCCCAAAACCTTCAAGTCCACCCTTGCAAGAAAGGATAGACTTTGGGGGAAAAATATTACCCAAAATTTTGGGTAAACAAAAACTTCCTGAAGAAGCTCCCAAAGTCGGTCTATCCGTCGGATCCTTGCTCAGCCAGCTGGTTACCCCCGTCAGCGGGCGACCAGTCCATCGTCTTCAGTGGCCAACCATGCCTACTCTGCATCCAAAGACACAACGGATGGCAGCTCAGCCCTCGGTCATCACTACTTCCTCGGGATACCAAAGGAACGACGGGCCCCGAAGCACGTCTGTCCAATTCAGCATGGCCTTCTACCGCATCCTCTCAAGAAGTTCCCGCATGCGGCTCCTCCGGTGTTGTTACTACATATCAGGACGACCACCTCCTCAGACGTTTCTTCCTCTTCCACCTGGAATGGCTGGACGAAGCCCTCAGGCGACTTGCTTTTCTCAACAAGGCACCGAGTGTCCCAACATTCCGACGATCCTCTAAAGCCGATCAACCAATCTCTCCTAGAGGCATAAGCCCAAGGTTGCGCCCCCGGGCCTTCCTTGGTATCCTTTTCCTTAGCAGCCAAAGCCACCCCCGGCCTCTTTGGAACCCGCCCGCTCCGGTCCTAATCCATGCGTCAAGTACCACACCTTCCATGCAGCGCCATTCCTTAGTGGCCTTCCTCCCCCTCTGAGGCCCAGGTCCGCCCTCCGCATGATCATAGTATCAGAAGTAGCTCCGCTCTTGCGTGACCATCCGTCGACTTCGCTCTCCAGACAGCTGCAACCGAGCCTTGCATATCTGCCCTCCGTCGGATGCCCGGGTTGTTTAGAGCCCACACTGGACTGGCTATCTCGTGTGGCCCAACTACTTCTACACAGGGATTCGCTCGACCGCGGTGGACCGACCACCATATGTCCTTAGCAATCATAAACCTACCAGCTAGGACCGGGCGCTTGACCCGAAACAGCTTACCGCAAAGTACTCTAATCATTCCCAGTCCAACTGCTTCGAAGTACACGCCATCAGAGAAAAGTATTGTTCCTCTGCCAACAGCACTGTACGCGCAGCCCTTTTCTCTCCCTCACCTTTCCAATAGCCAATCAGAATGCCTGCACCCTTATCTACTAAAGCCTGCTGCCTTTCCTAGGTCTGGCATAGACCCTTTTTTCAGCTGGTAAGCAATCCGAGCCATGGGCTTGAATCTGCTTTCCAGCTGGCTCCCATCTTGCTTCCCCTCCAATCCAAGGCCCAAAGCCTCTCCTGCACTGTTGTTGTACAATCTAAATCATCTTTTCACACCCCCACATCCTCTATATATACCCAATGCCATACCATATGTCAAAGGGATAGACATATTGCTTTCTCCAACCCATCTCCCTTACCAACTCTCTCCTCCTCCAAAGCCTCTCTAATGGCGGCTTCGCCCGACTTCCGTTAGAGAGAGCCTCCATCAAGCTCTACCACTCAACCACCGTGCTCTACCCACCAAGATCTACCACCATCATCGCGTCCAACAGCAAGCTTATCACTTCAACCTACGGCACCTCCTTCTAGCACCTACCTTCCGACCACGACTAGCAACCCCTCCTTCAAGAGCTTTTCCATCTCCGAGACTCCTCCTCAAGGGACGACCCTCCCTGTGGGTCCTCCCTTAGGTCTCCTCCCCGCAAGACCCTTAGACTAGGATATTATACTCTTGTAATATTTTGTCTAGCCTCCTTTATTATTCTCTTGTAATAACCTATAAACTGTAAGAAGTCAATATAGTAAAGGAACATTACAGTGGACGTAGGCCGCACTGGGCCGAACCACTATATATCGTTGTGTATTTACTTTCTGTACTTAGTTCTTCCTAGGATCATTCTCTACCATCTCCCAACATGGGCAAGTCTCCATGTCCACTCCAGCCCACCATACTCCCTACCGTGGGCAAGCGCCTCCATCCGTTCATGCCCATCTCAACATTCCAGGGTCGACTCGTCTAATAAGTAAGCCTAGCGTCGGCGCGACGGTATCCTAGCCGGCGCGATCACATTTCGAAGTTCGACCAAGTTATCCATACTCATGACGAAAAATCGGGTCTATATATATATATATATATATATATATATATATATCTTAATTCTCTTATATAATCTATAGTATTTAGGTTTGGGAGGTTTTTTTTACTTTTTCTTCTATATACGGGGCTTTTTGCTACATGTCGGACTTGTTGATAGCTTCTTTTTTAAGTGTAGAATAAGATTGTATGTGTGATCTCCTCCTTAGAAGGATCACTCATTTTCCTCAAAAAAATAGCGTGACTCATATACTTAGAAAATAAACAACCCCGTATTAACAGGATAAGAACCAAAAGAATATTATGTTAAATAACCATGGCGATAATTTCTTAAGTAAAATAGGTATAAATCAGACAATTAAATTTCACATATATGCTAGGTAGTTAATCACAAAAAACGAAGATTTGAAAAAAAATGAATTTAAAGTTTAATTAAAGCATGAAAAAGTGCAAATCAAAACTACGTGGGAAATGAAAAGAGATTTCATCATAATCAGTTAAATTTGTCAGGTTTAAAATTAAAGTTGAACATTTAATTTTTCATAATTTAAAATAAGTTGGATTAGTTATCCAACTGGTTCAACCATAAGGATCTACCAATCGATCAGTCGTAATTAGATTTATATATTCGAATCCGATCCGATAAGATTTTTGAATTGGATTGGTTATGATCCAATATTTTTTGGATTGTATTGGACTTGAACCGTTGGATAACCCATGTGCGCTCCTAGATATGATGCTCTAAAATACTTTTATTTTTTCCTCTTTCATATATTTGTAGTTTAATATCTTATTTCTAGAATGATGAAATCAACTACGGATTTTTCTATAAAACAAAAATATCTCATTGTATAAATATTCGGTATTCATTTATTGCTACATTTTTCGTATAAAAACTCATTATACATTGTGACCATTTAACATTTTTTGAATATGCTACAAAATCGTCGTTTCAATTATCATAACGATGTCTTATTTGTTTTAAGGACAAATTTTATGGTTAATTTACATAATAATTTAATAAATCGATGTATAAATTTTATGTCGCTAATGTTTAGGGCCACATTCCAAGGTCAAACGAAGGCCCCTTTAGCGCGAATGTCTCGATTTTAGAGCACTTGCCCTAGGCCCTTGGGTTATGGGTGGTGACATAAACGTTACCAGGTTTTTAGATGAGCGTGCTCCTAGAGGGGGAGATTTTTCCGCTATGGAAGAATTTGACTTGTTTATCTTTTAAAGGTAACTTGATCGAGTTACCACTTACCAATCGACGCTTCACCTGGTCGAACTCCAAAGAAGTCACTTCGATGGCGCTCCTAGATAGATTTTTATTAGTGACAAAATTGAAGATAAGTTCCTCATCTGTAAGGTTGTCAGGCTGCCGAGCATTTTCTCGGACCATTGTCCCATAATTCTTGCATGTGACAACCTTAGTGGGACTCAGAATATTTTTAGATTTAAAAGATTGTGGTTGTTGAAAAATAAATTTTTGAATTTAATTACAAATAAATGGCTCTACTTGAGCTTTTATAATACTAGATTTTGATTAATATTGCCAAGGTACTTGTAACTAAACTTAAAGTTTTAAGAATATTTCTTAAAAAATGGAGTAAGGATACTTTCTAGAATATTAAACTCCATAAAGAAAACTTCCTTTATGAGATTTTAAAACTTTACAAAATCGAAGAATCTAGATCCCCAAATTTATCAGAGCAGAATGTTCTTTCAAACTTAAAAGAACAACTGAATAAAATCTTAGCTCGGGAAATTATGTAGAAATAAAGAGCCAGAATCCAATGGATGGATGAGGGTAATAAGAACATAAAATTTTATCATAATATAACTAACGATAGAAAGTGTAGCAACAGTAGTAACTCTATTATTATTAATGATGTAGAAATTTTTGATCAAAATGGATTAACTGAGGCATTTACCAACTACTATAAAAAAAATTTTGAAACTAGGATAAGCCATAGGATTATAGCTAATTGGGAAGAGTTATATCCTATGGATACTAGGATTGATCTAGACGGTTTGGACTCCCCCTTTTAGGAAGAGGAAATTTTAAGAGCTATTAATGATATGTCTTGCGACAAAGCACCAAGTCCAGATGGGTTTCTAATTTTTTTCTATAAAAAGTTTGGCCTGTTATAAAATCGGATTTAATCAATTTGTTTCGCGAATTCTATAATGGTACATTGCAATTAGGTAGGTTTAATTTTGTTAATGTAATTCTATTATATAAGAAAGCTGGTGCGAATGAATTAAAAATATTTAGACCAATTTTGCTTGTAAATTGCTCCTTTAAAATTATCTCAAAAGTTTTAGATAATAGACTTAGTTCTAAAATGAACGATCTAATCGATTGTACACAAACTGCTTTCATCAAGGGTCGAATATCACGGATGAAGTTGCGGTTGTTCAAGAGTTCATTAATTATTGCTATAAAAATAATGTCACTTGCGCGCTTTTAAAATTAAATTTCACCAAAGCCTTTGATTCGTTGGATTTGGCTTTCCTTAAAGACGTATTATTGGCTAGAGGTTTTAGCGAAAAATGGATGGGTTGGATTATGGCTCTTTTAAAACAAGCAATTCTAATATTATGTTAAATGGCGTATTAGGTAATAAAATTCAATCTAAACGTGAGCTTAGGCAATGTGATCCTTTGTCACCTCTATTGTTCAACTTAGCGACCGACGTTTTTGCTAAAATCATTAAGCTAGTTATTAGTAATAGAATTCTAGAAAGGGTTGTAACTGAAGTTACGAGTGCTGGTCTATCCGTCCTCTAGTACGCAGACGACACCATGCTCTTTTCTTCGCATCTTCCTCACCATGTTATAGCCTTTATATTTTGTAAAGCTTCGAGCTACTATCTGACCAAAAAATAAATTTTGAAAAAAGTTCGGTTTTAGTGCTAAATGATGTAGGTAATGCAAAAAAGTCAGGTTGTCAGTACATTAAACTGTGAAACTATGAACTTTCTCATAGATTACTTGGGGATTAATAAGACTAACCAAACTTAGACATGATGACTGGTTAACTATCATTGATAAAATTAACAAAAGACTATGTAGATGGAACGGTAAATTTTTATCGAGAGCGGGTAGGGTCATTCTAATCAACTCTATTTTTCAACACTACCCATTTATTGGATGTTGTTCTATCTTCTTTCCAAATGGGTAATCGATAAAATAGATAAGATTAGAAAAGATTTTCTATAGGCTGGGGATAACTCCAGCAGTACTTTAAAGTGTCTAATTAGTTGGAATTTAGTTTGTAAACCTAAAGAGGAGGGAGGATTAGGAATAATTAATCTTCATAACCTCAACATTTCTTTATTAGGGAAGTGGTTGTGGAAGTTCTATACTACTAACGATAACTTAATATGGAAGGAATTAATTTCTAACCAATTTCATGGTAGCTTTCATAACCTACATCAATTAACGTCTAGCAACCACAATAATTTATCACACTTTTGAAAATTAATTTTAAAAGGCTTTAACAATTTTAAACTAGGTACCAGTTACATTGTACACTCGTGGAATAACACAGCCTTCTAATATGATTGTTGTATCTCTGCTATTCCTCTTAAAATAGAATTTACTCATCTTTACGATATTTGCAATTTTAAAAACGTTTTAATTTCAGAAGTCTACGGATCCAACTTGAACTTTCCTTGGGAGTGCAGCTTTAATTTGTCATTAGAAGAAACTACTCTTTACCGGTTTTGCCAAATTAGAATTGTATTATAGAGATGATAATAACGATATTAAAATTTGGTGTTGGGATAAGTCCATCTAATTTACATCCAAATCATTTTGTAAAATTATAAATTTCCCAGAAGTTAAATCTAATATTTTTAAATCTATGTGGAAAGCGAATGCAGCCTCTAAATCTAAGTTACATATGTGGATAATATTATATGAGAAACTTAATACTATTGTAAAAAAGAAGAGTGTGCATATCGATAAAAAATATATTTTCTGCAACATGAACCTAGAAACAACCGCGCACCCTTATTATGATTGTCAGTTTACCAAGTTAACACTACTTCAAATTCTTTAATATTACTTTTACCGTTCTTGATTGTGAGTCTTATTGGTCTAGGCTGAGATTTTATTTTACTTCTAATCAACGATTCTTACTAGACACTATTTTCACTATCGTAGTTTGTATGTTTGGTTTAACAGAAATCAAAGATTCTGCAATAATGCTAATACTTCAACTACGGATAACTTGACTTATATAACCGCTTTGTTATGCTTTAATTGGATCTCGAGCACTACTTATAAATTAACTAACTGCAATGGCTTTAAGGAGTTTCTTAAAAGGGTCAAATCTCGTATTGAGGCCTCACATGAGAGAATTGTTGTTAATAACAGAAATAATAACGCCATAAGTATATTCCTGGTAGATGATAACGCACACTATCTTCTGACCTCCTTATTTTACTAAATATCTAGCTCATGTTTAGAGTTGCGGTCATTTATCATCCTTAAACATTTGTTGTTTAAAGATCATAGTCTTACCTTTATTTCGTACATGTTTCTTCTTCTCTTGCATATATATGTATATAGACGCCTTATATACAATAAATGTTTAAGCCTCGTAGTGTTTGTTGAGTTTTTTGTAGTTGAGCTGTGAAACTGGATAATACGGATTGAACGTCCTCATCCACTAAACGTGCGAAGTTTTGATATGTCGGTTGGCCCACTGCAGCTTCTTTGCATCTTTGGAACAATTGAAAAATCCCTTCGTTCTGCATGCAGCTTTTTTCATCGAGGCCTCATCTCTGAAGCTGTAGTCGGACCATGATGCTTCTTATGTTTTTTGTTAATGTTTGTACGACTTCAAGAAGAAAAACCACCTACCAGGTTTGTCGTTGATTCCTTTTTTAAGTGTGTGATAAAATTACATGATTGCTCTCCCATAACGGAGAATCACTCATTTTTCTCAAAAAAAATCTATTTGATAAATCACACTTTTAAAATTAATTATTAAAATAGGTTTATTTCAAACAGATCAGGAACCAAATCATCAGTTTACAATTACCAATCCAGTAGCGCAACGGTGAGTTGTGCTTGTATGGAAAATAAAATATCGCAACTATAAGTTGTGCTTTTAGGTGGAATAAAAACTCTTCAACTCATAATTGTGCAATTTTAGTTGTCCAATTTGTTATAGCATCATCTTTGCATTGTGCACGTGCGGCTTATACATGTGAACATGAAAAATGTGCCAGCATGGGAATATTGCATGGACACTTACAAACGTCGTGTTGAATTTTGATGGTCGGACCAAATTCCTTCATCTCACGCACAATATGAGTTGGTATACGTTAACATAATAAAAGGAACCTTCAATGTTGCATGCCCACTAATTCATATTTATACATCATATTTCTAAATTATTTAGTGATGTGGAACTACTACATTTTTAAAATATTGTTCCAATTTCCAACAATGTGAGATAACCCTAATACATTGTTATCAATGTTTACTGTGTAATTATGTGCATATGTTTTGGTTACTTGCCACTCAATTAAATAAAGCCTTTGGATTTCTTGCTTTTGTCGCATTTTTCCCATCATTTTTCATAAGAATAAGTTAGTTGTGCCATATGCTCCACTCCATTTATACGTAGTTTATAGAAGTAACAGTACAAATGATAGAATGTAGCCTTAACCGATGACAACCTTGCACCTTTCACTACCACATTGAAACTTTCTAGAGCATTGGTGGTTAATGCTCATCATGTAGAACCTTTCATCATTTTCCTTATAAAGAGAGCTCGGTGTTATTTTTACCCTTAGAATTTTGTCACTCATTTTGTTAGTGTTGGATCGATATTCCTTTTAGTTATTTTTGTAGCTCTTTATACGTTGCATCGTTTCTTACTTCTGCACGTGCATGAAATAAGTTAGGCAAAACTTTGCTTTCAAAACCCACTTTTTTAAAGTTCATGTTCAAGTGTAGAAGGTAGGACTGTCAATGAATATCCGAAAAATTCGAAATCTGTTTGCATCCGCATCCTAAAAGCTGATAAATATTCGATATCCGAAAAAACGGATGCGGATGCGAATGCGGATAGAGACATCCGCATTCGAAAATTATCCGTTCGGTTTTTGTCAAGATTATAGTTCAAATTATATGCATTTTAGTACAGTGAAAGATATTTGTTTATTACTTTATTAAGTTGGTAGTTTATATTATATACAGTTAATGCTTTTTAACTGCTCGAAACCATTTGTTATAATCATATTTGTTAATCTTTAACACTTTTATAATCGATGGGATTGAAAAATATTTATGTTAAATTAAAATATTCTTTTTATAATTTTTGATTTATCGGTCGTTAGCGGATACGGATATCCGAAAATGATTTCGAATGCGGATGCGACACTATCCGCATCCGAAAGCGGCTTAGATGAAAGGCAATAGCGTTGATGATGTGGTATATACCATTTTTCTTCCAATGCATTTAAAATTCCTTTTTGTCTATCAAAAATAAAACTAATTCATCCACCGTTCATTCGAAGATAGAGTTAGATATCTCATGCAACTAAAAAACCACTCTTGAGTATCTGTGGATTCATTCCTTTCAAATTCGAATGCTAATGAAAAAAGACGGTTGTTTGCATCCACACGGATGGGCACAAGCATGTATCTTGATATTTTCCATATAAGTGCGTTAATCTATTGAAAGAATTGGTGGACAATGCTTGAAACCTTTTATGTTATTGTAAAGTTTTTGCGGTACGGTATAACTTGGATCCGACGTAATACACACCCCATGCGCCTTCACAATCAACATGCGTTTGTATATAGATAAATCTAAGCCTTCTTGCAAACAAATTCTTGGAATCCTCTCAACCCTAAAAATCCTTCACTGAATTTCAGTATAAATTAGATGCAACTTTTCATAAAAGTTGCTGACATTTCCGCAACTTTTCTGTACATTGTGAACATAATGTATAAAAGTTGCTGAAATATCAACATTTATTTATAAAAAAATGAAAGTTGCTGAAATATCAGTACTTATTTATAAAAATTGCTGACATTTCAATAATAATTTTTCTTTGTTTTTAAAAAGTAAGGACCGGATTTACAATTAAACTTTGACAGGGAAATATGCTAAAATATCAGCGCACTTATTTATAATAGTTGGACATTTCAGCAATAATTTTTTTTGTTTCTAGAAAATAGAAACCGGATTTACAATTAAACTTTAACAAAGACCCGCTTTACAATATGAAAGTAGTCATAGGGATGCCTCCTTAGTTTCCACTTAATAAAACTTCTTTTAAGATAATACTTGGATGCCCTGAACTTTAATTCTTTTCCGGTGACCAGTTCTTATTTATGGTATTAAACCATAACTACGAATGGTTTTAATTCATGATATGGGACCGGTTGCAAACGACAAGTGGGCTAAGGTGCAAATTCAAATTTCAATACATGGACCAAACAAAACGACAAGCATGGCACAACAAAACAGTAGGTTATAACAAAAAATCCTATAAAGGCAAACGAAATAAGCAAATTTTGGATGAATGCTTTTGTCCAACCATCTTTTACGACAGAGTACACAACTGGCGGCCCAAGATACAAGGAACAAAATAGAACGAAGCAAAAACAAACTTAACTAGGATAACAAGATTTAAACTTTAGTCCAAAATATCTCGGAACAAAAAGACAGCACAATTCTACCACTCTTAAGAGGATTTCTTTGATTTAGTTGCCAACTGAGTTTCAGGCTGCACAAACAAGTAAATGCAACAATGTTTAGCCTTCATTATAACAAAGTACAAATGAGAATTAATAGGCATATATGCACATGTCTACCAATTCAAAGGAAAGGATCCCCATGTCTAATAGATTACTAAAGAAAGAATGGATAACACCTTTTCATATAAACCATCCGGTCACAATATCCAATGATTGAAACTAAAATATTGTTTCTCAGTGTTCATATGACTAAATTATTGCATAAAAACAATATCTGATATTGGTCTTCAATCCAATGGTTCAAATTAATGGAAGAATTGCTTCTGATTAAATTCATAACAAATATTGTGATAGAATTTCAGATTTATCAGGATATATCATGCCACTGGAAAAATTATTATAATGAAGAAATCATGTATGTTATCATCAAAAAACTATTTAACCCAATCCTAAAATGACAAACCAGGATTCCAAAACTTATGCAAGTGCACACCTTTGAACAAGTATAATGAGATGACAATTAACTCGCTAATGTTGGAGGAAAATATATAAAAAACATGTAAACTGATGCAAAAAAGGGAAGTTACGCATACCTCTTTCTTCACAGGCTCTTCTTTCTCCGAGAGAATTAGTTCAATGTGACAAGGCGATGACATGTAAGCTGCCATAAGAAAACACAATAAGCGTAACATAAAAAAGAAAGAAAGCATATT
Source organism: Allium fistulosum (assembly GCA_030737815.1). Taxonomy (NCBI): domain Eukaryota; kingdom Viridiplantae; phylum Streptophyta; class Magnoliopsida; order Asparagales; family Amaryllidaceae; genus Allium; species Allium fistulosum. The sequence goes on from CM060903.1 coordinate 604,476,079, forward strand.
AAATTACACGTTGAAGCAACATTCGACATACGATTGATTCGTCCGTGAGCACGGTAAGTTCTTCGCCTCTGCTTCTGAGCTTGGTTCACTTGAATGTGGGAGATGTAAAGTGCATCCACATCTAAACCTTTCACCTATACAATGAATAAAAAGCGTATGCTTAAAATCATCATACATAAGAATCGCAAGAATTCTTGAAAATTAAGAGCATGTAGAATTTTATATCATTGGTTCTAAACATATGTTTACCAGATTGGAAAACTTGTATATAGCAAACTTTTAAAGGCAGAAATTAGCAACTAAGATGAAAACATAGCAATGCCACATGCTACTTTTATACAAAAAATGTCTATCTTGAAAAGAATGAAAAATTAGCGACAATGATACTCAAGAGCATATTTATCTACACGGTACAAATACAAGTGTTGTATAATCAATGGCCAACATGATACTTACTTCTGCGTTGCTCTCAGCATTCTTAAGCAAGTCGAGTATGAAATTTGCAGATTTCATTGGCCAACGACCTTGACCGTTTGAATGACGATTCTTAGCTTGGGCTGTACGGCCAACTCCACGGCAGTACCTTCTAAATGGGATAGCTTGCTTGTGAGCAACAACATCTTCTAAGTACCTTTTAGCTTTTGCCAAAGGCATCTTTCTAATAGAGAAAGCGGTTTCCCTGGTGTTCTGTTGGATGGAAAAAAAATTGTCGGATCAAACGCAATAAAGAAAAGAAATATAAGCCAGCATTTGCTGGAGCAAAAGCAATACAGAATAAAATGTGAATCAGCATTAAAAAACAAGTTCGCAAATAAACTTGAAAAATCCTTCTTAAGTTGACTTTTGACAACAAAATATATTTATCTGAAAGTTTTGGTATCAGAAAATGAAGGGAAGCATTAACATATTTATGTAGGGTTTTTATGGTGTTTTTTCAACAATGGTGGCATCTCATCACATCTAGCTTTTATGCAAAGGCTAACTGTAATCAGGGGACAACTATCAGATGTGAAATCAAATTACAACACCTGCTTTATTAACATCGCATTGTAAAAAAAATATAAATCAGATAACCTGACCAACACCATCATTATATCGAAGGTAATTAAAACATTAGACCATTTTTGACATATAACATAGTCATATAAGTAAAGGCAATGTCAAATAACGTGCTAATCAAAAGTACACTGTTTTAATTTGTTAACCATTGTACCGATTGTTTATAATCATGTCACGTGCCAAACTGTCAAAAATCTTAAAATCTTACGATTTAAATCCCGATTCAGATCTCTCCCTTTACGACTCGATTTACATTCCGATTAAAACTTGGTTAAAAACACAATAAAAAACACATCCAACTTATATTAATATATATTTAATATACATATTTAGATCCAAAATTCTCATTATAATGTTTTTAAAACAAAATAAAAATAGAATTAGAGAGAAAATTAAGTATTAAGTTTAATTGTAGACGTTCAGACATCAAAATCAACTTCAAAGTGCATATAAACATTAAAATGTGGATATTTTAAATCGCGTTTCGATTTAAAATTTAAACATTGTGATTTACGATTTAAATCTTATTTTGAAAACCTTGTGCCAGGGTATACACAGAGTATAAACTGGTACATGCCATGGCACTAATATAATTGGTATCTTGGTCAATAACATAATGATATGCAGGATTTTAAATGTTATTAGACATTTGTAATTTGTAACAATTTAGGAAGTACATTAGGACTTTATAATGATTAAGGCAGAAAACACATTAGGACTTAAAAATGTGTACTATAATTTCTTAATGTGATAATTACCTCACATTATTTATTTTATTATTTCCACATTAAATAAAATTGAAATATCACTAGCAAAAATAACAATTGAACTTAGTACTTTAAAGTTTTAAATGAATGTTCCACGTTAAATACATAGTACTAAGTGAACTACTAAACTAAGAATTGAGCGGCAACAAAAAGCATACAAAGCTAATTCAAATATTATCATAATAACAATGAAGCTTGGCATATTTCTAGGTTTTCTTGGAGAACATTCGTACACTGAAAAGCTACAGATCCCAACTCCTAACTTTCCTAGAATGATAAAGGATTTTGAAATAAAAAATTTACAACCAATATAACTTCTGCTAAATCTACATGTTTCAAGGGTAGTTTAGCTAACTATGTTGTGTTGGAAGCTAACATTTGGGAGGTTTTAGATGTATGTCAATTTAAACCACATGTGAAACACAGACAGTTTTGTGTTAATTTGTTTTAAAGAATACTTTGATTTCATGATGCAACGGAGCACTCTAATTTTTAAAAATTACATTATAGTTACATTCATAGGACAATGGATACCAGAAGATTAAAATTAAATTTTCTTAGATGTTCAAAATAAAAAAATTTGGTGCCCTTAAAAGAATCAAATATCTAATAGCTTTTAGCAAATTCAAATCCCAATATGCAAATGGATGTTTGCATTTGACATTTCCATAGATAGGACATTGGAACCAAAAGCAACAAAGAGTGTATCCAAGCAACTTCAACACTCTTAATTCAACAGGGGCCTTGAGATCGTAAATAGAGCATTAAAACTGGATAGCAATTGAGAGAATGTCACTAATTCTAAAGTATTAACACAGAAAGAGTTTAAATTGTTTTGTGTTTCATTTGCTGGATAAACTAATGTTTTTGCAAAGCTAGTACAAATGGTTGCATCCTAGGAAAACAATCTAAGATACAAGTAAAATAGAAGAAGCCGATCCTAACACATCTAGGTTGCATAAGTTTATTTTTATAACAATTCAAGGTTGATTGTTCATGCTACAATAAATACTTGTTTAAGATATTGTTCGTTTAAACATGTGTACTACAATAAATCCTAACACAGCTGTTCCTTTATAAAATTGTATGTTTCATGGGGTAAAAGGTTTCAAGCCTGTTTGGTGTGCATGGTACAAGCAGGACACTCGGAATTACTTTGCAAAACCATACATATCATTTTTTATGTACTTCAGATAGATTTATATAAATCCTAGTTAATAAGAGTTTGAAATTCATCATAAGATTATAAACTTCAACAGTTAACATATTAAAGAAATTATACAATAAATTATCCCCCTATCTAGTTCGATCAAAACAAGCATTGCACTTAAGCTATTCATTCAATATACCATTATAAAGCCTGACTTAACTTTTGCTATTGAATGTTTGATTGTGATGCATGAATGGTAAGGTTTAAACAAATAAAATCGGTACATAACAGTGGACAAAAATCTATATTTTTAACGTGTTATCTGTTTGTTGCATTTACGAGCTCTTAAATTTAAAATTACCACAAAATGGACATTTTCTCATTTCTCCTCCAACTAAAAATCACATATACAAAAATATAAGTACATAGAATGCACGGTAAAAGCTTTCGAAATTTTCATATCATTCATATTTCAATCGCCATCAAGTTCAACTAGCAGTAAAATATTTAACTTAAGCTGGAAATGTTCGAGATGCATAGTCACTTACAATAAAATAAACAAATTAATCAAGAATACATAGTAAATTTACCTTAAAATGAACCCTCAAATCCCGGCCCATCGCCTTTGCGGCTGAAATAAACACATCAGAATTAGAATTTATCAAGATTTCGCGCTTTGTAACTCTAATCCAGAATCAGACCTAAGAGATTAAAAATAACAATAATTGAAATCTTACATTTCGTGATGTTGTCGGGTTCCCTGGAATACTTCACCTGAAATTAATTAATCATACAAAGATTAATAAACTTATAATCGCATTAGGCACTAGAAATATGTAAACAATTGAAAACTTTTGTATGAAAAAATCACCATTTTTACGACTGTAGAGACCGGCCGCCTTTTGTGAAATGAGGAAGCAAGCTAGCAGAAAATAATATCGACTTTATAAGTGGGAAACCCTAATTATCACGGGCCGGTTTGAAAACTTTAACTTCATTGGTCTGGTTGGCCCTTACATTTTACCTTTTCATCCACTTCAATCAATCTTCTTGTAAGATACATTAATTTTTAATCATTTTTCCTGTAAAATATATTACTTTAATCGTGTTGTTAGAAAATTAATTTTACAAATATTCTAAAGAACTAAATTTATTATGCAATGTAGTGAAATTGTTAAGATGACTGAGTTATGTATTGCTATTATTTTTTAGTATCTAAATTTGTTATGTGATTTATGTATTTTCGTATTTGTATAAAAAAAATTAAATTAGCATTTTTTTTATATGATAATGAGTCAAATACTGATCTATTATTTTATAGCATTTAATTTTCTTTTATATAATATTTTTCATTTATAATAATTCCAAAAAATAATTAAACTCGGCCTTTGAAAGACAATAAAATACCAAAGGAAAATATTTTTAATCAATGTCCATTGGTGAACTTTAATTACGAATATACATTATTAAAATTTAACATTTTACAAAACATATTAACCAAAAATATTCACTATTATTCAAAATTACAAACTACAATGTTTATTGTTTATCATTAATTTAATGACATTTTTACAAAAGATAAATTTTATCAATGATAAAAAATTCATTTGATGTACCACCTTTAAAAGAAAAATACTTTGTTTATTTGTGATATCTATTGTAGAAAGAAAAAACCGTGTATCTGTTTGTTTATAACACTACAACAAAATGACATTGTTATAACTTTTCGTTTTCAAACAATATAAGTTTATAACAACTATTTTTTTGAAAAGTTATAGTAAAGATGTTTTAACAACTTTTTATATTTGTGGTTGTGATAAAAGTCTTTTAACAACTTTCAATTATTGGTCGTAGTAAATATTAATTTATAACAACCTTTAATTATATTTGTCGTACTTATTGGTTGTAAGTGATCGCGTAAACACTTTCAATGAACTGTTGTTAGCAACAAGCATTGTAGAAGTCCTCTCCCTTTCGAAGTCAAACTTTGTCATTGCCCCATCAATCGTTGCTCCACCAGAACCGTTGCGCCACTGCCTAATTGTGATTTTAGGCTCCAAATCTTCAGTCAACCACGAACCATCCTTAGCCTATAGAGGAGAAATACTCACTATATTAATTGTTGCTTCCAATATTATTGAATTGATGTTTGAATGTCAATATAATCGAAAAAATTATGGGTGCGTTTTTTTCGAAGCAAATGGGGTGTTTTGAACGTAGCACAAACGGAGAAAGTTCAGTGAAACGAGAATACATCTACTGCGAAGTGGAATGATTGTTTGTTTATACTGTATTTTTGGTTGTTTTAAATTGTTTTAATCTTTTTGAGTAAATATTATTGATTGATGTTAAATTATATGTTAATGCGAAAACTGCAAGATTAAAGAATAATAAATACATTTAAAATGAAATTGGTACATCAAGATTAAAAAATATAATTGACATGATACGAACACATGAAATAAAATATATGAAAGAATGTAACAAGATGGAAAGTAAGTAATAATTTTTTATGTGAATGTTTGTCACTACGCATAACAGCCACCATGGAGGGGGTCCGCTGGTGCGGGGTAGCGCCTCATAAAAAAATGGTATATGTTATTAGTGCAATTTTTAATTTTACGCAAAATATCATGTTAGTATAAACATTGCTTTATATTTTACAAAATATATTTGGTTTTATTGTGATATTTATACCAAAAATAAATATTTTTATAAATTAAAAATATCTATAATTTTCAAAAAATTTATAATTATTTGTCAAGGATAGCTAGCTCAATTAGTTAGTCTACGGCGCTCTAAACTAGATTTTAAAGGTCATGAGTTTGAACCCCTAAAACATTAAATGAACGCTCCGTTTAAATAAAGTACACTCATACAACAACAAAAAAATTATTTGTGATTATATCTTATTTAATTATAAATTTATATAATATTATTATTTTAAAATTTTATTATTTAACAAAAATAATTTTTGTTGTCGGACAAATCCTACATGTCATCCTCAAACGGTTTATTTTTCTCGTGCTTAAGCAACGAGACATTGGAGCTTTGCCACACTCAGAATTTTTAATGCGTCTATAGATTGGACTACATTGTTCAAGTCGGCGAGCATACCCTAAAGTCAACCGTATTGCTTCCGTAAAACCGATTTTCATTAAATTTCTAAATCCCGCCCAATTTCCCTCTTTTATTTTAATTTACTGCTTAAAATTTATTTTTCCAATAAGCAACCTAACTCTCTCCCTGTAACGACCGGGGATTTTCGATCCTTGAAAATCGACACTAATACGTCCGCTGTATTACATGCCGAGAAATCAAATGCCAGAAAACCCGATTGTTAGGGAAAAAGAAAGAAGGAAGAAGATAAGAAGAAAACTAAACAACACAAAATCTCACATTGGAACGAATAATCTATAATATACATCAATCTTTACACAAAACAAATTGTAATGTATGTATATTCAAAACATCAATCATAGTATACTAACCTATTTCGACCTGGACAGTTGTAACAGTCTGTCCTTACAATTGCTGATAAATACAACAACGAATACAGCGGAAAAATAACTATCTAAGTGAATATGTCTCTGGTCCTCCAACTCGTCTCCTGAAGCTCCAAAGCACCCAAACTAATCTGTAATATGCTCGGTCTGATCCGAGCATTATAATAAAATAACACCCGAGTCAGCCTAGAAAACCAGCGTGAGAAAAATACACCCAACTAGGTTTTAAAATTATATAAAATCTTTGAAGTCAAAGGTATCTTGTAAGACCTCGCGGCACATAAACACGGATGGGTTTTTACTTTGCGATGACCAAAACATTTTCAATAGAAAATCCATTTATATTTTAATAATGTCTAGGAGTCAAAATAAAATATGAATATAGCGAAATACTTGCATCTCACGTTTCAGCATAATTGGGCATAACTAAGTCCGTACGGCGCTTATTGGAGTATGGGTTTCATACAATGACTGGGATACTGGGGTACCGCCCATTATGGTGCATCTCAAGATAAAATAACACCGAGGTCGAATCTATCGATCCCTGCCAACACAAGACCGGCCTACCCTTTACTGGATAGTACCGAATAAGATCACCCCTTGGTTCAAACCGGCGACATTACTGAAGCATACATAAGTTAATAGTAGGGACTCGAGATAGGGATGACCTCACCCTCATGGGAGCGACCCACCTAGCCTTGCTGCATCTCTCTCGTTTTAGTTAATCCCGGTTGATGAGGCTTGAGGCTATGTTTTACCTTTATATAGCACTTCCCACTTGGAATGCTAACACTGCCTTCCAGGCAACAATGCAATATCAGCATTCATCCGTACAAGTTCATTCTGGGACTGAACGAAACACTTGAGAGCTCCGTCTCCAATTCCATCATCTTCAAGATGTCTTCACTTCGAAATGCATTCGTTGGATCGAAGTGGTTTTCGGGTAACCTATCTGATCACGGTCTCTTCGAAACAACGTTCGATAATTTCTGATAAACTCAATCTCAGTTCTTTAGAAAATAAACAGTTAAGGATAAGGTCGGAGACCACCTCCTAACCGTTAGTGGACGGATTTCCTTCTCAATATCCTAGGAGAATGTAATGAGATTTATACGTACAGTACAGCATCATCCGAGATGACTGTTCCATATAACTCACGTGATTCTCCTGGATATTTCCAAAGTTACGCTTTTGGGTCCAATTTTGATAGTCGGTTGTTTAATTATCAAATAACAACATTCAATCGAGGATTTATTCCATAGAGAAAACCAACATTGGTTAAGCATATAAGCAATCAATAGTCTCCTTTAATAAATTTTCGTTAGTAAAACCATTTGTAGATTACTTGTATAGGAGTACTTTTACAAATATGTATCCACCGATTCCTACCTTTTCAATACTTAGAAAATATCCACATACTTATCTCAACGGTATAAATATATTTAAAAAATGAGAAAGATTCCCTTTTTATTCGATTCAAAAATCATTCATAAACCCCTTATAATTCTCTACAACCATTTATAAACCATTTTATAAAACTTCTGGAACCATTTATAAAGCTTCTTTTATAAATCTATAAACCCATTTCTTAAGTCCGTTTATAAATATCTAACCATTTGTAAAACTCCTCACCTTGTAGTATATCTTCCTTACATCTCCAAACCATTTTATAAGCTCCTTTATAAAATCCAAGTCATTCAACTCTATTCAAGTCTCGGAAACATTTATAAATAATTAAATTATTTTACTTCAAAACACCATTATATAATAATAATTATTAACAACAAACATTTAAATAAATGAAAATTATTAACTTTAAAACATCTTAAAAATAATAATTAATAATTTCAAAATATGGTTGAATAGAAATCATAACTAACTTTTACCACTTTTATTTATAAATAATAAAAATTTGTTCTCAAACACTATTAATAATCCTTATTGTTAATTCCAAACCATAATTATTCTTGCAATAATCAATCTTCCCAAATATTAAAATTTTGATAAATTCTTTAAAACAATATTAACAATAAAAAAATAACTTTAAACAATACTACTATATGTATTAATATAATTTTAAGGTTATTTAATTATAGTAGTATTGTTCAAAGTTATTTGTTTATAGTTAATATTGTTTTAAAAAATTTATCAACATGTTAGTATTTGGGGAGATTGATTATTTCAAGAATAATTATGGTTTGGAATTAATAATAAGGATTATTAATAGTGTTTGAGTACTAATTTTTATTATTTACAAATAAAAGTGGTAAAGATAATTATGATTTCTGTTTAACCATATTTTGAAATTATTAATTATTATATTTTTAAGATGTTTTAAAGTTAATGATGTTCATTTATTTAAATGTTTGTTGTTAATAATTATTATTATATAATGGTGTTTTGAAGTAAAATATTTTTAATTGTTTATAAATGTTTCCGAGACCTGAATAGTGTTGAAAGACTTGGATTTTATAAAGGAGCTTATAAAATGGTTTGGAGATGTAAGGAAGATATATTACAAGGTGAAGAGTTTTTACAAATGGTTAGATATTTATAAACGGACTTAAGAAACAGGTTTATAGATTTATAAAAGAAGCTTTATAAATGGTTACAGAAGTTTTATAAAATGGTTTATAAATGGTTTTATAGAATTATAAGGGGTTTATGAATGATTTTTGAATTGGATAAAAAGGGAATCTTTCTCAGTTTGTAAATATACTTATATCGTTGAGATAAATATATGGATATTTTCTAAGTATTGAAAATATAGGAATCGGTGGATATATCTTTGTAATATTATTCTTATACACAGGTAATTTATAAATGGTTTTATTAATGAAAGATTTATTAAAGGAGGTTAGTGATTGCTTATATGCTTAACCAATGTTGGTTTTCCCTATGGAATAAATCCTCGATCGAATGTTGTTATTCGATAGTTAAATAACCAACTATCGAAATTGGACCCAAAAACGTAACTTTAGAAATATCCAGGAGAATCGCGTGAGTTATATGGCACAGACATCTCCGATGATGCTATACTGTGCATATAAATCTCGTTTCGTTCTCCTAGGACAATGATAAGGAAATCCGTTCACTAACGGTTAGGAGATGATCTTCGATCTTATCCTTGACGGTTTATTTTCTAAAGAACCGAAGTTGAGTTTACCGAAAATTATCGAATGTTGTTTCGAAGAAACTGGGATTGGATAGGTTATCCGAAAACCACTTCGATCCAACAAATGCATTTCGAAGTGAACGCGTCTCGAAGACGATGGAATTGGAGACGGAGCTCTCAAGTGTTTCGTTCAGTCCCAGAACGAACTTGTATGGATGAATGCTAATATTGCATTGTTGCTTCGAAGGCGGTGTTAGCATTCCGAGTGGGAAGTGCTATATAAAGGTAAAACGTAGCCTCAAGCCTCATCAACCGGGAATGACTAAAAAATAGGGGAGATGCAGCAAGGCTAGGTGGGTTGCTCCCATAAGGGTAAGGTCATCCCTATCTAGATTCCCTGTTATTAACTTATGTATGCTTTGGTACAGTTGCCGATTTGAACCAAGGGGTGATCTTATTCGGTACTATCCAATAAAGGGTAGGCCGTTCTTGTGTTTGCAGGGGTCGATAGGTTCGACTTCGGTGTTGTTTTATCTAGAGATGCACCGTGACGGGCGATACCCCAGTGGCCCAGTCACTGTATGGAATCCATTCTCCAATAAGCGCCGTACGGACTTAGTTGTGTTTAACTATGCTGAAACATGAGATGCAAGCATTTTAGCTACATTCATATTTTATTTTGACCCATAAACATTATTATAATATAATAGATTTTCTATAGAAAATGTTTTAGTTATCGTAAGGTAAAAACTCATCCGTGTTTATGTGCGGCGAGGTCTTACGAGATACCTTTGACTTCAAATTTTTTATATAACTTTAATATCCAATTGGGTGTGTATTTCTCACGCTGGTTTTCCAGACGGGCTTGGATGTTATTTTATTATAATGCTCGGGTCAGACCGAGCATATTACAAATTAGTTTGGATGCTTTGGAGCTTCACGAGATGAATTGGAGAACAGAGACGTATTCACGTAGATAGTCATTTTTCCCCTGTATTCGTTGTTGCGTTTATCAGCAATTGTAAGGACATGTTGTTATAACTATCTAGGCTGAAAAGGTTAGTATACTCTTATTGATGTTTTGAATATACATACATTACAGTTTGTATTGTGTAAAGATTGATGTGTATTATAGATTATTCGTTCCGCTGTGAGATTCTGTGTTGTTTAGTTTTCTTCTTTTTTTCTACCTTCTTTCTTTTTCTCTAACAATCGGGTTTTTCGGCATTTGATCTCTCGGCATGTAATACAGTGGACATATTAGTGTCGATTTTCGATGGTCGAAAATCCCCGGTCGTTACAGCCCCTCCTTTTCCTGTTGTCATGGCGACAAGATCTCTGAAGACATCACCCTCAATGAATTCCACGGCACATTCATCTACTTCCACCCCATGGTGGATTTTATCGTAGTCTTCCATAATATAAAGCTAAACCCAAGATGGATGAACTAAAATGATAAATTGATCATCTTCCAAAACCGTGTATATCGCATGTGCTCTCCTTTACATCGCATCGTGATTCGTGCAGAGTGGTTTTCGTATCGTTGACATTCCACAAGTCCGTTGATATCGACACCGTTTGGAGCCGACTCTTACTGCCCGATTATCATGAGATCTTATCTAGGACAGTTGATCCTGTGAGCTTGTTGTCCTGTAAAGAAATGTATTTCGGATTTTATGATTCGGTGCTTATTGATGGTGGTATAAAAGTAATATTGATGGTTTTGTTTTGCATATGGATTCAAGGTTTATATTGGGCAATTCTAATTGACCTTTTGTTTTTATTGTTTATACATGTTGACTAAAGATTTATCCAACCACAAAAGTAGACTAATGCATTTGTGTTAACAAAGATTACTTTCTAACACTTGGCTTAAAAATGGAAAACGAGGAGTAAAAAGAGCAAATGACACGATGTATAGAGTGGTTCAGCAAAAGCTTACCAATGTCCACATGTTATGTTATCTCTTACAATCATAATAAATTACAAGAGAATAATAAAAAATTAGAGCAAGACTATAAGGGATTAATGGGAAAGCCTAAGAATTCAGTTTTGGTGTGGGAGAAGATGTAATTCTGAAGCTCACTAGGTTTTAACTAATTTTCAACCTTCCCACCCTTTTGATGTTGTATGGCAAGGGGTATTTATAGCAGTTGAAGTAGATCAATGAATGATGAGATTGTGCTGTGAATAGGTGAGAATCATTCTCGACCGTGAAAGGGAGTGCAGATTAAGGATCTTAAGGCTAATTTAACACTAGATGGGGGTGAATAGTGTTTAATGGGTTCTAATACTTATATGGACTAATTAAAAAATTATGACACAAACAAATGTAGAACTTAATCATAGAACAATCACATAATCAAACACAGATGCAGAAAGTAAATAAAAAGCAGTAAAAGGAAAGAACACGCCGGATTTTATACTGGTTTGGAGTTACCCTACATCCAGTCCTGTACCAAGGTAGAACACCTCATACAGATTTTTATCATACCAAAGTCAAGATTACAATCCTCAGTTTCTACAGGCTTTGAGGTACCCTCCTGTCTCACGAGTCCGAGGCAAACTCTCTTGATTTACGGGCCACAAGATTACCCAATTGATTTCCAAGCACAACCACACCTTATAAAGAGACTCGATAAACTTTTGATTACAAATTGATCCTATAACTCTGAATAGCACTTTGATCTTCGAGAGAGGGTAGAGAACCAAACAAGAATGAGATTCTAATTTGATTCACTTGAGAATTCGGTAGAATTTCGGCACGATCTTAAAAATATGAAAATTTTAGAATATGGATTTGTGGAGAAGAAGGAGTGAAGAAAATATGAAATTAGTTAGTTAAAAAATTCGTTTGTGAAGGCTATTTATAGACCAGTAACGGTCATAACCATTCTTGAAGAGATTTAAACGAATAGACACTTCTTTTGAAAATTGAAACTTTTAAATTTAACGGCCACCATGTCGACATGGGGTATCCCATGATGTCGACATCCCTAAGTTAAAAATAATGTAAAATTTGTTTTGAAAATGGCATTGAACGAAAAACAAGATGAAATGATTCTGGAGTAAAATAAACTAATTTTCCTATGTTTTGAAATAAAGAAGAGTAGAATAATATATTTTTAGAATGTATATATAAATTTGATTTTAAATCTCAAGTATATATATATATATTATAAAAGAATATTTAAAAATCAGAAGATAGTTTTAAAAACAAACGAAGTTTAAAACAAGAGTTTATTTAAAAACAAAGACAAAGAATATTTTAAGGCTAAAACATTTTGAAAAGCAGTTTTGAAAATCATTTTGAAAAACCATTTTGAAGTAGTTTGCAAGCTTCTTCCTGTAGAATATCTCATCACATCAGGACTCGAGAACTTGTACAAAACCAGGATGTTCGTGAGTTTGTAAGCCACTTGTCGTAGGTTTGTAAGCTACTTGTCGTGGGTTTGTAAGCCACTAAGAAGGTAGAAATGGGTTCCATCCCAAATGAAATATGAAATGAAGATTTCTGTGCTATTATGAAGTTTTGACAATAAACTAGACATATATCTCGAAATCTTGATCTTGATACTCATGAGTCTTCAAACTTGATTTCTTCATTCTTGATCTTTATACTGTACAGTCTTCAATAATCAGTACCTGCCTTATATATATCCTGCATAATAACATTCATATGTATCTAGACAATAGTGTTAGTATATAAGTTATAATAAAATAAGTTACAAAGGTCGTTGTCATAAAAACCACTATCTCCAGTTCCTAACAATCTCCCCCTTTTTGACGATGACAACCTTATAAAATATACTTACCACTTCGATCATACCATAACTCCCTCTTACACCAACAACTCCCCCTTACTCCAAGCCCACTATTTTATATAACTTCTCCTCCTTTGTCATCAACAAAATAATAACCTATAAACCTTGAACTTAATAGAAAATGAGATAAACAAACATATGATATAAGAATAACAACTATGCATTAGTGAAATATAGCATCCTAAGTTAAATGGAATTCAAGATTTTATACACCAAAGATTGTTTTTAGAAGAACATTAATTAAGATGACACTTTGTATACAAACTAACAAACCAATATATAATCAAGAAAGAGAAAAACAAAAACCAAAAACACTTAACGAGGACCCTTAACTATTGGTGATTTATGGACCGAACAATTTGGATAATGGAGACAAAATTTTCCACGTTGTTCGACCAAGTTTCCATTAGCGTCAAAAAGGACCTCTCCAACGCAAATCACGCCATCGTCTTTGTCCATATGAACATCCAGATTCGGCAGAGGATGTTCTTCTTCTTGACCCTCTTGTGGTTCTTCCATAGGCTCTTCTTCTTCAAAATCCATGGCTTGTGATGATTCTTCGATGACAATGGGATTGGCATGGTTATCCATAAGGAATTTTTGCAAATTCCTAAGAATTCTGCCTTGCCTATCTTGTTCTCTAGCCATTCGCAGTTGACTCACTTGAATTTCCGTCATCATTTGAAGCAAATCTTTCATCTTCTCTTGTAATTTGATGACTCGTATGTGTGTAGAACGTTGAAAAGGGCTAGAATGAGGAGAAGTGGGTGAAGAAGGTTCATTATTAGAAGAGGAAGCCATTAATTTACTGTTTTAGAAGTTTATTACAGAGAATAGAATAGAGAAAAGGAGTAAAAGTCGAAATATATAAATATATAACCAAATAACTAATTTTAGAGGGAAATTTAAATTTGAAAATCTTGGCCTGTATGTCGACATAGGAGGATGGGTCATATCAACATGCCCAGTTCAATTTTTGAAGAATTTTTATTTATATTAATTGTTAACAATACTTGTATTATTTATAATTTATATTTCAGTTAATGAACATATATCTAATTCTCTTCTAAATTTAGTAAAGTTTTGTTCATTTAATGGTTTGGTTAATATATCAGCAATTTGTTTTTCAGTATTAATATATTCAAGAGTTATGACTTCTTTACTTATATTATCGCTAAGAAAATAATGTCTAATATCAATATGTTTTGTTCTAGCATGATGAGCTGGATTTTTAGATAAGTTTATTGCACTAGTATTATCACAATTAATTGGTGATTTAGTTATAGTTAATCCAAAATCTTTTAAAGTTTGTTGCATATATATAACTTGAGAACAAGCCAAAGCAGCAGATATATATTCTGCTTCAGTTGTCGACAAGGATACAGTGTTTTGCTTCTTACTAAACCAGGAAACCAGAGAATGTACTAGAAAGTGACAAGTTCCACTTGTACTTTTTCGGTCTGATTTACAACCAGCGTAATCAGCATCACAATATGAAATTAAATCAAATACATCATTTTTAGGGTAAAATAAACCAAAATCTAAAGTATGTTTTACATATCTTAAAATTATTTTAACAACTTTTAAGTGAGTTTCTTTAGGTTGAAATTGGTATCTTGCACAGAGACAGACACTATGCATGATGTCAGGACCACTTGCTGTTATATAAAGCAGCGAACCAATCATTCCCCTATATAATTTTTGATCAACATCTTTTGATTTATCTTGTTTACTGAAAGCTACATTAGTTGTCATTGGAGTTGGTTTTCCACTAGAAGTGGTCAATCCTAATTTATTAATTAAATCGTTAGCATATTTTTCTTGACTAATGAAAATTCCTTTATCTAATTGTTTGATTTGAAGTCCTAAGAAGAAGCTTAGTTCTCCCATATGACTCATTTCAAATTCTTTAGTCATTATATCTGAAAATTCTTTATTCATTATGTTATTAGTTGACCCAAATATTATATCATCTACATATATTTGTACTAATTGAATATCATTTTTGTTTCTTTTAATAAAAAGAGTTGTATCTATTTTACCAATTTCAAAACCAGATTGTAGTAAATAAGATCTTAGTCTTTCATACCAGGCTCTAGGAGCTTGTTTCAGACCATATAAAGCTTTCTTTAATTTATATACATGATTTAGAAATTCATTATTTTCAAAAAGTGGAGGTTTTTCAACATAAACAACTTCTTTTACAAAACCATTTAGAAAAGCACTTTTAACATCCATTTGATATAACTTGGAATTATTGTAGTTTGCGAAAGCAAGTAGAATCCTGATAGCTTATAGTCTTGCTACGAGTGCAAAGGTTTCGTCATAATCAATTCTTTCTTCTCGACAATAACCTTGCGCGACTAAACGAGCTTTATTTCTTACGACCTCAGCAAGTTTATTCATTTTATTTTTATAAACCCATTTTGTTCCAATTATACTTTTATCCTCAGGTCTAGGAACAAGTTCCCAAACATCATTTTCCGGTGAACTGATTCAATTCTTCTTGCATAGCAAGAATCCATGAATCATCAGATGATGCTTCCTTTGGATTTTAAGGTTCAATAATTGATATAAAAGCTACATTACTCATACTATTTAGTTGATTTCTTATTTTAACTATAGATTCAATATTTCCTAGTATATTTTCTACAATATGATCTTTTAATAGTCTAATTCTTTTATTAGATTGAATGATTTCACAATTAGTTTCATTAGGTTCATTATTTAAAGTTAAAAAATCTTCTTTATCCTCTATTTGTACAGTATCTTTAAAATTTTCATCAAAAGATACATGCATTGTTTCTTCAATAGTGTTAGTTCTTAAATTATAAACTCTAAATGCTTTACTTCTATTAGAATATTCGATAAAGATACCTTTGTCGGATTTAAGTTCAAATTTATCTAAATTATCTTTTGTATTAAGAATAAAACACTTACTACCAAAAACTTTAAAATAAGCTATTATGGGTTTCTTATTGTAAAGTAATTCATATGGTGTTTTATTAGTTAATGGTCTAATTAAAATCCTATTTAATATATAACAAGCTGTAGCGACTGCTTCAGCCCAAAAGTTTTTAGGTAAGTTACTATCAGAAAGTATTATTCTAGCACACTCTTGAATCGTTCTATTCTTACGTTCTACCACTCTGTTTTGTTGTGGAGTTCTTGGAAAAGAGAAATTATGAGTGATTCCTTTTTTATTATAGAAATTCTCAATTTTCATTTTCAAATTCTCCACCGTGATCACTACGAATAGTTTTTATTTTTAAAGAAAATTGATTTTGAATTCTTTTAGCAAAATTCTTAAATAATTCAAAAGCTTCGCTTTTAAGTTTAAGAAAAATTGTCCAAGTATATCTAGAATAATCATCTACAATTACAAAAACATATTTATTGTGATTAATTGATAGAACTTGAGATGGACCAAATAAATCTAAATGAAGTAATTCTAGAGGTTTAGAAGTAGAAATCATATCTTTTAATTTAAATTAACTTTTCTTAAGTTTTCCTAATTGGCAAGCATCACATATATTATCTGCTTTAAAGTTTAACTTGGGAAGACCTCTAACTAAGTCAAGTTTTGATAACCTAGATAACAGTTTGAAATTTAAATGACCAAATCTTTTATGCCAAATCCAAGGGTCACTTGTATTAGCCAAAAGACATAAGTTATCATTTGAAACTTTCATACTAAGGATGTAAATGTTTTTCTTCCTAATTCCTTCAAAGATAATATTTGACTTATTATCTTTGATGTGACACTTATCTTTTCCAAATTTAATTTTAAATCCTTTATCACATAGTTGACTTATACTAAGTAGATTATGTTTTAAATTCCTAACTAGCAAAATATCAGAAATAAGAGGAGTTTTAGAATTACCGACATTGTCGATGCCAATCACATATCCTTTTGAGTTGTCTCCAAAGCTGACCAATCCACCATCTTGATATATAATGTCATTGAGTATCTCGGGATTTCTAGTCATATGCCTTGAACAACCACTATCAAGTATCCATTTATCTTTCTCAATTTGCAGAGTTTGTCCATTGGTTGTTGATTCTTCAAAAGCCATGTAACATGTATGTTCCTGCATAACAAACCAATTCGGTAGATAACTTGATTTTTCATAAAAACTATATGCAGACTTATGATACTTTGATGAAATGCATAAATTCAAACTAGTATTAACAAAATTTTCTAAAAATGCCATTTTTAACTTTTCAAGTTCCAATTATGAAAACTATGAAAACCTATGCTCTGATACCAATTGAAAGGGAGTGCGGATTAAGGATTTTAAGGCTAATTTAACACTAGAAGGGGGTGAATAGTGTTTAATGGGTTCTAAGGCTTATATGGACTAATTTAAAATTTATGACACAAACAAATGCAGAAATTAATCACAGAACAATCACAGAATCAAACGCAGATGCAAAAAGTAAATAAAAAGCAGTAAAATGAAAGAACACACCGGATTTTATACTGGTTCGGAGTTACCCTACATCCAGTCCTGTACCAAGAAAGAACACCTCATACAGATTTTTATTATTTTTATTATACCAAAGTCGAGATTACAATCCTCATTTTCTAAAGGCCTTGAGGTACCCTACTGTCTCACGAGTCCGGGGCAAACTCTCTTGATTTACGGGCCACAAGATTACCCAATTGATTTCCAAGCACAACCACACCTTATAGAGATACTCGATAAACTTTTGATTACAAATTGATCCTATAACTCTGAATAGCACTTTGATCTTCGAGAGAGGGTAGAGAACCAAACAAGAATGAGATTCTAATTTGATTCACTTGAGAATTCGGTAGAATTTCGGCACGATCTTAAAAATATGAAAATTTTAGAATATGGATTTGTGGAGAAGAAGGAGTGAAGAAAATATGAAATTAGTTAGTTAAAAAATTCGTTTGTGAAGGCTATTTATAGACCAGTAACAGTCATAACCATCCATGAAGAGATTTAAACGAATAGACACTTCTTTTGAAAATTGAAGCTTTTGAATTTAACGGCCACCATGTCGACATGGGGTATCCCATGATGTCGACATCCCTAAGTTAAAAATAATGTAAAATTTGTTTTGAAAATGGTATTGAACGGAAAACAAGATGAAATGATTCTGGAGTAAAATAAACTAATTTTCCTATGTTTTGAAATAAAGAAGAGTAGAAAAACATATTTTAGAATGTATATATAAATTTGATTTTAAATCTCAAGTATATATATATTATAAAAGAATATTTAAAAATCAGAAGATAGTTTTAAAAACAAACGAAGTTTAAAACAAGAGTTTATTTAAAAACAAAGACAAAGAATATTTTAAGGCTAAAAAATTTTGAAAAGCAGTTTTGAAAATCATTTTAAAAAACCATTTTGAAGTAGTTTTGCAAGCTTCTTCCTGTAGAATATCTCATCACATCAGGACTCGAGAACTTGTACAAAACCAGGATGTTTGTGTGTTTGTAAGCCACTTGTCGTAGGTTTGTAAGCTACTTGTCGTGGGTTTGTAAGACACTAAGAAGGTAGAAATGGGTTCCATCCCAAATGAAATATGCAATGAAGATTTCTGTGCTATTATGAAGTTTTAACAATAAACTAGACACATATCTCGAAATCTTGATCTTGATACTCATAAGTCTTCAAACTTGATTTCTTCATTCTTGATCTTTATATTGTACAGTCTTCAATAATCAGTACCTGCCTTATATATATCCTGCATAATAACATTCATATGTATCTAGACAACAGTGTTAGTATATAAGTTATAATAAAATAAGTTACAAAGATGTTGTCATCAAAACCACTATCTCCAGTTCCTAACAGACCGTAGATCTTGTCACTTGAGTTGATGGAGGACGATTGGAAAGGTGGTTGGAGTATGTGGTTGATATATATGTTGGAACTGGACCAGCATGCAATAGGGTAAATGAGTAAATTTCAAAATTGCATTCCATTTTGGCTTTTACTTAGCCTATGAAGTCTCAATTTGTTTAGATCTTATTCAAATTTGTTTTAAATAAAATCAATATTTTATTTTATTTATAAATAAAGTTTTATTTAATGTTAACTTTATATAATATAATATATGTATCATATATGCATATATATGTATACATGCACGTGCAACATAAATGGTGTACATGGTTTAACATGCCTGTGTATAGATGTTGGGATTTACACCGCAACAGACATATTAGTCCCTCCGTATATCTGGATGTTGTCAATATATATATGTACGTATAAATAATTTTTATATATTATAAACAATACTTGTAAAATATAAAAGTTTTTGTAAAACACTTATATATATTAAGTTGGAAAAGAATTCTAAATTTTGTCATAAATAATTTATAATTCCAAATTCAAATTTTATATTTTAGATCTAGATCTACACAATTTCATATTTTAACTTGACAAATTAATTTTAAATAATTTTAAATTAATTTAACAAATTAAAATATAAACACAGACACACACACGTATATTATAATTCAAAATCTATATAACTTTTTTTGTATATAAATAAATTAATTAATTAAAATAATGTTTAAATGTTATGTATATAAATATATGTACATACATGTAAATATGTTATAATGTAAAATAATAGTTCAATAAATAAATATATAAGAAGCTCTTGGTAAAAAAATGTTTTTTTCGGTTTTGAAATTACTCAAATGTATGTATAGTTTTTTTTTAAAATTATTTTCGTATTGAAATCAATTTACATAAATAAAAAAAAATATTTAAAATTTCCAAAAATAAATTTTAAGCATATAGTTTTATTTTAAAAAAATCATGTATATATTATATATATATATATGATGTATGTATTATTATATATAATTTTAAATTAAATGATATACATATACATAATATGTATATTTGGGTGAAAAGGTTATTTCCGAAACCTTTCAAATATATATATGTGCATGTGCGTGTGTGTGCGCGCGGATGTATGTATGTGCATATGCATATGTATTAATATTGGAAAAATATAATACATGCCTTATGTAATAAAGTTATGTTAAACTTATTCTTTAATAATAAAATGCAATTTAATATTATTTTATTTAAGTTTTCTTTAAATACAAGTTCGTGAGTATATATATACAAGTATATGTATATATATAATTTTTTTAAACATACATACACACACATACATACATATATATATATATATGTGTGTGTGTGTGTATGTAAGTTCATCACATGAAGACAACATCAATATATACAAATTCGTGATATGGATACACCGTCTAAACATATATGAAACATAATGAATAATTATTTAAACATGTATAAACTATAGTAATTGGATTATTAATTCTCTAAAGCCTAGATAACACTCCTTGAGATGTTGATTTTTTCCACTCCTTGAATCGATATCCAAGCCATTTAGATAGAGCTACTAATTTGACTTCTGTTACCATCGGTGTTTGAATTTGCTTTAATTTATTATTTAGAAGCTTGAACTAGAGGAGATGGGAACATTAAGGGCCGGCCATGGCTGGTTGGGAGAGAGCAAAAGTGAGATCTCAAAAAGCGGGGGTTGGAGGTGATTAAATAGTTAAGGTCTCAATGAGTGTGAAGAGTATCCAGATCATCTTTTTACTCTTACCAAAACATTTCCTTGTAATTCAATATTCCACCCCTTTCTTCCTTGATGTGGTCGACTATCCCACGGTCCATTATGGGCCTCAAATTCGCTTTAAACCTGATTAATAAATACTACATTTAAATCTAATTCAAATGCACATCAATATCATATATCGATACATGTGTTTATAATTGTTATATACACATTGTTCAATACTAATCAACGCAGGTTAAATAAAAATTTATAATTAGTATTTTGTCAATATTAATTAACTTAATTAATTTATAACAATTATTATTAATTAAATTAGGTGGTAGTATGAGTATTTAATATTTCGATTGTGTGACTATTAGGTGTAAATTCGGCCAGCGATTAATATCAAACAATTCGAATATTAATGTTCACATGCCCCTTAGCAAATGGAGTGACATTATTATCAAATTTATCGCTTATTTAGCTTTGGTAAAATCCAATTTTACTTTATTTAAGCATTACTCGGTAGTGATAATTAATCACACACTTTCTCTTCGTCAAAACTATGTTATATTAGGACTATGGAATTTGGTAATGGTCAAAATTCCAGTATCGTCCATATTCAACTTTATAGTCCAAGCATAAAGGCTTTGGTTCAATAATAGCAGTTGTTATTAACCAAACTGCTTTGACTAAAGACTTTGACTTTGAGTTGAATTTAGTTGACCGTGATACTAATCTCATGTAACTGGGGAGATGAATTCTCCCTTGAATAATGTCTCACTTCCAACGCTTTCACTCGATCCAACTATAGTCGTTCGATGGACGTCATATCGTAGTTTAACTATAATCAGAGCGGAGGTTCCACGTTGAGGCTCGACGGTATTCTTAAGTCGAGGGAATTGTGTAATATTACAATATAGATATTTTCTATTTGACCTTAGTTATATTAACCAATAAAAAACTATCAAGTGAGTCATTCCATAGTTATCGAATAACCATCAATATGTAACTTCTTGGTGCCCCTAGCAGCCATGAGTAATACATTGTCCAACATTTGGAGGGCTTACGTGCTCTAGTCTCAATGGATGCATTGATATCCAATCTCGAGACATCTTGACTATGAATGTTTAAAATGGTTCTTTTATTTTATTGTGATAAATCACTCATAATCATAACACATAATTAAGTGAAATGAGAATGAGTTGGTTTGGTCTTCAGCCAACCTTATAAAATGTGCTGTAGGGTTACAAGGGCACTTTAGTCTTTTTACATTTCACTACTTGTATTATAAATATCACAGCCTATAACAGTTTGTATCATCTGTTTTGAAATATATAATACAACATTTCTTTCTCCTCTGTTTCTTTAACAAGAAATATATCAATTCAATTCTTAATTTGGTATCAGAGCCAATTGATTGCCAAACGGCAGGTTTGAAAATCTAATCATCTTCCATCAAATCAAACGATCATCATTTGGAAGATTGTGAAATTCTCTCCTCAGATTTTATACTCATCACTAGGGAGCTATACCTTTCTGATCAAGAGTTCTGTTCAGAATCAGTGGTCTGCAAATTAACAAACTGTTAACTTGTCTGCTGCCTCGCCTGAATCTTGCCATTGATTAAGACAGGCTGCAGCTCTTCTCTTCAAATTTCTTCCTCATTAGAGAAGAATCCTGTTACAACTCTAAATCAAGAATCAGATTCTTGATTTAAAAGATTAATTCTCTTCTGGCTGCATCCTTCAAGATTGCCTCGCCAGCTTTTCATCTTTTCTTATCTACAGTAAAGTATCAAGATATTCACAATGACAGATAATAACGAGAGCAACTCTATGACTACATCTCCAAAAGAAAGGAATTCATCAAATTTCCAAGGAACAGCAAATCTGTGTATAATAAAACCAAAAAGTCAACTTTCTGTTCAACTTGATGAGCACAACTACTTACTATGGAAATATCAAGCCGAAACAGCAATAAGAGGTTATGGGTTAGAAGAATATGTCAATAATACTATAGCAGTACCACCAAGGTTGATGGCTGACAGCAGTGGAAAGTTAACTACAAATCAAGATTTTGTCAATTATCAAAGACAAGACAGCTTGCTAGCCTCCTGGTTAATGTCATCCATCAGTGTTAACTTCTTATCTCAAATTGTTGGGTGTAAAACATCACAAGAAATTTGGTCGACAATCAACCAAATTTTCAATTCTCAAACTGCTGCAAGAATTCTACACTACAAACGACAACTTCAGAGTATAAAGAAAGATAGCATGTCAATGCATGAGTACCTGACTAAAGTCAAGACATACTGTGACTTACTGGAGACTGCTGGTCACAAAGTGGCTGACACAGAGCAGATCTTGACCATTCTCAATGGTCTAGATGAAGAATATGAGTCTGTTGTTGCAATAATCTCTTCGAGAGAAACTCTGCCATCAATTCAGTATGTTCAGTCCACTCTTCTTGCACAAGAAGGAAGAATAGATCAGAAGAAATCACTGAATTCAGACTTGTCCATAAACTATGCATCAAACAACAAAAACAAAAGTCAAGAAAAGACATCCAATAACAGAGTTCAACAAAATACTCAAAGAAGTGGACAGAACTACAGAGGCAGAGGCCGTGGAAGGTGGAACAATTCAAACAGACTCAGATGTCAGATTTGTGAAAAGTTTGGGCATACTGCAGCCAGGTGTTACTTCAGATTTGACCAAAACTTCACTACAAATCAGCAAAATAATACTCAGAAAAACAGCAATCCAAATGTCAACATTGCTCATACATGTTCAGAAACTAGACAGCAGGGTAGCAGTTCAAGAGGTCAGTCTGATTCAGAGCAACAGACAAAGACAGATAACTTACAGTATGAAGAATGGTATCCAGATTCAGGGGCAACAAATCACATTACCAACAATCTTGACAATCTCAACCTTGGAAACAGAGAATACAAAGGTACGCAAGCAAAATGAACCAGCCAATTATGTAGAAGCACTCACTGATAGTAACTGGAAGACAGCTATGGATGATGAATACAATGCTCTAATTAAAAACAAAACATGGAGTATTGTGCAAGCACCAAAGGACAAAAACATCATTGGATGCAGGTGGACTTACTAAACAAAGAAATTTTGTTACAGGGTAATGTGCACAATGGTCTTTACACTTTCAATCAGTTGAAGAAAACTAAGTCTGCTCAAAAGACAATTGGTGCAATTATACTAGGTGTGATTCAAATGTGAATACTAAAGAGGTGTTTGATTTGTGGCATATTAGATTGGGTCATCCCAGTATTGATGCTGTAAAACATGTTTTACATAATAGAAATATAAAACTTGGAATTATATCTAGACCATACATGTGTACTTCTTGTCAAATGGGAAAAAGTCATAAGTTGCCATTCTCTAATTCATTAACTAGATATACAAAACCATTAGAAATGGTAGCAGTTGACTTATGGGGTCCAGCCCCAATTGACTCTGATTATGGATTCAAGTATTATATTTCTTTTATAGATTCGTTTTCTAGATATACTTGGATTTATTTTCTCAAATCAAAGGCAGAAACTAAAGATACAGTGATTCAATTCATCACTCAAGCTGAGAGACAGACAAGCAATGAACTAAAGGTGATTCAGATAGATGGAGGAGCAGAGTTTAAACCTTTAAAGGATTATTTCATCAAAAAAGGAATAATACATAGGATTACCTGTCCATATACATCAGAACAGAATGGTCTGGCTGAAAGGAAGCATAGGCACATAGTTGATACTGGCCTTACACTTCTAGCACATGCTTCAATGCCTTTGAAATTCTGGCCAGAGTCATTTAATTCTGCTGTATTTCTTATAAACAGAATGCCAACAAAGGTTCTGGAAAATAAAACACCACTCGAGAATTTACTTAACATATTTCCAGATTATACATTACTTAAAACTTTTGGTTGCATGTGTTATCCATATTTAAGACCCTATAATTCTCACAAGTTAAGTTTTAGATCTTTACCATGCACTTTTATTGGATATCCCACCAACCAGAAGGGATACAAATGTCTTACCAGCAATGGCAAGATAGTGATTTCAAGACATGTTGCTTTTAATGAACATGTTTTTCCCTTCTCTATGAGTGAGTTGAAAACTACTCATAAGGTTTATGATGCTAAAACATCAATACAGTCTGTTCCAACTTACTCAATTGAGCAGGTAAAGAAGTCTCAGACTGATCATCTGATAAACACTGAACACTCACATAACACATCAGATGATCAGCCTGATCTTCCTGAATAAGAAAATCCAGCCAACCACTGTCAAGATAAGGAATCATCAAACTCCAGAATGGACACTTCATCAAGTATGGACACTTTAACAAGTTCAGATCAAATCAATGATCCTAACATCAGTAGATCTCCTTCACCTGCAAGAGAGGGACATCATATGATAACAAGGTCAAAGCATGGCATCTTCAAGCCAAAAATCTATACTACTGTACTCAAGCAAAATGAACCAGCCAATTATGTAGAAGCACTCACTGATAGTAACTGGAAGACAGCTATGGATGATGAATACAATGCTCTAATTAAAAACAAAACATGAAGTATTGTGCAAGCATCAAAGGACAAAAACATCATTGGATGCAGGTGGACTTACAAACTAAAAAAGTCAGCAGATGGAAAAGCAGCTAAATATAAGGCAAGGCTAGTAGCTAAGGGATACTCTCAGCAGTGTGGTTTTGACTTTACTGAAACTTTTTCACCAGTAGTTAAACCAACTACAATTAGAGTAATTCTTACAGTTGCTCTATACAATGAATGGGACATCAAACAATTAGATGTTAACAATGCTTTTCTACATGGTGAACTACAACAAGAAGTCTACATACAACAACCACCAGGATATGTTAAAGGCAATGACAAGAAAATGGTATGCAAACTACACAAAGCTATCTATGGATTGAAGCAAGCTCCAAGAGTGTGGTATGAAAAACTTAAAACTACTTTGATCAGTCTAGAATTCAAGCCAACCAGGTCTCACAATTCACTTTACATCAAAATAAATAACATTAGTACTGCCTATATTCTTGTATATGTTGATGATCTTATAATAACAGGTAACAGCAATGATGAGATTAGGAATGTTACCATTTACCTACATAAAACTTTTTCTATCAAGGACCTAGGTAATTTGAGTTATTTTCTAGGAATAGAAGTTCACAGAAAATCTCAAAATGAATTAATACTGTCTCAAAGTAAATACATTTCTGAGATCCTTGCCAGGGCTAAGATGAGTGATGCTAAGCCTATGCCAACTCCCATGATTAGTAACTTGCATTTATCTAAACATAAAGGTGAGCATATAGAGAACATAAAACAGTACAGAAGTATAGTAGGTGCCTTACAATATGTCACTATTACTAGACCAGACATATCTTTCAGTGTAAATAAAATCTGTCAATTTATGCAGGAACCTCTAGATCATCACTGGAAGGCAGTGAAGAGGATCCTGAGATACTTGCAAGGCACAATAAACTATGGAATAAAAATAAAAGCAAGCAATTCACTAAACATTCAAGGATACGCAGACGCAGACTGGGCATCAGATTCAGATTACCGAAGATCTACAACCGGACACTGTGTCTATTTGGGTGGTAACCCCATATCCTGGTGCTCTAAAAAGCAGCCAATAGTCTCTCGCTCAAGTACTGAAGCAGAATACCGCAGTGTCGCAAGCGCCACAGCTGAAATAATGTGGCTGGAATCGCTCATCCAAGAAATTGGAATTGCCAGTTCTACAAAACCCACAATTTGGTGCGACAATCTGAGTACTGTTCTGCTATCCGCCAATCCAATCCTTCACTCACGAACTAAGCACATGGAAATTGATCTCTATTTCGTTTGTGAGCAAGTCATCAATGGTAAGCTTAATATAAATCATCTTCCTGCTTCTCATCAGAAGGCCGACATACTTACAAAACCCCTCTCCAAGAGCAATTTTGCAAGGCTGAGGTCGGCGTTAAGAGTCGAGGAAGCTCCTGAAAGTCAGAGAGACAAGAACATCGCTCATCAGCCATCAGAGATTCACTCCAACCAGAATACTCAGACAAAACCACATGAGACATATAGTTTTGTCAGAGATGTGGCATCCAGCTCTCTCACGCAAGATTCATACGATTGTTGTGGAGATTCACTCGTAATTTCTCAAGCTACTCATGTGACTAATTTTATTGAAGAAAAAGGATCAGATCTGGATAAAGAGATCTCGAAATCTGTTTGGGAGAAGAGGAAAGTAATGGAAACCCTAGTCGACATTGTCGGGGGGAATTAAGTGAAATGAGAATGAGTTGGTTTGGTCTTCAGCCAACCTTATAAAATGTGTTGTAGGGTTACATGGGCACTTTAGTCTTTTTACATTTCACTACTTGTATTATAAATATCACAGCCTGTAACAGTTTGTATCATCTGTTTTGAAATATATAATACAACATTTCTTTCTCCTCTGTTTCTTTAACAAGAAATATATCAATTCAATTCTTAAGTCACATTGTAACTACTATCACAAAAACATACCATTTATGGATTTTCTATTAAATATACTTTTAATTAAATTAATTAATTAATATACCACATTATATCAAGTATATAATAGAAAGAAATCACATTTTATTTTGAATAAAATTGGTTATCAAGTTAGATATATGTAACAATTACATAATTGTCCCAAGGGCATATCCCTAACTCTATCAATATATGTCAGCTGTGATGTTGTATTAGACGCGTGCTTTGTGCTGAGAAAGGCGGCATGCTATAAGAGTAGAGTCGTTTTGGCAAACATGTTATAGTAATAGGTACACTAAGTCATACTAGGTTGCACTTTTCGACGTCTTGAACGTCTTTCTAGGTAGCAAGGCGGAGAGAAGCTTTTTTTGCACAATGACAGTCGGTTACTTGTTGTGGAAGCTTGTTGAGAATAAAGCCGAAAACTAAGGCTAAAGCA
Source organism: Allium fistulosum (assembly GCA_030737815.1). Classification (NCBI taxonomy): domain Eukaryota; kingdom Viridiplantae; phylum Streptophyta; class Magnoliopsida; order Asparagales; family Amaryllidaceae; genus Allium; species Allium fistulosum. The sequence continues at coordinate 604,504,075 of CM060903.1, forward strand.
TGAAAGGTCTGGCCGAGATGTAGTGACGAGATGGGTTGAATAGGATCGATCACATGCAGGCCGAGATAGAGCCAAGCCATAGACTGGTCACTTGTGAGTCGGTCAAGTTATGAGATAGTTGTCTCGACTTGTGCCAGGTCTGGCTAGGTTTAGGAGTCCATGCCGGCCTATCCATGACCTGCATCTTGGATCGGCTGGGATGGAGCCAGGCTGAATGTGGGCCGAGTCGTACCGGGCTGGGCTTAGAATTTACAAATTAGCTTATTTTTTAGGACTTGAGCCTTGTTGTGCAAATTGAGCTTGGACGGCCGAGGCCTTGATGTGTTGGCCGGCTTATCTTTTACTTGTAATAATATCGAGCAGCAATACCCCATCAATCTTTTAAATCTATTGATGATCAAAATACCTTCTTCATATTTTTCTACTTATTTACCATTATATTCTAATATCGTGGCTAATATCGATGTTAAATAATTTATCGTTACTCAAATTTTGCAGTAATTTAAAAATATTACAATATTAGTCATGGAACTAATGATTAAAAAAAATGTAATTGAACTACAACTTATTCAAAAATATAATACGAGTATGATGAAAAAATTATGATTTGCACCAAACTCGATTTTTGAACATAAGAAGAATGATAATTTGAGTATGAAATTTGCGAAGGGGATGTTGAGCGCTCATATAACAATGCTAGATTTCCACCTTCAAATCGGCGCAAATAAGCTTAAACACACAGGTATTTCCATTGGAATAGGCAACTGGAGTGAAATGCTTTGCACTAGGTGCTAAAGAATTGATGGAACTGGGCTAGGTCATAGTGGGTTAAATGAGTGAATTTTAAAAAACCTCCATTTTAGATTTGTATTGGGTCTATGAAGTCAAATTGATTTTAGATCCAATCTAAAATGTTTTAAAAAAATCTTTATTATATTTTATTCATTTATTAATGGGTTTTATTTAATTTATATGATTTTAATTTATAGGTGTATTAAAATCACTTATACGTGTATGGTGCACATGCAGCATGTAAGAAGTGCACATGACTATTGTAACCGTTTGTAGGTGTTATGATTTACATCGCAATGGACACATTTATCCATAGTTTTATTTGAATATTATATATATATATAATATTTATAGTTGTTTTATTTGTTAAATATTTTGACCAATTCAAAATAGTTTGAATTAATATCTAAAATAACTTATTTAGTTTTAAAATTTAAAAATAGATCTAGATCTAGATAAATATATATCTTAAATTTAAATTCAAATTACAAAATATCTATGTAGACGCACATATATGTGTGCAATTTTTTTATTTAAAATATACATTTAAAAGAATTTTATATTTTAGTTTAAAATATATTTATTTATAGTTTATTAATTAGTAAATATACATGTATGTTTAAAAATTAAATTCTTTCTTTTCGACCTAAAATTATTTTTAACAAAAAAAATTATTACATTAAATTGGTATGGATTTGGCATAATTTATTTTTAATAATACATAAATTATTTAATTAAAAAGGATTTAAAATTTATATTTATATTAATAATTATAATACAAAGTTAAAAATTAATTTTTTTTAATACAAGAATATACACATATATATATCACTTTTAAATAATCTAATATATAAAATAACTATTATGTATATACACACTGCATATCTCATATTAAAATTGTTAAAATTTATTTGAAAATAATTTTAAAATTCGGAATTTTTTTTTATACTTTTAAAGTATGGAAGAAAATTACATGAATATTATAAGGATGTTTGACATGTGTTTTCTTATTTTGATAATTTTGAAAGCATATATACACACACACATAAACACAATCACACATAAGATTGGACAACAAAGATATATCCAAATTCATTATAATAATTGGGATCTAAAAGCATAGATTTAATGATCAACATATATGATTATAAAATAATAGTGAAATTAAAATTATTACCAAATTCTATAGCCTATGAAATGCACCTTGAATGAAGAATAAAACTCCTTATACCTGATCGAAACACCTCCAGAAATTGCAGCAAACTAAAGATGAACGCTGCACTTTTATTCTTGATTTTGATTTGAATTTGTTTTGGAAATTTACTAGCAATATGCCTTTGGTATTTTCTGCTGGGATAAGGTGTAGGAGGAGAGCTAAAATACATAAGGATGAAGCTTTTAAACAGACATTTAAGTGGAGCAAAAGGTGGAGATCAGATCTCCTTTGTTTATTTAATCCTTTCTACCAATTTAAATCAACATTTGAGCATTTAAAAATCCCACACCCCTCCCCACTATGGTCGGCTATAGCATGAGATTGATGGGCCTATAAATATTCCTAAAACCACTTAGTATTTAATTAATCTAAATAAAATTTAAATATTTATCGATACGTACATATAAAACTTTTATGTACCAACTTTATTAAATACTAATGGCATTCAAAAAAATCAAACAAAATTTAATGATTAATATTTCATAAATATTAATTAATTTATAATAATTATAATTTAATTAAATTGGGTGATATTTCAGAGTATTCAATATTGCGGTTGTGCGACTCAAAGATCTAAACTCAGCCAAGGATTAATATCAACCAATTCGAATATTAAAGTTCACACGTCATCTTGGTTAATGGTATGGTAGTTTGGTCGAATTTATCGCTTTCACATTTTTCAGTAAAATCCAATTTCACTATTTTAAGCTGTACTTTGTAGTAACGATTATTTACACTAATTTGTTCAACAAAACTATATCACTTTAGGACTTACGAAATTTGTTTTGGTCAAAATTCCAATATTTTCCAGATTCAACTTAGTTAGTCCAAATATAAAATTCGTAGTTCGGTAATAATTATTATTATTAACCGAACCACTTTAGCCGGAGATTTTAACTTTGAATTGACTATAGTGACTATGATACGTACTAACCTCGTATAATCGAGGAGACGAATTCTATATTGAATAGTTTTTCACTTCCAATGTTGTAACGACCCAAAATTGAATCACTTCAAATATAAATATTTAAATATATTTTTAATAGTTAATAAATAGATTTTTATAACTCAAATAAACTCCTTTTATATGATAACTAAATATGATGAAATGGTTTTCAATTTTTTTTTTAAAATTGTTTAGTTCAAAGAAAAATAAAAATATGATTGGAAACCATTTTTCGAATTTTTTACATTTCGGTGTCTAAAAGTTATCGAAAAACATTATGCACATCCGTGTTAACATACACTCATATTTATAATAAGTTAGAATATATTTTGATATATATATATATATTAACTTAAGAAATATAATAAGTACGATGTGACTTATTAAATAAAATAATAAAAAAAATTTGTTATAACATATATTTTCATTTAAAAACACAATGTACTTATGTCATTTCTTTAGGAACATTAAGTACTCAAGGAGTCAAATCATGTTGGAGGGAGGATGAGATATGGAGAGTGAGGTGGCAAAATATTGGTAGAGGTTATGTACCTCAGGTTAAAATGGTAATTTAATTCATGCACTTAGTATACAAACAATTTCCTAACATTTCTACCATTTTCATTCATTCCTACTTCATGAAAATTCATCCAAGCTTTCATGTTCACTTTCATGGCTTTTTAAATATTATTCAAAGCTATAAAACCTAGTTCATTCACTTTAAAAATTTATAAAACCTTGTCTAAACTCACTTACATCTATTTTAATACTCTACCTTCATAAAGCAAGCCATACACATCCCCATACCTTCAAGGCTGAGCACAAAAGCCCTTTAGGTCGAACCTATTTGCATCCAAAAGCCCATAAAAACTTCACTTTTCCAAGCTAGAAGCGAAGACTTAGGTCGTGTTCGAGTTATATAAAAAGTCACTTTGATTTAGTCCACTTTCAGTGAGTAAATTTCGCTAATTTTTCAAAGTTATTAACTTTAGTAATGATGTACATTTGTTAGTTAAATATGATGCTTGATTGAGTGATTATGATATTGATTTTATTATACATAAGTATGATTGAAGATGATGTTGATTTATGTATATATACACACGTGCGCATGCGCACACACATGTATGTTTGTATGTGGTATTTGTATAAACTTAAAATTGAATGTTAAAGTGAAGTTAGTTAGTAAGATATGATCTTTCTTATGTATGTGATTATGGCATATATAACATGTGTTGGCGTTGTTACTTATGAGGTGCTATGTTAAGAAAAGTTAGCACTAGGTTTGTGCTTGAACACGACATCAGAATCCCTTTCATTTTCAAACTTGTGTACTTATGGTTTTGTCGAGGAAGTTTATAAAGTTTTTAACTTTAAGTTTTATTCCCCAAAGTTTTTAGCTTTAAGTTTTATTCCCCAAAAGGCTTTGTTCAAAGTAGTAAAGTAAGACTTAAATATAAAAAGAAAGTTTTTAAAGCTTTTGGGTATGTTAAACAAACAAAATAAAAAATTATGGATCGTATAGCGATAACCGTTATAAGTACAGTTTGTGAAAACGAACTAATTCTAAAATCTAAAAATGTTTCCACTTAAGATCTTTTAGAAAAGTTTTTTCTAACACATACAAAGTAATAAAAAGTAATTAATTAATTAATTAACCATTTAATTGATTAATTAAGTAAGGTAATTAATACTTAGTCATTTATCGACAAAGATAATTATACTTAAGTGCTAATTAGGTAAGTTAATTATAATTAGTTAATTAATTAAAATTTGATTATTATTTAATTATTAATTAGGGATTAATTATTATTTAATTATTTATTTAAAAGGGGGTTTAATTATTAATTAATTACTAACTAAGTCAAATTTAATTAAGATTTTAATTAGGACTTCTTAATTAAGATTTAATTATTATTTAATAAGGTTTAATATATTATTTAATTAATTAATAAAGGTTTGGATTTTAAAGATCATTTTATTTCTAAATGTTGGTTTTGTTTTTTAACCGTTTTCTTTTGCAAAAATGTTTTAAATCAAGAGATTTTTTTGTCGATTTACCCTTAAGTAACCTTAAACAAATATGAAACCCAAGTTAATGTAGTGACACGTTTATGGGAAGTAAGTTGTACTATGGTTAGCACTAAAAACCGATGAGTATGTTGATCCACTATCCGTAAGATCTAGAATTCATTTCTAGTCGAGGGTAGAGTAAGGTCAAAATATCGAAAACGTGATAGATATGGGAGGGTTAATTCCTATCAATGGGTTATGTTTAAATTAAGTATAGGGTTATCCATATACGAACTTTGTATAATTACCTAAATATCGGATTTTCTATTATTGATAACTTGACCCGTTTTAACTTAGGAAGTATGATGTGTATATTTGAGTTTCCCGGTGAGGACTTGAATACTAATTGCATACTTCCAAGGAACCATAATTGAGTTAGTCGGGAATTACTGCTTAGTTTGGAGACACTAGTTTTCAAATATGTATGATTCATCCAGATCACTCCAAACTAATAACGTTCGCGGTGGATTGTTATTGAAGTATGCTTTCGGAGCTGTACTATTTTTCCCGAGGGTGATTCCAAAATGAAACCTAGTAAATGTTGAATGTATGTTCGATCCCAGAACAACTTGTATGGATGAATGCTATCATTGCATTTTGCTTGAAAGGCATTTTTAGTATTCCAAGAAGGTCTGCTACGAGGAAAGGTAAAAGTGTAACCTCAAGCTTTCACATCCGGTAATGACTAAAATCAGGGGATATGCAGCAAGGCTAAGTGGTTCGCACCCGTTATCATTCCTTTATATTATGCTTCGAATCCATTATGGTTGTTGATCACAACCCAGGTATGAACCTATTTGGTACTGCCCAATAAAGGGTAGGCCGGTTCTGTGTTGGTAGGAAGTCCATGTGTGGCTCTCGGTGCATTTTATCTAGAGATGCATTGTGATAGGTAGCACCCTAGTGCCTTGTCATTGATGGAATCCATTTTCCAATACATGCCTTTACGGACTTAGTTGTATACCTATTATGCTGGAATTTAATTAATAATGTAATAATTTTAGCTATGGTTCCATATTTATTTTAAACCTAGACATTATGATAATATCAAAGGATTTTACAAAGAAATGTTTTGGTTATTGTAAGGTAAAAACTCATCCATTTTTATATGCAGCATGTCTACGAAATACTTTTGGTTTGACGATTTTTACGAAGTTAAAATTTATGCTTTACTCACACCAGACTCATGTCTGACTTGGAGTTTTATTTCTTTCCCTTAAACTCTTGAGTACTCAAATTTTCATGAGTAACCAAGTAGTCGAGTTTCTTTGGAGCATTTTAGAAAGCAGTATGGTGTAGGAGCTTTCATCGTCATCTAGTAGTTGTCTATATTTCCACCATGTCTTGTATATTATGTATTAGTAGTTTGGGCAGGCTGGTATAGTTGTCCTTGTTGGGAATAGTACTTGTTCTAACTTTGATGTAACATCTTGGAGTAGCCATATATACTATTATATGATGATGTACATGTAACTCTGACGTTTGTGGGTAAAATCTGTGTTTGTTTCCTTTACCCCATGACCTATTTTTTGGACACTTATATGATTTGCACATGAATACCGAGAATGTATTAAGTGTCATCTTTATGTGTACGAATGGTAGATCGTTATACTTGGTATTGGAGCTTAGGTTAAGCGAACACCTAGGCCTTGGTTAGGGTTGACCCATTAGAGATAGGGTTAGTAATACCCTAAAACGAGTTCAGTCTTTGAGAGTGCGTATTAGTGTAGTTCTGATCAGCATTTATATGTTTGGTTTTATGCTCTTTTCCCCTAAGATAATCTCGTCTATGTATTCTAAAGATATCTTACTTTATTTAGGTAGTAAGAATGAGTACGATAAGGGGACAAGGAAGGGGAAACAGTAGTACAACAACCACAAATGGTACAACCACAAATTTTAGAAGGGTTGGAATAATGGAAGAAGTATCCCCAGTGCAATCTCGAGTAAACTTCGCATCTCTGTGCAAGGATTTCACAAAACTAGGAGGAAAACCTTTTAAGGGTACAGAATCCATCATTGAAGTTCAAGCTTGGTTACAGTCATGTGAAAAGATTTTCAAAGGCTTGGACATTTCTGATGATTAGAAATGCTTCTTAATGTCATGGCAATTGCATGAGGATGCAACTGCATGGTGGGATTCTGTCACCGCAAATGTTCCAAAAGATGAGTTCTCATGGGCTAGATTCAAAGAAGTATTCAAAGACCAATTCATGCCAGCTGCAGGCAAAATGCGCTTATATAGAAGTTTCATGAAACTAAAGCAGGAAGACTTATCGATGGCGGAATATGAGACGAAGTTTAATGAGTTATCTCATTTTGGCCCTAGACTTACTGACACCTCGTTAAAAAAAACTAAATGTTCATGATGGGTATGAGAGAAGAGTTCCATGAAATGATGACCGCTCTGTGAAGAAATCATTTGTAGATTTGGTGGACATGGCATTAAGGTATGAAGTACTTTTAAAGAAGAAGCCATCAACGGCAGCAGCTCCTAGTGGCGGTACCAATAATCCAAACAAAAGGAAGTTTAATCCAAATTGGAAGAAGCAAGGAAAGGGAAAGCCATGAGGTAGAGCACGGGAGAAACGGTATGAGAAAGTTATTTGTCAGTATTGTAATTAGAAGGGTCACACTCCAAAATTCTATAAGAATCAAAAGGTAGGATCTATCTCTTAGATGGTTCAGAAGACGCTTTGCTATAATTGTCAACAGCTCGAGCACATAGTTAAGGACTGCCCATTGCTGAAGAAGGGACAACAAGTTAAACTTTATGCAGTCAATGACAAACCCTCAACTTCTAGAAACGTTAAGGGAAAGGGAGTCTTAGAAGGTACTTTACTTATTAATGGCATTTTTGTTAGAGTTTTGTTTGATACCGGAGCTTCCCACAGCTTTATTTCTCTTGATTTGGTTATGAAATTGCAACTCTCCCTAAAATCGTAGAAAATCCTATCTGTGTGTCAAATCCCATAGGAGGCGTAACTAATCTATGTATGCTTTGTGAAGATGTACGAGCTTTGTATCTTACCCGCCATTTTTCTTTTAACCTATTTGTTCTAGATTTTAAGGGGTTTAATATTTTACTCGGTAAAGATTGGCTGGAGGAGAATAGAGCCATCTTAGATTGTATTGGAAGGATGATATCTTTAGTAACCAAATTGGGAAGTTTGGTAGTGGTGCCTTGTGATGAGCCTACCAAATTATTGCGTAGTTTCTTATATACCTTAGAATCATCCCAAGAAGAGCTAGGGTCTATATTAGTGGTCAATGATTTCCCCGATATTTTTGAGCCAGTTAAGAGTTTGTCTCCTCATCGGGAAATTGAATTTCATATTGATCTAGTCCCCGATGCATGACCTATTATTCAAGCCCTGCGTAAAATGGCCTCGAGGGAGAAGCATGAGTTAAGGGATCAAACCGATGCTTTATCGAGAAGAATATTGATTAGACAGAGCCATTCGAGATGGGGATCAACAACAGTTTTTGTAGCCAAGTCCGATGGTTCTTTAACATTATGCATGGATTATAGAGAACTAAACAAGCAGACCATTCAAAATAAATACCCCTTACCTCGTATATATGATATATTTGACCAACTCCATGGAACTAGAATATTCTCTCAATTAGACCTTGTTATGGGTTTTCATCAATTAAGGGTAGTGGAGGATAGTATACCCTTAACTTCTTTTAGGGGACCAGACTTTTTCTATAAGTGGTTGGTTATGCCTTTTGGGATGATCAATGAACTTACGTTTTTCGTTGATGAATCGAGTTTTCAGGGATGTTCTCAATAAGTTCGTATTGGTTTTCACTGATGACATTATTATCCATTCCAAGACTGAAGAAGAGCATAAACACTATTTGGATGTGGTGCTAGAAAGGTTAAGGAAAAACGTTCTTAAGGCTAAGTTTTCTAAGTGCCACTTTTGGCAATTAGAGATAAGATACCTAGGACATATTGTGTCGGGAGATGGCATTTCAGTTGATCCGGCTAAGGTAGCTGCTGTACAGGATTTTAAAGACCCCTAACTCCTACAGAAGTGAAGCTTTTTAGGGATAGCGGGTTATTATTAAATATTCATAAAGGATTATTCCAAGATCTTCGCTCATCTAACCAAGCTGACGAAAAAGGATGTTAAATTCGAGTGGACTCCGAAAAGTGTAAGAGTGCATTCCTCGAGTTAAAAGAAAGATTGACCAATGCCCCTGTTTTGGATATTATAGATGGAGGAGAGGGGTTGACTGTTTATACTAATGCTTGTACAATTGGTTTGGGTGCAGTGTTGATGCAATATAAGAAGGTTATAGCCTATACAAGTAGACAGTTAAAGACTCACGAGAAGAATTATGCAATGCATGACTTGGAGCTATTAGCCGTAGTATTTGCATTAAAGATGTGGAGGCATTACATGCTGGATAAGAATCCTTCTTTTCCTCTTTTGTTTATTTCTAATCTTTAAGGATCCTAATTAGTAATTTCCTTCTTTAAATAGGTGAAAAGTATCGAACTCTTTACGAATCATAAGTCCCTGAAGTTTCTTTTCAGTCAGAAGGATCTGACCCGAGGCAACAACAATAGTTGGAGTTCCTGGCAGCTTAAGACTTGGATATTCTCTATATGTCAGGAAAAGCAAATGTGGTGGCAGACGCTCTAAGTAGGAATGCAGTTTTGACCCTTTTGGAAGTTACACCGACGCTATTGGAAAGGATTGCTAGTAAGCAAAAGAAAGAAGCTATTAATGAAGATCATAAAATAATGCCGAGGAGAGGCAGTGTGCAAGTTTTAAAATGGATAACCGAGGAATTTTGTGTTTGAATGGGAAGTTCTGCGTCCCTAATGTCGATGGCCTTGGACAAGAAGTTTTATCGGAATGTTAACGATCCAAATTGAATATCCATCCAGGTATTTCTAAGATGCATCGAGATAAGAAGCCGATGTTTTGGTCGAAAGGGATGAAGGGGGATGTCTCAATCTTTGTCAACAGATGTTCGAAATGTCAACAAATCAAGAGTGATCACCAGAAGACAACCGGGCTACTACAACCCTTAGAGATACCTAATTGGAAATGGGAGACGATATCGACGGATTATTTCAATGGATTACCTAGAACCAGAAGGGGAAATGAAGGAGTGTGGGTTATCATAGATCAGCTAACGAAGAGTGCGCGTTTCATCCCAGTAAAGCCGATAAGGACTGCAACCTCTTTGGCTAAAATTTATACGAGGGAGATTGTTAGATCGCATGGGGTCCTAGTGAGTATAATAAGTGATTGAGATCCTATCTTTACTAGTCAGTTTTGGAAGGCATTGCAAGTAGCTTTAGGATCAATGCTAAGCTCAAGCACGACATACCACCCCCAAATGGATGGACAGATGGAAAGGATAAACCAGATTCTAGAAGATCTCTTGAGGGCATGTATTTTGGATTTTGGAGGATCATGGGAAGATCATCTTAATTTGGTAGAATTCTCCTACAACAACAGTTATTAAGCGAGCATTGGCATGACACCCTACGAAGCTCTCTATTGGACGTCCATGCAAGTCACCAGCATGTTGGGTTAAGATTGGATATCGGCTTGTACTTGGACCAGATATGATCCGGGAAGCTACTGAAAAGGTTGCGGTGATAAATAAAAGGACGAAGGAAGCCCAAGATCGATAAAAGAGTTATGCTGATAAAAGAAGAAGAGACATGGAAGTCGGAGACTTCGTATTTGTGAAAATTGCCCCAATCAGAGGAGTTATCGATTCAAAAGACTGAGAAGTTGACACCCAGGTATACTGAACCTTTTGAAGTTATTGAAAGGATTGGACCGCTCGCCTACTGAGTTAAGTTGCCAAAAAGGTTGTCAGGGTTTCATAGTGTCTTCCACGTATCCCATTTGAGAAAGTATGTACATGACCCGTCGTTGATTGTGGAGTCGTCGGTTCAAGAAGATTTGAAGATAGAACCAAACTTAATGGTAATCTGATATCTAGTCCATATTGTAGATCATGTTAAGAAGAGGTTGTGAAATAAGGTGGTGAAATAAGGTGGTTAATGTAGTGAACATTCAGTGGAGTGAGGATCCCAGAGATTGTACTTGGGAGACTGTAGATCATATAAGTGAAGCCTATCCCGAGTTGATGTTAGGATAGTTATTTGTGGTTGTTGTATGTATAGTATATGCATTGTTTTGCTATGGATGCTTAGTGTATGTCTTTTGTATGTGTTTCATGATATATAATATATTCCCTTTGTTTTATTTTGAGTTATTCCCTTATTTGCTAATTTTGGGACGAAATTCTTTTAAGAGGGGAGAATGCAACGACCTAGAATTTACTCACTTCAAACATAGATATTTGGATATATTGTTAATAATTAATCAACAGATTTTTATAACTCAAATAAAATCCTTTTGTATGATAACTAATGATGAAGAAATGGTTTTCAAAAATTGTTTACAAAAATGTTTAGTTCAAAGAAAAATAGAAAACACGTTTGGAAATCGTTTTCGAATTTTCGACTTTTCGGTGTCTAATAGTTGTTGGAAAACATTGTGCACATTTGTATTAACATATACACACTTTTGTAATAAGTTAGAATATATTTTGATAAATATATATATATATACATATATATATTTACATATCAATTTAAGAGATATAATAAGTATGATGTGACTTATTAAGTAAAATACAATAATAATAAAAAAGCTGTCATAACTTATCTTTTCATTTAAAAACATAAAGTACTTATTTCATTTCCTTAGGAACATTAAGTAATTAAGGAGTCAAATCATGTTAGAGGGAGGAGGAGACATGGAAAGTGAGGTGGCAAAATATTGGTGGAGGTTATGCACCTTAGGGTAAAATGGTAATTTAAGTCATGCACTTAGTATATAAACAATTTTCTAACATTTCTACCATTTTCATTCATTCCTACTTCATGAAATTCCTCCAAGCTTTCATGGCTTCTAAAATATTTTTAAAAGTTTAAAATCCTAGTTCATTCACTTTAAAAATTTCTAAAACCTAGTCTAAACTCACTTCCATCTATTTCAACACTCTACCTTCACAAAGCAAGCCATACACACCCTCATACCTTCAAGGTCAAACACAAAAGCCCCCTAGGACAAATCCATTTGCATTTAAAAGCCCATAAAAACTTCACTTTTCCAAGCTAGAAGCGAAGACTTAGGTCATGTTCGAGTTATAGAAAAAGTCACTTTGATTTAGTCCACTTTTGGTGAGTAAAGTGCGCTCATTTATTCAAAGTTATTAACTTTAGTAATGATGTATATTTGTTGGTTAAATATGATGCTTGCTTGAGTGATTATGATTTTGAATTGGTTATACATAAGTATGCTTGGAGATGATGTTGACTTGGTTATATACATATACATGTACATATATATATATATATAAGTATGCTTATATGTGGTATTTGTATAAACTTGAATTCAAAAGTTAAAGTGAAGTTAATTAGTATGATATGACCTTGCTTATGTATGTAATTATGGCACATATAATATGTGTTGGTGTTGTTATGTCAAGAAAAGTTAGCACTAGGTTTGTGCTTGAACATGACATCAAAATCTTTTTTTTTCAAACTTGTGGACTTATGGTTTTGTCGAGGAAGTTTATAAAGTTTTTAACTTTAAGTTTTGTTCTCCTAAATGGCCTTATTCGAAGTAGTATAGTAAGGTTTAATTATAAAAAGGAAAGTTTTTAGGTATGCTAAACAAAATAAAAAAATTTATGGGTCGTATAGCGATAGCCACTGTAAGTGCAGTTCATGAAAATGAACTAATTCTGAAATCTAAAAATGTTTCTACTTAAGGTCTTTTAGAAAAGTGTTTTCTAACGTACATGTAGTAATAAAACGTAATCATTTAATTAATTAATTATTTAATTGATTATTTGTTTAATTAATTAAGATAATTAGTACTTAATCATTTGTTAAAAAAGATAATTAGTACTTAAGTGTTAATCAAGTAAGTTAATTATAATTAGTTAATTAATTAAAAGTTAATTATTATTTAATTATTTATTATTTATTTATTTACTTAAAAGGGGGTTTAATAATTAATTAAATACTAATTAAGTCAAATTAATTAAGATTTTAATAAGGACATCTTAATTAAGATTTAATTATTATTTAATAAGGTCCAATTTATTATTTAATTAATTAATAAGGGTTTTGAATTTTAAAAAATTATTTTATTTCTAAATATTGGTTTTGTTTTTAAATTGTTTCCTTTTGCAGAAATGTTTTAAATCAACGGATTCTTTTATCGATTTACCCTTAAGTAACCTCAAACAAATGTGAAACCCAAGTTAATGTGGTAACACATTTATGGAAAGTAAGTCATCCCGTAGTTAGCACTAAAAGATGGTGAGTAGGCTGATCCTCTATCTGTGAGATCTAGAATTCATTTCTAGGTGAGGGGTAGAGTAAGGGCGAAATATTGGAAACATGATCGATGTGGAAGGGTTAATTCCTATGAATGGATCATGTTTAAGTTAAGTATATGGTTATCCATATGCGAACTTGGTATAATTATCATAAATAGCGGATTGTTTGCTATTGATTACTTGTCTTTTTTAACTCGGGAAGTATGATGTGTATATTCGAGTTCCTCGACGAGGACTTGAATACCTTTTGCATACTTCCAAAGAACCAAAATTGAGTTACCCAGGAATTACCGCTTAGTTTGGAGACACCGGTTTTCAGATAAGTATGATTTATCAGGACTACTCCAAACTAATAACGTTCGTGATGAATCGTTATTAAAATATGCTATGGGAGATATAGTATCTTCCTGAGGGCGATTCCAAAATGGAAGTTAATAAATGTTGAATGTTTGTTCAATCTTGGAACAGCTTGTACGGATGAATGTTATCAATGCATTTTTCTTAAAGGGAATTATTAGCATTCCAAGATGGTCTGCAAGGAGGAAATGTAAAAGCGTAAGCTCAAGCTTAACAGCCGAGAATGACTAAAATCAGGGGATATGTGGCAGGGCTAAGTAGGTCGCACCCATTAGGGTATGATCATCCCTTTTTGGAGTTGATACCATTCCTTTATATTATGCTTCAGATCCATTATGGTTGTTGATCAAGACCTAGGTATGATCATATTGGGTATTATCCAATAAGGGGTAGGCCAGTCTTGTGTTGGCAGAGAGTCCATATTTGGCCCTTAGTGCATTTTATCTAGAGATGCACATGACAGGTGGCACCCTGGAGCCTTGTCTCATTGATGAAATTTAATTATTGTAACAATTTCGGCTACGATTCTATATTTATTTTAAACCTAGACATTATGATAATATAAGAGGATTTTATATAAAAATGCTTTGGTTATCGTAAGGTAAAAACTTGTCTGTGTTTATATGCGGCATGGTCTTACGAGATACTTTTGGTTTGAAGATTTTATAAAGTTAAATTTTATGCTTTACTCACACCAGACGCATATCTGACCCGGAGTTTTATCTCTTTCCCTTAAACACTTGGGTACTCAAAATTTTATGAGTGGCCAAGCAGTCAGGTTCCTTTGGAGCATTTTGGAAAGCAGTATGGTGTAGAAGCTTTCTTCATCATCTAATAATTGTCTATATTTCCGATGTATCTTGTATATTATGTATTTGCAGTTTGGGCAGGCTGATATAGTTGTCCTTGTTGGGAATAGTACCTGTTGTAACTTTGATGTAATATTTTAGAGTAACCATATGTAATTTCTGTGATGATGTATTTGTAACTCTGACGTTTGTGAGAAATTTTTGTGTTTGTTTCCTTATCATTTATTTTCTTTGACCCACGATCTGTCTTTCGGACACTTAGATTGTCCGAACCAAAAATGGCATAAATGCCGAAAAGTAGTAGAAGAGAATAAAATATGAAGAAATATAAATGAAAATGAGGGAATAATAAGACAAAATCTTTTATTGTGGTTCAACAAAGCTTGGCCTACGTCCACTTTAATACTTTATTGCTGATTTCTGACTTAGAGGTAGAAGTTCTTAGGAGCCGGTATAACTCCAATACTTAGAACTTCAGAATTACAAGAATACAAGAAATAACCGAGCTAGACCCAGAAGATCCTGAATAATTATCCCTACCTTCCTATTTATTGAGGTAGGAAGCTTAAAATCTCCAAGCCATTGCACACGAATTTGATCAATTCTCCCAAAATAATAGGCGCCGCCTCAGCAATATCAAGGATTCGGTACCAATCCCCAAGTGGGAGTCGGTACCCTCCCCTCAAGTTCACCATTTTTAGTGTCGTTGACTTCTTTCTTCGGATCGTCTTGTAGTTAGCTTTATGATTCCATATTTGTATTCACCAATATTAGCTTACTTCCGAGTCCAAATGATGGAGTTGAAGGAGAAACATGCTGTAGTTTTAAGTGTTCGTGAAAACCGATGAAGAATTGCATTGATTCAATAAAACGACTTTGGAAATAGAGCCTTGGCATCAAGATAAACACAAGGATAGAAGATGGGGTCTGCCCAAGTTGTTTTTGGGAGTCAGTACCGATCCCTAAGTAGGAGTTGGTACCGATCCCCAACTTGGGGGATCCCACAATTGTATTGTCTTGAGTTGTTTTGTTTATTGTCCCGTGACTCTATCACGCTTGATTTTTGGATTCCTGGGCTATCACTCTTGGCTTCCTACCTTAACAACTCCTAATTCGATTCATCCATTCTGTTTGAAGCCTGTGTGGTCAAAAGGCTGGATAACACTTGCCTTCCAAAGTACATCCCGTTTCAAACATGATATGCTTTGAATCGAGACAAGTTTGGATTTCCACGAAGGATTTCACTCTGTGTTCTGAATGGTCCTTATCCTTTCATGGATTGTCGTGTCCATAGTGATCTGTCATGACGTTCTACCGATACCCAGGATTATAAATTTGGAATGTATCTTTGCGATTCGTCATTCCAAGTTTGATGATTTTTAACTAATTCCATCTATGGACTTTCCAGGTTCAAATTTAACCTCCTTTTTATCCCGACTGCCCAATATATTGAATATGCACACATATAGCTTATCATATGTTCACACGTGCACATGCATCCACACACATATGTATACACTATACATATGTTTGTATGTATAAGCCTTTTTTGGGTGACTCGATACCGACTCCTAGATTGGAAGCCGGTACTAACCCTACACTTAGGGATTGTCCCAAGTTTCAGACTTCGAGAATTCGGGTCCAAGGCACTATACAACCCAATTCTTTCTTTTCACTTCCTCACCTATCTTCGTGACTCCAATCTGAAATCTCGAGCTCGCCATTAAAGATTAGCCTCGACCCAAACTCTCTCCGCTTCCTTGCTCATCGGCAATCATGCTGCCACTCTCATTACCTTCGCTAACCCCACCAGCATTTTACCGGATCCACCGCTTTGCCTCAATCTGAAGGCCACCAACTCACGCTCTAACCTCCTTATCCCCAATCCACGTAGATTTAGATAAGCGCTTGGCTATGGTCATGAATAAGAACATGGATCTTGAACATAGGCTTGCGGACCTTGGACATGGATAAACAAATGGCGGTGGTCGTAGTTTTGGGATCGGCAGAGATGAAGGAGAAGAAGGGAAAATCCCTTTGATTGTGGTGGTCGGTGTGACACCTACACTTAGGCGAATTTTCACCTATTCCAAGTTTGTAATCAAACGTCGCCTTGCTGATCCATGCTAAATTCCTCTTCCATCTCATAACATCTCCACAGTGTGGCCAATAACATAAAGCTTATCGGGACGGTCAGCGATGATGGTCACGTCGAGTGATGTCCAAAGTTAAAAATGAACTGCTAAAATACAACTGAATAATCATAGAAATTTGAACTGCACGACACCACACTCGAATTCACTTTAGCATAGGGGGTATGGCCTGAATTTAATCTTCTAACATAGATTATATGTCCAGTTTTTTTTATAGAAATGGACCAAAGACATTCCAAACGTCTGCTTGCTCAGACTATAGGTACCTCACCTTCAAAATATATCGAATCCGACATAGAGTCAAGTTCAATGACAACTTCAATGGCGTAGCAAACCCCTATCCAGCAATGGCGGCAACTAGAAATTCCACATGTTGATCAATAAAATCTAGAAAATCCAAAAGTAGAGCAATAGATCCTGGAGAATTCGATTGAGCCGGTGGGTGATCTAAATGTAGATCCTACACCTAGCACTCTCGAGGATGCAGTAATATTGAATGACCCAGTTGATTCCATTCCTTCCAAAATCGATGAAGGATCTCTTCAGAGGATATGTAATAACCATGGAATTTCATTTGATGACGTTATGGCATCGTCTCGCGACTAGAGACTCACGATCCTCTAGAAGGGTATATAGCTTACAATAGACATATGTTGCCGGCAGGTTGCGTCCCGCCATTTAATCAATTCGTTCATCGAGTCCTAAACTTTATGAGACTGGCTCCCACACAACTGCATCCAAACAGCTACGGTTTTCTTCTTAGCACTTATATGGTCTTCTCTAATCATTTGAATCGAGTTCCTAGCAAGGAGGAAATCCGATACATCTATATATTTTGCAAAGAAAACATGTCTCTTATTTACTTGGAGCCAATGAGGGGTTATAGAATAGTTACTAGGGCTTGGAACAAGCTGAGTTATTTTAACGCTGAATACTTTTGTGTACGCTGTCCACCGGGTTCACTCGTAAATAGATATCTGGACGTAAGTTTTGTTTCAAACACCATTCATGCATTTGCTTTATAGTCTACATACTTAATTATCTTTCTCCTTTATATAGATTTTTCGGCGAGACCTAGCAGCCGATTACATTCAAATACCGTTAATACTCTTATGGCAGTCCCAGCCGAGGATAGGTATACAAGAACTCTATTGACAGAAGAGAATCTTCTCGTCCATGGTTTATTAGAGGAAGACTGTAGCACTGGCATAGTTGTAGTTGTTGACATTGACGATGATGGTGATAATAATGATAACAATCCGCCTATTGAAGGCGAAGTCGATCCTAATTTTCCCCTAGTCCCAAGTCCTAGGGCCAGAGCCGCAGAAAACATAGAACATGAAGGCTCTAAGGAAGGCGAGATTATTGGAGAGAGCGGTGAGTCAGCCATAGTAAAATTGAAGTAGGCTACAGGTATCAGACCAAACAACCCAAAGATGACCCACCGTCTGCTCCTAAAGAGATTGATTGTGAGAATTTCAAAGACACGGACTTCCACGCCTCCACCAGTCATAAGTGCAGAGAAGACTCCATCTATTCCTTCAACGGACGGTTTAGGGTCTATCCCTATGGAGTTCAGCTCTTTTGACATTGATAACATCATCATCGGTGGCATCAATTCCTCGATCTGCTTTGAGAAGGGCACCATTCCTACCGGTGCGAGAGAGGTTACTCCCATGAGTAAGCTCCAGTACATGGTCCATCAGGGGGACCTTAGGGCGTGCACACACATAGATGCACTACCCGATACTCGCACTTGACCCATGTCCTTGCCCTTTTGATTTAATTCATTCATGTTTACTTTATAGATTCAATGGACAAGAGAAAGCATTCATTCCGATCCCTGGAAGAGAAAGCATATCATGTTCAATGACCCCGGTCGAGCTCGTACCATCAAGGGAATGGTCGAGATTATGACTCAAGCTACCACTCCAGCCGCGACAAAGATGACCGGGACAGGATAGCTATGAAAGGGATGGTCACTCACGCAATTTAGCTTCTAAGCATCGACCCGATCTAGATCACCTCCCCCTAAAGGTCCAACTAGGCAACCTGACTGTCATGATAAAATTCCACTAGCTGACACCTACTAGGCTCCTCCCCCTACTTTTATTCCTATACTTCCTACAACATTATCCCATTTTAGTCAGTCTTTAAAGCGTAGATATCATAAGAGCGGCTCCGATACTATCCATCAATGGTCTGGTAAGGGAAGTGCTGTTGCTCCGGCCATTACATAGGAGTAGTAGGTAGACACTACGGGTCGGATGGCCAAGTTTAAGAATGAATTCCCCGACATTTTCTTTGATGGAGTTATGTTTTTGCCAAACTTAAAGAGAATTCCTACTGAAGTCCAATAGAGGACCATTGAATGGGCGAAGCTGGCCAAAAAGATTTCAAAAGTTTCAAGAGACAAACTACAAGAATAGAGAACTAGAAACTCATTGAAAACGAGAATAAAAGAATCATAATCGCTCTCGACATCGAGATTGAGAACTCGAGAAAATCCCAAGCCAAAGCGGAGAAAAAGACCGAGGAGGCCATTAAAGCACTCGAAGTCGAGAGATCCAAGCACTCGAATCCATGCATGCACACCTTCACCTTCGTTTGCATGTGTGCTACCTCTTCTCCACCTTCCTTACGACCGTGCATGAACCATACTTGCATCTCACTGCCAAACACATACATATATACTCCACACTACACACGAATGCAAAAAGAAGAAAAATGGGAATGTCATGCTTGGTAAGGAAGGAAACGAAATAGGAAATTATGTTCTTCTTTTTGTTCCTAAAAGAACCGTGTTTTCATTTCATGCGCAGAGAAAGAAAACAAAGTGAAATAAAAAAATGAAATATGCAACCCCCTCTCCCCCTACGTGAATATGTACCTAAGTGTATAATGAAACATGTTTCCAACAAAATGATTTTGTCTACCTGACCAAGAAACCACAACATGTGTAAAGGACAAAGGAAAATACATGTACAGAGATTGTGCTGGCTATGTGCGAATGTATGCACACATATATATATCCAAATACTTTATAGCTAAGGTAAGTAGGGACCAACAATTAATGCATAGCAATCAAAAATATTGGCAAGAAGGACAAACCAAATAGGGAAAATATACAAAGATATGGCCAAGATTTATGCTGAGTATATTTTGTTTTGAATGATTTTGGGGTACCCCGCCGAACAATATCCCATCCATGTATGAGTTGCGAATGACAAAAATAAAAATACGATCATGCATAATAATGTGACACGATCACAAAACAACAATAAAATAGATTGGTGATAAAGTTCTATGAAGTGTCAAAAATATCCACGTTTGCCATAAAATACGTCAAACAAAAATTTATTTATTTTCTAAATTAAAAGTTATAGAAAAATTCTATAAATTAAATTAAAAATACGACATTGGAAATCAAGTCTAAATTTGGAAATAGATTTTATTATAATTTAATTCAAATCCGAATATTTAAATAAATTGAATATTTAAATTTGAAGACCCAAAAATACGGGTCGTTACATTCTTCCCTCTTAAAAAGAATTTCGTCCTCGAAGTTTCACCACATGGATATCCAATATTATTCATAAGCCAGCATGATATTCATAGATCATTCATATACAAAATCTGATTCGATCACTACTCGAATAAATAACTTTACTTCCAAACCAGAATTTCTCACCCGACTTCCTAATGCGGACCCTGATCAGGCTTCTTAATTAGAAACCTCTATTCTCCTTTCATAGCCATATACTATGATAGAAAACTTTTGGTCTCATATTAAGAACCCTCACCAAGTATTCGCCATCAAAAATTGAATGATAAATCCTTATTTGGAATGGTGTGAAACACCACAAGTCATATACTCGAATCTTGAATCGAAAACTATGTGAGAAACGAAAATGATCTATGTACAACCTACGTATTCATCTTAAAGGTTCTTACTAACCCAATTTCTTTTAACGTTCTCAAATTTATATTTCATCAATTTCCAACGTAGATTCAATGTTTTAAAATGACACAACTTTAATTAAGAAATCCTTTTCATAAAATCATTTCAATTTATTAATTTGTATAATACTCCCTTACATTCTAAGCGTATATACAAAACATCATATTTTTAATTCTATTCGCTTTTAGCTATTCAGATGTAGGTCCAAAATAATTTGGGTCTTAAAATTGAGTCGACCAATACAACCTCTTTACCTATTTGGTCTGGCAAGTAGATAAGAAGAGCAGGATGCTGGTATCCAAACTCCATCCTAGAATCTACTTTTCTTTAGACACTCAAAGGTAAAAATGTTTATTATCCGGCCCCATAACATCAAGTAATTTTTAACTTCCTAGATTTTAAACTTAAAATACACAGTTTAATAAAACAAGGTTTACTACATTTTTTAATAAATTTGACCCAGTTAAACCGCATTTATTAACCCATTTTAAATCAAGATACCTTTATATTTTGGAGACTTAAGAGTCAAGTACCTGGATATTTATTTCAAAAACTTTTGAAATGGTATTATATATATTTTAATCCATTGCAAATACATATATAGCCCGAGTAACCCCAAAATAAAACCAAGAAACTGGGTACTACCAAACAGTATTATATATTCCTTTACTAAGAAGGGTAATATTTAAGAGAAGTGTCTGCCATCCAGACACATCCCATGCCCATTTTTAGTTATTTTCGAGCCACTCAAACTAGTTAACTTAAAAACACCTTTCTTTTTTTCAAATCTCTTTTTGAAACAATATCATAAATATATTTCCAACGAAATATTTCAAATACTTTTTAATAAAACAACATTGATTAAAACTCAATTTTAACCCAACATTAACAACGAACGCCCTATAGTCAAACTGTGAAACTTAATTCACAAGGTGTTCGTCTCAATGTTTTTCGAATTTCCTATCCACTAACCTAGGTTTTTAAAAAGGAAGATTCAAGATAGATTAACTGATAATTGTCAATGCTCAAAAACAGGTGAGCATGACCGACCAAATCCTAGATGATAATGATGGAATATTTATCATTCCTAACAACCAAACACGTCCAAGAATAACTATACTTTGGAAAAATTATATAAAATATAATCTTAGGTAAAATTATTTCATTCATCAATTTTAAAACAATATTGTGTCAGTTGGCCTTGTTCAAGTGTTTAGGAAATCCCCATCGATAACTTTAGCCAAACACATCGATCAGAATTCTTAAGCCACCCAATAGATCAAACAACACAATATAAAACATTTTTACATCACTAATAAATACATG
Source organism: Allium fistulosum (assembly GCA_030737815.1). NCBI lineage: Eukaryota > Viridiplantae > Streptophyta > Magnoliopsida > Asparagales > Amaryllidaceae > Allium > Allium fistulosum. Next base: position 604,526,108 of record CM060903.1, read on the forward strand.
CTCTTATATATATACATATATACTCACACTCAAACTCATCCTATAGTCTCGCTTACCCTATCTCAAATGAGTTAACCCCACCAAAGCCTAGGTTTTTGCTCAATCTAAGCTCTGATACCACGCTCTAATGACTCACTTTTCTGTATAGTTTAAGCGGCCAATAAACCACACATGACCCACTCAAATTGAATGGAAAGGCAGATGGTTAGGGGAAAATAAAAAAGGAAGAAGACAAGAAGAAAAACAACAACATAGAATCTCACAGCTGAATAAATGATCTATGATATATAACAAATCTTTACACAAAAACAAACTATAATATATGTATATACATACACCAATCAGGGTATACTAACCAATTTCAGCCATGACAGTTATAACAACCTGTCCTCACAATTGCTAATAAATGCAATAATGAGTGCAACGGCAAAATAATCACATACATGAATACATCTTTGGGCCTCCGGCTCGTTTCTTGAAGCTCCAAAGCCTCCAACTAAATCTGTAATATGCTCGGTCTGGCCCGAGCATTATAGGAAAACAACGCCCGGGTTAGTCTAGTAAAACCAGCGTGCGAAACTCAAATCACAAGGAATTTTATTTGTTATAGAATCCTTTAAAAATAAAAGGTATTTCGTAAGACCACGCCGCACATAAACACGAACGGGTTTTTATCTTACGATAACCAAAACCTTTTATATCAGAAAATCCTGTGATATTATAATAACGTATAAGAGTGGAAATAATAATAATCAAATAGACATGAAGCTCATGAGTGTACATCACAACAATACTAAGTATATAATCGAAAACCGATAAGGCACGTTCGCTAATTGTATAGGATTTCCATGGAGTTGCTCTCAATACTTCGAGAACGATCCTCCTGCACAAGGATCAAAGATATCCTTCCGAAGCAGCATACATCCCTAGTGATGTACCATAGGAAAAACATAGTTGGTCTCGCTAAGACTGAGTGCATCGCCCCGTGCACGCATAACAACTATAAGTAATGTCTAGGTGGAGCCGACTACACCCTATGGGTTTGCCAACCCTACTGGCCATGCCCCTATCTCCGGTTTTAGTCATTATCGCCGATGAGGCGACTTCTGGCATTCCAGCTCACGCACCGCCACCGAAACAGATCATGGAATCCCACATGGATTCCAATACCCTAATGGGTCTTGGAATCACACATGGATTCCCATATCTCAAATAGATCTTGGAATCACCCATGGATTCCCATACCCCAACAGGTTCGGAACCACACATGGATTCCAACATCTAAATATATAATGAAACTCCTCCATAGAACCGTACATGGTTACGGAGTGGCTACGGTTTTTGAGTCATCTCTTACGAGTACATTCTTCCGCTTCCCGGACGCTCCACAATCAATAGCCAATTTTTGGAATGCTCAATGCCGGTTCTTTAGGAAATAATCAGACAATACATAAGAGCGGGTATCACCTCCTAACCGTTTAAGTAGGATCTCCTTATCATTTGTCCTAGAAGAACAACACAAGTTAATACGTATAGTATAGCACCACCGATGGTAATTGTATCATATAATCCTCGTGTTTGCCCTATGTATTTCCAGAGTTAAAATCCTTCGGTGTTAAGTAGGAATACTTCCTACCACCAAAATTAAGAAGGATTACATATTTAGGCCAAGATTTGATAGTCGGTTATTTAAGTATCAAATAAGCAAACATTCCAAATAGAGATTACATTTCCCATGGAAATCACTAAGCCTCATTTAATTAAATTTCCATTAGTTAGAATCTCTTTCAAAAATATCTATCAAAATATTCATGTACTTATCTCACCGAAATAAGTATATTCACAAACCATTCCTTTCAAAATACTTAAAAACTTTTTTGAAAATAGATATGGAAAATACCGTTCAATATCGACCATGGATCGCAGCTTACACAATGGTTACAGCGCCATCCCAGCGAAAATATCGTAAACTGTAGGCAATCTCTGCCCCTCGAATTACACTATAAAAATCAACAATTTATTTCATCTCTTTATTTTATAAATATCTCCAAATCTATTTATAAAGCTTCTTTATAAATCTCAAAACCCCACTTATAAAACTTCTCCTTTTCAGATCTTTAAAAATCATTTATAAATTCTTTTATAAATATCCAAAACCATTTATAAAACTCTTCCCATATTTATACAAACTTATTTAACATACTCTTTAAGTTGGTAAGGTTCCCTTGATAAACCATAAAGTATTTAAAAATAACTTTAAATAACAAGTTATTATTTTAAATATCCTTCCATTTCATCTTAATTAAACCTCATTCAAAATAATAACTTTAGAATCTCATTTATAATATTAAATAAATTTTAAGCACTATTATTGTATTAATAAGTTAACTTCAAAACAATATTAATATAATAATTAATTAACTTCAAAACGTCATTAATACAATGATCAATTAACTTTTAACTAATATTAATATGATAACTAATTAACCTATAAATATAATTAAATAACTTAAATCAATATAATTAAATAACTTTGATTAAAAATTAAAGTATAATTAAATCACTTTAAATAAATAATTAAATTATTTAAAACAATAATTAAATAACTTTAAAATAATAATTAAATATTCTTAAATAACTATAAGAAATAACCTTTTAGAATTATATAAATAAAGAAAATAACTTAAAATCATTATTAAAAACAATTATTAATTAACTTTGAAACATTATTAATAAATAGTTACTACCTTTTAAATCTTATTGCTAAATTATAGTTATCTTTAAAACCTTATAATAGCCAATAATTGTTCGTAAATTAACATTCAAATAAATAATTAACTTTCCAAATTTGATAGAGGCTTAATGATCACATTGGTACTTAAATAAGGTACCATAACATTCAATTTCATTTTCCAAATTAATAAACGATGTTTACATAATCAACGACTATGTAAATAAATGCAATATTTAACCATCATTGGTTAACATATTACTTAATCAAAGTAGCATATAAATTAACAACATATAACTAGATGTCAAAATCTGTAAAATAGCAACGGAGATTTATTCTGCTAATTAAATGTCAAATTAATTTAGTTAGCGGAATAATGTTTTATTCTGCTAAACATGTGTCTAAATTATCATATTCAATTTTCTTTTAATAACACGTTGTTTATTTGACCAAATAGATAACACTCATTAAGTATAATTAATCAAACTACGTTATTATCCAAATTAACGTAATTATTATCAAATGGCATAAAATTATCATTAAATTATACTAAACCCAACAAATCAACAATTTATATCAATGCGTCGTGCTCGTCAATCACGAGCCCAACGTAAAAATCCGCGTGTCAATTGAATTTAAAACGTATAGGATATTCAACTTTTAGCTAACACGCATATATTTAAATCGCATTAAACAAAATAAATAAAACCCATTTCTCACCCCACAAGCATCTGGGCTCGGCCCACGGCTCGTCCGAATGCAACATGGCCTGTAAACAAAACTCCTCCTCCCTAGCGCAATTGTCCAAATGACATTAACTTACTTACAAAAACCTTTGTTATGAATAGTAGCCCATTCCTTTAATTCTTCTTACTTATGCATGCACCTAAGCTTTCACATCTGAAGCAAAGCATCTCCTACATCCGCCTTACATGCACATGAACTCCCTTTCCAAATCCATGCATGCACACCTTCACCTTCGTCTGTGTAACGACCCAGAATTTCTGTCATTTGAAATTCATATATTTAATTGATTTTAAATATTAACAAGTAAGATTTGTAAGTCGAATAGATTTTAATTTCGAATATAGAGATTTAATTGGGTAATTAAATCGACAATTTAATATTTGAAATTTCAGAAATAATTGATAATTGGATCAAACGTGTATAAAAAATGATTTATAAAGTTATATTAAATCATATTGGAGTTAAAATGATGTTTGTAAACTTTTAAATTTGAATTAAAAGTTAAATTGTAGAAATTGAATATTTTAATATTTAATTGACGAGTAAAAATAGTCATTTTTCAAACAGTCTCGGATTTCGACGAAACTAGTTTCATCGGATCCATAATGTTATATTATTTTAAGATTTCAAATTTCATATCAATCGGATTTACGGTTTGTCCATGGCAGCTCAAAACGCATCGAAATTGTTTTAATCGATTTAATTAAAAATTGATCGTTTATTTCTGTAACTCGTACATATGATCGAATTAGCTCCCGAAACATGTTCCATTGTGTCCGGAACGCGGGTAAAACCCTAGAAACGTTAGCCGGCACGCTTCGTTTGGAGTTCGGAAAATCTCGGATGAATAGTGTTTCGTTAAATTTTCTATATAAGTACCTAACTTTTTCTATTTTTCACTAAAGCCCTAGCTAGGGTTTACAGTCGCCAGTTTTATATTCAATGGCCAAAATATTGTCATCTTCTCCCTCAAATTCTGATCGATCCATCAATAATTAGCAAAATCTTTCAACTACAAACTTGAAGAGGATCACGAGAGCTTCAAATCCATACGGGTAGGTCGACGAATCGTCAACCATTGAGGGAGGAAAGTGCTCGCGTACATTCGTGGTTCGAGCACGAAACTCGAGAAAACGATTGAGCTGGGGGGTTGCGGTCATTGGCCAACGGTGGAGCTCGGGAGGGGCTATCACGTGGTTGCCTTGGATCATCGTGAAAACAAGCAACGGTGGAGCATAATTCAACGAAGAGAGGGTGGCCATGGGTTCTATGCTCACGGTTATGAAACGAAGGAGAAGAAGTTGGAAATCGTGACCAGATCTGTTATTTCGGAAATCAAGGGCCAGGATTCGAGCTAGGGTTAGAAATTTAAAATAGAAATTAAAAAATATATATATATATATATATTTAATTTGTATAAACTTTAAAATTGCATAACTTTGTCATACGAGGTCCGTTTTTGACGAAACAAATTACGTCAGGTTCGTATTGACGAGCACTACGCAATGGAGCTGGTTTGGAGTCGATTGTAACTAGTGATAATTTCGGATAAAATTAAACGTGTGTTTAATTTTATTCGAAATAAAACACTACAACTGTTTTTGGAAGCAAGGTGAGAACTCCTCACTCAATCGAATTTGTTTCGATTTAAATTTAAATAGTTAAATTTAAAATTGCTTGATTGTGTGAATTGGATGATGATTGTCATTGGATGTGTTGAAATAGACCCTATACGCCGCATATTAAGTGGAGGTTATTGTATTAAAAACATATACCGCGATATTCCACCTTGAAGTGGAATTTGTATTATATATGTATTTGGAGTTGATTTCCCGCATTATATAGCGGATGAGACCCTATTGCGCCGCATAATAGCGGATAATATTTTATAAATCCCATATACCACGATATTCCACCTCGAAGTGGAATTGGTATTGTGCTAACATCTGTGGATGCAGGGAAACAGGTTGGAGGGATCCAACTGGATTCCTCAAACATTTGAATTTATTTCAATGTTGTGTGTTGATTATTTATAATCTCCGTGTGATTACATTCGTGAATTGGAATTGTTGAAGGCTATAGGTTAGCCGAATATATTTTGGTATCATTGGATACCAGAAATAAATAAAATTGGATTTTCGAAATTCAAGTTGAAAATTTATTGAAAAATTTATTTTTGAGAATTGGATAAATTAAAAAGGAGTTTTAAAAAGATAAAGTTTTTTTTAAACCATATTGAATAAAATTTCAAATTTCGGGAAAAAGGGCTTAATAAATGGATTTCGAAAATATTATTTATTAGTTGAAGAATTTATTTAAAAGTTGGATTTTTAAATAGATTTGAAGAAATAAAGAAATTTATTTTAAAAAGGAAATAATTTGGAAATTCGTTGAAAATTTGATTTGGTGTTTTGAAATAATTTAATAAATCAATTTGTAAATAATTGATTATTAATTTACCATAACTAGTAAAATTTATTTATAGAAATTTACCTGATTTAAATTAGTCAGATAATTAAATTAATCCTACTTATGGATGTTTGGATTATATTGGATGTTGAATTGTTTGATATCTCTGATATGTGATGCTTTGTGATATATCCTGATTTGTGTTGTGATCTGTAATTTGTTTATCTGTGATATATATATATATATATATATATATATATATATATATATGTGATCTGTGAATGAAAGATAAGCGTTATAGTTTATACCGCTTATCAATTATATTGTTATATTTGATCTGTGATGGTTGAATGTTGTTGCACTATTGTGTTAAACCCTTGGACTACACAATACATACACAAATGTGGATTTCACGTGGAAATCAGTTAAGTCACAGATTTTTAACAATTCTAAAGATTGAATTTTTGAATCCAAATTAGTTTTGGAAATTGGAATTGAATTTTTTGAAAATGAGTTTCAAAAATAAGAGTTATTTTAAATAACTTAATAAAATTGAAATTTGGATAATTTGATTTAAAATTTGAATTCAATATTTTGAAAATTGAATTCAATAATTTGGGAATTTTGGTTTAAAAGATTATGCAAGTGTAAAAGGTGTTTATCCATTTTCAGATAATAATAACTTTCATAAAAAGAAAGGATTTCCAATTTGTATCAAAACATTTCAAGTTGAAATGAAATTGTGAATAGTTTGGAAAAACTATGAATTAACCTTTGTGAAGATGATTAAGCTTTTTCTTGAAATCAAAGAAGATTTTAAAAGGTGTATCTTTTATATTATAAAAGACTTGAATTGTGAATAGTTTTGAAAGCTATAAGTTAAATCTTGATTTAAAGATTTAATGGGTTAATCCAATTGAAATGGAAATTGATTTGAAAATCTATGAAGGGATCTTTGTGAAACTGGGTGAACTTTGTGAAGTAAATCTTTTTGTTTAAAGATTTGAAATGGTAATTTGTTTAAACCATTTAAAGGAAAGGATTTGGGGTAATAAGTTGTGGCTTAATTGAAATCCCTATATCCATATGTTTTAAATATTGTGCTCACTATTCGGTTTAGCCGGGAAAGGACCTTTGTGTCATATAACCCATTCCGAATAAGTGATATGACGATATGGATAACATTTGAAGACCGGTGGTGAAGGCCGGGTATTTGTGAAATCGATAGGATGACCTATCGATTGTCTCTGCACCGTTAGCTACGGTATAGAGATTTCCTTTGTGATGGGAAGTTCGATCGGGATTGTGAATACCCGGATTGCAAGGGCTTCTTTGGAAGTGCCTTCGGTTTTGTTCGAACCCGGAACAGACTTGTATGGTTACGTGTCTGACATTACACTTTGAGATATAAAACAGATTTCTTTCAAATACATTTCTGTTGGTGGCGGAGAATTTATTCTCTTAGCTTAACACCCTTCTCTGAGACGTACGAGCTCAGAGGTTATGTAGTTGAAGGTTATCAGTGATATACTCCCAATTTGGTAATGTGGCATGCTGAGTGTTGCTGTGTGATGATTATTTATTGATCATTTGTTGATCAAAGCGTGGCTTTGTGAAAAAGCGTAGCATTGTGGACGAGACCTCTTCGGACCTCACAACCCGGAAATGGTCGAAACAGGAATGATGCGGCAAGGTTATGAGGGTCGCTCCCTTTAGGGTATGTCATTTCCTTCTGGAAAAGGGTGGTATCAGGTATGGAGCCATGGTATTTAACCTATGTGGTTGCTCCAATCTCATTTACTGTGTGATTGTTGCTGTGTGATCGAGGCGCCTCAAATAAAGGTCCCAAAGGACCAGGGGGTGGCATATTCGTGTAGTAGTTACCTAGTGTAAGAGGTAACCCGACCTTGTGTTGGCAGAGAGCCAGGTTGGTTTCTCGGGACGTCTCGCCAGAGGCGTACCCATTGGCAGTAGGAAGTTCCTTAGCCTGACCATTTGTTGGAAATCCAAAGAAACAATACGAGCCCTGTACGGTTTTAGTTGTATTACCTGCCATGGAATGTGGCGGTAACCTGCTATTGAACATGGTAGCTATAGTAGGCATAAGTGAGAAATGCCTATGCTGGCTAAGATTAATATTATACTTTCGAAATGTTTTCTGCACTATGCACTAATAATAATATTTAAAAGTGATTGTGCATATCAAACATGTTTGACTATCATAAGGAGAAATCTCCTCCAATTCTGCGTTTGCATATATTGTGTGTGTGGCGGGAGGCCTTATGGTAGTTTCATTTTCCAAAAAGCATTGCGGATGTCTTTTACTTCATTTGTTGTTGTTTTAAAGATAATAACTGTTTTTAGTTCTCACACCAGTCCCATGACTGACCTGGAGTTTATTGTTCCCTTCCTAAACTCTGGGTGCCCATCATTTTCCACACGGGCAGTCTAGAGTTAGTTTTTCAGGTCATTCTGGATTTCAGGAGGCTTTGGAGCCCAAGTGGCGAGCTGGATGGCGAGACATATCACTTGTATATGATATTATTATTCCGATGTGTATTCTGTATGAGGACAAGTTTGTATAACTGTCCATTGATGTATTGTTGTTGTAAACTCTGATGATGATGTAATGTATAAACTGATATAGTTCTTTGATTTAAAGATTATTCATTTATCTATTATATGTTGTTCCGCTGCGATATGTGAGATTCTGATATTGTTTCTATTGTTTCTTCTTTCTTTCTTTCTGTCTTCTTCTACCTCTTCTTTTTAACCATAACAATTCGGTTTTCGGGCATTCGATTGCTCGGCAGTTGATACAGTGGACGTATTAATGTCGATTTTCAGAAGTCGAAAATCTCGAAACGTTACAGTCTGCATGCAAGCTACCTCCTCTCCACCTTCCTCACGGCCGTGCATGAACCATACTTGCACCTCATAGCCAAACACGCACATATATACTCCACACACTAGACACGAATGCAAGAAGAAAAAAAATGGAAATGTTGTGCTAGTTAAGGAAGGAAATGAAATGGAAAATTGTGTTCTTCTTTTTATTCCCAAAAGAACCGTGTTTTCATTTCATGCACAGAGAAAGAAAACAAAATGAAAGGAAAAAAAAGAAATGTGTAACTCCACCCCTTGCGTGAATATGTACCCGAGTGTGTGCGCACGCGCAACATGTTTCCAACAAAATGATTTTGTCTACCTCACTAAGAAACCAGAGCATGTGCAAAGGACAGAGGAAAATATATGTACAGAGATTGTGTTGGCTATGTGTGAATGTATGCATGTATATATATCCAAATTCTTTACAGCTAAGGTAAGTAGGGACCAACAATTAATGCCTAGCAACCAAAAACATAGGCAAGAAGGAAAAACCGGATAGGGAAAAAATGTTACAAAGATTTGTTCAGATTTGTGCAGTATATTTTGTTTTGAAAGATTTTGGGTACCTCGCCAAACAATATCCCGTCCATGTATGAGTTGCGAATGACAAAAATAAAAATATGCACAACAATGTTACACGATCATAAAACAACAATAAAATAGACTGGTTATCGAGTTCTGTGAAATGTCAAAACTACCCACGTTTGTCGTAAAATACTCAAACGAAAATTTATTTATTTTCCAAACTAAATATTATGAAAAAAAATCTATAAGTTAAATTAAAAATACATTATTAGAAATCAAGTTTAAATTTGAAACATAGATTTTATTATAATTTAATTCAAATCTGAATATTTAAACAAATTAAATATTCAAATTCGAAGACCCAAAAATACGGGTCGTTACACACACCAAAAACTGAACTACATAAAAAAAACCCAAAACTTTAATATAAAACACCAACTATCAAATTTTATAATAAAAACTGTAGCAAGACGACGAAGCCAACAAAGAAGAATCCGATAAAGTTGAAATCGACAGAAACTGAAATTTGAAGACAATGATGACGAAGTTAAAAATAATGAAGATGCACAAGATTTGAAACTGAAGTCGAAGATAATGAAGATGCATAAGATTTGAAACTGAAGTCGAAGATAATGAAGATGCACAAAATTTGAAACCGAAGTCAAAGACGATAACCAAAACCTAAGTTAGCGTTTGATTTAAAAACAAATTTTGTGTTTTCGGTTTTCAATATGTATCTCAAATACGAGAAGAATGGAGGGGCGGCGGAAGGGATGAAAGAAAGACAGAAGAGAGGACGTAGGGAATAAATGGATGCGGGAAGAATGGATTCTTTCATGTGCTTGTGTTATTTTCTAAAACGCGGAAAATAAAAAAAGTTGTTTTCTATTTTGTATGTTAGCTTCGTTTTTTAAATTGGTCGTTTTCGACAATATAAATACGTCGTGTGCATTTTTGTATAGACGAAAACCCAAAACTAAAAATAACAAAGCTAACACTATTTAAAATTGCGTGGGATTTTAAAAAATGATGAAGGTGAAATCGATTGTGGAAGATTTGAAATCGGAGGAGGCAACAATAGAATTATACAAATATGAAAAATAAGGAGCTGTCTCAGTTGAATGATGCTAGAGAGCCCAAAATGACGAGGAATTAAAAGATGAAAAAAAGGGCTCTAAGTTATATGTGGCCACGGTTAATTTTCCCACCTTCCTACCATACTTTTTCGGGCCTGCGAGTATTATTGGTCGAAGTTAGCACTTCTGTTTGGACCTCTTCGGCCTTGTAACTTCATCGAATAGAAGGTTACCCCGTCCGCATCCATACTATGGTTCGCATCGCACAGACCGGAAAACACCAATTCCTTTTTGGGCCAAGGCTATTTCGTTCCTCTTCTGGACCTGGCCCATTTTCCCACAAAATTCTTCCAATTCATCTTCTTTTTACCTGCTCCTTTCATCCACCGCGGATCTCCTCTTTCCTAAACGCTCCATTTTTTCTCACTCCTCGCTCGAATTCAAAGACTCTTATTTCTCGAATCAGCAAAATATCTAAATCCAATAATCTCCCCATGGCGTCAAACACCCCGCCGCAAAACCCTAACCTCCTCCGCTCCCTCAACGCCGCAGCTAACTCCTCCTTCTCCACTCCTCCCCTTAGTCAAATCTCTCAGCTCCACCGCCAAAACCCTAATCCTAACCCCTACCAACATTCCCCCAACCCTAACTCGTCTTCAAACCCTAACCCTAAATCTCGCCCGCCTCAAAAACCCAATAACCCCCCATCTTTCAAATCCGCCGAGCTGACCCCTGCCGCCCGTCGCACCAACAAGAAGCGAAAGCTCCCCGACAAGCAAATTCCCGATCGTGTTGCTGCACTCTTGCCTGAATCCGCCCTCTACACTCAACTTCTTGAATTCGAGTCAAGGGTGGATGCCGCATTGGCCAGAAAGAAGGTTGACATTCAGGAATCGTTGAAAAATCCACCATCTTTGCAGAAGACTTTAAGAATTTATGTTTTCAACACATTTAATCCGGCAAAGGTCAGTGAACCTGCATCATGGAGTTTAAAGATCATTGGGAGAATTTTGGAGGATGGAACTGAAGAGAGTGCAGGGAGAGTAAATCCAAATTATCCCAAGTTTTCTTCATTTTTTAGGAGGGTTAGGATTGATTTGGACCCGATTTTGTACCCAGAGAACCCAACAATTATTTGGGATAATGCTAGATCGCCTTCGCCGTTGGAAGGGTTTGAAGTTAAGAGGAAAGGAGACAAAGAATTTAATGTTACGATCACATTGGAAATGAATTACAATCCGGAGAAGTTTAAGTTGTCTATGCCTTTGATGGAGTTATTAGGGATCGAAGTCGATTCCAGGGCTAGGATAATTACGGGGATATGGCATTATGTTAAGGCAAAGAAGTTGCAAATGCCTAGTGACCCTACTTATTTTACTTGTGACCCATTGTTGCAAAGGGTTTTTGGAGAAGATAAGATGAAGTTTTCTTTGGTTTCACAAAAGATTTCACAACATTTGTCATCTCCACAGCCTATCGTGTTGGAACACAGGATAAGGGTTTCTGGAAATGGTGCCATGGGGAATTCATGTTATGATGTGATGGTTGATGTTCCCTTTCCTTTGCAGAAGGAGATGTCTGCTTTTCTGGCTAACACGGAGAAGCATAAGGAAATCGAGGCTTGTGATGAGGTGATATGTGCTTCAATAAAGAAGATTCATGAGCATAGGAAGCGAAGAGCTTTCTTTTTAGGATTTAGCCAGTCACCAGTTGAGTTTATAAATGCACTGATTGCATCTCAAAGTAGGGATTTGAAGCTTGTTGCTGGGGAAGCCAGTAGGAATGCTGAAAAAGAACGCCGCTCTGATTTCTATAATCAAGCATGGTAGTTTTCTTAACTCAGACTAGCTATGTTAATTTTACACAGGTCCATGCTCTCAACCACCCCTGTTTGCGTCCTCATAGCATTGATGAAATTTAAAATGGTTTCTTGTTGGCCCACTTGCTCAGTCCCTTGCAAATATCTGCAGAATAATCTAGATAATGACTCCTTATACATTGTTCACCTGAATTCTTAAAATGTTACTATTGTCGTCATTTGGTGTTCCTTTTACATGGACATGAATAACCATTCTCATTAAGATCTAGGCATGCCATATCCTTCATTATAAAATCTATTTATATATTCTTGTCTTTGATTTTTTCACTTGATTTTCACTTTTGTATGCTCATATCTGAATAGTTGAGGTCAGCTTTACAGGAACTTGGCCAAAACATTTTCTCTTTATAAAGCTTGACCGAGCCATTGTAAATGGTTTGCTCATATGTTTTTATGAAGTCATATCAATGTATACTCGAATGTTTATGTTTCTCGGCTTTTTCTTCTTTTAATAATTATCACACATGACCCCCAAGGTAGTGCAGTGGTTAGGACATGCGGCGCTCACCTAAAGGTCGAGGGTTTAATCCCCACGAACTACATATCCTTGTAAATTACCTGAAGTATGTGTTGTGGATTCGGTGCATACTTCTTTAGAGTTTACAAGCAAAGCTTGGTTCTCTAGGTCTTCAAAAAAAAAATATCACACATTTAAAACAACAGTTACATCTTTACCATATTTGTCATACGCTCACGTTTATTCATGATAGTCTAAACCTCAGTCATTAGAATGCTAACAGAAAAAAGATATTAGAAACAAAAGATACAGTGGTTCAGTTGTATGCAATTACTATTTTAATCCCTCATTTTGCTTTTAACCTCCTTTTTCTTTGTCGACAATTTTACCCCTTGTTTTTTGTATTTAACCTCGACGTTTTCCTTAAAATTGTTGTCAAAAATCTTAAAATCCTACGATTTATATCCTGTTTCAGATCGAATCACTTCTTTTACGATTCGATTTACATTCCGATTCAAATTAGTTAAAATCGTAGTAGAGAAAATTCATTCAATACATGTTCATATATTCAATATACTTATTTGAGTCTACAACTTGAATGCTAAGTTTTCTAAACAAAATAAAATGGAACAAAAGAAGGAGAGAAAAATGAATTTTAGGTTTAGATGTAGAAGTTCAAACATCAAAATCAATTTCAAAATTTATACGAATCTTAAGCTATGGATCTTTTGAATCCACTATTTACGATTTAAATTCCGTTCGATTTAACATTTTAACTTTACGATTTACGATTTGAATCTCATTTTGATAACCTTGTTCCTCAAAATATCCTCACTTTAGTTCTCCCTTCTATTTCAAAGTTTGGATTGCTAGACCTTGTTTTTTTGGTGTCACGAGAGATTCGATTTGAGTGATGTTTTAGGCTGTAGATTGTTTCAAAATTTCAAGATTCTTTGAGATTTTAGAATTCGAGGGAAAAAAGACTGCAACTTAGTCGGTAGTAAATTATTTCATTTGAAGGGGCAAAAACAAAACTAGTAGTGCTACTAGAATTTCCATATATGTGTGTGTATGTACATGTAAGTATATATAGTATTGACATGTTGATTTAGACACAATGTTTATCCACTCTCCTTTTGTTTCTTCCGTTCTTTCGTATCTTCATGTACAATTGAAATAACGACGATGATTGATATGCAATCAATTTCTCAATTTCCTTTATCAGTATGAGAGATGAATGTAGTGCCTATACCATTTGGTTGCACCAATATGTCGGGCTGTGTAGATGGGGGGTTCTTTGATGAAATGGGTGGTGTTAGTATCGTTAGTAGGAGGGCATTTAGTGATTCTAAAAAGACACCTTTGAAATGTATTCATTCAGTTTCTTTTATAAATGTTGTAGATGGTGTGTCTAATGATAACAAATCTTTTCAAATCTATACATAGTATGCACATGAAAATTAAGCATAGTATAATGTATGCAGGGTTGAAGATGCAGTAATTCGCTATTTGAACCGTAAGCCTCCAGGTGCCGCTGATGCTGCTGGGAGCACATGAGCACTACGGAAGACAATATATCAGTTCGTGCAGTTTCAGTGAGTTCACTACGATTTATTCGTCTGTTCGTTTTTCTTGATATTGGATGTAGATATAGTCTATAGGCTGTCATGTTATTAACATTTTGAAAAAGTGATGCATGATGGTTTGATACTGTCTCTTTGACTCATTGTTTTCTTAACATACTGTTTTATTGGATTGTCTGTATTCTTAATGTTCAAATTACCCCCAATATAAAACTTTATCTAATGTCAGAGTATACATTCAGATGCTTCTACATTTTTACAATTTTACTACGACGTAGCAGTGAATGACATAAATCAAAATTTGACATTCAACATTGCAATTTGTTGACTGCCCAGATTATGTGCTATGTTTTGTCCAAGGCCTACCATCATTTCATTTTAGTACTACGCTGCCTAATAAATGTCAATCCATAATTTAGCTGTAGTCTCAAATCTTCCTCGAATTGCTGCTTATTATTTTGGTTCATCATGTTTGGTTTGAATGGTTATTTATTTATTTTTTGTTCCACTGAATTATCCATCTCCCCACTGATTTGAACAGTTCATCATATGCTATGGTTTGAATGTTATTTATGTATACGTCAAATGTTATGAACAAGATCATCACAATCTTTTATGTCAATGTCATTTTCAAGTTCACTCTACCTATTTATAAATCCCAGGAATCTGTATTAAAAAAACTGTAAAAAGAAGCTATGGGGCGTTTGTGTTTTCCTAAAAATATAATAATAAAATAAATAAAATAAAACCCTTAAAAATTCAGTCAGATCAGTCAAATGTCAAATATACATCAGAATGTAAGCCGTGCTTGATGTTGATATTGATCAGAATATACAACAATAAGTTAAAATTAAGTGTGGTGTCACAACTTCTCATAACCAGTATGAAACCAGTCAAACTTATGGAGATGTAAATATATGATTGAAAGAATATCATATTTTACATGACATCGAAGCTTTTTATATGAATATAGTAAACGATCGAAATGGAAAGGGCAACTTACTTGATGTTGATATTGTATGATGCACGTATCAACTTTCACCATTCTGGTATACAATTTGTGCGAAAGATGAATAGGAGGACGCATTCCCACAGATGGGAATATCACCAAGTTGAGTAGGATGAATATTTGTCACAGACCTTCGTCGAATCCTATGTAGAATATTTTGTCATTCAGATTCGTCCTCCTTTTTCTTATAAAGAAATTGAAGTTTTATATATTGACGATGAAATAGGACATGTCTTAGCTGTCCAATTTGATATAAAAAGAGTCTTGGTGATTCAACAGTAACTAAGGGGTGATCATATAAATGTTGAGCTAAATTTGTTTTTGTGGTCTGTCACTTGTAAACATAGAGTTGAAATGGGAGTGGAGATGAAGCGATAATCAAGAAAGAATATTTTGTGCAGTCGAAAATCTGAAACAAAATGAGATTATGTTTTACTAAAATTACGTTTATCAGTACTAAAACAATTTAAATATCAGTTGGAAGTTATGGTGTTGGTTTTTATTCATTATTACTTGCTTTTAACGTAGATATAATTTTGAAATTGCATAAGTCAAAGCTTAATTTTGAAATTGGGAGAACCACCTTGGTTTGCTGACAAAAGAAGATGATGAATAATTTATTCTATTTCTTGTTCATTCGCTTTGGCAACATCAGGAGGAAACTCTCCAATCTATCATTAGACAATTTGTTTTTAATAT
Source organism: Allium fistulosum (assembly GCA_030737815.1). NCBI lineage: Eukaryota > Viridiplantae > Streptophyta > Magnoliopsida > Asparagales > Amaryllidaceae > Allium > Allium fistulosum. The sequence goes on from CM060903.1 coordinate 604,542,112, forward strand.
TTTGGTTGCATTATCATAAATGTTACGGTTATAAGTGGGACATGTTCCATCCACTTTGGAACATTGAAATGTGCTGTGACTGTGAGTAGCATCTGGGTAATGGTGTTGTCGTATGACCTTTTTTTTCTTCTTCCCTTTATGGATAAAACTACCTTTTACAAAAGACTGGCTTGGATGATGACATCTACATTTTTTTTGGACTTTAGCAAAAAACTTGAGTTTAGTTTTTATTTTTATTTATGACACACACATCACAGACGTGTGTGTAATACATATATAGTTATGTCGTAACCAGATACAAGGCTGGACGATTTTTGTTTTATTATCACATGAATTTAATTGGTTGGAAGACAATAATTTTTTTATTCTAGGCTGTATATGGGTTCCAACCTGTATGTATTTGTTGTGTAATAGAAAGCTGCTGATGACTGAGTTTTTGAACAAATTTAGTTTGCAAGCTACGGGGTGATAAATTTCAGCTGACTGTTATATTCCTTCGTTGGTAGAGTATTTAAAATGTCTATAATATTATATATATATATTCTAACTGGTGTGTGCTGGTAGAATGTCTAGGGAATGTATTGTCAGCTTGAAACATGTTTATAATTTATGAAGAGTGCCTTGGGTTTGGCTTACAAATGAAAATACCATATTTCGGGCATTTCACCAGAAGGACAAATTTTACCTTCCAATTAGTTTCTAGGACAGACATTCAATGAAATTACTTTCAAGGCCAAAATCAGCAGAATAATTACTTTCAAGGACAAAGTGTAGTCCAATTAATTTCAAGGACATAATTTCATAGGTTTTTAGGCCCTAGAAACTAATTATTTTACGTTTTGTCCTTGAAAGTAATTATTTTAGTTGTGTGTCCTAAAAACTAATTCCATCTGCTAAAGAGGTCCTTGTGGCTAATTTCCACATTTTTTTTCTAATTTCCACATTTTTCATTTTTTAGTTATCTATATTTCCACGATGCCCTATATAAAATTGCATGCAACTCAGGATGTTTTTCCTCACCTTTTCTTCCGATTAATTATATTTTCATGTTATTTTTTGCAGGTTAGAGGTGGGAATGTTTGGTGGCTGGAGAACAAGGAATTTATGCATATATGCATTAATAGTACATTTTCTCGTGTTTGTCTGTATATTATTTCCGCAGATGCGAAGTTATTTTATCATGACTTAAGAATCAGTTTTTGTTGCTGTCGGTTTGAACATAAGATTGAAGCTCGTCTCTTTTGTATCTTTATCAACTTGATATGATGGCAGTCAGGCAAATTATTATATATAAAATAATGAGTCTATGCCAAAATGATTTTGGTTGTTTGGACACAAGAACTGAAAGTTTATGATAATGAACGCTACTGCTGGTTTTGTGATGCTACTGTTGGTTTTATTTCCCGTTGAAAACTAGGATGATACTGTGCTATCCACATAGACAATTGTAGGTAGTTGGTAAATTGGAGGATGCTGAACAGCAGTGAAAACGTTTAATATTAGGCATCAGTATTTGGAAAATTACAGTTTGAATGTATGCATAGAGTGCGTGTCATGTTAGCACATTTAGATCTTGTTGGTATGAATAATTTTTTTTAGAGAAATGAACAATGTTATATGAGTTTACCATGCTTAGTAAACATGGATATGGTTGTGTAATGTATGCTAAGTTGTTATTGCATATGGTTCGCTAAAGAGGAACAATGTTATATGAGTTTACCATGCTTAGATCTTGCCGTTATGGTACTACGAGTACACGGCAAACATGCATCTCCGCATTCAGGACATGGTTAGTCAGGCCACTGAGCAGTATTTCCCTACGATGGGAGACTATGCAGTACGTACATCATGTTCTCTTAGGTGTACGGCATGACTTGATGAAGGCTAGGTCACAACTTGATATGCGTAGTTGGACTCATCTAGCAGATGCAGGTCTTATAGCGGACGACCATCCCTTGATGGTTGCGTATTCACTATCTAGACGTAGGGTTGCTTTGCATACACCTGCATTTATGTCTATGTGGTATTTGGGAGAGATGTGTGCGTATCAGATTACGAGTGATCGTCGTATACAATACGATCCTTTATCTTGTGTGGACATGTTTGGTAGACATAGAGTGATTGGCGATCAGTACTTAAATGCTCTACGACAGGCTGGGTGGGTGGATAGTAGCACTTTCTTCATCGATGGAGATTACGATGCTTATTGGGCTAGAGTAGCACCCCGTAGATTCATCGTACCAGATTATGTTTGTGGGGTCAACTCTAATCATATAGGACCTCACATTGCAGCCGGTAGAGTTCAGGTACCGCATGTTTCATTTGACCCGATTTCGTCACAGTTCTCCCAGACTCCCATGCAGTTGGAGTCTGATACTACTTTTAGAGCATATGACGTGACATGTACTGTGATTGAGCAGCCTTTAGTCTTTTCAGATCACCCCGACTATCCTGGTGTGCCTTCAGTCGGGTTATATCCTCTGTATGAGGTATGTTTGTTGTTTATCGCCATTTTCTCTTTATTTTATGCTTAGTTTCTTACTATGTCAAATATCATCTTTATGTAGTATGCTGCTAGATTGGACCAGACCAGAGTTTCACTTGGTGTGTTTCGCGATATGAATCTTGCACATACACACACCATGCATGATATGTACATGCAGCATGCACAGATGCTAGAGGCGCAGATTGATCAGCTATCAGCTAGACTTGCTATATATGAGTCTTTCGGACCACCAGGCGGAGGTGGTGCTGGTCCCAGTGGGTATGACACTGGTGGTTTAGATGAGCATGATGGGGATGAGGACGATGGGGATGAGGACGAGGGGGAGGATGAGGACGAGGGGGTGGATGGTGATGGGGATGATGACGATGACGACGACGACAGAGATGATGATGATGATGGTGATGGGGGTGATGGTGATGATGCTGATGACGACGACGACGTTGCATCCCTTTAGTTGTATACCTTTTAGTTTATGCACAGTGGACGTTTTATTATATGCTACAGTACCTATAGCTTATGTACTTATATCATTGTTTGAGTATACTGTGTATTCTTTATGTTTATATAATTTCACTTTCCTTGATTTAGGATGATAATGTTTGAGTATACTGTGAATTCTATATATTTGAGTACACTGATGTAAATTAAATTGCTAAACATATTACAATTGCAAACATACAAACATGGTACACTGCTATATTAACCTACTTATAAGCACCAACTAGTGACATACAAACATAAAGAAACTACTAGTGACATTGGAATTGAAGATATACGAACATAGAACACTGATAAAAAATGACACAGTAATAATAGAACACAAACATGAAGAAACTAGACGTGACGATTAAACTGCAACTCCTGTAAAGAAAGTCTAAGACGTCTTATCTCCTGTTCTAACTCGTTTGCATAGGTTATGCCCCTTGGACATAAAGGATCATCCAACCATTCCGCGTAATTGCAACCATTCGGCCAGAATTGACATAGCTGGATTCGACGATCAATATTTTCTCCATCCGCACGTACTAGAACTTCAACTCCATACCCGCACTGACAACAAACTGGATACGATTCAACTTCTTGCTCAGTGGGAGGTTGAACAACTTGAACCTGGTTCTCAGGTTGTTCATATGCCTGATGAACAACCTGTTGTTCGTATGGTGTTTCAACTACCTCCTGAAGTCTCAGCTGCTCAAGATCTGGAAACTGACCTTAGACATCTTCATAGTGTTGTTCTTGATAATTGATAAGCCAATCCTCATTAGTATGTGGACTTTCCGTAGGCATGTAACCTGCATCTGAATCGATAGAAGAAGGCCAAGAAGGCATTGCGATGAAGAAATTATTATTGTGAGTGAGGAAGAAGATGATTATGAATGATGAAGAAGTAAATCAGAAAGCGCATATATAAACAAACATGTCTATTTAATTGATGTGATACCACTACTTTTTGATCTGACAATAACAACAGACATTATTATTTGAAAGACAATTTAGAAAGCTCTCTACACATTAATGACCGTTACATAACCAACTAGTAATACTATTATCTTAAGGCCATCCAAATCTTTCTAGCCAATTTTTGCGTATGAATTACACATCATGGCCAATGAATGGAGTGCGGTATTTTAAATTGCATCGACTGTCATAAGTCGAACGTGTAGTCTCGAACACATTTTCTGATATTACCTCATGAATAACCTTTGTGTAACGCGTGCATGCCCTAGTAAAGTTTCCGTATGCAGTCCTGACCTCTTGAGCCATATGTCTGACTCGACAGCCCACGTCGTTGTTGTAAAGTTCAGCCAGAGTGTCCCAAAATTGAATTACCATTAACTCTTGATTGTCGCACATCTCATCGGTTTGTATGTAGTACTGCATAAGCAGCTTCAATTCATGAGACGTAAATGTCATGTTGGACATTGTAGTTTGAATAATGTTAAGTTTTTAAATGATTTAAACAGATAGCGATTTGTTAATTTATATAATGGATGTTTCTTTTCTCCACTTATTAAAGATATTAGCTGAGGCCGACAGTGGAACGTGGCTACAGTGTATGATATGACCGCACACTAATCCACCTTGTCTCCACTAAAGAAAGCAGGGAATCTTGACCGGCAAATGAACGTGGCTATAGTATGTGATTTGACCGCACACCGAGCCACCTTGTCTTCACTTATTAAAGATATTAGCCGAGGCCAACAGTGAAACGTGGCTACAGTGCATGATATGGCCGCACACTGAGCCACCTTGTCTCCACTAAAGAAAGTAGAGAATCTTGGCCGGCAAATGAACGTGGCTACAGTATGTGATTTGACCGCACACTGTGCCACCTTGTCTCCACTCAATAAAGATATTAGCTCAGACCGACAGTGGAACATGGCTACAGTGTATGATATGACTACACACTGAGCCATCTTCTCCCCACTCAAGAATTAGTCCTATATATATAACCATATGGATCTCATACTTGTTCACCACAATTCAATCTAACAAAACATTCAAAAATCAAACAAATTCCTCAATAACAATGTCTGGAAATTTACTAAAAGCTATATTGCTATGCGATAGTGACTCTGAAGAAGAAGCGTATGCGTTAGCGCATCAACAAGCGGAGGAGGAACTGATGGAGATATACCGTGAAACATACAGTTCAACTTCTGAAAAACACGGCGGCTCAGTTGTGGGTCGGAAATACATCGACCGTAACCAGCAAGCATTTCACAAAACACTTATGCAAGATTACTTTTCCCGTGATCCAACTTACGGTCCAGAGATGTTTAGACGACGATTCAGAATGAGTCGTCCATTGTTTTTAAGAATTCTCGAAAGTATTCAGCAGAATAATTATTATTTTGTTTACAAGCAAGACGCTGCAAAAAAACAAGGTTTGAGTGAGCATCAAAAGATGACCACAGCTTTGAGGATGTTAGCATACGGTACACCCATCGATGCTCTTGACGACGCATATCGTATTGCAGAGAGTACGACATTGGAAAACCTAGATTACTTCTATCAATCAGTTGTGGACATTTATGGGACTGAATATCTTCGTTCACCAAAAGAGGTAGATGTAACGCGCTTGCATGAAATGCATGAAAGCAAAGGCTGGCCTGACATGCTTGGAAGTCTAGACTGTATGCATTGGGAGTGGAAGAACTGTCCAAAAGTTTTTCATGGAGCATATAACGACAAAGAAAAAAAACCAACTATCATCTTAGAAGCAGTTGCCTCTGATGATTTGTGGATTTGGCATGCTTTCTTTGGAATGCCTGGTTCTCATAACGACTTAAACGTTGTCGAACGATATCATTTATTTAATGATTTAGCACACCTGTCAACTCCTGTATCATTTACTCTTGGTCATAACACATATGAGCATGGATACTATCCAGGAGATGGAATTTATCCCAAATGGAGCACGATTGTAAAGACATTTGCAAACCCAATGACGGCAAAACAAAAACAATTTGCTGCAATGTAGGAAGGACAAAGGAAGGACGTAGAAAGGGCGTTTGGGGTTCTTGGGCAAGGTTTGCAATGGTCAGCAATCCATGTAGATTATGGAAGAGATCAAAAATGGCTACAATTATGTTCTGTTGTATAGTTCTGCATAACATTATCATTGAAGATGAACGCGGTATGGACTATCCCGATTTCAAGTATGATGTGGCAAGAAAACCCCTTGAATTATTCCGCACAGCCACGTTACGAACTGAAGGACAGTACGCAATTCATGTCGATCATCATGAAGTATATCGTAATGCAGCTATTCATAATAGGCTCCAAAGGGATTTAATGGAGCATATTTGGAATTCTTATGGAAATCAGTAGTTCGTGATGATGGATCTTTGTTTAATTACATCTGTTTGCCTTTTTATTTGTGTAACGAAGTGTAGAATGCTATAATTATGATGTTTGTAATAACATTTATGTTTGGAGAAGTAAATCTATAAAGATATCTACAGAATGCATCGAAAAAAATGATATACCATTGAATATTTTAAAACTGAAAATAGCACATGATTGAAAACATAAACTGAAGGTACATGAATATTTAAACTGCAATAACTGAAAATATCACATGAATATTTCAACTACATATGTTTCGTTCCTGATCTACTCGCAACAATGCGTTGTTTGTACTCCATCCAATATTGCATTGTAATTGGGTCCATTCCGGTGACATCCTTTTCCATTACTAAGGTTTCTTGGCGTTGCCGCTCTAGCTCAAACCGGCCATTCTCAATCTCGGTCAGTTCTTTTAACACGGCAAGCTTTTCTGCACTCCCTCTTTGACGTTCTGCATTTTCCCTGTCATGTTTTTCATGCATTAAGGCTAAATGAGAATCGATTTGGGATTGAACAACAATTTTCTTCTTAGCTGCTCGTTGCCCCATCGGTCTGGCATCTTCATCAAATGCGGGTTCTGCTTCTTCGTCTTTGTTATCTGGGCATACATTAAAGTCCATATAAGAAGAATCACCTGGGCTAGAACTATAATTAGTTCGACTTGTTTTTTTCTTGCCCTTCGACTTCATCTGGACATCTCTTAAGCTTTTTGTGTTGTTTGAGCTCCACTTTTGTTGACTAACAAGCAAGTCATAGCAGTTTGCAAACTGATAGTAGTGTGGTTTCTTTGTACCATTTTCTCTTGGAAATAATTTCAAGATTTGATCGTTCGCTATTCTCTTCTAAAAAAACAGAAACACAAAATGATATATTGACAAAGTGATAAAATACGAATATAAATTAAAAATGATATTTTTCAAAACGCTACCAATTCAGCTTCGCCACCCATTCCACTCGGATTTGCTGTTTTTATTTTGTGAATCCGAGACTCGTAGAATTGTGTTTGTCTATTAATCTTCCCAAAATGACCGGTGATTGCAGACATTGACCTCGTCTTTTCAACATGTTTTTTATTGTACGCAGTCATGACTTTCCCCCAAACGCCTCTCCACTTTGGTCATTCCCCTTGACCGAGTCATTAGAAAAATGATAGTAAATATAACACAAATCTTTATCTTCATCGCCAGACCATGGAGCAGAAGAATGGAAGGGTAGAGGGGGAGCGGTCTGAAGATGAACATTTTGAACGGGTTGGGAATCAAAATCCCAGTTATCCATATTCATCGCTTCAGTGTATGATTGAAACGGATGAGACATACTTTCAATATTATGTAATTGAGAATATAATTGTAGTAGAAGAAGAGATGTGTGTATTACAATCTGAAAAATAGTCTGATATATGTAATGAAATAATAAATATGACCGTTTATAGCCATTGGAGTTCAAAATATGACCGTTTATAGCCGTTGGAGTTCAAAATATGACCGTTGGAGTTCAAAACATGACGATTTGTAGCCGGAGGAGGTGGGAGGGGCTTGGGCGCCCATTAAATGGGCGCCTAAGTCTAGTTCACGATCCTGAATTGGATCCTGAACTTTCAGCTGAATCTTCAGCCTTAATTGGATGATCGAAAACTTTTTTTTTCAATATTCAGTGGAAAATGATACCACTGGAGTTGCTCTTAGTTTAGGGTACGTTCAGTCAATTTATAACACATCCCAAAGTAGGAACCTAACTTGCCTTGTTTCCTTTGCATCCTTTGCATGAGAAAACTGAACAGCAACTTTAAAAAAATATATTGAAAATAAACAATAAATAATAAAACTTTAAACAATTACAAATATTTTTAGTAAAATTGTTTATTTTTAGTAAAAATAACAATGGTAATAAACATATTTTTGCAAAAAATAAAAAATATCAATACAAATGTGATATTCTTCGTAAAATTTAAAAAAATATACTAATAACATATACGTTTTCGAATATGGTATGGCCCCTAAGATTTCCACAACCCCACGATCAGGTCAACCGCTGTCCAAAAATGCGTTGGCCTTACACCTCCACTTATGGGAATTGAAAACTCCCTAGACTCACCTTCACAATGACAAGCCTGCGTAGTCATAAACATTTTCTAAAAAATATTACTCTCTTTCAATCGTATTTTCTTTCATGTAGTCGTATTATGTTGTATTATTTTTCAATTCTAGTGCACTGTAATGTATGTATTTTTAGTTTCACGTTTTCTGCATTAATTTATAATTCAATATCAATTACTGCGTATATTACTAAATACTTAAAACGACTTAAAACAAGTTGAATATATGAAATTACGAATAATCATTCTCCTTTCACAAAAAAATGCATATTCTTGTTGTCAAATTTTCTCGTTCGTGCTCCATTAAGAAATACCTCTTTAGCATGTCCCTTTTGACCTGTCAAACGGGTTGGGTTAGGTCGAAATGGGTAGGATCGATTTTGACCCAACCCATTTATGATCCATTTTTTGACCCATTTAATACAGGGGTCTGACTGACCCAATCCATTTAATAAGTGGGTTGCTCATTTAACCCAGTTAAATATGAGAATGTAATCTGTTATTTTCTAAGTACAACTATTACTCATCATGGAGAACTACAGTGTGCTTCATAAGACGAAGTATCCGAGCATTTCAAATTATCCGTAACTTTGGTGGGAGTTCATTGGTCAAAGTCCGAATTTGTATGAATAAGTTATTGCAGTTTGAATAAAAAAAATAGCGGCTTCTTCCTAATCGTCCGAGTAAAAAATTTAAAATTTTCATTTTCAAAATTTATGTTTTCAAATTTATATTTTTGAATTTTAAGTTTTTAATAAATGGATAAACGTTACTCGTTTATTACCCATTTAAAAGTGGATCAATCCATTTATGACATATTTAATAAAGATTAATGAATCGGTTGATCCAACTTATTTATAAATAGAGTAAATGAGTTGATTTAGTGGGTTCGCTCATATTTTGATGGGTCTATTTTTGATTCGTAACCAATACATCCTTAACATATTCTGTAATGGTTTTCTGAATTCATTTTTGTGCTATATTTTATGGTTTTATGGAGATTGGGAATTGTGTGAGACCCAAGTCCGTGCTAAGCGGATAGAGTCAAATGAAAGACCATAAGAAATAAAGTGAGAAAAAATAATAGTTGAAATTTAACGTGTGGATCATTTTCTCTATTGTACGGTGTGTTTGAATATTTAAGCATGTGGATCACAAGTGTAAAATAAAATAGGTTATACTGTGAAGCCCAACCAAAGTGATCAGATTATAAATTAAAGTTAAAATGTTTAATAATCCAATTGTAACGATATCACTGCGTAAATATTAGATGCAATTCTAATTTGTTGAAGATTCAAATTGAAAAACGTGAATGTTATAAATAAGGGTCTATAATCTCCAAATTACATAAGTCTTTTTTGCTCTCTAACCTTCTTCTGCGAAAAGTTAATATCAGAACTAGAATTTGTATCAATTTGTAAGAAAAAATCAAATTTTCTCAATCAAATCAATATGAGTTATCTAATATAAGGTTTAATAGTTAATCAAATCTACAGTGTATTAAATCTTAACAACTACCAGAATCATCCATTATAAATTTTGTTGAAAAGATTCATTCAATTATATTTTTATGGAACATTAAGGTGGTGAAGATTTTATTTATCTATTTTTTTACTTAAAAAAATAAAAGCCTCCAAGTTATAGAGATATAGAGATATTTATTATAGTAAATTGAGTTTATTTTTTTAATTCTACTATCAGATTTATTTGATTAATCTTCAATACCTTAACCCTCCCCAATAGAAATGGTGGATCAGAGCAATAAACTAATATTTTTTTGTTTTGGCCTATAGTGGTTGGTCTTTTTTTATCCCAACAACATACTGAGTTATCCAGCATTAATAATGCCGGATAAACTCGTGCGGACAGGTTTCAATGCACATGATAAATAATTGAATCTGACCATACAAGTTATCCGGGATTAATGATACTAGATAATTCAGTGACTGACAAGGACGCTAAAACGACCTTGGCAGTCAGTGATGAATTTATTTTTTAACTCATTTTTGGACTCACCGACCCTCCACTGGGGATGCGCTTATTTGTTTCGAAAAAGGCTAAACGCATGGTACAGAGAAATTTTACATTAATTTATAGTATAAATTATTAATAGTGTATTTTTCACGTGGTTATTGTACCATCTGATTTAAGATCTATAAGTTTGATGATACCTTTACTTTATTTTTAATTTTACGTAGGCTGAGATAATAATTATAGGTTTAGACTGTTACATCACATGACATAAAATAGTTACGATGATGTGAACTTCATTCCTTAATATCATTCCTTAATATATTCAAAAGCTGCTTATATATAACACGACGATTTGGTCACATATAAGATGTGCACATCTGGTATACAATTTAAGATATATCCACGGTTCACTAGGGTAACAAATTTAAGATTAGTACCTGAGTACACATTCATCATATACAGTTTAAGACCACATGCAGTTGGCAACTAGTTTCTATGAGCAATGTGATCTTTCACGATTATATAGATTGTTAATGAATCATAATATATTTATGAGTACCCATATTCAAATAACAAGACATTTCTCAGTAATCTATACCTAATTATTTACTACAGATTTTCCGTGCATTTGGTATTTACACCTATGGTATCCGTCGTAGGTTTATTTTATTTTTTCTATTACCGTTCGTAATCGTCCGACGTGGTAAAGGTCCATTACCCCAACAAAGGCCATTCCCACCCCTTCCCCCCGGATGGCTACTTCTTCTCTCTTCTCATCTCCCTTCTATATATTTCACATTCATCGCCTCTAACTCTACACTTTCAAACCAACAAATTAACAATTTTTATCGGTCAATACGAAAAGCTATTTAGGTATATTTTTACACTTCCGTCTATATATTTTTCGTATCTATAGCATATATTTTCTTCTTTTGTAATTTTTTGCATTCTTTTATAATTTTGAATTTTTAGAATGTCAATCCGAAAGAACTCAGACAATTGGACGTCTGATGCTAGTCGTCTTATGCTGAAATATGCTGTAGATGCATATGCTGCATGCGATAGTAATAAAAAATAAGTGCATAAAGCTACAATGGAAAATTTCAACCGACCTGTAGAAAACATTCCATTCATTGGACCGATAAACGAAGTCAAAGTTTGACATAAATACGATAATCTTAGAAGAGAATGAGTTAAATGAGAAAGTTTGTGTAACAAAACTAGTGCCGGTTGGGATATTCAACGACAAACTATTACATGCAGCGAGGAATGATCGTGTAAAAGTATTTTATACATGCGTTTTAGTTTTTTTTAATGTTTTTTTAATATTTTTTTTGTAGGAATTTGAACAGATTGTTTTGAAATATAGAAAATGAACATTTGACAATTTGGAGTTGATCAACAATTGTTTCAAGAAACAAATACAACATGACAAATATCGTATACACCCATTGGTAACCAAGAACTACCTCAACAACATACTCCTCCCCCTACACAGACCCAGTTTGATAAACATGAGCTTTCGATGGGTTTTATAGTCAACTAGATGAACCCCAAGGTGGAAAAGTTTCAAATTTGAATTCACCAACCAATCCTCTATTGCAACAAACTCCATACGTTGGTTCATCTTATGGTGCACATAACAGAGCAAGAAGGCTTTTATTTCACCCCTTATTACCTTATAGGCAATGATTTAGACTTTTCCTTTTAGTTTCCTCCTTTCATTTGATTATTAATTCCGTAGACATACTTGTCTCAATTCCTTTATTCATCCATCGTTGGAAAGTAAGACCTTAGATGCTCAGTATTCCAAGTTCTCATTATCGCGTTGCTATCAGGTCGACATAATCGATAAGTTCCTGGAGGAATTACTTCATGAATAACAAGGGGCCCTTCCCAATTTGGTCCGAGTGGTCCATTTGTCGGATTTTTGGTATCGCCATGACTTTTTGGAGAGCCAAATCTCCTTTTTGAAGTGACCTTCCTTTAACTTTGGAGTTATAATAACATGATATTCGGTCGTTCGCATGGCTACTTCATCTCTTATTTCGTTGATTAAATCTAAGGATTTTTTCCTCAGATTAGGATCGAATGCATATGCAATTCTTCGATGAGATGAAATTTCAACTTCGATTGGAAGCATTGCCTCACATCCATGTGTTAAAGAAAATGGAGTGTGTCCCATCGCGGTTTCAGCCGAAGTTTTATATGCCCAAAACACTAGCATAGTTCTTCCACCCAATTCCCTTTCGCTTTGTCCATTCTTTTCTTAAGGATAGTTTTAATATTTTTGTTGCCAGCTTCAATGGCTAAATTAGCCTTAGAATGATCTATAAATGAAAAGTTTTTGATTATTCCATTCTTATTGCAGAATCTAGTAAATTCTTCATTTTCAAATTGAGTTCCATTATCGGATATTATCCTATATGGCATTCTAAACCGAGTGACTATGTTTTTAGTCATAAATTTTAACACTTTTCCCGATGTTATATTCGGTAATGGTTCTACTTCTACACATTTGGTGAAATAATCGATGACTACTACTGCAAACATTGCTCCACCTTTAGATATAAGCAATGGTTCAATTAAATGGATTCCCCAAGCATCAAAGAGCCATGGATTTGAAATTGGGGTTATTTCACTTGGGGGCATATGTGGAATTGTTGAAAATTTCTGATACTTCTCACATTTCTTTACTTGATTCACCACATCACTACTTATTGGGGGCCAGTAGAAACCTTGTCTCATGACCTTTTTGACTAATTTTATTCCATCAGATTAATGATCTCCATAGAATCCCTCATGTGCTTCTCTAAACAGTCTTAAGCCATTTTCTAGACTAAGACACCTCAGGTAAGAGAGTGGATATCCTTTTTTACAAAGTGTTTCGTTCATCATGGTAAAAGTTGAGGCTTGGCGCCTTATTTTTCTAGCCTCTCTTTTACCTTTTGGTAGTTTCCCTTTCACCAGGTACTTAACAATGGGTGTCATCCAGTTATTTTTGTATTGACTATTAATTTCTGCATAAATGGTTCTTTCTTGGTTTTATTCATTGTCATTTCTTGATTCATTTTCTTTATCTGCTTGTTCAAGGGCTTGGTATCTGGTTAATACCATAAACTCATTTTCTGGTTCGGAGATCCTTTCCTTTATACTAGGACTTGGTTGGAAGCCAACCGACATAATTTGAGTTCCCGATACTCCTCGGGAACTGACCAACTTAGCCAAAGAATCGGCTTGGAAATTCTTCCCTCTTGGTACTTGATGTATCGAGAAATCTTCAAATTGGTTCAACATCTTTAGCACCTTTTTTTACATAAAGGACCAATTTGGCATCTTTCATTTGATACATTTGGTTTAATTGATTTACCATTAGTTGAGAGTCATTGAAGTTTCAATCCTTGAAAATTTTAATTGTAAGGCTAAGGTGAGTCCTGCCACCATCCATTCATATTCTGCCACATTATTGGTAGCGAGAAATCCTAATTTCATTGCATAATGCAACCGGTGTTCGTCAAGGGTAATGATCACATATCCTGCCTTAACGTCTTGTTCATTTGAAGCTCCATCAATAAGCAATTACCATTTGGGTTTCAGATCCCTTTCCTTTTCTGACTGTTCTATGATGAATCATGTGCATTCATTTACGAAGTTGAACAGAGATTTTCCTTTAATTACCACTCGAGGTTGGAACTCGATATCATATTGGCTAAGCTCTATTCCCCACTTCACTAATCTTCCTGATGCCTTAAGTTTACTGAAGACTTGTTTGAGGGGAAAGTTGGTTAGGACTTTAATTGGATGTGCTGGGAAATAGGCCCTTAGATTTCTAGCGGCAAGCATCAAACAATATGCCATTTTGTCTATGATCGGATATCTAATTTCCTCATCCTTGATCCTTTTGCTAATGTAGTATACCGAAAGTTGAGTTCCATTATCCTTCCTTATTAAAACGGAGCTTATTGCATGCTCGAAAACAATCATGTAGCGATAAAGATTTTCTCCTTCTACCAGGCTAGATAGCATTGGAGGATTTTCAAGATGATCTTTTAGCTCTTTAAAGGCCTTTGACATGCTTTCTTTGGAATGCTTGATTATAATAACGATATAAATGTGATAGTAATGTCAAAGATGTTTAATGATCTAACACTAGGAAGGCGAACTCAAGTATCATTTACTCTCGGTCAGAATACGTACGAACACGACTAATATCTTGGCGATGAGATCTATCTAAAATAGAGTACAATTGTGAAGACCTTTTCATAGGCCCGTAAATGGTCGGATACAGATCCAAATAGTGCCATATTTGTAATTGTATCCGAAATCACTTTTAGATATCAAATATCCACATCTGGGGATGTGTATAAGATATTTATCAGATATTCTTCGATCAGTTCATAACTAATAGATGTAAATAAATAAATAGAAAATTTTGATTCATTATAAATTAATTTCAGTATTAAAAATATAAAAATAATAAATGTGCTAAGAATGATAATTTTAAGGAGTAAATATTGATTTTTTTACACATATTAATTTTTTTTACGTACATAAAATAATAAATGACAATCATTACTAAAATACATAAAATATAACTATAATCTTGATAAAAACCGGATGGATAATTATCAGACGTGGATATGACCATATCCGTATCTGTATTCATTTTTCGGATATCGGATGTAACGACCCGGATTTTAATTTGGAATATTTAATGGTTTTAAATATTGAATTTGAATTATGGATTGATTTTAAATATGAAAATCTGGGTTTATTTGTAGAATAAATTCAAAATTTAAATATAGCGATTATTGGATAATTTAATTATTGGATTTTATAATGGAATGTTGGTTAAATTTTTATATCTTGAGTTTTGAGCTCGATAAAAATGATTTAAAGGCTTGTAAAATCCATATTAATAGTAATAAAGATAATGAAAGTTTTAAAATTGAATTTTAAAGTGATATGTTTAATTTTTAAAATAGCCTGTTTAAATTGACATTTAAACATAGCCTTCCAGGGCACTATCTCGGAATTCGACGAAACTAGTTCCATTGGATCCATAATATTGTATTATTATCGGATTTCAAATTTTGTAACTTTTGGAGTTATCATTTAGCCGTACGAGATATAAACACAGTGAAAATTTTATTGAAAATTCAATATAATAATTTGGTCAAAAAGCTATCTTCTCCATATGATCGAATTAGGACTCAAAACCTTTTCCATTGCATTCTAAATAGGGGTATAACATTATAAACGTCCAGCGGCACGCCTCGATAGGAGGTCATGATTTTAAGCTACGAATTCTAGACGATTAAATTTTAAATAATATATATTTATATTGATTGACTTGACTTATATGATAATATCAGCCGTTTTTCTTTCAAATTCAAGTCACTGTAGATGACCTATCTGAACAAGTAAAGCATCTTTCCCTTCATTATAAACTCACGCGTGTCCTTCTTCCTCTTTCTTCCTCTGGAAGGAAATCAAATTCGCATTCAGTAAATAAAATAAAATTCGTTCGAACTTATAAATCGCGAGTTAAAATAGTTGCCTCGTCTCCTCCTTCAGCTATAATCATGAGTTTCCCCTTCATTTTTTTCTTTCTTCTGATCAAAACAAATTGAAAAATGTCGAGCATAAGAAGAAGAAAAAAAAATCTTGGCGTTCGAACGAAGTCAGTCGCGACATTGGGTGGTTGAGTTTGAAGCTAGAGTTTCACATTGAGGTGGGTTCGATTTGGAGGGTGGTTGAGGCCGTGGGCAGCGTGGTCGAGTTGGGGGAAGGTCGCGAGGGTTTGGTTCGAAGTCACGTGGATTGTCAAGCGCGTGGCCGCAATCGATCGCGGTGAAAAGGAGAAAGACGAATTTGGTTTTTGGGTGCTGGAGGTTTGTGCATCTCGCGTGGTTGCTAGGTCGGCGATGCGAACAGGCCGAGGGCTCGCAGTGGTGAGGTTGGAGGGGCTAGGTAGAAAGGGTAGGCGGCGTCGCGAGCGCGCGGCTGTGTGCGACTCGGCGCGATCAATTCGCGATCAAATCTGGGAAGCTCGCGTAAAAAAAAGGGAAAATGGATTTGGGAAGGTGAGTTTTAATTGGGTGATTTATTTTCTTAAGTAAGGCAATTTATTTCCAAAACATTTTAATTAGTGATAATCATGTTTAAACTTATGAAAAAAAAGTTCGTTAATAAATAAATTAGTTACTTAATATAAATTAACCTTTTTATACAAGGTTAAATCAATCGGAACCAGTTCACATTGGGTTCGTTGCTGCAAGATATACAACTCGCATGTTTGACAAATTGAAAGTCTAGGTGAGAATTCCTCACTCATTTGGATTACCGAATTTTAATTTAAGTGTTTAATTTTAAATTTAAAATATTGGATGCTTGATTGGATTGATAAATTTATATTTATCATTTAGATGTGATATTATATATGGTAGTATATATATATTGGAGTGTTTGATATTCCCGCATATATATAGCGGATGAGATCCTATGCGCCCCACATAATAGCGGATGACCCTATATACCGCGATATCCCCCTCGAAGTGGGATTGGTATTTTTATTGTTGTATAACATCTATAGATGCAGGGAAAACAGGTTGGAGGGATCCAACTGGATTCCTCAAATTTATTGTTTATTTTTCATATATAGTGATATATGATTGGTGTAGAATAATCTATTATAGATTATTGCAGTGATTCAATTATTGGATGCTATTGTAGCACTGGCCTGAATTTTGATAATTTAAAGACTATAAATATATTTTTAAAATTTAAGGAATTAAAGGGATTTTGATATTAAAATATATATTGGAAATTGGAGTTATTTTAGAGAAATTGAATTAGAAAATAAAATTATATTTGAGTTTGGTTATACTTAACCATTGTGAATTAGAAAATAGAGATTTTTAAAAGAAATTATATAAAGGATTTATAAGTAATATTCTGGGAATATAAAAAGGAGCTGAAATCAATATTGAAAATAGATTGGAAGTATTAATGGAATCTATAAGAAATAAATTTATATAATGGATTTTTATAAATAAGATTTGTTTTTTTATAAACAAGTGAAACCAAAGGGGTTATAGAATTGATTACGACATTATAAATAAAGGAATTCTATATCAGATGATAATTGGAAATATAAATTCATAGGAGGAATTTATATTAGAATATGGAAGCAGAGTTGAGAAAAATAGTAGATTCTATTTTCGAAATGGGAATAGTTAGAGAAGCGAAATATAAATCGAGATGTTGTGAAATCCAAAGGAAGTATAACTTGAAATTGGTTATTGAGATTTTAAAAATATATTTTAAATTTTAAGAAGTGAATTTGTTTTAAAAGGAAAAATGTATTTATTTTAACTTATGAAATTTTAAGCAAGTTGAGATTGAAATACTTTTGTAAGTAGATTTCAAATATTAAGTATTTATTTTTAATAAAGTCTAATTTTTAAATCAGCTTGGAAGAATCATTGGTTTAACTAAAGATGAGTTATTAATGTTATAAAGTGTTTTCGATATTTTAAATAATTAATTGAACATATTTTTAAAAATAAATAATTAATCTTTAAATATTTATTATATATATATATTAAAGTAAATTGGAAGAAAATTATTTGACAAATTCTCTCAAGATTCGAAAAGGGCTTATAAAAGGATATAATTTGAGGAGAGGAAATTATTTGTGATTTCCGGGGATTTTTGGAATAAGTTATGGAATAATTCCGTGGGGCGTTAATATTGAAAAGATTTTGGGAAAATAGGACTGGTAATATTTTCCTAAGTATAGAAAACAGAAATTTGGAAATATTTCTAAGTGTTGGGATGTTGGAAGTATTCTGTTACGGATTTGAGTATTTGAAAAATTGTTTTCAAATGTTGGAAGGAATTTATATATCTTTTAAGGATATTTTGGAAGTAAATACCTTGGAAAAATTTATATAAGGCCAGATGATTGAATATGGATGTTTAATTTGATAGTTAAATAACCGACTATCAATATTGGCCAATTTTGTTAATCGTTTCGAAGAGACCGAGATCAGATTTAAATATCCGAAAACCACTTTGACCCGGTTTGAACATAATGAATAAATACCGTGAAGATGACAAAGACGGTGATTCGGTTTGTCCAGACCTAGGACAACTTGTATGGACGAATGCTATCAGAACATCGTCATTGGAGGACGATGAGCATTCTAAGTGAATGTGTTCTTTAAAAGGTAACGCTTAGCCTCGAGCCTCATCAACCGAGGAATGACTAAAATAGGGGAGATGCAGCAAGGCTAAGTGGGTAGCACCCAAGTAGGGTAATATCCCTATCTGGAGTCCCTTTTATTTCGGTCTATGTGGTGCGGTTGCTGATCCCAACCGTGGGGTATAATCTTACTCGGACTATCCAGTTTAAGGGGTGGTCCGGTCTTGTGTAGCAGGGTATCCTGGAGTGGTCCTCGGTACATTGTTCTAGAGGTGTACTATGATGGGCGGTACTCCAGTAGCCCAGTCATTCGATGGAATCCATTCTCCAATAAGCGCTGTACAGTTTTGATTGTGCCCAACTATGCTGGAACGTGAGATGCAAGTATTTCAGCTATATTCTATTTACTTTCTATAGACACTATCATAATATTAGACGGATTTGATAAAAATGTTTTGGTTATCGTAGGGTAAAATCCCGTTTTATTTATTTGTGACGTGGTCTTACGAGATACCTTTGTTTTTCAAAGGATTTTGAAAAGTTAATAATTCAATTTGAGTGTGTTTTTCTCAAGCTGGTTTTCCAGACTGACTCGGGTGTTATTTTATTATAATGCTCGGGTCAGACCGAGTATTACAGATTTAGGTTAAAATGCCATGGAACTCAGGAGACGAGCTGGAGGAGTTCAAACATATATCACGTACTTGGATATTTCCGCTGTATGAGGACAAGTCGTTATAACTGTCCAGACTTGATGTAATGATTGTGTACTCTGATGATTGTAAGTATTAAATAGTTACAAATTCTTTTGTATAAAAATACGTTGTTATATATTATATTCTGTTCCGCTGCGATTGTGAGATTCTTTGTTGTTGTTTCTCTTTCTCTTCTACCTTTTTCTTCTTCACCCCTAATGAACTGGTATTTCCGAAACTCGACTACTCGGCAGCCTATATAGTGGACATATAGATGTCGATTTTCGAGGGTCGAAAATCCCGTTTGTTACAGTTTGTATCAGAGCTGAAGGTTAAGCGAGAACCTTGGCTCTGGTGAGGATTACTCCTTAGAGATAGAGTCAGAAGTACTCTAGAATGAGTTGAGCATATTAATAGATATGAGCGTGTATTTGTTAGTAAATATAAATTGTTTTATATTGTGTTGACTTACTGGTTGAGTGGTATATAAATTCTTGTCGAATAGTGGGACGCCACTAAAATTGATAGGAGTTTCTAAACACTTAAACATGGTAAACTGACATAGTATGGTTTTGAAGTGGGTAAATGAAATAATTTTACCCAAATTATATTTTTATATAAAAGGAATAATTTCCTAAAATTTTTATGGTATAATTGGAGTGTTTGGATGATAATAATATTATTAAAACAAGATTATAAATAGTCTATATAACCAAATGGACATTGTATAAATATGGATTATACAATTGAGTTAAAAACTAAGACTTGATTTAAAAGCCAGAGTTGAAAATTTAATCCTGGAGATTTTTGGAATGTTTCCAAAGTATTTTGAGATAAATAATAGTATTATTATTTGGAGATATTTTTAAATAGAAAAATGTTTTTAAATGGATTTTTGAAAGGATGTAGCACTGGAATCACATCGGTCGCTGGAAAATAATTCCGATGATGATCGCGACACCATCGGTGTTCATTTTCGAGTTTCTAAGTGACGGATTGCTACCGAAATTTGATTTGTTCGGATGGGTTGGGCAAACCAGTTTTGCTTTGAAAATTCCGAAGGGAATTTGTTTTGGATAAAACCAGGATTGGTTTGAAAATTTAAAAAGTTATTTGTGATTTCAAAATGATTTGAAATAAATACCGGGTGTTTGAATTCTTGATTTAAATAATTTAAAAATCATCAGGAAATAGGTTATAAACTTATAAATTGAAAATGATTTTTAAATAAGAAAGGAAGAATATGGGAATTGGATTTTGAAAAAAGGGAATTTTAACTTGAGTAAGTTAAAATGAATGAAATTTAACTTGAGCTAAGTTAAATAGATTGAATTGGTAAAGGAAAATTGGAATTTAACTTAAGCAAGTTAAAGTAAATCAATAAATGAAGTGATTATAATAAATAGGATTTTAACTTAAGTGAGTTGAATTAAATGGTATAAATTGAATTTAACTTAATCGAAGTTAAATAAAAATTGGGTGGTTTTTGGGTTGAATTGAAAATGAAATTGAATTGTGTTATAGATGATATCGAAAGGAATTAAATTATTACTTAAATAAGTTAAAGGGAATGGTATGATGTTTAGATTCGACGTAAGTTAAGTAAAATAAGAATTGAATTGGAATATCTCATAAAAGTTGAAATGAATCAAACTAAAATATACTTGGCTAAATAAAAATATATAATATCGAGTTAAAGTAAAATGTGAATGTATTCGAGTGTAAAATTGATGGAAAAGTGAAAAATAAGTTGTGTGACTTATAAAAAGTTAAAAATTTAAAATAGAAAACCCAATATAAAATTGTTTGATATTTTGGTAAAGGAAATAAAAATCCAAACTCGAGTTATAAAATAAAATTAAACTCAAGTAAAATAGTTGAAGTGATTTTTGAAATAAATATTGATTTAAAAATTGGAAGTGAGCTGATTGGCTAAATAAATTAGTTGATTGAACATGTTAATGGAATTTAACTCGGTTAAATAAAAAATTGGATTATTAGTTAAAAATGGATTTTTGAAATGAAACTTGAGTAATAAATAAAATTCGACTTATATTGTAAGTGAATTAAATATAATTGGAACTGTTGTCAAATGAAATGAAATTTGAAATGGAATTAAAAATTTAAAGTGGATGAAGCAAGTGAACTAATCAAATAAATTTGTAGATGGAAATGGGATTTGATTGGATAGAAATCAATTTAAAATTAAAAGGGAATTTATTTGCAAATGGAAATGAACCTAAGTTGTATGGTTAGAATGATTGAAGTAAATAACTTAAGTTAATATTTAATAGAAGCTTGGCTTCGAGTAAAATTGTAAAATGGCTATTAAATAATAATAATATAGATTTATATGTGACGAGTGTGAAAATGAAATGGAATTAAATAAAAATTGATTTGGAATCAATTTAAAATAACTAAACTAAGTGGATATTTTATTAAATAGATATTGTCAAAATTTGCATGGAAATAAATGGCCATTTGACGAAAATGGAGTAAATAAAATTATACAAATCAAACAGAAGCGGATAAATTTATTTTTGAATCAATTTGGTATGGTATTCCTTGTTTGGTTTAAAAATAAATTGAATGCATGTAAAGCAAGTTGTAAACCATTTAAATTGAATAAAATGGTACACGAATCGACTGACGGCAATTAAATTTGCATCGGAACCTTATAATTGCTTATTATATATGTTTGAGATGTTGGTTTATGGAGTTTATGTGTTGTAATTATGTAGACAAAAGAAATGTTATTAAAATTTCTTGTTTGGGTACTTACGTGTTTAAATTGAGTAAGTACAGGTACTTGGAGGACGTTTGGCTAGACTTTGGTCACGCTAATTGCAAAATAAATAAGCCGCTTGCTTAAAAATGCTAAATAAGGTACGCTTTCGGATTAAATACTGTGAAAATATAAAATATTGTTATATATTTTGTTTTTCGACCGTGTGGTCGATGTATATATATCTATCTCTCTTGTCATATTGCAAAGTGTCCTCCGTACATAGGAGACTCTGCCAAAATATTTCGAAAATTTAAGGTGTTAGAAAAATTTTGAAAATTTTTGGAAATTTTTTTTGTTAACGACAAATTGATTTCGATTTGTAATTGGAATAAAGGATTTTGAAGTTAGAATTGAAACTAATTGTTTTGGTTAGAATTAAAGGATTAGAAAGTGAGATAGCGAGTTTTCACTAAGTGGGTTTTGAAAAGTTAATGGGTTTGGAGCATTCTTTTGCCTTAGCAATTTCGGGGACGAAATTTTTTTAGGAGGAAGGAGTGTAACGACCCGGATTTTAATTTGAAATATTTAATGATTTTAAATATTGAATTTGAATTATAGATTGATTTTGAATATTAATATCTGGGTTTATTTGTAGAATAAATTCAGAATTTAAATATAGCGATTATTGGATAATTTAATTATTGGATTTTATAATGGAATGTTGGTTAAATTTTTATATCTTGAGTTTTGAGCTCCATAAAAATGATTTAAAGACTTGTAAAATCTATATTAATAGTAATAAAGATAATGAAAGTTTTAAAATTGAATTTTAAAGTGATCCGTTCAATTTTTTAAATAGCATGTTTAAATTGACATTTAAAAATAGCCTTCCGGGGCACTGTCTCGGAATTCGACGAAACTAGTTCCATTGGATCCATAATATTGTATTATTTTTGGATTTCAAATTTCGTAACTTTTGGAGTCATCGTTTAGCCGTACGATATATAAACGCGGTGAAAATTTTATTGAAAATTCAATATAATAATTTGGTTTAAAAAGCTATCTTCTCCATACGATCGAATTAGAACTCGAAACCTTTTCCATTGTATTCAGAATAGGGGTATAACATTATAATCGCCTAGCGGTATGCCTTGATAGGAGGTCAGGATTTTAAGCTACGAATTCGAGACGATTAAATTTTAAATAATATATATTCATATTGATTGACTTGACCTATATGATAACATCAGCCGTTTTTCTTTCAAATTCAAGTCGCTGTAGATGACCTATCTGAACAAGTAAAGCATCTTTCCCTTCATTATAAACTCGCGCGTATCCTTCTTCCTCTGGAAGGAAATCAAATTCGCATTCAGTAAATAAAATAAAATTCATTCGAACTTATAAATCGCGAGTTATAATCGTTGCCTCGTCTCCTCCTTCAGTTATAATCACGAGTTTCCCCTTCATTTTTTTTTCTTCTGATCAAAACAAATTGAAAAATGTCGAGCATAAGAAGCAAAAAAAAATCTTGGCATTCGAACGAAGTCAGTCGCGACATTGGATGGTTGAGTTTGAAGCTAGGGTTTCACATTGAGGTGGGTTCGATTTGGAGGGTGGTCGAGGCCGTGGGCAGCATGGTCAGGTTGAGGGAAGGTCGCGAGGGTTTGGTTCAAAGTCACGTGGATTGTCAAGCGCGTGGCGCGATCGATCGTGATGAAAAAGGGGAAGACGAATTTGGTTTTTGGGTGCTAGAGGTTTGTGCATCTCGCGTGGTTGCTAGGTCGGCGGTGCGAACAGGCCGAGGGCTCGCAGTGGCGAGGTTGGAGGGGCAAGGTAGAAAGGGTAGGCGACGTCGTGAGCGCGCGGCTGTGGGCGACTCGGCGCGATCAATTCGCGATCAAATCTGGGAAGCTCGCATATAAAAAAAGGAAAATGGATTTGGGATGGTGAGTTTTAATTAGGTGATTTATTTTCTTAAGTAAGGCAATTTATTTCCAAAACATTTTAATTAGCGACAATCATGTTTAAACTTATGAAAAAAAAGTTCGTTAATAAATAAATTAGTTGCTAAATATAAATTAAAATTTACTTATAAAAAAATTTGTAAACCTTTTTATACAAGGTTAAATCAATCGGAACCAGTTCACATTGGGTTCGTTGCTGCGAGATATACAACTCGGATGTTTGACAAATTGAAAGTCAAGGTGAGCATTCCTCACTCATTTGGATTACCGAATTTTAATTTAAATGTTTAAATTTAAATTTAAAATATTGGATGCTTGATTGGATTGATAAATTTATATTTATCATTCAGATGTGATATTATATATGGTAGTATATATATTGGAGTGTTTGATATTCCCGCATATATATATGTGTGTGTGTGTATATATATATATATATAGCGGATGAGACCCTATGCGCCCCGCATAATAGTGGATGACCCTATATACCGTGATATCCCCCACGAAGTGGGATTGGTATTTTTATTCTTGTCTAACATTTGTAGATGCAGGGAAAACAGGTTGGAGGGATCCAACTGGATTCCTCAAATTTATTGTTTATTTTTCATATATAGTGATATATGATTGGTGTAGAATAATCTATTATAGATTATTGTAGTGATTTAATTATTGGATGCTATTGTAGCACTGGCCTGAATTTTGATAATTTAAAGACTATAAATATATTTTTAAAATTTAAGGAATTAAAGGGAATTTGATATTAAAATATATATATTGGAAATTGGAGTTATTTAGAGAAATTGAATTGGAAAATAAATTATATTTGAGTTTGGTTATACTTAACCACTGTGAATTTGAAAATAGAGATTTTTAAAAGAAATTATATAAAGGATTTATAAGTAATATTCTAGGAATATAAAAAGGAGCTGAAATCAATATTGAAAATAGATTGGAAGTATTAATGGAATCTATAAGAAATAAATTTATATAATGGATTTTTATAAATAAGATTTGTTTTTTTATAAACAAGTGAAACCAAAGGGGTTATAGAATTGATTACGACATTATAAATAAAGGAATTCGATATCAGATGATAATTGAAAATATAAATTCATAGGAGGAATTTATATTAGAATATGGAAGCAGGGTTGAGAAAAATAGTAGATTCTATTTTTGAAATGGGAATAGTTAGAGAAGCGAAATATAAATCGAGATGTTGTGAAATCGAGAGGAAGTATAACTTAAAATTGGTTATTGAGATTTTAAAAATATATTTTAAATTTTAAGAAGTGAATTTGTTTTTAAAGGAAAAATGTATTTATTTTAAACTATGAAATTTTAAGCAAGTTGAGATCGAAATACTTTGGTAAGTAGATTTCAAATATTAAGTATTTATTTTTAATAAAGTCTAATTTTTAAATCAACTTGGAAGAATCATTGGTTTGACTAAAGATGAGTTATTAATGTTATAAAGTGTTTTCGATATTTTAAATAATTACTTGAACATATTTTTAAAAATAAATAATTAATCTTTAAATACTTGTTATATATATATATATATTGTTTTAAAGTAAATTGGAAGAAAATTATTTGACAAATTCTCTCGAGATTCGAAAAGGGCTTATAAAAGGATATAATTTGAGGAGAGGAAATTATTTGTGATTTCCGAGGATTTTTGGAATAAGTTACGGAATAATTCCCTAGGGCGTTAATATTGAAAAGATTATGGGAAAATAGGACTGGTAATATTTTCCTAAGCATAGAAAACAGAAATTTGGAAATATTTCTAAATGTTGGGATGTTGGAAGTATTCTGTTACGGATTTGAGTATTTGAAAAATTGTTTTCAAATGTTGGAAGGAATTTATATATCTTTTAAGGATATTTTGGATGTAAATATCTTGGAAAAATTTATATAAGGCCAGATGATTGCATATGGATGTTTAATTTGATAGTTAAATAGCCGACTATCAATATTGGCCAATTTCGTTAATCGTTTCGAAGGAACCGAGATCGGATTTAATTATCCGAAAACCACTTCGATCCGGTTTGAACATAATGAATAAATACCGCGAAGATGATGAAGACGGTGATTCGGTTTGTCCAGACCCAGGACAACCTGTATGGACGAATGCTATCAGAACATCGTCATTGGAAGACGATGAGCATTCTAAGTGAATGTGTTCTTTAAAAGGTAACGCTTAGCCTCGAGCCTCATCAAACGGGGAATGACTAAAACATGGGAGATGCAGCAATGCTAAGTGGGTAGCACCCAAGTAGGGTAAGGTAATCCTTATCTAGAGTCCCTTTTATTTCGGTCTGTATGGTGCGGTTGCTGATCCCAACCGCGGGGTAATCTTACTCGGACTATCCAGTTTAAGGGGTGGTTCGGTCTTGTGTAGCAGGGGATCCCGGAGTGGTCCTCGGTACGTTGTTCTAGAGGTGTACTGTGACGGGCGGTACTCCAGTAGCCCAGTCATTCGATGGAATCCATTCTCCATTAAGCGCTGTACGGTTTTGATTGTGCCCAACTATGCTGGAACATGAGATGCAAGCATTTCATCTATATTCTATTTACTTTCTATAGACACTATCATAATATCAAACGGATTTGATAAAAATATTTTGGTTATCGTAAGGTAAAAACCCGTTGTGTTTATTTGTGACGTGGTCTTACGAGATACCTTTGTTTTTCAAACGATTTTGAAAAGTTATTAATTCAATTTGAGTGTGTTTTTCTCACGCTGGTTTTCCAGACTGACTCGGGTGTTATTTTATTATAATGCTCGAGTCAGACCGAGTATTAAAGATTCAGGTTAAAATGCCATGGGACTCAGGAGACGAGCTGGAGGAGTTCAGACTATATCACGTACTTGAATATTTCCGCTGTATGATGACAAGTTGTTATAACTGTCCAGACTTGATGTAATGATTGTGTACTCTGATGATTGTAAGTATTAAACAGTTACAGATTCTTTTGTATATAAATCTGTTGTTATATATTATATTTTGTTCCGTTGCGATTGTGAGATTCTTTGTTGTTGTTTCTCTTTCTCTTCTACCTTTTTCTTCTTCACCCCTAATGAACTGGTATTTCTGGCACTCGACTATTGGGCAGTCTATATAGTTGAATATAGATGTTGATTTTCGAGGGTCGAAAATCTCGTTTGTTACAGGATAATTTTTCATATTCTGGATACTGATACGGGCAGATTTCAAATTTTTTGGGTACTCATTGATAGTCCTACCTCTTCACATCCTATGACGCCGAAGCAAATCAAGTTTGCTGTAATGAAGGATAGCCAACGGGAAGAATGGAAAGAGCATTCGGAGTCCTACAATCGAGGTTGCGATGATCGATAATCCATGTAGACTTTGGCAACAATCAAAAATGATAAAAATCATGTTTACTTGCATAATTCTACATATGATCATCAGAGACGAAAGGGGTATGAAACACATAAATTAAGAATATGAAGATGCTATCCAATTGCCAGAAATTTTTCGTTCTCAAACATTCACTCTAGAAATTCATGCGAACCAACAATTGGCATACCAAAACACAATGTTTTACAATAGGTTGCAACGGGATCTAATGGATCGTATTTGAAATGCTTATGGAAATAAGTAGTCATTATTGTTTATTGCAAAAAAAATTGCTTTTATTTCTTTATCATTTGTTGTAATTTGTTCTACGGTTTTTTCTGTATCATCTTTATACTTTGTTTTTCTGAAATGAAATGTATCATGTTATATTCAAATAGTAGCATTTCTTAAGCATAAAAGTTACAATATACATTCAAATCACTAAACGAAAACTGATAACTGCTCATAATTTGGTTTTTAATAGCCTGCCAATATTTTCGCTCGGCTTCCGGAAGACATGTCAATTTTTTTTACAGTACCTCCTTCTCATACCATTGACGATATAGGGTCAAAAATATGAGCAAACCGTTTCAAGGCCTTTAACTTCTCAACGGATTTTCCTACCCTCTTTTCCTTCAATTTCACATGCCTTTCTTGCAAAACAAGTTGTTCAGCTTTCAAATTTGATGCAGCTCTATCATTCTTTTTCGCAGCTTTACAGCCTGGAAGTCGTGGGGCGTCTTTTTTTTGTGGCATGCAAAAATTCACGTCTATGTCAACATCATAGACGATAGCCCAACTAGATGAATCTCCAAGACTAGACAGAAATTCAAATCTTTGAACCTTCTTCCATTTCCCTTTGAATTGAACATCCCGCAAGTTCTTTGTAGTGCTTAAAGTCCATTTGGACTGAATTGTAAGAAATTCATAGCAATTCATGAATTCATAATAGTATGCTTTTTTTTACAATCACTTTCATTTCGAAATAACTTTAAGAACTGTTCGTTCGCCAAACTTTTTAACAATCAATACAGAACAAAATGAAATACTTGAACATTTTTAACGGTTAACTAAAAAAACAAAACTAAATGTAACATACCAAATGGAGATCTCCACCCATGCTATTGGGGTTTTGCTTTCTAAATTTTGTACATTTACGACTCAAAGAACCGAATATATCGATTGATCTTTCCAAAACGTCCTTGGATCGCCTTAACAGAATGTATCTTGCCTTCGTGTTTGTTGTTGTGGCCAATTGTTACTTTTTTCAAAATGTTTCTCCACTCTAATTGTTACCCCTATCTGAGTCGTTAGAGAAGTGACAGTACACAACCATAGATCGTAATCTTCTTTAGAAGTCCATGTAGACGAGCCATGGTTGATGGAAGAATTTCCGCTTTAGATCGGTTCTTCATCAAAAGTTTGAAAGTTTAATGTGGAGGAAGAAGTGTGTAGAATGATTTTTGTTTAAATGAAAATAAACTTAATATCAATTGTTTAAATAGGAAAATGAGAAACTGGTCATTTTATGCGTTTTATAGTCGTTGACTGTTTTACGATCGTTTTATGGTTTTATGACCGTTTTACGATTGTTGTGTCATTTAGGATGAGTTGAAGCTTGTACGGGTTGGACGCCATTTCTTGGGTTTCCACGGCTGGATGCCATTCTTCGGACGTATCCCGCTTTAGTTTCCTGAAGCAGGGCAACCCAATTCAACAGAAAGCATCTGAATTTGCTCTAGTGGGCTTTGATAATCCAGGCTTGTTGAATATTCAGTTGAATATATCTTTGTTGGAAATGGCCTAAGCAGTGGGTATCAGGGTTAAAAAAAGAAAAAAGGAAACGGGCATAATTTCAGTATTTTAAAATAGCTAATAGGAAGGTGTTCACCTAAGGGATAATAAGTTACTGCTTTTAATAATAAGTTACTGATTTTAAGTAATAGAGGTGAGAGAACTGGGCTTTCTGTTCAGTGGATGAATATGTTAGAAAATACTGTTGCGACATAGTGGCCTTAAAAATCGTTTAAAATACAAATGCTAGCATGGAGCAGTTGCAGTCGAACTTAAGTTCAACCATAAAACAACTTGTTGTTGTATTGTTGGATTTTAGAGTCAATAGCTAGTCCATGGACGTGATTAGTTTATAAATATGAACTACTCATTTTCACCTAAACAATTACCACCACGTTTAC
Organism: Allium fistulosum; assembly: GCA_030737815.1. Classification (NCBI taxonomy): domain Eukaryota; kingdom Viridiplantae; phylum Streptophyta; class Magnoliopsida; order Asparagales; family Amaryllidaceae; genus Allium; species Allium fistulosum. Next base: position 604,571,695 of record CM060903.1, read on the forward strand.
ATTACCAGATAGTACCGTTTGAATATCTTTTACAACGACCATTATACGGAACCCTAAAATTCCCCATTTATTTAACGCTCACCCAGGTTTCAAATTACACATGGGAAACAAAAAACAAAAACATTGATGAGTCCTTTTACACTACGGACATGAAATATAATATGCACAGTATGAAGCAACACAATGATGTCATAAAATCCAAGCATTATTCAAACCCTGCTATTCTGAGGCAGAGGCACCACTACATCAAAGAAATCTCCAAAGTAACCACGTGGCTCATGAACTAATTTGGAGATTATGTCTCTAAGTGTGATTACCCCCTCCAGATTATCGTCCTCGTCAACTACATATATCCTCTGTATTTTCTGGGAATCAAGCTTCAATATTATGTCTTTGATTGTATCATACTTTTTGCATGTGATCACTCCTTTCAACATTGGTGAAGTTTCCTGCTGCTTCTCTAGATGATTACGCACTGCAGCCAGATAATTCTTCGCTGATATTGATCTGTTTATGGACAACTTACTTGTAAATCCTTTTCTTTATTTTTTGAAGTAAAAAAAATAAAAATATGGGCAATTGATGCCAATGGGATTTCATCGCAACATTGTTAATTGCACATATATACCCTCAATGACTTGTAATGAATTAATTAAGCGAAAATGAAGTTTGACATATGATCCATGTTATAATAGGTAAATACATATGTTATAACAGGTACATCTAGGTCATTTCGTACATTATGCTCATGTATTTTTAGATGTTACCTACTTCTCATTGTTTTCATATCAAAAGATTCAGTGTCTACCTGTATTCATTATATATATCAGGGGCAGTGAAAAGATATTGAACGTCCCTGATGCTAATGTTGCCTACTGCTTTGTTCCCACTTTCATCGACCACCGGAACACCACCAATTCCCTTCTTCCTCATTAGTTCAAAAGCTTTTAACACTGGCTCATCCTCTTTCACCTTTAAGAAAGAAATTTAGATTTAACTATTTAATGACTTTTTCTGCTGAGTATAGGTTCACATTGAAAATTTTATAACATGGGTACCTATATATAAACATTGATGACACTCGTGATTTAAACTAGACTGTTAAGTTAGGATGGTTAGCGCATAATAGCATGAGAAACTTCATGCTCCTAACCTCACTTATATTATATATCTTCTTCAACCATTGAAATGCCTAGAACATGAAATATTTGGAATTTAAATTCCAAGTAATGAATACCTTGTAAAGTCGCTCAGGTTTCATGATGGGAAGTCCCAAATGGACAAGTGTTTTGGTACCCCAATCTTCAAACCAGTGGAGCCCAACGCATTCTGCTAACATATGAACAACTGAAGATTGCGTGATTATATTATCAATTTTTCCTTCACCTAAATCCACAACAGGAAGGCTCTTCATTCTGTACTTTGAAAGCAGAAGCAACATAGTCAAAAATGTATCTGATTTCTGCAGTGCTAGGAATGGTGCCCATCGGAATGATCCAGATATGTCTTGAACCTATTCAAATAAGAATAGGAACTCTTCATGATAACAATATTGTTTAGAGCTAGCTATCTGTTCTCTTCATTGTTCCATGAATTGTACCAGTGATACATTTATGAATGCACATCTATGTACATATATAATGAGAAAAACTACCTTGGTATTTCGATAAAAGTCGGAGGAAATGAGAGACTCAAAAAAACTACCAGCCATAGTTGAGTCAGCAGCATGTGGGCCCAACTTAGCAGGTCCAGCAGCAGTTGTGACTCCATTGGCAGCTACAGACGCAACAGCAGCACCGCCTATGCCAGATGTAGCAGTTCCTAGTTCAAGAGAGCCAAGTGTAGCAGCTAAGTCTCCTGCTGCTAATCCTGTTGCAGCAGCTCCCGTTATCATTTTAAGCTCTTCCTTTTCAGACTGCAAAATGAAACAAATTTGAGTACTCTGTTTATAACGTGACCCTATCAGTGACAGTGGGGAGTGAACATGAAATGCATGCCTACTAGTGGATGTGCTTAAGTCAACCAAATTATATCATATTCTTCATATTATCTAAGTAATGTAATGCTCTGCATTGCAATCCTACTCTAAACATATGTTGGGAGATTTTTAATAATTTTCTTCTATAATGTTTGCCGCTACGGAGGGAATCAAAGGGGTGACAACCCTCCTAGGTGGGGTGTAGGAAAACTCCCTTGCTAACGTCAATTTACCTGTTCGGTCAGGTCGCATGGGTTTGGGAGGCAGCGTCCTGTCCAAAAAGGGTATACGAATAGGTTGCATGGGTCCGGGGGCAGCACCCTATCCAAAAATGGTATAAGAACAGATCGCAAGAGTCCAGGAGGCATCTTGTTTGCATTTCAATTCAAATTCAAGAGCCAACGAATATACTTGTTGGGGCCAAGAGGCGTTTGTTCATTTCAACGGTCACCGCCAATGGTCACTCTACTTCTTGTGTAAATTACATCATTTCACCAAAAATCTCACCTTTTATTTTCTTCGAGTTCCAAAATAATAAAGCATCATCAATATCATTCGAGTGTTCATTCAATCTGTGCAAGTAACCACAACTTGCACAAATAATCTCTGTTCCGAAAGATGATTTTTGTTCTACCATGCGTGATTTGCTAAGCAGAGAGCATCTTGAAAGAAACGATCAAATCGTGTCTCGAAACTATATTTCCATACCAAGGTTTTCAAAACAGGGTTCAAATTGTAAATTGTAAAGTTCAAACTTTAAATCAAAATGGGATTTAATTCGTAAATCATAGATTCAAAAGCCCGTATTTTAAAGTTTATATATACTTTGACATTGATTATGACGTTTGAACTTCTATATCTAAACGTAAAACTCGGTTTTATCTCTTATTCCATTTTATTTTATTTAGAAAACACTAGAACTGGAATTGTGAATTCAAATAAGTATATTGAATATATAAATGGATCGAATGATTTTTCTCAACTGTGGTTTAACTGAGTTTGAATCGGAATGTAAGTCGAATCGAAATGAGAGAGATCGGATCTGAAACAGGATTTAAATCGTACGATTTTAAGATTTTTGATAACAGTGTTCCATACAATTTCACAATAATAAATACTGCCTTTTTAGCTAGAAAATAAACAAGGCGATCTTTGCTTGTATGATTTAAATCTAGCCCTAGAGTGGTTTGAAATTCAAACTCTACATGTCTTACTTTTCGTCCTAGTTTTTTAGGCTAACTTGAAAAAATAACATATAAATAGTATGAAATATTGTACTATGGATGTAACTTTAAGTTTATGCTTTTATTAAGCTATATATCACAAGTATTTAACCTGATGAAGAAGCCAAACTGCAATCCCAGCAAATTCAACGATTCCAATATATTTATCAATCCAGCTGGCATCTTCGGGTGCCTCTACATTAACTACAGGTGCACTCAAGATCTTGTGCTTTGATAATGTTTCGACCGCATTTGCCAAAGTAGAATCTGATGGTATCTCAATCACTGTAATCACCAAAGAAACAAGTAAATGGATATCAGTATCATGCATATTCATCATATAGTTGAATGACTGATTGTGTTCATTATCACAGTATTACAAATCATAACAAATAACTAAAAATAACAGCAAGTGTGTTGAGCAACTAACTAAATGAAAAAGAGACAAAAAGTGGATTTTGATACACAATACTTAAAAGTTAGAATAGAGTGTTATCAAACACTGATAAAATTGCTAACAAGTCAACAAGTTGTGTGTAAGAGGCGTTGGAGTTGATGGGTATAAACTATGGAAAAAAGCAAGTGATAGAAGTTGTATCGTAAACGAGACCACGGCCTTGAAAGCGAATTCGGCATAACTATGGTGCAATCAATAATTGTCGTCTGTTCCTAAGATTAAAATAATGATCATTCAAACTTGTACACTCAATGTTGAAGAATTTGGAGATTTCCAGTAATCATTGCACATGATTTCTATTTGAAAGATGATTTTATTTCAAAGAAATTTATTTTGAAGTGAAAGAGATTGAAAAATGAATTTTGTTTACTGTATTCATTCTTTCTTAGAGAAGAGAGAAAGAGAGAGAGAGAGTGAAAATACGAAGGCATTTTTTATGACTTCCTCACAAATAATTTGTTGTCGATAAATATACATAGAAATAGAAAACGGTCACAATTATAGAATACAAAAAGTTAGGTAATTTAAAAGACTTTGAGTTTTAATGTAGTTATCCAACAATCCCCACTAACTACAAGGAACCTCAAAGTAAAACATCCTGGACAGAGGAAAATTTTTAAGTATCAACATTTTCTGATTGAATTGATGCATAAAGAAGTGAATTTACAACTTAATCTAAATAGTGAATTTCTTCGTGAGCTACAAAGATTTAAAATGGACAACTTAGTCTAAGTAGTGAATTTCTCTTGAACTACAATGATTTCGTTTGAGATCTCACCAAGGTTTGAAAACTAGGTTTCGGTTTCGATCATTTAAAAATTTCTTAGTTTCGACCGGTTTCGAAAATTTCGAAAGTTTAGGTTTATGTTTTGATTTTGGTCTCTGTTTCAAATTTTGGTATCTTTTCCTGAAAAAACAATAACAAATCAGTCCATTTGTCAAAATAAGCTCCCAGCCGCCAACTAAACTAGGGCAGAAAATAATTATTTCCAACAGCCACAAAATAATAATTATTTCCAACATCCCATTTTGGTACCTTTTATCTAAAATAAGCTTTATCTAAACAAAGTCAGCCCATTTATCAAAATAAACAATTCCAACAGCCTCAAAACCCTAATAACACTCAAACCCAGTCCAATTCCACAAACTACACTTCTTTGTTTCGTCGATTTCAGCCACAACTAAAATAGGGCTGAAAATAATAAAAATTCTTCACTACGTTGCACAGTTCGCCTCGATTTGAGGAAGAAGACCCAATGGAAGGTTGAATCTGGAAGAAACAAGCACGAGTAAGTTTTTTTTTCTCGATATTCTTCTATTTTCTCTCGATTCCCTCCATTATCTTCAGCGAGACGAGTTTCCATGCTAATTTTGTCTCGCCTTCGGTCGGAACCGATCCGAGATGGTCGGAATCTCGAGGTTCCGACCGAGACCTTGTACCATGGATCTCACAACACATATTACACATTCAATTCCTGCAAACTCCACAATAAATGTGTTTTTAGTGGTCATGCACTGAGGTGGAGCCTTGGTGCAACGGTTAGATCACCCACATGATGATCTGGACGCTCAGGTTCGATTCCGAAAATAGCCTCTTTGCAATGCAAAGGAAAGACTGCATACATCATTGACCTTCTTAGAGCCCGTTATCGTGGGGGAGCCTCATACACTGGATTGGATCTGCAGGGTCCCAAATGAATTGGTTTATTCGAAAGAAGCCCACTTTTCTAATGGTCATGCACTCACAGTGGAAACTCATGAGCAAAGTTTTAAAACATGAAAATACATGAGATGATTTTGTGCTCGTAAGACGAGGCGTATCACTCAAAACGTTGAGGCGTAAATTTTTGGGGTATACATTGAGACGTAAGTTATTATTATTTTGTTATTATTAATTTATGATTAATAAATAAAAGTTAACGATTAACAATATATAATTGTAAATAAACACTTAACTTTAAAAAGTTAAGTCATAATCATTCATTGTTATTCATTCGTAAAAGTATAAATAAATAAAACTATAAATAAATAAAATTTAAGCACTTGATAATATATATAATTGATTCAATCCTTTGAAGAATTTATATTTAGTTTTCAGTTCCGCAATGGTACATATTTTAATTTTTCTTCCTTTCTTTATCCATCTTCAAATTTTTTTCTAGATTTTTGAAAATGATCTTTGATCAATTCTAGTGGAATCGATTCTATTACAAGCGATATGAAATCATGTAAGTTATTATTTTATTTTTTCTTCTACCAATTTAAATTGATCCCCAAAATTTATTCGGAGGTTCATTGATGATGACAATTTGGAGGTTCATTGAGGAAATCAGTTATGTAGCCCTCGATCATTGTTTTCAATAACAATCTTAGCTTAATCATGTTGATGCTGAAAGTGAAAAATAAAAAAACATAACGTTCATTTTCTTAAACTTTGTTTTATTTCTTGCCATTATATAATTGAAGTTTAATAACTTTATGCTAGTGTTGATATTTACAATTGAAGGTAAAAAAAATCTGGAGTCGCATGCCTCAATAGTTTGAGGTGTACAACATACATTTTGTATACTTCATATGCCTTAAGTTGCTGAAGCGCAAGCCTCAGAGGTAAAAGCCTTTCAAAGAGAGCCTTGGTGCATTTTATCTTCCATTGCCTTGATGCACTGCTCGAGGCAAGTATCAAGGTATATTTTTTTAAAACAATGCTCACGAATGCTCTAGTGAGCTAAAATCTCTCATAGAAGGCGACCCACTTTCACATCCAAGTAGGTGAGTCCACTCTAGCACCACTACTTATGTTTACAAACTCATCAAGAGCAAAATGCTCAACCTCAAAAGATAAATAAACATAATTCATAAAGTACATCTCAAAAATACCACCAATACAAGCTATGAATTATATAGACGTAATAAGGCATAATTTACCAAGTGTGTCTCAAAGCATTACCAATGCTGGTTATGAATTTGAAAGAGCAAACATACTCAAACTAAGGTAAATCAGTAATTCCATCGAATGCGTTTCAAAAGTACCATAATAAATTGATTATGTATTATTATATAAAAGCAAAATAGCTCAAACTCGTATAAAAAAATAGAATCCATCAAGTGCGTCTCAAAGCACCACCAGAACTGGTTATGCATTTTATAATTAGGCTCAATCTAAAAGATAAGTAAAAGTCTATTAAGTGTGTCCCAAAATCACGAACAAAACTGGCTATGGATTTTATAATTAGGTTTAATTTCAAAAATTAGTAAAATCGATCAAGTGCATCTCATAAGCACCACCAGAATTATGGATTAAAGATGAACATAAAGTTTAAAATCAAGAGTTTCATGAAATGAATCTATCAGTTAGATCACAGAAGCACCATCAAAACTGACTATGGATTCAATAAAGAAACCAACTTATAGGCGCTAAAATAGGAAGGGGAAGAGTAACCATATGGCTTTGTTTGACTATTAATGGGTATCCATCATATTTTCCTCTTTCCTAGATTTGAGTCATATTTCTCTTGAAGATTCAATGACTAATTTGCTTGACAATCTTTTAGTAAGTGGATCCATCAAGTTCCTTTTTGATCTTATATTTATTGTTAAGATCGCTCATTTCACTAATTTCTCGATTGCATTATGTCAATAATTGTGTCTTCTCTTTCCATTATATACTCTTATAGAAATTCCAATGTTCATCAATAGGGTCATAAATATATCCCATCACATCAAAAGTAAAAGTATGTTTAATAATTCAAGAGAAATGTGCGCCTCCTCCAATTTTACCGCATTCATCTTTTGGCTCATTATGTCATTTATTCTTATATATGCAAGAACCATGAAGAGATAACATAGATGCCACATCAAAACAATCTAAATTTTCCATAATTTTCTCAACATTGTGAGATCAAACTTTAAAAAAACATTTTCAATCTTTTCACATTAACCTCTTGTAAATTTGTTGTCCCATATTAGAAGGACAAGAAGGAATTCATAATCAAAAACCTAATGTCCATTGTTGATTTTCCTAAATTGCGGTAGGCCACTTTAGCCGGATACCCCACCCTTCAAAAAATTCTAGTTTGGAGGAACAT